>OX411713.1:2686666-4030000 GCA_948252095.1 Dicycla oo
GAAGAAAACAATAGAATAACATAATTTTTGAAAGGTTTTTTGGGTTTTTATGTGTGGCCAGTAGCTTAGCTTAGATAAAAGAGTCTGAATCTAATATCGATGTAACGTTGCATGGTAACTTAGTAACGTATAGAGGGAACACCCGCCAACGTTACCGGTTGAGTACCAACACGCGCCCGGGGTTCAGGTTAGCCATTGAATGCATAATATTGCTTTACGTAGCTTATTCTACTGACATTCACAGGTTCACAGTCCGCGAAGCAGACACAATCAATAGTTAAACGATCACCATGGACATGTGGGTCATGGCCTCATGGGACTGCACGGGGTTATTTACCTACTGAAAACCACACCACAGCATCAGCTAATTTAAAAAAATCGGCTAAGAGCGTGCCGGACCGCGCCAATGAAAAGTTCCGTAGCTGAGTTGAATGTTTCCCAAGAAATATTCTCCCATGCATACATTGATACGTCACGGTCAATTCTCCAACTGCAAATGTAAGTTCGTAATCACAAAAAACAAAACCGGCCAAGTGAGTGTCGTACCACGCACAATGAAGTATTCTATAGTTGGGATGAATTTATCCCAAAAACAAACTTAGGGAATATTGTCAATTCTCCAACTGCAAATTTAAATTTGTAATCGCATAAAAAAAAATTGTGATTACAAACTTAAACTTAAAAACATAAAAATAAACTAATTTCATGAGTCTAGGTCAACGGCAAGTACCCTATAGGTTTTGATTTATTTGCGAGTAACAAAATATAACGTTTTTTTTTTTATTTTGTTGACATAGCGGCTTGATTTTTTTTAGAGCTCCAAGGGACCATAGACCTAACTACGTATTTGATAGTAGCTTCTGCCCGCGACTTCGTTCGCGTGAAAGTGGTAAGACACCACAATATACTAAAATATCAGCCACATTTTTATAAAACTTTGAAATTTTGGTCGCTTCTTAAGGAAACCGTGACTGACTGTCACGGTTTCCTTTTTTGATTTCTCTCTAAACTATTATCAAACTAATCAACAAGTTACAAAATTGTTCGAATTATTTTATAATGATTTTATAGAGAATGGATTTTCTTTCTTTTCTTTATTATATTGATTAAACACCATTCAGACTTCGGGATTTAATTTTTTTTGGGAATTGGTTTTCAATGTTTGATTTGAATCGATTCAAAATCCGAATTTTTCGCATGACTACATTATAATTATGTCATCCTTGTTTTTTTGGTTGGGAAATTATTAAATAACTTCTCCCGCTCTGGGCGGAGCGGAAAGGCGTGTCAGGCTTCTACTGACTAAAACCCAAATCAAATCAAAAATATTTATTTGCTAGGATATGGTACATAAGGTGTTACAGTAATTTAGTTTCAGCATATCCTGCCATGTTCCTTCAGTTGCCCGTGCCAGGGCCACGGTAACTCTTTCGAACAACCCGCAACCCTGGCATGCCAGTCAGCCATGGCAGGCATCGGCCCTAACAGACCCCATCAGTTAGTGCTGACATCTCTTTGTGGCGCGTGTGGAACACGACGCGCCGTCAACCCGGGCCTGGTACTTACCGGACGGCGAGCTACCCATTGCTCGCCATCCGCAAGCCCGCGCCTACGGTGGCCGGGGATCGGCTATGGATTCCCGACGCCCAGGGCGTCTCCTGCGCCCTCACGCCCCTAGGCGTGAGGGCGCAAAGATTGCTTTTCCCTCACGCGTTCCGCCTCCACCTTTGCGAGCATTACTGCTTCGCAGAAGGTGGTGACGGCTTCCCATGCAATCTCGCTTCGTACCAGGACCGGACGCGAGAGATCGCCGCCGCCGATCGCCTCCGTGAGGACGCGGCGGTTCGCCGCCCAAGCCGAGCAGACCTACACCGTGTCCTCCGGGCGATCCACACAATGGTAAAACCCGGGCGTTTCCTCCCGCCTTATCCGGAACAGGAACCTCCCGAAGCAACCGTATCCGGTGAGGACCAGCGTTAGCTGGAAGGTGAGGACGCCGTAGCGCCTCTCCAACCACTCTTCAAAGAGGGGACTTATCGCCGCAATTGTCCCGTGCCCAGCACTGGTTTGCGACAGTTGCACTCTCCATGGCGCCATGAGATCCCACCGGAGCTCTGTCCGCTGTGCCGTGGTTTCTCGCAGCAGCGGAGTTACCCCCCGAGCGTTTTGCCTCCTCGCGCCACTCCCATTGTGCGAGGACTTTTGCCTACAGATCCCACGGCGGCAATCCGGCAAGGAGGCAATCATCTACCACAAAACCGTACCACCGACCGTTCACGCATAGACACGATTTTGACGTCACTCAAGAGTGTTTTCAAATTGACAAATATTTAGATGTCTCTTTTTTCATACGCAGCTCTTGATTAGTTAAAAAGAAACAAAACGCTTTTTGACATATCTGTGTCGATATGACAGATAGGTATTTGTATACCTGTCCTCCTTTAATAGAATATGCCATCTCCATGTTATTCTATCTCAATGTGGCCGCTTTCCTAGGATACCGTACTATTAGGTTTTATTTCACTATTTCGTTATTTTCGGTGATTTTAAACCATTTATTTGACATGGAAAATGTCAGTGTCATTATATATTGGTTATTTCCTCGTAATAAGCTCGTAATCATCAAAATGTTTCCGACGTAACCTCTCTTGAAGACTCAGTTGAATTAAAAAAAAAAAATCATTACGAATAACTATAAGCCAAAATCTACATCTTACAGTAATTCGGAATATGATGGACTCCAATTTTAAACTATTTAGGAACACAACAACGAGTCATTTTCGAAAAAAAAAATAAAATAAAACCACCTCACGTCTTGTATATTTTTTTTTTTTTCGGGAAGCTACGACCGACAGCGCCATTTTGAAAGTTGTATTCCCCATGGACGGCCTTATCGCTTGACTATCACAATCATTGACCGTCTTAATTTATGCTACTGGACTATTTTTAGTAAACTTTTTACACTAATCGAGACTTGCTGACGTGGTTTATGGGTAACGTCAGGAGCATTGACATTGTGTCATTTTCAGGAGAAATCAATAATTTTTTACTTTGTGTTGATTTAACAGTAAAGAAAGACTGTATTAATCGTTTGTCCTAAGACCTAAAGCTTACTTATATTTATTCAGTTTATATCGGGTAATAATCTCCACTGGCAACTCGAAAACAGGAATAAATCCAGGTCAAACCCACCGCGAGTGGTCTTTGTGAAAGAATTCGTGATTGCGGTATAATGTTACTTCAAAGGTGATTTTCTCACTTTGTAGTCAGTTTCTCAGTGCTGAGGATCGTGCGTGACCTCTTTTGTAGTGGTCTTGTCCCAGCTTGGCGCCAAATATTGGTCCGTTATACAGGCTTCCTGAAAAAATAGTCCCAAAGAATGGAGGATCTGGTCTGGTCATCGTTAAAGTCATCGACCCCTTGTTGATAACTGAGCTACATATTGTTGTATGTATTACGTATGTTTTAGTCCCATTTAGCGATGTTTACAGAAAATCATAAGGCTATATGCGTGCTTCGAGTGTCCAAAAATGGTGTGAACTTCCTACGGTTATTTTCTTGAAGCTCGATAATTTTGCTGAAAAATAAAATGGGTTTATTTGTTTGAATAAAAAAACAGTCTTTCGGAGATTGTTTGTGACTGATTTGTGTTGTATATTGGCTTAGTCAAGGCTTTCCGTGATGGGCTGGGTATTTAGTATAGTTAAATACCTTGGCGCGAGACCGGAGGAGAGATGCGACGCGAATGTTGAGCGTTATGGAGTGACCACACCTTTACCGACGCAGAATCGGCTTGAGCCGATCACATATCACCACACTTCGTATTAAGTTCGACGCGGGGTTTCGAGTCGCGTCGTCCGAACCGAAACGGACCTTCACAGCGGAACATATCAGAATACCAGGGCTGCGATACTTATTTTTAAATGTCGCTGCACCTTGCTGTGCTGGGAGCTTTTGGTCTCGTACAGGACTTTCTGTTTTGCAATTTTATTTTTTTAATATAAGTAAGTACTTTTGTTTTTATTTCTATTTATGTTTCTATGATTGTGTTTAGTTTAGGTAGTTTGTGATCTTTATGTGCGAGTCCCAATAAATACTTTTTCTTTCCTCTTTCTAAACGAGGCGAATGACTTTTTCGATTTTAATGCATGGACGTAAAGCTCTTTTTGACCGGCTTAAGCCCATTCCACGTCGATAAGTCAGGTCACTCGCTTACTTTTCACACATTCATAATACCGGCTCTCTTCGTCATTCGCCTGATAATGGAATCTAGCATTACTTCCACAGAGGCAGCTAGTATGCGCATGCTCCAACAAAATGTTGGATGGCGTGGGGTGTGTTCGCGTTCAGTAGAGACGGGCGCGCGCGGCTTGCGGGAGTGCTGCGCGCGCTACTGATCGCCCAGCTCGTGGTGTCCTTGTGTATGGTCATCTTCTGCTACAACACCAGCCTGAGGGTCATGCTGCTGCTCAAGCATATACATAAGGTAAGAAGCATGACGAAACCACAAAATTGTTGCTATCGTGGGTAGAACCTGGATGAGAATTATATAGCAACGTGGACACGGTCACATACAGAGGCCAGAAGGTCAATTCACTAGTAAATAAAAACATTCAAAATCTAGTTCCAATTTTATCTCAATAATCAGGCAGATGGCGTGGTTGGTTAAGATACCGCCTATCATGCTGCAGGTCGTGGGTTCGATTCCCATCCAGGACAAACATTTGTGTGCATGAACATGTCGTTTGTCCGTATGTATTTATAAAAAAAAAGTAGTATATCAGTTATCTGGTTTCCATAGTACAAGCTCTGCTTAGTTTAGGATCAGATGACCGTGTGTGAAAATGTCCCAGGATATTATTATTATTTATTAATATTAATCTCGAAAACTTTTTAATAAATGTGGGGAAAATTGGAGGTAAGTAGATATTTTTCACAGGCTTAGACTGAAAATGCGAACGTTTTTAAAAATATGGCAATTGTTCATCAGAGAGTTGTATTGATGATTCTAATGTGTTTATAATTATTTATTTGATACGATCGCGAATCATGTATTGATTAGCATACCTACAATATGATGCCGACTTGCAAATTTCAAAAACGTAAGAAAATTTGAACTTATACTTGATACTCTGGCGCTTTTGCGTTAAAGACTTCTTCAAAATAATTTTTCATAATCAGTTGTGTCATCTCGAGCATCAAATTGCAGGTGACAGTGATCCTCCTTTACGGCCTGATCCTATTCCAAGCGTATGGTATGAAATTGCACTACACTGGTGGGCTGCGCCTCATCGCCGTCCTGCTCAAGTGTCCGCATTGGAAGCGAGCCACCCTGGTCAGCAGTGTGTGGCTGGTTAGCGGCTCCCTGGTCGCAGCTAATGGCATGCTGGTGTATCTCGCGTGTCGGGGGACTTTGAAGGTTCGCAGAATATCATCATAATAATCGTAAATCTTTATAAACTAGGAAATGGGAAAAGTGGTACTGATATCATAATGCACAATCTTGCTTAGAGAAAAGTGCCGGAGGTACGAGGCTCCTGAACTACAGATCTCTTATGCCGCGTCAACACGGCCCGTTGAGGCCCGTCGCGGCCCGTGCCGAGCATTCCACGGATCATCCCATACATTCGATCGGACGGGCGACAACAGGCCACCGCAGGCCGGCTGTTCCCACGGCCTGTCAGCCTGGCCTGGCGTGGTCAGGCCTATGATAAAGCGGGCCGTGGGACTGCTGCATTAGATAAGACATGTCAGTGTATCTTGGCAAAGTTTGTCAGATAAAATTTACTTAAAAAAAACCGGCCAAGGGCGTGTCGGACTACGTACAATGAAGTGTTCCGTAGTTGGGATGAACCTCAAGAACAAACTTAACATTGTAGTTGAAAAACGTGTTCTCCCATACATTCCAACCGCAAATGTAAGTTTGTATGCAGAATATTGAGAGATTTACCATGTTGTTTTAAGACCATAGACTTCTTACAGGTTTCCAGTAATCTATAGGTATTGAACAAATATTTGTAATTTTTTCAAAATTTTAGTCTCAGTACTTTCGGAGATAAGGGGAGGGGGGAATGGTAAATTTTCGTCTATTTTCTTAAATAACTTTAAAATGATCTATTTTAAAATTATTAAAAAAATATATATTTGAGACCTGATAGTCACAGTAAGCCCTTTCATTTGATATGACACACTATACAGTTTGCAAAACTTTTTTTAAAATTTTTTTATTTGCCCCTCAAAATTGAGCCCCATGTTCAAAATTCATTTAGTTACACGTCCGTGTTTGGGTCACAGAAATACATACGTGTACTAAATTTCAACTTAATCGGTCCATTAGATTCGGAGCAAATTGGCTGTGAAGGAGAGACATACACACGAGTGATCCTATAAGGGTTCGTGTCGGACTACGCAAAATGAAGGGTTCAGTAGTTGGGATGAATCCTAAGAACAAACTTAACATTGCAGTTGAAAAACATGTTCTCCCATACATTTCAACTGCAAATGTAAGTTTGTACGCACAATATTGAGAGATTTACCATGTTGTTTGAAGACCATAGACTTCTTATAGGTTTTCCTGTAATCTATAGGTATTGAACTATTTTCTGTATTTTTTTTTTCAAAATTTTAGGCTCAGTACTTTCGGAGATAAGGGGGGGGGAGCGGTCAATTTACAACAGTTTTTAAAATAACTTTAAAATGATTTATTTTAAAATTATAAAAAATATATATTTGAGACCTGAGGGTCACAGTAATCCCTTTCATTTGATATGTCACACGGTACAGTTTGCAAAACTTTATTTTTTATTTTCTTACTTGCCCCCCAAAATTGACCCCCATATTCAAAATTCATTTAAATAAATGAATTTATACGTCCGTGTTTGGGTCACAGAAATACGTACGTGTACTAAATTTCAACTTAATCAGTCCGTTAGATTCGGAGAAAATTGGCTGTGACAGACGGGCAGACAGACAGACAGACAGAAACACGAGTGATCCGATGTGTGCTCAACTCAAGACGAACGAAAAGAAAAATCATCAAAATCCGCTTTGAAATGCCGGAAATACAGTACATTTATGCATACGTATATAACTTCGTACATAAGAATAATTATAGTGCGCGCGGAACTAGTTGGCCGCGCCTTAGGTGGCGACAGGGGTGAGGGGGCGGGTTGCCTACTGCTCGCAACGCACATGAGATTAGACAGTGATGACCAATTTCGAGATATCGTAAACAATAATTGTTCAATTATTGAAAAGAATAAATAAAAAAACAATTGAACTTTTAGAAGTTTATATACTACTACTCGAAACTGTCAAATTTTCCCAATCAACCTTGAACCTAATGCATTAGCGATAAAGTTGAAAATATATAAAAGAAATTTGACAGATTGTAGTACCTAGCTTGATGTGCTGGCGTCTGTACCTATCTAATTATATTGTAATTAATAGTAAAATAAACCAAAAACAAATTAAGTAGGTATATGAAATTATTCTGACATATAATATTTTAATGATATATGAAATTATTTAATTATTATATACTTATATGAAATTTCTCTGACACTTCGTACTGATATCCCTGTTGATTCTGCTACTAATGTATGTATATTCGCATCAGTTTTATATTCTAAACTATTGACAACGGCTTTCCGTTTTTTAAAAAAACGTATGCACTTTAATTATTTTTTCCTTAAATTGTCTTTTTATCGGCGGACTCATCTCGCTATTGCAATCTCTAAACTAGCCGGAACTTTCAACGCTTGTTGCCGTCGCGAAGTACGGTACGGCGCCGCACTGAGTAATGACAGCAAGCGCCCCCGCCTCTCCGTCCCACCGCTCACATACCTAAGGCGCGGCCAACTAGATCCGCGCGTACTATACCTAATGTATTACTAAAACCTTTTTTTGTGTTCATTAGTTTTTGAGAAAATCGTGGACATTCAAACATACAAACAAACTTACATACATACATACGGGTCGAATAGAGAACCTCCTTTTTTGAAGTCGGTTAAAAATGATATTATTATTCAATGAATAGAATATGAAGGTAGGCCGAATCTTAACCCATATTGCCCGAGGCAGTCCCCACAATGTGTTCATATAATAAATAAAATTATTAGATAACAAACGCCGCCGCCACTTCGAATATCAATTTTGATATGCATACTGTAAGACTGCCTCTTTGGTAGCAAGCTCTACTGTTGAGCAAGAGGTCTGGGGTTCGATTCCCGGGTCGGGCAAATTGTTTTTGGGTTTTTTCGTCTGGAATGTCTCAGTAGCAGCCTGGAGTTTGGATTTGTATTCGGTTGATGGCTATAGGCATAACTAAGCCTATAAATATAACGGGTATATGTATAAACAGAACGGGTGAAATGTGAGTGTTAGGTACTACATATAGGCACACCTCTGCCTACCCCTCCAGGGAACACAAGCGTGGTGTTATGTACGTATATAGTAGGTAAGTGGCAGATTGTTTATGTTTTACTCGCTGTAAAAATGAGTAAATTATTGAAATGTTTGCAGGCTCTGATGAAGGAGTTGTCTTCGTCACTACGTATCGGTATCACACAATATCTCACAGAGCCGACGTGGAAAGCGCTCTTGGATAAAATGCAGGTAGAAGTTGTTATTGTTAAAGGGTCCTCAAAACTATCAATCGCAATTGTCAATTTTTACCTGATGTATACATATTGATGCGCAAACTGATCGTCTACCAAATGCAATTGAAGCGATTGACAATATTACTACAATAGAAATTGATAGCTATTGATCAATAGTAATTGATCGTTTCGGGGACCGGGTACGATGTTTTATTTTTTTTAATTTGTGATGGGTTTGCTCTTGACTCTATTCTAGGTCAGAGGTAAAATAAATATAAATAAATAAATATAAAAAAATACCACTCAAACCGTGTTTCCGGTGGATTTTACAAAAAAAAAAAAAAAAATCTTTCATACAAACCTTGTCCTGACAATTATAAACACAAAAGAAAAGAATTAGCCAAATAGATGCAACCGTTCTGAAGTGCCCGAGAACTCCACGACCTCATTCCACCTGCCCCCTTCTACCATCGGACATCTAGACGCACTGCCAGTTACCATCCCTACCTGGTTGCTATTCCACCAATTCGCACTAAGCGCTTCAAATTGTCTTTTATAATGCGCACAGCAAAAGAGTGGAACTCACTACCTGCGTCTGTGTTTCCGAACGTATACAACCCTAATCTCTTCAAAGTGAGAGTGAACAGGCTTCTTCTGGGTAAGCTCACTCCATCGTCGACTTTGTCTCTGTCACCTCTGTACCTAGACTAGAGTCAAGAGCAAACCCATCACAAATTAAAAAAAAAAAAGTGATGCGCTTACCTCCATACATTCGGCAATTGATTTTTATTTAGACTTCATTCGCAATTAAAGATTTTCCCTCTTTTAAATTGATCTATCAGTGGTGCTATGCACATGATCGGGTCGGCATAATTTGGCACAGCTGACCAGCACAATAGGCGATCGATCTCCTAGTTATGAGACACAATTAAATTTCTATTGTGACCGACCACCGACCTGGAGGTCAATCGACAGTTGAGAGAGGAAAGCTGCTCGGCTTAGCTGGTATTGTGCTGAGCCGACCCGAAATTGATTCAGCGAGGATAGATGACGAATGGAGATTGCCGGGCGCGGCATTTCAGAGTAGACAAGCTCTAGTAATGGCTTAGGGTCGGTTCAACGAATACTACCGACCTGCACATTATTGCGTGACGCACTATCAATCAGAATCTGAATAATTTTGAAGCAAATTGCTAATCCATTGCTTCATATGTTCGAAAAATGTGTCTTCTCAACATCGTAATTAACGCAATGAATGTTGTTGAACTGTCAAAATGACACCGATTCCGATTGACAGTGTATTACGCGATTAGGGTGCCGAGTATGTGACACTTATATTATTATTTTCTGTAATCCAGATAGAGCTGTGTTGCTGTGGGGCCGACAAGCCGACAGACTGGCACGAAATCCCTTGGATCAACATGGACTTCCTGAACGAGGGATCAAACCTAGTTATGAAGTGAGTTAGTAGACATCATAATTAGAGGGTTTTACTAGGTCAAATTAAAATAACTAGCTTAGCTAGTACGAGTACTTAGTCCAAATCAACTCAGATTAAACAAAAAACAAACCGGTCAAGAGCGAGTCGGAGGGTCTTTACATAAACTTCTATCATAAAGAATAGAATAATTTCAGATTTTTCTCTATGCAAACTTCGAAAACTATTCGGCCTAAAAAAAAAGAAAAAATGTTTGAAAATGTACAAACAGCCCCACTTCGAATTTTGAAGACCCCTTTTCAGTCCCTGTTGCAATATATATCTATATTTTATTTCTTTGTTATTTGCAAAATAGTTGGGCAAATATCATCTAAAACTATTCCAAAATTCTAGTTCTAAATAGCATTAGTAGTTCTTGAGATATTTAGCTGTGACAGACGGACTGGCAGACAGACACAGACTGAGTCGCACCATAATGGTTCCTTTTGACCATTTTGATACGGAACCGGGAACCCTGATATTGATATATAATTTATTCGAATCGGGTGCAAAACGAAAGCGGGCAAACGAAACCGGGGGCAAAATGAACGGACCCATAAATACGGTTTCCAGCCAGGGCAGAAAACTTACTAAGCGACTACACGCTAAGGGCTCCCCCTGTAGGGTACGGATACAGACCTCGGCTCAGGGCGTCGCTGGAGGAGGACGGCAAGGGACTAAGGGGTTATAAGAAGGTGGATTGAAAAATTTTTTTTTTTTGGTTTTTACAATTTTACTCGCCAAACTTTCCAGTTTGATGGCGAGAAGCGCTTGTTCAATAAAAATAATAAACTAACCTTAAAACTACCAACCATACACTATTTCACTCAAGGATCAGTTACCCCGGCACGGACAGACCGCGGACGAAGTACTCCATATATCAAGCAATCCGCCGTAATTTCCGCAAATGGAGCAAATTGAGCAGCGTGCTGTGATTAAGTACCTCCATAAGAAGAGGTTATCACCAAAGACCATCCATGATGATATGGTCAGTACATTAAGGGATTCTGCTCTGTCATATTCAACCGTCAAAAATGGATAGCAGAATTCAAGTGTGGTAGAGAGAGTGAAAGTCGAACCCCGCACTGGAAGGCCTTCAACGTCCACTATTGACGAAAATGTTGAAAAGGTACTTGATAGACCGCAGATTAAAAATTAGAGAGATAGCCGAGCTTATAGGCATCTCTTATGAACGAACCCAAAACATCATAGTCAACGAATTGGGTTTCCACAAGGTGTTAACGAGGTGGGTCCCGCGGCTGCATTCAGTCGAACAAAAAAGAACGCTATTGACCATTTCACGCGACAGTTTAGAGTTATTTGAAGCCGATTCTGATGATTTTTTAAATAGCTTTGTTAACATAGACGAAACGTGGGTTCTTCACAGTACACCGGAAACAAAACAACAATCAAAACAGTAGAGAAGACCCGGTTCACCACCCCTTAAAAAGACTAAGTCGATTTTATCGGCAAATAAGGTGATGGCGTCAGTATTCTAGGACTCGAAGGGCGTGATTATGGTTGATTACCTTGAAAAAGGTCAGAATATAAACTCTGATTACTACTGCACCTTAATAATGTCCATTACGTGAGGAAATAAAAGAAAACACCCAGGAATGCTTAGAAAAAAAGTCCTGTTTCATCAAGATAATGCCCGTGTTCCACACATCTGTGCAACCAATGGCTGAAATTCTTAACTGTGGTTTTGAATTGTTACTGCATCCGCATTATTCACCTGATCTGGGACCATCTGGCTTTTGTCTATTCCCTAACCTAAAAAACCACTTAGGAGGTCAGAAATTTTCGACAAACGTCGAGGTCAACGTAGCAGTAGACGCGTATTGAGCCTCTCAAGACGATTTTTTCTTCAACCGTTTAAACGCTTTGAAGTAGAGGTGGCAGAAGTGTATTCAACTTGTTGGTAATCACCAACAAGTTGAATACACTTCTGCCACGTAGAAAAATAAAAATATAATTGATTTTGTGTGGGTTTATTTTCTTAGTTAGGCCGAGTACTTTTCAATCCTCCCTAGTATTTGTGGATGAATTTAAACTACAGGCTCAGCGGCGCGTATCTAACGCGGATAAAAAATTGAGAATCATGCAAAAACTATCAAGCGTATTTTTATGAAAGCTTCACTATTTTAAAGATAATTTAATTATTTATCGTTTAGTATGGGTACGTGTTTTAATATAACATATTTTGTTTTATGTATAATAAATTAATAATGCGTCTAATTTGGGACAGCGCTTTTTGATGGACGAGTCCAATTACTGTGTGGACGTACGACGCTTTGCGTGAGCTCAGCATAGAACACGCAAGCTAACCACTCAAAGCCATTGGCATATATCTGCGTCTTAACATTATGATTTGCTGTAGATTAGCGGGAGCAGACGGCAAGGTGCTGCCCCCTGTGTCGCCGTACTCGTGCTGCACCCCGCGCGTGCTCGCGCCCTGCTACCACGACCCCTTGCAACAGGTAACATCCATCATATTACAAAAACTACCTCAGACCACATTTTCCGAAATCCTGTTTATGGCGAAATCCATTTTCAAACATCCAACATGATGTCCATTGTCCAACATAGATAGGTAGACAGATTTACAACAGCAACAAAACAACAGTTTGACAATACGGTTGTTAGTTTTTTGGTTTGTTACCTAGAATGCGTAGATGATGGCTTTGTTATGGGTCATTTTACACCCCGTAAGTATATCATCCATGTTCCATCTTCAAACGCCCATCATCATTCATGCAACCATCATCGTTCAACCCAGTGCGGGTTTTTAGCACTACCAGTGCCCTGGGCGAGATTTTTGCGGTGCCCCTCACTACTCTTGGAGAGTGGAGGGGCAAAAATGATAGCTTTTGTTCCTGTGCATTGATATAGTTTTTAATAGGAGATACTTGGTCAACTTAGGCAGAAAAGGGAGAATGCAGGTCGCAAGAGCGAGCGAAGCGAGCTCAATAAGTTAAAGCACACCGCCTTGGCTAGGTAATATAATAATAATTTATTCTTAGCAAAAAGAAGAAATACAATGCATGTTACATTATTATGATATTACATTTGTGCTCAATTTTTGTGAATAATGACCCCGATCCTAGGAAAATCCTGTGTTATAGGGGCTATCCATTCGTCCGTTAAGATTATTGTACAAAATTCGGGAAGTTAAAACGTGTAACAGCTGCAATAGTGTGCGAGCAAGCGCGTGTGATATGGTGTAATGGGGGAAGTGTATGAGTGTGTGATGTGTGTGTGAGTGCGTGAAGTGTGTCATGTGTGTGTCTGTGGGTGTGTTAATGTTCGTGATACAAATGATTATTTATTAGTGGTTTCATCAGTGCTTCTGTTTCATCATAGTCTAGGGTGAGGAGAAATTCTTTATATATTTTTTTTAGTTTTGTGTGTGTTTAGTATATGTATGTTAAGTTTTTGATGTATTTTATTGTATATAAGGGCACTTAGGTAAGGGTAGTGACGTATAGCAAATGTAGTTTTTGTATGTGTTGTGGGACAAGCCGGTTTGGGTCTTCTTACTATCGGGCTGTTATCTTGCAATCTTGCAATAAACGATTTTGAATTGAATTGAATTGAATTGAATCTACGCTGTATGGAAGTCGCGTGTTTTTGTATGTGTTGTGAGACAAGCCGGTTTGGGTCTTCTTACTATCGGGCTGTTATCTACGCTGTATGGAAGAGTCGCGTGTTTTTGTATGTGTTGTGGGATAAGCCGGTTTGGGTCTTCTTACTATCGGGCTGTTATCTACGCTGTATGGAAGAGTCGCGTGTTTTTGTATGTGTTGTGGGACAAGCCGGTTTGGGTATTCTTACTATCGGGCTGTTATCTACGCTGTATGGAAGAGTCGCGTGTTTCTGTATGTGTGGTGGGACAAGCCGGTATGGGTATTCTTACTATCGGGCTGTTATCTACGCTGTATGGAAGAGTCGCGTGTTTTTGTATGTGTTGTGGGACAAGCCGGTTTGGGTCTTCTTACTATCGGGCTGTTATATACGCTGTATGGAAGAGTCGCGTGTTTTTGTATGTGTTGTGAGACAAGCCGGTTTGGGTCTTCTTACTATCGGGCTGTTATATACGCTTTATGGAAGAGTCGCGTGTTTTTGTATGTGTTGTGGGACAAGCCGGTTTGGGTCTTCTTACTATCGGGCTGTTATATACGCTGTATGGAAGAGTCGCGTGTTTTTGTATGTGTTGTGAGACAAGCCGGTTTGGGCCTTCTTACTATCGGGCTGTTATCTACGCTGTATGGAAGAGTCGCGTGTTTTTGTATGTGTTGTGAGACAAGCCGGTTTGGGCCTTCTTACTATCGGGCTGTTATATACGCTGTATGGAAGTCGCGTGTTTTTGTATGTGTTGTGAGACAAGCCGGTTTGGGCCTTCTTACTATCGGGCTGTTATCTACGCTGTATGGAAGTCGCGTGTTTTTGTATGTGTTGTGAGACAAGCCGGTTTGGGTCTTCTTACTATCGGGCTGTTATCTACGCTGTATGGAAGAGTCGCGTGTTTTTGTATGTGTTGTGAGACAAGCCGGTTTGGGTCTTCTTACTATCGGGCTGTTATCTACGCTGTATGGAAGAGTCGCGTGTTTTTGTATGTGTTGTGAGACAAGCCGGTTTGGGTCTTCTTACTATCGGGCTGTTATCTACGCTGTATGGAAGAGTCGCGTGTTTTTGTATGTGTTGTGAGACAAGCCGGTTTGGGTCTTCTTACTATCGGGCTGTTATCTACGCTGTATGGAAGTCGCGTGTTTTTGTATGTGTTGTGAGACAAGCCGGTTTGGGTCTTCTTACTATCGGGCTGTTATCTACGCTGTATGGAAGAGTCGCGTGTTTTTGTATGTGTTGTGGGATAAGCCGGTTTGGGTCTTCTTACTATCGGGCTGTTATCTACGCTGTATGGAAGAGTCGCGTGTTTTTGTATGTGTTGTGGGACAAGCCGGTTTGGGTATTCTTACTATCGGGCTGTTATCTACGCTGTATGGAAGAGTCGCGTGTTTCTGTATGTGTGGTGGGACAAGCCGGTATGGGTATTCTTACTATCGGGCTGTTATCTACGCTGTATGGAAGAGTCGCGTGTTTTTGTATGTGTTGTGGGACAAGCCGGTTTGGGTCTTCTTACTATCGGGCTGTTATATACGCTGTATGGAAGAGTCGCGTGTTTTTGTATGTGTTGTGAGACAAGCCGGTTTGGGTCTTCTTACTATCGGGCTGTTATATACGCTGTATGGAAGAGTCGCGTGTTTTTGTATGTGTTGTGGGACAAGCCGGTTTGGGTCTTCTTACTATCGGGCTGTTATATACGCTGTATGGAAGAGTCGCGTGTTTTTGTATGTGTTGTGAGACAAGCCGGTTTGGGCCTTCTTACTATCGGGCTGTTATCTACGCTGTATGGAAGAGTCGCGTGTTTTTGTATGTGTTGTGAGACAAGCCGGTTTGGGCCTTCTTACTATCGGGCTGTTATCTACGCTGTATGGAAGAGTCGCGTGTTTTTGTATGTGTTGTGAGACAAGCCGGTTTGGGTCTTCTTACTATCGGGCTGTTATCTACGCTGTATGGAAGTCGCGTGTTTTTGTATGTGTTGTGAGACAAGCCGGTTTGGGTCTTCTTACTATCGGGCTGTTATCTACGCTGTATGGAAGAGTCGCGTGTTTTTGTATGTGTTGTGGGATAAGCCGGTTTGGGTCTTCTTACTATCGGGCTGTTATCTACGCTGTATGGAAGAGTCGCGTGTTTTTGTATGTGTTGTGGGACAAGCCGGTTTGGGTATTCTTACTATCGGGCTGTTATCTACGCTGTATGGAAGAGTCGCGTGTTTCTGTATGTGTGGTGGGACAAGCCGGTATGGGTATTCTTACTATCGGGCTGTTATCTACGCTGTATGGAAGAGTCGCGTGTTTTTGTATGTGTTGTGGGACAAGCCGGTTTGGGTCTTCTTACTATCGGGCTGTTATATACGCTGTATGGAAGAGTCGCGTGTTTTTGTATGTGTTGTGAGACAAGCCGGTTTGGGTCTTCTTACTATCGGGCTGTTATATACGCTGTATGGAAGAGTCGCGTGTTTTTGTATGTGTTGTGGGACAAGCCGGTTTGGGTCTTCTTACTATCGGGCTGTTATATACGCTGTATGGAAGAGTCGCGTGTTTTTGTATGTGTTGTGAGACAAGCCGGTTTGGGCCTTCTTACTATCGGGCTGTTATCTACGCTGTATGGAAGAGTCGCGTGTTTTTGTATGTGTTGTGAGACAAGCCGGTTTGGGCCTTCTTACTATCGGGCTGTTATATACGCTGTATGGAAGTCGCGTGTTTTTGTATGTGTTGTGAGACAAGCCGGTTTGGGCCTTCTTACTATCGGGCTGTTATCTACGCTGTATGGAAGAGTCGCGTGTTTTTGTATGTGTTGTGAGACAAGCCGGTTTGGGTCTTCTTACTATCGGGCTGTTATCTACGCTGTATGGAAGTCGCGTGTTTTTGTATGTGTTGTGAGACAAGCCGGTTTGGGTCTTCTTACTATCGGGCTGTTATCTACGCTGTATGGAAGAGTCGCGTGTTTTTGTATGTGTTGTGAGACAAGCCGGTTTGGGCCTTCTTACTATCGGGCTGTTATATACGCTGTATGGAAGTCGCGTGTTTTTGTATGTGTTGTGAGACAAGCCGGTTTGGGCCTTCTTACTATCGGGCTGTTATCTACGCTGTATGGAAGAGTCGCGTGTTTTTGTATGTGTTGTGAGACAAGCCGGTTTGGGTCTTCTTACTATCGGGCTGTTATCTACGCTGTATGGAAGTCGCGTGTTTTTGTATGTGTTGTGAGACAAGCCGGTTTGGGTCTTCTTACTATCGGGCTGTTATCTACGCTGTATGGAAGAGTCGCGTGTTTTTGTATGTGTTGTGAGACAAGCCGGTTTGGGTCTTCTTACTATCGGGCTGTTATCTACGCTGTATGGAAGTCGCGTGTTTTTGTATGTGTTGTGAGACAAGCCGGTTTGGGTCTTCTTACTATCGGGCTGTTATCTACGCTGTATGGAAGAGTCGCGTGTTTTTGTATGTGTTGTGAGACAAGCCGGTTTGGGTCTTCTTACTATCGGGCTGTTATCTACGCTGTATGGAAGAGTCGCGTGTTTTTGTATGTGTTGTGAGACAAGCCGGTTTGGGTCTTCTTACTATCGGGCTGTTATCTACGCTGTATGGAAGTCGCGTGTTTTTGTATGTGTTGTGAGACAAGCCGGTTTGGGTCTTCTTACTATGGGGCTGTTATCTACGCTGTATGGAAGAGTCGCGTGTTTTTGTATGTGTTGTGGGACAAGCCGGTTTGGTTCTTCTTACTATCGGGCTGTTATCTACGCTGTATGGAAGAGTCGCGTGTTTTTGTATGTGTTGTGAGACAAGCCAGTTTGGGTCTTCTTACTATCGGGCTGTTATCTACGCTGTATGGAAGAGTCGCGTGTTTTTGTATGTGTTGGGAGACAAGCCAGTTTGGGTCTTCTTAATATCGGGCTGTTATCTACGCTGTATGGAAGAGTCGCGTGTTTTTGTATGTGTTGTGAGACAAGCCAGTTTGGGTCTTCTTACTATCGGACTGTTATCTACGCTGTATGGAAGAGTCGCGTGTTTTTGTATGTGTTGTGAGACAAGCCAGTTTGGGTCTTCTTACTATCGGACTGGTATCTACGCTGTATGGAAGAGTCACGTGTTTTCGCATGACTGCGCGTAGTAGGGATATATAATTGTCGAACCATTGATGTTTTAAAGTTCTTGTAAAGTTGCCGCGTTGGGAATCTAAAGGGTCTTTTAAGAATGACTTTAATTACGGCTCTCTGCGCTCGTTCTACCTATATAATGTCGGTCTTGGCGGCCCCGCCCCAGGCAGTGATGCAGTAGCTCAGTACTGATTTGGCTAGTGCCGAGTAAACAATCTTAAGGATTTCACTGTTTGCCCTTAGCTTCTTAAATAGAAAAATAAGTTTTCGTATTCGTGCGGATACTGTTAGCAAGTGTGTGTTTTCCAAGATAGGCAGGCGTCTAATTGAAGGCCGAGATATCGTACCACTGGTGCTCTAGTTACAACGGGGCATGTGCAAAGGAGGAGAGGGTTGGAACATTTGTGGGCTTTAATAACTAGTGAACCATCTTGTGGTAGGGCGGAACGTCTTGAGCCAAAGGTGATAAAGTTAGTTTTTGCAACGTTTAGTGTGAGACTGTTTTGCTCTAGCCATAACAACACTTCACCTAGTCCTTTTTCGGCTATGTCTTTAGTTATAGAAGTAAGAGTTAATTTGAAGACGCATGGAAAAAAGTTTCCTCCTTACGTTCATATTTTGCATACGTACGAGGGTTCCAACTCCAAACTTCCTCTTACTTACTGAGCATATTACGGCCTTATGAAATGAAGGAGCGCCAAGGCGCCCCTAACCTACCCTAACTGGTTCATCATCCACTATCCAACACATTCACCTGACTTAACACTGTCGTGTTAAGGCGGAGTGGCGCGAGGTGTGGTCGGAAGCCTCCCCGCTGCTCTCCGCGTCGCTACACACGCGTGGCTGCGTGGAGGCAGTGCGCGCGCCGCTCACACGCGCGCTCCTGGCGCTGCAGTGCTTCAACATGCTCGTCTTTCTGTTCCAAGTAAGTTGTACTTTTCTTTTTACAGTCTACAAGGTCTAATTAAATTTCTTTTTCGAAACTAGCTCGATGCTAATCATGACTAGGCCGAAACTAGTAGTGACTAGTTCCAAACTAGTCGTGACTAGCCCGAAACTGAAAAAGCAGGCCAAAACTGATTAGTTTTGGCCTGCTTTCAGACTCTATGACTAATCCAAATCTGGTCGTGTTTAGACCGTACCTAATTGTGACTAATCCGGAACCAGTCGTGACTTTCTGAGTATGTTTCCAGATCCTGATAGTGGTGCTGACACAGCTGCTGCGCACGAGTGCCCGCGAGGCGGTGCTGCGCGGCGACTGCGGCGGCACCGGCCGCGCCGTGCTGATCGGGAGCCTCACCGTGCAACAGCCGCAACAGGTACTCTAACTATAACATAGGGATAGGTAATAACCTACAAATAAATAATAAGTCGGGAAATGTAACTGCGTTACAAAAATTACCTAACAAAAGTCGTGTCCAAGTAGGCGGGACTTAAAATTCGTGTCCAGCGCGTCATCAGTCGGACATTTTTCTTGCAAACGAGCACACTTCAAATCTTGGCGTACGTTTTAGTATTTATCATTGTGAACTACAGCTGTGAAATGTGAATCATGATGCCAGCATGTGTTGTGAAGTGCTGCAGGAGGCATGCAATATTAAAATGTACAGGGATCACTTTTCACTAGTAAGTAAGTAGTAGCAATATTATTATTTTATTCAAAGATATTTATGTGCTAATGCTGGTAGGTCGAAATGATGCATTTGAATAAATACCACTTAGCTATTTCTTTGTAAATAGTCTTGCCGCCGAATAAGGGCTAATATTCTCAAAATGTATCTTGAGAAATTATGCCATGGCGTGGCCTACGGCTAAGATGTTGGGTTGCAATTTTGAAGACACAAACAATTTGAAAACTTTTTTTGATGTGAGACCCAGTAGTTGTGATATTGGGTCCATGTCATATGGTGAAACTTGAGCGTAACACATTAGAGGCGAAAAAGACATTGGTAGATGAAAACAAGAAAAAAGTCGAGTGGACCAGAAACTGAAAAATGTTCAAGATAACATCGGATTGCATTTCGGGAATAAGTTGTCAAATCGGCATAATATAGAGTTCCGAAATAATTATGAACATGAAACTAACGACTCAAACCTTAAGTCAAAGTGTAGCTGATGCGATTAAGTTATGTTCGCAACAAATAATATTAATAATATCCTAGGACATTTCACACACGGTCATCTGATCCCAAACTAAGCAGAGCTTGTACTATGGAAACCAGATAACTGATATACTACATACACAATTTTTTTTTTGTAAATACATACTTATATAGATAATTACACCCAGACTCAGGACAAACAGACATGTTCATGCACACAAATGTTTGTCCTGGATGGGAATCGAACCCACGACCTGCGGCATGATAGGCGGTATCTTAACCAACCACGCCAGCTGGCCTGTCAAATAAACATGCATGGTTTTCAAGACGCAGATGAGTTGCATCTGTGTCTTGAAAACGTTGTTAGCTTTTTAGAAACGTTCAACAATCTTTTGGACATAGGTACCTACTAAATTCAAGATCACTATATCATTTACTTTCCGGACCGGGTATTAACATCCATTTTCGGTGGAACAACAAGACAACTATACGAAGTTTTGGATCAAAGTGAAAAATATATTAAAGGTCTCCAAATCAATGTGCAGTCAAAAAAAAAAAGAACTTGAACAGTAAATGGACAAAGAGTAACGGAATATATTAACTTGGCCCCTAGCACACGGCATATTTTAAACGCGCAGACGACGAGCGTTTCAGGAACACGCGTTTTCTGCGCCGTAGATGCCGATTTTTGCGTTTTTATAGAATAAAACGCGACACAAACGTGCGTGTGAAGCGCGTTCGAAACTCGTTTGAAGCATGTACAAGGGGTCGGAGGAGGGGTAGAGGAGGGGCGCGCGCTCACGCCACCGCACCGCCCGCGCCGCAGTTGCAATAATATATATTATTGTGTGCTGCGCATGTATTTTGGTTTAAAATGGAACTTTTTGACACCGACCGCTTTATAACGGAAATAATCAAACGTCCAGTAACATGGAATTCTTTGCTGCCCGAATATTCGAAGAAAGTTTTAAAAATAAATGCTTGGGATGAATTGTGCCAAATATTTTGTAACAATTTCAATGAAAAAACAAATATTTAAAAAGAATGTACATATTTGTTTTAAGACCACACACAGAACAGTAAAACAGTAGAAAATGTAATTACCCAAAATTTTAGAATCTTGCCATAATACTGTACCTTAATCGCTAATAAAATAATCAGTATACATATTTCGTATCTCAGTTCCGCTTAATTGTGACCGTCTTTCACGAATCGAAATCAAACTTGCATCTTCAGGAGGATTTTCTAAACCAGCTATACTTAAAGTATGATGAAAATTATAATCGTCTCGTTAACGTATGAAATTATGCAGTACACCTTTTTACAATATCCACACTTAAGTCCACGCTAACGTGCAGTGGTCGATTCAAGATTTTAAATTTGTTACTTAGTATACCAAATGTACATTCAATGTATCGTCTTGCACGCGTCATGCGATAATTATATATTATTTTTTTCTCATGACAAGATTTTTCCAGTGTAAGGTCTCTGTAAATGTTGAGATATTGCAAAGCCAAAACGTAAATGGTATTGGCAGTCCATTATTTGATATTGGTCTCGCATTTGGTATATTATAATTTCCTTGCCTTATCTTTTTGGTCCATTCACTACATTCATTTATTGTTGAGTCTGCAGCCTTTCCATCCAACATCTATATCGATAAATTTGTAATTAGCGTCACATATTGCAGCAATACAACGGAAAAATATTTTTTATAATTAAAATACTCTGATCCACTATATTAAGGTTTTATCACTCTAATATGTTTCCCGTCGATTGCGCCAAGTACGTTGGGAAATTTTGCGTATTTCAAAAATCCTTCAGCAGTTTTTAGATGCGATTCTTCGGTAGGTTCTGGCATACAGATGTTTTTTTTTAATTTATCCCATATTATTTTTACTGTCTCACGGACTATAACGCGTGCCGTCGATTGTCCACACTTAATGTCAAAGTGAATATCTGAGAAATAGCAACCCGTAGGTTGAACCTGAAAAAAAGTTAATATTATTATTCAGTCATTAAACTTAAAAAAAAATGGAGGACCCGTATAATAGAGACAAAATAAAGAACAGAAACTGTGCCAGTGGATCTGGAGCTAAGCCTAGAAGACCCTACATATATTCCAATTTCCTAACTTTTTTTAGACCCGCTTGCGAAAATAAGATCTCCAAGTCAATGTTCAAACAACTCAAGTCAAAATGATGACGCAGCACAGATTCATGACGAAAACTGTGATTTTCAAAAACCAAATACACCGAAGAAGTCTAAAGGGAATCCAAAACATGAAGACTCACAAGGAAAATTGTATGAAGCTCTTACTGAAAATCTCAAACAGTCTAAGGAAACAAAAAATACAATTTTATCTGAAAATCCCGATAAACTGTTCTTAATTTCGTTAGCTAATGATTTTTCTGCCATCAAAGACGAATTTAAGTTGGAGGCAAAAGCTGACATGATAAATTTAATTCGTAAATATTTGGGTGGCTAATAAGTAATGAGCGACATACAACTATTTTATTTGTATTTATTAATTAAATGAATAATTGCTAATCATTAATAATATATTCACCGTCGTTTTCTACTACCATTCGCCATCGATCTGGCAAAGAATGAATCCGCATAGAACTTCGTTGGTTTTGAATTGAAGAAGTCATCTACGAGTAAGTATGTATTGTTTCAAGTGTGGTTCATCGTCAAAGCTTTTTTCCCGTAAATTATTACTAAGTGATCGGAACAAGCTGAAATCAGTTGGTGCTAAGTCTGGCGAATATGGAGGGTGGGGTATTATTTCCCAATTAAGCTCCAATAGTTTTAGCCTGGTACTCTTAGCAATATGCGGCCGGGCAATGTCGTGCAGGAAATATTTTGTCGTGTTGTGGACGTTTGCGATGGATGTCGAGCTTCAGTTTCTCGAGTTGATCACAATATACTGTTGCTGTAATCGTAGTATTAGTAGGAAGGAATTCCCAGCTTATTACTTCATGTATATCCCACCAGACAGAAAGCATCACCTTGCGAGGGTGAAGATCACCTTTTGACGTTGGTTTTCCTTGTTCTTTACATCCCAGCCACTGGCGCTTGCGTGTGTGATTAACATAGAGAACCCACTTTTCATCTCCAGTGACAAGATGATCTAACCAATTAAACGTGCGGCGGAAAGATAAAAGTTGTACACAAATCTCAGCTCGGTAGGTCAGCTGATCTTTACTTAATTGATGGGGTACCCAAACACTATATTTGTAAGTCTTTCCCAAACCATGTAAATGATTTTCTATGGTGCCATGAGAGCACTCGAGCTGAACAACCAAATCGCGTGTAGTTCTTCGAGGATCTTCTTCGATTAATAGTTTTAATTTATCGATATCTATTTCCACGGGGCGCCCAGACCTTGGTTGATCGGTTAAGGAAAAATCGTTATTGCGGAACCGTTGTTGGAACCAGCGCTTTGCTCTTGCTTCGGAGACTGCATCGTGAGCTATCCTTTGACATATAAATGATAAATGATAAATGATAAATGATTTTTATTTCTGTAAGTAGGTTTGTACAAACACTTTTACAAGTCAATAAATTAGTCAATATATTACGTGTAGCTTCTGCAGCAGAATGCCCAGATTGAAACTCATATAATAAACAATGTCGTACGTGGGTTTTAATATCACTCATTTCTTTGTGAACTTTAACGCACTAACAGCCAAACTATCAATAACGCGCATGAGCGCGACTCGCTCTTTATATACCCTCTGCTACAGAACGTTCTCGAACCTTTCCGAAAATTCTAGAAATTATAAACTAAAACGCTCATTACTTATTAGCCAACCCGATACAAAAACATAGGACAGTCATCGAGAACGACGAGAACATTACATGGAAATATATACCAAGATGGATTGCAATATGAACATCGATCGGTATGGATATCAGTCTAGATATCAGTCTGAATTTCAACCTGAGTACCCAAGTAAGCAATCGGCACCAAGAAATGAATATACATCTAGTAGTTCACTACTAAATTTGGATAGCAATGAATCTGTTACAAATGACTCCGACATCGTTAATTCATGCAAGCCTAGTACTTTTTGTTAGATTTACTGCTCAGAAATTGTGCACAACGTGTCGTGTCTTGGATTGATATACCTACTATCTTAAATTCATGCAATCCTAGTACTCTTTGTAAAGTTACAGAGGTATTTCTTTCCGACGCGTTTGAGTCGCGCTGGTACACCTTACTCATATAAAAAAAACATTTTGTAGTGGACCGATTTGGGAATCTAAACCATTCTTGAATCCACTTGAACACACACAAAAAAATTCTCCAGGCGTTTAGGAGTTCAGTCACATACACACGCACAGAAAAATTATATAATCACATTACAAATCTTTGAATTACTTCTCTACTATAAACATACATATATTGTCTATATACTCGTATAGGTATAAAAAAGGAAAACGTGACTGACTGACTGATCTATCAATACACAGCTCAAACCACTGAACGGATTGGGCTGTTTGGCACACAGATAGTTATGACCTAGCCATGTGCTAAGAAGAGATTTTTGGAAATTCGACCTTTAAGGGAGTGAAATAGGGGATGAAAGTTTGTATGGAAAAAATCGCGTCGGAAAGAAATTCCTCTGTAACCTTACAAAAAGTAGTATATCAATTCAAGACACAACAAGTTGTGCACAATTTCTGAGCAGTAAACCTAAGTAGTATCTAGGCTTGCATGAATTAACTACACTGGTCAGCAAATAAACCGAGCCACCCGCTACCTAGGAACTCTGATTCGATTTTCTCAAAAAGTATAAAACTTACAACCATCAAAGTTATACCTACAAAAAGTGCATCATCATTATTAAGTTTTAACTCCAGATCTTGTTTCTCATAAAAACTATGTGTCATTGTATTGCAGGAGCTGCCAAAATCCAGAAAAGCATTTGCCGAAACCCCATTCGGAAGTACCTCTTTAAAGTACTTTTTGTCAGAAGAGTCACAGCACACAGTTTAAATCTTTCGCACTAAACTCTTATGAGGGCCAGTCTTTGACTTCTTCCGGCACTCTTCTAAAGTGCCCATCAATATTACAAAATAGACAATGTTTGCTAAGATTGTTCTTTTTATAACAGGTTGATTCCACATGGCCTAATATGTTACAAAAAAAATAATTCTTAATCTCATTAATTTTTGGTATCTGCCTATGTTCCTTGCTCTTACGACATCTAATTTGCCTTATGACCTAATTTGCCACACGTAAAACATTTTATATTTTTGCTAGAGCTGACACTTTTCAATGACGTCACAGCTTGGTCCTGTTCTACACTAGCATCTAAGTTGTTAATACTGGCCAGGCATTGAAGAAGAGAAGTGGCGTCTCGCCATCCAGCTGACTTTGCACCAACTTCTAACAGTTTGTTACCAAGTGTACCAATGATAGCTTCCATGATCACTTCATCGCTCAAGTGACATGACATGCCTATACCCAATTTACTATAATACAATTCTATAGGTTCTTCGCTAGGCAACCTGACTCGATTCACTAACTCCCTAATCTGTGATAATTTATTTTTAGTAAACGGAAAGGCTTTAATTAGTTTTTCCTTCCATTCTGTCCAACTAATCTCATATGATGCTTGTTGCTCATACCACCCTTTAGCATAACCACTCAACTTAGCAGTACAATTACAAATCAAGGTACGCTCATCCCATCCATGCATTTTAGCTGTACTTTCTAAATTGCGAATTCAATGTTCTACAGAAACTAATGTAGTTTGTGGATTAAAGTCAGGTATAAAGTCATTACGCCCTACATAACGCACAACTGGCTTTGACGTCACTTCACTAAAATTAGTTTTTGGCATCCATGCTATTGAAGAGACAGAAACTGGTGGTGACGGTGTTGATTCACTATGATAATTACTTGTCTTCGTAACTCTTTAATCTATATTTCTTCTTTCCTCTTTCAGATGAGGAAGATGAACTTGAACTGCTATGTGACTGTTTCTTATGTTTTGACCGACCCATTATAGCTCAAGCAAAAGTACTAAAATTCACACACACACACACTCTATTGTTATATTAACAGCAAATATAGTTCAATGAAATGCAATTAAAAGTTAGTCATAACAATGACTCTAAGTCACCAAAATAATTAAAATTAAGTTTTGTCAATATAAATGTTCAAAATATTATAAGAGCCCAGAAAACTTTATAACTCTGAAATAGGTTTATGTTGCATACAGTGTCCTATTACTATAGGACACTTTATGCACATTCTAGTATTTTGTATTGCCACCACGAGGTGTTGTTCCACCAGATTCCTGAGGCGATGCTGAGGAATATTCTTCCATTCCTCTATCAGTGCTTCTTTCAGTTCACGAAGCATTATTGGAGGGGAATGGGGATGGCCCCATTCCCCTAAATGAAATGGGTGTCGAATTGAAAATTCCTTTTTTTGAAGTCGTTAAAAATTGCACGATATTTTAAATTCATTTATCGTTAAAATAACTTAGTGATTCATGGTGCAAGCGGGCCTTAATGTATCTGTGTTGTAGTTGACACCCTTTTGGAAAGATGACAGGTTACCATTTTCGTTTCCAGCCGAGTCCCGCCTCGAGCCATGAAGAGCACGAGCCTGGCTCGAGCACGAGCGCGGGTGTGGCGGCCGGGGGCAGCTACTGCGCCAACTGGTCGCATCGCCGCACACGACGGAGACACTCCTATGTCAGGACTAGGACCAGCTACCCTTATTTGTCTTAGTAAGTCAAAATAATGGACTTGTTGTTGTGGCCTTTTCTACCAAGTTTGGTGGCTATGCCATTCATTTAGGCCATTTATTGTAACAGGCCCTCAGGATAGTAGCATTTATCAAACGATTTCAAAAAGGAGGAGGTTCTCAATTCGTTTGTATGTTTTTTTTGTATGTTTGTTACGCGATTACTCAAAGACGGATGGACCGATTTGGAAAATTCCTTTTTTTGTTTGAAAGGGGTATACCCTTTCAAGGTGGTGCTCCGAGGTGGTCCCATATACATTTTATTAACTTTGCTTATATTGAAGCTCACTCAAAGACCTCCCCGTCTTTGAGTTAGCTTCAATAATGCGTATATTTCCCACTTATTTTATGTGGATGATGTGATGATGTTTTATTAATTTCCTATCACTGTTATTTACATGGCTATATCTACAATTATTGTGGTCAATTATGTATTCGAATTTGTGTGGGGTAGGTTCCACAACTAAAAAATGAAAAATAAAAACTTTTTAGCCAAAAAAATAACCGACTTCCAAAACAAAACACTACAAAGTGAAAAATAACTTTAATTTCGGAAGTCGGTGGCAAAAAACGAAAATACAAAACCAAAGAAACCGACTACCGAAATTAAAGTTATTTTTCACTTTGTAGTGTTTTGTTTTGGAAGTCGGTTTTATTTTTTGCTAAAAAGTTTTTTTTATAAAGAACCACTTCACGTTGGATCTTAATTTATGCGTACCTTTTGTTCAGTTTATAAACTTCTAATATTTGTTTCAGGCATTTGCTTAAGGAAAAAGGGAAGATAGTGACTGTGTGTGTAGGTACTTTACATTGTGGCGAGAGTTACATTAGGTATTGCTAGTTAATTACGGAAAATATCAGGCTTCT
This sequence comes from Dicycla oo, assembly GCA_948252095.1. Classification (NCBI taxonomy): domain Eukaryota; kingdom Metazoa; phylum Arthropoda; class Insecta; order Lepidoptera; family Noctuidae; genus Dicycla; species Dicycla oo. Next base: position 2,714,196 of record OX411713.1, read on the forward strand.
GGCTTTGAACAGTGAACAGTGAAGGTTTGTAGATGAACTATGTCTGTTATTTTATATGTAAGATGTGTAACATAAGAAGTATATGTAAAATAAAAGCACAAATTGAATCAATGCAAAGGCTTTATTTTCGACGTTTTATAAACAGTCCTTACTTGCTAATAATAATTAAGTAACGTAGCGCTGATGCGAATGATACATTATGTCGGGGCGCGGGGCGGCTCGATGGAATGTGTTCGATGGCGCGGTGGTGACGTCACGACCCACCACGCGCGGCGCGGTATATGGAGGCCCGGAGGGTGCGCCGCGTGTGGTGGGGCGTGGGGTCCAAGTTATGGCGCTCATAGAGGCGGAGGGCCGTCCGGGTAGCGGAGCACGGGGTCGAGCGCCAGGGGGTTCCTGCGGCAGTCGGAGGACGCGTGTGGCGCCAACGCCGCGGCGCCCAGCAGCAGCGCCTAGAAGGGCAGCGAGGCGCGCGCCACGTGGCACACGAAGCGCAGGACGCGACCCATGCCGAAGAGCGCGCCCTCTTCGCTCGTGTCCTCTTTATTTACTACCGGTCTGTGAAGGTAAATAACACTGTTAATACCTGCTTTGTGAGTCGTTGTCCAGCTGCTTCCAGTTGCGCTCCGAGTCCAGCGGACACGTCAGCCGCCCAGACTCGCTACAGGGTATGTGTAGATGACGTATGTGTATATGATACGACAAGAGAGGACCAACACCTTCAGTTTAGGTTCGCATTTGCGCCACTTAGGACCAACGTCTTTGTAAACGCCACTTAGGACCAACATTTTTAAAAATATTGAATTAAATCAAATGGGAGTTTCAATTACATGGAGATTACGTATTAAGCATTATTAAGCATTATTTTATGTTTTAAAACAAGAGGCCAAACAATATTTTGACTAGAACATTTTAAAATCAGTGTTTAAATTAAAAGCTTCTTGTTAGCATATATACAAACTAAGGATTTCAACATCACAATCTAAATATAATAAATGCAAAATTTAGCCATAAAACGGTTTACGTTATCAAACAGACAAACAAACAACTAAATACACATAGAATATATTTCTAAAATATAAAGCTAATAACATAAAACTCTGTGTAAAGTGCTGTGCAGATACACCAATCAATAATAAGTGTAATTATTTCAATAACTACTGCAATACTGATTAATATCAGATTGGCACAAAAGTAATGAGACACTTGGTTTACGTTTTATGTTTTTTATTATAATAATAATAAAATACAAACAGCTTAGTCAATGATGTAATCATAATTAGCATCTAAGACTTCTTGCCAACGATCCGGCAAAGTTTGGATGCCTTTCGCCCAGAACTCATGATGGCTGTGCCTCGAAAAAGTTGTTCAACTCCGCCTCTACATCAGAGAAATCATTAAATTGTTTACCCCGCAAATGATGTTTCAGGACTCTGAACAAATGATAGTCTAATGGGGCGTGGTCTGGGGAATAAGGTGGGTGGGGTATCGTCTCCCAGCCCAAGTTCTCCAACTGTTGGCGAACGGCAGATGCATTCGTATTTGGTAAAACCCATATTCGGCCCATCACTACTATACTGTTAACGTTATTATATAGTATATTTTAGATATTTCAGATTTGTGAGATGTGCCCTTTTCGAAATTTATGATATTGAATTCACATAACTTAAAGAAAAAACCATATTTTGGCGAAATTGTGATTTTAGGTACCTAAAATAAAAATTTATTTATTTATTTAAGTTATTTTCTTTATTTTCGAAAGGCTTACAGACTAATAATATTATAATAACAATAATATATAACTAAATTGCTAATTACAAGCCTCCACAGTTAAATACACATATTATTACTCCGTCATAGCCCAAGTTATCTACATCTTATCAATTCTATGCCATTTAGGTGTTCCCTCAATGTTAGTCCGTTCAAATTTTAGGCCAGTTTGGACAAGGTTCAATTGCATGCAGGTGCTTCTTGCACAAAAAATGACTTTGCTAAGAGCTTCCTTAGTGTGCTTGCATTGGTGCAGAAAAGGTCAACGTCTTGTTCGCAACTAATTTCGTTGAAACTGCGACTGGCTCTCAGAAAGTATGCATTACGCCTATAATTAGTGTTTGCATAAGGCACATGTAGAAGCGGTCGCTGTCGCAGCCCCAACTGATTAGTGCGTATCCCCAATTTTGAAACAAGTTCAGGATAGTCAATTGAACCATTTGCTATATTAAACAAGTAGCATATATCATTAATATTACGTCTACGGTCCAGCGGTAGAAAATGGTACCTTCTGCATCGGTGAATGTAATCAACAGATAATTGTTTCGTCTTATAATCTAGGTATTTAAGAAATTTTCTTTGAATATTCTCAATACGAGACTTGTAGATCCCGTATTGAGGGTTCCAGACTTGTGATGCATACTCAAGGTGGCTGCGTACGAACGAACAATACAAAACTTTGATCGGTTTTAATGATCGGAAACACGCTGAGGTTCTCATTATAAAACCAAGTGCTCTCGACGCCTTATTTACTATGCTATCAATGTGCTGATCAAAGAGTAGCTTGCTGTCTTGTATAACCCCAAGATCCCTAATACTATTGACTTTGCCTATATTGGTATTGTACAGTTTGTATGTGGAATCAATTATAGACTTCTGGCGTGTAAAAATAATATGAAAACATTTAGAAACATTCAATTCAAGCCTGTTACGTCTACAGTATTCTTCAAATCTATTTAAATCAGCTTGTAACAGGTGTGTATCAGATATGTTTCGTATAGTTATATGAACCTTCATATCGTCAGCATAAAGTAAAATGTAACAATTTTTAAAGCAATGCGTCACGTCAGCAATAAAGAGAGTAAATAATAGGGATCCCAATATAGAACCCTGAGGAACTCCAGAGGGGACAGAATACCACCCAGATGTGTACCCCTGAAGCACCACAGCCTGCGTTCTGTTATCAATATAAGAGCAGAACCAACGATACAAATCTCCATGTATTCCGGCCTTTAATAGCTTCTCAATAAGCAGTCCATGGTCAATACGATCAAAGCATTTACTGTAATCAGTATAAATAACGTCCACCTGTGCACGCTGTTCCATACCCTCAGATATAAATTCATGGGACAAAATTAAGTTAGATGTAGTGAAACGCTTCCTGAGAAAGCCATGCTGCTCATCACCAAAGTTGCACTTCATAGCATCGTACACTTCAGTAAACACAATGCGTTCGAGGATTTTGGAGAACAGAAATATCTTAGAGATTGGCCGATAATTAGAGATATCAGACTTATTACCCTTTTTGAAAACTGGGGTAACGAATGCCGATTTCCAAATTTTCGGAACTATGCCTTCCGATAGTGACCGCCTGAATAAAATACACAGTGGCACAACTAGGCTGTCAGCACAATTTACAATAAATACTGGAGGTATAAGATCAGGACCGCCAGATTTGGAAAGGTCCAAGGTCTTTAATAACTTTAAAACTTGAGAATGAGATACATCAATCGAGCCGATGCTTGAAACATTATGTTCAACGCTAGTGCCACCGGAAGTGGCTGGCATAGGATCGGGCTCCTGGTAAGTTGAACGGAAATAGGTTGCGAACAAATTACTAATCTCCTCACCCGTACTCACGGTCCTATCACCGTAATGCATTACCTTTGGAAAAGTACCGGAATTTTTTTTGCTTTTAACATATGACCAAAAAGATTTCGGATTCTCAATGATCGACGATTCAATTTTATCCATGTATGTATTGAAACAAGTTTTCTCCAATTCAACTGCTCTATTACGTAAAATAGAAAAAGAGTGATAGTCTGATATATTACCGTACGTTTTGAACCTGCGATGATATTTATATTTCTCTTTCAATACTTTGACCAAAGCCGAATCATACCAAGGTGGATACGATGATTTTCTAACCGATTTAATTGGGATATACATACCTCTAAGCTCATACAATTTATTATAAAAGAGTGCAACAGCACTATCCAACGAATCGGCAAGTAAAAACTCATTCCAATTGATTTGGTCGAGTTCAGATTTAATAGCCGTGTAGTCACCCCTAGAAAATAAATACTTCGTAGTTAGCTTATCGGCCAGCTTGTGAATCTCAACAAATTGGGCAGTAATCGTTAACGGTTTATGATGCAGGTCTACAGATAATGCTAAAGGATCATGACATTCAGAAACATTCACATAGTCGTTGGAAAAAACCAAGTCTAATAATCTACCATTCCCGTTTCTTTCGCCACAATATTGGGACAGATTAGAAGTGAGAACTCCATCAAAGAACTGTCTCATATGATGACATGACACATTTTGTGGGATCAGTTCATTACTGTCAGAATTTATCCATTCTACATTATTACCAAAATTAAAATCACCCATAATAATGAATTTATCGAGTGGGTGGGTCAAGATCAAATGATTAACATTAGTACTAAAATTATGTAATTGATTATAATATGAATTGCCCTAGTTTTCTTTACAAAGATATACGGCACAAATGTGTAAATTATAATTTACCTCAGGCCTAGATCTTTTCAAGATAAGTGATACCCAAATGTCTTCGGCAGAACTTCGCCAATCATGTCGTTCTAAAACAGTAAGCTCACTTCTTACCGCTATCAAAACGCCACCGCCCCGCTTTTGAGAGGTTCTAGAGTAATCTCGATCGCGTCTATACACCAAATAGCGACCATCAAACATCTCACCACTAAAGATATCATCCACAAGCCACGTCTCAGTGAACACAATGACATCATATGCACTAAGAGATATTTTATGATATACATCGTTCGTCTTTGTACGCAGACCACGCACATTCTGATAGTACACATTAAGATTAGCCATCACTAGTACAAACTATAGCAAGATAAAATAAACATCTAACAAGGGTGAACAAAATTAAGTTATAATCTATAAACTGTAAGTAGTATTCATTTTCTCGATAAAATAATATTACGGAGGTAGAAGGCAATGATGTACAGTAATCTAATAAGCACGGCAGAGCACAGTGTCCAAAAATAACTAACTTCAAAACGCAAAAGCCAAATGAGCTTTGAATACAAACAAAAGGTGACGAACGGTAACAAGATAAGAATTGTTGGTAGCATAAATTGGAAATAACACACATAACAGAGTATTGGAAATTAGACCATAATCCAAATGCAATCAGGTCGTTATTACATGGACATAATAGTTTCATATAAGTGTTTTTTTTAATGAACTTACTCATTAGCATCGTGAAATAACACAGAACAATTAGGAAAACGCAAGTAGCACACAACGGCTTGCGGTTCCCAAACTGTTTATGGGCACAACTGATAATATATTTACCAACTGTTGCTCCAAAGTTAATAGTTATTATTTGATAATTTTTGATAGGTCCTTTTCTGATTTCACCATCATAACAGGGGTGGTGTCCATTTTTCTCACATGGATTTTTGCGTGTTTGACCCACACATATTGAAAATCCGTTTCGGATGCCAGTTTCTTAGTTTTAGATAGTAGTATTTTATTTTTAGGCGTTGGGTGATCATTTATATATATCCTGTGGTTTCCTGCTAATCCAATTTGGTTGGTTGTTAGTGGCAATGTCTTGGAAACATATCTGGCTGCAGCAACAAAGTCTTCTTTTACATAGCGATTGCAGAACGAAACAATTATTGGTTTTATGTGATCTTTTTCACGCGTAGGCACTCTAGTAATAAAGTTGATCTGACCTTTGGCAACGGGATAATTAATTTTGGCACCAATACTGGAGATAATTTGAAACAGGTTTTCATTATTCGATGGCGATACACCTTTCACTTCCACATTGTTCATTCGCGACCATTGATCCTTGTTGTCTGAGTCTTCCTCCAGTTTATCCAGACGCGCCTGAAGCTGATCTATCTGACCCTGAACTTTTTCTAGCTGAACAACACGCTGCTCCATGTCATTTATCCTTCCATGAAGCTCCTTAACAACTTCATTGAATTGCTGGTTTAGAGAGGATTTAAAGTCGGCGAATTCACTCCTAAGTGCAAGAATTTCATCCTTCAGACCTTCCAATGGAGCCAACTTTGCAGCCAATGCTCGAATCTCCAGTAACATTGCAGATTCCTGTTCCAACCTCGGCGACAACGGTGAACTAGTTGCACCCGTCTGTTTGCATTTCATGCATCGCCATAAGAGCTTCCTGTCTCCCAACTTACGGTGGCCAGCCTCGGTAATGCCTGCACATTGGAAATGCAACTCGTTTCTGCATACTGAGCAATGCACTCCATCAGTCAGCTGCTCATCACAGATACCACACTTCTTCGAGGCATCCATTATTTAGTGAATTTCGATATTTAAATTAAAGATAATTAATACTTTTTTTTTAAATCTTTTTCTGCAGACTCGTTTGTAGTTGGTCATTGCAGTATTTCATCATAATATTTTGTAAATTCGCCTGGTAATTATATGGTTTCACTTTTGCAATTTTTTATTTATTAATAGGTACTTTGCCCTTATAAGCTCTATTCTTGGCTTGGTAAGTTATTGCAAGTGCCATTTACTCTAGAAAAAACGAAAAGAATATTTGCAAGTTGGGTACCTCATCAAATTCCAAACGTTTTCAAACCTAGTCATATGCAAATTAGTCAATTAATCAATCAATCAATCAATCAATTAGTCTTATATCCGTAGTTATTTTCCAAGTTAAAGTATTTTAATAGTTGTTGGGAGTAATTAAGAAACCATGATTTTAGGGTGCAGCCCGCGTTACGGAAACAAAACGCACTAATGCAAAACAAAACGCATAAAATAAAGCCAAATAAACGTATTACGTCAGAGTTGCCATAAATAAACCCAAATCGATATAATACTATTAGATCTAGCGAAAAAATGAATTGATCCCTTTAGTGAAGAAGAAAAAAATCTTTTATTCAATAAAATAAGTGCTAGAAATATACTCATAGAAATATATGCAAACTTAGAAAATATACTAGATAAAAATAAAACTACGTAAAGCAAATTTGACGTAGTTACTATTGAATGATAAGTATTTCACGGGTAGTGAGATAAAAAAGTTAGAGAATGTTATGTTGAAAGGTAATAATCATATAAAAAAAATAAGAAAAGGGATATTAAATAGACGAACCCAATTAATTTTCAAGAGTCAAGGCCAAAGCAAATCCACACGCATTATGTATGTTTTGGAAAGTATCTTTCGTGCAAATATTGTTAATTAAATAAAAAGAAAGTAAATCGATTTGATTCGAGATGCTCACTTTAAACAACGTATAATTAATATTCATGTTACGATTCGATGGTTTTAACCGATTTGATTTGTTAATCAATATTTGGCAACCCAGCTGTCACTTATGTCAAATACAAAAAAAAAAAATATAAATCGTCATACTTATTTTTCATGTATAAATTAATTTAATATCCCCAAGTCTAATGTATGTCTTACCATTACATATTTTGATATACTGTATTGTAGCATTCAAATCTATATATTCATTCTATGAAACGGTAAGCCTGTATGTGATACTGAAAATACATGGGTTTCTGCTAGAGATGGGCGGGTGGGTAAAAAATGGGAAGGTAAAATTTGGAAGGAAGGGTAAGAAAAGGTAAAAAAGCAAAAACTACCTTTTTTACCGGCTATTAATAAAAAATACCGGGTAAAAAATGAATAATGTCTTTACATTATTTAATTGGTTTCGTTTTACTACTATCTTTGACCATGACCATTGAAGATAAAATATTGATTTCAAATAAAACGAAGTAAAAAATCTTTTAAATCTTTAATCATCATACATTTGCAAATATAATCAACTGTTTAGAACAAAAACAAATGAGTACTGTACTGATAGCACATGTTTTAAAGTTAACTAAATGCTGCACACTACCTTTATGAATATATAAAGGGTCTTTCAAATAGCAACAGTTTGTGGCAGCCATGTTGTTTTGGCGGCATCTGTCAAATGCGTTGTTATTTCTTCAGTTACAGATACCAAATCACCATGGTAAGTTACACGATTGAGCAGCACGTCCAAATGATAAAACTTTATTATCAAAATGAGTGTTCATTAGTGCAAACGTTGCGCGCATTGCGTCCATTTTACGACAGACACGGTGGCTCTTCAAAGTCGACCCTCCAACGTTTGGTGACCAAATTCGAGACGACTGGTTCGGTAAACAACCAACCAACACCCTTACGTCAAAGGAACGCCAGATCGGCCGGAAACATCGCTGCTGTCCGTGAGAGTGTGCAGGAGACTGCGAGGCAGTCGATTTCTCGCCGTGCACAAGAACTCGACCTTTCGCAGACTTCAACTTGGCGAATTTTGCGTCGGGACTTGGGCCTACACCCGTACAAGATCCAACTGACCTAGGAGCTCAAAGTGAATGACCATAGACAACGCCGTTTGTTCGCTGACGCTGCTGAAAATTTGGAAGAGTACCCCGATTTTGGCCGAAAAATCATCTTTAGCGACGAGGCGCATTTTTGGATGAATGATTTTGTTAATAAGCAAAATTGCCGTATATGGGACGCCCACAACTCACATGAGGTTCACCAGGTGGTAATGCATCCACAAAAAGTTTGGTGCGGATTTTGGTCCGGCGGCGTCATTAGTCCGTACTTCTCCGAAAACGATGATGGCGAGGCCATTACTGTCAACGGCGAGCGCTACAGCTCAACAATTTATTTTGGCCTGAATTGAACGATATGGACGTGGACAACATGTGGTCCCAACAAGACGGCGCTACGTGCCACACAGCGAGCGACACAATGGACATTCTGCATGAACGGTTCGAGGGTAGGGTTATCTCTCGCAGAGGTGACGTGAATTGGCCACCAAGATCGTGCGATTTGACCCCGCTGGAATTTTTCTTGTGGGGTTTTCTTAAATCGCAAGTCTATGCCAATAATCCGCAATCAGCCGATGCCCTGAAAGTCAACATAACGCAGGCCATCGCTCAGATTCAGCCGGATCTATGCAGTAGAGTAATTGAAAATTAGACCTCTCGGATCCGTGCCACCGTTCGAAGCCGCGGTGGACATTTAAACGATGTAATATTTCACAAATAATGGCATCAATGGGCCTTTCAAATAAAAAAATAATTTCTTTAATATCTCACATACAACGTGTTTTATTTAATTTCAACATCGACCCGTCCTTGTTGAAAGACCCTTTAGATAAATCACATATACGTACATATACATTATACACTCCGTATATGTATATGTACGTATAATTATGTGATTTATCTGCAAAAAACAGGCGGTTTTGATTTTTCTACATTTTTAGTAATCATTTAGTTCTAAAGAGGTTTTAATAGCCAAACTATGTTACTGCCACTTAATAGTCTTGGTATAAAAGTTCATTCCAAATTCGAAACTTTTGTTTTAAAAAATAATAATCCCATCTTCAGGTTGTGACTTTTTACTTACTTTTCGCGGCTTTGCGGTTAAAAGGTTATCAGGCAACTCAAAATAACTTCTCTTTATTTTTAGTAGATTTATGTTTGTCGCATAATCCTGCCCAATTGTGACTTAAAATAGATATTTTTGTGTCGATTATAATGGCAGAAAAAGCAATAAGAGCCAGTAAAATTATAGCGTAGCTGGAAGAGGGGTGTAGCCAGTGTTACGTCTCACAGCGGTTAAACGTGAGTCGTTCAACCATCCAAATAACCTGGACTCGATATCATGAGACAGGTTCTGTTCAGAGTAGGCAAGGTTCTGGGAGAAAACGTTGCACACAACCACGAGATGACCGCTTTTTAGTGACTCAGGCGCTGAGGAACCGCAAATGCACATACATAGACCTCAAAAGAAACCTTGAAGAGGTACGAAGAGCACAAGTTAGCTTATGGACAGTGAGGAGGAGACTTTTAGCGGCTGATTACGCAGTCGACGACTAGCGCGGGCCTCCAAGTTACTCCGTGAGCACCAGATTGCTCGATTGAAGTTAGCTAGAAATGGCCTATTTTGGACACTAGGTAACTGGAGTAGCGTAATCTTCTCCGATGAGGCTCGAATTTGTCTGAATGGTGAGGACCGACGTCGGCAAGTGTTACGAACAGGGGAATGCTTTGCCGACGTGTGTTTTGAAGAAATCACCCCTTATGGTGGAGCGTCCGTTATGTTTTTTGAAAACGGCTCACGAATGCGCAAAGGTACATAACAGAAATCCTTTGTCAACATGCACAACCCGCACTGACTGTAGTTGGTGAAGATGCCATTAAAGCCTGGTGGAAAGAATGCCAAGACGATTACATGCCGTAATCGCTACAAGGAGAGGTCATACTCTTTATTAATTTTAATTTTTTAATGTCTTTGTTAAATTAAAACACCATAAAAATACTCGTAGTATTAATTTCATTATACCCATAAAAATTTCCATTTTAACGCGGCTCTCTGTTTACATTGATTAAAACACCGATTCCAGGATTTAAGTGTTAAATATTATATTCTCATTGATAATAAGAAATTTCTAGCCTATGCTAATGACATACTAAAAATATTAATATTATCCATAGAAAAGCCAATGGCTGTAAGGTGCACGTTTTTTTGCAAAGGAGTGTATATTATATAAAGGGTGTTCGGCGCATGGACCGACACAACTTTTTAGGGGATTCAGGGGGTCATTTGCTAGGTTTCACCCAAAAACCTCATGTCCTAAGTCTGACGGTAATTAAGATATTCCCGAAATCTGGCATTAAATCGTTATCGTCATTTTTTATTAATGGTTGTAATATAAAAAATAACTTTTGTTATAGGCTGCAATGTTATTTTATTTTAAATAAATTATTATTTGACCTAATTGATTTGTAGAAAATGACCTATGTGCTTCCAAAGTCTTAATAATGTTTAAATGTTTGAAATATTACAACTTCTTAATTCATTATGAAAAAAAAAAAAAAAAAAAAACTAAAAGCCATTTTGAACTTACTTTTATTTTTAAAAGTTCATTATCTTATACCGTTTCTAACGGCATGCCATAGAAAACAATTCATTATGTAGTCAAGATACTAGTTAGAAGAGTCAGTTAGGAAAATACTTATTACGGTAATTACGTTTTATAATAATAATAATAAATTTATTTCAGACCATAAGTCCATAAACAAACACACATTGCAATTTTATACACAAAACATACATACACACTTGAAAACACATACTACACAAAAAATACACTAAGCAACTTCTTTTCGTCCATTGCCACATCATTGGACTATCCATCCTGTCGGCTACTATAGCCACCAAGCTGTTGGAGCTGTCGCGCACTCGCCGCATCAGGGATGCTATCCGTGTCCGCATCAGTGCGTAAAAATCTGGCACGCCATTCTCCGCGAACATCCCCGATGCACTACAAAAGCGCGGCAGCCCCAACATAACTCTGAAGGCGTTATTGTATTGGACTCGCAGAGCATTGTACGAGCTTTTGGTATAGCTGACCCATAGGGCACACGTGTACATAGAATACATTTCGGACTATAATAAAAGTTATTTTGTTCTATTTCAACCATAAACAAAAAAAAATATAACGATTCAAAGTAAATTAATTCAAAGAAAAACTAAAAAAACCAAATCTCAATTACCGTCACACTTATAACATGGCGGTCTTTGGGTGAAACCTAGCAAATGACCCCCCGATCCCCCAAAAGATTAAGTCTGTCCATGCGCCGAACACCCTGTATATAATTCGGAAAATAAAATCGATTGAAGATTATAGTTGGAATGACAGCTGAACTGGACAAAACCACAAAAGCCAGCATAGCCAGCATAGTTAAAGCTGTTAACTACTAACAGCTTTAAAAAACCTACTACAGGTTCAGTATTTGTTGATCGTTTTTATTAATGGACATGTCTTCTAACTAGGTACATCAAAAAAACCGACTCTTGGAGCTCTAATCCTAAAGAAAACGACTAAAAAGCCAAAAACTAAAGGATATTCTTTTTTAGTCTTTAAAATTCATTATCTCCATAACGGTTAAGCTTCGGACACCTTCTTACAGAATTAAATCTATCAGAAATGACCTGAATAATAACGTCCTTTAATATTCAGTACGACTTTCCCTGTAACCACCTGTACTTTACCGGGTTTTTAGGATCAAAACCAAACTCATTATAAGCTTTTTAATTTATGGTACACCTTTTACGGAACTTCTTGCTGATAAAGATTTAGATTTAAAATTTAGTTAAGCCCAAAAAAAGATCAAAAAACTTTTTTTGATCCGTAGTTAAAAAATAGTAAACAATGGCATTTTAGCAAACACATTAAGCCAAAATTCAACCATTACTTACTATGTTTAACCATTGGTTGAGTTAACTACGGATCAAAAAACCGGCCCTTAATGTTTAATATTGGCTAAATGTGAAAGGTTAAACATAAATTGTAACTAATCGCATTTTTCCAAACACATTTAGCCAAAATTCAACCATTAGTTACTGCGGATCAAAAAACCGGCCCTTATTGTATTCTAGTGTTTAATTCACCAAAGCTTTTAGGGTAAAGTCCGAATAATAATTGAAATAAATTTAAATTCGTGTTTACTCGATAGATGGCGTTGGCGTCGAATTAGAACTCGCTATGGTTTCGTTACGTGCGGCAGTATAAGACGAGTATCCGACGACATTGAGCGCAAGGGAAGGTTTGAGTGTACATATTATGTAATTTTTGAAGTCGAATTTCTCTGGGAATACTCAGATGAAGTTCGATGTTTGTTACTTTGTTGATGTCCCGTCTCATTGGGTGGGTAATGTGGGCAATAGTAGGCATAGAGACATAGACAAACTAGGTCCACGAGTATTTTAGGAGTCTCTAGTCTCTAGTTTATTCACGTTTCAGCCAGCGAGTCTTCGTGAGAGTATTTTCGATTTATAGATTATTAACGTCTATTAGATTACGCGTTAGTATTCTATATTTTATACCCCGTTTACATTCAGCGGAAGTGAGCAGGGAAGTGGGCAGGGCGAGTATGTAAACACGATAATTCTCATGCTCCTGCCACTGCTACTCGGGCTCATTTGGGGAGAGCCGGGCCGCTCCCCAAATGAGCGGTTTTTGTGCGGAAGTCACAAGGACGGGCAGCGCGAGCGGCAGTGCGTGTTTACATTCAGCTCCGTCGCTCACTTCTCACCGAGCGCCTGGATAAATCGGACGCGCTTACCACCGTATATTAATTACCCCGTTTACATTCAGGGGCGCCTTTTTAGGGTTCCGTACCTCAAATGACTGACTGACTGACTGGGTGATAGTATATATCACCCAGTCAGTCAGTATAGCGCTGGACCTAGAGAATTGAAATTTTGTACATAGGTACCTTATACAGTGGAGGCATCCACTAAGGAAGGATTTTTGGAAACTCCACCCCTAACGGGGTAAAAAAGGGGATGTAAGTTAGTATGAAAGTACGTCAGTTTGTTACGAGTACGATCTTCAAATTTCGTGTTTAGGCTGACATGAAAATTAATTTATATGTGTCTCAGCGTTTTTGATAATTCCACCCCCGAAAGAGTGAAAAGGGGTATGAATTTGTGCATGGAAAGTCCTTTATTTACAAAGTAAAAATCACAAAATTTATTATTTAGGCTTATGGTTTGAAACTAATGCAACGTTAAATGATAAATGATTTTATTTCTGTAAGTAGGTTTGTACGAACACTTTTACAAGTCAATCATGTTTTTTTTTTTAAACTAGATGAGGTCGGCGTTTCCTATCTGACTACTCTAAGAAGAAAGGCTGAAACAAACTCAGTTCTTCATGAAACGTTAATCAGGAAACTCCGCCACTACGGGATCCGGAACACCGCTCTGGATCTTCTTACTTCATACTTGAGTAATAGGATTCAGAGAGTTGATGTTAATGGAAAAAGATCGCCCGGATCTATAAATGATAATGATAAATGATGAATGATTTTTATTTCTGTAAGTAGGTTTGTACAAACACTTTTACAAGTCAATATTTTAACTAGATGAGGTCGGCGTTTCCTATCCGACTACTCTGAGAAGAAAGGCCGAAACAAACTCAGAGGTCACAGTCTCTTATAAAGTCCAGACATAATCTTGGTCACTTCATGTGAAGACCATGTAGATTGGTGTCTGAAATGGTCTTTTGCGGAAAGAACCACACAGATTGAAAGGACCTGTCCAGTCAGTGCACGCATTTGTCAGTAATCGCGCAGCGCAACTCAGAACTTAAGGAGCTCAACGATTTGACGAACAATACCAAAGAAAGGACATTTGGGTAGGCCGCATAAATTACACAAACTGCCAAACCATGATTAAAAATAAATGAAAGAAAAAATAAAACAAACAAAAAAAGCAGTGACCTACATAGTCTTCACATTCACAATAATTAAAATAATATAATACTTTACAAAGTAAATATTCATGTTAACATTCAGTATGCAAAAATAAAAAGAGAAAAAACAAAATTTGGAGCAGTTCAAAATCAAGCCTTTTTGTCCTCAATATAATCTTTAACGGTATGCAAAAATTTCTCTACTTTAGCTATTTTCATAGTGTAATGTCGTACGGTATTCTGTTGTGGGGAAATGCAGCCGACATTCAGACTATCTTTGTTTTGCAGAAAAGAGCTGTTCGATGCATTTATAAATTAAGTCCGAGACAATCTCTCAGAGAGAAATTTAAGGAGATTAATATAATGACTTGCCTTCTCAGTACATTTTTGAAAATCTTTTATATGCCCATAAAAACATTAAATTGTCTAAAAAATACAGTGATATCCACAATATAAATACTAGGAACAAACACAAATTTGTTGTACCTCCAACAAGGCTCAAGAAAATAGGTGGCTCATTCAGGTGTCAATGTATACGCTTTTATAATAAACTTCCAAGCCACGTTCAAGAACTGAGCCTTAATAAATTCAAATCATTCATTAAACGCAAGTTGTATCAGAAAGCTTTTTATACCGTTAATGATTATATTGAGGACAAAAAGACTTGGGAATGAACTGCTCCAAATTTTATTTTATTTTTATTTTTGCATACTGAATGTTGACATGAATATTTACTTTGTAAAGTATTATATTATTTTAATTTATTGTGAATGTGAAGACTATATAGGTCATTGCTTTTTTTGTTTGTTTTATTTTTTCTCTCAGTTATTTTGAATCATGGTCTGGCAGTTTGAGTAATTTATGCGGCCTACCCCAATGTAAAGGACATTGGGGTAGGCTTTGGTATTGTTCGTCGAATCGTTGAGCTCCTTAAGTTCTGAGTTGAGCTGCGCGATTACTGACAAATGCGTGCACTGACTGGACAGGTCCTCTCAATCTGTGTGGTTCTTTCCTCAAAAGACCATTTCAGACACCAATCTACATGGTCTCCATATGAAGTGACCAAGATTATGTCTGGACTTTATAAGAGACTGTGACCTCTGAGTTTGTTTCGGCCTTTCTTCTCAGAGTAGTCGGATAGGAAACGCCGACCTCATCTAGTTAAAATATTGACTTGTAAAAGTGTTTGTACAAACCTACTTACAGAAATAAAAATCATTCATCATTTATCATTATCATTTATAGATCCGGGCGAACTTTTTCCATTAACATCAACTCTCTGAATCCTATTACTCAAGTATGAAGTAAGAAGATCCAGAGCGGTGTTCCGGATCCCGTAGTGGCGGAGTTTCCTGATTAACGTTTCATGAAGAACGAAATCGAATGCCTTCGACAAATCACAAAAGATGCATAATGATGAAAAAATCTTTGCAATGGGGCTGGCAACTGTCAAAATGGCGCTAGCGTAGATCACTCCCAAAACAGTGGAGTTTTTGTACTATTGATATATATTTTTTGTTTATTTTATTAAAATGACGCGGTGTAGCGTAACCAATTGTTCGGAGACGGGAACCCACCATTTTTCAACTGTGGCTGAAACCAATAAGACGCGTTGATATCGTACCTTAAAAGCCAATCGAGGTTACGCAGAAAACATTTCAAGGAGAGTAACTACAAAAAAATCAGTAAATATACAGGTAAACAATATTCTCTTAAGGTCCGATGTCTGAATAATGTTTTAATAATCTTGCTACTTAAGTGTTTCGCCTTAAAAGTATTAGTTTTATTTATGTTACAGGGGTAGAACATCTACACAAAAAAAAAAAAGTGCTATTCCTTCTATGTTTTCATGGAATGAAAAGCCTGTTTCAAAACAGGCTTTATCCAGAGAAGAACGTCTTAGAGCTCGTAATTGCAGAAAAAGTTTATTTCAAGAAAAGCCTTCAATGTCAAAAAGACTGGGTGATGTTGTACCACAGTAGGGTCACCATGAGGAATGTACCTACTGTTGCTAAAGTCTCTGCAAATGTAGAAATTCATGTGTGACAAGATTTAAAATACACATCAGCTGATTCATTGATAACAAAAACATATCGTGAGCAACACAAATCCAACTAAGTAATATTATAAATGTGAAACTTTGTGAAGATGTTTGGATGTTTTTTACTCAATCACGCCAGAACGGCTGAACGGATCTGGATAAAATTTAGCACAGATATAGATTATAGTCTGGAATAGTACATAGGATACTTCTTATACCGGAAAAATATACGGTTCCCGTGGGATAATTTCCAACATCCACGCGGGTGCAGCCGCTGGCAAAAGCTAGTATCAAATATTTTAAAATTGTTCTCTACAGAGCTGGTGTTAACTGACATTGAATCAGTTTTTTATATATTAAGTATATTTATATCATTAGTAAATACGATGTTAAAGAAGCGAACCCAAAACGTGCTCTTTTTCTTTCGATCTAGTCAGTTTTCCTTCCTCGTAAAGAGGCGCCAGGTTTCTTCAACTCGTCCTTTAACTCACTGACTCGCCATGTGGTATACATCATTAAAGGCACTATTTTCATATATTTTAATTCATAAAACGTAAAAATAAAAACACTGTTGCAAGGATACGTACGGCCAAAGTCTATGGACAAGGGATCTACCTATGGCAGCGCCATCTGTGATTAGCTTTTGCCGGCCGGCCCCATTGGTCTAAAATTACTTTCTCAAAATTTTTACTAAACGTAGGTAGTACTGAAATAGGTCTATAATTTGTGGGCTCTGATGTACTTGATTTAAACCAAGATATTATTTTACTATATTTCGTAAGGTCAGGAAATTCCCCACAGTCGATACAGTTATTAAAAGATAAGAGCTAAAGTTGGTGCTACAATGTCAATAATAGACTTAGCAACTTCTACAGAATTACCCACAGATATGCTGTCTTTTTTACATTTAAAGTGTGAAAGGTTTTAATTATAGCTCTGCAGGTAATATGTTCAAAATTAAAATCCGAATAGCAAGCATTAACATTTTCCTCAAGCAAAGACTCAGCAACAGAAATTGATGAGTTTAGAGTTTTAGTACTTGAAACGGGAATATCTGATAAGAAATTTTTAAAGGCCGCGGCGACTTGTGAGTCTGATTTTATTATGTTGTCATTAATAGACAGGCTGTAGTCAGCACTTCTGTTATTAGACCTTCCTGTTTCATTATTAATAATATTCCAAGTCGTTTTCATTACATTACTACTGTTTTTAATCTTCGAACTCAAATAACGCGATTTGGCCATACAACAAACTTTTTAAATAATTTTGAATAATTTCTAACATATAAATTAAATTCAGCAGTGTTTACAAAAGACCTTTCATTGTACAGTTCATAAAGCCGTGTTCTACTTTTATGAATACCAATGATTATTATTAAACCTAATTATTAAGCCCTGGATTACGCCCGGGCTTTTGAGGTGCATTCGTAACCGAGATAAAATGTATCGAAAATCAAAGAGAGATCCCGACAACTATATTCTTAAAGTTACTTATACGCGCTATAAAAATTTCTATAACAACCTACTAAAAAGATTAAAAAGCCAATACGAATATGCAGAATTTCAAAGGCACCGCAAGAACCCAAAGGCGACATGGAAACTTATTAAATCTATTTCTAACCTTAAAAATAAAAAAAATCATCAGCAAGTGAACTTTTGTCCTGAAGAGCTGACCCCTCCCAGTCACTTGATGCAGTGAACTATTTCTTCGCAAATGTGGGGAAAACTTTAGCATCTCAAATTACGCCTGAGTTGGGCAACCCTCAAACTGCTTCTGAGCCTAATGCGAGTGCCAATCCTAGCTCAATGGCCATCTTCAATACGGACGTTGGAGAGTTAGAGCGAATCGTTTTAGGTCTTAAACTAGATAGCGCTGTGGGTTGGGATGGCATATCTGCTGTTCTAATTAGGGCTGCTAGGCATATCCTTATTCCAATTATGTGCCATGTTTTTAACCTTGCTCTCATACCAGGGGTCTTCCCCACTGTTTTCAAAAAGGCTCTCGTACACCCTATACACAAGAGCGGAGACGGAGGTAGTGTCAATAACTATAGACCTATATCCGTTTTAACTACCCTGTCAAAGATTCTTGAAAAAGTTCTTAACAATAGACTCTTAAACTATCTGAATTCCCAAAATATTCTCGCTGCGAATCAATATGGTTTTAGATCAGGAAAAAATACAGAAGACGCTGTTTCGGATTTAACCGGTACTATAGCAAAAAATATAAAAGAAAGATTAAAAACGATGGCAATTTTTCTTGATCTTTCGAAGGCTTTTGACACTGTCTCTGTCCCCATCTTGCTCACTAAACTGCAACAAATTGGCATTAGGGGTTTGCCTCTTGATATTTTCAAGAGTTACTTGACCGACCGCACACAGACTGTTAAGATAGGTAACTTTATCAGTAATGAAGAGGTACTTAGTTATGGAGTCCCACAGGATAGTGTTCTTGGACCTACTCTTTTTTAATTTATTTAAATGAACTCTGTAAATTAAGTTTAAAAAACTCTAAAATGATAATGTACGCAGATGACACGGTAATAATTGTTCATGGCAATAATTGGCTTGAAACTCGCTATTATGCGGAATCTACCCTACAGGTTGTTATGAAATGGCTAACCAGCAATCTACTTACCTTGAACCTGGATAAAACTAAATTTATCACGTTTGCGTCAAGAACAGCATCCCTACCGGCTTCACCTTTCAGCCTAACTGCACACCAATGCTGTTCGATAACTAACACTTCCTGGAGCTGTAACGTGATTATGCGAACTAACAACATAAAATATCTTGGTGTTATTATCGACAGTACTATGTCGTGGAATGAACAGATTGGGTCACTGGTGACACGGGTCAGGAAATTAATATTTGTGTTCAAAAATTTAAGATCTTCCGCCAACTTTCATACTCTGAAAATAGTTTACTCTGCCTTGGCGCATTCTATAATTGGCGCGGCTTAGGGTGGGTCTAGTAAGTGTTTAATGCTTAGACTGGAACGGGCACAGAGGGCAGGTCTTAAAGTTATGGCACACAAACCTATTCGTTTCCCTACCATCGAACTCTATACCCTCTGTAAAGTGCCTAGAGTGAGGCACGCATTTTTCCTAAGCACTATACTACGCAAACACTTGGAACTTACTTTTGACCCTAATCACGGTTCAAAAAAACGAAGGGCGGACATAGTGTGCCAGACTGAGCCGGCCAATGTTGTTGTTGGTGAAACGTCAATATCACTTCTTTGGCCCCGTTTTGTACAATAGAGTAAATAGGATTTTAAATATCTATCCACTTACCTCACGGGAGTGTAGAGCGCTCACGGACAAAGTGCTCCAAAGCCTGACGTATGAGGAGTTACAAAATCTGGTAACGCACACTTACCTATGAGTTAAATATATCCTGACATTCATAATATTCCTCTCGTAATAACCTTCCTAAGTATACAATCAAACACAGACACATACATATACACACTGCACACATACCTACATACATACACACACACACATAGGTACCACTAATGTGGTACCTATGTGTGAGAACTGGAACATCTTAACCTAATTTATTTTAAATATTTAAATAATTAAAAATATTAGGAATTCAATGTAATTAATTAAGAATCAATAATATTTTAGTTAAATAGTTGATACACCTACTTATTTTATTGCGTTAGTATAATAATTTTGTTTATTTATAATAAAATGTTGGAACGCCAACGTCTCCCCTCTCGGAGGTGGGCGCTAATTGCTGCAACACAGTTTTTAAAACTAATGTACGAGATGGTAAACCTGTTTTTGTTTCAATAATATATTTGTATAATAAAAAAATAAAAAAAATGATAGCCCAATCACTGAAAGACTTTACTATTAACGTTACTGTTAACCGAGATAGTCTTGGGAATAAAGATGAGATAAAATTGTTGACAGTACATATTTAAAAAATCATCATATAGATGATTAGGATCTGCATGATTAGCCAAAACTGTTAATTTATTAAAGAGTTTAACTTTAAAAGCTTCCAAGCGACTTGTAGTTTTGGGGTTAACAATGATATCCTTTTTAGCCACTTTGTTGTTTTGGTTTTGTATAGTAATCCTTTGCCCGCAATGATCAGAATCTATTACAGTACATTTATGTCTTTATGGCTTGGAATAACATCTTTATAAATATTATCAAGGCATGTGGCACTAGTGGGGGTTATTCTTGTGGGCTCCAAAAATAGGTTTACAAGATTGTATGACTGAAACAGACTTATTATTTTACTACAAGAACCTGACTTTTCTATTAAATTTACATTAAAATCACCGCAAATGATAATAGATTTATTCGAGTTACCTTTTCAAAGAAGTCATACAATCCTGAAGGGGCCGGTACACACTTAATACAATAAATTTCTCCAATTCTATACAAGCTATTTCAATTGTCCGCTCAACACAATATCCTTACGGTCTTTTAATTTCAGCTGGTTACTTACTAAAATTAATAATAATAATAATAATATATATCTTTATTTCAGACATACGTTCATATATTTTTACCAAAAAAAAAGTTAGTAAGGTTGTTAGTAGAACACATAAAAATACAAAAAATACAAATAACAGTAATAATTTGTTAGTACAGAATCGAGATCAGTATATTATTACGTTATACTGCAGTCTATTTCCTATTTCCGAGTAAGTGAACACTCGCCCAGTAAACAGTAAACGGACCGTTTATTTTGCACGCTAACTTTCTGAGGACAGTGTTGGTGCTACCACGGACCCTGCTCATCATTAATGAGCCACCATTTACTCTGCTGAACGAACTACTAACCTGGTGATTATTAAAATTGAACATAAACTGGTGGCTTTTAAGCCAATGTCTGATATACAAAGAATATCAATACTGTTAAAATTCATAAATAATTATACTTCTAAATCTTTGTTGAGAAAACCTTGAATACTTTGATGCACGTGTTGTTGGAATTTCAACCCTTTAGAGGGTGAAAAGCGGGATGAGATTTTGTATTTAAGTTGTTCATTCACATAATTTTGTATTCAAGTAAAAATAATACTCTAACTAAGCCTCTACTGCCGCCCGTCACACACACACACACACACACACACACACACACACACACACACACACACACACACACACACACACACACACACACACACACAGCCACAGCCTTAACCGCCGATCTTAGAGACATGAAATTTGGTGGCTGTGTTCTTTATGAAGAGTAGGTATCCATTAAGAAAGGGTTTTTCGAAATTCCACCCCTAAGGGGGTAAAAAAGGGGAAGAAAGTTTGCATGAAAAAATCTTATTCCTTGAGTTACTAGACTTGACACGAATACTTACCTAAGTAGATTATAAAGTTTGACATTTTTAGTTTTATCCCCTAAATGCCTTAACTACCCCTAAACCTAAACTACCCCCTAAGGGGGATTGGGGGGTTTGGTGGGTGTGATTCCACAGCGGTGGAATTTTTAAAAATCGTTTGGATTTGGAAAACAGGGAATACAGTTTATATGAAAAATCTTATTCAATTGATTAATTAACTTGAAACTTGACACAAATACTTGCCTAAGTAAGTAATAAAGTTTGTCATTATTCGTTTTTCAAAACAAACAAACAAAGGGGTTTTAGGGATGTTAGTTTGTATGGAAGAATTTAAAGCGCGGTACGGAATAGTCCGAAACTCATTATTTATACTTGTGACAGAAAATAAACAATAATAAGTTTTTGGGTTTTTCGAATGTTGATCCCGAAGGAAAGTAAAAAAAATCCCTGAAGGGGCAAAATTTTTAAGGGGACGATTTTACTGCGTGGCTTTACTAACTTAAAAATGGTATAAATAATTTTTGAGTAAAGTTATGGAAACTTCCCAAATGAGTTTTAAAAATTCCACACCTGTGGGGGTAACAAGAACGGATACAGCTTATTCCTTTGATTAATAAACTTGAAAATTTGCACGAGCAAATTTGCATCTAAGCTGTCTGGAAATGGTTGAGGAACTTGTGGATATGTCTCATGGCATAATTTAAGTCAAATAATCCCGATCCCGATACCTCACATAAATAATAGATAAATAACGCGAAACGTTGAGAGTGTAGTAACTGCAGCGAGTCAATGATACTGCACAATTTTCTCAAGGGAACATAGGTCGAGGAATAAAATAAAAATTCACCTACCCGTACATTGACCCTTAAGGTGGATCCGCTAAAGTAGCCCGCGAAGTTTTAATTTTCTTACGTTTTTTTGCAATTTGCAGGTCAGTGTCAGGTTGCATCTTGATCAAAATATGATTCGCGACTATAACAAATGCATGTGTGTGTGTGTGTGTGTGTGTGTATGTGTATATGTGCGCGTGTGTGTGTATATGTGTTTGTGCGTGTGCGTGTGTGCGCGCGCGCGCGCGTGTGTGTGTGTTCGATACCTGACACTGACCTGGAAATTGGAAAAAAGTAAGAATGTTTGAATTTCGCGAGCTCCCTTTGCGGATCCACCTTAACAGCGGATCGGACAATGTATGAATAGGTACCTATTTATTTATTTCAGGATATTCAGGTTTTGTTGGGAAAGTTGTGCAGTATCGTTGACTGTTAACGTTTCGCCTAATAATTCCCATTAACCTTATATACCTCACAAATTTGCACGTATTAGAAGTGTGTTTACTTCCTAAGTATTCTCTCACTCCATTAAATGAATAGGAAACGTGTGTTTTGATGTTCATAAAAATGTTAGGTATGATTTTAATGTTCTTTCGGCTTGCGGATGCACTCCTCTCATGTTAGGTACCTACTATTACATAATTATGACTGTAACCGCTTCAGTTACTCAGCAAGGGCTTCAAGACAAGGAATCGTAAGTAATCGTCTGAATAAAATCACAGCTTGAATCCTTCTGGGCATGCTTTTCACGATGTTTTTAACGTTTTGAGGAATACGATCCCACTCTTCTGCAATGACTCTTTTTAGCTCTGTGAAGTTTAGTGGAGCAGGTTGCACTGATCTTATCCGTCTCTTTAGAATATCCCAGACATGCTCAATTGGATTGACGTCAGGACTTCGAGCTGGCCAATCTAAGCGACGGAGCCCAACTTCTTGCATGTATGCTTCCATGTCGCCAGATCGGTGCGGACGAGCATTGTCGTCCAAAAAAAAAAAAAGGAATCTTGTCCAAGTGCAGTCAATGCGTGTTGTGCATATGGAATTAGGACTTGCATTATGTACCGGTGTGCATTTAATGTTCCATTTTCTACGAAAAGTAACTCCTTATGCTCCGTCGAATTAATTGCTGCCCAAAACATAACGAAGCCTCCGCCATAAGGAGTGATTTCTTCGAAAAGCACTTCCACATAGCGTTCACGTGGCCTTCGCAGCACTCGCCGGCGTCGGTCCTCTCCACACAAAGAGATTCTAGCTTCATCAGAAAACAATACTTTATTCCAGTCCTCCAGAGTCCATGAAGCACAGTTTCGAGCAAACTGAAGTCGAGCAACAAGGTGCTCACGGAGTAATTTAGGGCCCCGAGCCAGGCGGTAACTCCTGATATTGGCAGCCAAGAGACTTCTCCTGACCGTCCACAAACTAACTTCTACTCCTCTTACTTGTTCAAGATTTACACTTGACGTCTTACGATTCCGCAACGCCTGACTTCCCAAAAAGCGGTCATCTCTTGGTTCTGTGCATCGTTTTCTTCCTGAACCGGGTCTTCTTTTGACCGAACCGGTCTCTTGATACCGTCGCCAAGTCCTCTGGACAGTTGAACGACTCACATTTAGCCGCTGAGACATTTACAGTTTGCGAACAACCTACTTCAAGTAGGGCTATAATTTTACCGGCCTTTATCGCGTCATCACTTATATCAAAAAGTGGTATTTAATGTAAAAAGAAAGATTAAATTGTTTCATTTGCAGAAAATATCCAAAAAAATTTAAAATTGTAGTACCTAATCGGTAAAAAAATCGTTTCAGCAGTTCGCGCCATTAGTAAAGCCATTTTACAATAATCCACAATAATCGTTATTTTTCTTTTGTTAATTTCAAAATTTTAATTTGGAACGTAAAGAATCATGCCAGGATGCTTTAAATAATATGCCAATACATCGTCAAATTAATTAAACCTCTTTCTTGTTCTTCTTCATTGAAGTAGAGAAAAAAAATCAAGTGTCCGTTTTTTTTTTGCAAAAGTGTTTATATATTAATAAAATGGCAAACTGACTGATTGGATGATATACAGGGTTATTGGTAAAACACCAACAATCTCTTAAGGGGTCATTGTACTCATCATTATGAACAACTTTTACTATGGGACCAAACCTACAATCGCGAAAAAAAATCAGCTGTTCAGTACACTTATGTTCGCATAATTCGTCAAAATGTACTGTCTTGAAATTTTGTACATAGATACCTTCACTAAGGAAGGATTTTTGTAAATTCCACCCTTAACTGGGTAAAATAGAGGATTCAAAGAAGGAACTTTTGTTTAAGACTTTACGTGGGCACGTGTTGTATATCAGGCTCTGTAAACATTACTAAACACTGATAAGTAGTCATCAGTTATGTAGGCCGTACCGAGACAGAGAGAAGTAACTTAGCTAACCATCTTGCACAACAACGCTGTAATGCCACAATAGTGATGCTCTCAATGCTCTGTGGATGCCATAGTTTCCACGTGTGCAAAGGGCACAATAGCATCAACTGGTTTTAATAAAATAACTCTTGAGGGTAACATTAGGTTAGAAGGGTCGACACTATAGTCGACCCATAAATCGACACAAATAAAATTGTCTGATACTGCAGCCAATATACTTATTGGCGCCGATTCTCTTGTTCAATAACTAAAGTAAAATTAGAGAATCGCTATCTTTTACGAACAGGCAGCGCGAGAAAAGGACGGCTATAGCTATGAACTGAGTTAGAAATGTCAAACTAGTATACGCCTTGCGCTTCATCGTGTTTTTAGTCGACATGTTTTTGCGTGTCGTCCGAATTTGTATGGAAATATTAGTTCCAACTAATTTTGACAGCTCTAATTTACGTCCGTCTCTTTCTTGTTTTATTAGAGAGAAAAAGTTATTAATAACCTAAATTAAGTTTAGTATGTGTACAACAGAATCGGCACCATTGTTTCATTTTCTTAGTGCGGCAAATTAAAAAAAAAATAAGATCTCACATAGATATGTTTCTATTTCGAAGAGCGGTGAAGACTGTTAGCTTGTTGAATCTACTAGTCTAATCAAACGGCATTCCAAAGTAAAAGATACTGCTTCATTGATTGGGTTATATTGTGTTGTCCTTAAGCCCTTAAAAAAGCTAGACAAGCCCGGCTGCGGTAAAACTGAAAAGCTAAAAACAAGCCCATTTTAAATTAAATAAAAGTTGGAAGCAGACGCGACCCATTTGAGTTTGAAAATATGTAAATGGAATGTGTCCCGCCTGCTTCCAGCTTTTGTTTTTAGCTTTTCAGTTTTACCGCAGCGGGTTTTTTTAATTACTTTTTTTTTCCAGTTTTTTAGTTGAGAAATGTGAAAGATTTCGCAGATGATTTAGGTCTTGCAAGGAGTTTTGGTCGTGAGGGTTATTTAAAAGCTTTTACGATTTGCCACTTCGAATTACATTTAATCATATAAGTTGTATATATTTTTGTAACCACCATCTAAAACACTTCATTTCGTTACCCCACTCGATGGTATTAGAAGAAAAAAAATTCAAGCTCCACAAAGTGGCACCCGAAATCCGCCAATTTTCTTTGTTTTTTACTTTAAAGTAGCCAGTGACACTCGCGCTACCAAGACAAATCTAAAGGCGTATCATTTATCCAAATCCGTTAATTCGTTTAGAAGTTACGAGGGAACAAAGAAACGGACATACATACATACATACGTACATACATACATACAGGTAAAACACATAACCCTCCTTTTGGGCTTCGCCGCAGTCGGGTAAAAATAGGTAGTGGTAAGTGTTACAAATACAAACTCATGGGAGTTTTCGCTCAGATTATGTTAACATGATTACCTAACTACTATGTTCAACCTGTACCTAGAACTAATTGCTGTTGACCACCTGCAATATACCTATTAATAATATGTCCCTTCATTATTTAAAATTATGTAAGGGGCCCGTGTGAGTTGGCTTCGGCCCCTCACACGCCTTCCAAAGGTCCGAGACCCGAGGGTCCCGAGTAGGGAATGCAATCTCGAGCCGAGATTGGCAATTCGAGATTTCGCGCGATAATACTGAGGTCGAGATTAGCTATTCGAGACCTCGCTGAACTAACTGACGAGATCTCGATTAATCTCGACAATATCGAGATTACGCCTATTTTTCAAAAAACTATGTGGTATTTTTAATAAATAATTGTAACAATAAAAACTACCTATTTATGGTATTGCTATTAGGTACCTATATTGTATTTTGCAAATAAAACTCAACTTTAATTGAATTATTTATTTATTAAAAGTAATAGTTAATAATCATCTGCTCTGCCTGCACGACGCAAACAAATCAGCACATAAAGCCGGGTCCAGACGTGTGTAAGGCGTAATGTAATGAATCGTGAAATGTAACGCGAACTACGAGCATTAAATGTAACGCTTGCGCCGGCGCGGCGCTCGCCGTGATCCAACTGCTGTAGGTTTTTAGCGCGAACACAAAGGCGCTCGCAGCTCGCAGTGCTCGTTTGGACCCGGCTGTGTCGTGGCAGTCGTGTGTACGTTAATACATACAAATAAAAGCAACACCAGCTATTCAGCTAACAGCTGTTCCCTTACACGATTCGCCTGGAGTTCGTGTGCCGTTCACACTGTTGACGCTAAATTACACGTAATCTTACATTACGCATTACACACGTCTGGACCCGGCTTAACCCTTAAATGCATCTTGCATCGAAAACGATACTACGTATTTGTATCGATTTTATCAAGTTTTTATAGGTTCTGTAACTTGAGTTGATTGTTAATATGCTATCTGTGTCTGTCTGTCCCATTACTAACTAAAAAAAATACTAACTAAAAATACTAATTAAAATCCTCATCTTAAAATAAAAAAATTTTTTTAGGAATAAATCTGTCATCATGCATTTAAGGGTTAACGCACCGCACACCGCATTATTACCGCCAATTATTTTGGAAATGGTTCTTAGGTGTTGTCGGCGACAGATGGCGCACTGCCGCGCACCGATCAACACGGATGATTAATTATTACTTATCTCGGGCTCCCGAGATATGTAAAAAAAAGTAATAATAATAATATTATCTTGGGACTTTATTCACACATGGTCATCTGATCCCAAACTAAGCGGAGCTGATATACTACATACACTACTTTTTATGTAAATACATACTTATATAGATAATTACACCCAGACTTACGACAAACAGACATGTTCATGAACACAAATTAATGTTTGTCCTGGATGGGAATCGAACCCACGACCTGCGGCGTGATAGGTGGTATCTTAACCAACCACGCCATCTGGCTTGTCATTACGTATGATTTCCACTCAATCATGGTTTCCTGAAATAATGTCCAGCTGAACACGTTCACTTTCTTTAGTATTATGTTTGTGCAGCTGAGTGATACCGTCATATCTTGTGTTTGAGATAGCATTTGTTAAAATAACACCTTGATTTTACTATTTCAATGTCATTACTTACCTACTTTTGGTTATTGAATAAACGCTCAAACCGATTGCTCTATTCTGAGGAGTGTTCGAACAAAAGGTAATATTTCCACTTTTTGGGTCGTTGCTTTCTTTGCAGAATCATACATAAATCTATGAACTATACACATTCTGGTTGAATTTGGCGTATCAAATAGTTACGATTCCCTTAAAAAAAAAAATCCAGTCCAAATTTCAGTTTTCGAACAAAGAGGCACTCTTTTGTTCACATTTTAGTGATTTCTGAAAAATAAGCATGGTTGGAAACGGTACCTTTTGTTCGAACTCTCCTCATCTAATCCAACAGTTCTGTCTGTGTTCTTCTGTGAAATTTTCTATTGGCTACCTATTACGGTTTTATAGATACCTGAGACAGATGCACAGACAGACTGGGCTAACCGGCTAGCCAGTGCCTATATTAAGGCCTACTTGCACCACAAATCACTAAATAGGTACGTTTAGCGTTAAACGTGTTTAAAACATCATTATGTCTCTGTCAACTTTAAATAATGGAACAAAATAGCACGATATTTTAAATTCATTTATCGTTAAAATAATTTAGTGATTCATGGTGCAAACGGGCCTTAGTGTATCTGTGTTGTAGTTGACACCCTTTTGGAAAGATGACAGGTTACCATTTTCTTTTCCAGCCGAGTCCCGCCTCGAGCCATGAAGAGCACGAACCTGGCTCGAGCACGAGCGCGGGTGTGGCGGCCGGGGGCAGCTACTGCGCCAACTGGTCGCATCGCCGCACACGACGGAGACACTCCTATGTCAGGACTAGGACCAGCTACCCTTATTTGTCTTGACTTGTTTTTGTAGCCTTTTCTACCAAGTTTGGTGGCTATGCCATTCATTTAGGCCCACTTCCACCATAAATCACTAAATACGTTTAACGTTAAACATGTTTGAAACATCATTCTATCTCTTTCATCTTCAAGCGATTGACAGCAACAGAACGTTGTTTTAAATTCGTTTAGCGCTAAACGTGTTTAGTGATTTGTGGTGCAATCGTGAATTATCCTGCGTCCTAACCGAAAGCAACTTTCGCATTTCGAACGACAGCGGTAGGTAAAGATTTCTCGTTGCAGTGCAATGCATGATTGTATCTTGGTTCACCACTTCTTGATAAATTCCTATTCCTAATCTGGCAGGCAACTTCATACAGTCTGTTCAGTTTGCCGATCCGGATATTGTAACAGGCCCTTAGGATAGTAGCATTTATTTATAAAGAACCACTTCACGTTGGATCTTAATTTATGCGTACCTTTTGTTCAGTTTATAAACTTTTAGTATTTGTTTCAGGCATTTGTTTAAGGAAAAAGGGAAGATAGTGGCTGTGTGTGTAGGTACTTTACATTGTGGCGAGAGTTACATTAGGTATTGCTAGTTAATTACGGAAAATATCAGGCTTCTGGCTTTGAACAGTGAACAGTGAAGGTTTGTAGATGAACTATGTCTGTTATTTTATATGTAAGATGTGTACATAAGAAGTATATGTAAAATAAAAGCACAAATTGAATCAATGCAAAGGCTTTATTTTCGACGTTTTATAAACAGTCCTTACTAGCTAATAATAATTAAGTAACGTAGCGCTGATGCGAATGATACATTATGTATGTCGGGGCGCGGGGCGGCTCGATGGAATGTGTTCGATGGCGCGGTGGTGACGTCACGACCCACCACGCGCGGCGCGGTATATGGAGGGTGCGCCGCGTGTGGTGGGGCGTGGGGTCCAAGTTATGGCGCTCATAGAGGCGGAGGGCCGTCCGGGTAGCGCAGCACGGGGTCGAGCGCCAGGGGGTTCCTGCGACAGTCGGAGGACGCGTGTGGCGCCAACGCCGCGGCTCCCAGCAGCAGAAGCAGCAGCGCCTGGAAGGGCAGCGAGGCGCGCGCCACGCGGCACACGAAGCGCAGGCCGCGACCCATGCCGAAGAGCGCGCCCTCTTCGCTCGTGTCCTCTTCTTCATCTACTACCGGTCTGTGAAGGTAAATAACACTATTAATAATACCTGCTTTCTGAGTTTTCAGTCACTTTATAGTTAGGTAATCCAGTTAATTTGTTTTATAGAGAAATAAAAATGAAATAGGAAAGACAGATAAAAAGTCTCAGAAAACAGAAATTGAAGATTAGGTACATTCACTGAATAGAAGTATTTTATTGAAAAAAAAAAAATATATATATAGAAAAGTATGTCTAAACTAAATAAGAAAACTGTTAGGCAAAATAAGAGGTGGTTAGGCGCTCAAATTTTATAGAGATGACACACTTTTGAAGTCAAGGAAAAGGATACAAATAGTAATCTTTGAATTTTCATTGTTGCATTTTATATCAAAGTGCAACAAACAATCCACAAATTGGGGTGTCCTAATCAAAGAAACTTTTTTCCATGTATTTTGATCTCACGAAGCGACACGCGCCTTACTTCTGTTAACCAAGTATACAAACTCGCTGTGTACAATATGTGCGTGAAGACGAGTAGCGTCAGCACATAACACACACGTACACACACACACTCTTACTACATCGCCATTGTCTCGGACGGTACCGAGAGCTCCTGCGCTTATACACACATTTACAGCGTGTTTGTACATTTGTGTTTCAACAAAAATAAAGCGCGTCACTTCCTGAGATAAAAATACTGTAGTATTGTATTTACTTTTTATAAATATGTATCTCATCGTTGTTGTACGTTGTTCATTTATGTATAAAAATGTCACCCAGTAAAATAGGTAGTGTCTTACACGAAAAACGTGTTGCAAAAATTTTGCAAATCTCTCAAAAGTGTTTCAACTGCTAATAGTACAGACGACAGCAGGTCAAGCTACCCGAAACTGTCAAATTTTCCCAATCAACCTTGAACCTAATGCTTTAGCGATAAAGTTGAAAATCTATTAAAGAAATTTGACAGATTGTAGTAGCTGGATGTGCTGGCGTCTGTACGTTATATGTATCTACGCAGGTGTACTTACTGCGACTCGTCGAGCGGCGGCAGTTGCAAGCTCGACAGTTCGTCCTCGTCGTCCTCCATAAGCTACGAATAACAAAATACGTCAACATACTGTGCGAAGCGACTACTTCGTGGTAGGACCTACGTGTTGCAAACACTGCATGGAATACTGAGGGTTCTACGAGCAAGTTGGGTTGTCTATAATAAAAATGTTACTTTTACTGATGGTTTTGTTAATTAGCGGCAATAAATTGTAAGTTCTAGTTCGAAAATCTTAATTCAGCCTAGACGAATGGCATTTGCTTCGGAGCGATTCTATTTTTACAATCGCTATAGCTTCAAAGTGACATTGACATGTTCAGCTTATGTCAACCGCATACATTTTTTGGCTTTTCTACTAGCGTCATCGCTAATCGAATGTTATATTGACTAGGCCCTGTTTATCAGTTATTAAGGTATCTATTTGAATAATTTGTATCAAAATAATAATAATTTAATTTTGAATAATTTTGAATACAAACTGCACCAAAGTTTTGCAGTGGGATTGTACCTATAGAATAGGGATGATGACTAAAAAATGTTTTTTTGTCCGTCATGTAGATTATTAAAATATATTGGACACGTATTTTTTCTTTTTCTACGAAATCAAAAGATTACGGCGATACATTAAGTTAAAATATGGCATGACGTCACGTCTTCGTAGATTTTATACGTAGAAGTGACGTAGCGAGCCCCCACTCCCGAAGTCTATTATATATTTATCTAAGTCATTTTTTATTAATATGATAAAGCAAAAAATACTTATCTAATATTTTTTTGTTATCTGACTGACGGACTAAATAGAATTTCTTTTTTTTTTTACCCAGGCATCATCCCTATTCTGACTAGGTATTAGTATTACGATATCACTGCATCTTCAGTGTAGGCACTAACGATGCTCAGGTTCCTATTAACCATTGAATTGAATATGTAAGTATCCTGTATCAGTGTAGTGTTTGCATTTCAAATTCAAAGGATACAACTATCTCATCAAATCTATTTGAACTGGTTTTCCTATGTTTCTATATCAGTTGTCAGTAAACTTGTTACAGTTCGTGTTACATGTCGTGTTCTAACAACATCAAAGCTTACTCAGTGTCTGCCGTTACTGTGCTGTGGCAGGTGAAGCGTGGGTGAGGCAAAATACAATATTAGAACTTATTCCTTTTCTGATTTTGGTTACTTGTGTTTTTTGTAAAAGTGTCTTCTATATTATGAAAGTTTGGCTGTAATTCATTTGTAGCTCGAGTACACGAAGGTGTTATGGTGTCACTATTCATTTTATAGGCGTAATTAAACCGAAATTTAAGAAACACACTTGCACCATTGATTACTAAACATATTTAGTACTTAATTTGTTTTAAATAGGTGGGATGAATTTAGTGATTTGTGGTGCAAATGGGCCTTACTGAGGTCACAGTGAGCGCACCATGAGCCTGCGTGCACTACAGTAGATACAGTTCACAGTGGTGGAGTTATTTGTTACCTGTGGCGCCAGTGTCGCCGCCGCAGCAGCCAACGCGTGCGTGCTGCCAGCCGGCCGCCGCGCCAGAGCTGCGCCGAGTTTGAGCGCGTACACAGAACACAGCTTGCGTAGAGACTGCAGTCGTAGCCGCAGCTCAGCCAGTCGCGTGTGAGGACCTGCTCCCGGCGCTAATAGTGCTGCAGCTTCATGCAGAGCCAACACTCTCGGCTCTGCTCTTCGTAATTCGTCTCTCAACTCAGCGAACCGCCGGAAGTCTCGTTGTAATTCCGCCGGCGCTCGACCAAGGCGTAGCGGCTCGCGTGCTCGGACAGTCCTTTCAGCTGCTGCCAATTTCGCCACCAACTCCACTACAATATCGTGGAACTGTCGGTTGTGCAGTAAAGCTCGCTGCAGCTGCGCCTGCCAGTCGTGCGCGCGCCGGCACGCGGTATCCCAACGCGCATTGGCGGCGGCTAGGCGCGCGCGCACGCGCTCTGCGGCCGCCGCAGAGCGCGCGTGCGCGGCCACGTGTGAGCCAACCACGTTCAGGGATACTACGATCGATTTGTGCGAGTCCAGGTCCAAAAGGAATTCACGGTGGTCCTGGAAGACGTGACAATAGAAATATTATAGTACTTATTTATTAGCGACTTATTATTTACGACCTGACAACACATCAAGATTTCTTAATAACGACGCGGTTACACAGACAGACATGAGAAGCGACTTCATTTTATAATATGATTGACATGAAATTCCAATATTATTATTATTATTATTAATAGAACAACAGCCTAGGCTACACCTAATTCAATTGAACAAAAGCCTAGGCTACACGTAATTCAATTGAACAACAGCCTAGGCTACACCTAATTCAATTGAACAAAAGCCTAGGCTACACGCAATTCAATTGAACAACAGCCTGGGCTACACCTAATTCAATTGAACATCAGCCTAGGCTACGTCTAATTCAATTGAACAACAGCCTAGGCTACACCTAATTCAATTGAACAACAGCCTAGGCTACACCTAATTCAATTGAACAACAGCTTAGGCTATACCTAATTCAATTGAACAGCAGCCTAGGCTACACCTAATTGAACAACAGCCTAGGCTACACCTAATTGAAAAACAGCCTAGGCTACACCTAATTCAATTGAACAAAACAGCCTAGGCTACACCTAATTCAATTGAACAAAACAGCCTAGGCTACACCTAATTCCATTGAACAAAACAGCCTAGGCTACACCTAATTCAATTGAACAAAACAGCCTAGGCTACACTTAATTCCTTATGTTGTGACATCTCGTACCTGTATAACATCCTCCAGAGCGTCGTATTGCTCGGGTGGTCCGGTGCGTGCGTCGTCAGTTGCCTCAGCAAACTGCAGCCACTGCTCCAGCCGCCACAGGTCGTTGTCCAGCTGCTTCCAGTTGCGCTCCGAGCACAGCGGACACGTCAGCCGCCCAGACTCGCTACAGTGGGAGAGGTATATGTAGATGACGTATTAAGGCAAGAGAGGACCAACACCTTCAGTTTAGGTTCGCATTTGCGCCACTTAGGACCAAAGTCTTTGTAAACGCCACTTAGGACCAATATTTTTAAAAATATTGAATTAAATCAAATGGGTGTTTCAGTTATATATATGGAGATTACGTATTAAGCATTATTAATGTATGTTTTAGAACAAGAAGCCAAACAATATTTTGACTAGAACATTTTAAAATCAGTGTTTAAATTAAAAGCTTCTTGTTAGCATCTATACAAACTAAGGATTTCAACATCACAATCTAAATATAATAAATGCAAACTTTAGCCATAAAATTACGGTATCAAACAGACAAACAAACAACTAACTACACATAGAATATATTCCCAAAATATAAAGCTAATAGCATAAAACTCTGTGTAAAGTGCTGTGCAGATACACCAATCAATAATAAGTGTAATTATTTCAATAACTACTGCAATACTGATTAATACAATATCACATCATGCATGTCGTATGCATTTCTGCTACACTATGTCAGTGATTAAGAAATAAAATAGACAGGTCAACTTATTAGTTTAACTTAATTTAAGGCCCACTTGCACTACAGATGACGAAATGCGTTTAGCGCTAAACTTAAAAAAAAAACAATTCCGTAAAATAATTGACATAAATAGAACGATGTTTCAAATTAGTTCAGCGCTAAATGTATTTAGACATTCATGGTGCAAGCGGGCCTTAAATTCGTGGTTAAATTAATTAATCTACTAAATAAAATTATAATTAAAAAAACGACTGCTTTGGTAAAAATCTACACAAAAGTACAGCCCGACTATAAAAACTAACTACAAAACCTTTAAAGAATCCCAAAATGTAGCAGAAATGTACCGAATATATAAAAACTACAAATATATTAGGTAAGCAGTACTCACTGTTCGCACGTAAGCGCGTACGATGCTGAGTGGGGCAACCTAAAGGACGAAAAAAACGCATGTGTTTAGAGCATGCCGGGTTAGGAAGCTGTTACACACGTGTCACGACCCGTGATAAAACTGATACGCCAGTGTGGAAGATGCCTTACGGCGTGGTACATCGAGTGCTAAGTTTACAGTGATAAAATAATTTTAAGTTGGGAGGAATAGAGTAGAATGTGGGTGCTAAAGATGAGGTTTTAAAAGGGACTAACTGAAGTAGTAGAAAAAAAAACATCAAAATGCACTAGTACGTCTGGAAAGAGTCAATTTCAATATGACAGGTATAATGTATGTCTAACAACATGGCGTATCTAGATTTTATCATATAGTCTGTGCACTCCTCGGCATTTTGAATATAACTTAGATTTATCAGTCTTTTATTTTATTTACAACTACTGAAATTACCATTTCATTTTATAATAATGTAATCGAATCAGTGATATAAATAATATAACTCATTATATTTGTATATAAATGCAAGAAAATAGTGTACAGTCAGCCACACAAATTAATACTCAAAAGTTAATTCAACTTTCCATTGAAAACTTTTGGTCCATCTTTCATATTTTGGACTGTGTTGCGGACTGTACGTCACCGATACAGTATCCACTGTTTTATAACAGCTTTAAGCCCCGTCACCAGTTGCCAAACAGTGCTATAAGTGCTACCATATAACAATCATCAAATAACAACATTGAAGACTTAAATACAGGGACATTTCATATACTGACACTATTGCTAAGGTGTTGTAGGCGGATCAAATAAAGTGATAGATAATGCTGGACTAAAAACTGCAAGGACCATCTCAAATATCCAAGGGAAATTGAAACTAGAATTCTAATGCATTATTTAAATTATGAATGTTTAAATTTGTTTGCATTAACAAGAAAAAGCAGTAGTGCAATAGGTACTAATAATTAAAAAAAAAAAAAACTGTGCATAAGGAGTTTTATAACAATTTGAACTTTTTAGAAAGTAGAAATAATAGTCGGAAGGTCCAAAGCAAAGAATGTGCAGAAAAATTGGGAAGAAAAATAGCTCATTGATTTACATTGGCAGAAACTTTGAAGAAAAGCAGATTCTACGACACAAAAAGTCGGAAAGTTTTGCAGCTGAAGAAAAACTGGATCACACAAAGCATTTAGCATTTCTATACACCGTCATCTACATGAAATGTCCGAAGAAAACCGTTAGATTCAAATCTTACAGATCAAATTACACCAGATGCCAAATTCGCACATAATTACAGATAAACAAGATCTATAATTGCGTGCATTCTGACCTTTGAATTGAAACTCACCTCAAGTTATTAATTTGGAGTTCCCGTTTCTTCGCTTGACTGAGTAAGTCTTCGTAAGTTAGGGAAAGAGATTCTACTTCTTTGAGCATGGCTTCGTCTTCCGTCGCATCGCATTCTGTCAGGAGGAGTTCGGACAAATGTTTGGCCAGCTCTAATGTTTGTCCAGGTTTGGCACCAGCTTTGGCTATATCTTTGGCAGCTGTGGCCAGTTCATCACTGCTTGCCTTTTCGTTGGGTTGTGAGTGGAGGGACAGTCGGAGGGCCTCTAGGGTTTCCGAGGTCTCTTTGACGGCGGTCGCTAGTTCTGCTCGGTAGGTTTCTTTTGACGTGAGGGTGTCTACTTGGAGGGCAGCGTCTGTTTCCCATTTGAGGGTGTCCACCTGTGTTTAAAAGATAAAAGCCATGTTAGTTTACATCGGTTTTAAATTTCAGTGTAGATTCAATCACATCGGTTTTTTAATATTGATATTAACGCTTAGGAAAACATTTTTACAAAAAAAAAAAACTAACACACTACAAAGTGAAAAATAACTTTAATTTCAGAAGGCGGTGGCAAAAAAAGTTATTATAACATCATCCAGGTAGACTAAGCGGGAAAAATACGTATTATTTAAGCTAACTCAAAAACTACCTAAGCAAACTTATGAATTTTACATTGGATGATGCGACCAACTTCGATGTATACCCGCCCGAATAAAATAAGAATCGTTCAAATCGGACTACTCTGTAAAATATTATGCGTGGTTATACAAAAAAAAAATATATACGCGTCGCCTTGAGTACCTCCTATTTTTTCGTTGGTAAAAAATATAGGTCATTTCTGAATAAAATTGACTGACGTAACCTCACAAATGTCATGAGTATTCACGTCTGTGAATTTTCACTAGTTTATTCGAAAATGGCCTGTAGTCGTGTTGGTAAAATACGAGAAGACAAAGTAAAGTAGCTCGTCCGAACACTGAAACGTGTGTTTATTTTTTTTATTATTGCACCATAAAACGTTTAGTGCTAAACGAATTCAAACATCGTCCCATTTCTATCAATGAATATGGCAAAGACAATGATGTTTTAAATATGTTTAGCGCCAAACGCATTTAGTGATTTGTGGCGCATAAGAAAGTAATCATCAGACTCCTTACCTGTACAGCAGAATCCACATCGCCGACGACCTCAGCTCTCGCCAGGTCGAGCCGTGTCCGTACGTCTGCAAACAGTGCGCGGTACTCTGACACCATGTCTGACACTCCCGACACTGTGGACACTGCGGCTGCTAGTCGGTCTGCGTCTTCTACTAAAGCTTGGCATTCTAGGAGTTCTTGTTCGACGCCCTGGAGACAGGAGGCACAGTTTAAATACATGGATATTTTAGAAGCATGGACTTAGGTACAGAATTTTGCAACAATTTTTAATGTTTTTTGTTTTTCAAGATGAATTTGCGACTTCCTGGATTCTTATGAAATGTAGATATTTTTAAGATAGTAGATTTTTACCAAGCACGGTTTTTATGACAATATCTTTCATAGCATTTGTTCGTGTAAGCGATTCTAAGAAGTCGCTGATGTTTGACAATGCCGTATCATTGTAGACAGTGCTTGTGTAAAATAGGTGTATTCTAGTGTATTTAGTCAAACATGTAAGGTAGGTACTTACATCAAGTTCCTTCAAAGTGCTGACTTTATCGAGTGGCGTGGGCGCTAGATGCAGCGCTCTTGTCAATCTTACATCAGCTTCAGCGAGCGCTACTACTGCTTTCCCGTGCGCCGCCACGAACTGCCTGTGCACGTCGGCACCGGCAGCGTCCACGCGCCCGCGCAGCTGCTGCCAGCGACGCACAGCGGCCCTCAACCTCGCAGCCTCATCTGCACCAGCCCCACGTAACTCCACCCCACGGGCTGAAGCTATCCTGCTGTAAGCATCTTCTAATTTTTTCACATCTCCCTCTATACTCTCCAAGTCTTTAATCACAGTTTTAGACACACTCTCGTCTTCCGGCTCACCGCGTTGCTTCCTAGTCTCAATCTTTTCCACTCTTCTTTCTATTGAGTCGAGCTTCTTCTCAACTTTAGGTAGTAGTGAGTTGGCTAGTTCAGCAGATTTGCGAATTTCTTTGAGAGCGTTCTTTCGTGATTCGGACATCTCGCAGATGTTCTTCCATTTCTTTTCGACGATATCTACGCCGGTGTGAAGGTTGCGGAGATCAAAGTTGCCTTTGAGCACGTCAGGGTCATTAAACACGAGCTCGCAGAGATTTAGGGTCTCCCCTACTTCTCCACTTTCGTTTTCTATGTTCTTATGGATGTCATCTCGATCCTTGAATTTTTCGTCAACAGCTCTCGTCGTTAGGTATTCTAATACAACAGATGTAGATAAGTTAGATTCTATGGAATGTAGTTTTAACCTAATTTCAGTAAGCCGTTCTTCTAGTTGAGATATTGTTTCAAGGAGTTCGTTGATCTTAGCTATTCTCGATCTTCCGGTCTCTTGCATTTTATGCCAACGTTCTTGTATGTCCTTTAATTGTTTGGATGTACTTTTACTGTAAGACTTTTCATCTTTCTTTGATAGGTCGACTAGAGTGGATCCCGTTTCAGTGAGCCATTCGAATTCTCGTTCTTTCAAGGCAGTTTCAGCTTGGACTTCGGAGTTTATTCTCCTGATGAGATCCTGAGGGTCAATAGCTCCGATTTCCGTGCTTTGACTCGAGGCATCGAGTCGTGTTTCGAGTGTACTGATCCATTCAACAAACCGTATCAATCGTGAGTCGAATATCGTGTAGATTTCTAACCTCTCCTGTAGTCGGTGAATGATGATAGATAGTTGATGTTCTAGGTCGGCGCGCTGTTGTCGCAGCTGCCATACCCTTTGGTTCACTAACCTTATGTCCTGAGGACTCAGACATTCCTTGAGTTGTTCTTGAATGACGCTGAGAGCTTCAATTTGATTTTCAGTCTTCACAATATTTGTTCTCAAGTCCGAGTACTTGTCGATTGCCTTCTTAAGTTGTGGCCTTGATAATCTATCTTCGTCAGAGTAAGACATGATTTCGTCCTGAGTCTTTGAGTATAGTTTGTGTAGTTCATTGTTCGATAGGTTTTCATATTCATTAATCAAGCCGAGTATCCTGTTGAGGAAATCTCTCCAGGTGTCAAGACTTGCCTGTAAGTTATCGACTCTCTTGACGATGCCAGCGTATTCCATCCTTACGGATGCTCCGTACGCTTCTTCAGTGAATTCAAGAACTTTCTTGAGGTCCTTTAGTAGTTTGTCAGATTGTCTCCTGCCGTCAGGGACCTTGTCTGAGAGATTCTGTATCTTGGCCAGTATTTTTTGGATCCTCTTAATGTGTACGTATCTGAGTTGGAGCTTTTCTTTCTCTCTTTCCATTTCTTTAAGCCACCTGAGTAACTCTGTGTACACTTCTCTGTAATCATCCCACGCGGCAATCCTAGTGCATACTTCATCGTGTCTTTCAACGATTCTGGCTAAAGTCTCATTGTGTAGGTTCGTCATCGTGTCGAACTTGTCAGCTAAGTCCCTGTTCCTTGTTTCTCTGTTCTCGTTCATAAGGACTGACCTCTGCGACGCCAATAGGTTCTTGTGCACCCTGCAGAGTCTTCTATGCTCTGTGAGGTTTTCGTAGTCATCTGGTACCGAGCCAGATAAGAACGATTGTAGATCTATTAGATATTCGTGCCATAACCTTAGCGCCGTGGCTGCGTCTCCTGACCTGACTAGTGCGGTAGATAACCGGTGGTAGTGGAGGAAGGTGTCTCTAAACATGGCTTGCCATAATTCTAAGATCCTGACTATCGAGTGTTCGTCTGAAACGTCTCGGTCAATGTCTGGGAGTTCAGCCTTAGCCGGAGCGATATCTGCTTCGCTCTTGCCGAGTGCTATCAGGTTGTCGCGAAGAGCGATAAGTTTGTCTTCGACTATTTCACCATCTTCATGTACGGGTGTTAGGTCCTGTAAAGAGAAAAGATAATTTAATAATGTGTCTTTATTGTTTTGAGAGCCAACCATCAAGCTAGAATGTAATAGCCCAGAATGTAATGGAAGATTTACTAATAAAACTTATGCAACTAATGATAAAATAATGCGAAATCTACACAAGAAACTGATTTCTAATCAGTGCATTACGATGTCTCGTGATCAATCGGTTGTGAATCTAGGCAGCTGTGCGTGACAATTGATTTCTGCTATAAGCCTCAATTTATCAATAAGATCGCGACCACTTGAATTTTTGCCGGTCATTGACCTAGTTGTCTAATGTTATCTGCAAAAAACATTTTTTGTGGACTGTTTATATTTTTCTGAGCTGTCTAGATATGGTCAGCTAACTTGAATAATTTTAGAGATTTGATTATCATCTCGTTCGACGACCAACGAGATGACAGTCAAATCTGTAAAATGACGAACGAATGAACAAAGATTTTAAGTACAATGAGGTTTTTAGCTTAGAATAGTATTTTAGTTTAATATTTTTGTTGCTAACAGCTTTCGTTATCCTTAATGTTTTCCCAATTGCCATGTTGGGAAACTTGACAAATGACTGACTTGGATTAGATTCCAACACAATGTCACTGTTTATCAATTCTACAATTTGAACTAAAGCATTTAATAATAAATCAATAAACGTATCGCAGTGTTATGTGCGGTACAAAGTACAGGGCAATCAATACTGCCGTTATGTTCATAATAAATTCAAGAAGGCACACGACTTTATCCGTTAGATTGTGTCGATAGCTAATATGGATCGAATGCAGGCCATTTAGGAAATGTTGCATTATGCTGATCAGAATAACGGGGTCCTGTAAAGGTAACAAGGTACCACGGTTGAACAAATAAAAAAATAATTCTATTCCAATTAAAAAAAAAAGCAACAAATGCGTTTTTGTTATCTCTAGTAGTTAAAAATACGTTTGCAAAGTATCACGCCTTTCCCAGAACAAGTAGGTAGGCAAACGTTGAACGACAGGCACATCCAGATTTCGCACAGTTCCATCAACTGAGTACAATTTCAGAATAGGTACAGGTTGCTACTAATAATTTCAACCAGACGATCAAACCCACACGCGTTCGGCAGACCCCTGCGACCAGTTTATCATCGAGGCATTTATATGACCAATCGATCTATCACTAATCTATCTCTGACTCATCAATCACGACGTGGGCGCGCTACTGTGCATCACAATTTAATATATGAACCTGATTATTTGTCTCGTGCAGATAAGTTTGCTATAAATCTTGAGAGAGTACTTTACCTATATATATAGCTACATTCATAAAATGTTTATCGAAAATTACCCAGCTAATAATAGAGTAACCCTTGCTCCTTTTGTTGCAATTAAAGTGCACATACCAAGCTATTTTAAGACGACAATAGGGTTTTTTATAAATCACAGTAGGTGCCTTAGACAAAACTTTTCAAAAAGGGAGACATGCTGTTCTAAAAGTTAGTAACCTCAATAACTGACATAGATCCAAAGAGATCCGTAGCTCCATTCACTACTACTAGCTTCGGACCTACAATAGTGCAGCGGTAGTTTCAATAAAATACACATACCTGTCTCATATCACACAACTTCTCCTTCGCATGCTGAGCCTTGGCCCTGGCCAGCTGCCTGGCCTCCCCGAGGTCTGCCAATGCCTGTACTGCGCCGGCTACCAGCTGCAGCCGCCGAGCTAGCGCATCGGCATCGGCTTGCAGGGCTCGGGAGCCGGTCTCGGTAGCTACGCGAGCGGCGAGGGAGCGGAGCTCTGCTACGCGGGCCTCCTGTTCTAGACATGCCTGGGGGAAAAGAAGATGGAATAAATGTTTGTATGATTGTACTTATAGATGCTG
Source organism: Dicycla oo (assembly GCA_948252095.1). NCBI lineage: Eukaryota > Metazoa > Arthropoda > Insecta > Lepidoptera > Noctuidae > Dicycla > Dicycla oo. The sequence continues at coordinate 2,756,239 of OX411713.1, forward strand.
GAAATTGTTTTAAATGTAGGAAATGAGCAGTGATAAAAACACCATTTCGTTTCCCTAGGGGTGGTGTTAACTTTAGGTAAAGGTTCTGGTCGAATCATTAGGGCTTGAATGCTAAGAACGTTGGCAGACGATTTGGTATCGTTTTCTCGAATCTGTAGGTATTAGCTAAATAGGTACCTGAAATAGACAAGAGGTGTTAAAAAAAAGTGATGACTAATGAAACTTCAGTTTTACGTAGTTCTTACTAGGGTATGTTCTGAGCAGTAATTTCTAATTTCATTTAAAATAGAACAAGGACGATATAATTGCATTTGTTAATCAGCCTGCGGTGAATTCAGTTTATCAAATCATTTAGGAGATTCGTTATTAACCCGTCGTCGCGTCAACGAAAATGCAATTTTGAGTCTTCATTGCAATTCTGAAAGCATTAACCTACTTTGATGTTTTTATTATTAAATATTTGGTAGGAATTCGCTTCGGAATGCCCGAATGAAACGATGATGATGTAACAAATTATCTCGTTGGATAGGACAGGACCTCTTAAATTGTGAATATCGATTGTCAAGTTTTAAAATTAACTTTGACACATTCTTCTTCGTATTATTCGGTGATCAATATACATAATTTGTACATTAGTATGTGTCAGTTGATAGGACGAGCATCGTTGTAGACCTCGCGACCTGCTTGCTCAATGCTTGTTGAGTGTTTTTAATTTGTCTGTTGCACCATAATAGGTGCTAGTAATAATCTAAAATACTGCCGTCATAAGGAAAAATACCTATCTGACATTTTTTTTAGTACAAATAAAGTTATTTACATATTCGGAATCAGCAAAAAAATACGCATCTACCAGTGTCTTTATATTGGCGTAAATTTAACAAAAACCTAATAATTCTTACTATTAAAAGTCGCATCTGCCTTTGTATCTTGTACTTTAAACAGGACAAACTATTTTTTTTTCTCCATTTCAATATTTCTGTAGATACGGTCTTTTTCGCGGACAGTAGGTACTTATTCATACAGAAAAAATGTTAAGTATTATAATTTTCTACATAAAATCATAAACGCCAAAAACCCTTTATGTAAATACCTTTAATTGGCTTTTTGTCTTTATGCTTTATTTGTATTTTCAGGAGGACTGACAGTTCAGTTGAGTCTAGTACGTGAATACCTAGGTATCCCTCGGTGGTCTCGAACCCACCAATTTTTCAGTAGGTTCGAGACCAAAATTACCCCAGAAAATATTCCATATCGGTAGAATGATATGGGATAATTTTTGTGATATTTTTTTTTTTACCTACCGATTTTGGGTACGAATCTACATATATTTGTGGGCAACTCTATTGATTTGGCCTTGTGACGTTCGAGAGAACTGGTATCTCTACATCTAAAATTATAAATTCTTATTAAAAATAAACAAACATGTTAATTTTTAGCGTGTCTAAAGTTGAGTAAGATGAAGGGTTATCAAATTGTTTAAACAAAGTGCCTTTATCTATGTAAAGCGCTACAGCTCTACACGCATTATCGCAGTTGTGGCGAAACGTTTGAGATCCTCATTGGTATTCTTTGACGAAAATGTCTTATCAGTCACGTTTTTCTACCTTCGTAATCTAATTTTATAATTGTGTCGTTATTCTATTACAAGATTAATACCTATGTATTACGTTTATAATACATTAAGGTAGGTAGGTATTCATTCTCCTTTCTTTAGCCCTGATTTTGAAAGCCGGCTCAAGTCGCTGAAGATCAATAAATCTGTACAAAAGGGATATTAGTTGGCAAAAAATACAACAGAAAATTATAGTCTTTCAAAACCCCAGCTTTCTAGAAACCAACAACAAAGCCAGAAATCATCAAAAACCATTAAATTCCGTATTACCTACCAGACAATATTTTAATTGATTACAATTTTCGCATGTCAGTCACCGCTTATCATTCGCAACTTGTACCGAACGGAAATCATTCATACGGTCGGAATTAGTTCGTTTAGTTAGATAGTATCTAATGGAGCATGTAATGCACTCGGTGGCCATTGTATTGTGTTCATAAAACGATACTTAACGATAGAAACGTTGCTTTCTGATCGAGGAAGCACGCCATTTTAAGTTTTGATGCTCCAATTAGTTTGTTCAAGCGAGGATTGTGCCGAACGGTTTAGTTTCTGAGGGTTTTTAATAGCTGGTACCGGCGTATGTTATTTGAGAAAGGGACCCTCCCTTTCTCTCAAGGCAACAGTGCACCTACAGGTAGTACGTACTACCCACATTTCGCCGGTCTTGTTTCAGTTTCCCTCTCTCAATAAAATCACGCAGTAATGATTTTTGTTTTGCCATTGATTCAAGTGACTACTTGACATTATCACAGGTGTGTGCCTGACCCAGTTCTCGAAAATGGAAATATCACATTGTACTGGGATCGATCCATCATCACTGACAGGACTATTGTTGCCAATAAGCCTGATATAGTGGTGGTGGATCGAATAGAGCGGCGCGCAATGATTATTGACATAACGGTCCCGCATGACGGGAACCTCGTGAAAGCCGAGAAAGGTAAACAAATCAAGTAGGTATCTTGACTTGCCTCGCGTGGTTGTCGACATGCGGGATGTGGCTCAGCGATCATTGTGCCGATACTCGTATCAGCCAATGGCTTAATTGCCAAGAGCCTCGATCAACACCTAAGGAAGCTCTCGTTGGGCAGCTGGATTAAGGGTTTGATTTAGAAAGCGGTACTTGTGGACACGGCTCGCATTATTAGGACGTTCCTCTCTCTGAAGCCCTGACAGCCGGTATCTTGGACCCTGTTCCTGATACCGGTGGGCTACTAATTCGACCAACAAAGTGCAATTTTAAGAAAATCTTGTGTTAGATAAAGAAATATAGCAATCTACTACGAGTATTTATGTAAAGTGAATCTTTAAGTCTATAGCGCCTAAAAACTTGGATTTTCTATCTACAAAACACAACAGACAAACCTTTTCCGAAGAAAATTACTGGGTGAGAGAGTTCCGGTAGAAAATAAACCGGCCCGGCGCCGCTTCCGGTTAGCTTCCGCTTTGTAATGTGATTAGACGAAAAGTAATTGGATACTAATTACTAAGTTTCTTAAAGACTTGATATTTTAATCGTTTTTATGCTAGGCAGGTTCAATGTGGGCTAACGTAGGTGAGTTGTGTATCCATCCATATCTCTTTCACAGTGTCTGTCATCTGGATAGTCGATAATCAATCTGCCTAGTCTTTTCCCAACTATGTTGAGGTCGGCTTCCAGTCTAACCGGATGCAGCTGAATACCAGTATTTTGCATGGAGCGACTGCCTTTTGAGCTCCACAACTCAGTTACAGGGTAATACGATACCCCTTGGTAAGAGTAGTTGTCAGACTGTCGGGCTTCTGACGATCTGTAACGACTGTCAAAGATCCACGAATGACAGCCGGGACCAACGGCTTAACGTGCTTTCCGAGGCACGGAGGAGTCTCGGTATGAAAAGATGGTCACCCATCCACAGACCAACCCCGGAAAGCGTAGCTTAGCCTGATGGATCGACCCGTGCGGCTGTTATTACTTAGCCACGAGCTTAGATAGTCGATATCTACCAGATAATATAAGAAATAAAGCAGAGTTTATATGTAATTATCAGCCAGAAAAGTTGACCATTAATCCGGAGGTGTAACAGGTCATATACGATGTGTGACAAAAATAAATAAGCAACACAGTGGATTATCAGTGTTATAAGGAGCCCCAAAAATGGACATCGTATTTTTATTTCAAAAACTAATAGTCTACGTCGTCAGAAATGTCCGAATAAAACTCCCACGTGTTAGAAATAAATAGTTTTTGAAATATGATTTTTTTTTAATCGAGGTTTATTTTTATCCGGATATTTAGAAAAAAAATAATACGTATAACTCATAAACTGTAAGATATACTTGAAAATTGTTTAGACAAAATATGTTAAGCTATCAATAGAGAGAGAAACAATTTTTAATTGAATATTGTGACTAATTGTAATTTATGATTATTTATTTATGCATTAACTGTAGAAACTATTCCATTTTGTGACATCTATATTTTTTATTTTTATTATTTATCATCATTATATTAATTTTGACATACCTACCAAATAATATTATACCTCCCGCATGACCAATATTTTATTTCGCATGCACCCATATTTGTACGCCTCTTGGCATAACATAGCGACCTATGAACTCTGTTATAAGAACTGTATTTACTACCTATGCTATACAAATAATAAATGATTATTGATTATTGAATAGCCCATCTATTTGAGCAGTCTGAGTAGATCTAAGTCCCAAGAAAAACGGATTTTCGGATTTATTTATTTTCTCGGTAAGTCCACAATTCTTTTTGCATGAAAGCTTCCTCAATAACTCATCAATACCTCCTAAAAATATTTTTTTTTATTTTTTTATTTGTGATGGGTTTGCTCTTGACTCTAGTCTAGGTCAGAGGTGACAGAGACAAAGTCGACGATGGAGTGAGCTAACCCAGTAGAAGCCTGTTCACTCTCACTTTGAAGAGATTAGGGTTGTATACGTTCGGAAACACAGACGCAGGTAGTGAGTTCCACTCTTTTGCTGTGCGCATTATAAAAGACATTTGGAAGCGCTTAGTGCGAATTGGTGGAATAGCAACCAGGTAGGGATGGTAACTGGCAGTGCGTCTAGATGTCCGGTGGTAGAAGGGGGCCGGTGGAATGAGGTCGTGGAGTTCTCGGGCACACTCTCCGAAGTACAATCTGTAGAAGACCGACAAGCAGGCAACCTTGCGGCGATGAGCCAAGCTATGAAGCTTGGCATCCACCGGTTTTACGTCGCCAATGAGCCTCTTAGCTCTGCGTTCCACCGAGTCAAGCGCGGCTAGTTGGTACTTAGCTGATCCATCCCAAAGGTGACTGCAATACTCCATGCAGGATCGGACTTGCGCTTTGTAAAGGGTTAAAAGCTGTCCAGGCGTAAAGTATCGCTTCACCCTATTTGGGATGCCCAGTTTCTTGGCCGCAGTTTGGGCCTTGTACCTAAAAATATCTCTGCATAATTCCACGGACTATTTTGTGTGACTGAGTTTTGTTAGGTGTAAAGTAGCTTCAGTGTCAGTCAGGTTAGCTGTTCGCAGAATTAAGTACCTACTAATAAATAACTGTAATTCTGTTATTTACTAGTAATTAAGTTCAAGTTAATTAATGGCATCACCAGAGCCCTTAGACGGAAAATTTTCTAAAAAAATATCCGTAATTAACGTAACATTGTAATACTGGTTATTTAAAGAAATGCGTCTATCAATGAGGAAGCGATAATGTTGTGTAATCAAGACCTTGGACTAGATAATGTTGTCGCCACGGTAAATATTAGATTAATCGTAAAACTTGGTTTTTATGTGCTTCTTGTTTTGTTCACGTTTGGCATAAAAACAAACACACTTCGCTTGTATTTCACGGAAGGGTAGTAGAAGTGTCCGTATCATATATTTCACGTATTTATGATACGAGTCGCATATTACTTATAGGAATGTAATTAATCACACATAATTATAGTTGGCGGCACGTAACTTGAATACTGACCTTGAATTACTTTAAGCGATTTTGAATCTTACTCCTGAGACAATACGTATGCGAAAACAACCCCCACCACTCTACCGAGCGCTCAAGATTCGTGCCGGCAGTTATATCCTATAATGTTCCCAATGCACACCGGCCTCCTCTCGGTGAGAGGGAGTGGGATGTAATCCACCACGCGGGCCCATTGCGGGTTGGTAGATGTCACATGTCTTCAAATTTTTGGTTCTAGGACATGCCGGTTTCCTCACAATGTTTTCTTTTACCGTTTTTAGGGATTGTCATAATTTGGACAATAATCCACACTTCGCTGAGAACTTCCTAATGAAAAACAAAATAATATTTATCTGACCCTTGAAACGAACCCTGGGTCCTATGCTCAGCAGTCATTCTTGTGACTACTTATAACCTACTATGCAGTGTAGTTGTTTTAGGAATAATCGTTAATTCTAAGAAAAATAAGTACCTACGTATGCAAATTGTCGAGATTTCAGATAAGTAATTAATGTGCCGGCACTAATATAGCGTTTTCAATCTGAAATCTTAGCTTAATTTTACGCATGATTGTCTTTCTCATCTCTCTGATTTCTTTCATATCTTCTTCAAGTATTCACGCACGGAATATATTCTTAGTAGCATCGCGGAATTCCGCAGTTTCCTGCTTAATAATTTATAATGCACAGACATAGTACAGTCAAGGGCAAACATATTTCATTGATTAAACTTAGTGAAATACAACAGTGATTTCCTCTTAAAACAGTGACTGAATTTAAGCGGTGTTCTGAACATAGTATCATCGCACATGTACTTTTGTGAATAGTATCTTATTTAACCGGAATAATAACTCAACTAAACAAGTCGTTATATTATATTTCGTGTGTTATAAATATGTTAATTGCTTTTTATTAACTATTCTACAAGCATTACATATTTTTGCCCTTGACTGTACACAGTTAGTTCGGCTTGAGATCGGCGCGTGCGCATCGCATTCTTGCGTTAGATCATATCCGTAACGCATCTGCAATGTTTCACGATAGCGATCGAAATAGACGCATTTTATGTATTTGCTCACCGATACAAATAATGGGAGGATCCGGTTCAGAATGTGTATATGGCAGGGATTGTACGGATATCGGATATGAGTTTCATAGCGAAAGTTGGTTGATATAACAGATAGAATCACCCTCTTCTTGACGGATGCAGGTGATGCACCTACTTAAGAAAATAACAAAATATAGGTTTGCCCCGAGCGGTTTCTATTTTGAGTTTAATCTAACCCTTTTAATAATAACCTTCATATCTTTAGATATATAGGCAATCATGTAAGTATATTATATTACGTAAAATATAATGTCTGGGCATAATGTTATCCGCTTATGTCATCGAGCTGTCTACTTGCGAGCAATATTGTAATACATGCAATTGCAATGATAAATAGATTATGTAGGGGCATTTACATTATGTATAAGTACATAATAGTTATAGGTAGGTATGCAAAGCTAAACTTACGATTCGCTGTACAAAAGTGCGTCAATTAAAAAAAAAATGTAATAAGGAACCTAGCATGTGGCGTTCTGTAATTTCTGCCAACCCTCACGGGAAAATGGCGTGTGTTTATGTAAGCTAAGTAAAAACTACGATGAAGATGATTTACTGAAAATTTCAGCTTGAGTTGCGCCAAACAATATTCTATTAAAAACGTAATACACATACCTACCTACAACTAGCAAAAGCGTATTTCACTCCAAAAGACCAATTTAAACAAAACCAATTTAATTACAGTCATTGTTCTAACAATAGAATATTACTGTATTTGTCGCCCACTGTGCTATACGGATGGCAACAGTAAGCCAGAATATTATTATTTATAAGGAAAACACGGGGTGTGATAACAAGTAACTACTTACGGATTTTTGTACCTAGGGTACCTCAGCGGAAAATAACCGATCCTTCAGGGCAAAAGGCATGCAATGTGATTAACTAGTGGTTAGGTAATTAATAGATATTACACCTGTTATGTAATTAAAGATCGGGACAAAATAAAAGGGTGTATCGCTTTCACAATAAACAATTTAAATCGATTATCATATCCATTCATTCATATTCATTTATTCACATTTAAATAGAGTAAGTACAATTGGTGGTTCCACATGTTATAACAATAACTTTTTTATGATAATAGATGGCGCCACGTGTCTTTCGAATCATGGACGAATTAAATTATTATAGAAATTTTAGTAGTGTATTAAGAGTTTTTTTTTCAATTTAAATACCTAACACATTTTGTGAGTCTAGCTAGAGTATCGATTGACCGGTTTTTCATCCTCCTAACTATCCTAACTAATATTATAAATGCGAAAGTGTGTTTGTTTGTTGATTACGCTGATTTCACGCTAAAACGGATAAACGGATTTGGATGAAATTTAGCACATGGGTAGACCATGACCTGGAGAAGGACATAGGCATATTCATCCTGGATCGCAGACGAAGACGCGGGCTAAATCTAGTTTTTAAATAATAATAATTCCTTGGAGTAACTTGGGAATTAATGTATGAGATTATGAGAATAAGCCACTGTACCTACCTATTACCAAAGCTACCTAGGTACCACAACAGTGTTGATTTACTACCTAGACTGGTCAACTGCAACGGGTTCACACGGTATCATACATAAATGATCGGCAAACAATTTCGCACGTCATCATAGCGCATAACTTCGCAACAGTAAAAGTGTTCTTCACTACCCGTTGCATCACTTTCATTATACTTTCAGACTTTCTCCACGATATTAGGAGACGAACGTGAGAATCATCGTAATGATTGCCGAAATTATGCTCCTATGTGTATGAAGCTATATTTGTGCGTTTTATTGACACGACGTGTATATTTCGAAAGCAAAATCGGGCCAGTTTTTTTGATCCGTAGTTAACTCAACCAATGGATAAACACAGTAACTAATGGTTGAATTTTGGCTAAATGTGAAAGGCTAAACATGAATGTATTCATGTTAGCTCATTCATACTAAAAATAGTAACTAATTGCATAACTTATTATTATAACTTATTATTAGTTACTATTTTTAACCAATGGTTGAGTTAACTACGGATCAAAAAACCGGCCCTAAGACGTGGAAATCAAACAATAGGGATGATGTCTAAATTTTGTTATGTCTGTCATGTAGATTATTAAAAAATAGTGGACACATATTTTTTCTTTTTCTACGTAATCAAAAGATTACGGCGATACATTGAGTTAAAATATGGCATGACGTCACGCCTTGGTAAATTTTATACGTAGCAGTGACGTAACGAGCCCCCACTCCCGAATTTTAATGCGTGTTATAGATAACACGCATTAAAGTTCGGGAGTGGGGGCATCATCATTTAGTCATCATCAGTAATTTCTTACTAATATAATAAAGCAAAAAATACGTGTCTAATATTGTTTTATTATCTGACTGACGGACTAAATAGAATTTCTTTTCATTTTTTTTACCCAGGCATCATCCCTATTGGTTATAACTTATCGTAATGTCATTTCAGATGACAAATGGGCTAGGAGAAGCACCAATTGGGCACCACTAAACGCACGACGACATCGCGGCAGGCCGAGACGAAGATGGCAGGACGAGGCTTACGCTTACCGAAAGGTCTGGCCGACACTAGCAAAAGACAGAATTGTGTGGAAAAGTAAAAAATAAAACTGGAGGCCTTTGTCCTGCAATGGGACAGTACAGGCTATTTGCAGCTAGATTAGATTAGAATGTTACCTTTAGGTCCACTTGCACCGCACATCAGTAAACTCGTTTAACGTTAAACATATATTTAAAATATCGTTCTGTATCTGTCAATAGTTTGAAGATGACAGAGATAGAATGAAGTTTTAATTATGTTAAAATTTATTTGGAATGTGGTTCATGGATTTGACGTAGTCATGATAATAAACTATCTCATTGATATCAAACACGGTGATGGAATTAATACTTGATGACATTTTCCGACTTCTATGAGGACTCAGACGCGAGCACAGGCCTCAGCTAGTTGTTATTATGACTTGACGATGTTATGGTTACTTACCTAGGTGGGTATATAGGTAGATTGAGAGAATCATACGTGTGGTCCGGTGTTGTATAATCCACTATTATAGTATGGTAAAGGTAAACAATTAAGCGCATAGAGGTATGGTAGTTAGAATTTAGAAATACCACAGCTTGTAATGAAAGTTTACGTACCTAATTAATTACATTATCAATTTCTGCATGGTCATTCGATTCATATAACGGATGAGGCCTTGCAATAAATTCTCATCAAACTGACTTGACATCCGGCTGATAGCAATGTTGTATCATACATTCTGATAGATACAATATTTTACTTCATTATAACATAAGAAAAGGGAATATCGTGTGTAAAATTAAACACATATTTCGTGAGCCCGATGGGATTGCTCATCGACAAAAAGGACGTAATTCTATACAAACTTTCATTCCATATGCTCACTTTAGCTTTAAATTTCATTCTTCTAGACATAACGGTGTAGACTGTCAGTGAGAGAATAGCGTGAATTTAAGATGTAAGATAAAATCATCAATCTGAGTCAAGCCTCGGTGCCAGGCGAAACATTTAAATGATCGTTACTGTATAGTTTAAAAGGGACTTACAAATCTGAACCGAATTAAAAATAACAGTACTAATCATCATCCGCCTTAGTCATTACTGATGAGTAATCGTTCGTCCTAAATTACATTAAAGACTAAAGAGTATCACGATATATTAATGGAACGGGCGTGTCTTTACCATATGCAGCCAATTCGCTTAATGGTGGCCAGGTTGAAACAACCCAGACATGCGATGTATTTGTATCTACTGAAAACTTGGGGCAATGGTCTTGAGAGCTTTTAAAATTATTAAAATTGATATTAGTGTATTTGAAAGGAAAAGTTTGACATAAGCAGTTTCAAAAGATTTATTGATAGAGACATTCGCTTAGGTCGTAGACCTCTTTCTCGTCATGTGAGAGTACAATATATAGGTATTATTTTGTTATGACTAACGAAGTTACATCATGTAGCTAATAGTTTAATTTATCCTCTGGTAGGCCATGAAGATCTACGATAGCAGTCCCCACGCCTGATCAAATCTGCCATATGTGTCTTAGGACAACTGATCTGTTTCATCAACACCTTTTCCAGTTTTCCTTATATGATGATTAACACTCGTCGTCATTCGGACCATTTACATCAAACTCAATATTTAAAACTCTTTTATCCCTACAGCTGATTCCACCATCTACCCTGAAACTTCCAACACTAATCTGTCGGTTTCCACACTTTCTGCGGGTGTAAGTGATATTGATAGATTACCGTGCCGCGTGCCGGTCGCACCGCGAAGTTTGTACAACGCAAGGGCGCGGTATCGTGCCCGCAATTAAGACGTTCCACTGTTTTACCATAGAATTAGGAAGGTATAGACTGGGGTAACATTTTTAGGTGGATCTTGGAAATATAGGTTTGGTACGAGGTGATCCGATAGAGAGCCAAAGTTGTCGACATAGCTCACTGAATAAGTAAGCTGAAGCTGAAGTGACAATGGACCGGCCATATTAGCCGTAGAACCGATGACCGTTGGAGTAGAAGAGTTCTTGAGTGCAGACCGCGAATCGGAAAACATAGGATAGGACGCCCTCAGGCTAGGTGCAGTGACGATCTTCGCCGGGTGACTAGTAGCGCTGGATGAGAGTTGGGCCTATGCCCAGATGTAGGCTGATGATGATGATGACAGTCGTTTCACAGTAATTATACCTCTGACAGCAGCAACCTTATCATATCAATAATAAAGATCACTGTGATTTGGCAGACTTTTTAATACCAGCAACCCATAGGCAACCTTATTGTGATAACAATAAAGATCACTGTGATTTTGACAGTGATGCATAACCACTGAGGTAAAATAAGTGTGTCAGGCAGAAGAATAATAGACTAGAGTAGAATTTTGTTACGGGAATAAGTAGGAAAATAAGGAGTTATAGGTAAGTTAAATGTATTAGATAGTATTTTGAAAGTCAATGTTGCGTGAGAGAAGACTACTGCTGAAAAATATGGACTAAGGATTGAACGACTCAATAGATAAGTAGGTAATTATACTGATTTTTAAAAGGTTATGCATGCTCAGAGCGGAAATTAACACTATAATCAACTTACTTATAAATAAAACATACAGTAACTGAGGTTTTTGCTTGGATTGGCCTGGCACAACAATAATGACCCAAGTAGCATTAGAAATTATATGCGTATTTTTAAACTTCCCTATTTTCTTTAAGTAATAAATCGATCACTTTTTTTGCTTACGTGAAAGCAGAATGTAAAAATAGTTATTTATGCTACAAGTGTGGAAATCATTTTACGCACGTGTATCATACAACGTTTTACTATGCATTGTGCGAGGAAATAAAAAAATATAGAAAAAGTATTTTTCTTTTGTTTTAGCCGGTAAGAGGCAAATGTTGGCATTTTGTGCTTCTTGAATAATATTTTCCGGGTTTAAATTAATTTATTTGTCACTTGAACTCGACATTTTTAGCAGATTTACACATATCAACTCCGAACTAAGCAAGACATTAGTAAAATGGTGGGCTTATTTTAAATACATGCGCACTCAGCATAACTATTACTGCGCATGTGCAAATAGCTACCACGTCGTATGGCAAAAAGGCACGAGCAAAATATACGTTCTGCCAAACATATTTAATGAATTTAAAATTAATATATTGATCAAAATCTAAATGTACGTTTTACTGTACCTTTTATATGACTGGTAATCTGTGCTTATATTAAAAAGAAAAAGAAAAACTGAAAAGTAAAAAGCACTTGAGCAAAAAAGTGATACTTTCCGCATAATTTGGTTGCTTGGAAAACGCTCTTTTACAGCACATGCATTGTGAAATACTTAATGCACTTAAAGCTGTTTTCCATAATCGCATGCGATGCTGACAAAAACCCGACAATGCATCACAATTTTAATTAACTGAACGATGATGGCATCCTCCAAACCGGTTCCTGAGTGAGACTTGTTTCAATTTAATTAATTAATACAGCATTTGTATGCACACTGATAATCCACAGGTTTATAGTTAAATTACTTTAATCCTTTTGCGCTGTTAAGACAACGCAAGTTTAGTGTCAGCTTTTTAAAAGATTGCGTTGTTCTAACGCAAGATGTTCCAGCATCGTCGATATAATGTAGGTACTATATCAATTCAGACTGCACCTATGTCGAAGTACTGAGTTTCCACAGGGGGTGTAGTGTGGAATAACAGTCCGAGTTGCAATAACGAGAGCAATTTAAAAGTTTAAACGATACAATCTTCGGTTAAAATTGTGCACTTCTTAAAACTACACCGCCTAAAACCATAGTTAAAGCCGAAATGCGGCCTGGAAAAAATATACGAACTACCTTTTTATTTATTTAAAAAAGGAAGTTCTATACTGGCATGAGTGCTAAAATGTCAGCCAGTACAATATAAGGTTAAGGTCCATTGCATGAAACCTTTACAGTACTTACTGTGTAAAGAACGCTACTGAAGCCGCGATCAACGTGGCCAGCCTACTGGGCCAGAGTAATCTGGTTAAAGAGACGAATGATGTATCATCAGTTCGAAAAGAAAAAACCCTACTGTATCATGTTATGTTTCTCTGCCTCTTTCACAACAACATTAAAGTAATTTAAACTTCGGTAACAATGTTTTGTCTCACTGAATAGCCACAGTTAAAACGCATGTTCCTTTTAAGGCCAGCAGTTAATAATGTCACAACCACTGTTAATGTGAAATGCGTTGTTTCCAAGAAACTCTGTACAAGTGTAGGTTTATTTAGATACTTAATGGTCTGGACTGGTTATTTATGGCTTACTTTAACTTGATACGAGGCAGTTTCAGCTATAAACTGTAATTTTTCAAGGTTCTTTAAACATAACGGTTTTACATCTCGTTGTGGAGGTTTTTTTGTAGGTACTCATGTAATTAGTGGTCAGTCAGAACTAGCGATGAGTCAGTTTACACCAAATTCAATAAACATTGCCAGTTTTAAGAAGTTTTCGTTCTATTTGGATGAAAGATTGAATGATTTATGAATTGGATCATGTCTTACCATAATAATGATCATGGCCGGCCTTTATTTCTGCTTCTTTCATTAAAATTAATCAATATTGGCTGATAGATGCTTGGTTGATTGTGGTTGGGTGGTGATATTATTTTATTAAATCCAACAGTGCTAGCCCTAGTGAGAAAAGGTGGACTTAAGAGTTTATGCGAGTGTAATTTTCCGCACCAAAATCAATTAGTAAGTTCTGAGTTGAGCTGCGCGATTATTGACAAATGCGTGTACTGACTGGACAGCTCCTGTCAATCTGTGTGGTTCTTTCCTCAAAAGACCATTTCAGACACCAATCTACATGGTCTTCACTGAACTGACCAAGATTATGTCTGGGCTTTATAAGAGACTGTGACCTGTAAGTTTGTTTTGGCCTTTCTTCTCAGAGTAGTCAAATAGGAAACGCTGAGCTCATTAAAAGTGTTTGTACAAACCTACTTACAGAAATAAAATCATTTATCATTTACAGGGAACGTCAAAATTGAGCAATCCACTTTTTTCCACTAGTGGAGTAAAGTGGAATAATCCTAATATTAGTTTTATGCGAAAAAAAAAATTCTACATTAAGTAATCCAAACATGATCAGAGGTGGCTAAACTGTTTCATGCACTTGCTATAAGTGTTGAAGTTTTTGCACATATTAACATTAAGTAAGGAGATACATATTGATCGGTCTACGCATCTTCCGGATACGGAGATGAGAAATCTAAGCTGTTCCTAGTACCGAGAGATCATGTTGGTACGGTTTATAATTACGAATACCTACCTAATTGCATTGGTATGAAAAGAGTGCCAAGAGTAAAGCCAACATAAATTAACCGTACATGCAAGACACAACTGTCATTAAAAGACAGTTCTGAAAAATGGGTGTAACACGGAAAATTGACGTAGGTGTCAATTTGCTTAACAACTATTATCTCTGACTGTACCTACTGTTGATTTTTATACTGGATGACTTTTTTAACTGTGTTGAAAATAATAGGGTGTAAAAATAAATGAATGTAGTCGAAGCCTATGGTAAACCTAGTATTTTTTTAAATACATGACATAATAATATCTAAATTCAAATCATACGCACTACGCTCCCTGCGTAGTATAATGGATTTGAATTTCGATATATTTTAACGATCTATAAAGTTATTTCAAAATATCTGTTTTTATTGTTCTAGTTTACTTCAAATGTGTAGTGTTTATTGATAGAACAATGTATGTCTAAGCTATTGAACAAAAAAAAAATAAAAATAATTATTGCTTCTACTCCGTTCACCTATTGTACCCTATTTTTTTCAAGATGGTAAAAAAATCGTCCGGTATTAGCGGTATCAGAAGGCCAGCAAAATATTCTGACAAATATAATATCTATATATTTATCGTGACATTTTCATGATTCTCTTTTTAAATCTTACATTGCGCATTTACTTACAGGCTCACAGTTTTACAAATACCTACCTAACCTTCGGAGGATTTCGATGTTTATTAATAAAGTTTCAAAATTAGAACGCATCGCTAACCAAAGGCGAAGCGTTACTTTTAGCGCCTCTTGCGTCATCTTGCAGACGACTCGAGTTCACGGATTTTGACGATTGGATTGCATTGCGCGTAGGCAGAAGAATATAATCGCGATATCACGCTGCTTTATAAGGACAGTGATTATGCATCAGCTTTTTGATTTGAAAATTATTATTGGATGTTTTTCAATCTCAAATGATTGGTTAGATTTAAAATTATGTTATACCTAGTATATGGTCATGCCACTGGCCGCTACTAATCAAAATTCTGTTGGACATTGCATAGTCAATGACTTTTCAGTATGTAACAAATACTTCTATTTTCTGAAACAATGTCTAATTTGCAAGACAATGCTATTTCGTTAGACATTGTAGATACTTGAATAGAAAAGTCAGCGTCTGCGTCTTTGGATATTCTACCGCTGAATAGAACACCACATTCTTGCACATGTCTAATTAATGCTAACTATCCAAGTTGGTAAAATCGACCTACATTGAGCGCAAACAAATGAACCTACAACGCAAAATTAGAAACTAACAATCGGTTGTCGAAATATTGTACCTACTGATAAAAATATTTAATTGGGAAAATATTAACTGAAACCTTATCATTACCGGAACTGGTTAATCTGTTTTTGTTCCTAACGTTATCAATTTCAAGATACATTTTAGCAGAATTTATTGTTAGTTAGCACTTTAGCTAAGTAAGTAAATATATATATATACCTACCTACTTACTTACAATCTTAATGAGTAATTTCAATGCTATGCGCGAAATTTATCAAAATTATCAATAAAATAATCTGCCTTGCCTTTTCCCAACTATGTTACGGTCGGCTTCCAGTCTAACCGGATGCAGCTGAAACTAGTATTTTACATGGAGCGACTGCCTATCTGACCACCACAACCCAGTTACTGGGTAATACGATACCCCTTGGTAAGACTGGTTGTCAGACTTTCGGGGTTCTGACGACCCGTAACTACTGTCGAAGATCCACGAATGACAGCCGGGATCAACGGCTTAGCGTGTTTTGCGAGGCATGGAGGGGGGTAGGTAAAGATGGCCACCTGATGGATCGAACCGTGTCAATAAAGTCGAAAGTCAAATAATTTAGTTCAAATAGGCACATAAAAGGCACATTTTACAAGAAAATAGAATTGATTCTAGTTGCCCCTTCCAACCCTTCCAAAAGGTAGTTTCGTATGGAGATGAATGGGCAAGAAACTCCACTACTTTAAAATATGCATATAAATTAAGTAATTTGTTGAAAATATTCCAGCTAGACTAGGCTAGAATTGAATAACTAACCGTCGGAATAAAATTGATATAAAAGGATCCTACAAATATTACAACACCTCCAAGTATCTGCATTCTTGATGTATCAAATTAGGAGAACTTATAAAACAGCAAAAAATATCGACAACCAATTAATTCTATGACATAATATTGCAGCTGTTCCTTTTACAAAAAAAAAAAACAACCTTACCAAATCGATTAATTTCTTTGCTGTCAATACAAAACAATCAACAGTTTTACAATTGCAACAATCAACAACTGTAGTGCAACGGTCGTGCAACAATCTCAATTTTATGTTACCTAATCAACTGTGAATTTTTTGTTGCTTAATAAATTACTGATATTTTTTTTTACCACTAAAACTACCAGTCTGAAATTATTTGGTGGGACCAATGGGGCTCAAAAAATTAATAAATTATTCCCGTTCGTCCCACTAAGAAAATCAGTGGGACGATCGGGAAAAAAATAACGAATTCCCGTTCGTCCCAGTAGGTGGACGAAGTCGGGGGGACGAACGGGAATACACGTAATAATCAGTGCATTCTGTGCTACAGTAAACACCCGCCTGTAAAGGGACCTCCACTTTTAGAACGAATGATGTAATCTACTCTAAATCTGTGGATGGAATCAATAATTTGATTTAAAAGAGTGTTCGTGGTGTTTCTTGCCCGTTTTTCTCCATAGGTACCTACTACACTTTGGAATAAGCTACTAGCTTCTCTTTATGACTCACCAGCTCCTTGACAATTCAAAAATGCCTGATAACGG
Organism: Dicycla oo; assembly: GCA_948252095.1. Taxonomy (NCBI): domain Eukaryota; kingdom Metazoa; phylum Arthropoda; class Insecta; order Lepidoptera; family Noctuidae; genus Dicycla; species Dicycla oo. The sequence continues at coordinate 2,773,538 of OX411713.1, forward strand.
TTTAATTGAAATAAATACTTTGAGATAGACAAAAGAGAGAGAAAGAGAGTTTAAAAGAAAAAGTTTGGCTTAGTAGTGTCGTCTCTGTCGCTCATTCCTGCACGACAGTCTCCCGCGAAATATTTTCTTGCGTTTTGCAATTTGCAGGTCAGTGTCAAATTGTATCTTGATTAAAATATGATTCGCGACACTAAAAATATGTAAGTATTTGCATAATTTTAACCATAGGAATCATCAATAGGTCATCTCTCTCGATTTCAAAATCAGACCAAACCACTGCAAATCTAACTTCAGAATTGCAAAAACCGCAAGCAAAATAGAATTTTGCGGGCTACCACTGCGGAACCACCTTAAGGGAGAAGGTCCAAGGTAGCCCGCGAAATTCAAATTTTCTTACGTTTTCTGCAATTTACAAGTCAGTATTAGGTAGTATGTTGATTAAAGCATGATTCGCGACAGACACAAATATGTATTTACAAAATTATAATCATTAGAATCAGTAACACAACTAACATAAGTTAGTATAATCTTAAATGTCATGAAATAGTCATTCAATAGGATTATTTGGTCTTCAAGAGTTGTGTTGATGACTTTAATGAAAATATTCTGTAACTTGGTACCTACAGTCGGGAATCGTATTTCGATCAACAGTTATTACAAACTGCAAAAAACGTAAGAAAATTTTAACTTCGCGGGCTACCATTGCGGATCTACAAGAATCTTTTGACACTTGAATGACATTGACAGGGCGGCGCTGTTGGTAAACATATGTGTGACATTGTATTGAAAATACAAGATGGCGGCGTTAGGTCCAGTTTTTGCCGCGCGCCAATAGATCGCTGTACCGTTGTATAGTTTCTTCTGCCGTGTCTAGGCATCCATAGTTCTATCGTAGGCTAGGAGAGTTCGCCCTTGACAAGTTAACAGCGCGAGAATCACAATGGCATCGCTACGAATGTTTGTTTTTAATTATGTTTTATTTGTTTGACTTTGAAAACATCATTTTGAATAGTTTAGTTTTCTGGTATGTTGGCACGTGTGTGTTTATTATTCGATTACTAGATAGTTATTAATCATTTTACTTTGGCGGAGCTGTAGGTAGATAAGTGAAACTAGATGATTGGTGCACTTATTTTAACATTAAATAGCAAACAGTTTTCCTCACATCACAAATTCGCAAATAAGAATAAATTATTTCATATGGATTTAAGAGGCGATGACGAGATAAGCTCATGGCTAAGTAATAACAGCCGAACACTTGCCGCGGTTGGTCCGTGGATGGGTGACCGTCTTTACATACCGAGACCCCTCTGTGCCTCGGAAAGCACGTTAAGTCGTTGGTCCCGGCTGTCATTCGTGGATCTTTGACAATCTTACCTAGGGGTGGAGGTCAGATAGGCAGTCGCTCCATGTAAAATACTGGTATTCAGCTCCATCCGGTTAGACTGGAAGCCTACCACGATTCACGAGTCACGTTTTGATAGTACAAAAAATTAAGCTAATTTCAACATTAAAGCCCATTCACACGACATTTAGATTTTCTTGTCATGTTGCCAGCCTAATTAAAAAACTACCTAAAAATTCAATTAGTTTTTTGAATAAACTTCTACCCTACCAAGCCTGTAACCACGAAAACATGCTAATTGCGACTGCATATATAATTTAGATCCATAAACCATGGCCTCGTATGCCAGTGCTGACAAATTAACCAAACTTACTGTAATTGCTACAAATGATAGGTAAATTATTTCTAAGGCTGTTTTCTGTTCGAATTTACAATGAACCAATTTGGAAAAGCTAAACTAAAGTCAAGCCCATTCATTTAATTTCCAACGGGAGGCATGTAGAGTAAGCTAGGTTTTTCAGTGGGTAGTATTTAGCCTACATACATTGTTTTTCTTAATAAGGTATTTAAGTAAATTACTAACGATTGTGTATTTATAAAATTGCAGTATTATGTGGTGGTCAATAAGGTATTAGTCAATTCCTTACTAAGCCGTAGGATGCTATCATAATCATAACACAACTGAAAATATGTCCTAAGCTAATGTACATAAAACTCATCTAGGGTGTTATGTAACTTCTAAATTATATGAACTGTCCCACACTCCCAGATTAATTCGAGGAAAAATATCACCATCATCTTTTCCCTATCCACCCACTTTCTTAGGGTTCCCCAAAACGATCAATCGCAATTGATCAATTGCCAACAATTTCTATTGTAGTAATATTGTCAATCGCTTCAATTGCACTTGGTAGACGATCAATTGCCGCATCAATTTGTATTAATCACATAAAAATTGACAATTGCAATTGATCGTTTCGGGGACCCTTAACAGGTTCTTCTCTCTTCCTCACCAACACTAGCCACTTTGCGTAATATTTTAAGATTTAGATCAGCTTGCACCGGTCATCACTAAATGTGATTTAGTGTGAGATGTGTGATGCAGTGTGAGCTGTCAAGTGGTGGCTCAGTGGTAACGGCCCCGAGTTACGAGTTGTAGGTCGTGGGTTCGAAGTCAGGCAGGCGCTTTACTTTGTGTAAATAATTTCATCACCACTGCTCTTAAAAAGGTGAAGGAAAACATCGTTAAATCTGCTATTCCACCAATTCGCACTAAGCGTTTCTAAAAGTCTTTTATAAAGCGCACAGCAAAAGAGAGGAACTCACTACCTGCGTCTGTGTTTCCGAGCGCATACAACCCTAATCTCTTCAAAGTGAGAGTGAACAGGCTTCTTCTGGGTAAGCTCAAATTTCATCGTCAAATTGTCTCTGTCACCTCTGACCTAGACAGTCAAGTGCAAACCCATCTTAAATAAATAATATTTTATACAGAACGACACAATGGGCGGCCTTATCGCTAAAAGCGATATTTACAACGGTCTTTTTCTTTTTGCGAATAGGTACATACCTATTTACCATAGTAGTACCAACCTAACGTTTGGCTTATAGACCTGTCACTTTTCATGCACTATTGAGATCCTTAACCCAGTTTGATATGACGTAACGTTGTAACTCCTTTTAGGTGAGCTTGTGACTAGAGACACAGATTAATGCAGATGGGACACTCCGCAAAATCATTTTAAAAAAAGCGACTCTTGCTACGATACAATAAACTGCAATTCAGGTCACACAATGCATATTACCTACAATTATATTCACCTACAAGTTGCCTCTCTTTCTAACGCGTAAATCTTATACCTTCTGACCGCGGCAGTTCTACTGAATTGGCCCAGTGAGATAGGCCCGCCGCGTACTTTGTCCCATCTGTATTAATCTGTGCTGGAGATTAGAGAGAAGTCATATTTATCAATAATAGTACCTACTGACTACTAATATTAAGTTGAATTTTCAATCGATTCTACATATTATCTATTCAGGCTAATCAAATATGACTGAGGAGGAATTAATCAAAAGTTTTAAGTTTGCGAGTTTATAAACACTACCGACGTCCTACATACATACATAAACTCACGGCTTTTTCTAAAGGAGGTAGCCAGAAACTACAGAACGTCACCTACTACGATTCTTACATAAATACTACTTGAGCTTTATAAACACATTGTATGGAATAAATGTAAGTAAGAGCACCTCGCTTTGAATCATGTATAAAGAGTTCTAAATTAAATCTAGGACCAAAATATTATCTGATAATATATTTGACCCTTCGCTTTCCGCGACACAACCATCCAAATTGGATATCCCCAACTCTGTTAGGTATACAGCGGAAATATCATTGCCCTATAAATTGGCACTACTTCCTCTGTAGTCCTCTAGCTAGTCCTAGCCATATTTCTATATAGAAGACTAAACGGAAAAATAGTTAAAATATAAGCAGCATGTATTTTTGTCGTGTGTTTCCTCTGGCTTGATCGCGCGATGATCTCACCGCTCGCTTTGCACAGATTACAATGAACTTTTCATTTAAACGTGTGGATAAACTTGGGTGTGCGATAATTGTTTTATTTAGAGACTAACTAGATAGGCCAGACTGTATGACGCTAGAACTGTAGCTATTAGCAAAGGCACGTTGTTAGTTCTTAATCGTACCTAACTTATTTTTATAGGTCCAATGTACTCGTATGACACAATCAAGTTTGATTAACTACATATCGGTTACATTAATTAATACTTGTTAATTAGTGCATAATTATCGTAGGTACCTACATTTAGGGCAAAGGTAAATGCACAATGTTACAAAAATGTTGTTTAATAAAATCACAATATTTTAGCAAAGATATAAATAAATCTTGAAGAGAGGGTATCTAGTTAACACAGATTGATATAATCTTACCTCCTGAAGTGACATATTAGCAGATTTATTACACTGTGATTCCGTGACACATATTCCTTATCACATCACAATAAAAAACTCGATCATAATATCTCACATTTGACAATATCATGGCACCAATGAATGATTTAGCACTGCACTACTTATTTAAATACACTTATTTATTTCGCTAATGTACTCATTTACATATTTTGTTTCTGTACCCACTAAATAACGATGATTAAAAAAATTATTAGAATCGAAAGTTTACCGATCGATAAGCCCGTAATTAAAATAAATATTATGTTAATTACTTTATTTACATGAGAGAGTAGTGTTATTTTTTACTTATTTTTTTTTTAATATTAGTTTGTTCGTTAATATTTATTATTCAAAATAAACATACGACTCCCGCCATTTCCCTGGCTTACTGCGCCGGCACTAGCTTCACTGTTAAATTAAATTTGAATGCAGAATTCAAATTTTCAAATTTGGAACATCGCTTACAATGGAGTCACGGCCGCGTTCCAAGGTCGACATTGTATGCAGTTGCTGCTTTTATCGCTTAATGATCAAATGAAATTATGCATAGTCAACAACTTTAGCATTGTTTTACTCGGTGAGTGTGTGACCTTGGCTATTATCGGATTTAGTATTTTCGATTATTCGAGTTATGTTTTCGAGTTTGTTCGTTTGTTTTTGCGCGTGTTTGTGCAAACGTCCTTCTTGGTGGACGCCCGCGAAGCGACTGGTCCGCGGTTGGCTGAACGCATTATCACACACGTTATCAGCGCGATTTTATTGTGAATGTTCACAAAGTTTCACTTCATTAACTCGCCTTATCATATGTTTTCGCACTGCGAAGTGCTACGATGGAAACTTATTCATTTATTCAGTCGATGGAACTGAATTTTGGTGTTTTTGCTGAATAAAAATCTTGTGGTGAAGTTAAATAGCCGTTGTCAGTGAATTTCTATCAGAATCAACTAGTTACGAAGTTGTTTTAACTTTTAACTAAAGTGCTTTCAATAACTTAGTCATTGGATTTGTTTTAAACACGCGAACGTTTTAGTTTTTTTTTTTTTTTTGTTTATGTGTTGACTATTTTTGTTAGGTATTCAGAAAACAACCTAGCAAATAGACAATAAAACTATGTAGGCTTGGTCAATAATAGTAGTTTAAGTACTGTGAAGGTTTCATGCAAAGGGCAGTCTGTGGTTACATTCGAACATTCAATCAAGTGTCGAACTACTTTTGAATTTGAAGGTTTTGTTTTAGCATTTTGTCGTAAAGAAAAGATGAGTCGAAATATAGTAGGGTTATGTTGAGCACCAACATTTCCTTGAGATAAACTGATAAAAGTTTAAATGTATACTGGTAATTAGTAACCGATACTTAAACACAACACATGAATGTATGGGACAACTGTTTTTTTTTTTGGTCGCGAATTTAGGTTTGGTCCCATAGTAAAAGTTGTTTGTTATCATGAGTACAATCATGTGTTTAAGTATCGGTCACTAATTACCAGTCATCCTATATAGGTATCTACAAGTTTAACCTTTAATATTATAGCTTAGCTCGCTAAAGCCTAATTAACAAATTAACGAATGATTAATTGTTCCTATATCTGAGTGTATCTTTGCTAAATTCATTAGTTCCTAAATTCTCATATGTTTTTGCCAAAAAACACTACGGTGTTGTTAACTGTTTCACGCAATTTTAGCGGTTCATACCCCGTTGTTTCACGTAACATACCTCTACGTACATATTATGTTACATGAAGTTATTTTAATCCTAATCCTAATTTTAATATTCTAGATACGGAAGTGAGTTTGTTTGTTTGTTACGCTTTCACGCCAAAACGGCTGAACGGATTTGGATGAAATTTAGCACATGGGTAGACCATGACCTGGAGAAGGACATGGGCTACTTTTCATCTTGAATCGCAGACGAAGTCGCGGGCCACAGCTGGTAAAAAAATATAAATAACTTATAGGTAGGTATTCCTAAGCTTGAACATTTTGGTAATTGCAATGATAGAAAGATATGTTGATTTCTTTGACAACGAACATTAAAAAATTACTTATGAGTTAGCAGGTAAACTTTTATACTTTACTGATCTCCACGCTAGAATAATAAATAATAAGTAAGTAATATACTTAATAACCAATTCAAAATATTATATTTTTCCCGTCATTAAATAATTACACCGATCCTTTTTCTTCAGCTTGTGTTGCATTATCATCAATAAAAATAAATAAGGATCCTAATGAATTCTGGAAAAGTATCGCTTCGTTCTATCACAATTAAGTAGATTATGACAACAACAGAATAATGACTAGATATAATGACCCGAGTTCGCTCGGCTAGACAACAAATCAACTGTATGGAACTCCATGTTTTTGGGACAAAGAATGACCCAACAACAAAATGAAAACAAAAAGTATCTACTACTAAAAGAGTGGAAAGCCATAAAAATAAAAAAACATGGCATTTTATTTCGCACGGAATCCTAAAAATCTAGATCACTTATAAAAATAAACAATCGCACTTACTTCGCAGCACTTACAAAACATGGATGCACTATCGCACTTGCACGCTCAATGTCATTGGCGTGACTGATGACATCATGCGCGCGCGCCGCCGTAATAAATCGCTGTCATATTTGGCAGCCGCTGACAACAGTGCGACAACAGTAACTGTCGATAGGCGCAAGTTGGAACTGTCGTGCACCCCATCACTAGAAATAGTGAAGTGGTTTGCGAATAACGATTTAAATCCATAACTTGTAATCTCAATGGGTATTTTACTTATCAGTGATCAGGTATTTTTGTAATTTGCTATCTATCATAATATTATCTACGAGTATCATGTGTATCAAGATAAAAACAATGTACTACGTACATACGCACGTTATAGGTAACTTGGAATATCAAACTGAATTCGTTTCTAGGGTTCCGTACCTCAAAAAGAAAAAACGAAACCCTTATAGGATCACTTCGTTGTCCGTCAGTCTATCTGTCTGTCAGTATGTCAATACCCTTTTTCTCAGGAACGGGTGGAGGTATCATCTTGAAATTAATATCAAATACATAAGTCTATGGTCCCTTAGAGCTCCAAAAATCAAGCTTCTAAGTCAGCACAGTAAAGTCAAGAGCAAAACCATCACAAATAATAAAAAAAATGACTGCCATTTATGCGACTGATACCCGCAAGTATATTAAAACCTATAGGGTACTTCCCGTTGACCTAGAATCATGAAATTTGGTAAGTAGCAAGGTCTCACAGTACAACTAAAGGAAAAAGTCTGAAAACCGTTATAATCTTTTTTTTGGATTACAAACATAAATTTGCAGTTGGAGAATTAACCGTGCCGTATATCTATGTATGGGAGAACATGTTTTTCAACTACAATGTTAAGTTTGTTGTTGGGAAAAATTCTTCCCAACTACGGAACCCTTCATTATGCGTGGTCCGACACATATTTGTCTGGTTTTTATTAGAACTACAAGAAAATACAGGGAGAAATCCTTAAAAGGTAGGAGATTCGAAAGTTCACCCAGTTTATTAGTCAGAATTCCCATTCCTTCGTTAATTTTTGTATAACTTTAATTTCCTACAGCGACTAAAACAAATTATGAATGAATAATATGAAATCCAATGCATGTTTACCTAGTTTAAACATAAAAGTCTGCGATATACCCTTGAGATAATTAATCTGCTTTTATGAACACTAGTAAGTAAACAATATTTCTACACCTGTATTAATAACCGTTTGCTAAAAGAATGATTGCGTAAGTATAGTTAAACTAGCTATTGTCCACGACTTCGTCTGCAATCCAGGATAAAAAGTAGCCTATGTCCTTTTCCAGGCCATGGTCTACCCATGTGTCATTTTTCATCCAAATCCGATCAGCCGTTTTAGCGTGAAAGCGTAACAAACAAACAAACTTACTCGCATTTATACGATAAATAATTAAAAATATTAGTTAGGATAATCAAATATGCAATAAACATATTTATTCTATAAAATCCTTTTATTTTCCTCCTATGAAAATCAAAATCAAATCAAAAGTCATTTATTCAAACTAGGCTGAGAATCAGCACTTTTTGAACGTCAAAATTACATAAGACAGTCCCCCAAAACGCCTGCCCTTCACCATTAGGTTAAGGAAGATAAAAAATCTATCTTCAACAAAACAAATTCTTTGGGCCAAAAGGAGATTTAGAAAAAAGTTTGGCGCTAAGTGCATACATACACCTCTAAGTTATAACAAAAAGTGTCAGTGCCACGCCCACTCACTAATTGTATAATAAAGTGTACAAAAAATTGCTGATAGGCGTCTGTTACACAAATAAGGCTTTGATTTTTCGGGAAATACTTTAGAAAAATTAAAAATGGACATGGCCATAAGATTATGGGCATGTCCATTTTGAAGTTTTTAAGCGCTGCCGGATGTTAAACATAGTTTTGGACAGGATTAAGGGGAAGCGCTAAGGTAGCTCGCTAAATACAAATACTCTTAGGTTTTTTGCAATTTGTAGGTCAGTCTAATACTGTTTATGTTGATTTAAATATAATTAGCGACCGTAAACTCTGTAATGTGCAACTTCATTCGTTAGAAAAGACTCCAAATGTCAAGATTTCGATAGTCATTCAATAAGGCTATATGAACTTACAAAATAAAATTGATGATGATTTTAATTATTATAATTATATAAATACAGATTTTTTACAAATCATATTCAGATCAACATACAACCTAATACTGACCAGCGAATTGCAAAAAAACATAAGAAAATTTGAATTTCGCGGGCTACCTGGAACATTCGCCTTCAGAAAGTTAATGACAGATATAAATAATATATAATACTCGTAATAATGATATTAAGCACAACAATCTTGTATCTGAGATTTTTCATGATATGCAAAAAATAAGAATCCCAAAAATCCAGATTAATTTTATTGATGGAAATACAAATATGTCGGAGCCTGTAGCGTTACACTCTAGCAAAAAGAAAAAAAAACTAACGTTCTCATAATGCAAAACGTAACACTCATTCATACCTAATGCGAAAAACGCGTGCGAATTTCCCATATAATTTAGAAAAGTGCAACTCTACTCAACATGTTTATATGAGCCCCGACCCCTTGAGACATAGCGTGATAGTATTTTACAACTGAAACATTAAAGCGAGAGCATCGACCTTAATTTATTAAGTTAGGTGCGGTCAGCAAGCGTGAGTCATGGTCGTGGGTTCGACGCTTTGTTTGTTCTTAACTTATTGATCTTTTGGGTGTATCCTAAGTGAGTGCCTAACGGGTAGCTAGCGGTAGTAAAAGAGGAATTACGGTTAGTGTTTGCGCTTAGAATAAATATTACAAAAATATGTTGTTAAGAAAAAGAGGAGCTCGTGGCTAAGTAATAACAGCCGCACGGTTCGATCCACCAGGTTCCGCTACGCTTGCCGCGGTTGGTCCGTGGATGGGTGGCCATATTTTCATACCGAGACTCCTCCGTGCCTCGGAAAGCCGTTGCTCTCGGCTGTCATTCGTGGCTCTTTGACAGTCGTTACGGGTCGTCACAAGCCCGAAAGTCTGACAACCAGTCTTACCAAGGGATATCGTATTACCCACTTATTGGGTTGTGGAGGTCAGATAGACAGTCGCTCCATGTAAAATACTGGTATTCAGCTGCATCTGGTTAGACTGGACGCCGACCCCAATATTGTTGAGAAAAGGCTAGGCAGATTAATTAATTGAGGTTGTTAAGAAAAAATATAACTGGTTTTGGAAAGTGGGCCAAAATCTGTTCAGTTTTCTAGGGCTTTGCTTTATTGGTATTGAAATAAGATGTTTTTTTTTCGAGAAGAAATTTTCCTGTACATCCACGTACGCGTAGGTACATCTACGAATCTCATTTTTTATACATAAGCGATCGAAGATACCAGATGATTTCATTAAAGTATTTGGTGCTGAATTGAATCCACGACCCGAATTGCTGAAAGCCAATTTCTGGCAGTTGCAGTCAACTTAACCATACTTTGATGAGCTTAAACATTATCTTATAAGTACAGTTAAGGTTGAATGGAAGAGTGTAACAAGACAAAACATAAATCCGTAGCATTTAATGATACCTTAAAGTGGATTATAACAATCCACACTAAGATAGTGGCGCTGATTCTGTTGTACACAAACTAAACTTAATTTAAGCGATTGCTAACTTTTTCTCTCTAATAAAGCAAGAAGAGACGGACGTAATCTAGAGCTGTCAAAATTAGTTGAAACCAATATTTCCATACAAATTCAGACGACACGTAAAAACGTCGTCTAAAAACCCTATGAAGCGCAAGGCGTAAACTAGTTTGACATCTCTAACTTAGTTCATAGCTGTTAATAAAAGATAGCGATTCTCTAATTTTACTTTAGTTATTGAACGAGAGAATCGGCACTTCTATCAAACACCTTACTACAATCAATCTGCCTAGCCTTTTACCAACTATGTTGGGGTCGGCTTCCAGTCTAACCGGATGCAGCTGAATACCAGTACTTTACATGGAGCGACTGCCTATCTGACCTCCACAACCCAGTTACTGGGTAATACGATACCCCTTGGTAAGACTGGTTGTCAGACTTTCGGGCTTCTGACGACCCGTAACGACTGTCAAAGATCCACGAAAGACAGCCGGGACCAACGGCTTAACGTGCTTTCCGAGGCACGGAGGAGTCGCGGTATGAAAAGATGGTCACCCATCCACAGACCAACCCCGGCAAGCGTAGCTTAACCTGATGGATCGACCCGTGCGGCTGTTATTACTTAGCCACGAGCTCCTCCACCTTACTACAATCAAAGTAATAACTCCGATTGTAAATGTCAAGCAGTTTCAACAAACAGTATCTAAGCTTTAAAGCAATAACTACATAACACCGTTACCATGAACTGAGAGGTCGTGTCCGGGCTGTTGTCACTTATAGTATATTTGCTTAACGCTAAGCAGGCAAGAATAATGGTAAGAGGAATGATTTAGCAAACTTTTTTTTACTCTTAGGCCGTAAGATAATCGGATTTTGTATTTAATTGTCGAATTCTACTCTTACCAGACGCAATAAAAGTAAATATTATACTTTTTACTAGTCACAAGTTTAAATTGCAGCACGAATCATATAAATTGTTTAAAATACTGTGAAACCATGAAGAAATACTAAAATTATTAAACACCACGCTGCGATTCGAGATGTAATTCATCTTGTCTAGTTACATTTAAAAGTCTATCTGACATTTCATAAACAGGCACAATCCTTTGTTAACACCACCCAATATATTCATTAAGGATACAATATCAATTCCACACGCTGAAAACCTGTAAGACTAAAGCTAGTACTCACTTGGGCAGTGTTAGGCGCGTCATCAGGTCGCAGCGCGTGTATCCTCGCCTCCTGGAAGTCGGCGAAGGCACGCACAGCGGCCGCCGCGTCGCGATAACGCTTCCATAGCTCTACGGCTTTGTGGTACCTTGGGAGAACGAAGTAGGTTAGATTTAAATGGTGAGTTTTGAGTGATGGTCCAGCATGTGACTGATGTGATTTAGGTGACAATGGTGGACACAGGTGAGAATGGCAGAAAAGGAGTTGCGCCGACCCCAAGTAATGTGGGACAAGGGCAGGAAGATGATGAGTCGAGGTGATTTGAGATTATACTACAGTAAATTGAACGCCTAAATAAAATATTGTGGTGCGCTACAGGGAGTCATATAATATTGTGGTGCGCTACAGGGAGTCATATAATTCCAGCAGCACTTTAGTACTTACTTGTCACATAGTTGGTTCAGGTTGGTACACGTGTGCTCATAAGCCGCAGCGGCGTCGTCCAGCTCCCTCCTGAGGCTGGCGGCTACGGAGGGCTCGCTGGAGGCCTGCAGCGGGGCGGCGGCTGCGGTCAGCTCACCGACCAGCTCACCGCTACGACGGGAGAGTGACTCGCTTAGGGTCTGTGAGAGAACGAAAGAAGTAAGAAAATTATTATCAAATATTATAATGTCAGCCGTATTCTACAAAGGGGTAGGCGGTAGAGGTGTACATTAAGATTTAGCCAGTAAAGACTCGGAATAGGATAAGCCAAAGATTCGGGATTCAAACCAAGGATCCCAGGCTCAGCAGGTGTTATTTGAAGTTATCTGCGAGATGATTTAGCCGTAATTCCGAAGTTGGCGAAACCGGTATTAAGTTTTATGATAAGGTATTCAATATAATTTTAGTATTCGTGATTTCTCTAAAAAATAACATTTTACAAAAGAGCCTTGGAAAATAAATTAACAAGAAGTAGCGCAGAATTGTACCCGGCAGAAAGTCAAAGCCTTTGGCCGACAGTGACACACAATAACGAACTAGTTTTAGATATTTATTGCTAAAATAATATAAAAGAGACTTCATTAGGCATCTCACCTCAAGTTTCTCAGTAGCCTTCAGCAGCCTGTCATAGTCCACTTGGCCTTGTACAGTCAACAGCTCCACCATATAGTCAGCCTCTCTGACCGCGCCCTGCACCAGTTCTAGCTGACGCTCGAACCGACGCCACAGATGTAGTTTAGCGCGGAGGCGGGCGCTTAGATCGCTGCAAGCCGCTTCTAGTTCCGCGTGAGTTTCCTGTTAAGTGGAAGGTTGGTTAGAAAATTAAAAAAAAGGTCAATAAATGTGTTATTAATATTGTTTTTATTAAAAAAAAAAAATTGAAAATAAAATCTATCACTTTACGATTGCTAAATATTTACCTGCAAAGCAGAGATATCCTTTTCGACTCCCGTAGGCGATACGACGACACGCAGACTGGTCGGCAGCGTGTGCAGCGACTGCCTCAACACCAGAATATCCCGCCATTGAGACGCCAACTCTTCAATCAACTTATCACAGTTCTCTGAAGCTCGTTCCACTACATCACTGCCCAACCTTTCAGCCGTTTCACATTCCTCAAGCGTCAATCTAGCTCTTCTCTGACTTTTCTGGCATCTGAGTATACCAGCTTGAACTTGCATGATCTTCTCCTTTAACAACATGCTGCGTTCCAACTCTTCCGCTATCTGGTCATCAAGAATACCAGACTGGCTCAATAAAGCACCAACGCGTTCAGATTCAGCGGTGGGTAATAAGATCAGCCTTCCTAGTTCGTTCTGTATTCTGTCTATACGGCCAGTCATGACTTGTAGTCTTTCTATATACAGGTTGAGTTCGTCTTCGCTCTTAATCACACCTTTGAGGCTGTCTAATGATGCGCGGAGTTCTCTTAGTTCTTCTTCCAGAATGTTTAGCTTCTCTCCTGAGGATACATCGCGGTCTGAGATATTTTGAATGGCTGTTGAGTGGATGTTATCGATCTTGGATGCCAAGTCACCCCATTTGTCTTCGATCTTAGAGAAGAATTGCCTCTGCACCATTTCGTCAGACACTGGTAGGATTTCTAAGGCTTTTTCGAATTGAACTCCTGATTCGTTCTTTAAGTTGTTGTAAACTTCATGTTGTGCCTTTAATTCCCAGAATCTTCTGAGGTTGCCAGTGGTTGTTATGTTTTCTGGTGTAATGAATTCTAGTTCTCTGTTGGCAATCTTCATCCATCCTTCAATCCTGTCGATTAGAAGATCGTATGTCACCCAGTTTTCTTTGAAAGCATTTAATCTTGTTAACCTGGAATCCACATCCTCCTGTAACTTCAACAATGTGTCTAGTGCTACGGAACATTCAGTTTCTAAACCAGAACAGACTATCAAGTTCTGTAGGCTTTCAGTGATGGATAGGAGACGCAACATCTTGGCGTAATGATGAGACACGTCCAGACTTATAGACTGGTAAAGGTTGATGTACTGTTCGTGATCTCTTGAAGTGACATTGCTCAAATCTGGGACTCTTTGTTGAGCTACAACTAGCCATTGACGTTCTTCCTTCATACCATGTTGGAGTAGCGACCATCTTGATGCTGCTAATGTCATTTGTTGAGCTCTGCTCGCTGCCCTATCGATGATGACTGTCGCTCTATCGTGTAGAGAATGGTGTAGTGACGAATATTTAGCTCTTGTTTCACTGTCTAGGTTGTCTTCTAATGACTCAAGGATAGCTCTACAATGGCTCAGGTTAACGAAGAACTTCCTATGTTTTTGAATTTCTTCGTGCAGGTGGTCCAAATCTGAGACAATGATTTTGCCGTCTAGCAAAGCTTCCGCAACATCAGTAATTTGTCCGAAGTCTTGCAGAGTCTGTTCGTATTCTTCTGCTAAAGAAGCAAGTTGTAACAATCTGTCCCTTTCAGTGTTGATGGTGTTCTCAACTTGTTTGGTGTCATCATCAGCGTTGTATAATTTAGTTGGACACTCCCTCTTAGGATTCGCTTCGACGAGACTGCGGCATCTCTTAAACATTTTCCTGATGGTCTCAAAATTATTCAAGTTGGTAGTTTCAATTGCATCTAACTTCTCCAATTTCTGTTGCGTTGGTATTTCCGATAGTATGATATTGTCTAGTGTATTTTTCACCGCCTCGACATCGTCGCTGAGTTTATCAGTGTCGTCTAAGAACTTGATCCATTCTCTTTCCACTTCTTTCACTTTGACCGACCTTTGACTGTTCAAAGTATTAACCGCGTCCACTTGACGCGTTAATGTTTCGATCAAAGTAATAATTTCTTCGTTCACTTCTGTTACTTCAATGATGTGTTTTAGATTTTGAACGTGGTTATTCAGCGACTTTAGGCGTTCGGTTTCTTCCGTTGACTTCACGCCGCTCACAGTCTGTCTCTGGATCTTGTATTGTATTTCTTCTAACCATATTGAGATGGTTTCAATGACTATGATTACGCTTCTTTCCGTTTGAATTGGATCATTGCTTTCAATTGAATTCTTAACTTCATCTAATTCTTTATTGACAACCAGATTGTAGGATTGTTCTACTGACGGTTCTAATAATGCAACAGTCATGGAATCATCTGGGAGGGTCTTCTGTTCAATTACTGATTGAGTTCGCTTTTCAAGAGCATCAAGTAATCTTGCTTTTTCTGACTTTTTAGGCATGGTTGTCTTGCTGGGTGAAGGTGATTTGGACTTTGACCTTTGTACTACGTCCGAGTAGGTTAATTTATGTAGAGTTTGCTTCGGCATCGTAGGACTGGCTAGTTGAGAGATACCCTCATCTATAGAAGACGAGTTTCTAAGTGACATATCTTCGCTAGTGGGTGTTACAGACATAGATAGTTCAGTGTTGATTGGGTCTGATAGACTCTCAGGTGATTGCAAGAGAGGAGAATCTGTCTTCTTCTTTGATTTTCGTTTTCTCTGTTTATATTTGTCACCCAGAATAGACTGAGGAGGTTCTTCAAACGAGCGCTCACTTTCAATAAAGTCGGTAGTAGCTTGAGGAATGGAGATCTGAGCTCTCAAGTGGACTTCGTAAGGCTCATCAGTAGATGTGGAGATGGAATCTTCAGAGTAGACCCTGGGTGATGTTTGCTGGGTGCTATCAACAGTGATGACTTCTCTGCTATCCAGATCTAGTATTGGAATTGGTACTGGAGCTAGTTCCACTGGTGGTGATCTTGGTGAAGTCTGTTGTGTGCTGTCCACTGTTATAACCTCCTTCTTTGGTGGTTCAACCACAGGTGCAACCACGGGTACAGTTACAGGTTCAATGACGGGTTCAGCGACCGGTGTAGGTTCAGGTTCTTGCTCTACAGGTGGTGTTGGCACATTAGGTACGTTCACCACTTCCAGAACGACTGGTTCTACCCGAGGAGTAGTCTGCTGAGAAATTTCAACAGTTTCAATCTCCTTCAGTTCGAGTTTCGGCACTTCCATCTCTTTTCTCGGTGTCGTTTGCTGTGTGCTGTCAACCGTAATGATTTCCTTCTTGATCTCTAGTGAAGGTAGTGAAGGTACTTCTACTGGCACAGGTTCGACTTCTTTGATATGCTTTGGTTCAGGTGTATCAGATTGAGTGAAGGTGCTGACAAGTGGAACCTCTGGCGTTTGCATACCTATCTCTGATAACTCTTTCTCTTTGATAGGAGTTGTAGATGTGCCTTGTTCTGTTATCTCTTGCTGAACAGTCTGAATGTCAGTTTCAGTTGTCTCTACTACTATTTCAGTACTCTTTTCGTCCTTTTGTACTACAGGTAGTGGAGATGTTTGAATTTCTCGTGATTCTCGAATAATCTCAGGTGTTATTGATTTTTCTATAACGACCGGTTCTTCAACGACTGGTGAAGTCTGTGAGAACTTTTCTGCAGGAGTAATTATATCATGTGGTATCACTTGAGTTGTAGCTTCAAGTTGTACGATTTGTTCAGGAGTTTCAGACCTGCTGGTTTGTATCTCAGTATCTGACATAAGTTTTTCTACTGCAGTCGTCACTTCTTCTATTGTCTGTGTGTGAGCTTCTTTATCTTCCACTGGTGTGGTTTGTGTTATAACTTCGCTCATAGATGTAGGTGTTGTCTGCAGTTCAATGTCAGATGTTTCAGGTCTTGGTACTTCCTCGATAGGCTCCGTTTCTTCAGGAGATGTTTGAATAGAGTATTCTTGGGTTGCAATTTCTTCGACTACTGGAACTGGGAATTTAAGAATTGTACCTACTTCCCTCTCTGCTGTCTCTGGACTACTTTGAACACATTCTTCAACAATTTTGACTGTAGTGATATCAGAAGTTTCACTTATAGTGTGGTATGATTCTTCTTTTGGAGACGAAGCTTCTACTTCAGTTCCGAGTTTCGGACTTTCTGGTTTAACTTCCCGTTCTGGTTCCGGCTGCACCACAAGGTCAGGTTCCATATCAAGTTCTGAAGAAGACTTCACTGGTTCAACAGGGGTTTTCTTTTTGCGTTTCTTATCTCTACCCTTCTTTGCAGGTTCTAACATTTCTACTGGTGTTGTCACAGTAGTATCATCAGTTTCAGTAGTAGTGATAACGGGGTATGCAGTTTCTTCGCTAACTCCATGAGGCTTTCGTTTCTTATGTTTCTTTTTCCTATCAGGTGCAGCAATTGGTCCCAAAGAAATGTCTTCAGCCTCATAACCTCGTTCTTCTGAGATAGTGAGAGATTCAGATTCGACATACGAGTCTTCAATAAGAGGTATTGCTGGTACTTCAATTGAAGCTTCTTCGGGTGTTTCAACATTTTCGGGTAATTGAGGTTCCTCAATAACTGGCTCTTCAGACAGTTCTACAACAGGTTTTGGTGAAGGTTCGATGATTGGTGAAGGTACTTTGACCGGTTCAGGAACAATTTCTTGTACCACAACTGGTTCTAATGCCTCTTCTGTTGGTGTAGGAGATTCGCGTGGTGGTGATGTGGGAAGTTCCACATAGTGACTCAGAGATGAACTGTCAGAAGCTATAATACTCTTGTCAGTTTCAATTTCAGTCGACTCACTGGTAGTTGAACCTACCTTATGCTTCTTCTTCTTTTTACTCTTTTTAGGTTCTTTAACTGATTTTGGTGTGACTTCGGCTTTAGGTTGCTCGACTACTTCGTCAGCTACAGGAACTTTGACTTTTTCTTTAGTGATTTTAACTTCACTTGGCAGAATGACTTCTATGTCTTTCTTTACAACGATTGGTTCAGCTTCAAAGTCTTCAACCTTTAGGTCATATTGTACTTTAGGTTCAACCTTCTTTGCTTCACGATATTTAGTCAAAGACAATGAAATGTCGACTGTTTGTTCAGGTTTGTCAGTTTGTGTTATTTGAGTATCAGGTCTAAAACCTCTCAGATCAGTATCTAGGCGTTCTGATTGCAGTAACATGGAAACGTCGTAATTAGTACCAGGTCTGTCTGTCAACGCCTGTACAGCACCAACAAATTCAGTGGTTTGTGATAGCACATCTTGTTTTTCAGGCTGGCCAAACGTCATCAAAAGTTTGTTGACACTGTCAGACGAACCTTGGACTTGTGGCTCGTACTGTCTTACGTATGACATTTCTGGTGCCACAGGAACTTCAGTGACGTCAGATTCAGAGATAGTGGTTCCTACTTTCAATGTCTCCACTTCAACTGTACACTGTGTTGGTGCCTTTTCTGTAGTCTTATGACTTACGATCTTTTCATCTTCAGTCGTAATGGTTTCAGGAATTTCAGGAATTCGTTCATACTTATCCGAGCCTTCTTGCATGATAAGTTCTTTAGTCAATTCGACAATACCAATCTGTGGTTTGACAGTTTCAGTTTGTAGGAAACCGTCTTTTATAGATACTGGTTTTTGTTCTTCAGGGTCTGGTTGTCGTTCAATTGCTTCAGGTTCCTTTTTAACTGGTTCTTTAGGCTTAACAATATCCTTTTTAGACTTCTTCAAGATTGGTTCTTGAGGTTTTACGTCCTTGGGAACTGAAGGTGGTTCTTTCTTTTCTGATATTGGCTGTTCTTTAATAGAAATGTGAACTGATGACAATTTTTCATCAGGATATACTGGATCCTTAGGTTCTGTGGCAGTACCTGAAGACACTAGAGTAACTTCTTTGATGCTAGTCTGAGAAATGTTTTTAGGAACATCAGATGGTATTTCTTCAGAAGGCTTTTCTTCAGTTTTAAAAGTAGAGTGAATAGAGTCAGTATGAATGCTTTCCTTCTCCAACATTTCTTGGGTTAGTTGTGAAATGCTGAACTGTGTTACGCCCGTTTGTTCTGTAATTTCTTGTGTAATGAATTGTACATTTGCATCTTTAGGTTTCTGCTCCGGTATCACTTGTTTTTCAGGAGTCTTAACCTTCTCTGAAAGTTTTTCATCTTCTACAGATATAGGCTTTTCTGTAACTTTCAGTTCTTCTGCAGGTGTTTCTGGTTTTTTAGGTTCAGGTTCAGATATTACTTCTTTAGCTACTGTTTTAGTAACGTCAACTTGTTCAGTCACTTTAGTTGTAGTTCCAACTTCAGGAATACCAGCTACAGTTTCTTTAACTTGTGACAAAGGTTCAGGTGATTCCGGTTCTTCTATTGCTTCAATAGCCGTTTCAAGTAGTTCTTCTCTCGTAACAGGTACTGCAGGTATTTTAGACACTATTGTGTGGTCCATTTCATTGCCTATGAAGCTCTTATTAAGATCAACAAGACTAGTATCTTTAGGCACTTTAGGGGTGACATCAGTCACTTCTACGGCTTGAGCTAATTCAGGTTCATTTTCTAAAATGTCCTCAGTTGTGATAGAAGTTACAGGTTCAGTTTGAACAGTTTCCTTCACAATTGTTACTGTTTCAGGTATTTTGGAAACTAGTTTTTCAATAGAAGGTTTACTTTCTTGAATGTTGACTGTTCTAGTTATGTCTTTTTGAGTTGTAGTAGTGACTGTTTTAGCAGATTCAACCTTGACAGTCTCTTGAGGTTTAGATGACTCATCCTTTTTAGGTGTTTCCGGAATTGGTTCATCATTTTTAGGTTTCCCAGAAACTTTATTTTCTTTTTTCAGTTTTTCAGGAATGGGTTCTTCCTTTTTAGGCTTTTCTGGTGTTTTGTGGATAGCAGAATGGTCAATTTCAGTTCCAAGGAAACTCTTTGTGATATCGAAAAGAGATGTTTCTTTTTGTGTTTGAACTGTAGTCTCAGTGATTGTTGTTGGTTGTTTAGGTATGGCATCAACCACTTTGGGCTCTGAAAGAACATTTTTGGCAGGTAACCGTTGTTCAGTTAGTTTTATTTCTACAGTTACTTTTGGTTTTAACTCTTCTGTCTTTGATGGTTTTTCGTCTACTGGTTTTACTGGTTCATCTTTAAGAACTTTAGATTCATTTTCTGAAACTTTTTTAACTTCTTCCGGTTGCTGTGATATTTTTTTTAATTCTTCTGGTTTCTGTGGTACCTCTTTAACTTCTTCCGGTTTCTGCAGTACCTCTTTTCTTTCTTGTGGTTTGTGAGGAACTTGTTTGGTCTCTTCTGGTTTCTGAGGTATATCTTTAAATTTGTCTGGATTTAATGGTACCTCTTTAATCTCTTCCGGTTTCTGTGGAACTTTCACAGGCAATACTGGTATTTTAGAAACTGCAGAATGATCCATTTCGCTACCAATCAGGCTCTTAGTTATATCAATAAGACTTGTATCTTTGAAACCATTTGTTTCAGGTGTCTCGGTAACAAAAGTCTTAGTTACAGTTTCAGTAATGACCGCTTTATCACTGTCGATTTCAGTAGTTTTGTTTGTTTTCGTCGTTTTCTTAGTAACAGTAATTTCTGGTTCAGTAGATTGGACAGTTTCCTGAATCATTTGCATCACTGTATCAGGTTCCTGTCCCTTGTCTTTTGGCACATGTGCTACAACTTGCGGTTTCTGTACCTCACTTGGTTTAATATAAGGTAATGGTTCAGTAGAAGTGACAACTGTCACAGATTCTTTTTGTGTGTATTCAGGAACTGATATTTCTGAAGTTGTAATAGTTGTTCTCGTCTTAGACTGTTCAGTTGGTCCGGTAACAGTGACAGTTTTAGTAGTTACTGTTGCGTCAGGGCCAGTTCGAAGAATAAGTGTTTTGTCTTCTTCAGGTTTTTGTGAACAATCTTCTGGTACAAATAAATGCTCCATTTCACTGCCAATCAAACTCTTAGTATCGTCAATCAGACTTGTATTCCTGTGTGAATCAGTAGAAGTCACAGTAGTGAAATGGGATGTAAAATGTTTTGATGTTGTTGTTGTTGAAAACATATCAGGTTGTTCAGACGATGTAATGGTAGTTACGTTAGGCTCAGTAAACTGAATAGTTTCTTTGACAATTTTGACAGATGTGTCTGGTTGGTCACTTGGCTGTTCAAATGATTTAGGAATTTTTTCTTCAGTTACTGTCTGGATAATATGTTTTACTTCAGGCCTTGAGTCATCGAAATATTCGTTTTCACTACCAATGAAGCTCTTTGTTACATCAACAATGGTAGTTCCTTTTTGTGTAGGTTCTACAGTGACTGTCGTGGTTTTATTAATTTTCGGTAATTCACCTGTAACATCCTCTTGAATAATTTCCAATATATCAGGCTTGTTCAATTTAACGTCAACTTCAGTAGTAGTAGTCGAATCGGGAATGTATTCGTCATCTGGTTCTTCAACGATTTGTTCAGTTACATGTTCTTTACCGTCAATGATTTGAACTTGTTTGATAATTCTTAAACGTTTTGTCTTAACACCTTCAGTTTGGATGCTATGAGATACTCTTGGTTCCTCTTCAATGACCTCAACATCATCAGGTTCCTCAATCACCTCTTCAGTTACATGTTCTTTACCGTCAATTATTGTGATGTGCTTGATGATACGTCTTCTTGTCCTTGTGATCTTTCTAGTGACCTTTTGTACTACTGTTGCCACGTTGGTGGAAGAAGATTCGAAGGTTGAATGATGCATTCCTCCAGTAATAATAGTCGTCTGACCCTCATGTGGTTCTTGTACTATGTAGGTAGTTTTATCAGGTTCTTGAGTATGGACATCGTCGTCAGGTAGTATTTCGAAAGATTCAGAAACTGTTACTGTTTTAACTGGAGTGCTTTCTCGTTCTTGTGAGGAGCGCACAGTGGTGGATTTTGTGAACTCCGTGTGAAGTCCACTACTTTCTTTTTGGAGGAAGTCTTGCATCATTTTCTCAAGTTGTTGCGCTTGAGTAAGCTCGCCTGGTATATTTACATGTTGGCCTTGATCGTTGTCATCTTCAGGCTTATCCTCAGGCTTATGATCTCTTGGCTTGTCATCAGATTTGTCACCTGTTAGTTTGTCGTCTGTTGGTTTATCTCCCCGAGATAAATCGTCATCCTTGCGAGGTGGAACCGCGGGGTGATCACCTTTACCATCATCATCACCTTCATCTATTGTGGGTGGGACGTCGCCTCTTTCCCTTACATTAATGGAAATCCTCGGAATTTGTTCCTCAACGACTTCAACATTGTCAGGTTCTTCGATAATTTCCTCAGTTACGTGTTCTTTACCATCAATGAAAACGACACGGCGGATGATACGCCTTCGAGTCTTAACGGTCCTTTTTGTGACTTGTTGAACGACGGCAGTCACACTTGATGTGGATGTCTGAACTTGAGGTAGTTCCTGACCTTCAGCTAATAAGAAAATCTGTTCTGGATCCATGTCCTTCTCCAGAGTAATTGTCATATCAGGCTTAGATGTGAACTCCTGAATAGTAACTTCACCTCCAGGTAAGCGAGTTAAAACCTGGCCTCCGTAGGTCTGGTATTCCATGTGCTGTACTCCACCATCTTCTAAAGTAGTAGATGTCCCTGCTTTCTCATCTCTTATCACAATCTGAGAGTACGCCTGGTCGAGTGGGAGATCACTTGATAATATATGAGATTCATGTTGTTGGCGTTGCATTATCTGCTGCCTAGTGACCAGGGTCTTTCGCACCTTCTTCACGATAATTCTTTTAGTACCGTCGGCATCTACTACAACTTCTGTAGTTGTCTCATCAGGTTCTACCATAACCGTCTCAAAAGATTGAGGTAGGCTATGTGTAATGTTCAGGTGCGAATCTTTTCTAAAGTTGTCATCTCTGTAGTTAGCATCAACGAGAAGTGATTTCTCGTCAAGTCTTTGTTCTCTAATTACAGGTCGACTGGCAATTTCTATGGTCTCATGGCCATCAGAAATCGTCTGTCTGACTTGGATGTTTTCAAGAGTTTCTTTAGTTTCGGAGAGCGGCTCACTCGTTTGTACTGCCATTTCCATGGGAGGAGCGCATGTGATAGCCATGTCATGCATGATGATGGCATCAGGTTGGCATATCACGGACTTGTCAGACACTGATAGTGGCTCTGACATGAGACTTTTGCCGGTCTGAGTTTCGATTGCAACAGTTTCTTTAACCACCTGGACTTGAACTGGCTCGGGCTGACTAGGTTTACTTTCTTGTACTGTAACTTTCACGCTCTCTTCGACAGAGGGTTGTTTAGTTGGCACTTTCTCTGAAGGTTCCTTTTCTTTGATTTCACTTTTTCTTGGCGAGACGACTTCTTCGGGCATTGACGTTGAGTCGATCGTCCTATCAGTCTGCGAGATGTCGTCTTCGATCACTTCTGGTGCCAATCTCATGTGCAGCAGCACTTGCCTTAATCTCTCAATCTCTATAATGACTAGATGCTTCGTTTCCTCTAACGCCTTCTGTGTCGCACTCAACCTCACCCTCAAAGACTGACTAGATTTATCTTGATTTATCACAGTTATTGACTTCAGTATAATCTCATACTCGTCATACTCCCTGATGTATCGCTCGTACACTTCAATATATCTAACAATGTCCTCTTCAGTGAGAACTTCGGACTGCACGGTGGTTTCCTTGAGCCCGTTGTTGATGGTCTCGAGCCACTTGTCCAGTTTGGCAATTTTCTCCTTGTGTTCTTCAACCTCCTTTGCTTGACGAGCCACCACCACTTTGGCGTCCTGAAATTTTTAATTTGAATGTTATCTAACATCTTATAAATCAGATTAAAATACCTAAGCATAATATTTTATAGCATTGTTTGTTAAAACACTAGTTAAAACTCCATGTCATAGGAATGTGTGAAACTTTAAGATATTTATTTTTGTTCTCCTGTTTGTGACTATCTACATACATATTTCCAACTATGTACACTTAAAGTTTATTCGGCCCAAGACTGGCTTTGGCGTTCAAATTACGATAGGTTAACTTCTTAAACATGTTGTTATTTCAATTTAATATTGAATTATATAAATACATAAATAAAAGTGTTAATAATAAAAATGCAACAAACCAGTTAGTACCACCAACAGAAAGTAAAGTTGAAAGAGTTACCTTTCTTACCTGGATGATGTTAACCCCGTCCCTTGCCTGGGTCAATAGCTTCTGTATCCTGGCCTTCATGACTACCAGTTCCTTAATGAGGGACTGCACCTCCGACTCCTGCCGGTACTCCATGATCTTCGTCTCCAGGGTCTCTGCTGCTTCCTCGCACTTGACTAGAATTGTGATGCCCTCCTGAAATGTATGGACGAAATGGGTAAGTTTTAAATAGTTTTATACAAAGTTGAATTCGTGTAATAAACTTTTCTGTTACAGAATTTCAGAGTGGTGTTGTCTCACGCCTTGAGTTCAGACACCTAAGAGAAGTTAAGAAGAAAGGAAGTCCAAGCTGAGGGTAAAACATTGCATTATTTTACAGTTACGCATAGCATTAAAAAACTAATCTCAATAGTCAAATATTCATTAAAAATATAATACTCGTATATAAATAAGAGCTTATAAATACGCAGATTTAGGGCAGTAACGTGACCTACAGAATAACAAATAATAACGTTATTTTCAAACATGAACGTTTTACATAATTTATAGCTGGGTTTAACTGAAGATAAACAGTGAAGAAATCACATGAGCAGTAACAATCTAAATGTGTTTAGTGGCTTGAAAATGACGGCAGATGGTACCAACTGAAATTAATTGGTGCTTCGAAGGGCAAGAATAGGTATTTTACACCAAGATTTTATGAAATATCCGCAAATAGAAGACTTTTAAACTAAGTATAAACAGAAACTTATTCAGCACTACTAGTCTATCCGGATGCATATGAATACCAGTATTTTACAAAGAGCGACTGTCTGTCTGACCTCCACAACCCAGTTACTGACACAGAACTGTATTATTGAAGCTTAATATAACAACCACGCCACTAAAGCCAGTAAATGTGTGAAAAACACTGTCGCATTATTATCTCACTAAAATGCATAGCACGTACTAATTGATAGAGATAAACCAAAAATAAGAATGGCGTCATAATTTCTTAGAAAATTTCTAAATATATCCGTGATGTCAGCTGGAAAACATGCTATTGCTCATACAAATTATGTCATAGGCTAATAAAAATTAAACAAACACATTGTATGTATAATTCATATTGAATCACTGTGGGGACTGTGGGGACGACAGAGTCATCTACGAGTATGATACAATATTTTTAACATGGAGCCTTGATCATATCCATAGCAATAGTCCATTAGATTAATATATTGCAATGCGAGTATTTAAAGGAGAATTTATTGATTTACAAGCCGTATGCCCATTGTTATTTCCCGTCGGCAAAAATCAAGATCTTCCATAAAAACTTTCATCTTCTTTATATGAATTTTCAAAAATCCTTCCTTAGTGTTCACTCTCGTTATTTAAGGAACTCCTGTACAAAATTTCAATGCTTCTAGACCCAGTGGTTTAGGCTTGTCTGTCAGTGAATGAATTTAAAATTTTGTTAAGTACAAAGATTATTCCCTTATCTACAAGGAAAACCATAGGTACAGTATAACTATAAATACGTACTTAATACGGTACAAAGTTACAAATACATCAGATAATTCTGGAAATTCGTTGCCTCATCAGGACAAATGAAGGTCAAATAATATACAGTCATCATCTTACGAGTAATGCAAATTGCAAGAAACACGTGAAAATGATTCATCGACGTTCTATGTGCCTACCGAACTATTTTCTACTTGTAGTGTACGGAACTCGTAAATGTTATGGTACGACGTTTATAGATCGTATTAGTTTGAACGACTCAGTTAACATTATCTTTTAATGAGTACCTTGGATGTGCATACTTTGTTGGCTGAAGCAAGAGACTTACCTATGTATAAATAATATATGGATAGTAAAAGAGTGCGCATTGAAGTTATTTGGAAAGGATCACTGAGCATTTCTATTTCATGAAACAGTGTTGGAAAACATCGTGAGGGAAAACAACAAAACGTGATTGTAACATCTATCAAACCGAACTAAGCCCGTGTGGTGCATAGTAGCCCACTCCCATATAAAGACGGAGTCCCAGCAGTGAGAGCACAATTTGTTGATTATTTTCATAATTGATTTAGGAATGATCATATACCACAGGCCTCTTCCTCCCAAAATACAAATGATCAACAGAAATAGATTAGGATCTGATGTCATTAAACAGACCGTGGCAACTTCAAATAAAATTCGTAACATTGTTTTTGGAAATGATCGCTGCTATGCCATCATGCCTAAATCAACTGATGATATAGTCTAGTATAGTTAGTCTTGGAATCGCTTCAATACCGATTAATATTTCACTAAGTACTAATTGTATCGAATATATTGGACATAAACAACAAGAATTTACGTTAATATGTAGAAACGTGTGCATTGCTTTATAGAGTAAGCATGTACCACTCAGCTAAAAATACCGAAAATACAGAATAATTAAAACATAATTAAAATAACTAAAACACTATTTCTTGGACAAATAAAGACTAAAGCAAACATTGTCTAGTTTACATTTACAATTTAAATGCCAATGTCACATTAAACAAATGGTTTAGGAACTGTGTGAGAATGGTATTCAATGTAAGGTCTTATTGAAGATACGTGCAATATCACAATAATTCTTGTTTACTATAAGTCTTACAACCTTATTTGCGTGGGATCGTAAACAAGGCACCTACGCAAACATAGTGATGTCAACGACGTTTGTCAACTCTGTGCAGTCCTAACATTACGTGGATAGTGTGAAGTTTGGCTCCAGACCTTACCTAGCAAAATATTATTATTTTTTTGGATACTAACATTAGTTACCTATAAGGTTTCTTTATTAATACTACTGTTTGGATTCATTGTGGTCTGATAACAAAGGTTTATTTTTGGTGCATAGTGCAAATAATTGAATGCTGATACGGATCAAAAATCAAATGTTAATTGACCATTTCAGATCTTAGTAAAAATTGATTCAGGGCAAGTTAAGGTCTTTTCGTTTAACTTTTCAGACTTTAGTGATATACTACAGGTCAGAAGTCAAGTACTGGTAATTTAGTTCAACTCTAGTTGAGCACAATGAATGGCGATACCGGGCTTTACAAAAAAACTTATGTACCGAGACCGTTCTACATGATTGGCTGACAATGACCATTCCAATGGGGTCTGATGAATACTGGACATAAAACATAAAATAAAATAGAACTCACAGGGTTTTGAAAAGACTGTGGGTACCGTATTGTCAGTGTCGGATATAAAGAGTTAAATAGCTGTTTTAGATATTGCAGCTAATAAAGTTTATTTTTACTTTGATTGGAAAGGCCTCATCAATGAAGAAGTAACTTCTACTGTTTATTTTATATGGGTAATATTTGACTGACATTATGAGCCCAATTGAGTATCCTTAAGTTATTTTTAGATAATCACACAGAAGTTACTTCCATTCAATAACTTAAAACCTGTCAAAATAAACAAACAAGAAAGTACCTGTTAAAAATAAAACCACTAGCACTATAAAACACTTCACGAAAAACAATCGATTAAATCGATTCCATCGTAAAATAATTTTCATTCGAATAATTCGTGTTCGTATCGACTGCACTGCGTTCGTTCACTTACTAGTGCCCTGCGAGAAGCCAAACAGTAAAATTATTATTAACTCTATGTCGTAACGCACAGGTGACATCATTTGGTGAAACATCACAATATATGGACTAACTCTTTGTCAAGGTCACAGCATTGTTGGGAGATGACAGAACTGAAGTATTTTGTTGACGAACAATTAAATGTATGCAGCTATCAGTCACGTCTCGAGTAGTGATACTGATAACAGAATCAACCCTGCACTTAGTTAAAGTTCTGTTACAATAATTTAACCGTACTTAATCAAAAATCAATCTTAACAATAATCATAAAAACTTTTTAGCAAAAAATAAAACCGACTTCCAAAACAAAACACTACAAAGTGAAAAATAACTTTAATTTCGGTAGTCGGTGTCTTGGGTTTTGTATTTTCGTTTTTTGCCACCGACTTCCGAAATTAAAGTTATTTTTCACTTTGTAGTGTTTTGTTTTGGAAGTCGGTTTTATTTTTTGCTAAAAAGTTTTTATTTTTCACTTTTTAGTTGTGGAACCTACCCCACACTAATTCGAATACATAATTGAGCACAATAATTGTAGGTATAGCCATGTAAATAACAGTGATAGGAAGTTATTAAAACACCATCACATCATCCACATAAAATAAGTGGGAAATATACGCATTATTGAAGCTAACTCAAAAACTTCCCAAGCAAAGTTAATAACATTTATATGTGACTACCTCGAAAGTATACCCTATCAAACAAAAAAAGAATTTTCTAAATCGGTCCATGCGTCTTTGAGTAATCGCGTAACAAACATACAAAAAAAAAAAAAAAAACATACAGACGAATTGATAACCTCCTCCTTTTGGAAGTCGGTTAAAAATACTTTCAACAGCTATATTTAGGTGACCATATTTATTAAGCTTAAGTTTTGTATAACTTAGAAATTAACAATGTTGTTTTAGGAGAGGAATTGATAAAATGTAGCAGCTTGTGTCTTGAGATGAAAATAGTGACACATTACAGTTTCTGTGCATCTGTAACGAGAGTCACAGTAACCTACTTCCTTCACTCACCACCTACGGCTTGTGCGAAATAAGCAGCTGATGCTGAATGTTTACAACTCCCAACTCCCAACGTCATGTAACTGAATTCTAGTTTTGTTTATAAGGCAGCTAACCGGGCAATTTTGAATGAAGATTCATATGAAGTCTGCTCTAAACCAATTTGTATTACGAGATAGCGAGTCTATGTTTAGCATCATCTACGTCAGTGGGAATTTGGGTCTGTTATTTTTGATCAATGGCGTATATACAGTGAGACTTACCCTGAGACCTTCCTCCATGGCTTCCAGACTCTCATTAGGCAGGTCCGATAACCGCGTTTGTACATCTCTTATTTCTTCTAGCAGAGTTTCTATATCGTTAGATAATTCATCCTGAGAACACACGCTTTTATTAGCAAAACACTCTTGTAAAATAGAGACATGGAATCAAAAGTTTCAGTTTGTATATTGGTTTATTTAAAACAAGTAAACAGTATTTCTGATTTAGAGAGTACACTGTTATTTGCAAACAAACTAAGGAAATGGAACGCATCACAATTGGCCCATTCTAAACTGAGGTTCACATGACGTTACTTGGATAATAAAATTCTCAATCAGCGTGCATCCTGTAGTGTTTCAAAATGTAAAACAGCATGCACTATCAGTTCACGTGTGGAAGTAAATCAAGATTAAATACATCTTTGGACCAATAGTTTTGGATAAAGGCCAAAACATAAATTATAGGTTCGCATACTCGAGGAAACGAACGTAGGCATTCATTACGAATAAAGCCAGAATTTACGCACGGCTTGTACATTGCGGAATGAGCGCAGAAGTAAAATTAACTTTATTTATAAACCTTACGCTATTATGTATTTCATTTGGGACGGGGTTAGCTTTTATGAATTAATTTCAGTCAATTTAAAGTTTAGGCCCAGTTAATCCAAATCTACTTTTAATCTAAAAGTTACATTTGCAAATATTGATTTTAAACTTTTTGAAACTTTTGATTCCATATCGTCTAAAAACATATTGAAGTGTCAAACAGTCCACGTGATCATTCCGATGGACTATATAATGTTAGGAGCACAATACAACAACAAAAACGACAAGAACAAAAAATCGATTTAGTTCATAACAATGTTGGCATGACATGCGAACTTTAGAAGTCTGCAAACTGGGACAGTTACTGGACTATCGATAAAACAAAAGCTCTGGTAACCAAGTGTCCCGTACCTTGGTCGCGTGAGGTTGAAGAATTTGATTATTCCAAATAACTGAATACATTGTGTTTT
Source organism: Dicycla oo (assembly GCA_948252095.1). NCBI lineage: Eukaryota > Metazoa > Arthropoda > Insecta > Lepidoptera > Noctuidae > Dicycla > Dicycla oo. The sequence continues at coordinate 2,803,453 of OX411713.1, forward strand.
GGAAACAAAAACATTCTTCAAGGCAAGAGATTTTGAAAGTGTCATTCAATAAAAAAAAAAAAATAATGTGGCAGTTATGGAGGATTCAATTTTGACTAATAAGTACTAGGTTTTTAAAAAACATTACTTGATACTTGATTTTGGGATCTTGAAAATAAAAAGAATATGAGAAAAATATCTATAAATTAATTCCCCCTAAACTACTAATTGTTGTTAGTTTTCGTTGTCAATAGCAGCGTGGTGAGGCATGTGTCATTCACACTGATAAATAAGCACATGGAGCAAATTCGGTACGGAACACTTGAATTGGATATAATCCACTTTCAATTCTGGTCTAATTTTAGAATGACTGGATGCTTTAAAATACATTGAACAAGACATTCAAAACAATACAGATAAAATAACTTTAAAATTACCATTCATAATAATTTTGGAAAACGAGGTCTTGCAAACTAAACTACTGAAATTCAATATGTAGCAAAAAATATGACTGACCTTAGCAAAACTTTCAAATTAAATTGCAGACTTTGTCAAAGTTCTTTGTAAAATACTAAGATTGCAGACTTTCGAGTCTTGTTTGTAGTTGGTTGCAGTTTTCATCAACTTTCAATACAGACTCTATAAAAACTTGTCTTATTTAAGCGGCAACAGTCTATCGTCTCGTAGTAGCCAAATTTTGACGGGGGTAAACACTGATCATCATAAAGAATAAAATTAAACTATCATCATTTGTAAATAAAACAATGCACGTTGTTTTTAAGGTTTATTACAATAAAATATCAGATCGACTGACAGACTAGAAAAGTTCAAATCTGACTAGAGATGACTAGAGATAATTCACACAATACAAAAATTTATAACTAAGTAATAAAATGCGTTACTATACTACTGTAATAATTTACAGTGCACGCCAAAATGTGGCACTACAAGACGAGCTGCGGCGTGGCTAAATACATCACAATACAGAGCTTCGTAATAATATGTGAAATTAAGAATTTAGTAATTATATCATGCCAAACATAGAGTAGATATTTAAAAATCGTACAATACGACTGTGGGTCAGTCACCTTTGCTGTCCTCAGTGGCGTCTCCTCCGGCTCCTGTTTGGATGAGGATGGGGCTGGCGCTATGGGCAGGTTGGTTAGTATATCCTCCCTAGATACAGGCTCGTCCAAAACGTCATTAACAACAGGTGTTTCGACGCTCAAATATGAAGATTTGTCTTTCCAACTACACATACCACCGGGTAGGTCCATGGATATGTAGTCGGGGTCATAAGGTGAACCAGATGAGTCTTTTGGCTCTTCACCTTCAGAAGAGTGCCCAGAGCTACCACCCTGGTCTCTATCCTTATCGTTTTGATCTTTAATTTCTATTTCCTTAGTCTCATTAGTGGGTTTTTTAGATTTGCGAGCCAATAAAAGAAAGTATTGGCATTCAGCGTCGTGGTATAAGTGTTTTTCAGGCCAGAAGGATTTATCATTGATAATGTTTTCCTCGACGCTAATGCCTTCGTTAACGTGAGATTCATCAGTGTCTACTGGTGTAATTGTTTTTTCAACAGATTTACGTTCTATTAACTGTAATTCCGCATCATGAATATTGTGTTTGTCCGTCCAAAAGTTATCCGCTTTTAGGTTTGCAAGATTGTTAGTAATGGTATCAACGTTAGAAAGTGGGACATTAGATACAAAATTAGCTTTAACAGAATCTTTTTCAGAGATGCTTTCTTCTCTAAACTGTAAGACGTCTTGTAATTTTTCTTCTCTTAATGTTGCTCTTGTTCCTTTTGATGGTACTGATTTATCTTGAGATTTCTCTGTTTCAATAAAGGAGGTTACTGATTTCTCCAGTGTATTATCTTTCTCAGTTACTTTTGATTTAGAAATAAGATTTTCTTTGGTTTTCTCTGATTTGATAAATGCGGTTACTTGTGCCGGTGTTTTATCTTCAAGTTTTTCTTTTAAGTCTGGTTTGTCTAATATACCTAAGATAATGCTTTCCTTTTCCTTGACCGATTTTTCTGACTCGATGCTAGGAATCGGTTTGTCTAGCAGTTTATCTGTTTTAGTAACAGTTCTTGTTTCTTTAACCTCAGTAACAGTGCTATCATGTTTAGCCATCGTGTGATTAATCATAACTTCCAAAACTTCTTTCGATACAACTTTAGATTTTTCTGGCGGTGCAATACTAGTTACTTGTGTATCGATTGTACTAAAGTCTCTGGGAGTAATATCTTCATCTTGAGTGACTAAAAGATTTTCCGAGTGATCCATGGAATGAGTTTCAGTCATGGATAAAGGTTCGGTATCGTCAAGTAGTGAGTCAATCATGCTCATGCTGATATGTTTATCATCAAGTTCTTCATCACGCTTAGACGTTTTATCTTCTGACGGTGTTTCAAGCATTGGTTCTTCAATTGACTTAGATTCCAAGCCATCAGGTTCAGGACTAGCCAGCGATGGAGTCATCTTATCCAGTAGCTCATCATACTGGTATTCTATGGAAGTTTGGGTGTCAGTCAGTTCCTTGGGCGAACTATCGCTGAGTGAAGAATCATTTTCAGGTAACAACATTTCCTCAATTTCTCGTTGCAAGTCAGCCATTTTGCTTTCAAGTGACTGATCCTCAGCAATCGTGTCCTCAAGTTCTTGTATATGAGTTTCAACAGATGATATTTCTTCAGTGATGAATTTGGCAGTAGATTGGATTGGCTCAACACTATCAGATTGTTCATCAGATTTCATAAGTGATGTTTCAGCTAGCACATCATCTTTAATTTCTATTTTAAATATTTCTGTAGGTGTGTCTTGTATTTCTACGGAAATTATTTCAGATAAATTACCAGGATCCATTTTCCAGAACTGAGCTTCTGAGAATACTCTATCTTTTATAGGTGTTTGAATGGATTCTGGTGTTGAAACAGGAGTGTCAACCTTCCTTTGCTGAGATTTTGTTAGCACTTTAGGTACTATTGCGATCTTTTGTTCAGAGGAAGTTACTTCTACAGCAGACGACGTCTCATTAGCCTCAGTAACTTCTATGGGTTTCTTATCTTTCTTCTTCTTTTTATTTTTCTTTTTAGGTTCCGATTGAACAGATAGAGATGTCGCTTTTTGTTCTTCTTTTGACTTCATGTTTTCTTCTATTTTTTCTTCCACCTTTGGTGGTCTTGAGATTTCAACCTCTTTGGGTGATTCAATCTTTTCCTCTACAGGTTTGATATCCTCTACAGGGTTAATAATCTTATCCTTTGACTTAGAAGAGCGTTTCTTTTTATCTTTTTTAGGTGGTTGCTTATCTTCATCAGATGTGCTTGGAACTACTACAGTAGCTTTAGACTTAATTTCCTTTTCCTTAGATTTGGAGCTGCGGCTCTTTCTGCTTGGTTTCTTTGCTGGTTTTTCATCCTCTGAAGGGCTTTGAGTGGATTCAGCATCATCTGTTTTGAGAGTGGTAGTCAACGGTTCAAATCTATTCTCGGACTTTTCACGAGTTTCACGTTTTTGTGATAAGCTTGATTGTGAACGTGCTTCCCTAGATTTGGACCTAGACCGTCTACTTCTGTCAACAGTGATGAATCCTTCAGCATCGACCTCAACGTCGGGGTTGTGATGGTCGTTATCTGATTTGTCCACAAGGATCAATGGAGCTTTAGAATGAACAGGTACTGGTGCTGCGTGTGGCTCTTCTTCTTTCTGTACTCTATCAGGTGATGATCTTTTAGCTACTATATTAGCCCAAGATCCAATATAATGATCACTTTCCATCTGTGTGTTCTCTACAACTTCTTGAATTTCATATACAGGTGGCACCACTGGTGTTCTTTCTATTCTTTCAAGCTCTTGTACTTTTTCTGTTCTTGGTTTCTTTTGTTCTGGTATTTCTCTTTCTTTTGGCTTCTCCGTAACTAGCTGTATAAACTCTTTATGTTCTTGAACCAGGCCTTCGGCCAAAACATCAGCGTATGATTTGCCTTCCTCGGCAGCTTTGGCCCATACATTAACTGGTTCAGGTAAAACTGAAGTTACTTCTGGTATAGAGGGTGCAGTTACCAGGAATGGCACAACTTCAGGCAGTTTGATAACTAAAACCTCCTTCTTATCATCTCTTTCCTTCTTTTTCTTCTTTTTATTCTTTCTAGTTTTAGTTTCCACATGTTTTTCACGCACTTCTTCTGTAGTAACTTCAGCTTCCAATACTTTTTCAACTGGTGCTGATATTTGTGGTAAGACTTCTGCTTTTTCCTTCTTAGTTTGCAATACTGTTGAATACGATATTTGCGGTACTGATGGTGCCTCTTCTGTCAAGACTTGGATAGTATCTTCTTCCATAGTAATAGGTGCAGGTGCATCTTCGACTACATCAGATCTACTCTCAGACAAAGTAGTAACAGTCTGATACATGTAAGAGGGTGTAAACTCGGGTGCATCAGCCGACAATTTTGAATACAATACAGTGTTCGAATAAGAGGGTTTGAATTCTGGGATGGAGTCAATTTCAGGAAGGAGGTCATGCAAGCTATGTATAGGAGATTTCTCAACACGGCTAACAATTTCAGTTTTGGTTAGTTGTGTTTTCCTAATATCAGCTAAAACTATATTTTCCGTTTTTACGTCCGTAGGTTTATGCGTATCTATATCAGGTTGTTTAATAATTTGGGGTTCAGGTAGGTTTATAACTGATTCTAAAACTTCAGTATGTGTGTCCGCCGAGATAGTGTCAGGCTTAGCTTCTGGCTCTAGATCCGTCGTGGGACTCAAATCTACGCATTCACTAGGATGCGAGATATTGAAATCTTCTGTCGTTTCAATGATTTCCATATCTTCTAAGGGAGATGGAGACCCTCCAGCCACCACGTCTTCATCCACAATTTCTTTTTGAAGACTTGCAGATTGAATAGGTTCAGTTTGTAACAAAAGTTCTTGTTTCTTGTACTTGATAGAGCGTTCAATGTCCTTGATGTCACCGAATACCACAGGCACAAGACTTTCATTGAGATCGTCAATAAGGAAAGTTTCGTAAGCTGGTTTAATTCTTGTAACAATGGTAGTAGTAGTAAAAGCTGGTTTTTCAGGTTCCTGGAGAGCTTCTTCGATGAGGTCTTGGACTACAACATGATTGTCACTAGTTTTAGGAGTTATAGACCGTGGATGTTCCGTCGTAATCTCAAATTTAGTAGACGTCATTTCTGTGACACTTTCTGAAACATATGTTGATGCTTTAATAACTTTTGAGTCAGCCTCGGAAATGTTTGATTCTATTTTCTTTGGTTCCGTAATGTTTAAATTAGTAACAATATCTGTGACGTCACTGTGATCTATAATTTCAAATGTATCGTCTTCAATTGAGCCTTCATCTTGAGTAGCCTGAAGTTTAGTAACGTCATCCACAGAACTTCCTGTAAGCTCTGTCGGTACAGGTTCCTTAATTTGACTTTCAAATACTGGAACTTTAAGTTCCAGCGTAGGTGTTCTAACATCAGTGTTGCCATAAACTACCGATATAGGTGTGTTACTAAGATCGTCTACTTCAAATGACTGCTCAATCTTTTCCAATGAAGCCTTTTGAAGTGGAGACGGGAGCTCTACACGTTGGTGAATATTTTGCATAGGTTCCGTGACAATACTTTCATTCGTAATAAAGTCAATAGTATGTTCAGAATTAGTTTTAGTGGACGTAGTTTGTTGATTACTAACAAATTGAAGTAATGTGGCTTCTACGTCTGTGGAAGTTATTTCTTCAGTCCGTGGTTTTAATTTTTCTTCAGGTTCTTTTTGTTTGGGTGGAATTTCTTCAATCGGTGATTTTAGTTTTTCTTTAAGAATATCAGTCACCTTATTAAATTTCGTTGATGCTAGGACACGTTCAGCATCTTGAATTTCATGATAACTGTGACGCAGAGGTTCAAAGACAGTTGCTGCGACTGGTGCCTTTTGCTCTTCTTTGACATCTTCGACGTTATTAGTTACTTTTTCTACAAATGACTCAACTGTATCAGCTGGTACAGCTTCTGTTGGTGCAATTGTATCAACTATTTCAAGCTCTTGAAGAGAAACTCTTGAAGACGCAAGTAAACTTTCAGCATCATTTATTTCGTAATAACTAAATCTTGGCACCTCGTAAATTGATTGTCTAATCGGTTCAGGCTCTGGAGTTACATCTTGATCGTTTTCAATAATGACATTATCCATTTCATCATTATTAACAGGAGTGTCATTGTGGCTAATGTGGTTTGTGACTGTTTGCTCTGTCTCTGGTCTCGGTTCAGTAGTAACAAGAATGTTAGAAATATTTTGTACTTCCTTTTTTTCTTCTTCAGTAACTGGTTCTTGCTTTTCTTCTACTTCTTTGGCTGGAGAAAGTTCTTTGCTTGTTTCTCTAGACTTGGTAACAATTGAAGCCAACATATATTCCGCATCAGAAATCTCGTGATAACTGATTCGTGGCGTTTCATATATCTTTGGTTCAGGTTTGTTGGCTGTATCAATAGAAACCACACTTTGAACGTTACTTTTAGATGAAACCGTTTCTGTAGCATAAGTTTTCGTAACTCCTTCAGTAACCGTAACTCTTGATGTCTCAATCGTGGTAGCTAAGCGTTTTTCAGCATCAGATATTTCATGATAGCTTTCAGTTGATACTTTACTCGCGAGTTCAGATATTATATCCTTCGGTGTTTCGGCAACTGGTGCGTCAGTTTCCTTAGTTTTAAGAGTTTCAACTACTTTAGAAGTGAAGCTTTCCATTTTTGTTTCCTCAATTACTGGCTTTTTGTCCTCAGCAACTATTTCACTGATATGTTCTACTATGTCAGATGGTTCACTCTTTGTTTGAGCGAGACGTCTTTCAGCATCAACAATTTCGTAATAACTATGATGTGGCGTCTCTTCATATGATAGTGGTCGTTTTCCGATCTCAGAGGGTTTTCTATCTGTGACGGGAACATGCTCCTTTTCAATAACCGCACATACGATTTTTGGTTCTTGAACAGATTTTGAAACCATACTTTCGGTGGTAATAAAATCAACGGTTTGCGGTTTGTTTGTATGTTTAACCTCTTCTGGTTCTGGCAATTGAATTTGACTCGCTGCAGGTATTTCAGGTTCAATTTTTGTGGCGGTTGACTCGTCCTTAGGTTTTACTTGAGATGCAAAGATTATTTCAGCATCTCGAATTTCATGGTAGTTTATCCTAGGTAATTCTTCTTTTACAGGAGGCACACTATTAGTCTGTTCAACTTTAGCAACCTCTTGTTCTGTATCAGTTGACGGTTTAGGCTGAGGATCTACTGAAGTATCTTGAGCTTCACTTGTAACTTCAGTTTTAGAAACAGTTTCAGAGACACGCAAAGACGAAACTGTTTCTGTATTTGCAGTTGTTGTTATTTCTGCCTTTTTATTAGAGACTTCAGACGCTAAAATAATTTCAGCGTCTTTAATTTCATGGTAACTAATTCTAGGCGCTTCCTCATTTACTGAGGATACAAGTGAAGTTTCTATTACTTCAGCAGTCTTTTCTATACTTGCTGGTTCGATATCAATTGGTTGCTTTTCTAATTCTTGTGTTTGTGGTACCAAACTTAGTTCTTCAGGTATAAAGATAACATTTGTATCAACGATTGTTTGAGTACTCAGATTAGAAGCATCAATTTCACCAACAGGTGTTAGAACAAAGCTCTCTGATGTGATAAAGTCAATAACTTGTTGAGTATCACTTTTTGTAACACTCTCCTGGGCAAACGTTTTAAGCAGTACTTCTTGAAGTTTGTCTTGTGATGTTTGACTCTGTTCAGTTCTTGCTTGTGGAGTTTCAGTAACTTGTGTTGCTATCCCAATTTCAGCATCTTTTAGTTCTTGGTAGTTAACTTTTGGCGCTTCTTCTCTCACAGGAGAAACTTCTTTAGGTTCTATTTTAGATACAGGTTCGATAGATTTGATTGTTTGTATAGGCCCTGTTTCTTCTTGTGCTATAATGACGTCATTTCCTTGTGACGTCTGAGAGTCCCGTTGGCTTAACATTAATTGCGAATAATCATAATCTAGCTTATAAGTGTCCATATTATCTGAGTATATCTTGACATCGTTGACTAACTCTTGATAAGGAATATTAGAATATGTCTCCTTATTTTTCTTTTCACCTTGTGTTTTGTTGCGATCTTGTACTGAACCGAAAATGGCTTCTTCAAGTATATCGGAGAAATCTTCTTCAGTTAGTGGTGTTTCATGTTTATTTGTACCAACTTCTTCAAGTTCTGTTGGTTTTGAGGTTTCAACTCTCTCTTGAAACTGTACCTCCTGACCAACAGATTTTTTAACAGTTTTATTTTCAGTTGTAATCTCAGTAATAACATTCGCTACACTCTGTGTCTTTACCAGTTTCGAACTTGTCGATGTTACACTTATAACATTACTGTTCTCTACGATATCAGGTGTTTCAACTGACACTTGGACCGATTCAGTTTTAGTATCTTCAAGTTCCACAACGTCTGTTTTTGCAATACTACTTTCAGAACCGGATATATTTTCTTGATCAATGGACTCGTCCGTTGTAATCTTAGTATCTAAAACATTATCACTAACTTTAATGGAAGACTTTTCATCAGTGATTTTGTTATTTATCGTTTCTTCACTTAAAACTACGTTTTCTTCAATAGATTGAGGTTCTTCTAACGAGTTACTCTTACTGCTAAATACTTTAACAGTCCTGATTGGTGGTAGTTTCTTTTCTTCATGTGTTATTAGATATATAGTACGGGTTTCAACATCTTGAGTAATAGGTTCATATTGAGTTATCTCTTCAACGATGTTGTATGATCCTTCTTTCAACACGTCAGGTGAGAAAAACTTATCATTATTATTCTGTTCGTTATTAAGACTTGTGACAGGCGTCACTAGTTTTTTATCTTCTTCGGTTACTACTTTTCTATCTCGGACATTTACAGAAATATTTTTAGAATATTTTTCAGGAAGAACAGCTGTTTCTGTTGAAGATTCAACTTTGCTAACAGTTCGTTCTTTTTCTAGTAACGTGTTAGTCGTTTCTTGCAGTATGGTTACTTGGTTAGCAACATATGCAGTTTCAGTAGTTGTTAAGTCTGATTCCGGTTTACTGATTGGTTCAAAAGTGGTTTCAGTAACACTTTCTTCTTCTTCTAGCATGGCGTTCCAGTCAATATGTTCGATTGGTTGAACATTTTCAATGTCTTCTTCAAGTGATGTATCGTGCTCAACCTTCTTTGATGTACATTCCTTCAGAATTTCGTGCTCACATGATGATTTAAACTGAGTTGTTACCGACTTTGGCTGATCTTGTTTGCCTTTAGGTTTTGATGTCTTTTCCTTGGGTTTATTTTTATGTCCATGTCCTTCAGTACGTTCAATCTCCTTTAGAGCCTTTTCAATATCATTATCATCAATCTTTTGTTTTTTAGATTTCCTCTTTTTATGTGATTTGACTTCTTCAAAAGCAGGTTCTTCTGGTTTTATTTCTTCCAGAGATGGTTCAGGTGGCAACTGCTGTGCAGGAACAGTTTCTACTGGTTCTTCCTTGACAATATTTTCTGGTTTAGATTTTGATTTTGACTTCTTTTTAGACCGTTTTGTATTTTCGAGAGGTTGTGAGTCCTCAGTTTCCTTAGGACTACTCTCAATCATTTCAGTAGGCTGCTCAATTTCTTTTTGTTCGACCACCGGTCTGTCAGTTGTATCCTCTTTAACTTCAGCATGTTTAGTCTTTTTAGACTTCTTTTTCTTTGATTGTTTAGGCTCTTCAACTTGTTCTACTAAATTTGGTATTTCTGCTACAGCAGGTTCTATAGGTGTCATTTTGACGTCTTCCTCAATAAATTCAACAGTTTCTGTAGCTTCAAAGATAACCGGTTCTGGGGTCTTTTCATGTTTCTTTTGTTTCTTTTTCTTTTTATTTTTAGATGAGACTTCATGCGTTTTGACCTCTTTTTGCATCTCACTCTGAGGTACTCTCGGCTCTGAGGGTACTTGTTCTACTTGTACTGATTCTGATTGCACAGACTCTGACTGTACCTGTTGCAGTTGTTCAGGTTCTAGAGACAGAGATTCAGCCTGCACAGTCTCCTGTCCGTAAGGTTCTGGTTGTGTTTGTAATTGTTCCTGCTTTATTTTTTTTGTTTGTACATTTTCCGCCAGTACGATTTCTGTTTGTTCCGATTGTACCAACTGTATCACTTCCGGCTGTTTTTGTTCAGCCTGAATCAGTTCCAGTGCTAGCTTTATTTGTTCTAGCTGTGGCTTCTCTACATTCGATTGTTCAGATTTTTCTATTTCCCGTTGTTCAGGTTCCAAATGAACCTCTTCTAATTGTACTTTTTCTGTTTGTTTTTGTTCCTGTTGTGTCTGTTCAGACTCTTTGGAAATAAATGCTGAAAGAATGTCTACTTCCGGTGCTGCTTTACATTTCTTCTTTTTATTTTTTGAAGCTTTCTTGTTAGTTTGTTCTTCTTGTTTAGGAGCTTTATCTTGGATTGACAACAATTCACTCTCTTTAACTTCTGTAGCTTGTTCAATGTCTAGTTTCTCTTGGGTGTCGAATGCAACTGTGTCAGTGACTAAATTTGCTTCTTTTATTTTTTCTGGCATCTGCTCATGTTCCTGATTAGTTTCAACAACAGGGTGTGACGAAATAAGTTCTATCTTCGTATCATCAAGAGATGGTTTACTTTCATCATCTACGCTTACTTCCTGTGTTGTCTTTACAAATGTTGTTTTAGTTACAGTTTCAAATACATTTGTATTTTCTACATGTTGAGTTGCATCAGAAGTTATTGTGGAAATAACTTTAGAATTTTCTTTCTGTATTTCGGCTAGAGTTTGAATAACATTCTTATCAGACTGATCATCAATCGACAAAGTTTGTTGTATTTCTTCTGTTACTTTCGGTTGAGTAACATATTCAACAACTTGTGAAACAACTTCTGATTCTACAGATTTTGTTTCAACGGGTGTTTCTGTGCTCTTGCCAGAGTCAACAACAGAGATGACGTCTGTTATACTACCAACAGAGCTACGCTCAGATTTTTCTGTTTTATCTAAAGAAACTTGCCTTTGACTTTTCTTTTTCTTAGGTTTACTTTCCTTCTTAACTAGTTCAACTGGAGCGGTCGTCTCAATAGCAACGAACTCTGTACTAACATCAATGGTTTTGACAGGTGATTCTTTGTGACCTTTCTTTTTCTTGGACTTAATTTGTGCATCTGTTTCTTTAATATGCTTTTTTAATTCAATTACTTCGGGTTCTTTCGGAGTGTCTACTGTTATGACCTCAGTGATGCTTTCTTTGCTCTTATCACTAAGTTCTTTCGTCTTTTTCTTCTTTCTTTCTAACTCTTCAATTTCTTTGAGAGCTTTTAGTATTTCGTCTTCAGGCGATTTCTGTTTTTTAGGCTTTTGCTTTTTCTTAGGTTTCTTTTGTTCAACCTCTTCCATAGTTTCAGGCTCTGAATCTTCTGCTACCAGCTCAGTCACTGTCTCTACGACTGTAGCACTGTGTTGCAACTTTTTAGTGACTTCTTTGTAACCAACTTCTACAGTTGGCCCCACGGTCGCAGCTTTAACCAGTGTATCCCTTATTGGAGTTAGTTCTACTTTTACGGGTTGTTCAGGTTCATCAAAGTCTTGAACTTCGATAACCTTTTTCATCGTCTTTTTCTTTTTCATAGCTTGTACATCATGTGCCTTCGTAGGCCGTTTTGCGGGGCCGCGCCTCTGTCTTGGCATTTCCCTTGACCTACTTCTAGGAGGCGGTCGCTCGGGCCTATCATACCTTTCTAGTCTACCCGTTTTTTCTGGTCTTTCGGGTCTATCGGGTTTGAACCTCGGCGGTTCAATCTTCTCAACTTTCGATTCATATTGCTGAATCGGTGGAGACCTCTCGACGCACTCTACTACGATCTCCTTAACCAGCTCTACGTGTGCCACTTGTGGTTTCGGTAAGGACGTAACACTATGAATACGCGGCTGTTTGCGTAGCCCGAGTGCTAATATCTCCGCATACGATAGTTCATGCGAGCGTTGTTTCAATGACGGGCTGATAGCCCTTTCCGATTGTTCCAGTTCTACGGGCTGTAGTTCCCTCATTGGCTCTTCAGGCAACTTCTTCAGAGGCTCGGGTGATTCCCGAATCACTGGCGATTCCCGATAAACGGGTGATTCCCGATACACGGGTGCCGGCACATCAATGGGCATCTCCCGGTACTCCACTGGGGATTCTACATAATATTCAAGAACCGGTTCCGGTTCCGCACGGGGAACAAAGTCATCGTAGTAAACGATCACGTCACCGCCATAAGGCTCACTGACACTGATAGACTCGCTAACACGGGTGTCGCTGCGCGACACTGCGTCGACATCATCGACTCTCTCACTGAACACACACGGTTCCGCGGGCACTTCCAAATCGTCGGGCTGGGCGGGGTCGTCGGGCGCGCGGGAGCCGCGAGAGCTAGAGCGGGAGCCGGAGCCCTTGACTATCTCGGCGTAGGTGATGCCGCCCGGGGCCCAGCAGGGCGAGCGGGCCCGCGCGGCGGGGCCCGGGGCGGCGGGCGGGGCCAGGCGAGCTCGCTCTCGTCGCGCTGGCGAGCGCGCGCGCCTGTTGGAGCGCGCGTGCGCCGCGCTCGAGGCGAGCATGCTCAGAGTGGCGGCGTGCTCGTCGGTCGCCGGCATCACGAAGTACGGGTCCAGCGCGTAGATCGCTCCGGTCAGCTCTTCAATTCGCCGGGCGACCTCCTGATACGCAAGTACGGACAAACACATGATTTACAAGGGTGTCTCTCAGATGAGCGGACGGACGCGGACGTGATGAGAGGTTGAGCGAAAGGAAACGACGGTGGCTGCGATGCGTCTCGTATATTTAACGTTTCGTATTATATGCTTATAAAAATTACAGGGACGAGATGACAAGGAATTGACTTATGAACTAAACGCGGTAGATCGCGGACTATGCGTCTCGCAGCGGTTCGGCGTCGGGACTGCCGCGCTGCACCAGGAGCTTGACTCGCTCGTTACGCGCCTGAATCTTGCTCTGGAGCGACTTGACGCGCTCGCGACACTCCTAGCGGAGGATATCAGTTCGACGTGTTAGTAGCGGGGAGGGTGAGGAGGAGGGTGACAAAAAGAAAACAAAAGATAAATAAAAGATGATCGAGCTTTGGGGCTCGCAGGTGAGATGAAGCGTGCCCGCCACCTGCCCGGTCGCCCTGAGAGCCTCCAGGTCGGATAAACAAAACTAGAATACTCGCTAGCCACCTACTCGCGGGGTCTGTGCGGGTCACGGGGAGCTTACCTGCTGCTGGCGCTGCGCACGCTCGGGCTCGCGTGGGCTGTAGTTGGGCTGCGCAGCGTGGCGCAGCTGCTGCTCGGCCTGCAGCAGCTGCGCGCGAAGGCGGGCCACGTCCGCGCAATAGGCGTCAACCTGCGCCAGCGCTCGGCCCAGCTGCGCGGCCTGCGCTCCCGTCTGCTGCGCCAGCGTGTCCAAGGCCGCTACCAGGCCCCGCGCCGCCGCTTCCACGCCCTCCGGCCCCACGGACTGCGCCGCCACGCCGTCCGGACCGAAGTGTACCTGTCCACAGACAACACGTGTCAGCACATGTCACCACCTACTCGCAAAGCCGCACCTAGAATCCAACAACAAAACACATATGCGACGATGTCGACTCACGTTGAGTTTTTCCACTGCATATGAGATCTTCGTCTTTTGCGTGGAGATATCGTTTATCAATTTCTCCCTCAGGGCGAGACGATCCCTGAGCGGTTTCTTTGCATTCTGAGGTGTCTCTAGCGTCCTTGCGGTCGCTTCGAGCCAGTGCCCGACATCCTTTAATTTTCTTTCGCATCGCTCCCATTCTTCGGCTAATTCCTGTAGTAGACCGTTCTGTAAATAAAAAAAGATATATTTAATAAGTATGTGGTCAGATTTCAACCGGGCATCATAATCAGCAGTTGTACTGACTGTCTTCGCTAATCTCTTCTCGACGTCAACGGTCGCGTTCTCTGCTGCCTCTAGCCTGGACGGCAAGTCTCCCGGGCTGGTAACCCGTTCAATTGCCTCTATCTCCTTAGCCATATCCGCTAAATTCTTGGCTTGCTGCTTACAGCTCTTGAGCGCGTTCTGAAAACGTAAACACATTTTAGTAAACATTCGCACATTATATTTTGATCGTTGGCTGTCGGCACGTACCCCATATTCAGTCTGTTTCTGTTGCGCTTCCTGCAAGTCGGCCAATGGGAGTGGCCGCGCAAGGAATGCACGCTGTGTCTCAACCCAAAGTAGGACTTTCTCGAGTAGAGCGAGGAAGCGCGCGACTGCGTCGCAGGCGTCCTCCACGGCGCCCTGCCGTGCCTCCAGCTCGCTACACACCGCCGCAAACTGCTCCGACAGCGCTGAGACCGTGGACTGCACCAGCTGGCGCTCACCGGCGTCGCGGCTGCCCTCCACTATCGCGCGAGCATTGCGCGTCAGCCGCTCCACCCGGTCGGCTACGTTCGGCACTTCAGCTCGCGTGGCCACCAGGCGCTCCCGGTAGGGCTCGGGCGCCAGAGTGCGCTCCCTCGCTGTGAGTTCGGCGGCGCGAACCCAAGCTTGCACATCCTCTACGTCAGTGGCGTACTCCGAGCGCGCCGTGCGCGCACGCTTCCATTCCCTCTCTTTCTCTTCCATGGCTGCTGCCAGCGCCTCAGAGGATAGCTCTAGGGAGGACAGCTCCTGGGTGACGTCTGCCGGCGCCGATCCTCCGTATCGCTTCCTGCTCTCCTCCGTGAAATTCTTCGTGCGCTCCACCAAGTCCGATACTTCTTTAGTCAGAGCGCGCACACTGTCCGCTTCGTCTTCGCCGAACACGTAGAAAGTCCTAACTTTCGCTGTCAACACTTCTATTTGCTGTCGGAGCTCGTCGATTCTCTCCGACACGCGATCGAATTCGGACACAATGTCGTCGATCTCCGCGAGCCGCGCCGCAAGAGTCTGTCGCAATCTGCAAAATAAAAGCGATATTAAAGCGTACTGTTCGCACCGATCGGCACGGGATTGTGGTTTAGAGAGCGCGCGTGAGGTGTAGGTGCCAAAACGCGACGAAAATAATCCGGCGCGGCGTGACGCTGCGCCCGTGACGGCGCAAGGTCGCGTCGCGGCGCTACGCTACCTCGTCGTTCGTGCTCGTTCGCTCGCGGCGCTCCGCTCGCGTCGCCCGCCCGTCGCTCAATGAACCAATCTCGATAGATTCGCTGGACGCATCTAATTTTAAATTCCACGTTCTAATGTTTGCACGGTGACATCATAGCGCGCGAGTTTTTTCGGTGCATTCGCCGGCCAGTGTTTACGTTTTGCACGCACACGCCCGACCGCGTTTACCTTATGCTAGGGTGACGCAAGCCGCGCGACCTTCAACCGGCCGATTGCCATATGTTCACTAAACGCGAGGTGGATCCTTAGTGACAAATGCTCGGTGAACACAACTCGCGCAACGGAAACGCTCCTCGTTGTAACGCAACAAAAATCGCAATGAATGACGACCGCAACTGCATGCAGCGTGGCCGCCTGACGCAGCGCCGGTTTTATTGTACACGAGTAAATACACAAAGAAGTCACTTTCAAATGGGAATACGTACACAATTATACAAAAGATCCCGTGGGACAGTGTCCCCAGTCCACTGGAACACTATTGTGAGCGTGAGTCATCGGCGCCGGTCCACGTAGGCACGGTCACATTTGTATCACATAATTCAGATAAACGCGAGTATGTCGAGCGCATGGCGACGTAGGCACGTCCCAGTCTCCTTATAGCATAAAAATTCGTCTCGATACTGTAAAAACAGATTGCGTCGCTTATTTTAGGACCGGTTGGAGCAATGCTGGTTCGCAGAAGGGGACCGTGAGATTATCTCGGGTTCTTGTTTCGGAACGCACAGTTTCACAGAGGTTCACTTTCATAGCGTTATTTTAAAGTTAACGCAAATGTATTTTCTTGTTGATAAAATGGCGTGTCGTTCTAAGTATATCCCTGTAGCCGGCTTCCAGTGCAGACTGTGAGGCCGTGACCTATTAAGCGCTGCGATCGCACGCATGCGCACTAAGGTCGGAAATACTAGTCTGCCAGTTTGAATAACGATTACGTTTCCCCCATGCCTTGTTGGTTGTCTGGCTTTTGTTTCAGCTAAAAATGAACTCTGTAAACTGTGGCGTAAGTATTACATTGGCTTATGGAAGGGCATGACGTAGGGCGTTCCGGTCGCAGAGCGTGTCTTCTGATTGATTCTATTCTAGTCTGTAAGTGCGGAGAAACTCTCGGACACGTGAAAGTTTTAGTCTAGAGCTTAAATAAGTACCAACCTACCAATAATTATATGACAGAGCCGAGCGATATTGCTGAAGTACAACAAAACGTTAACTAGATCGAATATAATTATTTATCTTGACTCTGTTCTTATAATTTAAAATATTTTAAGTATTTTTTTCCTACATCTATTTTCGCTGAACCTTTTTACCTAATCACTCTACCTACAAATCCCAGTTTAATCACCAAATATAAAACGTGTTTCCCCAACAAATGGCAAACACACACACGTAGGTATCAATATGTTAGGACAATACGGTATAATTAAGTCTGGCTTTGAGGGGTGAATATTGCATGGGACTTCCCTCGATCCCCTCTGCCTGAAAATGTAGGAAGACAAATGAAATGAAGGTATTTTTAATAACAAGCGTCTAGCCAAACATTCATTTGTATATTGTCCCATCTCCTTGCCAAAGGAATGCGAAAATGACTGCTCCGTTGCAATTTATACGTCGATTTTGAGTTGTGCGCAGCGAAAAATAAAAGCGAGTGCACAGGTCAATACTGAACAATTCCATCTCTTTCTCACAGTTATGAGCAAGTTGGTAAAAATAGTATTTTATATTCTGTGAGGACTAGATCGAGAATAGTGACTGAAAATAGCCTCCACGAGTTGCAACGCCAACTTAAAATGTATGTCGTGTTTCCTGGGCAGTCAGCATTGTCTTACTGACAATACAGTATTTTTCAATGACGTAATTATTCCTTCGTAAGAAGAAGACAAGAGTAGGCCAAGTTTCTTCAAGAGAAATTAAACCCAAATATCCGCGGAAGGGTGACCATCTTTAAATACCAAGACCTTACCAACCAACGAAAAGACCAATGGCGTTAATCCCGGCAGTAATTCGTGGGTCTTTGGCAGTCGGTTACCGGTCGTCTCAAGCCCGAAAGTCTGACAACGAGTCTTACCCAGTAACTGGGTTGTGGAGTTCAGATAAACAGTCGCTTCATGTAAAATATTGGTATACAGCTTCATCCCGTCAGACTGGAAGCCTGCGCATAGTTAGGAAAAGGCTAAGCAGATGATGATAAGTCAAAACAATATACGACGATACCATTAAAAAAAAAACTAGTTTCTTTTATACTCGAAGTTATGGTAACAGCTTAAATATTAACACTGAGTTGTCAACACTTGAATAAGCGTGTTCGTCAATACCACAGAACAGGTAAAAAACCTCTTTTATCTGTTCTGTGGTCAATACTGTGTATACTTACCTAGTAGAGTGAGTTATGTCATCGCTATTCCATGACCAGGAAGCTCTGTGCGGTCTCATTGTTATAGAACTGTGACTATATAACTATGGTACATAGGCGGTTGCCCATTTTTCACCTTTATATCCTTAGTAATAAGGTTGAAAAGTGGTCAACCGTTATTTCCACCGGTATAGGTTCGGGCAGAGCTATCGTTATGTTAAAAATTGTGTATCCTGTTACTGTGGAACAAATGTTTTACCTTGTGATTTCTGTTTCAAGTTCAGTGTATTTATCCTCATTTAAATGTATGTCTCTAGTGACCTATAACTGTGAACACGAATATTGTTACTTTGGTGGAGCAGTACCGATTTAAAAAAAAAAACCGGCCAAGTGCGTGTTGGACTACGCACAATGGAGGGTTCCGTAGTGGAACAGAATATATCCCAAAAACAAACTTAACTTAATGTGATAAAATTACAAATGAACAATTTTCGGACTTTCCCCTTACTTGTGCTGTGAGACCATGCTTATTGCGAATTTCTTTTGCTTTTTGTCTTGGTTTTGATTTCCTTGTGAAATCGCAAAATATGCGAAAATATGCGACATAAACGGTTATCTTTTGATGGCGTTGACTTAAAAGTTTTATTTTTTTACAGCCGAAAGAGACCGTAAACCCGAGTATTTGATATGAATTTCAACTTGATCTCTACGCCTTCCTAAGAAAAAGGGTCTTGACAGACAGACAGACGGACAACAAAGTGATCCTAAAAGGGTTCCTTTTTCTTTTGAATTACGGAACCCTAAAATGAGACAAAGTTTGAGAGAAAATTATGAGTTGGTAATAGTTTTGATCAGCTCCTCTAATAGTAAAGTCAGAATCAATATGGCTGTACCAGTAACATACAGTAATATTGTCATACAGTTGTCATTTTCTGAGCACCTGGGCGATTTACTATAAAAATATACAGCAATATAAAATCATCCACATGTAGAGAGCGGGCATTTGGCATTACCGTGCCCAACAACATACTAGATCAAGAACAAAACTTATTTGAAATAAGAACGAATTCAAATCCTAAAATAAAAGTGCGGAAGTTCGCACTTATATACAGCGATATATAAATACAGTTGATAAACGGACATGCCGATAAGAAGTCAACGACCCAGCAAATGGCAATGTTGCCAAAGTGCGCGTTGGCAGTGCTGTCGGAGATTGGCACGCGACGGCAGCGGACCATAACCCGAAGGAACAGTTAACGGTTTCCATGTGCACTCGACTGAAGACGCCTTTATGGGAATACGAACCTTAAAGTTACGTTGATCCTCGTTTGTTTTGGCTCTTGAATAAGACTGCCTTTAGAGGAAAAAGTAACTTAAGGTTAGGTTGAACTTCATTGGTTTTCTTTACGATGTTTGAAAGTTAAGAGCTGCTTTGGTTACGGGAAAAGTAGCCTTAAATTTGGAGTCAAATCTTTCTATACGACTCCTCCTCGATATAGTTTCTTTAGGTTTAGTTTCATATTTAATGCATTGGTAACCAAGTGAGTCTCTTGTTTGATACGATGGAGACCGCAAAGTTTGGTAATAACCATTGATTTTTTTATTTTTTTTTTATTTGAGATGGGATTGCTCTTGACTCTAGTCTATGTCAGAGGTGACAGAGACAAAGTCGACGATGGAGTGAGCTTACCTAGAAGAAGCATAGAGTATAAATCAATGCTAATAACACTATATCTCTTATAGATATCTATACAAATTGACTATCCAGCCAGACAGCTCACCCTAGCTTTCTTCCAATTAAACAACGGTTACTGTCCAGTCTGAGACAGCAATTACTTTAATATAAAATTATGTACGGTTACCAAATTAACGTATAACACATTCAAGACGTTGCTTGTAGCGGTTTGAAGGGCTCCATGCAGCTAAAGGTAAACAGCTGTTATGGTTTCCAGACCTTGTACCTAACTGTCAAAGAGAAACTGAAATTATACGGCAGTGGCATTATTATTATTAAAGGGAAAATGTTACCAATGAATTTCTGTGTACCTACTTAACAGTCTAGACGTTATTCAGTTTCATTAAACTGCAAATGTAATTCTGACTCATTCTACGATGTTGATGTAGGAATGAGATCCCATGTGGTGACTAGATTCGATTCAATTAACAATAAATTGTTATTTATTGTACCGGGTTACAGTAGGTCACGGTACTCATGGTCTGTACTTGTCACTCCTTATACTCTAGTCAAGTCTAGTCTTTATTAATGCAATTAGCAATGTTTTTAATGCACTTGACAACGAGGTAACAAACCACCTTGTGTTAAGAATACTAGAGACTCTGCCGAGCTGTAAAATACAATATGATCACAAAACTGCATATTTAACCTTGTAGAACAAATGCAAATGAGAGTTTTAAATTACGTAATACATTAAATATTTTGTAACTCGACTTGACGACTGACGATGGTCAGTCTGTAGTGTATTCGTACGACAAGATCTTTTAATATAACTGACTTTTCTGACTTCTTTTTGCCGGTAAATAAGAAAGAAAGAAAGAAAAATATGTTTATTTGTCACAGAAACACGTGCATACAAAAATATAATTAACTCGAATTTTACAGTAAGAAAAATAAAACACAAATCACGAGCACAAAACAAAAGTCGGCAGCTGCTGGCACGCCATGACTGTGACAAGAAGGCTTCCACTCAGCATGATGCTGTGCTATGGGGGGCCCACAGCACAGCGCTGTTTTTCAGTGGTCACCCGAAAAAGACGTAGGTACGGAAACCAAGTCAGGTTAAATGATCTGTACCTACATGAATTAAATCATCCAAATGGATAGGACTCCCTATGATGCATCACACTCACAGACAAATCACCCCTTTCAACGTTATAACATATACAGGATGTCCCAGAAATCGACCGACATACTGTAGGTGTTGATATCTTTGGTCAAGCCCTCCCAAAATAACAAAACATATATGGTAGTAGTAGTTATGTATAGCTACAATCTATGCAAAAGGGTCCCCTAACCCTTTGGGTACCATTATCAAAGCCATTACGAACAGTATAATGTGTCAAGAGACGCAAATCCTCGTCTAGACGCAATTAAATCATGGCTTCATTAGCTAAAAACTCCGTGAATCAAGGTTGCATGGTTTGCGCGATCCATCAAGACGTTCTGCTCAGTAAATCTCGGTATTTGTAGTTGCAAGGTCAAGGTCATGTGGAGTACATGATTCTGTTCAGTGTTGCGGAAACTGAGACACCGAAACTAGTTGGAAAGTTGGAATGGTAGCGATAGAGGCTGGATTAAAAACCGAGCGACCTAATGAAGACAGGATTATACTGGACAATTTTTTATGCAGTGCGCAAATTTTCACAGGTTATTCTACCCATGAATATGAACAACTTTCATTATGGGACCAACCCTGAAATCACGAAAAAAAATCTGTCGTTTCATACATTTTGTTTGAGTAGGTTTAAACTTTTATATGAAACAGCTGATTTTTTTTCGTGATTTCATGGTGTGTCCCATAGTGAAAGTTGTTCATACTCATGAGTAGAATACCCTGTGAAAATTTGGGTACTGCTTAAAAAAATGTTCTGTATATAGAGTGAAGAATGTTATAGAAATAAGTACTGGAGAAAATCAGATACAGAACTAGATGTTTCCACGAATTATTCAGGATAATAGAATTAAAATTATGCCATCCCGTTCACGGACTGCCGCGGTCAGTCCATGGATGGGTGACCATTTTAACATACCAAGACCCTGCCGTGCCTTGGAAAGCCGTTGATCCCGACTGTCAATCTTGGATCTTTGACAGTCGTTACGGGTCGTCAGAAGCCCGAAAGTCTGACAACCAGTCATACCAAGGGGTATTGTGTTATCCAGTAGCTGGTTTGTGGAGGTCAGATATGCAGTCACTCCATGTAAAATCACCGTATGTATTCAGCTGGATTCGGATGGACTGGAAGCCTAACCTAACAAAGTTTGGAAAAGGCTGGGCAGATTGAATAGAATTAAAATTATTATGACTAGAAGACAGTCTTTGCTCCTAGATTCCTCCAAGTACAACTATTTTAGAAATGATAAATATCTAAAACAAATGATAAAATGTGTACTAAGTATAGACTAATCGTGTCATCTACCAAATAAGCATCTGACGTCACTTCACTTAGATCTAAGGGTTATTTTAATAAACTACGAGATTTCTTAGCAAGCGATGATATCATAGCGGAGGACGCGATATTAGAATATGCAAAGTGTACCCTAATCTCAGAAGCATAAAGTCTGCGATAGGTTGAAGGTTTTTTTCGCAAAAGCGAAATCATTTTAAGATCCTGTGTCATTGGTTGCGTAACACAAATTTTTGTATGGGGCCGGTGTTTTTTTAACGATTTTATTATATCTTCCGTATTTTCTTTGCGACTTGAATAGTACGGTATTAGCACAATGAACATAATGTCATCAAGAGGATAATATGTATTCTACGATGATACTTATTTCACCAAACAGTTATTTTAGCTTTACAGCTGCGTCTTCAATCGTTGACACAATTCATATAAAGGGCAGAACACGAAGTTACACATTGTAGTTCAAAGTCAATTCTAAGGTTTCCAAAAATAATATGAAGTTGTGTTTTGAATTTTATTTTGTGTGTTCTATTGACGGATCATACAGTACGACTACGACGGACACGGCTTTTGGGGTGGTCTATCTCGATTACTGCAAATAAATGTATTTATTTCTTTCATCTTTCATCTCAGTATTGGATTTAGTTAAATCTAACAAATTGTCGCTTTTATCATAACAAACATTTTCACCATTACAATGTTGTATTTTATTTTCATCAAACATTTCAATCGCTCCATTAAACAGCATACATAGCCATTTATTTTTATTATTACGTATATTCTTTTAGTTCCCGTACACATTCCTATACGTTAAATCAGCGGGATATTATTGGTGCTTATGCAACGAGCATGTGGTCATGGCGACATGGTTTTATTTTGCTTGCGCTAATAAAATCTATTTTATTTTTAAGTTGTCTGGGGCTCATTTCTATGGTGCGCTCAGATTTTTATATAATGACGAATTCTATTACAGGATAAGTAACTCTATAAAATAACTGAACAGATTTTGTAACTTGTACGTAAAGCACATTATTCTTTTTATTTCGTCCTTACTTATGCAGGGTTACTGGTAAACTAGATACTAACGACCTTTTAAGGGGTCATAGTACTTATCATTATGAACAACTTTTAGTATGATCCCTACATTATGACGAGTTATGTGAACATAAATGTAGGGAACAGCAGATTTTTTTTCGCATTTATTTTAGTATTGTTTCGAATGCATTTTACTGGCTATATGTATGCATATTATGATAACATCTGTCATAAAAAGACGATCAAGGTCCAAGTCACGAGATATTTAAGACAAACGTTTATGTACATTCGACATTTTTCACTTTGGTGAAGTTGGGAAAACATTTGAGTAATTATAATTGGCTGTTAAATATTTTTTACCACTTTAGTGTGCCTTCCCTTCGTAGCACGCAACTCAGACTAAATATAATAATTAAGTTACTTGAGTTTCTCTTAAATTATCGCACGCTATTTCAGTTACTACGCCTCTTTCTTCATCAGGCGTTTGATAAACAATATGAATAAAGTCGTTTGACATTATTCTGCATTTTTAGATAACAACATACAAAATTGTATAGTGTAAGAAGATTATTCGCTGCGATAAGATAAAATAAAAAATGGAATGTTTGCAACTCTACCGTACTTTTTTCTTTCCAATGAAACTTTTATTTCTCGTCTCCTAGTTCTACCTTATTGCGTTGTATCGTAAATGAATCGAACTGGTTGCCAATTAATACAGACTAGATTCGTGTACTTATCGCCCTTGAATGTCCCATATACTGGTATTACCAATTACGTATCAACTCGACCAATCACATTACCAAAAAAACAATAAAATGAATCTTTAAAATAGAGAGAGGAGAATCCAATTTCGCTTGAGATTATTTTTAATAGCAGCAGAATTAATTTGGCAATACCTTCTTCAGTATTTTAAGACCACTCCGATATGCAATAAATATAGCCTTACAAGCTGTTTCATAAAGTTTATTTTAGCACGTATGAGCGGTTAATATAATTTGGCGATCCAGTCTGGCAGTCGCATGTTTGGCGAAGTTTGGCCAAGAATTTTAATGTTGGAAAAAAAAAAATTGATCGTCGCGAAGGCTGGAGTTGTTGAGATTCTGGTTTTGAAACCTAAATTGTTTCAGTATAATTATTGATAAGTGTGTTAACAGTTACATTCGTAGCTACAATTTTAAAAGCTAAGTGACAAGTGACTTAGCGTCGCCATTTCTTGATATAACTTTTATGCCCATTTGACCTACATATAAGATATTGGATAGGTATAAGCAATGTTATAGATATAATGTAAAATGTTATAGGATTTCTCGCTTCCAACTAGCCGAGTATTTTTGTACCTGCATACTATAGGACTCTTGTGTGAACAAGAGAAACAAACGACCGAGCCGTCCAGATTGCTCCGCCTAATAGGTAAGGCGGAAAAAATTTTGTTGGTGCATTTAGAATTTAGCCATGAAAAGATTAAGAAACCGAGACAATTTAAATACGGGACAGACCGGCCACCCATTTCCTTGCCTAATTACACGGAAGTCCAAAAGCTATCCATCATAAAATCAACGCCAGAAGCCAAATCCCAAAAAACTTGCCACAATATACGTTTAAAACTAACCAACAGAATGTGAGACGCCAACACTTTTTCCACCAACTATATCTGTTGATGACGAAATCGTAGCAAACGATTCTGAACTTAAAGCAGAAATAAGAAGGTTTAAAATGAAGACTGGTTTTGTAGGAGAAATAGCAAATATTTTTGTTTTGAATCCATGAGCGCCGCTGTCAGATAATTGATGCTATGCCAGAAGTTTTCTTCCGGAATTCATTGGCAGGGACGGGCAACAAACTGGCCTACTTACCGAGATAAGGGTTTTATGTAATATTCAGTGAAAGAGCGACGCGAAGTTGTTAATAAAAGTTGGTGGGTGAAAACTGAACGCGAATAATATTTTTGTTTTCGTTACATAATGCCAATGTCCTATTTGAAATTTATTTTGAGAGAGTAATTTTTTCGGTTTCCAAAATGTCGAGAAAACTATGAGATTGTAACTTTTGAATAAATCACGATCGCCAATGTTTTATTGCCTCTTAAATTGTCTTTTGAGCAAAGTCTTGACAGCGAAAGCTTGATTTTCAAAGCCATACCGTATTGAAGGGCAAAACATAAATTATTCTTACACAAATTATTGGCATCTCAAAAAAAAAACAAACTTACTTTCGCATTTAAGTATAATATTAGTTCAAAATCTGCCGAGACTTTTCCCAACTATGTTGGGGTCGGCGTCCAGTCTAACCAGATGCAGCTGAATACCAGTATTTTACATGGAGCGACTGCCTATCTGACCTCCACAACCCAGTTACTGGGTAATACGATACCCCTTGGTAAGACTGGTGGTCAGACTTTCGGGTTTCTGACAACCCGTAACGACTGTTAAAGATCCCCGAATGACAGCCGGGACCAACGGTTTAACGTGCTTTCCGAGGCACGTAGGAGTCTCGGTATGAAAAGATGGTCACCCATCCATAGACCAACCCCGGCAATCGACCCGTGCGGCTGTTATTGCTTAGCCACGAGCTTCTATTTATAATATTAGTTAGGACAATAAATGCGAAACTAAGTATGCTTGTTTGTTTGTTACCTTTTCACGCATAAACCACTGAACCGATCATCCTGAAATTTTGCATATACGTTGTTAGGTATACAGAAACAGACATAGGGTACCTTTTATCCCGAACAAAAATACTGTTCCCGAGGAATACAACAATAACGTTGTTATGATAATAACTACTAAAGTTTCGTGTGTTTATTAGTGTGAACTGGTTGTCAAATTCTAAATTAACGCGAGCGAAGCCGCAGGCAAAAGCTAGTTATTACATAAATGCCAAATGTCTTTTAAAAAAAGGTTAGCCTATCTAATGCATACCCAACTGACTATAAGGAATTTAACAGCCTTCACGTAGCGGTCCCGGCACTGAACAGTTCAATGTTAGTTCAATTTACTGGTGCTGAGTCAAAAAAGCTAAATACAGTCTGACCGTCAGATTGTTTGACAGGTATGTGCTTATAGTAACGATAATAACCCTTTCATGGTTCAAACAAACATTAATAGTTTACAAAAGAAGGTTCAGAAAGAGTGGATCAAGAATTGCTGCCAAAGTTCCTTCTCATATGACTGGGCCAGAAAAACATGTAGATATAAGTCAATCAATCTGCCTAGCCTTTTCTCAACTATGTTGGGGTCGGCTTCCAGTCTAACCGGATGCAGCTGAATACCAGTATTTTACATGGAGCGACTGCCTATCTGACCTCCACAACCCAGTTACTGGGTAATACGATACCCCTTGGTAAGACTGGTTGTCAGACTTTCGGGCTTCTGACGACCCGTAACGACTGTCAAAGATCCTCGAATGACAGCCGAGACCAACGGCTTAACGTGCTTTCCAAGGCACGGAGGAGTCTCGATATGAAAAGATGGTCACTCATCCACAGATCTACCCTGGCATGCGTAGCTTAACCTGATGGATCGACCCGTGCGACTGTTATTACTTAGCCACGTGCTCCTCCCTTCTCCACATGTAGATATACAAGTAAATATAGATTAAATTTGTAATCCAATAAACGTACACAAGCTAGAAGCGTAATATCTTAACCTAAGTATTTGTGTCAAGTGACTCTTCAATCGACCAACTGAAAGTCAATTAAGCGATAAAAGCAACTGGTGTAACTCCTACAACTTATTTGTGCTGTAGATGGAATGGCTGTCCACACCGTAACCTGGGTTACGGTACGTTATGTGGGCACAACAATGACCCTTTATGAAACAAATAGATTATTAAGTTCTTTATGAACATTTTGGGCTGCCGGCCTTGCTCACTGGTGAGCCTTTACAAGAGAGCTGCAAGAGAGACGAAGAATAAATTTTATTTGGATCAATACTTATAGCATGAAACAGCACATGGAGTATCATTATCGTCCAAGCTTTTACCTGATTATATTCGTAAAAGTTTCCGGTCTTATGTAACAATAGTTACAGGCATTCAATTTTGATTAGAGACGTTCGTTTATTAAAACACGACACTAAGATTTCAACCAAGATACATTACGATCCTTTGCCTTTATGTTTCACTAAATTCATTGTTCCGAAGTTTAATCTAACACTATTTGTGTCCCAAGGCTATCCAAACGGTTTGCTTTTAATGCTTTCCCGCGAATCTAACGAGTTTAAAACTCACAGTTTGGTCATTAATTTTGCACTCGTCGGTAAATACTGTTTAATGCATCGACTGTTGGTTTTGGCGCCTCACGTGAACAGATTAAATTAATTGGAATAATACGGATGGACAACGAAAACATCTTACCTTTGGCGATGTAATGCTGAAAAAGATAATTATACCAGCATTCATTGGTTTAAAGCTTACTGGCACTAACACTTCCCATCTTAGTTTGTCAGAAAAACGTGAAGGATTAAAATTGAATTCAGAATTGAAAACTGTAAATATATCAAATTAATATTTCAAATTCAAAACATTACATTCCATAAGCAAAACAATTTAGTCAAAAGTGAGATCCTTCTAATCCATTTGATGGTCATTATAATTACGCTCCTGCCCATGTCCTAATGAATTTAAGGTCGGTTATGACTCAGTATGCACCAAGCCATAACAATTTTTACATCCTCACACACGCATTTTAAGTAAAAGTACTTCTAGGCTCTATCATAGGACCCATTTTGATTATAATTAAACCTATATGCAAAAATTAATTTGATTTGTTTACTTTAAATAAAACTTCCTACTTCAAAAAGAAATGCAAGTAAACTCCAAACCAACACACAACACTTACCTGCTTTCCATCAACAACAGCTTAGTTCCCTACAAAAACTGACACACAATAGCACAATGTCACACAACTTACTTCTCATAGGCTTCTACAAGTTCCTTGACGTGTTTCTCTGTGTCGTTGGCTGTGTCCTTGGAGTGTGGCTTGAGGATGCTGATGACGAAGTCAGCGTGTTCAAGTAGTTCATCACGACTGTCTTCTAGGCTTGAAACTTCACTTTGTAGCTCCTGGGGGAGAGAAATGAAATGGTTAATAATACGAATAATAATATTGCTCCTAATAGGTAGGGGGAATCTATTCTATTTAACCAAGCACAAAAAAAAACTTCAAGCCGCTGCAGAGATAGTAACGCTTGCCTGAGCCGGGAACCAAACTTACAAAGAACCTTATGCTCATACGCATCTGACTACTGAATCAAACAGATATTTATTTTGAGGGATTGATTGGTCCAATAAATAGGTGAGTATTGTCGCCCAGAAGCAAACGCAAGTAAAGTCTGGCCACTCTAAATCTGTCACGGAAAAAATGGGCAACACGAAAAAGTTTTGTATATGGTGTAGTTAATGTTGATGTTTATGTAAATTTAATGATTTTGATTTTTGCATAATAGATTACTTATCTAAGAACATTTTTCCGAATACTCATACGCCTGTTCCTGTTGTTTACAAGAAGATCGTGTCAAATTACAACATATTGAAGCGAAACAACAAACTTTGTGGTTATGCGGTAATCACTAACCGTGAAACTGCTATAGACAGTAAATTTATAACAAATATATAAGTATTTGTAAATTCCAGGTGGAATAATAATATAATATAATATCCTGGGACATTTTCACACACGGTCATCTGATCCCAAACTAAGCAGAGCTTGTACTATGGAAACCAGATAACTGATATACTACATATACTACTTTTTTTTTTGTAAATACATACTTATATAGATAATTACACCCAGACTCAGGACAAACAGACATGTTCATGCATTCAAATGTTTGTCCTGGATGGGAATCGAACCCACGACCTGCGGCATGATAGGTGGTATCTTAACCAACCACGCCAACTGGTCTGTCAATAAGTGTAGAAAGAAGTGAAGAATTAAAACCTAATATTCAAGCTGAATATAAAAAATAACCTATCAAAAACAACTAGTATCAATTTCTTTTTTCGTGGTACAGACGGTGTAGCCGTCTATAAATTTTCAAATTCCACCATTTTTTTACTTGTGCTAAGTTAGCGTGGCCAGACTCTAAGTTATAATTTTGTTATACAGTGTGACTTTTAATTTGACGTGACCCATTTGCAACAATTAAGCACCCCATAAAGTCTAGGTAAAATTCGTGGGATTCGAGAAAACCTAATTTTTATGTACTTTTGAAAATTTCCCAGAATGCGTCACTAAATTATCACTTTTCTCTAAACTCGTCGACTCTGTCTCGTCCGACCTAGACTGGAGTCAAGAGCAAACCCATCATAAATAAAAATAAAAAATAAACTCAAATTGAATGGCTTTCATTGCTATTCCATTGGGTACCTAATTAATACTTCAATAAACTTTGCGATGTAACCACATTTTCTAAAACATTAAACATTATTAAAAGTTAAAGGTGAAGTTTATTAACAATTTTTAAAAATTACGTACCTACGTGCATGAACTTTGACACCAGTTATCTTAAAACATTACTAGGACATTACGCGTACAAATTAAGAGGAAAACATCTTTATTTAATTAGTTATCTAATGAGGTACAAAAGTTAAACAAATATTTAGAGGTGCCGGTGAAACAGTCGATAATGCTGGCAAGGGTCGAGTTGCAAATTGTTGAAATACATATTTAAAAATTGTGTGATAATCGGATCAACCATCTGGTTTATGCCAATCTAACTACCTTCTAACCTCCCAGCAATCCATTACACGATAGGCACGCAGCTCATCATGACCAGGTCACAAGTCACGGAGTGGCTTTTGAGTTTTTAACTTATTTATTTTTATTTATTATTTACTAGTTTTGCTTGCTTTAATTTGGAATTTGACAATCAATTCACACTACTAAACACATGAAACGTTAGTAGTTTGATGATTCGATAGACACGTGGCGCCATCTATTATCATAGGAACGTTATTGTTGTTTTCCTCGGAAAAAGTTTTTTTTTCGGGATAAAAGGTACCCTATGTCCGTTTCTGTACACCTGACAACGTATATGCAAAATTTCAGGATGATCGGTTCAGTGGTTTAAGCGTTAAAAGGTAACAAACAAACAAACTTACTTTCGCATTTATAATATTAGTTAGGATTCGTTCTTATTATGATTTGTTTTTTTTTTTGTTGATCGCCCAATGGAATAGCAATGATGATGATGATTCAATTTGAGAGTTTAGAGAAAATGTTAAGTAGTGACAAATTCTGTGAAATTACCAAAAAAAAAAAAAATTGGGTTTTCTCGAATCCCATGAAATTTCGCCCAGGCTTTATGGGGTGCTTACACGTCCTGGAAGGAATACGTCAAATTATAACTCACCAAAAATACAGCGTTCTTTCTGGGCTTTCAAGGACTCTACCTCAAAAAGCCAGAAAGATCTAAGTTGGTATAGTGACGCATCGAAAAAGTACCTACACCACCTACACTATGGCCTACATAATGCAGTAATTGTTCTGGGTTTAGGTGTTTATACGTGCAAGATTAAACTTTTCTTATCGAGTATTACTAAGAAACTACAACGAAGTTCTTTTACCAGGCCTTCCTAGATTTTTTACAGAGAGGCTTTCATTAAATTCAACCATTCCGTATCAGTCATCGCCAATTCGCCAGCAAACACATTTTTTACTTTGTAACTGTCGGTTGACAACCGCCTAGTTTTTATTCTCTATGATTGGTTTCTTTATGATTTGATTGATTTCTTTACGATTGACCTGTGCGAGTCCCAATAAATACTTTATCTTTATTTCTTTCTCTTTCTAGAAGACTATGGTGGCCATTATTATCTTTGGCTCTCTGGACTTGTTGTCCACCCGATCAAGGTGAATGCGCAGTGGTAGCCCGCGATCTCACCCTATCCTATAATATATCATGAAAGTTACTTATTGAAATAACAAATGATGAACACCTGATAAACATGTTAAAATTGGTATTTTTGCTTAAGCACAGTGGTTTGTTTATTTAAACTCTTTATATTGCTGTACCCTAGCGGGGTTTATGTATGAAAACTACGTATATACCTGTAACATTTTGTAAACTACATGAATGCAATAAATGATGATTATGAAATTCAAATTTTCTTACGTTTTTGGCAAATAGCAGGTCAGTATCAGGTTGAATGTTAAATTAACAAATATGTATTTACATACGAACCATCAATACATATCTTTTAGATAGATTTGTTCCAAAAATGATTTCCGAAATCAAACTTAGAGAGAACAAATCTAATTTAGAGAGATGTATTGACGATTCTTGTGATTATAATTAAGTAAATACATATTTGTTATTATCGCGAATTATATTTTAATCAGGATAAACCTGATACTGATCGCCAAATTGCAAAAAACGTAAGAACATTTTAATTTCCTGGGCGACCACTGCGGATCTCTTTAATGGAAATAGTCTCGCCTCCTATTTTATGGGACTTATACATAACTAGTAAAATGCGTATATACTATACAACACATCTCTGCCTTTCTCTGTGCGGAATGCAGCAAGATGTCATTCTCTTTTTTAATCAAACGCATCCTTTCTCCTGACATGTCTTGCCAGTCTATTCTGTAATAATCTAGCTCACTTCAACAAAATTTTCACGATTAGATTTTTATACAATAGATCGCTATTATAATCCTGGTTTGATTTCTCACCTGTAAAGCATGTCTGGTATCCACAGCTCGTCGCTTTGTGCTGGGGTTAGCGTCAAGTTGTCGCAGGCGGTCGGAGGCAGCTGTGATGGCGGCCCCCAGGCTCCTCTGTACGTCGAGGAGTTGGTTCCAGCGGAGGAGTTGCTGGTCGGCTGTCGTTGCGCGTTTGGCTAAGCCTGGGGTGAAAAAGTATGAATATTACTAATATTATATTAGGGACAGTCAGCCTAAATGAGTATCACCATAGCCGCTGTGCTCACCCGCACGCGAGGTATACCGTTGAGCGCCCCACCCGCGGTAATCTTGTAAACAAAACCGATTTGCATCGTAACTTCTTGGAATTTTGTGACCGTTGAATGTTTCTTAGAATGCTAGTGAGTAGGGCTTTATAGTAATGTACGTTTCGTTTGAAAGTATGACTTGGTTTCATTTTCAATTCAAACCAAAAGCAGATTTGCGTGGGATGGCTTTACTCCCACGAACCTTTACTTAAATAAAAAAAATCGGATGAATTTAATCCCATGTGTAATTAGCGGATAGCAACAACATTTTCATAAAATCATACTCAAGCATCGTTATTTTCATTTAATCAGTTGGCCTTTATTCAGTAACACGTTAAATATTTGGTTCTGAATATAATATCACTGCAAGACAAAGACCCCATTTCCCCTTACAGATACATTCAATAATTACAGTCTATGTCTATAGATATACTGAACCTGCTCTTAGACCCACCTTCTTGCATCACAAATCACTAAATACATTTAGTGCTAAACGAATTTAAAACATCGTTCTATTTCTGTTAATCATTTGAATATGACAGAGACAGAATGATCTTTTATATACACTTAGGTTTAAATGCATTTAGTGAGTTGTGGTGCAAGTGGGGCTTAATCCTAATCATCAGCTACATACCTTCGCAGGCTACATTCCATCTGTCAGCCAGTTCCCTGGTCCTCTGCTCAACCCTTTCTCCACTGGCTGCATCAGCCCCGGAGCAGAGCTCGCGCGCCCGCTCCCGGACGACGTCCAAGAGCGGCTGCTGGTTCTGAAGATATAGGGCATAACATATTATAAAGGGTTAAACTTAGACGGTACAAAAACCTAGGTCAGTTATACCGCGTGGTAACATATTATACATATGATCAAAATTCTCAAACATACCTCGAATTTTAAATCGTAGTTATCCACCACCAACCAGTTTCTATAAGGGCCGATTTTTTGATCCGTAGTTAACTCAACCAATGGTTAAACATAGTAACTAATGGTTGAATTTTGGCGAAATGTAAAAGACTAAACATGATTGTATTCATTTTAGCTCATTCATATTAAAAAATAATAACTAATGGCATAACTCTTAGCCTTTCACATTTAGCCGCAATTCAGCCATTAGTTACTATGTTTAACCATTGGTTGAGTTAAATACGGATCAAAAAAATGGCCCTTAGGCTAATCAACATACAAACTTGCTGACAAACTGTCAAACCGATTGTTAACTGCTGTAATTGACTGGCCGTAAAAACAACAGCCAAAGACCTTGACATGACTTGTGTTTTACAGTGTATTAGGTAATTCTGTGTTGATTAACCATTAACAAACTAGGTTTCATGATACACACTGGTGGAAGTACTAGTTGTGCACAGAAAGACTTGCAAGAGCATCTTAAAATTAAGTTCCGTTTGAGAATTTTATAATCAGACAATTCCATAATGAAACCCTTTTTGTCCATGAAGACTGGAATTTAAGTACTAATACAGTTTTCTATCTAAATTCTCAGAAACATAATGAAGGAAGGGATTGATGATAGGATTGTTAATATGCGCGTTGGCGGACCCTTAAAAGCAAAATCAAGCCTGATGGTAGGAACACAGATGAGAAAATTGTAGATATACATAGGTATAGAGAAGATATTGTGTATGACAATTTAGATAGAAATCCAATACCTTCAACAGAAAATCAACAGCTATTGGCTATGTAGCTATATGTTCTACTTTATGGTTTCATTCAGGAAGTAGTCCATCAGTTACTGATACGTTCCACATTGATTATTAAACTGACATCGTGAAATTCTTGCTACTACAGTCGACTGGCTGATTACTCAATTTTAATTACTGTTGTACTTACCGACCGGTTCGAAACCTGTGTAAGTAAAGGAAGAATTGTTTACGTATTAAATGTAAAGTGAGTATTTTGCAATACCTTTCTCAGTAATTATGCATGTTTTGTATACGTACATTTTCGTTTTTGTAACAAGTTGTAAAAGAACTGTTGATTATTTTAATGCAACTCTGAACAAAATAAAAATACTTATGAATTCAGATTGCAAGTCGTTGCTAAAGAAATAATCCATGAACAAAAATCGCAACATACATAGTTGGTTATGGTATTGTATCCGTCGCAAAAAGAAAATTACTACAAATAGTAGTACCTAATGACTAATGACGCTGACGCCATGCTTGGTAAATTACAATATCCGGCAACAGTGTAAAATCATTAGATTAAAAAAAAAATGTTCGTTTGAGCGGACAATCTATTACTGGTTTAGGAAACAATTTTATTTTAATATCAGAAATTCAGAAATTCTTCCACATGTATTTTCGGTCGCCATGGTCTCGCAATGGTCGCCATTGATAAGAATTTATATTTATTGTAAACGAAAAATGTCCCAACAAGAATTATTCCATACAAATACTGGTACTCTTTAACATATAAAGGTACTTTAATGAATACAAAGTTGTATACTTCAAACTCTGCCAACTTTTCACAGCCAGTCAAGTTACTGTAAGTATATTTATTATATTGCAACAACGTTCCTTTAGAAATAGTCAAAGTGTTTATAGCCTCAACTTTTCAAGTCAATATCATCATCACCATAATTCTCCTGTCCTTATCCCAATTTGTTTAGGGACAACATCTCTTTTACTACCATACTTCTATATTAGTCGTCATCCCGGTAGTTACTCCTTTTCTCGCCATATCATCTTTGACACAGTCCATCCATCGGTTCTTTTGTCTTCTCCTACTCATATCCACATTCATACTCAAAACTTTCCTGACGACATTTTCCTCATTCCTGCTCATCACATGCCGTTACCATGACAACCGATTTCCACACGACTTCTAACTTTTTCAAGCCAATAGCTCTATTCTATTGCAACTTTGTCCTACCTGACCTTGACCAACGATTCTGACCGAGAACATTAATGCTCTTATTGTGCTTGCTAGAGGCACCGGATCTGACCTCATTTAAAATGTAATGCAAGCTGTACTCCATTACACTGTACTACATGACATTGTTGTGTAGGTACTTGACTATAAATGTTGATTTTATTATTTTCTATTTAATAAAGCCCGATGGTATTATCCGTCGGCAAAAATGACTAACTTCCATACAAAATATCATCCCCTATTAATCCTTTTTAGAGGATGAATTTTCAAAAATCCTTCTTTAGTGCTCACCTTCGTTATACATATAAGCACAGATTAATACAGATGGGACACTCCGCAGTTTAGGTATGAAGCTACAAGTAAGTACGCGGCGGGCCTATCTCACTGGGCTAATTCAGTAGGACTGCCGTGGTCAGCAGGCATGAGAGTTACGCATTAGAAAGAGAGGCAACTTGTAGTTGAATATAACTGCAGGTAATAAGCGTTGTGCGACCTGATTGCAATTTATTGTGTCGTAGCAAGAGTCGCTTTTTATTTAAATGATTTTGCGGAGTATACCATCTTTATTGATCTGTGATATAAGAAAGACTTGTAAAAAAAACATGCTTCTCTAGACCCAGCGATTTAGGCTGTTTGTTGTCTGTCAGTGAGTGAATTTAAGTTTTTTATTAAGCAAAAATTAATTAAGGTTTAAAATTTATTTTGTCTATATTTCTATTTAGCTGTATTTTAAACTAAGTATTATGCCTGTTCTCTATAATAGCAGTAATTCCCAGTTGCATAATTTCCTCCTTTGTAAATAGTTCTATAATGTACATAAGATTTGCTATTTAGTTTTTTTGAGTTTGAGACAATTTGATTTTATCAAGTCAGCTAGAAAGCACTGGCTTCGTCCCATCACAAATGGTACAACTTGACTACATTACATAAACCTAGCTGAACGAGGGTCACTTGATTACAATATCAAAGGCTTGCGAAAATACAGTTATTACATGGTGATGATGCTCACGCGACAATAGATGTAACAAGGCGTTGACTTGCAGTTGAGAGGTCGGGAGTTCATATCACTTCCGCTGCACCATTGTAGTGAGCCCCCATCTATATTATTTGCGACTATGATTACACTTGTTTGGAGTGATTTACTTCTAGTTTGTAAAAGGCTTCATTTTAATCTTATTCCCAGTTTATGAAAGGCTGTTCTTACGTCGCCAAATTCATCTTCATGTGGCCCATATGTGGCCAATGTAGGTAATTATGACATATTTTTTTTTTTGTTCTTTTTTTAACATTTAACGCGGTGGGGCTTGTTATGTTATCAAAAACTATTAAAAACCCGTTAGTTTTATAATGTGTTTCATAATTTGTTTAATGATGAAATATAGAAATTACAAAAATAGAGTATTAACTTATGAGTAGTTCTTGCATTATATATGTATATCTAATCTAGTAATTTAAATGACTTAACGGCTAGTGTTGTCACTTATCTTGAACTTGACCGCATTAACTTGAATAGTAACTATCTCAGTTAATAGCTTGTTATATAAAACGTTCTTATTCAATGAAAATAGAAAGTGATCGCTTGAATAGTCTGAAATAGCGACTGAGAACGCCGCATGAGTGTTTACAATGTTATCAGAGCTGTATACTGATGACTGATAAGAGGAAATTGATAACAGTCGTGTTAAACGCCAGTTAGAACGATATGAGAAAATTCCTTATGTGATACCTACTTGGAGTCTACGACTAATATCATACGTCTGTAGTATGTATAGAAGAAAAAGTCAAATGTTGTGCCAACCCTAAATACATTTGGATAAGGGCAAGAGAATGATGATGATGCTTGATGAAATGATGACACTTGGAGTTGACATGGAGAGTTTGAAAAAGATTTTTCTTTTATTTGAGATGGGTTTGCTCTTGAGTCTAATCTAGGCCGGAGGCGACAGAGACAAAGTCGACGATGGAGTGAGCTTACCCAGAAGAAGCTGGTTCATTCTCACTTTGATGAGATTAGGGTTGTATGCGTTCGGAAATAATGACATTATTATTTTTATAGGTCCGCTATAGTCATTGACGAACCAACTTAGGGTAGGTAACTTTCGGGTTTAGCGAAACACTTTGAGACTGCAGAAGTTTACTTTCTACTGACTGGAAGCCACACAGTACGATTTGCCTGTAAATCTCCTATTTAGTCAAGATAATGCCTAATATCTGCAAACTTAACAAAAGTTAGGTATTTCAAATAATTGTCCTTAGTCATTTTTAAACGAGTATCCCATGCGACCATAGTATCTTCAGTAGGCGTTGTCCTTGACACCTCGACTCATTGTGTCTATTTATAGCCGATGAGAAAAAACATTAAGTACGAGATTGCAGCGCCTGTGAGTTTCCAGCCTACGTTCTGCGTTGCTTTTGCTTTATTTACATTTTACCGATAAAGATTAGATTATGAACATAATATAGAAGAAAATGTTCGTTGCATTGCTAGCATAAATTCGCAAATTTCTGAAAACGGTAACACCTGGTTTTTGAATTGAGAATTTGAAGTTGAGAACTTGCTAAACCCTAGCATTACTAAGGGCCTTAGCACACCTCAGCCACGAAACCGCGAAACCACATGATGTTGCGCTACTCAAATCGCATTTCGTGTAGCGGAACATCATACGAGTCAGCTGAATTGAACTACAGCGGTTTAGCTGCTATGGTTTCGCGGCAGAGGTGTACTAAGTCCCTTAATAACGCCCGCGAAATTATAAAATTCTTATGTTTTTGCAATGACATATTGACAAGCTCTCAACTTCACATTCTCATTTCAGATACCGACGCTAGTGGTGTGATCAAAGCAAGTCTAGTTTCAGCGAAGAACAAAGTAAATCTATGTCAGTCCTATGTATACGGGTCCAGAACTTAAGATGTTGACGTAATAAAGCCTAAACCTACTACTATTATAATCAACGATAAGTGAATGTAGGCTGAGCAAATTGGGGCAGTGTGTAACAACAATGAAGCTTTACTATATAACACACCTGGCGAGACGAGTATATTTAGTTATTAGATAATTAAGTTGACTATATGCAATCCGGCAATGCCTTTTAGACAAACTCTGCGGAAAGTAGGCATTACAAATGCACATGGCTGTAACTTGCACAAAAGTATGCAAGCAGCTTGCATGACATTGAACCATAACTACTTCTGCTTGGTGAATGTTACAATGGTTATAAATAATATATTTGTGCATGTTAAGTTACGTGCATTACGTGCTTAGCCATAATATCACACTAGCCACGTATGTGAAGTGACATTTCATACCATATGACAGCTCAGGCTCACATGACCTAAGTTTTTACGGTGACATTTTACGGAATAGACCAGCTGGTAATACTAAATAATAGTTGTACGTATATTGAATTCAGTTGTATAAATGCAATTCGGCAAAGTCTTCCAAACAAACTACCGTGAATTAGTCGTTATGAAAGTTGTAAGCGCCAAAGCAGACACACGTAATGCTCCCCGAGATGACAATACAGAGAAAGTCACTTACTGCTTTCACTGTACCTATTAATACTGTTGTAATTTGTATCAATATAAAGGATGCTATGAACTCTTTTGTGGATCGTTTAAGAACATAATGGTTCTGATTCAATTGATTCTGCAGGCGTACAATCTTTGCAAAAGGTTATTGACACGCTTTGCTTGATCATGTACATTAAATTATTTCGCATTATCATTTACATTACCATAGCATATTAAAATTGTGGTTGGTATTCGACCAATTAAGTTTTCGAGGCAATGAGTTAATTTATAAGCTATCAATCACCCAGCTCTTTTTGCAGAATTTTGATTCAGGGTCTTCGACAGTCACTGAAATATTTCACAGAAAGATTCTGTGCCTATTGATGGCCCAAAAGTAACTTCCCTTGAATTTAAAACAGTGACGTAATGAGGTACGTTTAAAATATTAATTCGGAGTACCATGGCCGTTGGACGAAAACGTGGGATAATAATCGTAAATGACTCATTCGACCTTACCAATTATGGAACTGTCTCGTGAGTTAGGCCTTAAAATGTGACTGAACCAAAAGTATTTGATGCTGAACGTAAGATATTTGAAGTTATAATATAGTACTTAAGTCTTTTTACATAGTTCTCATATACAATCATATATTCAACGTTAATGATGCACTTAACTAATATTTTGTAACATTAAGTATAATGAAAAAAAAAAAGAATGTCCATGGAGTTTCTAGTCCGTGCTGCTCTATAGGAACCTATTATGCTTGGAATGGTCAACTAGCTTCAGCAATGACTGACCGAATCCTTTAACAATTTAAAAGTGGTTTAATTGAAAAAATGTTTAAGTTTGAGTGTTTCTTGTAGCGCTACGGAAGTAGCTATCGTCTTCCTCACGATTTTTATTGAAAAGAAAATGAATTCAAGGTTTTTTTCGGACACGTTTTCCTTCGATTTAGATTAGCATTTGAATAGCATGGTATGTTGATTTCCATGGCGCTATCAATCGATAGATTACATAAAGCAGCCTCGATAATGTGCCCTTGACCTTCAAGGTCATCGCATGTTAAGCGCCACTTACCCCTATCATATCAACGATTTGTTATTTTTACGATTGTATATGAAACGACTGCTTTTATTTTACGTAGGTACCTTGGTTTTAAACTGCCCATTTCCAATTTTAATTTCGGGTTCATCACACCGGAAAGTTTAATTATGGTGGCTTATCTACTTAAGGAGAAATAAACAACCAAAAGACTTTTGCGAAAGTTAACTGCAGTCTCCGTAAACGGTACAATAACCGGTAACTGCAGATACTTTAACTTAACGAGTCCAATGCTCTCACTGAAAATGGCCTCAAGCGATGCGTTGGTGTTTAAACTCGCCATGAAAATGGTTATAGCCATGAGATCACGTTTCAAGATCACAAAAAATCGCTAACACTTTTTACACCGGCGTTTTGACCTTCCAGCACGGAATCCAATCAAACAACATCGTCTATGTATGTACACAAGTAAACATTAGGAAAGTGAAAACATGGTAGAACCTGAACTGTTCGACCGTGACCTTGAACTTAACTTCAAAAACAACAACAAAACTAACACAACTGTGCGAAAAACTTAAACTATCGCAATATCACAAACTTACCTTCCTTTTTCGCGGAATTTTGAATACCTACTTACTGACTAGAATATTGAAAATTGCAAATAAAAAACTATTGAGTGTATAGTAAACTAAGTTGGCACGTGGATATAACACTTGCACGATGTGAAACCAAGGCAATAAGTGGTGTGTTTGTGTACAGTTCTCATTGCGATGCTATGCAGTCACAGACTGGCGCGCGAGCGGTCGGTCGAGCTGCGTGACGTCACGCAGTTAAGGCGAATACAGGGAAGTCATAAGTGTTGCTCAATACTTTGTAATATTGACAAGTTATTGATAAGTTAATGATGGTGTCTTTGTGATTATTTTTGAAGGGGATAATATGACCATAGACAATCGTCGACGTTTATAAAGTTTTGAAAAATAATAATTATATTGAATTTGACGTTTTTGAATTCAGTTCTTAGGAGTTTTGCATAGACAAGTTAAACGTTTGTTTTCCTTAAGTACCTACTTTGGGTTTGGTAAAGAAAAATATTACACTTTTGAAATAAGTAGGTAATACAGGCTGGTATTTTGCGAAAAGCGTACCTACATTAATTATATTAATGACATTACATTTAATTAAAGAAACATGGACTACTGATTTCAAACTAAAGAGGAATTGTCTTTGGATCCAAAAATGGCAGTTGATGGCAACACCTGTCACATTGCAAGAATAGACAGTAGAGCAACTGGTAACACTACAAATTCAACTGTTAATATTATGGGTCAACTAGATTTGTTGGTACATACTTAAATGAAAGGGGTTTCTTTATAATTATCAAGAATAAGTTGTCCCAAAAAAATATTGGGATTACACATAAAAGATAAATCAATTTCTTTCGTTACTTGAAGTAACGTTCCAATTTAACTTCCCATTAAAATCCGGAGCATATCTAACTTACTTTATAGCATACATGATTCTGTCCTTGCGCTCGCATAGGTCATACATTTTATAGCTCTCCTTAAAAGTTAACTTAACGTGTTAAGAATGTATATTGAGTTTTTGCATTAAATATATAATATGATCACGTTACATCCAATCTGTGCGCATATACCTAGTAAAAAAATCTTATGTAACAGAAAAATAATTAAATGTCAAATATTTATTATTTCGGCAATTTCAGTAAATTCTTTGAATTCTGAAGAAGGTTCTTGATTTCACGACAACAAATTGGCTAAAAATTAAATATGATGGATTGCAGAGAGTAAAGTAAAATTGGAACAAGAGTAGATAATGTAGGTAGGTACGGACGCCAGCACATCAAGCTACTACAATCTGTCAGATTTCATTAAAAGATTTTCGACTTTATTGCTAAAGCATTAGGTTCAAGGTTGATTGGGAAAAACTGACAGTTTCGGGTGGGTTGACCTGCTGGCGTCTGTACATAATTAACAAGAAAATTATTTGCTATTTTTTCATCGAACGGAAGGAAATTAAACCAGTTAGATAATTGTAGCGTCTCTTGCCTTATAAGACCTGTATTAATGAAACAAAAAAAATCGCAGTATATAAACTTTTCATCTCTTACAGTCGGTTATAAAACCTCACTTTGTCAGTTTAGCAATGTCGCCTTAATTCCACAACAATGGGCCTTGAAATCGAGTGCATTAACCTAGTCGCTCATAAACTAAAAATAAGAACTGGCTAACTGCTGTAGGTATAGCACAGGTAACTTAGGTCTAGAAGAAAATCTAGCCTTATCAGCATAGTGAGGAATATTGGTAGTTTGTCTAAATTCTTGGAGTAAAATAATGATGCAATTTTTAAGCTACACATAATAAATAATATTTAAATTTGTTGAGTTATTTTTTGTAAGTAGGTACTTACTAGTTTAAAAAAAAAAAATTTTTGTAGATAAGTTTATAATTATAATGAAAAAATTGTTAATTTCTGGAATTCCATGTTTCGGAAATGTGGACATTTAACTGTGGCTTGCGAACTTTTTTTATTGTATCTTGTTATCAGTAATCGTAATCTGCTTTATCGTTGCATCGATACTACAAGATATCGATAGTACCTATGTTTATACGATTAAAGCTGATAAAATCATGTCACATTATGACTACAATTTCTCAAAAATTATGAATTAACTTATTAGTCAGAAGCGTATTTTTATAATCCGTTTGATATGATTTTACTTAGGTATAACAATAATTTCAACATGAATTTCTAAAAAGTATGGGAAACAAAAAGTTTCCCATATTTGTTAAAAAAAATACCTAAAGTTGCAAGAAACACACTTTTATTTCTATGACAAGCCCCTTCAAGATAGCATTAACAAATATTTGAACACAACTTAATGATCAGAACTATTTACTTAAAAAAATAAACATTGATGATATCCAGCAAAAATGAAGAGCGATGCCTTTACAATATGTTCAACTGTTCTGACTCCATTTAAAATGGTAATATCTCAATTAGTATGGGAATTTATTCATTTTGCGGTGTGCCCGGGCGTACAGTAT
The DNA here is from genome assembly GCA_948252095.1 of Dicycla oo. Taxonomy (NCBI): domain Eukaryota; kingdom Metazoa; phylum Arthropoda; class Insecta; order Lepidoptera; family Noctuidae; genus Dicycla; species Dicycla oo. Next base: position 2,845,650 of record OX411713.1, read on the forward strand.
AATTAATATTGGTTAATAGTTGTTTTTTCATCAGCCATTGTTAAGGTAATCGCGAGATATCGATCTTTTAAACTACCGTAGACTGTGCTACTTGTATGGACATCTAGCGGTTACCGGGTGAACTAATTATCTATTAATAGAACATGAGGATAAGTGTATTCTTATCTGAGAACACACATGTATTTACTAGGCGAATACCTAGTAAAGCTCTCGTTATTTCGATAGTTTGTTATCATGACTTCCGGGACTTCCCCGATAATAGAGCATAATATCTGGTGATCAAAGTAATGAGTGGTATAGTATGGCAAACCTAGTCTTTATAAATGTTTAGACTGTGACCAAAGAGTAAAGTAAGTTTACTGTGACTCACAATACCAATTGAGGAGCCGTTTGTAATCTAAATTGATCGTAGGCAATTGAATTATTAATTTAAGAGACATATTCGAGTTCGTATTGCACTTTACACGATTAAAGCAATTATTGTGAATTTAGTTGTTTAAATTCAATAAAATGAGTTTGCTCAATAAGGAAGTTTGTGGCGATCAAATTATATACGTTTTATTTTTGTATCTTGAACATAATTATTTACCTCTAACATACCAACGCAATTGATTGTTGTCATGTAATTAATCGATTCATCATTCAATCATTAATCTAAGTAATGTCAAGTATAAAATAAAAAGGGTAAATCAACCAGCCGACTAAAAAAAAAAATGTATATATACATAGTTATTGGTAAAACACCAACCACCTCGTAAGGGGTCATTGTACTCATCATTATGAACAACTTTTACTATGGGACCAAACCTGAAATCGCAAAAAAATCAGCTGTACAGTACATTTTGACGAATTATGCGAACATAAATGTACTGAACAACTTGTTTTTTTTTCGCGATATTGGGTTTGGTCCCATAGTAAAAGTTGTTCATAATGATGAGTACAATGACCCCTTAAGAGGATGTTGGTGTTTTACCAATAACCCTATTATATTTATCGAAAAAATAATATTCGATAAAAAAAATTTCAGACTTCTATAGCAACTGCGTTTTAAAATTTAATGAGTCGAAAACTAAAAAGGTAAGTACTTGTTTAGTCAGACAGAGAGGATACCTTGAGTGCCATTAACATGGCTAATTAAATTATGTCTACTACGAGCTGCTACACAAGTCTGACAGTACTACGAAACAGTCACTCACCTCAAGGTCATTCTTGGCATGATTCAGCTTCTCCAAATGCAGCCTTAGCGCGTCCACCGACGTCACCGGTTCGTCTTGGATGTCGTTTTTATCTAAAATCGCCTTGATTTTATCCACAAGTTGGCAGAAGTCTTTCCAAATCTCCAAGTCTTGCTCAAGCTGGGCTTGGCGAGATTTTGCAGAGTTGAGGGTGTTCTTCAAAAGCTGGTTGTGTTTTTGATGGTCTTTAGATAACTCTTCTTGTTCAGAAGCTGCTAATGACGGCCAGATTTTATCAACAATATCTTGCATGCGCTTTGCAACAAGATCTTTCATTGAAGGTTCTGAAGTGTTGAAGAAAGATTTATGCTCTTCTAAATCAGATTCGATGTTCTCAAAGTCTGTGCCGTTCTTGCCCATATCCAGGCGAATGGTCGCTTCGTTGACCCAGATGTTCAATTTCTCGACGAGTTGTAGGTATTGCTGTCTGTACTTCTTATTATCTTGCAAGTATTTTTCTCTGTTAGCTAACTCTGCTGGTAACGATGTCTTCAGAGAGTTGGCTTCCGACATCATTTCAAGTAACGTGCTTGGTACTCCATCATCGTTTTTAATAACATCAGTGATCTTTGTAAGTTTGTCTAAATACGACTGAATGTTTTTGACAAGGGTGGCGTGTTCTGTGAGTTTCTTGTCGACACTAGCGACATCTCTGTTGAGGAGTGGTCGGGAGTGTACGGCTGCTTCATTGTCGTGCAGCCATTGAAGGATCTCTGACAGATCTGAGCCCAGTTTCTTGTGTTCAGCTGCGGCTCTTTCATGCTCTTGACGCTTGGCTTCTACTGTTCTTCTCAATGTTAGGAGCTGTTGTTTTAATGACTGTAGAAGTTCAGTAATGTTGTTTCTGTCGATAACTGTACCTTCAGCGGCGATCTGTTGACCTTTGTCTGTGGCTGTAGCAAGCAAAGCTTCACATCCTTGGATCTTGACGATGATGTCATCGTAGCGTTTGATTTTATCTTCCAAGGAATCATTTGATTTCTCAATTTCGGATGTAAGGTCAGTGTATTTGGATATGAACTCTTCGATTTCCTTCACTAGTGCAAAGAATTGCTCTCGCAGAAGTAGGAGCTGTTTCAATTTAGATATTTGGTCTTCAATAGTGCTCATCAAGTCATCTTGTTGAGTTAGGATATCTTGGAGGTCGTGTAAGTTACCACCTTGTAGTTCGTTCAGCATTGCTTTGTTCTTCTTCAGGTCAGCTAAGATAGATTCGTAAGCTTGAATGATTGGCTGTACATCTTCAACTTTGCTTCCAATAGGTTTGTTCAAAGCCTTCAGTTTATTTTGGATTTCGTTCAAGAATTCAAGTGCAGCAGCGATCTTGGCTGCAGCGTCCTTGTATTCCTTAATGTGTTTGAGTAGGATGCCCTTCTTATCATTGATGATAGCCTTGATCCTCGCGAATCTATCGGAAAGAACGTTAACTTGTTCCTTCAGCTGCAGTTTGTTGGAATCTGACAACGAATCCATGAGTTCTTTGGACTTGTCCTTAATTTTGCCAATATTCTTTTCAACATCATCGGCTTCTTTGCTGAGTTTCTCGAACTTGGCAAGTTGTTCTTCGAGTAGTTGAAGGCTGGTAGTACGTAGTTCAGGAGTTGCAGCTACCTCGGCTTCATTCAACCAGCTCTGGCACTTGGCAACTTCAGATTCAAATTCGTTCCTGCCTTGTAAGCGTTTGTTGAGTGCTGCGAGTTTATCATCGATATCAACCTTTGCTGAGGTGTAAGACTTGTTCAGATCTTCTAGAATAGCTTGTAACTTAGCCCTGTCTTCGGGAGAGCAGTCCTTGGATACAGCGTTGCCTTGACGCATCACTTCAGCTAAAGTATCGTTATGGAAGTCAGACAACTCACTCTGGTGTTTCTTATGTACTGCAATCTCTTTCTCAACCTTAGCGGCTTCTAAAGGTACTGGGCCACCAAGTTTCTTAATCTCTGCGAGTTTAGCTTTAAGCCAGTTCTTAGCTTTTTCGATATCATTCTCGAGTTTCTTCCTATCCTCAGCGCATATGCCCAATCTTTCTATTTCCTGTTTGATGAGTGAGGCTAGTTGCTTTTGCTTTGAGGACAGTTCAGACAATTCTGACTCTAGTTGCATCTGTTCAGAAGGTTCAAGTTCAGCTTGGATGTTGCTTACCTTCTTCTCTAAAGAGTCGATGACTGTTTTCTTACCGTCAGTTTCTTTAAGAAGATTGGCTACCTTCTTCTGTCTTTCTTTAACAGACTTGCTCTCATAACCAAGAGGTTCAGGGTGAAGGATGTTATTGATTTCTTTTTGCATCCATTCGTTCTGGGCGTTGACCTCGCTCTTGGTGCCATCGATTGCTTTGTAGGTAATCTCAAGCATTTGTAGCTTGCGTTGGATACGTTTAGCGATGTCATTGTATCTTCGTTCCACTGATTTCATCTGCGAAAAACGTACTCGATATAGTAAAAATATCTGAAAACCATTTGAAAACGTGCACGAGAGATTTGTAGGTAAAATACTTTAATTGCCGGTTTAATGACAGTAAAATGAGTAATTTCACGGTGACGTCACTAGTATTAATATTTGTCACGGTCACGTTTTGTCATTTGTTTATCTATAAATTGACTACTTACTTGTTCTTCGACCTGTTGAGATTCCAAGTTGCTGACGATGTTGATGACTTGAGAGCCAACAGACTTGATGCTGTCAACTTTGTCTTTTCCAGCCTGTCCGAACTCAGAAGATAGTTCTTTAAGAGCGCTGAGCTTTTGAGGACATGGGAGACCAGATCCCTTGTCAGCGAGACACATCTTCTTGAGTGTGGAATCGAAGAAGTCGTGGATTTCTTGGCATTTGTTGCGGAAGGCGTCGATGATGGCTTGGTTGCCCTTCTCCCTTTCGATGGCTTTGAGGATGGCCTGTTCTAAGTTGTCTAGCTCTTCTTCCAGATTGATTTCGTCTTCGAGTCCTGTACAATGATAAGTTATGATCAATATTCTAATTCATCTTGTTTTGTAAGAAAGTTACTCTTGTGTTTTGAGTCTTGTGTCAGGATAATAAAAATATTACAGACTAGGTATACAATACGTTATCCACTACAAAAATCTTATTTGTAAAAAAATATTTGAAAAAGTTGAAACAATATTATTAATTACTTAACATACAATACCTAAAATGTTGCACTAACCTTCAGTAGGAATCTCAGTAAGCAGCCTATTCCTCTTTTCACTCAGAGAAGCCAGTACATCATTCATCGCTGCCATATCTTGCTTAGCAGCCTCAGGCCTCAATTTGGATGGGTTGGCGAGCCAATCGCGGGCCAAAGCAGTGTGCACCGCAATCCATTCCTGGATCTCTAAGACTTGCTTCATGGCCTCTTCCATGCCATGGACAGCGTCTCCTAATTCCTCCAAATGACTTTGTACCTGTAGGGTGTGAACAGTGTTAGAAGATTTTGTATGGAAAGTGTGAAAATGATGGTGCTGTGTGATTGATCATCATGTGTGAACATTCATCATTGTACTTGCTGCTGTTAAGCCTGTTGCAATGTAGATTCTGATATTTTTTTTATTAATGAGTCTTCAATAACTACGGATGAAATTAACAATGACAAAGACTACGAAATTCTAAATGCAGTGGGGATTTGCAGAAGTCTTTTCAATTGTATTGTGATTTAGTCACTGGACTTAGTAGAAATATCCCTACCAAGTTCTTGTTGTGCTGTGCCAGCAGTGTTTATAGCAGAAATTCTTAGAGAATATAACACGTATTACATTTATTCTCCAAGCAGAAATTAGATGTCTCTCAGACGTCGCTAACTAAGAAAGAGTTTACTTACATAAACAATACAGTTTCTAAAAACATACCTGGACGTTGTTAAATAACTTAAAAGAAAAAAAAAAAAATGACAATCATTCCAGAAACAAGCATCCTTACCTTGGTTTCGAAAGTCGAAAGCTTTTGACCGAACTCAGGTGCTTCGAGCGTCCTTAGAATAAGGTCAATGCGTGGCGCGCTCCCTACTTCGCTCACTTGCTTCTATAAACAAACCATGCATCACACACAGACATCAAAACAGTGCGGGTTAGTATGTATTAATTGATTATTGGGTTGACAGAGAAAATATTCGATTTGGTTGGATACCAAGTAACATACCATAACGTCACGCCAGCCCAAACGAATGGTAGGGCAAAGCTGTACCTATTTAGTACCTACATCCACATCTCCTCAGTTATGTTCAAGTCCCATTTAATAGTAAGGTAGGTATGTTGGGGTAGGTTCGGCGCTGGGATAAGACCGTATGAATAAAGTTCTGTCAACATTGTGTTCTGCGCTGTTTTACGTACGAGTATGTTGTCCCTACACTATGTTTTCAGCATTAAAATACTAACTAATTTGGCAATATGTTGCCAAATTAGTCAGGAATTTAATTCGTACGATCTCATACCAGCGCCGAACTTACTTCAACATACTTCTACCAAGTGTGATTTCATTTTTCATTTCTAAATACTAGTACTGAGACACATATTGAAATCTTTAGCTTTATCGAAATCATATCAATTACAACAGTCATCAAAACTACTCAGCGATCTCTACATTGACGAGGATTATGGTCTGGCAATTTGTCCTAAAACACTGCCATTACCATCCCTACCTAATTGCTATTCCACCAATTCGCACTAAGCGTTTCCAAATGTCTTTTATAATGCGCACAGCAAAAGATTGGAACTCACTACCTGCGTCTATGTTTCCGAGCGCATACAACCCTAATCTCTTCAAAGTGAGAGTCACCAGGCTTCTTCTGGGTAAGCTCAGTCCATCGTCAACTCTGTCTCTGTCGCCTCCGACCTAGACTAGAGTCAAGAGCAAACTCATCTTAAAAAAAGAAAAAACAACTATGTTCAGGCACGAATTTCCATTCAAATCTGAATGATGTCATACTACAGGTACCAATCATATCGTATTTTATATTGAAACTCATGCTTGAACATCGTTCTGGAATACGGTCCTTGGAATTGCTTTTCTATTTTACCTAGTTATTTTATGATTGGCTTGCTAAATATTTATAATCTATTCGATTGACATATATTATTATTTAGGTCGCAGTGACCAAGGGAGTTTTGATGAATCCTAACTTTTTCCTATAGGTAGTCCTAAAGTACCTATCTCAAACCACGTTCCGGTTGGGATAGATACAATTAAGTAAATCTAACGTTATCGCATCCACAGATACGTTTTCTGATCCATTTGCTTACCTGTTCATCAGATACTTTGGAACAGACCATATACAATTTCTAAGTTAGCAAAACAACTGGCAATCGATATATTTTCTCTGTCATTTCTCAGTACAAACGTGACATGTAGCAGAAGCATTCAATTCAACATTGTAGAGGTGTTATTAAGTGATCTCGTAGTAGTAAGAAAAGTACTAAGTGAATTATGTTATACAAATGTGCCCGTTGTACTTTATACAAACAGTGCTCGCCTCTCATTGTCTGACTAGAGATTATCATGTTTACTTAATAGGATTATCATTTTCATTTTGTACGGTTTTAGCAGGTTTTGATTCAATTTACATGTATGAAACATACGATCGGTACCCGTATTATATATCTTGCAGAAGTCTAGCGATAGCAAAATTTGCGCAATAATTGCTTTCCAATCGCAAATCGGTATTATGTATCGGCGATACGTCATACTGATTTGGGATTGATAAGCGATTGAAAAGCAATTATTGCGCAAATTTTGCTATCACTAGGCGTCTGCAAGATACGTAATAAGCCTGCGGATGTTGTTCTTGTGAGATCGTTTCAGAAATGTAGCGCCTGTCATTTTGTTCAACTTGTATTTTGTATCGTCGCAAACAAAAAATTGCTATGCGTGTTATGATTTTTTAACTGTTTTTGTTACCCATTTAAACCCAGGGTAAGGAACTATTTTTGTCACCATTTTGGAAAAAGTACTTTAAAATAACGTATGAAGTTAATTATACCTTAATCATACATTAATCAGAACAAATTATGTTGTGGTCAAACATTGTAAAAAAAAACATATACTATTTCCACAATAAATCCAGACCAATTAGAGATAAAAACCAGCCAAGTGCGAGTCGGACTCGCGCACGAAGGGTTTCGTACCATCTATAAAAACGGCAAAATATCATGTCTGTTGTATGGTAGCCCTCTTAAATATTTATTTTATTCTGTTTTTTAGTATTTGTTGTTATAGCGGCAACAGAAATACATCATCTATGAAAGTTTCAACTGTCTAACTATCACGGTTCATGAGATAGAGCCTGGTGACAGACAGACAGCGGAGTCTTAGTAATAGGGTCCCGTTTTACACTTTGGGTACGGAACCCTAAAAAGAAGTTTAAAATCACACCAACAGATGGTTGCACAGTTTATTCCAATTTACAAATAGTTTTCCATTTCTTACAATAGGGAGAATTTCTTAAAAGGGAAAATTTCTTAAGATTAATTCCTAATTCCACAATAATCTCGATTCAGACAAAACCAGGTGCACAAAAGTTACATTGCCAACGATAAAGCCTTTACATTATTATTGTTCTAACTACGATCTATCTACAACAAAGTTATCTATTCTGTAATAATTATTAATTATTATTAAGAGATCTTATCTTACATCAAAAACGTTGGTTCTGTTCGTTTTGTCGACCTGGCGAACTTATAAGCATAGATTAATATTTATTATAAATTATTTGCAGATCATTCAGTTTCTTTAAGCTATGAGAATCGCGTTGCATTGGCAGGATTAAGACCTACTACTCTTTAAATTAACAATTCGTTATTTAAATAGAAGTAGGCTTTAACGTTTATCTTGAGAGCGTACTCTATACATCATCATCATCTGCATAGCCTTTACTTAACTATATTGGAGTTGGCATCCAATCTAACCGGATGCAGCTGAATTCCAGTTTTTTAGATGGAGTGACTGCCTATTTGACCTCTACAACCCAGTAACTGGGTCATACGATACCCCTTGGTAAGACTCGTTGCCAGACTTTCGGACTTCTGACAACCCGTAACGACTGTCAAAGATCCACGAATGACAGCCGAGATCAACGGCTTATGGCTACTCCTCTATACATATGAAAATTATTTAGGACTTACTTATACTTATACTTCTTACCATATTTAGAACCTTTTAACTGTTACGTAGGTATACATATTTAAACTATAATTCATTTAGGCTGGACTAGCAATTTTGAACACTTTCATATTTAATAGAAAAAAAACTAAATTTTAATAAGCTATAAGTACATACAAGAATTTAAGACGAATAATTTTGGACGGATCTGTCACACTTCAAACCATAGGTATTCAATTGTACGAGTATAATACTTACGTAATAATAGTATTTATCAATTATTTAATATTTTTAATAAGGCCAAAATTCATATAAACCAATCTCATATCAATTTCCTATTACCTAACATATCCAATGCAACACGATTCTCCACACAATGAACACTCAACTCCTTCAATCCTAATCAATCCACATCAAAACGACGTCAAAACTTTAGAAGCGAGTATATTAGTAGAAGCCTTCAGTACCTGGTCTATGAGGTCCTCCAGCCTGGCCCGCACGTGCAGCTCGCGAGGCGGGATGGGCAGCGGCGCCGTGTCGGCGGGCGACGACGGCCGCGACACGGACGCGGCGGCCGCCGAGCACGCGGCCACGGCGGCCGACAGGCGGCCCTTCTCGGTTTGTAGGCGGTTGTGGAGACCCTGCGAAAACATTTATGTTACATATTCGTTTTCAAATCTGACTGGTAGAGTCTGGATTTGTTGCATTTGATAGCCCAATTCTTGAGTAAGGTTATTGGCTATTTAACATCACGCTATGACCCTTACGAGCCAAGCAAAAAGAAAAAAGCGGTAAACGAAGTAATAGCACGGGCAGACGATGCGATGCGACGCGGTAGGTCGGGGGAGACAGAAATTTCACGCGGACGAAGTCGCGGACAGAAGCTTTTTTAAAATAAGCTACGCTACTAGGCAGGGTGGATTTTATCTCTGCCCACTGATAGTAATAGGCTGCAAGTTTAAAAAGTGTTTATGGTTTTTCTGTTATACTTTGTTTGAGAATACTTACAGTTAATTGTAGTAATTTATGATAAATAAAATTGAACAATTGCCAGTTAAATTACTGGACAATGCGTAGCTTTAGACACCTGTGCAAAATATTGAATTGTGTATATCTATCTACGAGTAAATATCAATTGCCAGCACCTGTTCGTAAAGAGTTACACCATTTGTTATGATTTGCTATGTTATTATTACTGTGATATTATTCCTGATTTTATATATTGTGTAAGTGTTTACACCTGCTAAACACAAAAATCTTGTTCACTCACCCTAGCCTTGTCCAGTAATTCACGGCCGTGCGACAACCCATCAACCTCGATATCGAGCTCAGTAATCGCCGGTTCCATTTCATCCAAGTTATTCAGAATGCTCTCCAGTGTATCTTCATATTCCTTAAACTTGGCCAAACCTTCTCTCAAACGCCTTTCAATTTGTAAGGCAGTAGCTAAAAGACTCTTGTGACTGTCATTGACATTCTTTAACTGTTTTCCGACAGTTTCGCGAATAGATGGCGTTGATTTTTCGTAGCGTTCAATTTGCGCTTGACCCTTGCCTTCTAGTTCGTCTAATGTTGACCTGTATTTCTGTATGTCATCGAGTAAGACAGCATGTTGTGCTAGCTGTTCTTCTGTTTGCTCCCTATTAGCAATGTATAAGGAGTTATGTGCCATAAGTTGGAAGGAAATTTGTAACAGCCATTTCTCAGTGTCTTGCAAAGATTGATGGTAGTTGTTGTAATCTTTGATCTCGGATTCAAGATCAGCTTTCTTCGCGGCGCATTTCGCGCGTAACGCATTGCATTTCTTTTCGATTGCTGTGACTGATTCTTTTATGGCTGGTTTCTTTGCCCACGAGCTTAGTTCAGCTGCTTCACTCTTCAGTCTGTCTAATTCTGGTTTCTTATTATCAATTTCATCTTCAATATGTTTGTATTTCTCTAAAAGAGTCTTCATTTCACCTAATTCTCCACCTGTAGGAGGAACTTTATCCAAGTTTTGTTCCGTATCCTTAATCCATTGGTCCATCTTCTTTTTAGATTCTTCGAAGTCCTCCCATTTGCCGATAGCGGCTTTGAGCTGTGCTGTGATAGAGTTAAGGTCTATTTTTAGTTGGTCCCAGCTTTCCTGTAAGATCTTCACATCATTGCGAAGACCATCTTGTTCTTCAGGCGGTGTGTTATTAAGGGCTTTCTTGAAAGCTTCTTGTAAGACAACCAGTAAGTGATGTCCTTCAGTCATTCGGTTGTTTACAAGTTTGACTGTCTCTAGTTTATCTTTAGTTGTCTCAATATCACCAACTCCGATAGAATCGTGGACAGTACCGTGAGCTGTTTCAAGCCATTGTTGGAGATCTTCCTTAGCTTTGATAAACTCAGTGTGGTCAGATAAGTTCTTCTCGCCATTGGAAACTAGACCTTGAATCTTGGTGAGTAAGGTGGTGTATTCAGTTTGTAAGTTGACTGTCTTGTCACGGACCCAGGCGCAAGCGCTCTGTTCCATTAGGTTTTCACATCTGTCGTTAAGTTCTTCTAGGACGTGTTTATGTCCTAATGCTTCAGATAGGAGTTCCTGTAAAATGACATAAATATATTATATATATATACAAAACATCACTTTTGAAGCAACCATTGTTTTGAATTTAGTAAAAAAGCTCTCTCTTTTTAAAACTCAGTTATTCTAATTAATTAATTGAGCAGTCAAATTCCTCATTTTTTAAACTAATGACATAAGGTAGATGAACGCAGTCCATTAACCCAAAAGATGACAGACAGAGTATGCCTTGTGATATTAAGTCAACAGAAGCATTGCACATAAAGTTTACAGAAATAAATAAGTTTAGTAAACTAAATACTCACGCGACACTTATCAAGATGCTCAGGCGTGATCTTATCCACCTTCTGCACAGTCTTCAGCTTATTATCGAACTCTTTCACCCACTTGCTCATTTTCTCCGAAGTTTCCAGGTAATCAGACCAGGCCGACAAACACTTCTCCAGCAATTTCTTCGTATCTTTACAAATCTGTTGGAGATTCTCCCATTCGATCTTTAACTGTTTTATCTCTTGGTTGATGTTATCTTTACCTTCATTGCCTGTAGTTTCTAGTACTGCGTTACTAAGGCTGATTGCCTTTTTGAGTAGTGCTTCTCCTTTAGGTAAAGATTCGATGATTTTGTTGACTTTTTGAAGTTTCTTTTGTACGGAGTCCTTTTCTCCGTGAGAGTCAGAACACTGTTGAATCTCGATCTTGCAGTTTCTAATCCAGTCGTAGAAGTTGTCGTAGGATTCTTTGTATTGAATGTGGGAGTTCACGTAGTCTTCCAGTTTCTGTGGAAAATATTTTCGTTAGTTTCAATATATAACTGAAAGTTAATTGAAATTGTTAGTCGCTTCTGTTGAAGTAGAATCATTACGTACATTTTCGCAGCTAATTTTAAGAAAAAGAAAATACTGCACCTCGTTGATTAGACAAATATTGTGTCGTGACGTGATCATCAGTTTAAATTTTACGGATTTGAACGATACTAAGACGAACGCGTGACCTGACCTTAGGTGTTAAACTGCATTCCACACTAATATCTAATAGTCTTAGTTGTTTATTATTATGTTGAACTCTTTTACTGTATCTATACATGGTCTTCATATGATCTAACCAAGATTATGTCTGGACCAAAGAGACTGTGACCTCTGAGTTGGTTTCAGCCTTTCTTCTCAGAATAGTCCGATAGGAAACGCCGACCTCATCTAGTTTAAAAAAAATATGATTGACGTGTAAAAGTGTTTGTGCAAACCTACTTACAGCCGGTCTATTCTGTACAAATCTCACCGTGAAAACGTCGGTGAAGTGAGCTTGAAGAGAGTTGTCATTCCACCTGATGCTAGGGATTGACACTATTGACAGCTCACTTTGTACAGAATAGCACTGCAGGAATAAGTTCATTTTTACATTTCATAAATGAGAAGCAAGCTCATCAATGAAAAGCACAAACAATATATTTGTTGTGCTTTTTATTGATGAGCTTGCTTGCATTACCTTGTTTCTACCTCTTTTTTTATGAGTGGACAGTTACTATAGCGTGGCCAATGACTAAAGCAGTTACCCTACATTACTTAACAAATTTTATAAAGATACTCACCGCAATCATCTCATTAACAGTCTTCCTGATCCCATCATACCTCTTCAGAGTATCCTCAATACCCTTCGACTTTAGAGAGGCATCCTCTTTAAGTTTCTCATTCAGTCTCTTGACCAAATCGTTGTGAGAGTCAATATCTCTGTTGAATGTTTTGAACTTCTCTAGCTTGGCCTTCTTCTCTGATAAGTCTTGGAGGAGGGAATCGTCTGATTGGATCTTCTGGTCAATGTCGTCCAGCCATTCTACTAGGAGTTTGTGGATCTGGAAATTGTTGGATTTGTGAGTATTGTGTAAGGGGATTTAATATTATCGCCTGCGGGCCTACACAGTGACATTCTATCATTGATATCATCAGATGCAAAAGTCAAAAATTTATCAAACACAAACTCAAAGCTTTCATTTCAATTGAACAGTTTACAGGCAATTTTTGAATTTTCAAAGGAGTCGGTCAGTCAGTAACATGAAGCTAGTTGCCTATCTCATGCCTAGTAGGTTTATATGGAGAAGAACGGGCAAAAACTCCATGAACACCCTAGTAAATTATATTATTACCACTATTGGTATTTAGAAGCTTAATCAATTACATATTGTTGGTCCAACTAATTGTTGTTGCTTGTTTGGATAGGCCACAATAACATGTAGATTTTACGGAAGACCCGAAACAACATTACTAGGGTATTATATTACATACGGGAATCGAACTCTTGACACATAGCGCAGCAGGAGCTAATCGCTCAGCAATTGCGCTGCAACTAATTTTGCCGTCAATTAATAAGTTTAAGAAACCGTAGTTTACATTTTAAGTAAGATAAGAACAGTCATTACAGAAAAAAAGAAAAAAAAAACTTATAAAGTTTTTTCCAGTGCTCCTTCTCAGAGTAGTCAAACAGGAAACCAGCCTTTCTCACCGCTTTTAAATTATTATTTATTAATTTAATGCTTTCTGTTAACTATGTTAGTCTCACCTTTGAAATATCATCAAACTGCGCCGCTCTACTGGTTAGTTTATTCCTGACATCTTGCAGGTCTGCTATCAGCTTGTCAAACTCTTGCTTTAAGTTATCAGTGTCCTCCTGTATCTTGGCTGCTCCGGTCTGTTCTGTGTTCATGATCACCTTCTCTTTAAGTTCCAGAAGGTACCTAGAAAGAAGAAAAGTAAGTGAATATTTATTTACGCCTAGATGTGACCCATAAAAAAACAAAATATTAAAATTAACTGTTCACAAAAATACGCGTCATATTCGCGAAAACCATAACTCAGCATAATGCTGTGATTAGACAGCGTGTACAAAGGGTTTTCAGCGACAACCGGGGCGTTTACGTGATGACGTCGACCGGTGCAGCATACAAAGTATCTAATATAAAAGTTACTGAATGATAATTAGAACAATATAAAGGTCGCCTATTTTAATAATGTGGTGACTCTTCACTGACTTAATTAATCAGTATGTAATCATACTCTGAGTAAACTCCTACATATCGCGCGTAATCAATCACTAATGTAAGAAAAAAGCTTTTATAAAAAAATATTTTGTTGCTCTTAGTTGCCGATACCTAACATGTGTCTGTAATGTTTCGCACATTAAAAAGACCTTCATTCAAGATTCAGGGTCGAAAAGAAACACGGTCACTACAGTCAAACCACCCCAAACATACCTCAGTTTGTTTTGGCCTTGCTCCAAAGATTGACGCAGCAGTTTCACGGTGTTCAGTTTGCTATTCACTTCAGCTAGGTTGTTGGGTATTTCAGCACATTGGTTGAGTTTCTCTCGGGTCCTGTCAAGCCAGTCTTGGCATTCGCCGTACAGAGCATTGTGTTGTTGGTGTTCCTGTAAAACATATCATTTGTAAGAAAAAAGCTGTGTAAAGAAATCTATGAATAAGAATGTGCTTTTGAATTTAAAGTCAAACTCAAACAGAATACAATAACTTATTCAAAAATTCAGTGGTCTGGACTTTAAAAGAGACTTTGACACCTAAGTTTATTTCGCCATTTCCTCTCAAGGGTAGTCAGATAGGAAATGTCGACCCCATCTATATACCTCATTTTTTAATATAATATAATGATGTGTAAAAGGGATTCCGATATTCTGTTTACAGAATTTAAAAAAATCATTTCATATTACAATAGCCTGTACCATCATCTCTGGATACTCGTAAGTTCCAGTAAACTTCTTATCTGACAAATACTTGATGAAAATCTTTTTTTTTTTTTAATTTGAGTAAGGTTTGCTCTTGACTCTAGTCTAGGTCGGAGGCGACAGAGACAAAGTCAACGATGGAGTGAGCTTACCCAGAAGAAGCCTGTTCACTCTCACTTTGAAGAGATTAGGGTTGTATGCGTTCGGAAACACAGATGCAGGTAGAGAGTTCCACTATTTTGCAGTGCGCATTATAAATGACATTTGTTCAAATCAAATCAATTCATTCTTACTTCATCTGATTATGTGCTAATTCGGTCACTGTGAAATTAGCCGCTTTTAAAATGATTGCTTTTAAGATGGTATCATGCCTGTTTTCACCAACCCTTATAAGGGAGTTGTCCCACCGCCGTCTATGAACGAGTAGCGTGTAGAACTGGCAACTGAAAACGAGTTGGTGAGCAGCGAGCAGCGTGTGAACGACGGCAACAAGCGATTACTGGCTGGTATGCGTATGTACCAAGCGTTAGTCCCTTAGCGAGTGCTCTTCCCGCCAAGCGAGCGTCGCTGAGCGAGTACTCTCTTTGATAGCTCTTGTCACTGCGACAAACGAGTACTCGCGCGTGGTGTGAACAGTGGGCGATCAACTATTAATATGTGCATGTCTTTTGTTTACACAGAAATGTATATCATTGTACGTTTCTTGAGCGAGAAAATAGCCGATAGTTCGTCGCTTCCTCGCCGGCGGTGGGAGAACTTTCTAAGTGACACTTAAATGAATCCCAAAATATTATTGCACTTATGGTTTTTCAACTCTCGGCGCTGTTAAACCTAGCGTTGGGCTGGTTAAAACGGGCCTTAGACAGACAACAGCACGTCAATGGTAATTGGTAATGACTTAACTTTGACAGCGACTTTATTTTGTAGCAGTAAGGACGGTTTTCGTAGTTCAAGTTTCACTAATGACGTGTGGTTGACTTTTCAACAGAAAGTTGTTTGTTTTCTTTTTGATAAGTAAGTAACGAAAGCATGTCTCATTATCCATCTCCCTTCCCATCAAGCGATATCGTACTATGCGTGCCAAATAAGAATAGTGCTGTCAAAACGCCATTTTGTTCCTCAATACTCGCGAAGATCATTAACAAAGCTTAAGGTGTGCAAAAAAATAAATAAAGAAAAATTATACTCAGTTTAATTATTTTTTGTTCACTTTTTTGGTAAAAGCGTAAAACAAGCATAAAACTTCATGGCAAGCGTAAAACTTCATGGCCATGGCTGCCAAACAAGTTATCAACTACATAATTTAATTTTTAAGAGGCTTATGTTTTTTATAAGTTGGTACAACTCGGCCTTTGTAAAATTGTTGTCATATTCAACCTTCAATGTTTTAGGCACACTGGTAGATTCTTAGTTGCGTAGCATAATGGCGACATTAGGGTGACATTTCGTGAAGTTAACTAATATTGGTTAATTTTTTAATGAATACTGTTTCCATATATTATTAATTTATCCAAAATTATGGAATTCAAGAAATAACATTTTATAAAAATTAATATAAATAATAAGGAAATCTATGATTTTTTTTTTTCAAAGTTTTTTTTGCTGGCAGTACTAATTGACAGCTTTCGTGTGAAGTTGGCAGCAAGCGCGATCCTATTCTTAGTTGGCTCGCATACGAAGTAGTCAAGAGCAGGCCAATACCGGAACAAAAAATAAACTTACTTGATAATGGAGTTCAAGCCTCTTCATAACCTCCTTGGCCAGTGACAGCAGTGCGTTATACTTGGTGGTCAGCTGTGTGATGCCGTTGGATATCCTCGTGTCGGCGCAGGTCTCCAGTAGGGTCTGCGCGCGCACGTTCAGCTTGTCCAGCTCCGCTTGCCAGTCGAATAGCATTTGGAGGTGTCCCTAGAAGAAAATGAATGTTTAAAACCATGTTTGGAAATAAAAAAAAATGTATGCTAATCTTACAACTTTGCTAGCTACGTTGTACTTGTGTATCAGTTGTATTCGTTTGTGTTATACGCGATGTTTTGGGACATCAAAATTTGAAAAACGGTCGTGCCAGCGACAAGAAGAAAAAGATTAATCATATTCTCAGGCCGACTTGCACAACAGCTTACTAAAGTCCTTGCACAAAATAGTATTGTCTATCGATATTAAAACAATTTTTTCAGTACATAATGATAATAATACAGTTTTGCTTGGGTCAACGTACGGCCGAAATACAATGTGCACTTAACATATTTATAAAGATCTAGCTGCCGCTTGCGGCTTCGCTAACATGGTGTGTCGATAAAAAGTAACCTATGTTCTTTCCAGGTCATAGTTTAACCGTGTGCCAAATTTCATCAAAATCCGTTCAGCCGCTTTAGCGTCAAAGCGTAACAAACAAACTCACTTTCGCATCCTAACTAATATTATAAAGGCGAAAGTAAGTTTGTTTGTTTGTTTGTTACCTTTTCACGCCTAAACCAGTGAACCGATCATCCTGAAATTTTGCATATACGTTGTCAGATTTACAGACACGGACATAGGGTATCTTTCATCCTGAAAAAAAGTACTGTTTCCGAGGAAAACAACAATAACTTTCTTATTATAATAGATGGCGCCACGTGTCTTTCGAATCACGGTTGAATTATATTATTATAGAAACTTAAGTAGTATATTATGAGTTTTTTTATTTTTTTATTTAAGTACCCAATACATTTTGCGAGTCTAGAGTGTCGATAGACCGGTTTTTCAACCGACTTCAAAAAGGAGGAGGTTCTCAATTCGTAAATGTTTTTTTTTTGTATGTTTGACGATTACTCAAAGACGGGTGAACCGAAAAATAACTTTAATTTCGGAAGTCGGTGGCAAAAAACGAAAATACAAATCCAAAGACACCGACTACCGAAATTAAAGTTATTTTTCACGTTGTAGTGTTTTGTTTTGGAAGTCGGTTTTATTTTTTGCTAAAAAGATTTTTCATAACACTATATACGTAAATGCGAAATTGAGTTTGCTACGCTTTCACGCTAAAACCACTGAACGGATTTGGATGAAATTTGGCACATAGGTAGACTATGACCTGGATTAGGACATAGGATACTTTTGATGCCGGTAGTGCATTCGCGTGGGATAATTTCCGACGACCACGCGGGCGAAGCCGCGGGCAAAAGCTGGTTTATAATATTTGTTAGGATCCTGTCTCTGTCAAGTTCAAACGTCATTCTCTACTTTTAGTTTAGTTTGTGAATAAGGTGAATCGATGCTATTGACTGAAGTAAAATAAAATGATGTTTTAATTGTGTTTAACGCTAATTGCGTTAGTGAATGCAATTAGCGAATAAACGTGAGCTGGTGTCAGTTTTCTCAGACGCCTTGCAATAACTCGCTAATCAATAGATACATTTTTGAAAATTTACAGATAACATTCAATTCTTACCTGGAACTCCTCAAGAACAACCTTCTTCTGTTCCAAGTTGTTCTGCAGTTTGTTAAAGGATTGCACTAATATCTCAGTCTTGGACAACCAGTCTAAGGCTTCCTTGTATTGCTCTTCGTACTCGGTCCACTTTACGATACCTCCTTCGATCAGAGCCTTGGTATTGTTTAGCTGTTCACTGTTCAATGAAAACGAAGATTTAATAAAATATTAGAATAAAAAATACGAAATTTAAAAATTCTATTGATAAAATGCTTCGTTATATGATTGATATTGAAAGATCCTTTTCAACACCTCCAGATAGGCACCAGAATAAATATAAATAGCAACAAAAATTGTATGAAATTATCTGTCAGAAAATTTTACTGAAACTTATTCGGAGGTATTCAAAGGGTGCCTAGGTTGTGCCTAGTTTAACATTTCACTCAACTGTTTTATACTTTTTTTATTGAAAGAAGTTCTCAATCTTTAAAAAAAATGACACTTTTCTAAACGACTTAGGGCTGATTTTTCAATAGGCAGATAACTTTTATTTGAAGAATAAATATGAAATTTTGACATATTTTCTATACAAAAGCTGTCAAACCGCCATATTTATTCCATAAATAAAAGTTATCTGAAGATTGAAGAATTAGCCCAATATTCATTAAAAAAAATACTCACACATAGGTATCATACTCTTCTTGCATAAGAGCTACTTCTTCCTCAATATCCTCTCTATCTTCATGGTCAGCCAAGCCACAGGATATCTCACCCTGTTCTAAAGCCTTCTGCAGCTTTGTCTGACCCTCAGGTAGTTCGCTTTCCAACACTTTTAGTTGAGAAATCTTACTACTCAACGATTCTTTATCCCCGGTTGCATCAGAGCACTTTCCTAACCTCTCTTTAGCAGCTCTAATCCATTGGACGAAGTCTGAGCCAGCATCTATAAACGCTTGGTGCTGTTCTACTGTCTCTCTCTGTTTCTCATACAAGTCTTTAGCTTGTTTTGAAAGAGTTTCGTATTTGCTGGTGATCTCAGACGCCGGAGCCTGTTGCATAAGTTCTGAAGCCTTAGAAGTTACAGACTGAATCATGGGTTCAAACGAAACGATATCTTGCACAATATTGTTTGTTTGACGGAGTGTGGCTTTCCTCTCGCCTAAGCTAAGACCAGCCGTGAGACCAGCGAGGCGGTCTTGGCCCTTCTTAGACTTGGCGACCTTTTGTTCACACACTTCTTGGAGTTTTGCTTCTCTGTCGGATATCCATTGTTGCAGTTGTGAATAGCTTGAGCTATAGTCGGCCCATTGAAGTAATGCTGTTTCCAGATGGACCTTGGCGGTACTCATCTTCTTGACAAGACGGTCCCACTCGTTTTGCAGTTCTTTGAGTTCGGTGTTGATCTTGTCTTTGCCATCAGACCTTGTGTTTCTGAGGACCTTTTCTCCGCTGTTAACGGTTGCATGGACCAGGTTCTGGCCTTCTTCACGGCGTTTGAGTAAGTCCTCGATCTGTTCTAGACGCTTCTGCAAGGCTTCCTTGCTGCTATTGGTGCCAGCATCACTGCCACTGCGAGTAATCTCCCAAGCGTCATCGATCCATTTCTTGGTCTTAGCATAGTTGTCATCATAGGTTTGATGCTGCTCGTAGTTGGTCTCAACTTTCTTAAGAACATCGTTCGCCATGTTTACTAATACTTGATACCTAGAGTTAAGGTGACGTAACTGGTTGTTGACATAGGTATCCAAGTGTGAAGCCAGAAGACCAGCAGCAGATGCGTTGAACTTTTCAATGTCAGCTTTTCCCTTGGTCAGCTGGTCGACTATTTCCTTAACTTCATTGACTTGAGCACCCTTCTCCTTAGCAGTTCCGAGTAGAGCCAGTTTTTGATTTTTGATAAGGATCTCCTTTTGTTGTAACCAATCAGACAATCTCTCGTACTCATCTTTGTACTCTCGCCATTGGCTGACGGTATCTTCCAGTTGACTCTTCTGTTGTTTGATCTCATTAAACAGATCGTCAAAGCTTTCCTTCAATGCCTTCATCTCGTTTTTGATGACTGTCTGGCCTTCAGGCGATGTACTGGCAAGAACTACCTCACCGGTGTGTTGCAGATGTTCTAACAATAGTTCTCCTTGAGCCTGCTTGTTGATCAAGGCATCAAGGGGTGCTACTGAATTTTCAATCGCCAGTTTGTCGCTCAATGGTTTTGATTTTAGGGAAGGCACCTTTTCACGAGCTCTGCCCAACCACTGGATAAGCTCATCATGAGCTTCTTTGTACAATCTGTGGTCTTTGTACTGTTCCTCGCGATCGGCAAGTAGTTTCTTAATTTTGTCGTATAGATTGTCGAATTTGCTCAGAGTTTCTTGCGCTTTAGATGCAGCCTGGTTTTGTTGGCCACTTGCGATCATTTCAGCTGCTTTAGCCTTCAAAGTATCTACGTCTAGACGATCACAACGGGCTTTCTCTTCTACTTCCTTAAGTTTCTCAAGCTGTGCCCTTTTGTCAGTCATAGATGCTTCATAAGGCATTAGTTCAGCTAACATGTTCTCAAGGTAAGTGTTACTCTTCTCAATGAGTTGTATCTGTTCGAGGAATCCGGCCCATTTGGTTACTGAGTCGTCCAGCATGTTTTTGGTTTCAATCATTCTAGATAACAATGCTGACCACTGTTCTTGTAACGCAACTAATGAGTTGTTGATAGCATCGTGACCAACTGGTGCAGTGTTAGCCATAACATTTTGGGCTAACTCGACAAGTGACTGTACCTTAGTGAAACCTTCATCCTTTGTAAGTAACAAATTCTGAATCAGTACTAATTTGGTTTCTAGGTCATCCTGTGAGCAAGAACTCAAGTCAGCGCAGAAGTCCAGTTTATCTCTCAGCTCCTCGATCCATTGCGAGCATTCAGTGACATTGCTGGCGAATTCTTGATGAGTTTTCACATACTGTTGCCATCTATTTGTCAAGTCTTTAACCTTTTGTGAAAGTGTTTGGTATTTCATGGAAAGATCTGAGATCTGTGATGCACGTGGTCCGAAGACGCCAGTGTGTAGGTGTTGCGCTTTCTCAGTAATATTGTCAATCTCGAGTTCTTTAGCACGCACTTCTCCTTGCAATTCCTGGAATTTCTTGAATTGTTCTTGCTTTTCTGGTAAAGTTGCTTTCAAGTCAACAGCATGAATTTGGTTGTCAGTATTCCTGATCCATGCCAAGCATTGATCTTTCATGTTCTCGTATTCGTTCCATTGTTGGATCTTGTTTTCCATGGCTTCGATTGTCTTATTGATGAATGAAACAAGGCCTTCCCATTCTTGGTGTGAAGCGTCAATCTGGTTTCTAATATTTGCTTGTCCAGTGCTTATGGTTCCTGGTAGAACCTTTTCACCTAGAGAACGAATTTTGTCGATACGGTTCTTCTCTTCAGATAAGTTGAGTTGTAGAGATTTGAGTTTCTCACAGTTACTGCTTAGCGCAACGCGTTCAAGGTTGACATCGCCCCACAGTTGAGCTGTGTTGTGCGTAGCTTCAACCCATTCTTCCAATTCCTTAACGGCCTGTGTGTATTGTTGATGGTTGTTTACAATAGCTTCATATTGCTCGACGAAGGATTTAGCTCTTGCCAAAATAGTCTCATGTCTTTGTTTAAGTTGGTTGATTTCTTTAGCTATATCCTTGCTTACATCAGGAAGAGCTTGGGCACGAGCTTCTAAGTCTGCTATATCTTGTTGGTGAGTGATGGCGTCTTGTAAGAAAGTCCTGTAGACATTTAGTTGATTGCGCTTCTCATCCAAAGTCGCCTTAAGTTCAATCTCCTTAGGCAGAGTCTTCTCAGCAGACGTCAACCACGACTGTACGGTCTTAAGGTTGTCTTCAAACGAGGACCATTTGTTAAGTTCTGAATCGAGGTCTCTCTCAGCTTTTGTGATATTATCGTACAGGTTATCAATAGCTTGCTGGATTTCATGGAGCTGTTGTTCAACAATTTCCTTGCCTTCTGGCGATGTGGACGGATACAATTTTTCTCCCAATTCAAAGGTATTATTGACTAAGAGAGTAGCATTACGTCTTTGACTGAGAAGGTCGTTAAGGCTTTCTCGTTTAGCGCTAATGCCTTCAGGCGTGTTAGACAAGTTTTCTTTGCATTCATCAAACTTATGTTGCGCCGCCTTCAACCAATCAGTGCATTGGCTGTACTTCTCTTGATAGGCGTTGTGATCATTGACGGCTTGTTCACACTTCTTAACAAGCTCCTTCGCAGTTGACTGTACAGATTGGAATCGTGACGTCATCTGTTGCAAGTTCATTGTGATTCTAGTATCGTTACAGTTCTCAATTAGGTCACTGAACTCATCAGTTAGTTTGTCTACGTCATTCTCCGTTTTCTTCAGGTTAGCCAAGATAGCCTGAAAATGAGCCTTGGTTAGTCAGATGCAAAAATTAAACAGAAGGATTACGTTTAATCTGAACTACGACAACTACCATTAGTACCGTCATCGAGATAGTTAGACTTTTTATAAATAGACTTTTGTCAGCATTAGAAGTACCAATCACCAATGCTTCTATATTAGTATGAAATATAAATTAAATAGTCAAAACTTGAAGTATTGTTTTCATACACAACATACGAATATGTAAGTATAAAAATATAATTTCGTTGTTAGAATTCTATAAATATTACGTTCGTGAAATTAGGTTTCTACTGAAAATTAGGCTATATCCTACGGTGCTGACGACAAAAGAATTTTTCTTTCATCAACTCTTACTTGGTCCAAGGCTTCGCCCAAAGTAATGACTGCGCTCAAATCATTGTCGTGATTATCAATCGCTTTACATAAATCCTGTTTCAAAATTCATAATTTAAATAAAGAGTGAACATTAAAGTGGAGTAAAACAAGATAAAATTCAAAAATTCTTACCTGATACTTATTCAGTTGATCCACCTTCTCTTCCAGGGTTGCTTTGGGTGTGTAAGTCTTCAAACTCATCTCGGTGTCACTTAACCAATGTTGGAGGCGATCGTTGGCACTGTCAAACTCGACCCATTGCTGAATCTTGTCTTCAATACCACGTTTGACATCATGAACTGTCGCGGTAAACTTCTCCAAATCGGCTCGGAGAAGACTCAACTCTCGAGACATACCATCGCTGCCTCTAGGCGATAGTCTGGCATTGTTCTTCTCTATTAAATCAGATAGCATCTTCAATTTGTTGTTGCCAGTCGGAATAGCGTCTAATAGTTCCTGAATCTTGGCCAATTTACTTTGCAACGCAGCTTTGTTACCGCTGAAATCTGATAGTAAATGAAGACGATCCCATAGATGCTTCTGATAATCTTGCAGTGACTTTTGCTGATCGGCGAATTGCTGGTAGATATCAAACGTGCTTTCATGTTTATCTATAATACCGGTTAGTCTGTTTGTCAAAGCATTATATCTATCCCACACTGATTTGATGATGGTAGCCATTTCATCGCTTTCTCCCTTTCCTGAGTGTAAAGTAGCAGATACACTCTTGGCTTTTTCAGTGACGGTTTCTATGACTCGTTTATGTGAGTAAATTTCTTGTAACAGTGTCTTGTTCTTCAGTAACTTGGATTTGATCTCCTGAGCTGAGTTTAGTACAGCTTTCTCTTCGCCGTCGACAATTTTCTCTTTTTCGTCTAACCAAGACAAAGTCTGTTGTAGAACATCTTGGTAGCTGGACCATTGTAGTGTCTGAGATTCGAATTCTTTCTGTTGTTGTAGAATGGTATCGTTGAGTTTGTCCCATCTTTCTCTCAGTGCTCTTATTTCCGCACGAATGTTTTCTCTGCCATTCGCAGCTGTTTCAGGCAATACTTTGTCACCAGCAGTGGTCAGTATTCCAATCTTGTGCTCACCATTTTCTCTCTCCATTAAGAACACTTGAAGTTTGTTGCCCTTGCTTTCAATGCTCAACTTGTCTTCTTTAGTTACCATCTGCGATAGTTGTTCTTCTAATGGTTTCAGCCAAGCATCAAATTCACTACGGAGCTGCACATATTTCCTATGATCAGCGACTAGTTCTGACCAGTGGTTTACAATTTCCTTGGAGATGAGATGCAGCTGTTGGTAGCGGCTGCTTACTTGAGTTACAAGAGGCTTAAGTCGTTCTGTTCCACTTAGTTGGATCAGACTATGAGATTCATCGACGAAAGCATCAATTTCCTTCTCTTTAGCATTTATATTATTGCGAAGGTCAACGTACCTTTGCAGTTGAGCTTCTTTGTCGTTGAGAGTAGAGCAAAGGCTTTGGTCTCGACATTTTGATTCCATGTCCTTCAGCCATTCAGTAATAGATTCTATAGAAGAATCGAACTTGTTCCAAATCTCCAATGTATGCTTGAGTTTTTGTTCTGAAGTGACTATGTTTTCAACAGCATTACGCAGTTGGTCATGCAAGTTATCGATTTCAGCTTTGATAGCCGTGTTTCCAGCTTCAGAAGTACTCTTGCTGACATTTGAGAAGACTGCTCTGATTTCATCCAACTTGGTAGAACCAACTTTTTCAATGTCCTTCAAAGCAATGGCTGATTGCAGTTTTCTGATGATTTCAGGTTTTTCACCGGTTGCATTTTCAATATCGAGAAGTTTCTCAGACTGTGAGCCGAGCCATTCTTTGTATTGTTGAATGAGACGTACGAGATCTTCGTGTCTCTTCACACAGTCCTCCAAATTATCTTGGAGGTTTTGAGATTTTGTCACAATGTTTTGGAACAACTGTTTAATGGACTGCAGATAAACATTCAAAGAAGCGTCATGTGTCTGGTCGACTAGCTGTTGAGCTTTATCACAAACAGATTCGACTAATTGCTGATGAGTCATAATTTCTTGGTGCATGATCTTGTGGTTCTGCAACTGAGCCTTCTTCTCTTCGAGAGAAGCCTTGAGTTCGGTGTGTCGCTGCATGGCTCTTTCAACGTCCTTGAGCCATTTTGTGAGTTGTTCTTGAGCAAGGCTGAAGTCTGAGAACTGTAGAAGACATTGATCTAACTTGTTAACTGTTTCTTGGAAGCTGTCTCCAAAGCTGTCCCACAGTGTCCTTATTTTGCGGATCTTTTGACGAATTACTTCTCTGCCGTCGGGGCTGGTATGTGTGTACAGCTTTTCGCCTAAACTTAAGAACTCTTCAAAAGCAGGTGTCTTTTTGTTTCTGGTTTCGTATAGTTCTTTAGCTTTGTTTTGCTTTTCTTGTAAGACAGCATAGTCTCCTACAATTTCATTGAGATCACCAAGCTCACCGAGCATTCCCATCAGCCAGGTATCCATGTTGTTGTATTCATTTTCGAATGTCTGGTGCTCTGAAACGAATACTTCGTACTTTGAAATGATTTCATTCACGAGATTATTGAGTGTATGGTATCTTGTTGCCAATTTAGATGTCTTATTTGTTAGTTCAGATTCAGTGGCCACATTCTGCTTAGTGTCTGTCAATGCGGCAAAATCAGCGCTTCTTGACGCAAGTTCATTCTGTATCTCTTTCACTTTCTGTAGGTGAGCAATCTTAGCCTCCAAGTTACTCTTAAGACTTTGGTCCCTGACTTGGTTTTCTTTGATCTTCAACCATTCTTCGAGCTCATCCAAAGTCTTTTGACTTTCGGTCCATTGCTTTAGAGTATCTTTAAGTTTTTTATCCTGTTCTTTGCATTGTGTTGCTAATTGGTCCCATATTACCTTGAGCTGTTCGTATTCACTGATGAGTACTGGGTGTCCGTTAGGGCTAGTTGTTTCTATAACGATTTCTAGTTGTGATTTAAGACCAGACAGGTTATTTTGGATGTCTTTAGCTTTTATTGTTACTTTTTCAATTGCAGCAATCTTAGCATCTACGTCATCTTTCTGAGTGACAGATCCGTAGTTCAGCATGCTGTTTTCAGCAACGATATGATTAAGACGATCGCGGACGTCTTCAAACATGTTGACGTATTTCTCGTGGTCGACGACATGAGCTTCGCTTGTAGAAATTCTCTTTTCAAGTTCTTTAGTCATGTTTCTATATCTGTCAATAGTTTTGGAAAGGCTTTTTTCAGCTTCCTCATCAGGCATTAGCTTAATCTTCTCAGTTAGTTGTGACAACATCGACTGATGTAATTCAACTTCTTGGTGTAAGATCTTGTTAGAATGAAGCTGAGCCTTCTTTTCGGGCAATGTAGGGCAGAGCTTGAAGTCACCAAGTTCTTTTTCTTTATCACCGATCCATTTTTGAACTTGGTTGAAAGTGTCGTCGAAGGATGATCTCTTGTTAATAGTCGTTTCGATGTCTTTAATCACATTATTGAGTGAGTCAACGGAATCTTCGAAGTAGTCTCTGAGAGCTCTAAGTTCGTTTCTTACTTGCTCACGGCATTCAGGCGTGATGCCACTGAACAGTGCTTCACCAGATCCAATGGCGTTGTTGAGGAGTTTCTGACCAACATCTTTGTTCTCGTTCAGTTTTTTGACTTGTGCAAGATCAGCTGCTGATGGCTTAGCATGTTTGCTCATCACAGCTAAGTCTTTAATCTTACCGTTGGCATCCTGTAACCAGTTCTTGAATTCATCGATAGATTTGTCGTACTTACATTTATTGTCTTTCAACTCCTTAAGTCTGTTGAGATGGCTCTCCATAAATTTGCCAACGGTCTGATATCTGGAGACCAAATGATTGATATGTTGGAGAACGCGTGAATCTGGGTTGCGGGATAAGATCTTTTCTCCGATTTCCGTAAGCTTGCCAACCTCGCCACCATACTCTTTGATTTCTTGATCGAGGTGCTCAACTTCAGCAATTTTAGCGTCAATTTCGTCCAGGCTGAGTAGGTTAGCGGCTTCTTGTCTGACTTTGTTTTCTTTTTCTTTCAGCCATTCAGAGACATTTTCTAACAAAACTTCATATTCTTGCCAAGCGTCGATGTTTTCTTTTAGCCTGTTCTTTATTTCCTCATAGTTAGCATTAAGAACTTCTAAGTTCTTCTGTGCTTTTTCTGTTTGTTGGGCTGCTTCTTGAGCACACGCGGGTTCTGCGACCACTTTAAGAATATCACGAGCTTCTTTCAACTCTGCCACCTTGTTTTTACAGTCAGCAATACCGTTTTCTACATCAGTAAGTGCAGCACTTTTAACTTCTAAGTTGTATTTATCACTGGTGACGTCAGGCATGCACCATCTTGTTTTGTCGTCTAAAATCTTCAAATTTCTGTTGAACATTGCTAACTTGTCAGTGAAGAGTTTTTGCAAGAACGTAAGTAGAGTTATTTCGGTTTTGTTTGCATGTACCAAAACACTTTCGAACCTCTTTTGTAGAGTGCTCAGTTCTTTTGGCACTAACGACTCGTAGAATCCTGGGTAGTTGTCGTTCATCTCCGACACACTTTGAGACAAGTTATCAATTTCATCGTTCAAGTTCTGGAGCTCAGCTTTGCATGCCTGGCATTTCTTCAGACGATCGAGAATCTTAGCATTATCGCCTGTCATGTCATCACACTTAATAATGTCATCGCGAATCTTGCTTACATTATCAGAAAGCCGTTTGATGTGATCCTTCAGTTTAGTTTCCTTAGTTCCCAGTGAAGATACTGCGGTTTCTAAGTTATCAGCAAGCGACTGGAGAGCGGCAAACTCGTGGTCTAAGTAATCAATGATTGAAGAAACTTGACCAACTGGGATGCTCTTATTCATGTTAGTAATCTGTTCACATTTCGCTTTGATACTGTTCTTAAGACCAGTGTATATGGGTAGTTCTTCTTTATATTTCGTAAGATGACTTTGTCCGAATCTTATTTCTAGATTGTCACAGGCATTGGCCAAGTTTTGACCGGTTTCGCTCAGCCAAGTGATTACTTGGTTCTTTGTGTCATCAATCTGTCTCCAAACTATCAGTTGAGATTCTAAGTCCTGTATTCTCTTAATGACAGCGTCGTTTACTTTCTCCCAGTGTGTCTGCGATGTTAAAAATGCTTCTTCTAGCGGACTTGTGTCAAATCCTCCTAAGGTTGATGCTTGTTTTAATACAGATTGCTTAATAACATCCATCTGGTCCAATAAGCCTTTAGATCTCTTGAGGATTTCGTAAGACTTCTTAGCCTTCTCTAAAGCCTGGCCAGTTTGCACATAATCGTTGGGAGCGTCTTTGCAATCGCTGTATAGTTGCTCGGCTCTGCTCATTTCTCTGTCAAAAGCAACTGTGAAGTTCTTCAGTTCGTGAAGTGTTGATGACAGTAAGATGTACTTATTCTTAGTGTCACGTACGGCATTCACAACTTGGTCCCAATTGTTGTCAGCAGTGGATAAGGCATTTTGGATTGTACCCATGTTGGGTTGATCTTCTCTCATTAGGTGAAGACCTTCCTCTCTTAGTTCTTTTCTGATAGATTGTTTTTCTTTCATTTCGGCGTCTAATTTGTCTAATTGTTCTGTCATGTCTTGGATAGTAGCTTCAGTCAAAGGCACAGGTTTTTGAGCCATTTCATTGAGGACTGACTGTACGTTATGTAAAACTTCTCCCAAAGCATTGTGTTGTACGTTGAATTTGTCCCATCTGGCGCCAACTTTCTGTACTAAATCTCTCTTATTGGTTACTTGATTGAGTAAAGCTTCTGCTTTCGTCTCAATCTCTTTCACTATGCTAGTAGGAGACATGATCCTACCAGTATTTTGATCAGTCACCTTTACTTTCGAAGGTCCATCTAACAGAGCAACATTACTCTTCCATTCGGGTATTTTAGTGATGACATTCACAAGTTCTTGTCTTAGTATTTCATAGCTTTCCGGAGTAAGTTTTGGCCCTTCAATTTGGTACTGTATGTGGTTCAGCTGCTGCTTAGATTCGTCATACCAGTTCAGTAGGTCAGACCACTTTTGAAGGATTCCTTTGTTTTGTTGTATGTTATTTTCAATAATCTGGTAGTGTTCAGCTATGTTTGAGTACGTTTCGCTTAACGAACGTGATTCGTCTGGGTGTGAGGCAAGCGTCATGTTTTTGATTTCATTGTAAATATCAGTGAACTCAGGTGCTTTTGCCGCATGTTCTTGTAGAAGTACATGCATGGACTGTAACGTAGGTTCCACTTTATCGGCACCGATCTGGTCATAACTTTCAGTCTTTCTTCTGAAGTCAGTGATCCAGTTGTCGAAATTGTGCAATTTAGTCATGAACTCTTGTCTGACGATGATCTTGTCTGAAAGTTCATTGACCCTGGACCTCACTGTCTCAGCCAGATCGTTTGTGCGTTGTTTGATGTCTGATACTTTGTTCTTGAGTAAGGTAGCGCCTTCGGGCTGTATGTTATGGCAGATATTATCACATGTTTGTGATAAACTGATAATTTTAGCTTGCTGTTGTGAAATTTCATTTCCAAAAGACTTCAGTTTATTTAATTCCCTATCTAATTTCTCAACTTGAGGCGAATCAATGGAAACATTTCTGCTACTTAACAACTTTTCACCATTTTCAATCCAAGATTCAAGTTTCTCGGCTTCACGTTCAAAGTTCTCCCAGTTGGTAACAAGTTTGTCCAATTTGTTATTCCATTGGTCAGCCAAGTCGTGGACTACAGCCCATCTGGAGTGGATAGCGTCCACTTCATCAGGAGCGCTGGTTTTTCCTGACAGTTGGTGACTTACACTAGAAAGAATTTGTAAGTTCATCAGCTGTTTCTCACAGTCGGTAATCAAAGCTCTAGATTGTTGTTGTAATTGTTGAGCTTCGGGTAAAGTTGTGGGTTTAGGTACGTTGCCTAACTTGAGTTCAGCTTCTTCAATCCAAGGTTTGATTTCAGCAACACCCTTTTGGTATTTCTGATAAGTGGCCAAGTCGTGTTCGACTACCTTGGTCTGGTGTTCTGTTGACCGTTGAAGGTCGGCCATCATTTTCTCTAGTAAAGCAACTTCACCTTTAAGTCTGTTAGCGTCTTGAACTTTGTGTTCTACTGCTAACTTAGTTCCTTGATCAGCAACACCTCGAACAGTCTCGAGTTTTTCAGCAATCACTTTCTGTAACGACTGTGATTTTATTACTCTCTCTTCAGGCGTGATGTTTTCTGAACGGATCTGTTGGATTAGTACTGGACTTTCCTTCTTGATCCATTCTCTAACATGTTCCAATTTGTGTTCAATTTTGACCCACTCTTCGTTGAACTTTTCTAAATGCACAACTTTAGAGTCAACTTCATCTTGTACTCTTACTAATTTCCGTTCAATGGTTTCTAGATCTTTCTCGATTACAGGTTTAGGTTTGTCAGCGGTTAAAGTGCGTAGTTCAGTGTATGCTTGTTGTAGTTGAGGGAATCTCTCAGCCTTGGCCTTTTCAATGTCAGTCTTAATCGTCCTGGTTTCTTGGAGTTCACGGCCGATATTCGTAACGCCGAGTTCAAGTCCTGGATGGACGACGTAGCTCTCGTACTTATCAAGGTCTGATAACAACTCGTCTTTTTGGTATTCATAGTTAGACCAGACTTTCTGTGTGTCGCGAAGTTTGTGCAGACGGTCTGTGGAGGTTTCATATGCGGTGTTCCAGCCAGTTTCAAGGTTCCTTACGTCTTCTCTAACGAAAGCAGGTGCGTTGGCGTCCTTGATGAGGTCCTTACCTCTTTGGAGCATGGACATGACTGAAGGTCGGTGGCGGTCAAGTTTTTGAACAGCAGCCTGTTGTTCGAGAACTAACTGTTCGACGTGTTGGAGAGACTGAGGCTCAGGTGCGACCATGGCTTGTTCTTTCGCGTTTTCAAGTACACAGATAACTTCATGTACTTCTCTGCGGTAAGTATAGCATCGTGTGTAAGTCTCAGTCTTGATCATTGTGATTTCGATGGTTGGTATCAAGTTCTTGTACCTCGCGATGAGGTTTTCGAGTCTGATTTGTTCCTCTTGAGCCTCTCCTTCTGAGCAGTGATTTGTTAGCATGTCTAGTGTTTGAACGAGCCACTTCATGTCTTCGCGTTTCTTGTCGGCTTCACGGCAAATGTTCTATAAATTAAAGGTGATTATAGTACAGTCATATTTAATAATAAATAAAAACATTATCAGTATCATATTATACGAGATATTATATATCAAATCATTTATTTATTCTCTCTTCACAAAGCAGGCTTAAAGTTAGTGTGTACAAAAATGTCTCAGCTGTATTCCACCTTTGTGAGAGACTGGTGCCTGATATAGGTTTAATATACAAAGTTACTGTGCTTTATGTTTTCTATGTGGGACAACACAACATCAACTATAACGAATATTTACCATAAGTTCTCTCAACTATTTGTTTCCAAAGTAAGCATTAGAGAAAAGGATTAAATTATTAAAAACTCTACATATAAAATGGAATTCTCATATAAGAATACAATTTTTCTATTACAAAACAAGGTTTATCTTAACACGGTTTAAAACTGAGCCAGTTTTTTTTTACTTTATTCTGACAAGAGTATTTTACTTAAAACAATAACTTTTACCGGGGCCTCTTAAACCGGGCTAACTTGTCAGTTTTCTTCTTCGTACTTAACAAGAGTAGTCAGAATAATAAATATTTTAAATACTAAAACCGACTCGAAAGTTAAAGCTCGGACTAGAGATATAACTCACTTTGTAAAAACAGTCCTGACAAAATAATAATTCTAAATCGAATCTTACCTGGAAGATAGTCTTCTCCCGCTCAAACGCCTCAGCCGAATCCACCTCCCGTACAATGCTATCCATCGTCTTATCAACATGGTCCATCCACCGTTCCATTTCCCTGAACTTTTCCCTATAAGCATCCCACTTCGCAGGAATCCTTTGCAGTTGTTGTCTGAAATGTTCCACTCTTTGTACGGTGGATTCCCACATTTGTTCGCACTTTCGTACAGATTCTTCTAAAGTTGTGTCTGTAGTCTGATGGGTGTAGCTAGTGGCTATCTTGTGCAGATTTTGAAGACAGTGTTCCACTTGCATGATCTTGCCTTGGTTGCGGAAGTATTCTTCGTTTCGGATTAGGATGCCGTCGGCGTCATCACTTTGGTTGTATGCCTGAGGACGAAAGATTAAATAATTGGACTTGTTTGTCTTTGGTTTGTATCCACTTGTGTAGAATGTGCGTTAAATGGTTTAATTTTAATAGATATTTGCACACCTGTTAAGGTATCTCACCTTCAAATGGTTCAAAGTACTTTTGTTATATGTATAACATCATTTATTACCCATAACAAGCAAGTCATCTAATGGCAGACAACTAATGGCTGACCTTCTGTTACGGGGACGTCTTAGGGATGTAAATTAGTTTTAGAAGCGAAGGTGGTGACTGTACCTGTTCTTCATAAACGATCTCCTTCTCAATGTCTTTGATGCAGTGCTGGAACACTGCCTCATCCAGGCGGAACTCCAGGCGCATGAGGTGAGGAGGTGCCTTATCCAGGAGTGAGCGCCAGCGTTGTTGCAGCTGTTCCACTGTTTGTACCACGCGGGGACGGTCTTCCTCGCTGACGAGCTGGAAAATGAAGGTGGTTAGAGAAACTGTTTCAATTTTTTTTTTTAAACTGTATCTGCTATCATGAGCCCATGCACTACAAATGGCAAAAACACATAAAATTGTCATAGCCACCCTCTGAGATTCCTAGAAAACCTGCAGGTTATCCTCATAAACAAGCTAGGATGTCTTTTTCTCGTAGTACTTTACTTACCTTCAGCAGCCCGGAGTTTGTATTTGTGCCTGTGAATGACTATAGGCTCGCCCACCGTTACATAGGACTTAAACATAGCAAAATGTGGTTGCCCCCCCCACCCCCCCACGTCCATGTCTACCCCTTCAGTGAACATAGGCGTGACGTCATGTTACGATATAAATCTTACCTCAATAAGCTCCCGTCCAGACCTCACCAACTCAGAAACAGCCCTCTCATCAGCTCCTTGGAAGAATCTCTTGTGGAAGTCGACGGCTTGCTTAGAGTCGACCCTGTTATCGGCCAGTAGAGCCTCGGCTCTTGAAGCCCACTCTTCTACAGCGCGTTTTTTGGAGTCGAATTCTTCCCAGGCACGGACTAACCGCTGTAGGTCAGCCTCGCGACGAGTGGCCTCTGATGATACGTGAGCGAATCTGTGGAGGCGATGATGGGTTAAGTTATTATAATACAAGAAGGTGATGAATAACACCGTAAGTTCGTATACCACAGTATGTTCACTTAAAAGTGTGTTCATTGAAGGCATTATAAGCGCAGGCCACAATGGGAACGAAGCTAAGTTCGTTTAGCTTCGCTCGACTAGCTATCGCGTGATTTCTACTTCGGTTCATACCGCGAAATGTTAGAAGAAGTATGAAAAGACGCGGTAGCTATAGTTTGACCAAGACCGCTATAACGAGCCGTAGGTATGTGCGCGGCGAGAAGGGGGGCAGTGCAGGCCGCTCATTCGTCAACGCTCACGGCGTCCCACCGCTCATTCGCCAGCGCTGCACCCCGCCTCGCCATGCATTCCTAAGGCGGTCTTGGTCAAACTACACCTGAGCGAAGCTAAACGAACTCAGCTTCGTTCCCAGTGTGTCTTGCGTTTAACTCGAGACACGGTCAAGTCGATCAATGACAAAAATTACACAAAATTATTCGACACATTTTAATTCAGCATTTCGTGTAATACCCAAGAGTTAATATTATTTTAATTTTACTTCAATTCCAACTAACTAAATATCTACATATCTTAGTAAACATGAGTAAAAAAATTATGTGTTTATCAAATCGCTTTTTATTTATTTAAAATACAGTTAAAGGCTCCCGCAGACAGGCGCGACGCGACTATGTGACGGAGCCTCAATAATACGGCCCCAAATCGCTATGCTGAATGAAAGAGAAAGAAAAAGCTAGTTATTAGAATTGCTAAAAGAAATGTTTTTAACTTAAGTTTTGTCTCATGTCTGTAGGTACAAGTACTCCAAAACAAGCAAATTAAATTTTTCTCATTCATTATTCTCAACAGCTACGCAAAGGTTGGTAGATAACACTTTGATTTTGGGATTTTTTTATGAAACAATCAGTAAAAAGGCGTGATTTTTAGATAAGCTTTTTTGTGTGTCACGAATCCTAATTAAAACTATAAATGCAAAAGTAAGTTTGTTTATTTGTTTGTTACGCTTTCACGCTAAACGGATTTGTATGAAATTTGGCACACGGGTATACCATGGCCTGCGTAAAGACATAGCATTGTTTTTATCCGGGTAGTATGATTCCGTGGGATAATTTCCGACGTCAACGCGGTAAAGCCGCGGGCAAAAGCTAATCTGTTATAAATTGAAGCTATGGGTGTTATGTACATGTTTCCCCAATAATTTTATAATAAAAATGCTCACCTTTCATTAAGATCCCTCATGAGTCTGACTTGTTCCGTCACGTCAGCACTCCTGTCAGTGTCAGCTGACTTGACAATGTTCTGGAACACCTTGTTCTTGCTCTCAAGCATGGAACGATAGTAGGTCGTGCGGGAGAAGAATGTGCGGTGGATCTCGTAGCGTTCTGTGATTATCTCGCTGTGGGGAAAAAGAGGTCATGATCAGGTTTTAATTTTATAAATAACGATCTGCAATATTATTATTATTTTGGTAGAAGTTACCGGCCATTATGGTTTATTTCGTCGTTGCAAATTTAGGACCTCTTATGTGTCACTTTTAGCGAAAGCTCTATCGAATGCAAAAGCTTTCATGTGTATAAGACGGTTCAATCGTAATTTATTTACCAACTTCAAGATTTCCAATGTGTTTGCTAATTAAAAGTTGGTAGACGGTTTTTTCGATTTTCTCATAACTTGATTGTAACTCATAAGAGGTCTTAAGTTGCAACGATGATTTCCATTAGTTGTGTTTTTTATTTATTGCGTTTTTTGTCCAAAATTTTACTTTTGTCAAGAATTATCTAAATAAATAGCTGGTCAATAATAATCACGCATACCCGTCTGTCAAAAAGGTTAGGTATACCAAATATCTGTACATTGGAACGGGTTGCGTAAGATCAAGTCGATATCACATAAAAATAAATAAATCGGCCTGTGTTGGCTCACTGCAGCGCAAAGGGTACCCTTTCCTTTTTCCACTCAACACGATCCAGCGCCAATCTCGAGCAATCTCGAATTTCCGCCTATAGGCGTCAAGCTCGTCCCGCCATCTACGCCTGGCTCTGCCGCGATGCCGTGATAAGATATCACATAGTGGTAAGCTAAGATGCGGTCTACAATCACTTACCTATAGTAACGTAATCATACGAAACTTTGAAGACTCATATTTAATTGCAGGATAGCTGCTTATTACTTTGCGCGGATAGCCTCCTGATGATAAATAATGACTTACCGTCTAGTTTCTCCTCCTGTCCTCAACGCCTCCTCAGCCTTGTCCAGCCAGGAGCCGATCTCCTTCTGCCCGCTCTCCAGCGACTCGTGCTGCACCAGTAGTTGTCTGTACTGGTGCAACTTGACTGGCACGGTGGCTCGCACGCGGACTAGCGCTTCCTTCTGTTGCTTGAGCTTCGCCATGTTGGCTTCGACCTCGTCGCGAGGCATCTCGGCTATTGCGTTTTGGAAGGTTCTAGAAAAATAAGAATAAAATTATTATTACACTACATTTATGAATTTTTAATGTTCTTCATTGTTTCATTTCAATTTTGGCAGTAAAAGACACAATCAATTCTAGAAAATAGGATAGACAGAGTTCACTGACGACATAAAGAAAATTGAACACTGCATAATCGGAAAATGTTTGCTAAGAATCTTGTTACGGATTGAGAGGACTCCTGGAGAAATGTTTGGGAGCTTATACTTAGTAGATTAGCATTAACCACAAATTAACGAAGCTATATTTAGATAGGTCGACCTTACAAACTGAGAAAGGCAGAACTAAGAATGATCACAACAAACCAACCTGCTAATAGTCTTGAACAGTTCTTCATGGTGTTCTATCTCTGAGTTCAGCTGCAGCAGCTGGTCGATGTAGGTCTGTATGTCTACGGTGTTGGCTCTGGGTTGCCTGTTCAGCAAGTTCTCTGCTGATGTCAGCCAGGAGTCTAGAGCGTGCACGCCGTTGGCGAGCTCGCGACGGTTGCGCAGAGCGTCGCCGCCGCGGACGTACCTGCAGGTTGGGATCATTGGGTTATACATTTGATTTTAGTGTACAATAACGAGTATAATATACACACGAGTATACATACATTCCATCTATCTATCTATCTTTATTGTGTAAGGAACATTCATTTTTCTGCAATATTTTTTTCATTGTGTGTATTCTGCTATCATCAGTTATTACTTGGCGAACAGCATTAATATGAAATGCCATAATATAGAAACTATTTATGGATATTAATTTTACGTTGCAAACCTCCAAGTTTATAATGATGGATACTCTGAACAGTAATAATTTTATGAGTAATACCATAACTATTTGTATTGCAAACAATGCATATTTCGTGACATGACCAATTAAAAAACGTGTTTATGACAATAAAACGATTTTATCTTTTAAAACTACGGCGGTCTTACTCCTTACAAAATATATTAAACATTCTTCAAATAAGGGCCCGATCACACGTAGGTATTACAACCACACCACAATGACAACACGTGGATGGGAAGTTTATTCACACGGACCACGTTTGGCCGTCAAAATCAACCCTGTTGGCGATACCGACCACGTCAAGGCCACGTCGCTGCCACAACGATGTCTGTCTGCAAACACTAGCCACACCGCAACTAGTAGCGGCAACGCGACTGTTTTTTTTTATTTTTTTTATTTGAGATGGGTTTGCTCTTGACCCTAGGTCGGAGGAGACAGAGACAAAGTCGACGGTGGAGTGAGCTTACCCAGAAGAAGCCTGTTCACTCTCACTTTGAAGAGATTAGGGTTATAAAGAAGCTGCAGCGACACTTAGACGTATGTAACCTCTGCTACCCCACATTTTGATTTTCGCTGGGATCTGTTGCGGTTGTGGTACGTATGAACGGGCCCTAAGTAGATTTCTAACTAAGAATCATTTCTTGGAACGGATTCGATTAAATCATTTTATTATCAGATTATGACATTTTTCAGCGAAATAAAAACATGACCTGTTTATTGCATATTATCTACTTCATAAATAATAAAAATGTTGTATAAACTCACCTTTCTGCTTCCTCCCACACTCGTTCCCAACGTTCAGTAATCTCCACATATTTCCTCTTCACCTCCTGACTGATCTCTTCGGAGGAAGTTGCAGCCAGGAACCCGGCTGCATCACCCAGAAGTTGATGCTTCTCTTTCCACACAGTCAGGTCTTGGAAGAACTCTAACCTCTCATCTTCTGATACTCTTAGCATATGCTGTGCTTTGTCTAACCAGGTGGTGAAGTCATCGGCTAAAGTGTTCCAACGCTCCCAGTGAGCGATGACTTCTTCTAACACACTCCTGGCACAACGCACGTCTGAAGCGACTCTTCTCCAGGTCTCAGCAACGTCCTTCAAGAAGGTATCAATATCTCTTGCTTCAGTCCTATCTACCTCACATACCCTCTTGTACTCCTCAGCTACTTGTTTAATATCAACGTAAGCTCTATCAAACTCTTGGAAAATCTTATTCTTAGTCACGAAATTATCATAATCTTCTAATAAGGCACGTACGTGGTCGATGCGACCGTATTTGCCGGTCCACGCGGCAAGCTTAGCTTTAGTCAGCTCTGTGAAGGCGACGATACAACATTTGTGCTCCAAATACTTTAATCTAGCCTTCCTCTGTGGCGCTCTTCGACTTACTGTCTCGAGACGCTCCTTCATGTCTTGGAGTCTTTCGCCCGGGATTCTTGTGGCCTCAGGTGATCTTAAAGCCGCTTCGAATCTATCGATAACTTCTGGTAATCCAGCGAAAAAGCCGCTGTGTTCCTCTAATTTCTCGCTGATTATGGCAGCTGTCCTCTCGTCTAAGCTAGTGGGGATTTCGTCAAAGTATAAAAGGTATTCGGCCCTCGCTAACCACTCGCCGACATTTCTAAAGTCTCCGGGGAGTTCTGAGTCTAGGAGCCAGAGCCATCTTCTGTGCAGTCTTTCTAATTCTATCCACAGGGAGACTAACTCGCGCCAGGATTTTGGCGCGATGGCTACGAGGCTCTGTGTATACATGAGTTTCTCTAGTTTCTGGTAGATGGGTTCGCGCGCAAGCCGGTCGTTTTCGGCGCGTACGTAGTCTTCGTAGTGTCGTGAGAGAGTTCGCGAGTCGTATTGCCTTTGAACTGTGGTGACACGCTCCGTCAGCCACATTCTAAGAGATTCGTACTCCTCTTGCACTGCCGCTACGGCATCCGGTCCTGTCGTCTGTTGACAACACATGGCGTTAATATTGCACAAGGTCACACACTTGTTAAAACAATACAGATGTAACCGGAACAATAGTGAGTTGATGAATGACATTTCACGGTGATTCATAGTAATGACTTGTGTTGACTGTTAAAGTCTTATGCACACTTTGCGCAAATGTGCTCTTTATTTTACTCTCATAGACATGAAACTACGCTAACTAACTATATGACTACTGTCTTAAGTCTAATACTCACTTTGGGTTCAGGATATTTATGCAGGAACTGGGCTACGTATGTCATGATGGACCTCTCATCAGGCTTGTCGACATCAACATCTTCGGCATCCAGCAACTTTGCGATGCCGAGTGCTGTTTCTGCGACGTCAAACGCGTGTTCCAAACGTTGTCTGTTGGTCTTCCTCTTCATCTCTGCCAGGTTGATCAGGTTGGCTTTGATGGCGTCGATGATGGCAAGGAATGCGATACCGTCGCGCCATGATGGGCCGAAATCTGTTACTTGGATGTTTGAATCCCTGGAGAGGAAAAAGTGGTATTAATATGAATAACTATAGCGAACGTAGGATATGAGGATCAATAAACATAGAAATTCTTAGTGGATATAGTGCCTATTCAAAAAAGTATTATAAATACTCGTATGACTGGTATACTTGGGCTTGGCTGTGAAATACTCAAAATATAAAACTAATTTAATCAAAAACATTTTGGTGCATTTGATATCTCAATGGTCAAATTATAATAACTGCTATAAAATTAGGTCAACGGATATCTCGGGTATCTTGGCAGGGTTTGGCAAAATTAATGATGGAGTTAATAACTGTTACAGTACAGCCGTCATTGCAACTGGCGTCATAACCGTCAAATGTTATATAGGTCAGTGGGTTCCCCAATACCAATACGTCATATATAATTATATTATCGTGGACGTCCACATCCACGTCCATAAAATGAATGAAAATATGTGCACGTTTGAAATCGTGGACGGGAATTTAAAAGCATCTTCATATATATCCTTACCTACTTCCCTTCCTACTATTCTATTATAGTGAAGTCGTGACGTAGACGTAGATGTCCACAATAATATCGTCATGTTGGTTATAAAAGCAGACATTCACGTAAGCAAACAACATTTCAGTTTGTTGACGTAAACAACGGCGTTTTTAAAACCTTTTAAATCTTGTTTGTACAGTGGTAATTTCGGTTTTAAGTGATGCATCACTATTTGATGGATTCATAGTAAACGAGTGAACGTGATTGAATGGGAAATCTAGTATGCAAAGGATCCATTGGTTGCAAGCCTTTTATAGGAGCCTTGATTGAATTTAAATTATTTACGAACCTAACCATCGGAAACTTAACTATAACCGAAATTGTTGCTGGTACAGGTTTTCTTCATAGATACTGTCCTGCCGATCTATTCTATAAAAAACTCACCGTGAAAACTTAGCTTGAAGTGAGCTATCAAATAGTGTTGATCAGCAGCGTAAGGTGGAATGAGCTGTCATTCCACCTGAGATTTACACTTACACGTGATTAGACATACACGTACTTACGTGTGATTTAAACTTGTGATTTTTTTTTTGAGATTTTTACAGAATTGATCAGCTGCTATTTAACAAAAATTTCTTGTTCACCTTCCACTATCGTCTCCATTCCTTCTTGTCTACCTATTAAGTCATCGACGGGTTGGCTTCCAGTCTAACCGGATGCAGCTGAATATCGGTATTTTACATGGGGCGTCTGCCTATCTGATCTGCACAACCCATTTACTGGGTAATGCGATAACCCTTGGTAAGAATAGTTGTCATAATTTCGGGCATAAACCCATGCGGCTGTTATTACTTAGCCACAAGACCCTCATCTACTTTACACATCTACATAAATAGCATCGTCAATAATCCAGGTGTCTACTTACTTCGGCAAAGCATTGGCGACCCACTGTAGCAGCGTCTTCTTGGCGCCTTGCTTCCACTTGTCCTCTGCTCTCTGAGTCGGGGTGGCGGCTCCTGATTCATGAGACATGACTGACGCACATCGAGACCCTCCGAGGTACTCTAGAGCCCGGCTGTTCTCCTCGATCTGATTGGGATATGGTGGTTTATTAGTAAAGATTACAAGGACTGCAGGTACCATGAAGTGTCAAAGCCATCGTTGCATGCAAAAATAGTGCTTTAGGGGACATCCCCTAAAGCACTATTTGTTTGGAAATTGAGGATGCCCAAAAAATTTCCATTTGTCTCTTTAAACGAAACAGTGATAGCTCAACATGTCATGGTGTACAAGTTATCGAAAATGGTGTATTTTATAGATATATCTTAATCTCGTATCTTTGGTAATCTTGGATGTATAAGCATTGGTAGTGGGTCATCCTTGGGCCATACAGCAGTTTGGATAAAATTTTTGAATTTTAGATCTAGCAGCCTTACTAATAAAGTTTTACACCCAAGTTATACCGGAGTTATAACGCTTTTTAAAAGGGCCAAAAGTGTTACAACTCCGATTACAGAATAGAATAGAATTTTTCTTTATTAAAGTAACCAAGACTCAACAAGATTGTTAGTAAAACTTACGACTACGTTAGTGAGCATAGACACAAAATAAAAACAAGGAGTACAATTCATAAAATAACGGATGGTCACCGCTGCGACTTCCCATGAGAGACGGCACAACAGTGACCCACGTATATACAGTCAGGCGACTCCCAACCATGCTTAAAACACTGTTGGAGCTGCCCCACAGCCTGCGCACCAGGGAAGCGCAC
Organism: Dicycla oo; assembly: GCA_948252095.1. NCBI lineage: Eukaryota > Metazoa > Arthropoda > Insecta > Lepidoptera > Noctuidae > Dicycla > Dicycla oo. Next base: position 2,886,689 of record OX411713.1, read on the forward strand.
CATTTACGCATTGTTGCGTAAAAGCAATCTACATGCGCATCTGTGAACATCCCTGATGCACTACAGAAACGGGGCCGCCCCACCAGCATCCTAAACGCATTGTTATATTGAACGAGGAGAGTGTCGTTCAATATAACTTAAATATATCTTTGCGTATATCTAGCCCACAGGCTGCACATGTAAAAAGCAGTACAGTAGGCTCGAAAGAGCGTGATTTTAACAGGAATTGAGCATCGTGCAAACCTGCGAGCCAGCATTATAGCTCGGGTGTAAATCTTTATTTATAAGGCTGTTAGGTTGTAACATTAGCGATATTATAAAGTTTGCCAGTAAGTTTTGGGATCAAAAATTCAGTGCAGTAAAAATAATACAGTATACCTTAAACACGCCAAAAAATTCATCAGTTTAGAGAATGATTTAGAATCAAATCAGGATTTCAGGGTCAAAGGGGAAAAATATTCAGATACAACAATAGTATAGCCGATGGCAAACAGGTTGGGTTTGTAAATAAGCGTAGTTCACCAAAAGACACCCAAAATCTAAATTTCGAAGTTCAACGCTGACCTGAAGACTGTATAGTGAAGGCACATCGTGGCCTGACCCTGGATACATAACCTGTTTTGATGAAATATGATTTAATGACAGCAATGATTGCTGATGCAAAACAAAATGCTGATTTACATAAATGAATATATTAACTGGCGCTAATACTAGCAAGGTTTAATTGAATGTGTTTGCAGAATTAAATGGGTGGCAAGGACCAGTAATATACAACTTAAATAATTTAAGAGTAAGATAATTTTAGTCTTGCTTCATCTTAAATTAACCAACCTAGCGCAATGTTTTATACTGATACATAAACCCCTAAAATTGATAAGTGGTTTTCCAACTAAAACATAAAACGACCCGTGTAAACAAGAGGGACTAGTAACAATGAAAACTAGTACAAAGCATTAGCGTCAGTCACTATTCTCATTACGTAATCAACAACAAAATTCTGCCAATTCACTCCTCCCACACACGAACTACGGCTAAGGGATAGTAAGTGATGACAATAATACAATTATTATCTAAAGGTGATGTGATTTGACAATGATAGTGATATTTGTGACTATAGTTCAATTATAAAACCAATTTGGTCAACCAATAGCAGTACTGTGGTCTCTGGCTTAAGAATATATAAAAAAAACGGGAATATCAAAGTTATAAGAAAAGATTTATTGCAAACCATGCTCTGAACGCTTTGAAAGCTTGATCGAGCTGTAAATATAGGAAAATAATACAAAAACTTAAGTTGATAGGTACACAAATAAAGTAAGCTAAGCTTAAATAAACAAGCATAGATTTGTAAATAATATAATAGCAAAAATATTCTCAGTTGCTACAACATTTGACATTATTAAAAAAAGTAATTTATAAAAATGCCATGAGACCTGACTACTATAGAAGCTGTGATGCCGTTACCCACCTTAGGTCCTCTATCCTGTGGGTCCAATACATTGAGCGAAGCTTGCGCAAACAAAATTAGTTCAAGCCAATTAAAATGAGAACAGACTGAGATTCTAAATAAACAAATTAATTTTAAATCCATAGAAATCATTGTAAAGCCAATCATTATGAAAAATCTAGTAAAATTTAGTACAGTACATCCTCATTTTAATGGTAGATATTAAAATAATATTTATTAGATACAAGTTACTGGACAGTGCAACTACGTCAGTAAAAGGGACAGATTTAAGAGTAAGATTAAAAATAAAGGTACACGGGGTTCTAGCAAATACTGAAATAAAACGTTAGAGCAATAAATATACTGGTATATATAATAGTCTGCTATTGGCTGTTAATTTCAGAAAATAGAGTAATTTTGAAAATCAATTTAAATCCATACTATGAATGACAATGTATGGAGATGAAGAAAACCAAATATGGGAATTACAGTCTAATAAAAAGTAGCAATGAAGCAGACTGTGATACATTATCTCAATATACCAGAAGTAGATATCTAAAATGTTAATGATCACAGTGACTATACAAATAAAACAGATGAGACCATTGATTAACATCGTATAACCATTGATGATCCTATTAGATTTATAATAGTACAGTTTTTGAGAGTGTAGAGCTATTCTACCTACGGAATACTGTGGAAGTTCTATCCTAATTGAAATCTATTTCCGTACCACACGGTGCTGAGTCAGTGTAAAGTGAGCCACAATAGTGAAATTGAAGAAATACGATACAGATTTACTTTCTAAAGTAACTAGAGATTTTTAAGGTATAGTAGTGCTATACTTCTAAGAAAGCCATTTTGATGATTTTGTTGTTTTTGGCATTCTAATTTCAAGTATCAGCGAAGCTTAAATTGTAAACTATTCTATATACAGGGTGTAAGTATAAACAGTGTCAACCTTTTAAGGGATTGTATTGTACTCATAATTATGAACCACTTTTACTATTGGATCATTGCGAAAAAAATATCTGCTGTTCAGTACATTTATGTTCGCATAATTCGTCAAAATGTACTGAAAAGCTGATTTTTTTAGCGATTTCAGGTTTGGTCCTATAGTAAAAGTTGTTCATAATGATGAGAACAATGACCCCTTAAAATGTTGCCACTGTTTACACTTACACCCTGTATAACTTAATTCATATTTAAAAGCAACACCACTTCAATTTATATCCCAATATTGACGTTTGTCTCTCACAAAGGTATCGTACATATCTCTCATATATATCATACATTAATTTTATGCATTTTTGTTAAACCGCTAATTCTTGTCTCAATTTATGTTTATTAAGAATCATGCGAAGCGACAATAACAAAGATTTATTATTATTCTTAATTACTTTGTTTGAATCTACATACTTTTCAGGAATACTATTCATCCGTAAAGTTTTAACTTTTCTGTTAAAGATTTTATAATACCTGCTCAATATCTAGCAATATAGATCAAGACTATTGCAGCTCTCTGTTGAAGCACTAGCCAAGAAGAGCGCCTCCCTACCTGGAAATATAGGATGATGGTCCAAATGAGGCCGAGCACGACTGCAGGCCGTCCGTCCACGAGGTCAGCGGCGTTGATGTTGACCAGCTTGATCCTCTTGCCGGCTAGGAAGCGCAGCGCAGTGTTCGCGTTTGATAAGAAGTGCGGACGTCTGAGGACGCGGCCGCGTTCCATCGGCTGTGGAAAAAAAACTCGTTTGAGGACAGTTTTTGATCATGTTTATATGTCGCCGCCAACTATATAGATTAATTTAGTCTTTCAGTTAACAACCTAGCATTTTAACTGAACGGCGCCGTTCAACTATCGGGCTGAATGATATTCAATCTTAGGGTATGTTGCTACTGTAGGTTGCTAGTTTATAGCTTGGTCCAGGCCATGGTGCGGAGCGAGAGTGCATGGGAGGCCGTCACCTCCTTCTGCGAAGCGGTAATGCTCGCAAAGGAGGAGGCGGAACGCGTGAGGGAGAGGCAACCTCACGCCCTCGGTCGCCGCAGGAGACGCCCTGGGCGGCGGGAATCGATAGCCGATTCCCGGCCACCGTAGGCGCGGGCTTGCGGACGGTGAGTAGTGGGTAGCTCGCCGTCCGGTGAGGACCAGGCCCGGGTCGACGGCGCGTTGTGTTCCACGCGCGCCTCAAAGAGATGTCAGCAAGAGATGGGGTCCAATAGGGCCGATGCCGCTGGGGTCGCGGGTTGTTTGAAAAAGATACCGTGGCCCTGGCATAGGCAACTGAAGGAACACGGGTGGGTTTTAGTCAGTAAAAGTCTGACACGCCCTTCCGCTCCACCCAGAGCGGGAGAAGTTATTTGATGATTTCCCATCCACAAAAAAAAAAAAAAAAGGTTGCTAGTTTATCATTTGTGACTTCGAATTACTGCTACATATATGGCTATGTGTAAGTGGACACGCCCTTTATGCCTGGAGGCTTTTATTTAGTTATAAAGTTCTGTTTACGTTTTTAGTTTTGTATTTTTATTTCTGCTTGAGTATAGTTTTCGATTATTTTTTTTTTGGTATATTGGCGTGTGCTAGCTGACTTATGGCAATGAATTTAATAAAATTTAATCTCATGTTTTGTTGCGTAATACTTAAATAATTTTGCGCAGTGCTGTAAATTTTTTTTTAACTGAACAGACAGCTGTGCTGCTGGGGAGTTTGTTGCGCCACTTCTTCTCCTCAGCTCAAGTACTAGGAAGTGGTGAAGGGTGGGCGTTTTGGGGGACTGACTTATGTAATTTTGACGTTCGAAAAGTGCGATTCTCAGCCTAGTTTGAATAAATGAATTTTGATTTTGTGACCAACCACGCGCGAGCCAAATTGGTCGCAGTAACTAAGCCGAGGTACTCCGACCGAATGGGTTAGGTTAGGTTAGAACTGTGACAAATCACGCGTGTGCCGAGCCAGCGAAGCGAGTGGTGCCGGCAGCGGCCGGCGAGTGAGCTACTTCCAAAGACTAGGCTGTTAACTAAACTGCCAATTAAACTAGTCAGCTGTGACATAAATACATTCTTAATGTTACTGGGTGGATAACACAGGCGGCTATATTGACGGTAAGTGCTCTTTGCCGCCTGTGGACATCTGCAGTACCACAGGCAGCACAGGCGCATTGCCATCTCAAAGACAAAGCTGAAATGACTCTTGTGTCATACTCTGCAAACTGGATGGTGCAATTTTGTTCGTGTTAAATCCACCGCCTAAACTATTTGAAAGTCTCAATATTTTAACAGAAAAGACTTTAAACACCTTATCTTAGCAGGTCTAAAACACTTTTAAACTATCTCTCATATCATACATATTTTTTAGCTAAACGCTAATTACCACCCTACTAAAAGTTTGTATACAAAATAAAATTAATCAGAAATAGTAGTTCATCTCGAAGCCGTATTCATTGATTGTTAACCGTAAACAAATAAAAAAAAAGTGAAAGACAAAAGAGCATTTTAAAGTTATATCAATGTAGCCATAATCTTGCTGTTAGATTATTTCATTCAAGAGGAAATTGTCTAAAGCAGCGCTTCACAATTTTGGGGTTCAGACTCATTGACTGTCTCATTACATCTAAGTACAGTACAGTACAGTATATCTAAGTACCTAGTGATCGGAACTAACTACTAATTACGTATATTTGCAAAGTAATAAATGACTTAATTTGATTTTTGCAAGCACGACTTTTGAGCATGAAATTCTCTGTAGCAGCAAGGAGTCAGTGTTTGTATTTGGTTTAAACGTGGTTTAAAGGCTTGCTCCTTTTACGAGTACATGGGCCTACAACAGGTACAAAGCTGGCGCAATTTTTGTTTACAACTGCCTATCTCTACAGGCAATACTGCTTTAAGTTACATCATTAGGATATATTGTTGTAAAGTAGGTACTTACTAGCTTCTCCCCTGACAACACCTCGAGCAGCGCCAACAGTTTGGTTCCATCGCGCAGGTCGTAGATAAGGTCATCGATGCGCAGTGGTGGTATGCGCTGGAAGAGACAGATATATTATTATCAGTTATCAGAGTAGGTAGAGCTATTTTTTGTACTTGCGATACGTTGTCTTAATATGGACACTCCCGGAATCCCGGGATTTTAAATATATATTATTAAATAATTTAGAAATTACTTTGTAAAAATCTATTATGAACGAACACATATCCCTCCACCTCTTCCTCCTCCGATGGGAACCGAAGTCACGGAGTGAGTCAATAAGTTATTGTCGAAAAACAATTAAAATGCTGTAGAAACAGACAAAAACGGGTGCGTTCCTCTAGCGGCGCAGCCCGCTATTGTATTCTTTTGTTTCCACTTGTCATGTCGCGCGTTAAACTTGAGACAGAATTTGTGTGAAATTAACAACAGCTAAATAAGTTATCCACAGGTGGTGAAAGAGGCCACAATAATTTTCAAAATGTTATTTACAATCTACTCATCATAAAGTTCATAACACTGCTGAGCATAGGCTCACTCCAAACTGCAACCATATTCCAGTAATTGCCACCCTTGGCTAAGCCATCTACGGTGGTGGTACGTAAGTTAATTATAACTTCCCATAAATTCTTCGCAAGTTTTCTTCCCGATAAATCATGAAAATTGAGCGCTACAAGTGTACTATAACTGTTCGAAAGCTTTGTACTAAGTACTTGCTTGTTATGTTGATCTCTTACCTTCGATAAATGTGAATTGATCCAATTGACAAACGTTTTCTTCTGGACTCTTTCTTGTTCATCTGTAACAAGAGAAATTCAATGTTTAACGCATACTGTCTCCGAACTAAAAAAAAACAAAATAACAAATTCAGTTCATTATTTTAATACGACACATAATTGTTATACCCTAATTCCATTCCCCAAAATGGCACATAACTCAATGATATCCATAAAAAACTGTACCCAAACACTAAACAAACCCATAAAAGTGATCATGTACATGACAAGAATAGCTGAGACAACTATAAAACGCTTTTGGCATGTTGTCCAATGAGACTTGAATGCCAGATTTGGCACGGAGAGAGTAAAGGGTGCTACACACACACTTGTTCGGCTCGGCTTATTCGATTCGGCAATATTTGTTGGACAACCAAGCCGATTCGAAGCAAATACTACGCTTGTGCCGATTGAAAATATATCCGATAGGCATCTACCCTAGCTGAATCATGTTTGGATTGGCTCGGCACAAATGGAGCTAAGCCGGCTTTTGTCCAAACATATATTCTAGTTAATATATTCGAAACCACTGCCATATGCCGACGAACTAGTGTGTAGCACGCCTTACCAACTAAATCACAATGGTCTGAGTCACTTTCCCTGTAGCAGACGCTACATCTTGCTAGGTTCAGTGCACTAGGAGTAAGGATACTGTTACGATAAGAGTAAACATTAATTTTAGTTATATTGTTGTTATGACTATGAATAGAGGTGTTAATAGCGGTTGTATTGTCTGTCTGAAAGATGATTTTGTCTATAATAGCTAAAATGTTTAGTACTTATTTGTGGATTTATCTATCGGTACCTGAAATTTATTTATGGCTGTGTTCACCAACACTGAAACTGCCAATTAGGTATTTAAACAGTTGATTTATGTCAAATTTCCTTCTAAATTTGACATAAACCAACTGTTTAAATACTTAACCAGTGGTTTGAATGCTGGTGCACACAGGCCTTAGTCCTATACTATTAACCCCTCCATCGTTGGGCGCACACCAAGTTTTTTCGGCAGTCAAAGGGTTAAATGAGCAATGTATAATGTAACCACGTTCTGGAAAACGGCTCTAACGGTTTCAATGAAAGTTGCAATATAGGGATTTACGGGAATGAAAAATCGGCCGGGTTTTTGATCCGTAGTTAACTCAACCAATGGTTGGCTCAACTAATGATTGGATTTTGGCTAAATGTGAAAGGCTAAACATGAATAAGTTAACAGGAATGTATTCATGTTAACTCATTTATATTATAAAAAATTGCAATGGCATTTTGGCAAACACATTTAGCCGAAATTCAACCATTACTTACTATGTTTAACCATTGTTTGAATTAATTACGGATTAAAAAACCGGCCCTAAGTTTCGAAAATTCGATCTGAGAAAATTCGTTTTCTCTATTTTCATCAGAGCAGAGCTCGGCCGTCCAGGGACTAACTCCTAAAATGAGTGATACATCAATTATAGCTTCAGAAATCACGCTATTTTTGAGATACACGAACGACCGTATGTTTGGAGATTTTAAAAATCCACCATTTAATGTTTTAATCATTATCTCCAGTCTCAAGTCTAAATAAATCTCAGCAGAAGTTTATAACGGAAATAAAGCCAATCTTAAATATACTACTCGTACATACAGCGAATTTATCAGACTTCTATTTCCAGTTTATGAGTTCATAGACTCAGCTGCCCTGTAGAACAAATATTTGGAGATTGCGTTATAAGGATGTTGATAGATTCTTACAGTATTGGCTAAACGTTAGTAGGTGTATTTTTAACTGAAACAGGTACAGTAGTTCACAGAGTACCGTTTAATTGCAATGTTGCTACCATTATGTTGAGCTAGTTAATAGACTTGCTTGAAATAGGTTTTAAATCGTACCATATTTCGGGAAATAATTATTTTATATAGTAAGACGAGACTAATCACGAGCTCAGCAAGACGAGCTCTCTCGTAAAAGATTTTAATTAACCTCAAGCGTCTATTGCGATTTTGCACAAGTATGACGACGCTAAAATTTTAACAACTAAGCAACCAAATAACAGAGATTACTCGTATAAACAAAACTTTTCATAACGTTACATACTTCTGCTATAAGAAAGTAATAAAATTCCATAATCTGGATCTGGAACAATTTCCCGTAAACGCATTGTTTCCATGGGGTTCCTGTAGGCTTTCTGTCAATTATCAGTCACGCATATCTGTCTGTCACTTGTAACTCCGAAACGGAGGAGCGCACGCATGGCACGACCAGACACGGACAATGGCCTATCTTCGAACTTTGAGCAGGGTTGATAACCTTTTGAGTTATGTAACTTGATACCAAATCCTTTTCCACGTGTATTTAAGCAAAACAGGGTTGATTTACTTATATGTAGAAAATTGCATTTGTATCATCAAAGATTCACCATTATGATCAATATTCGTACTAGTTTTAAGTTATATTTAATAAAAAAACATAGGATAGCAGCAGCCGGATTCCTAGCCTCAATCGTTTAGCTCTTCCAGTCGTCAACATTTAAAAATGGTGACAAGAATTCATATCTCAATTTTCAACTCATGAACCTTGCTTCAACAAGTTTTCAAATAACAGAAAAATATTTATTTTCATATTCCCTTTTGTTGACACAACCCTATATTTTTACGATCAATTTCATAACAGTGATCGCGTGCCTGATAATTCTACGAGTGAACTGTTATCTAGAGGCATATTTTTATTTTTGTCAATGATATTATCGATATGAATTATTTTGTCTTCTGCATGCCATTCGTTCTTTTATTTTACAAGGAAGTATTTCCCGTCCCTTTTAGTATTGTAGTAAAAATACCAGTGTCGTTCTTTCCAGCATGTACCTAGTTGATGATTGTTAAATAACACATGAAACAGACACGCATGTTTATCTATCATTTACCTATCCATTATATTCTCGTTTCTCTACCAAATATCGTCTAGTCAGAGCTGTTTAAAGATAAGTTTTTAATTCAGAATTATCGGTCTTATTTTGAACTCTTTCAATAGGTAAGAGTAGCCATATCATTCCAATCAGATCTGGCCGAATTCCCAACGGGCACAGCCCAATGGCCAGCCAACCAGACATAATTATGGAACAATTATACCTTAGGAATTGTTAAATTTCAAGTGAAAGTCAGCTATTAACAGTTGTTTTGGAAACTAACAATTTAACACTAAGTAATTGTGCCAATTTCACGAAATGTACAAAAGTACTGTTATGGGAGGTTAGAGAGTTTTCGTGTAATTAGATTTTATTTAACTAGGTATGTACCTACACGTAACTGCGTAAATTTCATACAACAGTAACTAAAACGGTAATCACGTGGAAAATAGAAGATTTTACGAAGAATCACATAGATCCAAATATGAAGCTTTAAGTCCAATTATTATTATTTCATGGAGGTTGTGAAGTTTTGACTACAATTATAATTTAACAGACATGGTGTCTAGCTTCCATTCCCAAACGAGTAAAAATATCTTCGAGTTTACAGAAACAGCCATTAAAACAAAAAGCCACACCCATAACCCATCTCAAAGGCAAACTATGCACCATACATACGTAAGTTCCATTTGACATTGTGCCGGCGCCAATGACGTCACCCACCATTACTGCGACCATTAATAGTCGTCACACTATCTACGAGTATGGGCAGATATGCATGGCCCCGACACTGTCACAACGACCTTAGTAGATGGATGTTTGAGTAAGCTACATAGATAATAATTATCTTCTAGAGTGTTAATATTAGAAGAAATTACGATGCAATAATATGGTTGTGTCATTAAAATATTATGGAGGGATGTGTGGTGTTACACGATTAGATAAAATAAGAAATTAATACATAAGAGGAAGTCTGAAAGTGGCACCGGTCACTGAAAAGTTGTGTGGAAATCAGTTGTCATGGTATGAGCATGTGATGCGGAGGAATGAGGAGAATGTTGACGGCGATAAGAGTAGGGAATACCAAAGAAACGATGGATGGTGTGAAAGATGATATGGCTAGAAAGGGGGTGCCTACCAAGACGACGACTAAATAGAGAAGTATGGAAGAAAGGAAGATGTTGCGCCGACACCAATAAATTGGGATAAGGGCATGATGATTAAAATGTTGTGGATGCTCTACCCTAATGGCCTAGTATTGCTCTCCCCTTCCTCTTGCATCATGCGACTTTATGTGTATCGTCTATTTGGTTGTTACATACAATATTATGAACTTGAAACATAAGTACCTACTTAAGTAACATTGAAATATTAAGCCTTTTGTATGGTTATTTGAATGACCGAAAATTGACGCAAAGATAGACCTTCGAATTACTATCATTGTCTCTCATTTCACGGTCCTAAAGACGTTCTAGCAGCATGTTTAGTTTTCAAAAAATGGTAATTAAGTCCAATCTAAGTGATCTGTGTACTCGTAGATATATCTTCGACAAGGTGAACGTGGTAATTGAATGCTACATATGTTAGAGCACGTTCACAGTGTGATCAAATGTTGAAGAAAATATAAAAACAGTTGCTTCTTTTATTCTTCGTATCATGAATTATTCAGAAAATCGCCGTATGACCTCTGGTTTTACTGGATAAGAACGTGTCGTGGGTTAGCTCAAGAACAAAACAAATGGCAAATGTAGGTAAGTATCAAAATAGGTATTGCACCCATCCGTGGGATTACAGAACGATAGTTTTTAACCCCGGACGTAAAACGAAGGAGTGTTATAAGTTTACCGTGTGTATCTTGTATATGTGTCTGTGGCATCGTAGCTCCCAAACGACTGAACCGATTTCGATTTTTTTTTAACTGATGCTACAGCATTACCTGGAATTTACAGGATACCCAAATTCCTCACCAACTTACAGCAGAGGTATCGTGTTTGGTTTGGCCTCATTGGAATGCTCTCAATAGATGTATGGTTATAGATAAATGTAACTAGGGTCTGATGATGGAGAAGCAAAAAGAAATGTGGATACATTTGCAATAGATACCTCTTATAAATTATTACCATATCTTCCAAAAAAACCTTTAATCTCATTCATGACATCATGCGTTTAAAAAATATCGCAGCGACTGATTTTTCATCTTCAATTATCACAAAAAGAAAATTCTGTTATAAATAAAACATAGAACTGACCAACGTCCTTGATACACAAAGTGTTAACAACTAACATTTTTCTGAAAGAAAAAGAAAAAAATCAGCGCAAAATGAAAATGAAAACTCGCACGATGTGTCTACACGTTTACTAACAGACGAAAACGAATCGATGCCAAGGTCGCGCGATGTAAACACGCCGCAAGATGAGTCTATTTCTATGTCTTTCTCCGTAATGAAGGTAGTGACAGGTGGCTTGAGGTCAGCTTTAGCGGCGAGACCTGAAGCTGGGGATTCAAGGGAACGTTAGGGCTTGAAGTTGAAGTTATAAGTCACAAAGAAATGTTAATTTTGAATCTATACTGAAGCTTAATATGTAAAATGGGATTAAAGATACAATGTTTGAGTAAGTTCAAAGATTTCTTACGTTTTAATAATATAATATATAATAAAAGTATTTTTGTTATTATTAATAATTTTATTTCAGAATAATTTTACATTCCATATATTTTTATTGTTAGTAAATAATACTTGTTACTTGTGTTAGTACTAAAAATTATGATTTAATAATTTAATAAATTATTTATTTATTTATTCATTATTATTCATATTTCAAAGTCAAGCCAAAATTGAAAAAATAAAGTGATGTACAGATCCGGATATCAGTTTGTAGCAACAGACGTTATAAATTAAAATAACGAGGGACATTCAATCTTCTTGAAATATCTTAATTAAATAAAAAGACCTTTCATATCTCACTGGACCTTCTGATGTAGGTAATAAATTAAAAAAAAAAAACAAGTAAACAAGCCGACCACAAGACGATGATCTAATGGCAGCCTTGGCACGTAACGACTTGACAGAACTTATTAATATTATGCTGCACTCAACTGTGTTTGTGCGATCAATTTTATTGAGTTACGAAAGTTTTATTTATAGTAAACTAAATAATTACAGTTTTATATTCTGGAATTCTGGCGTCCTAATTCTTATTATCGTGTATTGGACTATTAAATCAGAGTCATATGCAGACGCACCCATTCCCTTTCCCATATATTTAGTTACGACTAGGGAATCCACACCGGTAGTCAATTACAAGCTTAAAGTTTTCATAAAGTCTCTTTGATTTTATCATTAAAACCGTTAATTGTACCAATCCACTGGAGAGATACTGAGTGTGTACTGAGTAATACTACCAGTATACTACTGTACCTACTATTAGCTACAGTACCTCCGCTTTGTGAAAATTCTAAAAATAAGAAATGGGTCAATGGGTAGTAAACAATATCGTTTAGAAATGTTAACACTGTAAAGTTACGACTTTCCAGTCGAGTATTCGCTTGGGAGAAGCACTTACACCTAGAGTTTTAACTTTGCAGAAAGATTGAATCAAGGCAAGGCAAGGCATGCAAGGATTGTGTATGCATTTGCGTCACTTACTTCCATAGATTGCTCGAATGCTGGTTCTTTAGAGCAAAGATAAATAGCTATACAAGGAAAATGATATTCCAAGAATAAGTCGTTTGAATTTGTAGTTATAAATTGCGAACATATCCTTGATATTGAAGTTAAGGATCCTCCTTCCTTTTGTTTGACATCATCTTGAACTTAAAAGGAGGCACTTTTTGGTATCAACAAGGATAGCAAAAAAATAGTAGGTAGACTGGTAGTGTAGCGTAAACTAGGAGTAGAAGAACATAATACAGAATTGGACAGCTCCTTCGAGAAAAATCATTATTCGTCCACATTGGAGTAAAAAATATACGTGTTAAAGATATTAATCACTAACTTCTGCCCGCGACTTGGTCTGCGTGGGCCTCAGACTAAATAAAAAACCCAAACATAGCGAGGCGAACAATACAGTGAAGTATGCGCAAAACTACACCTCGGTCTACGCATCACGCTATAATTCATTAAACTACACCTCATTACGTCCACACATTTTTACAAACCCCGAAACGTGAGGCCTCAGGTCATTGTTAAAAGCGCTGTGTTGGTTTTTTATTTAGTCTCTGAGGGCTAGACCATTTGCCAACATAAAAAGTATCCTATGTGTTAATACAGGTTATAAAATATATGTGTGCCAAATTTCATCCAAATCCGATCATACAAACTTTCACATTTATAATATTAGTAGGATTTCAAAGATCAACCATATCAAACACTTTTCGCCGCCAATTTTAACCGAGGTGACTTCATCAAAATCACAGACAAAATTTTGTTGAATGTACTTATAGCATAATGAGGCCTACAGCCGTATAATTAACAACATTGTCTGGGGACTGTTTATCATGCGTTGGCACTCTGGCCCAATTTATTTTTTGTCAATCGAACCTTGGCTCCCAGGCCCTTGACGGTCGTTGACGCTCATTACATCATCGACTGTATCGGATCTGAACCTCAGTTGATGAGTTGACTTGTACTTTTAAGTGTTGATTGCTTATAATTTACTTCATAAATAGTGTCCACCATCTAAACCAGATTAACTTTTAGATTTTGCTACGCTATTTTATCGATTTTATTTATTTAGTGGTTCTAATAATATGTTAGTCTAACATACTATTGTCATAAGAAACCTCTATATAAATGTTGCAACAGGTTTTGGCAGTTTCAAGGCCAAGTTTTTTGTGATGTAGAATTTGTGATTCGTTATAAAAACCTGTTTAGTTATTTTACGATCATGTTGTCATATTTTGTTATTTTTACAGTCATTTTCCGATAGCTCTTTGGAATATTTAAATTTCACTGATTTAGTCTCTATTTGAGATTTGTTCTTTACCTAAATAAGATATTATGTATATCTTATCTCACACTTAAGTTTCTTCAACCCTGCAGATCCTCATACATCTTACCGAAGGACCAAAATTTGCACGAAATTCAAGAACTTACTCCAACAAATTACATAAGTCACGAGTACATATTGCAAGCGACTTAAATAATGCCTGTTCATAATCGTAAGAGAAACGCAACTGCCTCCCTAATGATTTATGGTAATGACAGCTGAGCCAGATAGTCTATAGTCTATTAATCTTAGTTCAGTTTAAATAGTCGCTATATATACATATAGTAGGTAGGTAGATTCTATACTAGATGCATTTAGAGAAACTTCTGGTTGGGTGACTGACTTTCTTTGTTGAGACTTTCTATTGTTGACATTTGGATTGGGTTAAGCTCTTGTTAGATCTGTGTCTTATTTATTTATATTTTGTTTTATTCGAATTCACTTTCCGACAAGTACCTAATCAAAACATTCATAGTTAGTTAAGTACTGTTTTTTTGTTAACCTATATTGTGTCCCATAGCTTGGCAAAGGCCTTCCATTTATCCTTCCATACCTCCCTTGTCTTATGCGATCTCTGACCATTTTGGCCCTGCAAACCTTATCAGATCGTCACACCACCTTCGCCGTGGTCTGCCTCGACGGCGAAGTTAGTTACTATCATGAAAGTTAAAGTGAAGCGTTTTCCTGACCTTGGACTTACCAAAACTATGACAAATAGTCTGATTTATCCCGTACCCTATTGCTATTAGTAACAATGCAATGGTTGCCTGTATTTTTTATTTTTTTTCAACTTGTGTTCATTCCAAATTTACTTCACCAAATAAAGAAAATTTAACATTAGGAACATACAATATATTTTCATATTTAAATGCATTATACATATTTAACTTTAGCTACCTAATAAAATGCAATAAGCAGCGCCCAACTAGGTGGTCAAAAGAGCAATTTATGACTGTCCTCTCATCGACTCTTAGCAAGAACGATCTGTTTACATTGCCATTAATATCTTGCGCTATGTTATTTGTCTGTGTTCTTAGAACATCGTGAACGAACTCTCGGATTAATTGGTCGTGATGTGATGGATTGTAATGTTCTAGAGAATTTTGAAGGAACGTTACAGAAATTGTGCTGGTAATTGTTTTCTTGATAGAGGTAATTGATTAGTATGATGGTGATTAGGATGATAACGTGGAAATATTTGATGACATATTTACTATACGAATAGGTACGTTTGATCATCATAATATGTAGCATTGCATGTTTACATCCTCTAAATTAGTAACTCGGTCTGCATTTTGGATAGGTGTAGTAAATTTTCTATACCTGTTATTCTATTTATGTTAGAGTAAAACTATGCTAAGTAATCTTTTCAGATAACATTCATGAATGGCGTAGAAAAAATAATGAGTTCATAGTTTGCAATCAAATCCTTCCCTCGCAATCAATGTTATATATTATTATTCATAGTACTTAACTAAAAATTAATTTAGATAAGTTTGTTTATACAAAAAGTGCATTCGTGCAATCTAGGGTCCACCCAATGACTCTTCTTGCAGGCCAATATTTAAAGAACTTGTTTTATTACCGCTACCCTCTCTATACGTATACCTATGAATTATGCATGTTTGTTAAGCAACCGAAAGACTTATTTAAAAAGGCAGAGGATGTATATCCACGAAACCGGTTAGATCCACACAGGGTTATATTAAATGACTTACCAAGACTGGCTAAACATAGTAAAAGCTGTTTAGCCAAGTGTGTTTGTATATACTGGATGATTTTTTTTACCGTCTTGAAAAAAATTGGGTACAATAGGTGAAGCCTATGGCATACTTAGTTTTTTTTTTGCAATAGCTTAGACAGAAATTGCTCTATCAATAAACACTACACATTTGAAGTAAACTAGAACAATAAAAACAGTAATTTAGAAAAAAAAAATTATAGATCGTTAAAAATATCGAAATTCAAATCAGACGCACTACGCAGGGTGCGTAATGCGTATGATTTGAATTTAAGTATTATGATTTATTTAAAAAAAAAAAAAAACTAGGTGTGCCCATAGGCTTCTAGTCCGTTCACCTACCCTATTTATTTCAAGACGGTAAAAAGGTCATCCAGTATAATAAAATTATAAGTGATTTAAAAACTTTAGATCTTAGATTAAAAAAAAAAACTACATAAATAATTTATGGTTAAACACCAATAATTTTTACAACATAAAATAATTTCTTGACGGGAAACAATTTTTGCATGAAACAGACATAGGGTACCATTCATCCCGAAAAAAGAGTACTTTTCCCGAGGAAAACACAATAACGTTCTTATGATAATAGATGGCGCCACGTGTCTTTCGAATCATGATTGAATTATATTAATACAGAAACTTGAGTAGTTGAGTAGTGTGTTAAGATTTTTTTTTTTTTTAATTTAAGTACCTAATACATTTTGTGAGTCTAGAGTGTCAATAGACCGGTTTTTCATATATAATATTATAAATGCGAAAGTGAGTTTGTTTGTTACGTTATCACGCTAAAACCGCTGAACGGATTTGGATGAAATTTGGAACATGGGTAAACTATGGGCGTAGGAGATAGGATACTTTTGCTCCCGGTAGTGCGTTCCCGTGGGATAATTTCAGACAACAACGCAGGCGAAGCCGCGAGCAAAAGCTAGTATGCATATAATTTCAATCAATTTTGGTCTGCAAATTATTTAGCCGATACTAAAACCTCAACCTTGTTCGAGGATTACGTGGTTGACCCAAAAATTAGGTTAGTGGTTAGTACAACACGTTCTGTTACATGTTTCACCTTGATCATAGTCGCTATCATTGCAGCTGATAGCAATTATTATTATTATTACTTGATTTAATCGTTTATTGGATTTATATGATAATTTGATATAGAGATATTATCTAGTGTAATATGTGGACATACATATCTAAATTAACCAAAACGTGTTGCTGATTTACCAAGCCTTTACTTTTATGGCTTTAGGATAAAATTATCTGTAAGATATAAGTAGGTACCTTGACGAAGAATGTTTGCCGGAGAATAACTTTTCAGTTTTATTCTTCATAAAATAATGTGTCTGTCAAGTCCATATCTAGAAAGAATACTTATAAACAAAATCATTTTGTCGTCATTAACCACAATTACAGTTGTAAAACAAAGCCCTAATAAAATAACGAACATATTCGATACATCAAATACCTATAATAGTGAACAACGTCAGTGACCCATCATCATAAATTGATATAATTGACATTTATGAGCTGAAGTATAATGACAATGCTACATCCTACATCAAGATTTATATATTAAGTTGTATACATATATTGTAAGTACTTCATCGAATGGATATAGATAGGTACAATACTACTATTAGGGATGTTACGAATGTCATATTTTACACATTCGCGAATACGAATGCGAATGTGAATTATCGGAATGCGAATATTTAGGAATAACATTCGTATTATTTGGTATGAACTGTTAGCCAATGTGTTCGGAACACCAAGGTAGTAGTGCGCCCCATAACTTTTTTTTTTTTGTAAAAAATCACCATCTTTCACTTTTCTTTCCCGGTGCCATGGGAAAAACTGACAAAATAGCTCAACACAATTCTACACTCACAAACTACTTGTTTATTTACGTAAAGACTAGCTTATGACCGCGGCTTTGCCCACGTGGATCCGGGTAGACCTTCCTCATGAAACACTCCGTTCATTAGTGAGAACTGCATGAAAATCCGTTCGGTAGTTTTTGTGTTTATCGCGTTCAGACAGACAGGCGCGGCGGGGAATTTGTTTTTAAAATTTGTAGTGATCAGTTACAACTGACTGACAACTAAAATAAAACAAGCTAATCTAATATAGCAATCACAGCAATTAGCGAGAAAGAAATGCTTTCTATTGGTCCAATGAAACACGTGATGCCGGTCTGCGCGTGCGTAGATTGACGAACCGCGCGGCCGCCGGTTTAGACATGTCGTCACACATGACACGTCACGACCTGAATACATTCGCATTCGCATCGCTCTATGCAAGTGCGAATGTTTAAAATGATGCGAATGCAAATACAAATATTCGTAACATCCCTAGTTATCACTACCGCCTCTGCCAATCATTAACTAGGTAGGTACTTGTCTCTTGCATTGTAAGCTAACAATGCTTCATTCTCAAATCACCAAGGAAGATTAATTCACGAAGACTGAGTGCAAAAACTCACAAGGAACTTTTGTTTCACCTCTACGCAATGCTTCCAGGTTGAGCAATTTTGGTAGGTAGATACTTTTGGAAGAATACCTAAGTTATAGAAAAGTTTAAGTTGGTAAGGATGCTTACTCACCTTTATTAGTTGGTTGGTAACTCCCTTTGATGATAAAGGTATCTCTGTTTTATTGGCTCGAAAGTAAATTATTTTCGAGTTCGTTCATTTTGTTATGAAATAAATGACTGACAAATGAAAATCTCAAAGTTAAGTAATAAAAAAGATGTTAAATTCACAGACAGACAACGCACAGCCCAAGCCGCTGGGCCTATATGCATGAGATATTGCGCAAGAGTTCCTTATATAACGAAGGTGAGCGCTAAGGAAGGATTTTAAAAATTCATACCCCAATGGGTCAAATGGGGGATGAAACTTTGTATGGAAGATCGTTATTTTTGGTTCTGTACCAGCACATCAAGCTACCCGCAACTGTCAAATTATCCCAATCAACCTTGAACCTACTGCTTTACCAATAAAGTTGAAAATCCATAAGAAATTTGACAGATTGTAGTAGCTTGATGTGCTGGCGTCTGTACATGGCTGGTGTTTCTATAAAATCAATCCATTTCGTTGTCTCCATACGTGTGCGTATAATCTACCGTTTATTTTACTTTAGCGTCCACGAAGTACTGCATTTTTTCGTCTATGGTTGCCTGTCAATAAATAAGGAACTTGGTTGAAAAGAGTAAAGCTACAAATATGTTTTGTCTCTTATTATTCGGAGCAGACAAAACATTGTCTTTACAATGAATCACATTGTCTGCTATTGTTCTTTGCGTTGCGGTTGCAACACACATCTTGCTCGAAGATAAAATCACTTACATTGCTACTTCTGTAGCTATTTGCTAAAATTTGTTTTGTCTTTTGTTCTTTAAGAGGAATTTAGAATGTGTGGATTATTTGCTTGACTAATATTGTAAGTCAATGTTGAATGTACCTAATAGTCATGGCGATGGTGTTCTTAAATAAATAAATATGACTACTTAAAAATAATGGTAAATAGATTTAGCAAAGTGAGTTTGACTTAGGTACTTCATGAAAAAAAGACCCTAACAATAGAGTAAATAAGCAACGAAAAGAAGAAAAATACTTATATATATGGCCTTATCACACCTCCGCTGCGAAACCGCGAAACCATGTGATGTTACGGTGATGTTCCGCTGCTGTTTCGCTACTCGAGTAGCGGAACATCATGCGAGTCAGTTGAAATGAACTACCGCGGTTTCACTGCTACGGTTTCGTGGCGGAGGTGTGCTAAGGACATTACAAAGGGGCACAGGCACTAGCCTGTCCAGGTTTGTTTTTATTTTTATAGCCGCTTGTAGCCAGAACTTGCTACAAGCGGTGGATTAGGATGCCTTTCCACAGAAGTGGAGCGAGGCTGCGGAGCGGAGAAACGGAGAAATATTAACCAATAGGATCCTGGCTCCTGGAGCGGAACGGACATTTATGCAATCCTATTGGTTAATATTTCTCCATTTTTCCGCTCCGCAGCCTCACTCCACATCTGTGGACAGGCACCCTAATGTAGGTAAGGACGTCATTCGCGCACCGCAAGCCGCGTAAGAATTGAGTTAGTTTTTGGCACATTTCCTTACAAAGAGGATGGAAAAATAATCCGAACATAATTATTTGGGTTCGATTCCCATCCAGGACAAACATTTGTGTGCATGAACATGTCTGTTTGTCATGAGTCTGGGTGTAATTATCTACATATATAAGTATGTATTTACAAAAAACAAAGTAGTGTATGTAGCATATCAGTTATCTGGTTTCCATAGTTCAAGCTCTGCTTAGTTTGGAATCAGATGACCGTGTGTAAAATAATGTCTCAGGATAATATTATATATATATTATTATTATTATTAAATATATATATTTAAATATTTACATCATTTCATAATTTACCTGTTATTTTATTTCATATTTTACATAAAATATCATCGTATCTAACTGAATAGGTACATAAAATATGTACCATTAGTATTTATCGCCTTTGGTAATTAATGCCTTCAATGGGGAAATACAGATGTGCAAGAAAATGTCAATAACTAGAATAGCCTCCACGTGTGAAGATACTTAAATGAAGGTCCAGCTAATGCACTTAGCACAGTCAGCCCCAGCTTAGCATAATCAGCGTTCCCATTTCTGGTACACCGGCCGGCTCTATGAGAGGAAGTCGGACATAAGCCTCGCCGCACTCTGTGCTGTGCACGCAGCTGTGCTGTCGTGGCGTGCAGCGACCACCGGCCTCATCTGAGTGTGGCGAGTTCATATAAAATGTACGAAAACTGTAGTCCGCAGCTCGGTGGCGTGGCGGCGTTGTGTGGCTGTAGCGTGTCACACATGTACAAGGCTTATCCACCACGCGAGCCCAGTGAGCCCCAGTGTACCAGTGTAGTTGGTGGATTTCATATGTGTTCGAATTATTGGTTCTAGGATATATCAGTTTCCTCACGATGTTTTCTTTCAGCGTTCTGAGAGCAGTGGTTAAAGTGTCTGCCTGGGTTCGAGCTCTCGACCTACATGTTAGTCGCGGCCGTTACTACCTACTTTGCTGACCAGATAATATGTTCTGCCATCCTCCTATAGGTAGTTTGGATACGAGAGTTGCGCAACTTCTTCTCCCCAGCTAAAGCACTAGGAAGTGGTGAAAGGCAGACGTTTTGGGGGACTGTCTTATGTAATTTTGACGTTCAAAAAGTGCTGATTCTCAGCCTAGTTTGAATACTTTTGAATTTATTTTTTTTTATTTTTAGAGAAAAAAGATAAGGTAAATCTAACCAATCAAAATATATTTATATTCCGTCTCGAGATTAGAGATAGCACACTAATACATTTATATTTATTCATAAATAATATAGATTAGATTTGCAGACGGATACCGTAATCAAATCGCTTCGTTTAGAAAGGTCGCTACTCTATCTGTTTATTTTCATATCAGATATAAACGTTATATAATATTAATTAATATATATTATCACATAATGTCTAGGTAAGTTGATATGGACCAGACATGTTCTAGAAATTGTTATTACTAAAATATGATCGATTTGAAACTAAAATGTGGAGTTCTCTTACTTTATTTTAGGTATGCAAAGGCTTTGTCTATATTTAAAACAACATAAAATTACATCATGCCTTACGTATTCCTCGAAGGGTTAGGCAGAGTTGTACCGACAGTACACCCACATTAAAACAACTTCATTGCAAAAGAATTCCCTAAACATTAACAACAAAATCTATCCAGATTTTCATCATCCTTTTTACTTTGATGCTCGTTTCAGTCTTAATTTTAAAATAATGGATAGAACTCGTGGCTCGAGCAGAGGACAAGTGTAAGCAAAGCGACAAGAAGACCCTGCTACAGTGGGTCACCAACGCTTTGCCGAAG
Source organism: Dicycla oo (assembly GCA_948252095.1). Lineage (NCBI taxonomy): Eukaryota > Metazoa > Arthropoda > Insecta > Lepidoptera > Noctuidae > Dicycla > Dicycla oo. Next base: position 2,908,427 of record OX411713.1, read on the forward strand.
AAAGTAGACATCTAGAATATTGGCGATGGTATTCATGCAGATGTGTAAAGTTGATGAAGGGCTTGTGGCTGAGTAATAACAGCCGCACGGATTGATCAATCAGGTTAAGCTACGCTTGCCGCGGTTACTCCGTGGATGTGACCATCCTTAAATATCGAGAACCCTCCGAATCTCGGAAAGCACGTTAAGCCGTTGGTGCCGGCTATCATTCGTGGATCTTTGACAGTCGTTACGGGTTGTCAAAAGTCCAAAAGTCTGACAACCAGTCTTACCAAGAGCTACCGTATTACCCAGTAACTGGGTTGTAGAAGTCAGATAGGCAGTCGATCCATGTAAAATACTGGTAATCAGCTGCATCCATTTAGAATGGAAGCCGGCCCCCACATAGTTGAGAAAAGGCTAGGCAGACGATGGAGAGAACTCACAGATAGAACCTAACGGTATTGATAGTTGCAAATAATAGTGATGACGATAGTCACTTTGAACTATTGCTTTGAATGACACCCACGGATTTAACGGTAGTACGACAATGTTTTAAATACAGTACAGACAGACAGCGATCAAGCGGCCCGCCCAAGAGAAACACAGAAACACCTAACTATAATTTGGTCGGTCGTAGATGTAATATTTGAATGTAATATTATTCTTAGCAATAAACAATGGCAGACAAAGATCAAACAATAACTTAATAAAGCTAATCAAATCAATTCGTCGCGATATTGCAATTTCAATTCAGAATTCAGCTCTGCTCCCAAATATATTATACGGACACACTCCAAAACGCACTGTGCATCTTTCAAAATAGAGTCCAAATTCGGTTGTTAGAAAGAATTTGAATGACAGACACCATGAGGTCATCAAGGTAAGTGGTCATTTACGTAATGCATTAACATACTATAAAATAACCGAGACACGACTCCACACGACTAGGTCACAATGGAAGAGCTTTGTGCCTTATTAGACTTTAATCCTAGGAACCGGGTCGATCTAGCTGTTTGTGTTTGTCTACTGTAGAGTTTAAGGGATGGTTTAATTAAGGCTGCAGGTAGGGAGAGTACTGATATTGGCAAGGTTACTGAGTTAAGTAAAGTAAGATCAATGGTCAGGGTCATGCATGAGGTGCTAGTACTGTCAAAGACAATGCTTTACTTTAGGAGACATGAAGAGAAGAGAGATGACTAGATGAGGGTCTTCCTTACCAGAGCCGAGATTAACAAATTAATCAGATGTAGGTACGGAAATACCGAGAAAAAAACGTGAGCAAATGGAATGTTAATAGGAGTACATCACATGTCATATTTACTGAGACGCATGATAATAAGAGTGAACCATCATAGAATATGAGGGAAACTAATCTTATTGGCATTTGCGATACATCTTGTTTTATTAAACAAGTCATTTAAAGATTTGCGATATTCCCAAGGATGTTTACTTTTGTTTGCAGATTTTTTATCTTTTATATTAGATCAAATTAGGTTTTCATTTTTTGGGTGTTGTTGAAATGGAGACCGACATTTTGTTTTGCTCTTTGGTAAGAGGTATTTTCATCAAAATTTCGATAAGTTTTCTGGAAATACACAAAACATTAATTGCTTTCTCCTATACTGGCGATCTCTTTTGGGCGTTTTAACAGCTTTAAAAATAAGGAAAAATCCAAAAACTGATTTACATGGTTCATCATGATCATGATTCTTCTGCGCTTGTCCTAATTTATTTATGGTCGGCGCAACATGTCTTTTTCTTCCATACTTCTCTATTAGTCGTCATCTTGTTGTCATGTTATTTACGAGTGCATGCTTCCAATTCAAAAAACTTAGGTATGCTTTTACTCAGACAAAAGTAAAACAACAAAATATGTTGCAACATCCAAACGTGACAACAATAGCGTTCCGTCGTCAAATAAGTGAGATAAATCTATGACTAACCTACACCCGCAGAGGTAGCTCGCGATATTCAAATTATCTTGCGTTTTTTGCAATTTGTGGTCAGTGTCAGGTTGTATCTTGATCCAAATATCATTCGCAACTATAAAAAATATGTATTTACATAATTACAACCTTACGAATCATCAATACATCTCTCTAAGTTAGATTTGTTAGGATTCCGTACCAACATGGTAAAAAGGAACCCTTATGGTGTGACTCAGTCTGTGGCTGGATATCTCAAGAACTACTAATGCTATCAACTTGAATTTTGGAATAGTTTGAGATGACGTGTGCCCAACTATTTTGCAATTAAGAAATAATAACATATTGCAACATGGACTGAAAGGGTGTCTTATAAAATCAAAGTGGGCCTAATAAGGCATGTGGGGTATCGTATGAAAGAGCGCTGTTTGCACATTCTCAAACATTTTAATTTTTTTTTTAGGCTGCATAGTTTTCGACTTGATGAAAAAAATTAAAAAAACGTGGAAGGGAGGGAGGGGCATGGACCCCCCCCCCCCCCCCACCCTCCCACGTTTCTCTGAAGTATACATAGGGAACAATCTAAAATTATTCTGTGTGATAGAAGTTTATGTAAAGATTATAGGAAATATAAAATAATGTCTCTAAATAGCACACTTTTTTATATATATGATAGTACGGAATCATCGGTGCGCAAGTCCGACTCGCCATTGACCGGCTTTTATTTTTCTCTTTTGATCGGATTTCGGAAATCATGACGTTTTAAAACAAATCTAACTTAGAGAGATGTATTTACGATTCTGTAAATTATGTAAATACATATTTTTTATAGTCACGAATCATATTTTGGTCAATATACAACCTGACGCTGTCCTGCAAATTGCAAAAAACGGAAGAAAATTTGAATTTCGCAGGCTACCATTGCGCATTCACCTTAATGATAAACGCTATCCTACTGACGTCACCAAAATGTGGTTTGTTTCTATGGGATTATTTTAAACTGTATTTCATGATTCAACTAGTGGTACCTACTTACTTATAGACAAATCAATAATCGTGATTGCCTACTTTACTCATGGCAAATTTTCTCAAATTCCTAAATACCCATTAAATTCTTGACACAGACCCTATAAAGACAAATAACATAAGCGCTTACATACAATGCCTCGTTAACATTTCATTACACCAATAGATTGTTTAAATAGCCACATTATCCTTAAACAACATTATGCACAATGCGCAAGAGCACAGATAGCGCTGCATTCCAGTTTTATCTTCCATTTTGAATTCCAGCCACAGTGCGTCTGGACTTTTAAGGTCGAAATTTCGGAATCACACCAAAACCTACGTTATCCACTTATGATAAAGTTTAATTTCAAAAAAGCACGACTTTCCTCGGTGTATTGCAAAACGTCACGTAGGTGCACGCTATATTATTGATTCCGAAGCGTGATTAGTACGTTTTTAAAGCTATTTCTAGAGTGGCTAGGATTTATCAAATTCTGGTTATTCTGGTTATCGCTTAGTTATAATGCTTAGTGTCTGCACTTTAATGGTATACGATCTAATGATAAAAGCAGATATTGCAACCATTTATATATATATATATATATATATATATATATATATATATATATATATATATATATATATATATATATATATATATATATATATATATATATACATATATATATATATTATACTACTAACCCGATTGACATTACTTTATTCAATAATAAAATCTATTCGTTTTTCTAAAAGTAATGAACAGGTACAGTTATTTCAAGTGTGCTTGTAAAGTGGTGCTTCACGTGTTTTCTAGCGCCGGCACTAAAAAACATGTAATGAAATCGAAACTGGTCCTTAAAACCACTGCTTTTATGTGTCATTCCAAGTCACCAATAACTAATTTTACCAGCAGTAAATAAAACTCTGTGTCTGGAGGTCAAAATTTGACCTCAAGTTAGCCCAGACGTGCTCAAAACCACTGGGAACAATGTTGTCCATTCTAAACTCAGGTAAATATAAATATTCTGCTCATTCTGTATCAGTTTTAGCACATATGATTTATTTTTGTTCTAAAACTGATTTTAAAAGTAAGGCATAAAAATATAATCGGCACATAAAATATGTAGAACCATAAAATATCATAAAATATATCTAAAAAAAAACACATATAAAATGTCATTAGATCATCATACAGCGTTTGACCGGTTGCTTGCGCAAGCGCGGTGAGGTCACCTGCAGTGAGCAACAAGGAAAAACTATACAAGAGAGTGAAATAGCAAGCACAAAATACTGAAGAATTTAGGGTTACATGATAGGTTCTAAAAGTTAGGTATATTGCAGTGTCAGATGCGTCGCTTGCAATTTGTATTCATGCATTTATAATTTCGGCTTTCGCAAGGATGTATACTTGGGCCTACGTTATTTTTGACAGGTTAGACTGATTATTTTTGAAATTCGAGAAAAACAGTTTGAAGTTGGTTAATGTTAAGAGTCCAAAAACATTTCCTACATCTTAACTGGGTCAAGGTATAGGTGCATATGAGATGTATCTGCAAACACAACACGCATGCCAAAGGCGACGAGAGGACACAGTATTTTTAAACAAATTTTAATCTTCTTGCAAATTAGTATCTGAGAGATCTCACCACATAAAAATGTCTTAATATTCAGAAAACCAGCATAACTCTGATATCACTGTTACTAATTGCTTCAATAACATAACTAATCGTATATTTTATTGCATTTCTTAGTAACCAATAGTTCTTCTGTTCTTACTGAATTCGTAAACCTTGCTAACTAAAACGTGGAGTAATTCAAGCAATTGATATTATTATTTTAACATCGATCAAATCAAAGTGTTTACCTACTTCCAGCCACATCAATACCGCGTAGAATATTTTCTCGATCCAAACAAGTATTTCTATGAAAAGTAACTTCGATAAACATCGGCTTATTTTAGAAGAAATCCTATTCTGTGTTTGATAAGAAGTGCTTTCAACGTTTTAATCATCTATAGTTCTATACGAACAACATTGACATATCCTATATCGTGTAACAGAGTTATCCGCGCGATTTACATATAACGTACGTACTTTTCAACGGAGGGTGAAGAAATTTCCACCCTGTTCAGTTTCTCATACCTCTAAAACCCCTTCCATTGATAATATTTCGTTATACTTAATACTTTTAGCTATGTTTTCTATTGTAACCATATTACAAAGACCTCTAAACGCTCAATTTACTATAGCGAGGCTTTTATGTAGTTTCATGTTGAACGAATCCCTTTTATCTACCATAGATCAACTCCCACGCACGTCTGGGTTTAAAATGGTTACAAAAACTATTAAAACACGAGCAAGCGGCGCGGAACACAAGGTCATGGACTCTATGCAGTTTAACTGCCTGGTCCATTTTTCTATTACATTATTCTTACCTAATATGTTTGGCTAACTTTTTATACAGGAAGTAGATCATTAGCAAAGTGGCGCCATGGAAATTATGTTGACTTTGAATAATGCTTTAGTCTCAGATGATGAGTAAGCTCTGATTTATAATTCTGATTCTGACTATAGAGGTAATTTTAAATTACAGAACAGGTATTTTAGTGCCATAATGGTGACAAGCAAAGCTGCATATGACGAGTTCTTGTTTTTGAAACACTAGTTGGAGTTGGTCTATAAGGATACGTTAAGCTACAATATTATATGTATTTAGTCGAAAGCCAAAATGGTTAATGTAGATGTTAATTGACGTACTTTTGGCGTCTTCTCTAAGTAAAAATCGATATACAAAGTTACCATAACGTCCATCATATTACTTGCTGATTGCACAATAGTTCATGGCTTATCACGACCAACAGTAAATAGGTCAAGAAAATGTTTTGTTTATAAACGTAAATACAGGGTTATTTGTAAAACACCAGCAACCTCTTAAGGGGTCATTGTACTCATCATTATGAACAACTTTTACTATGGGACCAAACCTGAAATCGCGAAAAAAATCAGCTGTTCAGTATCAATCTGCCTAGCCTTTTCCCAACTATGTTGGGGTCGGCTTCCAGTCTAACCGGATGCAGCTGAATACCAGTATTTTACATGGAGCGACTGCCTACCTGACCTCCACAACCCAGTTACTGGGTAAATACGATACCCCTTGGTAAGACTGGTTGTCAGACTTTCGGGCTTCTGACGACCCGTAACGACTCTCAAAGATCCACGAATGACAGCCGGGACCAACGGCTTAACGTGCTTTCCGAGGCACGGAGAAGTCTCGGTATGAAAAGATGGTCACCCATCCACAGACTAATCCCGGCAAGCGTAGCTTAACCTGATGGATTGTCCCGTGCGGCTGTTATTATTTAGCCACGAGCTCCTCATCAGCTGTTCAGTATATTTTGACGAATTATGCGAACATAAATGTACTGAACAGCTGATTTTTTTTTCGCGATTTCAGGTTTGGTCCCATAGTAAAAGCTGTTCATAATGATGATTACAATGACCCCTTAAGAGGTTGTTAGTGTTTTACAAATAACCCTGTATAGATAATATGTTCAATACGTGTTTGCCTCTGATTTTAACCATGGTGATGGAATTTTTAATTCATTGTAAATGGTTACAAGGTCAGAGAAAAACTTGCCATGACATAACGAAGTTGTATTTTCCACTATCATTCGGATGGGGCACTTCATACCGTGCAGGTTCAGGATTTCAGGAACCATCATCGGGTTATTCCACAAATCCCCATCATCTACCTCTGAATGTCCCGGGACAGATAACATTCAACAGGAACAAACAAAAAAAATCTTCATTTCGTGCTCGTCTGCAATCTAAAAACTTATGCCATCTTTATAAACATTGGCATGAAAATGTAGGAAAAATAATTAGAATGAAAATGCATATTTTACAAGAAAGTAAAAGCCCTTTTAAAGTACTTATAACTAATTCAACATAAAGCTATTGCGATAAGAGATCTAATACTATCCAGATGAGAATTGAGCAAGTTACAACAACACAGTTGGAGTGAACTAGCTATTTTATCATGCTAAATTGGTGTATCAAACCTGTAATCAAATCCGAGCATGAATGGGCACATGTACAGGTACTAATGTCTGTGCAAATGGTATGAGTCATATAGTACCAATTGGCTATGGTGTTAATAGACCATGAACTAACAACCTGTTTCTATTAGAGACTGTTTTTAGTGTATCGTGACGAAAGATATTCCTCCTGGCGATGGCGCCTCCTCAAAGTTCCTTCAAACACGCGTCATGTTTGTGAACGGGTGCCATCAGTTGAGACTGGTCATCTTTAACCGCCAGAGCATATTTTTAATCTTATATTTTGAATTGTTTTTTTTTTACATTGTTCTCATATATAGAAGCAATAAGAATAATGTACCCAGGATTTTGTAATATCTTGATTTAAAAGAGTGTCCTTGGTGTTTCTTGCCCATTCTTCCTTTTGGAATGGGCAACTAGCTTCAACTTTCTGACTAACTGACAGACTGTTTGACAGTTCCAAAGTGCCTGTAATTGGTTTAATTGAAATAAATGCTTTGAGTTTGAGTTTGACTGTGTATTTTATATCTAAGTGACACACTGCGTAAAGACGTGTTATACCCATTTTATACAACTGTCAAATAATGGCAGTTGTGATTTGAATAAACGGAAAATTTAAGATCTAATCAATTTGGTAAACAATAACTTTTCCTGCCTTTATATAAATAAAGCTTCTGACATATATACGAGTACCACGGCATGATTAACTTTAGTGTCGTCGGCAATTATCTTACAGAACGATTTTATTTCTATCATCACGTCACATTGAGAACTGCTGGAAACGACAGTTGTCAAAATGTTAAATAGTCAGTAACTGCACCGTGGGAACAGTCTCCTAAAACATTTACACACAAGGTGCGGCAAGGACACATCAAGTGATTGACACTTGATCGTAATCGATCGATCGTATCTTATCACTAACTTGCAATTAATTTAATTATAGAGGCAAAGATATTGCACTCAAGATATACAAATTAGATAATAGAAGCTACATGTCTATCCAACAACAATCTTATAGAATTATGACTGACGAGTGCATTTAGGAGTTTCCAGAAGCGACGATACTAAAGACTCTCTCCAGACAGTCAACACCATTAACATTGTAGCTGTCTTATCTATGAACCAAGACAGGAAAATGGCTCGTGTGGACTTTTCACGCGCTATAGTGGCAGAAACAATAAAATATATTGATGACAGACGACAGTAATAGGTAAGTAAGAACAAAAGGCAGTTTGTTTTCCTAAGCATATTTAACATTAGTTTTCTTGAGACTGACGTTTTTGCGTCTCGCCAAGAGACGAGACGAGACTCTTCATTTAATTAAAGGTAAATAATAATTGCTTTAAGAAAGAGACATTTTACAAAGACTCTTTCTATTATCTTTCTATTTGTAGACAAGAAACAAATCCTTGGCAGACTTTAGTTGGATTCAAGTAATTGAAGTTTCTCAGAAAAATAGTGAGTACTATCAACACCAATCACATAATAAATTATTCATATGATACGAATGATTTTGATTTTTTCCCACCAGCAGAGATCCAAATTGCGCCAAGATTTATATTATGGCCTGAGGCCATATACAGCTGTTACTTATTGGTCAACAGATGTAAAATTTGGCAAGCAATCTACCAGTATTCATGAACCTAAGTAGTAATACGTAAATAATTATAGTGGTATATAAATTGTTGTAAAAAAATTGTGCTCGCGAAGTCTACTATTTGCAGAACTACTAGTAATTAAAAAACAGGAAATTCACCATGAAAAATAATACACGTACGTGATACTGATAACAGTACAGTCCCAACAAAGAAGATATGATTCTTCAATTCCTCAATAGCGTGACAGAAATCACGTTTGAATTTTATTTAACCCATTTTATTAGCCTAATTTGTTTCAGTATCGACCAAATGACTCATGCTTTCTTTCGGAGGGGTTTTGCTGCCTCCTGTGTTTATGTACTTTCTACATTGCCTGTAAATAATAAATTCAAATTGACGGCTAACACGTCTAGCGTGGGTAGGTAATGTTAGTGCGTGAATTTTAATGCTGTGTCCAGACTAGAATTGTAAATTACTAGCTTGTGTGTAGTTTCTGAATGTAGGTATCACAGTGTAATGTTACTTTTCACGCGTTATAGTGGCGGGAACAATAAAATATAATAATGACAGACGACAGTAAAAGGTAAGTAATAACAAAAGGCAATTTGTTTTCTTGAGCATATTTAATATCAGTTTTCTAGAGACTGACGTTTTTGGCGAGACTAGACGAGACTCTTCATTCAATGTAAGGTAAATTATAATTGCTTTAAGAAAGAGGCACTTTCTAAAAACTCTCAAAGACTTTTTCTAAAGTATCTATTCAAAAAACATCAAACGTGGACACAGGCTTATCACCGTTAAGGTTATCAATAGATATCTAATTATTGCCAAAATCTATATTCTATTTAGCCCGCTATGTAAGGCAAAGCCCTTCCTTTTTCTTTTCCATAAACGTCTTACCACTGCCATTGCAGGCCAGTTATTTTGGTAGAAGTCAAGTGAAAGCTGATTGGGCGGGACATAACTGCAGCATATCAGATGCACTGTGGTCTAAAAGAACCACTGATTACCAAAATACCTTTCATAAAACTATAAACACTACCACAATCCACTATACTTAACAACTCCATTCCTCTATTATGTGTAAACGTAAACAAAGAAACACATTAATATTCCAAAACAAAACAATGTTAGACCATGTCCTTGTAACATTTAAAACACGCGGGAAACTCGTCGCGTCTGAACAAAATATTTATTTATTCGATAAGAATGCTCATTTTGACATTGTTTTGTTAGTATTTTAACTTTGAGATGAGATTTTTCAGTAGATGTAAAGATTCTATTCATCATCCTCCTGATCTGCCAATTTCTTGTGATCACCGCCATATTACGTAGGTACCTTTTTTTGCTACATATCTATCAGTATTCATATCATTTTTTACTTCTTTCCTATTCAAGTCATGTTTCACACAGTTTATCAGTCTATTCTACTTCTTTTCATAAATCCACTTTCTTGTCATATCATGCTCCTCATTCCTCTACATCACAGTCCATTTCTCTTAAATTTTATTGGTTTCTCTACAGCTTTTCTGTCACCCGTGCAACCATATATAATCCTCAGATATTTTCATTAATTTAACTCAGTTCTATAACATCACACACCTTCGTACAAAATAAAATAATCAGTTTTGTCCTTAATAATAGAGGTACAGTGCAATCAACAATTTATTTGCTAAACACTAAAATCATGGCATGATTACTATAACGAATGTGAAATTTGTATATCTACTTAAAAGTAAGTAAAAACTTCTTACAAGGGAAATTCCACTGCTCAAAACTTTTACACCATCATAACAAAAGATTAACGATCCAGGAAATTTCACCTTTCTTCAAAAAGAAAGCTCTTCAATAATTTTCTTCAACAGTCACCGCTAACGTAAGTGATATAGCCTTATTTAGACATTGCTATAACTAGACAGCTTCTAGACAGACATCTGCTTGTATCTGTCTGTCTAGATGACCAATAAACACAGTGGTTTGACAGAGAAACCTTACTTTATCGATAGAAATCGGCAAGGGACTATTAGACTGTCCTCCTTTAATATGTAGGTTGTGGGACCACCCAAGTTGGATTACGGGATTAGTTAGTTTGTCCCGGTTGAATTGTTGTTGCCTGCGGCTTCATTTGCAACCTAGAGGAACTAATAATACAGTTGAATTTGTGAATTCAGTCATTGTCTTACAATTCAGGATAATGACCTATCTCAGTGTTTGATCTGCCTTTAATCCAAATCTGTTCAGTCGTTTTTGCATGGTTTAGTAACAAAGTTCTTCACATACATTCATTAATTGTCATTATTGGATTTGCCAACTACTTGGAAAATTTACAACTCCAAGTCATCCTAACTTCCTAACTAATATTATAAATGCTAAAGTAAGTTTGTTTGTTTGTTACCGTTTCACCTTAACTACTGAACCGATCACACAGACACGGACATACCATTCATCCCGAAAAAAGTACTGTTCTGGAGAAAAACAACAATAACGTTCTTATGATAATGTAGATGGCGCCACGTGTCTTTGGAATCATGATTTAATTATATTAATATAGAAACTTTAGTAGTGTGTTAAGAGTTTTTATTTTTTATTTAAGTACCTAATACATTTTGTGGGTCTAGATAGACCGGTTTTTCATCCTCTTAACTATTCTAACTACGTAATATTATAAAAGCGAAAGTGTGTTTGTTTGTTTGTTTGTTGATTACGCTTTTACGCTAAAACGGCTGAACGGATTTGGATGAAATTTGGCACTTGGTTAGACCATGACCTGGCAAAGGACATAGATTACTATTCATCCTGGATCTCAGACGAAGTCACGGGCATCAGCTAGTACTAAATAACCCATAAGGTACCCATAGTATTTTCCTATAAATCTTATGTTTATTTCACGAAAATCGGAGACACAGTCGCGAAATACTTAACTATCTATACTGTCAAATCTCCATACGACCATACGTCATAGTAAAAAATGCAACATTTTACCCTATAAAACAGCGATCCATTAAGCCATATCCGCTTTCATACGATTATCTTACGCTGCCAAACAAACTTCTTTACATAAACCTGTAGAAACCATGTACATAAACATATATGTACAGCCGTCACGCCAAGGCGCCGGCTTTCCGGAGGGTGAGACAACGGCGTCACTTTGGTAAACCACGAGTCAACTATTTGAATGTACAATTAACTTTTTCCCTTATACTACGTTCACGGTCTAGTTATCAAACAAGTAAACAAATATTTGTTTTAGGAAAAACAACTTTAAACCCTACAAATGAAGTTCAGTTTACGCTAAAACTCCTAAAACTTTTATGACTTTTAAATGGTACTTACTAGTCATTCTAAAATCACCTTAATTTACACAAAAAAATAATAGATATTGATTTATTGTAAATAACATCAATTGGGAACAAGGATTTGAATAGACTTTAGGTACAAAGAAACCTGATAAATGAGCAGGATATATTATATGCATGAGTGTAGATCGTCGCTAACATTGAATGGTAAAAATCTCAGAATTTAGAATATCATCATCAATATAGCCTTTTGTCATTGCTTTTAACAAAATAAGTGAGAGAAACATATGGCAAGAATACCAATGAACCAATGTCATTCACACCGTTGGATTTGTACTTCCTTAGAAAACAAAATAATTTCATTTTGTTTCAGGCTTCATGACCCAAAGACCTTACAAACATATACATATAGGGTAACCCCTTATTATATTATTATTCATAACAATTAAACACCCCATAAAGCCAAAAATTCATGGGATTCGAAAAAAACCTATTTTTATGTATTTAAAAAAATACGTATAAATAGAGTTTTCCGAATCCCATGAATATTCGCCTAGGCTTTATGGGGTAAGCAATGCATTTGTTGCAAATGGGTTACACTATCACGTCCTGGAAGGAATACGTCAAATTTCAAGTCACTCTGTATCAATCTGCCTAGCCTATTCCCAACTATGTTGGGGTCGGCTTCCAGTCTCACCGGATGCAGCTGAATACCAGTATTTTACATGGAGCGACTGCCTATCTGACCTCCACAACCCAGTTATTGAGTAATACGATACCCCTTGGTAAGACTGATTGTCAGACTCGGGCTTCTGACGACCCGTAACGACTGTCAAATATCCACGAATGACAGCCGTGACCAACAGCTTAACGTGCTTTCCGAGAAACTGAGGAGTCTCGGTATGTAAAGATGGTCACCCATCTACGGACCAACCCCGGCAAGCGTAGCTTAACCTGATGGATCGACCCATGCGGCTGTTATTACTTAGCCACAAGCTCCTCAAGTCACTGTATAATGTATATATAAACAAACTTTTATGTTAATAAATAAGGCTTAGGCTTGTGTTGAAGAACATGGTCACTACTAGGTTAATAAAGCAGTTTTTTTACAATACACACTTGTGTTATTTTGTTGAGTCTGATATACATGAGGCAAACATACATACATTTTAAAACATTAATCTACAGCCGTGACGGTCTTGTAAGTCTCGGTTTAGATTTTTCGTGTTTAATTAAACGGCTTGTAAGCACGCAAGTATCTATAAACAACATGTAAACGACTAGAGAGTGAAATATTGGTGTACTAAGAGAAGAAACCACGGTGGCATCTACATAACTCATGAGACCATGACCGTAAGTTTTGGAGGCCTGAGGGCCATTCTATCAGTTTATCGTTTACAACTGTCTATGAGGGAAAAGTCAAAAATGTAGTCATTGCTACCGAGAAGTTTGTCAATCCTGTTGAAAGTCGTTGTGTAGAAATACAAAATACTATGAAAGCGAGTACTACTTATCTCCTCTTTTTTTTATTTTTTTTTATTTGTGATGGGTCCGCTCTTGACTCTAGTCTAGGTCAGAGGTGACAGAGACAGAGTCGACGATGGAGTGAGCTTACCCAGAAGAAGCCTGTTCACTCTCACTTTGAAGAGATTAGGGTTGTATACGTTCGGAAACACAGACGCAGGTAGTGAGTTCCACTCTTTTGCTGTGCGCATTATAAAAGACATTTAAAATTTAGCTTTAGGATCGCCTTTCTCTGATAAATCTACGGAATGTGGAGACTTTCAGGTCTTAAATAACGCACATCCTCTTAAGGGGTCATTGTTCTCATCATTATGAACAACTATTACTATGGGATCAAACCTAAAATCGCGAAAAAAAATCAGCTGTTCACTAAGTATATTTTGACGAATTATGAGAACATAAATGTACTGAACAGCGGATTTCTTTTCGCGATTTCAGATTTGGTCCCATAGTAAAAGTTGTTCATAATGATGAGTACAATGACCCCTTAAGAGGTTGTGCGTTATTTAAGTTACACCTTGTATAGGTACAAATAAATAAAATTGAAGTGTCTATTTGTAATGTCAAATTACAGCTTAATAAATGTCAAAATGCAGCAGCAAAATGCTATATATATATATATATAAATCCTTGTCTGTCTCACTGTTTGTTCCGGCTATTCTCCAATTCAATTTAGACGGGACTTTCACAGGCAGATAGCTCATGTTATGAAGGAGTCACTCAGGCTACTTTTTAGAATTAGGGTTTCACGTTAAAAAAATAAAACCTATGAAATTGTGAACAATATCTGATTCAAATGAAGCGGATGAAGCCGCGGATACCCACTTAAATAAATTGTGTGACTTCATTTATGTATTCAAGTAAACAAATATTAAGTATTGCTACGAATACATGTTTACCTATCTATTTAACATACGGCCCCCTACTACTACTTATATACATTGGCCTCTTAAAGTTACTAACCCTGATATTCTGGTGTCTGCGATTCGATATCCCATGATTCTGAACCTTTTATAGTAGATAATATTAGCTTTACCTAGGTACCCCTTTTTTTCATCTCTCTTTTATGTAAACTGAAGTTCCACTCACTATAAGATAATATGTTATTTGAACAGTCACACTCCGCGTACCTGCATTCCTCACTCGATTTACGTACTCAGAATGACATACGTACGTAGTCCACACATTACATAAATATTTTTTCCAAGTAAAGACAGATCACCATTATTTTCGCTGTCCATTTAAACGATATAAAGGTCGTGCGATAACCGCGAGTTGGTTAATCACGCGCAGATGACATCATTTAATTATCACGAGTATGTACTCCTAGCCTAGTAGTAGTTTATAATTTGTTTCGTACTTGATATAATTTGTTGTGAATTAGATTGTTTTGATTCTAAGATTGTATGTTAGTTCTTAAACCACGTGCCTATGATAATTATATTGAGTATCAGTATTGACTGAATATACTGTGTTACAGTTTATAATATCACGTCGATGCTGTGATTAATTTGTTATAACATGCATTTTATAATCAGTAGCAAATTCTTTTCTACTTTACTCCTCTAGTCATCATCAATTAATAATAATAACCTGGGACATTATTCACACACTGTCATCTGATTCCAAACTAAGCAGAGCTTGTACTATGGAAACCAGATAACTCATATACTACTTACACTACTTTTTTTTGTAAATACATACTTATATAGATAATTCCACCCAGACTCAGGATAAACAGACATGTTCATGCACACAAATGTTTGTCCTGGATGGGAATCGAACCCACGACCTGCGGCATGATAGGTGGTATCTTAACCAACCACGCCAACTGGCCTGTCACTGTACGGATAGAAAGTACAGCGAAAAAGGGTAGGTATATTTATTGCTGCTCACTTTGTATATGTGTAGGTACCCTTTGCTTTCACATCATTTATCAAGACCACTCCAAAATGTTTGTGGGTGTGAAATACATAATTTGAAGTAGGAAAGGATGAATTCATTAAGCCAGAATTACCTTTAAAAGTCCAGAAACATACAGTTACTCACGGAAGTCATGGAAAAACAATAACTGACAATATTTACCCAAGGACAAACACGAAGGAAGCAAAAGTTAATTATTCGAGAAGTAAATACAATAGAGTTGTTACTCTCGAATGACAAGTAATAAAACTATGAATAGTATCTGCAGATACTATTGTTATGACAAATTCAACGTAGAAAACAGAAACGTGAAGGAAAAGCAAACGTAAGTAAATGAAGATACAGTCGTGAAAGGCGACTGATGTTAAATGATTCAGGATTGAGTTAACGTTCAAAAGACAGGTCCAGAATGAAGTTGTCTCCAGAAGTTTCACCGCAAGAGAGCGCTGTGTGTTTGTCACTTGTCAAAGTCATCTTGAAGACAAAGCGACGAATAGGCGGTTTTCAGCAAGTAACAAACACTTAGCGCCATCTACGCGGAACTACTTTGACAGTATTTTTACCCATTAGCATTGAACAAAATCACACGGTCTTTCGAAAGTCTTACTCAAACTCTGATTCAGCACAAAATGCTGCACTGGTCTAGAAGAGTATTCTATTCCATATTATCTGAAACTGCATCAATTGGCATTATAAAAAAAACTTTTTAGGAAAAAATAAAACCGACTTCCAAAACAAAACACTACAAAGCGAAAATTAACTTTAATTTTTTATTTATTTTTTCCTAAAAAGTTTTTTTTTTTTTTTTTCACTTTTTAGTTGTGGTACCTACCCCACACAAATTCGAATAGCACTACCTGCTGTGTAAATAACAGTGATAGGAAGTTATTAAAGTAATCGCGTAACAAATATACAAAAAAAACAATACAGACGAATTGAGAATCTCCTCCTTTTTAAAGTCGGTTAAAAATGAAACGTAAGAATTAACGTTTTTTCTAGCTGACTCCAAAGTCCTTAATGCAGTTAACAATTACTCAAAAACTAATAGACGGTCTCCTGAGAACATTTTCCTGTAGTTAGAACGGCTAAGGCACCTGCTCTTATTGCCCCGTCTGAAAAACCTTATGTAAAACTTCGTATAATAATATGCGATAATTCAACCTTATATAATAGCCAGATTTACACTGAATAAAATACATGCATGCATTACCGACCATATTAAAATGTAGGTAAATTCGCCAAACTGTAGTCTGTATGTGACCTTCCAATGGTTATCAATTATTAAACTTTGCACGATGTTAATTATTGTTTTGGCTGTTTGCATTTTTAATAAGTCATCATAATAATTATCATATTCATAAGTTTTTAAACTGACATGGTCACTGACATTATCATTAGAACTTAAAACGGGATATTTACCATGTATATTAATTGATTTGAGTTTCCGATATTGCGAACTTTTTTCGGTACTCTTGCGGTCCGGACCGCAAGAGTACCGAAAAAAGTTCGCGAGCGGACACAGTGAGTTTTGTGTGTCGAGAACAGAATCGAGTTGTGAGTGTAACAAGTGACAATGGTAGCGGTGTCAATCGCACTAAACGAACAAGAAAGAGGGTAGACCGTTTTGTCTGCTCGTAAACATCCACCCGCAATAACTTCAGTTTATCCGTGATCATGGCACTTGCAACAGTGCCGAAATATCGGAAACTCAAATCAATTAATATACATGGTAAATATCCCGTTTTAAGTTCTAATGATAATATCATATTCATATTTACACCATTGCTCAATCCGGCAAAACTCCTTTTAAAAACATTATAGTACCTGCCTATACATGAACTCTTGAAGTTAATCGTTGATAGTGAACGTGCAATGTTGAATTTTAATACCTATATATATCACAAGATCCTGAATTTCTTAAGGATGATCTTTATTGTAAATTCATATTAAGGGTCAGATATTAATACTTTATCGAATATTGTTCAGGGAGAAGAAATTAAGGAGACCAATAAGGAACGAAACATAAATGTTTATATTCAAGTAGCAGAAAAAGCAGATGACAAGCAATATTGTGAGAACTGAGATAATCAAAACTGTCACAACAAAAGCTTGACCCTCAACATGATCACATTATACAGAGTGAATCATTGAGATACCTCTTATCTCTCATAACTTCAGGTTTTTCCACACCGACCCATCTCAATAAATAACCCTGTATATCATCCAGTAACAATTATAATCTAAGCTATTGCACAATTAACATAATCCGAGCCACGTCACACCGCATCACGTGTTCAATGCTTCAAGTTTACAGGGGCGAGCGGAGCCAATGCACCTATTATTATAGCAGAGATTACTTCGATAGTTGCGGTTTAACGTTACGCGATACGTTTCAATGGCCGGTACCCATCTCGAACAGCTAAATGGAACATTATAGGTGATGGCGTTTTGTGGTTGTCATCCTGGTAGGATATAAGTGGGTGCTTTTGTTTAAGGACCTGAGAAAACTTTGGGATTTAATGCTGGCATTACTAAAATGTCTCCCTAGTTTAGTCCTGGCAGCAAAGACTTCATTTAAGCAGAAGCAAAAAATATTTTTCAAATGTTTTCTAGAAAATGATCAAATAGGTATAAAAATCTTCAATGCCAATTTTTCGGACCGTTTGACTAAGTTAAATATTAACAAAAGAGGTTTTATTTTTTAAATTGACCAGCAATAAAGCGGTTTCGTGTCCAAAACCAATAAAAAACGTCTGATATCAAGATGCAAGGTCAATTATATTAGACATAAAGAAAATAAAAGTTGAAAATGTGGATATTTATGCACGCGCAGTATGAGACAATAATGTAATGGGACAAGTATAACCTTAAATATTTAAATACTTGTTCAGGATAATTTTGAAGTTGATCGATAAAACAGAACGCACTGAGATTTTATTTCTATTTTGGTTGTTTTTAAGGAAAATTCTAAATTGAGTATGCATGCTTGGAACGAACGGGCTAATTGAGCAGGACTTTGGTGTTTAGTAAACATTGATTTTGACTTTTCCAACCAATTTTTTTTTTCTACCAGAACTTAGTAGGTTGTTCCGAAAATTGTTACCCACAGAATAAAATTTCAATAAAAATCTCCGTGGTGAAAATCATAGGCCACCTATGTGTAGTTCTTTTTTTAAATATTTTTAAAGATTATCTGTCACTCTTATTTGCAACAATAGATATCCCGTGGTAAGTTTTTCGTACTATGATTTTTCGACAAGATACATTTTTTTAATGTTCGAAAGCTGGTCCACCCGAATGCATAAGTGCATTGGGGTTGGCGAAGAGTATTTTGAAAAGCTTTAAATAAACTTTTTATATATTCTAACTATTTTTATTTCACTAAAAATTTTTGGAACAGCCCACGTATTCGTTCTGCCTATTACATTTCTTACGCACGTTTATTTAGATCTCTATTTATCCGTTTCTAAAGTACCCGATTGTTTCATTGACTCTTTGTGCACCTAGCCCAGAACTGTGAACTGTGGACCGAATCTCACACCTGCTATGCGCCGGTGCTGACATAGTTTACATATGACTAATTGTGATTCACCTACTTATTTTCCAATTATTCCTTCAAATATAGGTCAAGAATAATTTATAGTTGTAATTTTTGGAATGCATTTACCTACATTTTATTTCTTAATTTATCATCATGAGTATCATCATTTAGTTTATGCATTGATTTATTATAGAAACCAGCGTGGCAATGAAACTTCTGAGAGATTAATCATAGAAACCAGAGCGTGGCAAAGAAACTTCTGTGAGAGTAATAAATTAGACGCTGTTGCTTTAAGGTTACATTACACTCAAACACTTCATAAATGTCAAAGATTATGATGAGTTTAAACATAACAAAAATAACCCCTGAACTAGAGATATTTCGGTGCTCGTGTAGTACTACCCTGTTTGCATGGAAGAGAATTAAGTACTTACCTATGTATTAAGTACGTTAATGTACCTACCAACTTACTCTATTCTAGATTCCTGCACGCGTAGCATGAGCACCATAGAAAGGGGTTTTGTTGACGGAAGAATAGACAAAAATGACGTTTCTGTGTAGCTGTATACAGTAAGACAAAGTAGAAAGAGTCCACTGCATGTAGTGTGCTTTCAAGAAATTCGCTTTTTTGCATAAATCGACTCAAAATTCTTTGTTTTATCATAGGATTTTTTTTCTGTTTAATTCTCAATGTTTGCTAATATTAGGTAAGTCACGTATATAAAGACAAATACACCATTTTTTTACAAAGCGATGAATAACCGTATTTTAGAAAAAAGAAAATTACAGTAATATTAGCCATTTCCTTGGTAATGCCCTATTAACTAATTGATATAAAATAGAAGAAGATAGCTTTGTTCTTCTATTAATTATCACAGTTTGCATTCCAAACGCTCTCTTGTAAAATCATGATTTTGGAGACAATCATACACCTATAGTACTTTGCGGCCGTCGAGTACAAAGTCTTCTATTGTCTTTAGCATGGCGATTACAAAATCAAATTGCCTTCACAACCCTAGACAATTGTCAGTTGACAGTGTGATTTTGACAGTATGGGATAGAAAACTTTCTTCCCTAATAGCTTATATAACAAGGACCTAGATAAAGATCGTTAGAAACGAAAGACAAAATGACAGATTGTAGAAGGAGTTCTACGGTGCGAAGGCAAAAATGGCAAAAAAAGCTACACAGATAAACTTAATAGAAAGAGGTCTTTTGATATTCACATTTACACGTCTGAAAATAAAACTTCCGAAACAGTGCTAAACCACATTTTGGAACTGGAATCAATTCTATTTGCTTGTAAATTTTGACGTTGTTGTCTTTTACTGCCCTATGTATGTACTTCATCATCTTCCTTCACATTTTCTTCTTCACCCCCTTCTCTTTCATATCACTCCTCACACAATCCATCCATCTTTTCTTCGGCCTTCCTCTCCCTCTCCATCCATCAACATGTATATTCATCACTCTTTTATTCACATGCGTTTCGTCCCTTCTCATCACATGCCCATACTAAGCCAAACGATTCCCTTTCAACTTTTCTGTCACTGGCGCCACTTTCAAACTTCCTCTTATATACTCATTTCTTACTTTATCCATTCTCGTCACTCCACACATCGATCTCAACATTCTTATCTCCGCTGCATGCAATCTTTTTTCATCCGTCTTCTTCATGGCCCAACATAAAGTACGACAGGCCTTATCACGGACTTATATATTTCCCCTTTAACTTGAGGGGCATCCGTAGGTCGCAAGTTGTTGTACGCACTATGCACCCTGCGTAGTGCGTATGATTACAATGCGAATTTCGATATTTTATAACGATCTATAAAGTTTCTTCAAAATTTCTGGTTTTATTGTTCTAGTTTACTTCAAATGTAGTGTTTATTGATAGAGCAATTTGGGTATAAGCTATAGAAAAAAAAAAACGAGTTATGCCATAGGCTTCTACTCCATTCTCCTATTGTACCCAATTTTTTTTCAAGACTTTAATTAAATCATCCAGTATATGTACTTACTTGTTACAAATTATTTGACTTTGACATTTGACCAAACTTTCAGGACAAGGTTCTGGTTCTTCAATGGAAAATATCAATCGTAAACAATAAATTGTGTCTTAATGACTTTAATTTATTCGTTGATTATCCTCGTGTGTGTAACAAAAGCCTATTATGTACAATTATCAAGTTATTTAAATGATTTATCATATTAGGGGTTTTTCTATTTTTTAATTAATGTGATAAGATATATATATATATATATATATATTTATAATAGATAAGCGAAGCACTTCTTCGTGTGGTCATCTCTATCAGCCGTCATCTTAGTAAGAGGCTGACCTCTCTCTAGCCATGACATCAATCATTAAATCCAGGGTTATCAGATATTGAAAATTCCTTTATCACATTAGTTTGAATATAAGAATAAATTGACAGAGCATTAATATTTTTGTAGTTCCCAAGAGTTTGAAAATTCTTTGTGACAAGATACTTATTTTGATTATAATATATACCTGTCATTCTTGAGTCTTTGACAGTCGTTACGGGTAGCCCAAAAATTCTAGCAACCAGTCCTACCAAGGGGTAACGTGTTACCCAATAACTGGGTTTTGGAGGTCAGATAGGCAGTGGCTTCATGTAAAATACTGGTATTCAGCTGCATCCCGGAAGCCGACCCTAACATAGTTGGAAAAAGGTTAGGCAGATGATGATATTTTTGGAAAAATTCAAAAAGACAATAGCTTGGAAGAGAGTTACCTACCAACAAGTCTAACTGTTTGTAATTTGTATTTGTAAGCGTACCAGCCACCAGCTACAGGAGAAATTCATAATGTTTCAATGTTCCTTCGCAAAGAAGATGCAATCTACAAACTTGCATACAGGGGTTACGTGATCCGTATTCAGCAAAGCTATTACAGAGGATATATTTAGCACTCTGTTATCTTAGCTCAACAATGTGCAATTATATGAGATGTCTGCGTCCTCTAAGTGCTTGTGAAACGAAATGCGCTTTAGCAGAGCAAATATTTTTAATACAAATAATATATACATTTTTTTTTTTATATGCAAGTAATATATCTAGTTTCTGCTCCCGTTTCAAAGAGACGTTCTGAGTTTTGACAGGAATTAACCAGCCTGAAAGATTGGTATTAGCACTGACTGCCTACAGTGCGATAAACATAGGGTTATTGGTGAAACGCCAACAACCTCTTAAGGGGTCATTGTACTCATCATTATGAATAACTTTTAATATGGGACCAAACCTGAAATCGCTTGAAAAAAATCAGCAGTACATTTATGTTCGCATAATCCGTCAAAATGTACTGAACAGCTGATTTTTTTCTCCAAGCATGTAACGCTTTAAGCTGACGGCTTCAAATTACACATCAGTAGCAGTCCCTATACTAAATGCATCGAAACGAATCGTTTGAACTTACAACCTCTTACACCATATGATTTAGCAACCCAGACTGGTTGCTGTCCGTCTTTATTTCACTCAATTTAAAAAAGTTAACTCGTAAACTTGCACATTACAAACAACGGATGTTTTAATAGTTGTTATTCAACTCGGTGCTAACTTACTGTAGGAATGACATCACTTTAATTATAATACGCGATTACACATGCTATGTGACGTCACAAAACATTCGGTCGCGATAATTTTATTGGAGATTTTCTCGGAAACATTGAATAAATTATTCAGGGAGACCAATGTATTAATAGAATTTATATCTTTGCTAAATCGGTCCTCGTTAGCAATGACATCAGAAATATACATAAACGGATAAAAATCTTAGTGGTAGCATTTCTATGTTGTTCCTGTTCTAATATTCCGAGAGGTTTGTTTTATGCTATTGGTCGTGACTTCATTAGCAAATGCACGTTTCGTTTCTGGTATTACGAGGACAGATTGGCATCTGACCTATGCAGTCTTTAGTTGGGCCAGATTTACATAATATGATAGCCTAAATGTATGATGATATCATGATAATATATGCAAAGAGTACCTATGGACTTTACTATAAAAATAATCCTTTAGTTCTTGAAGATGAACCAACCCAATCTTTGAACAACAGAGAACATCTAAAGAACATTTTACGACAGTTCTGTCGTAAAATGTTCTTTAGAAAGATGTTCGTTCCTTAAAGATAAAATATTTCCGGCCAAGAACAAATCAATTAGAAGACAAGTGCAGAATTTATCACTGCGCTAATAACTAAAGTGCAAGATAAGATAAAATAGCAAATTTTTAAACAACAAATCGCAAAGGAATTTAATCTTTCCCACACTGGAATTAAGAAGCAATTTGATTAATGATGGAATTCCGCTATTGATAATGAAAATATTGGCAATGTGAAATATTTTGTTACACATGCTAAAACATTTATGGTTATCGTGAAACAGTGAATGAAGAAAATGCAAAAGCAACAAGTAACAGTCACATCAACCGAGAAAATGGTTAAGCAACAGGTTTTACCTACATTGATTGTTGTATTTTAGAAGGATACACACGAGCATTGCTTTAGAAAATATTAAAAGTCAGAATGACAAATACCCATATTTTTACCTGAATCTATCTAGATTCAGGTATAAAATAAGTGCAGCTTCAACAGATTCTTCAAAAGATTTATACATCATTCTGAGAAGCAGACAATGGACCAATAACAATGAAGACTGATGTATGCAAAGTATTACTAATTGCATTATAATCCGAAACAAATTTGATAAAAGAGAAACTAGACCAACGGTAAGCACTAAGTGATAGGCGAAAGTCTATATTTTGTTTTAAAGACATTACAAAGATTTTCATGACGTTTTGAAAGCTGAGAATGATTTTCATTTAGAAGCAGTAGAACACTTTCAAGGATTCAAGGTTCTACAACACAGACGTTACAGAAAACTGCATATAAGTATAATAACATAAATTAATAAGTACAAAAGCAACATGAAACTGATACAAGTAACATCATACAACAAAAATCTGGTTTCTATTCTAAAGATCGCGTAGGTAGACACCCAGCGCGTCTTGTAAAACCAGAAAATCGCCATCTTACGAATAAAGGAGAGATAGCAGCGTGCGCAGGTATAGGTATTGCGAGCGCAAGACAAGATTCTTTAGAAAAACAGTTCTGTATAAAACAGTATTAGATTCCTAGTGTTTGTGGCGATTCTTAAAGGAGACCTAAGTGCAGTAATAGCCTTGGATTATATGATAAGGATGATTAATTATATTGAAGACCAAAATAACAACGATATTCTCATAATCATCTAGTCTTCCGTCGCACTACAAAAATATATTCACGAAAATCCAAAATCCTAAACATGTTTTATCTTTTTAAGGCTTCGGTTACTCGGGCGTGACCTTGAACTTCAATAGATTCACAGCTACTTTGCTTCAGTCTAACGTTTACTGAAACACATAATTTGTTCCAAGTCGTCTCCAGGATGGTGATTCACTGCCTCACATAGTAAGTGCATTTTTTGCAAGACCGATTCACGCGTCAAAATCAACGAAATGAAGAAACTAAAATAGAATGGTATCATTGGTGTAGAATCAATGAATCCATTAATGCTAAATGCAGTATATACTGATGAAAATAATATGAATGTAGCAAAATTAATTCATAATACATAATTATATGGATCACATATCGACGGCTTAACCTGCAATCCGGCTAACTCCACTTTTGACCCAAAATCATGTTTTGATGTCGTCGAATACGCCGAGTTATCACTTACGGTCTGCAAAATGAAACAACTCCTAGCTTTCATAATTACTGAGAAAATCGCGTGCACAATTGGGCAACTCCCAACACGTCAAAGTTTTTTGCCTTCCTCTAAAATTTTATAAAACGGAGTTGGCCGATTTGTAGATTAAGCCATCGATATGGCAAACGACTTTTAGATTAAATAGCAATCGATTGTCGATTCTAGTGATCAGTTCAGACTAACAACGAGTAAAATGACACATAGGTACACTATGAAATCCGATAGAATAAACATACATTAAACTACTTAGTATTTCAGTCACGAAGATCAAATATGAAATATTGATCAGATAAAAGGATATAATGGCTGTTTAATATTGCAATTAGTATGGTTAAGAAATATTATTTCAGTAAAGGAATATGCTATATCCGGTATTGTAGTCGATGACATAAAATAAGAAATAAGAATATTTAAAATTCTTAACTGGTTTGACGGTAAGAATTCTGAAGAAAAAGCGTTGATGTCTAATAAGAGGAATCAAGTTGCGATACGTTATTGACCAACGACCTATTGTTTCACCATGAAATTGAAGATTCGTGTAGGGAACAAGATGTGCAATCTGCTCAGAATTCCAGTGAGGGAGAACTCCCATTTGTTTAACAATTAATAAAAAAGGCTACTTGAAACACTCAACATTATCTAATCTAATCAAAATACATTCAGACACCAAACAAGGCGTAACAGACTGGTCAAGTCCGCTTAAAAACTATTCATTTTCTTAAATCATTAGGAATGATGTCATTTTGGCCCATTACAGTTTGATGAAAAAATATATACACGTTTACTTCGCAGATCAAAAATAAAATTAGAATACCAAATCAAGTTGTTTACTACTGTCGATTGTCAAGGCCGAGCGTACTTTTGACATTTGCCGCTTGTTCATGAATATAATAAAGCCTTGGAATTATGTTATTATTCAATAAGTGCATTGGTATAATTATAGAGACATAAAAAATCTGAACCTAAACGGGGTCCTCTTCTCCACGGAAATTTCATTCAGAACTTAAACTTACTGCGTATTTCTGCGATGTGTGAGTCATATTCCGATTTGCTCCTTAGGTACTCCTTCCTGGGAGCTGTTTGCCAGGTCTGTTGCTTATACTCCGAGTACCACTCGTGCTGGGGTGACTCTGCCCGCTCCTCACTACGGGTCTCGGTCACAGTCCTTTTAACTACCCGCTCGAACTTGACGAACCGGACGCCGGCAGCCAGGTCGCCCTCCTCGACCTGATGCTCAAACTTCTCCAGTTCCTCACCGGGCTCCACATGTCTTAGTTTCAAGTTAGGGAATGAAGATTCAAAAGACTTAGTAGGAGATTCTCCATCGCGAGTGTGTTTAAGTTTAACTTCGATTTTTGGCGACTCGGGGCGCCGCTTGCGCTGCTCTATACGTCGCTCTATTTCGTCTACATCAGTAGTAGCATCTACTGTGTCATTACTAGATTGTCCACTCCATACTTTCTCAAAGAAATGGACACGGTCCCGGAGACCGCTTTGCGACGGGGATTCGCGACCGTCCGACATTGCGACATGACCTCCCCGCACGGAGGTTCGCTCGATACTAGCCGTTAAGTTGGAGGTTTGACTTTGCGCATGCGCTATGCGATCCCACGTGTGGTTGTAGACATCGCCTAGACGTTGCCAGCGAGCTTTTGGGTGCTTTCAACTGAGGTTTTAGAGGGTCCGGAAAATTTCGTAAGTAGGTATTAGGTAAAGTCTACTTTATGAAAATGACGTAAAGCTAGCTAAAACTTGGAATTGCATTGTCATTGTCATATGGCTCGCGCCGGTTGACAACAGGAAAAACAATGATAATACACCTACAAAATGTGGGTTACTATAAATAGTAAATACACACTATTTTTGTTATAATTGTTGTTTAAGTACGTATCTTACCATTATCGAACCGCCAATAATAAGTCTGATGTAATGCGATTAACTCACTAATTATGTAAGATATTTTATCTACTCTCATATCGTAAAATTCGAATTACAAACTTCAAAACGAGTTTATATTGACATACTTTATAAACACAATACCGAAATTTAAAAATATAATATTATACACTATTTATCACACTTTTTCTATAACAAAATAATGTTATAAAACATTTTTTTTATCAATACGATACAGTGCAAATCCATGAAGTTAATATCACCAAGCAGTTTCCTTCAACTATTCTTTTCTACTGGAACGCATATGCGGGGTGCGTATTTTTATAGCATAACAAAAAAGTTTTGATTTCCAATAAACTATTTCTTACTCTTTTAACTTTGAATTTTTATTTAGTAGGTTCAATCCCAATGTATGAGAGCAGGTAAAGTAGTGTATGAAACTGCACATAGCTAGGTATGCAACAGCCTCATTATGCAATAGTTTCATAATCTAACTACTATGTTGTTGCTATCAGTATCAACTGCTTCTGTGTTACTGATAACACACTTTTATTTTGACGAACTTTGTGTTGTTGCAAAAGATATCGATTATTTTACTAATAAAACTATCAGAAAAACAATCTTCATCTTTTTATTTTTAATAGGAAACTTTACAAAAGTCAGGTCTCCCTGAAACTTGCACTGCATATCCAGAATTTTGAAACAGTGGAAAGTCCTAACTAAAGAATGTCCTGAGGCTATCTGAGATAGTAAAAACTATAACTCCAAGAAACGTTTTGACTTGTACAGATACAGACGCCTTCATATCGTTGGTAGCTTTTTACACATACACATACCTAAGAAAAGAGGAAAGCCAAATAATGCAGCCGTCCATACAATAACTTACTATCGGTCATACGTAACCATTTCCACAGAAAATCAATCAAGTCTTAAGATTCTTTTCCACGATTAAAAGCTTCACTGTAAACCGCATGTACCTAAAGCGTAATAAGTAATTCAACAACCACATTAATTCAAGTAAATTCCGTCTATATGCAGTACCCGTAGTATTTCAGTAGCAGAAGTGGGAGCCATGTTCTTTTGGGCGGCGCGGCGGTACGTTGAACTCGGTTTATGTGGCGCAGTCACGGAGGCTCATGTACGACTACGTACGAAACGAGACCCCGGTGTCGTGTCGTGATCGTATCGGAGAGGCTTAGGACGTAACGTTATCCGTGCTTTAGAAGATAGATAAGTTTTGGGCTTGTTTGAAGTTTTTCAGATCGATCTACAGAGATTCATCAACTTCAGTAACAGAGAAGAAGAGTCAGAGTTATCTAAGGTTTATTATTTTTACACATTACTCAGCACCTACTTTGGCTAAGCGTTATTGTTGTCACTGTCAAACTACAAGATAGAGACGGGAAAGTAACGTTTATAGATCTCGGCCTAAGGTGTCATGTACAAGTTAGAACATAATGACTGAGATAAAATGGACTTGTTATTTTCAATTCACTACTTATCAACGCTACTAAAACCAGGTTTAACTGACAAATGCCAAGAATATGAGATATTAGATCTGAAGTAAATATCACCAGAGATTTTAAATATAGTGAAAACTTTACTATTGAAACACTAGAGCATAGCCTGAAGACATTGCCACCAAACAGCCTTGAAATGAAGTAAAGCATGTCAACCGAACAGTTCCAGTCTGCTACAAATCAAATAAATAAGTCAGTTAATATACCACTTAATTCACCAACAATAATCTACAGCATCGTAAAGTCTGGAGTAATAACAGAGTTACGTTCTAATGCATATGGCCCAGTTATTGGCATACAATTTATTGTAGCCTCCGCTAAGGCAGCCTCACTAAGTCATCGAGACAGTTCGAATTCTCCATAGTATAATGGTAAAAGGTTTGTGGAGCGAGCTTGGCTTTCATTAGAAACTATATTTTAGACTGTAGAGATTTCTAAAATCTGTAAAAGGATTTATTTGGGTCGGTGTTGTACGTGTTGCACATTTGGAAGCACATAAGTACAAGGAGACATAGTGGAAAAAGTAAAGACACAACACTACACAACACATAGGGACAAGGAACATAATTTGATAAGGGACATAATGGAAAAGTATAGACACAACACAAAGGGACAAGGAACATAATTTAATAAGGGACGTAATGGAAAAGTATAGACACAACACAATACAACACAAAGGGACAAGGAACATAATTTAATAAGGGACGTAATGGAAAAGTATAGACACAACACAATACAACACAAAGGGACAAGGAACATAATTTAATAAGGGACGTAATGGAAAAGTATAGACACAACACAATACAACACAAAGGGACAAGGAACATAATTTAATAAGGGACGTAATGGAAAAAGTAAAGACACAACACAACACAACAACACGCCTGTAATCCCCGCAGGGTTAGGAAGAGATCTGTACGTGTACAATATTTCGCCAGTTATGTTTAAGTCCTATGTACTCGTAACAGGGCGAGCCTATTGCCATCAATCGGGCATAAAAAGGAAAACCCAATAACACTTTGCCTGACCTGGGAATCGAACCCAGGACTTCATGTTCAGCAGTAGCGCTAGTAAAAAGAAAAGACGAAGTGTCATTAATAAACACAAAAACAAGCAAAACCACTGCATTAATAGTAACTATACTAAATGTAACAAGTGTTATTATTGACCTAAAATAAAATATACATGGACAAAATAATCGTGCCAAACAAACATATCACTGTAGAGCATACTCGTGTCAATCCGGAAATTAAATACAATAGCTAGGGACTACGCTGTTGTGAGCCAATTACTGTGGCTCTTGTACTCATAGATATTCCTCCATTCAATAGAATGGACCTTGAATATGTTCCTGAAAGATCTCAACGCAAGAATTTTCTCCCCTTCAAACTTTCTCTTTTTCTAATTACTGTATTCAAATTAAACTCAATGATGATATCATCAAAAGGGGTGTTCCATCCAAAACCACCAACCATAACAGAATTCCGTTTGAAACTTCCACTAAAATCAGATGATAAAATCATCATCCATCCTTCTCTCACCTCTTAGCGTGTCAATCATGCGTCCCTGTCTAGTGCCAAAGGGCCAAAGCTCCAGTGCCCTTGATTCTCGACCTCTAACGCAACAGACGGTGACCCATTTGTTCGCTAATTGTTAAATTGGTTCATTGTGACTAGTGAATGTGTTAGTTCCACTTGAGCGTTGAATGAGTAATGTAATCGTTTATCTAGGGACGTATTTTTCTAGTCACGTTAGGCAGATGTACAAAATATGATAGTGTAGTTATATCTCGAACGCCTCCCGAGCTTTGGGCGAACTTCTGATACCTCCTAACTAGTATTTTTACGCAAAACTTTTTTATAATGCCAACTCCTAATTACGAATAAAATAAAAACAACACAATACTAACTGCATTTAATTATAATTTTATAAATGACATAAATACTTACTACGTTTTGGTTTACCAAAATTCTCCACGAAAAATTAATAAATTACTTTATGTTCCTCCTGTAAAATTTGTTTGTAGGTAGATAGAAGATCTCAGAAGTTCACGGGCGAACGGCAAAACGTTCCTATTGCGTAAAAGACGACTGGGAGTTACTTGTAGGTAGTGTTCCTGAGGGCCGGTTTTTTGATCCGTAGTTATCTCAACCAATGGTTAAACATAGTAACTAATGGTTGAATTTTGGCTAAATGTGTTCGTCATGCCATTAGTTACTATTTTTTTTTTTAACATGAATGAGTTAAATGAATACATTCATGTTTAGCTTTTCACATTTAGCCAAAATTCAACCATTAATTTCTATGTTTAACTATTGGTTGAGTTAACTACGGATCAAAAAACCGGTCCTAAGTAATTACGTAAAGTAGGACAATGAGACATTCAAACACCCATGACTCCCTCTTTTAATCTGTAGACTCACTCAGGTCCCTTGTGACTATTTAGAGTCACAAATTAATAATAAGAGTCTTTTTTACAGTGTTGAATATTTAGGGGAACTCAATAAGGGCAAAAATATTTGAGTAGGTACGCAAATAAAATCCGAAATGAATTCCCATGTCGTCAAAACAATTTGGTATTGCCGTATTGCATAGAACATTAATGCCGCGGAAGTAGCTACACGTTCAAAGAGCCTCATTACTACCCACTATAAACTCGTTAGAGATAAAGGCCTAAACATACAACCTACTGGCGTACACCGTACACACATATACTTAGACGCATAAATATTTATACATAGGTAGTTACCACACGAGTTTATAACGAGCCATAATAATATTTATCTACATATAAATTCTGAGGCTTTATAGAAAGCAGTCGTGCCTTGACCTGCTATAAGATGAGGTTCTACTACAAGCTTAGCGAAGATTGCAAAAATAAGGACTCAAGGTCTTTTTTATCTCAAACTTCTTTGAAGTGTAACCAAAAGAAATACAAAGTCATTAAGGCGGAAGCGCGCAAGGGTAGCCCGTAAAATTCAAATTATTTTTTTTTACGTTTTTTGCAATTTTTTAAGTCAGTATTAGGTTGTATGTTGATTAAGGCGAAAGCGCCAGTGTAGCCCGCGGAATCCAATTTTTTTTTTGTTTTTTTCTTTTTTGCAATCTGCACGTCAGTATAAAGGTTGTATATGTTGATCAAAACATGATTCGCGACAATAACAAGTAAGTATTTACAGAAATATAATCATTAAAGTCATCAATACATCTCTTTAGACCAGGTAATCCATGAAATAGTCATGAAATCTTGACATTTGAGGATTATACTAACTTAAGAAGTTGTATTCCTGGTCCTAATGATTATAATTCTGTAAATACATATTTGTTACGGTCCCGAATCATACTTTAATCAACATACAACTTAATTCTTACTTGCGAACTGCAAAAAAACGTAAGAACATTTGGATTTCGCGTGCTACCCTGGCGCTTCCCCCTTAAAGTATAATTCGCATTCGTAACAAATATCACACCTTCGATAAAATAGCGTAATAACTCAAAAAAGTTAAAATGTTCAACAGAAACAAAAATGTTCAACTTATTTAAATTATTTCTGATCTAAATTATTCGAATTACAATAAAATAAGTTGTTTTTTTTTCCTAAACATTTTAACTTTTTGAGTTGGTATGCTGTTTTATCGGAGGTGCGATATGTATAATCATTAGAATCAGTAATTGCTTACATTACTTGAGCCGAAGTAAACGCTAATTGCACTGCCTTCTTCGTGGCTATACCTACCACGGTTTTGCACGAAATTTATCTCTTGTTTCCGTGGAATGCAAGAACCATAATATATTTCTCTGCGATTATATTTTTGATAGAATTTCAAGATAAAAACATTTTTCTCCATGGCCTTTCGTATTTTTAGAAATCCATAAACTGCAAATAAATATTTATTATTCTCTCTAGTTTATGCAGACTCGCTATGGGTAGCTTAGATTAATTTTAGTGAATGCACTTGAATACTTGATTAGTAATAGATGATTTTTTGTTTGCCAGATGGCTTTTGACAACGCGAAACCCTGACCCCCTTCCATTAAAAAATCTAAACAAAGTTATGCTAAACTTAACCCTTAACTACCTAGCTTTTATTTTAGTCACGTAACTACCTATCCACGGTCTGTGTGCCCGCGTCGGCGATATATTGATCTAGAGAAAAAAACTGATAGAGAGGTAAATTGAAATAAAACATAACATTTTATAGGTTATTTTTATTTTAATTATCAAAAGTAAATAAACAAAAAATCAAAATTATTGATTAAAAATCAAAATGTAATTCATACACAGAAAAAAAAATACCAACAGATTTAGAAAATGAGATCTGCGTGTGGCGTAAATGTAGGTAAAGAGTTAGTCACCAAAATATAATAATATCACTGGTGCCTGTGATACCGGGGATAGTTAAGGGTTAATCCTCTATAAATGTATATAAGGTTACGCCAAAGTTTATACCGGTGTAAATTTACTACGAATTTATTAATAAGGTGGTTTTTAAATAAACCTGTTATCCATAGGTACAATTTGCCTAAGTTATCACGCACATATCATCGTTTTCCAGCACTTGTAGTATAAGAACATCGACCAATCAACTGTTGCGGGTCGTTAGCGAGGATTGGAGCAGTCCGCCCATTCAGACCATAGGTATGGGCTCGAAGTGCATTGGAGTGCCAACTGACGATAAAGATTTTGATACTAATTTAAATTATACTGTTATATTTATTATACTATTTTAATTTTAATTTTAATGACGTAAGTTTTAATATATATATTTTTAATTTAATTATTGAATTTTATTTATTTGTGATTTGTTTATAAGGACTGGTTGCCTTAGTAAATAAATAAATAGAAGTTATAAAATGACACTCCTAGAAGCACTTGATCCATTCATCTCTAACTTAGCTTGTACCTAACTCAGCGGCCGAGGCTAAGGCCCGGTTTTTTGATCCGTTGTTAACGCAATCAGTGGTTTTATTAAACATAGTAACTAATGGTTGAATTTTGGCTAAATGTGTTTGCCAAAATGTCATTAGTTACTATTTTTACTTATTCATGTTTAGCTTTTCCAAAATTCATCCATTTATAGTTACTATGTTTAACCCTACGGATCAAAAAACTGGCCCTAAGGAATGTTTAGGCATTCCTCTCGTCGGTGATTGATTACAAATACATTTGATTCATGAACAGTATAATACCGTAGGTTACTAGACGCTTTTGTTCTTGTTAACTGGCGACTTTCTCTTTGCAGTGGGTTTCGCGTTAATTATATAGGATGTAGTGATTCAAGTATTTAGGCATCGAGGTAACTGGTAAATATATAAAAAAGAAAAATCGAACGATTGATGTTTTCAAAATTCAGAAATATTTAGGAGTGACATCATATTTTCTTGTCGAAGTATTCTTAATTCAGTTGTATTTCAGGTAAAATACAATTTAAGTCCGCAGTTCCGAACAAAATGTTTTTGTTGTGAATATTCTTGCAACTCTTCTTAAACATCTTTTATTATTTAGATAACATACAGCCGGTCTATTCTGTAAAAATCTCACCGTGAACACTTAGATGAAGAGCGCTTGAAGTGAGCTGTCATTCCACCTGATGCTAGGGATTGACACTCTCCACGCTCACCTCACATATCGAGGGCCCACGGGCTATTTGTATTAAGCGACATGTTTGAAACTTTACAGGAGAGCATTTCAAAGTTTCATTATTCAAAAAAAGAACATTGTAAAATGTATCAATATTTTTTTACGAAAAAGTGGCCTATCGACGGTTAATAATCAATAGTAGACACTATCACATCTCCATTTTTTACGTTTTTCAATTTTTAATACAGGTAGATATGATAATAACTCAATATCGGCCAGGATGTCGCTTAATACAAATAGTCTCGATATGTTTTCACGGTGAAATTTGTACAGAATAGCACTGCAGGACCAGCTTGTTAAATTCTGAACGACAATTAACTACAATACCATTTTAGAGTCTAGCCACGCTAACTCTGTCTTGGAATAAATGGACAAACCCAAAAAGTTTTACATTATGATATACTAAAAGTTGACGTGTGATCTAATGATTTTGATATTTTGTCTTTTAATTTTTGCCTATTAGATTACATATCTAAGAACTTTTTATGGAATACGCATCCGCCTGTTCCTGTTGTTTACAAGATGATCGTGTCAAATTTTAAAATAATGAAGCAAAACAACAAACTTTGTGGTTATGAGGGCATCACTCACTGTGAAACTGCTATAGACAGTAAATTTATTACAAGTACTTCAAAATCAATCTGCCTACCCTTTTCCCAACTATGTTGGGGTCAGCTTCCAGTCTAACCGGGTGCAGCTGAATACCAGTATTTACACGGAGCGACTGCCTATCTGACCTTCACAAGCCATGTTACTAAGGTAATACAGAGGTAAGACTTGTTGTCAGACTTTCGGGCTTCTGACGACCCGTAACGGCTTAACGTGTTTTCCAAGGCACGGAGGAGTTTCGATATATAAATATGGTCACCCCCGGCAAGCATAGCTTAACCTGATGCATAGACCCGTGTGGCTTTTATTACTTAGCTCCTCATTTATAACAAGTACTTATTATTTGTAATTTCCAGGTGGAATAAGTGAAGAATTAAAACCTAATATTCAAGCTGAATATATTATAAACAAAATAACCTATAAAAAACCAAATAGTATCAAATTCTTTTTTCCGTAGTACAGACGGTGTTGCCGTCTATAAATTTTCAAATTCCACCGTTTTTTCACTTACGCAGTGTTAGCGTGGCCAGACTCTAATGACAAGTACGATATTTAATTCATGAGCTCCATCATATTTATTAGAAATAGATTACAATATAATCTACCATATCCCGTTTAGAATATTCATAGCACAGCTATTATTAGACATCAATTATGGTAAATGATGTAAATAAAATTCTACATATGCATAGTATATGCCAGCCAAGTATTTGCAATTGAGATTTTATACAGAGTTCCGATCTCGTTATGATGAAAACTTAACTTGTAAGTGAATGAAAGCTTTTTCGAATTTCACTTTTCTAAATCGTGAAAATGTTTTTTTATACTTTAAGTAGGGATCCCTACTTCGCACGTCGTTTGGCTTTTTGACTTGACAAACCATCGAGATTTCTTTATTATTGTAAGTATAATATGAATGTATTATACCTACACATAAACCTTAAGAGGGAAGCTCCAGGTAGCCCGCGAAATACAAATTTTCTTACGTTTTTTGCAATTTGCAAGTCCGTATTCACTGCCGTAACATATAAGTATTTACAAAACTATAGTCATTAGAATCAGTAATACAACTCCATGTGTTAGTATAATCCTAAATATCAAGATTTCTTGAAATAGTCATTCATTAGGATTATATGTGAAAGAGATGTATGATAGATAGATTTTAATGAATAAATCTATAAATACAGATTTGTTATGATCGCGAATCACATTTAGATCAACACACAACCTGACATTGACCTGCAAATTGCAAAAATCGTAAAAAAAAACTTGAATTTCACGGGCTACCTGGAGCTTTCGCCTTAAGGAATAAATTCTCTAAATGATGGTGAAAACCGCATCAAAATCGGCTGCGCCGTTTAATTGAAGAACAATGTCACACAGACAGATACCAAAAGCGACTTTAATTAATAATATGTATAGATACTGAAATCGACCACTAACAAATACAGTTTGACAATGCTTATACAGAACTGTAGTGTTTACTGCAATATCAATAATAGCAATATAATATAACATTTGCAGTTAAAATAATACAAAAAACTTGCACAAACATAGTTCAAAATGTCATCAATAAAATATTTTACCAATAGCGAAGTTTCCATGAAATAATGTGGAGAACTAGGTGGTCGCCTTCTACGAATTTAAGCAACACTATAAATAAGTAAGTAATAGTTTAATTTCAATGCAGGCTGCATACTGCACCGAGTGAAAATTTGAAAATTCGTCGTAGGAAGACCGCACGCAAGCTAGGAGTACCCAAAGGTCTTTGAACTTTTCCTGTGCAAACTTTTCTTCTACTTTCTACAAAGCATTTAAAACTCTATTCCATACACTTGAAAATCGATTTTAGTGTAAATTTATTTTGACCAAGTTTTCTTGTGAAGCTTTCAAAGTATTTTGGTCTATATTCAGCAACCTTTAAGGATGATTTTCGGAGTTAAAATGTTTTAACTCTGAAAAGATAATGTAGGTATTTCTTACAATAGTGTCCTATTGAACAGTACGTAGGTGCTGTCAAAACGAGCAAGCCACTAAATTTATGGAGGTATCTGATACAATTGGGAGATAAAAAGCATTGTTTGGCATTTTATATTAATAATAATAATATCCTGGGACATTTCACACACGGTCATCTGATCCCAAACTAAGCAGAGCTTGTACTATGGAAACCAGATAACTGATATACTACATACACTACTTTTTTTTTTGTAAACACATACTTATACAGGGTTATTTGTAAAACACCAGCAACCTCTTAAGGGGTCACTGTACTCATCATTATGAATAACTTTTATTATAGGACTAAACCTGAAATCGCAAAAAAAAATCAGCTGTTCAGTACATTTTGACGAATTATGCGAACATAAATGTACTGAACAGCTGATTTTTTTTTCGCGATTTCAGGTTTGGTCTTATAGTAAGACTTGTTCATAATGATGAGTACAATGACCCCTTAAGAGGTTGCTGGTGTTTTACTAATAACCCTGTACAGATAATTACACCCCGACTCCGAACATACATACATGTTCATGTACACAAATGTTTGTCCTGGATGGGAATCGAACCCACGACCTGCGACATGATAGGCGGTGTCTTAACCAACCACGCCAGCTGGCCTGTACGAGTATTAGACTAGTTTCTGCTGAAATTTATTGTTCTCCTGCCCAACCCCGTCGCATCGCATCGCCGGTCCGCGTTTTGTGTAAGTCGTTTTCGCTTGGCGTTCGTTCTGACTTTTATATTTTTGCTCGGCTCCTTTGCGTCGCAGCGTGATGTTAAATAGCCCATAGCCTTCCTCAAAAATTGGGTTTTCAAATGCAAAAAACAAAATTAAATTGGACTGGTAGTTCCAGAGATTACCCCGTTCAAACATACAAAGATAAAACTAACTCTTCAGCTCTATTATTAGTAGATTTTGTCTTCCTAATAATATTATTTTTATATTGGTAAGTAGGTGGGGACCAAAAATCAAAGTAAAATTTTCTATACTCCGTTGTAAAAAACTTATCCTTCAGCCAACACAAAAGAACTCTACTTATTTTATATGATGTTTCATGAAATCAATCACCAGAAATTGAGGTGAATACTAAAAATCGATCTAGTTTATTGAACATGTCTGTTTGTCCTGAGTCTGGGTGTAATTATTTATATAAGTATGTATTTACAAAAAAAAAGTAGCGTTTGTAGTATATCAGTTATCTGGTTTCTATAGTACAAGCTCTGCTTAGTTTGGGATCAGATGACCGTGTGTAGAATAATGTCCCAGGATATTATAATATTATTATTGAAGATCTCCGCAGTGCAGTAAGAAGCAAAGCCGATATTCCTAATTCTTCATTAATTATACCATGTTAATTAATAAAAATGCATGCCCTACTTCTCCCGCAAAGGATAAATGGTAACCGTATACCTTATTCAATTCACTCAACAGATGCCTTATCGGCGGCATAAAAGGAAATCTTCGCTAAAGATGATATTACTGATTCTTATTAAGGATTCCATTTTCAATTATTAAACGTTTTATAATGTACTAGCGACCCGCCTCGTCTTCACACGGGTAGCCCGATCGCTAGAAGAAAAACCTCACAGAATCAAATCGCGCCAGCCGTTTTGGAGTCCATAGGGAACATAAATTAACATAATACACATCGATTTTTATATAATACTAGTTGTTCATGCCCAGTGTCGCCCGGGAGAATTTCATGTCCCTATCTCCAGTGGTTTAGGCGGTGTGTTATCTTATTATTCGACAGGCCAGTTGGCGTGGTTGCTTAAGATACCGCCTATCATGCCGCAGGTCGTGGGTTCGATTCCCATCCAGGACAAACATTTGTGTGCATGAACATGTCTGTTTGTCCTGAGTCTGGATGTGATCTATGTAAGTATGTATTTACAAAAAAGTAGTGTATGTAGTTTCCATAGTACAAGCTCTGCTTAGTTTGGGAACAGATGACCGTGTGTGGAATGTCCCAGGATATTATAATATTATTATTATTATTTACATTTTTTTCTGGGGTCCCGGACCTTTGGAAGGAGTACGAGGAGCCGAAGCCAACTCGCAGAGGCCCCTTATTATTATCTGTTTTCATACAAAAATAGCATCCAAATTTCCGACTTTTCCGGTGAATGAAAATTAGCGTTTTTGACACCTTAATGTCAAATACTTGTGACAATGACAGATTTTTCAGTAATATGGCTTTCCTAGGAAACCAAACAAACAGACACACTGATCTATTTATCTATGTACGTGCATCACTTCAGAACGGTTGCACCTATTTGGCTAATTCTTTTTGTGTTGTATTTGTAATTATCGGGACAAGGTTTGTATGGAAGAAAATGTTATAAAACTTGCCGGGAAAATTGGAAAATTCGGGAAAACTGAAAGTGCATTTTCTATGGGATTTTTGTATGAATTATTGAAGTTTTGACAGGACAACGTTTGTCGGGTCAGCTAGTTTATAATAATACTAGCTATCTTAATTTATCTAAAAAATGACCGGTTGTTAGGTATATCACTATGAATTCATTTTAATTGAAATTTTAGATAATTATAATTCAATCATGATTCGAAAGACACGTGGCGCCATCTATTATCATAAGAAAGTTATTGTTGTTTTCCTCGGGAAAAGTACTTTTTTCGGGATGAAACCCTATGTCCGTTTCTGTACACATGACAACGTATATTCAAAATTTCAGGAAGATCGGTTCCGTGGTTTAGGCGTGAAAAGGTACCAAACAACAAACAAACAAACTTACTTTCGCATTTATAATAGGATAAGTTTAGGATAGTTAGGAAGAACGATTACTTAATCACCAATAACCCCATGATTACTAATGATCTTAACTTTATTGCAAAAGTCACAGGTCGCTGATAAAATCCACCAGGGGTGTAATCGCAATGCCCCATTCTTGACCACTCGACTAAGGGCCGGTTTTTTGATCCGTAGTTAACTCAACCAATGGTTAAATTTAGCAACTAACGGTTGAATTTTGGCTATGTTAATTCATTCATGTTAAAAAATAGTAAATAATGGCATTTTGGCAAACACATTTAGCCAAATTCAACCATTACTTACTATGTTTACCCATTGGTTGAGTTAACTACGGATCAAAAAACCGGTCCTTAGTGAATGTACACATTATCAACCTTCATGTAACCAACGATAGTTTCGAATTGCAAATCGATACCTTAATTGGCAACCCAGCCAACTCCACTTTTCCAGTCAAAACTATTCTTTTGGTTCAGACTGTCCGCAACTGAGTATTGTAATGAAAATCTATAAAGGATTATACGGTATCAAAAATAACAGCTATGATAATATCTACCAACAGTATTTTAGATTTTATCATGAGTAGTATACAAAAATATAATAACATTTAAAGTGTCTCCTGAAAAATGTGTCCATATAGAGTTAGCTGGTTAGCCAATTAAGACAAATATGAAATGTGTTTCGATAAATATAGAAATGTTGGGTGAATTTAACCGTACGAAATGAAAAACACAAGAGAATCGCATCATCTTTTACTCCCAAATACATAGTTGTAAATGCTGGTATTCGGCTGGGTCCAGTCAGACTGGAAGCCGACCCCAACATCGTCGGTAAAAGGCTAGGCAGATGATGATGACATAGCTGGGAGTTTCTTAAATCCTGTGATGCAAAAACAAATAAAATCCGCAAGTAAATCGTTCAACAAACAGACAGACAAAGGATTAAAACTTATAACACCAACTCTCTTGTTCCGTAGGTAGATAAAAACTAGACCATTACTACCTCGCCTCACTTAAAGTAATAGAAAACAGCACAAATCATCAAAAACAAATACCTTACAAAGTCTATCAGCCCTTTCAAAAGATACCTATATTACAATCAAGCTTAGAAGACGCAGCCAGCTCTCAAACTTAATCTAAGTACGACCATGTCGACCATACCTACATACAAAACTGTGCCAATCCGGTCGGTCCGGTTCGCGAAGGAGAGGAGACGTCGCATTGTCTGCGTACCAACTTGGTGTGCCTGTAGCTGAATTGTGTTGAAGATGTTGTTCAATATATCTGTATAAGTTTGAAACACACTTGAATAATCTTCGCGTATGTTTATGTTGCTTAGAAACAAAGTTTTAGGTCAAAGTTTTCTGGTGCAGCTCTCAACTCTTGGAAGAGAGAGTTGAATGCAGCCTGCAGTAGACTAAAAATTTATTTATTTATTCTTTATTTTCAGACAACAATGATCCATCGTGTTTGTAGACAATAATAAACTTATTACTAGTGTTTGTAGTTAAAATACACCAGAAAAGAAGACAGAATACTTCAATAGTATTGTGAAAAGGACATCCGCAAATCAATGCTTAGTGATAATAGGCATCATTATTAATTTAATGATGATGATATTGATAAACTTACTTCAAAATCCTTTGAAGATATAGAAACTGGCTAGAAGCTACTGCGCCAATGTCAGTGTGTTAAATTGCAAGATAAACCAAAGATAAACTAACTGCATCCACCATGTT
This sequence comes from Dicycla oo, assembly GCA_948252095.1. Classification (NCBI taxonomy): domain Eukaryota; kingdom Metazoa; phylum Arthropoda; class Insecta; order Lepidoptera; family Noctuidae; genus Dicycla; species Dicycla oo. The sequence continues at coordinate 2,949,231 of OX411713.1, forward strand.
AGTGAACTTAACAGCCAAGTTAACATTTCTAAATGGACCGTGTTATGCAGAAAGCAGCCATGTCGGGAAAACTACAAACAGAGTTATAAGCATTTTTCTGTCGATGGTTGCATTATGGATGTATGGACAAGGCTGCACTTGACGGCTCATATCTCCGTAATAAATAGAGATATCGACATGGGTGTTTTTACAAAAAATCCTGTATGTGAAATTAGTATGGCTGTGTTTTTAACTCATTTTTAGAAAAGGTGCCATATGGCTGCTTTCTGCATAACTAGGTCCAATTATCTTCCATTGCTTTTATTCCTTGTCCGACCAAAACATACGTACAGCCGCACCACATTTACTTTATCGCGGCACCCACGCAAAGCTCCACAAATCCAAGCAGCGAACGGATTCGGCGACACAATACGAGACAAAAGTTTCGCACTGGATCGAGATCAACGCTCTCGAAGGAACTTGAAACCAGATTATATTAAGATGCGTAATGTATTTATTTATTCACTAGTATCCGAGCTGTGGGTTGTGTCGGCCGGTGTCAGGATAGGTCAGCTTATAGGACGGTGTAAGAATATCAGGTGGATTTAAAGGATTATTCTGATCTGTCACCCTGCTATGTCCCCCTTAGAGGAACAGATCGGAAAAAAAATGATCTGTCCCCCTGTTAGCAACGAGAGGACAGTTCGAACTTTAATCACTCCTATTTGGGACAGATAGGCGTGAATAAAGTTGCTAACAGTGGGACAGATCAAACTTTTTTCCGATCTATTCCTCTAAGGGGACATAGCAGGGTGACAGATCAGAATAACGCGGTTTAAATGATTCGAAATTTTGCTGCAAAGTTTGGGTGCCAAACCAAACCAATGTAAATAGACATGCGTTACTCGTACTCAGATTCGTACTTAGTTCTCAGTAATTGATGCTAATATCAAATCAAGCCACATTGTCAAAAGCTTATCAGTACTTTTTGATGATTATTGTCTACTGCCTGATCTGATTCCATGTCTCTTGTTTTTTAGTCGTGTCCTTGATATTTCTGAGGTTCGAGCATATTTATACCATCTTTTCCATAAAGTATTATTATTACTATTTCTTAACTCAGAATTCCGACTGGATTCAGCAAATAGGTGAGTCTAGTGAGATCATCGTCCCGCATAGGAACCGGAAAGGCGATTACATTAAGTCGTTCTTATACATGAATTATTCCACAAGGAGGATCGTGTTGCTATGGGGCCTGCTGATGAGCTAGACTTTCATTGATTTCATCATCATAGTTTATACTAATGGTAACTTGTGTTATAAGAGGAAATTCTGCTTTTAGACCCAAAAGAGTCGTTTCAAAAATACTAACTTTATTGAACAAAATAGTCGCATTAAATTTACTACTGACTGGACTTACTGGAATTAAAATTTTACAGTCATTTGGTTTTTAGTTTCACGATCATAATGATGTACTGATTGATTTGGTATCATCATCATCAGTTTTAACCGCAAGACGTCCCTACTCACGACGTCAAGAAAAGTCGAAATATCCACAGATTATGTGTACCCCAACAAAGAATTAAACTATTTTCCAATAATGTTTATCGTATGGAAATTCGTGTTTATAATAAATTACCTAATGTTTTTAAAAATCTTAACTTCATGACATTTAAAAAGAAATGATTTGACTTCCTATTGCATAAATGTTACTACTCAACAAATGACGTTTTCAATGAAAAATTTGATTCAAAATTTAAATTAGACGACGACTTACCTTTGTGTTCCTAATGATTGTATAGAATTTAATATCTATGACATTGTATTGAATAATTATTTTTATTTTAATTAATAATTTTAGACATTATATTTTAATAATACTTGATATTGTATTTGATAGTAGTTAACGTTTTCCTTATCCTTGACTTTGTATGGTTTAAAAAACGAATTATGATATATTGTTCTAATACATTTAATTTTAATTCTTTGAAATATTTGTACGCTGGAAACAGCAGAATATTATGTGTAACACCTTTGTAACAACAATATTCTAACAAATAAATTTATCTGTCGCCCCATCGACCGGTCCTGTGCTCCTCGCATTTATCGGATTCCCGTGACCTTCACGAGAATCGGTGTAGCAGCTATTTAATTCTGTAAGGTCACATTCAATATATTCACTACTAAGACGGAAGCCAAACGAACGTATTTTTTTTAGGCTGAGTCGCGTAAAATGAGTCGCGGTTTTTTTTTATAAAATGGGCATTAGGCAGTCGTCCCAACGCCGCCGCCGGCGAAGAAGCGACTAGCTATCGGCTATTTTCTCGCTCAAGAACCATACAATAGATATACATTTCCGTGTAAACAAAAGAGATGCACATATTAATAGTTGATCGCTGGCTGTTCACACCACGCGCGAGTACTCTTTTGTCGCAGCGACAAGAGAGTACTCGCTCAGCGACGCTTGCTTGGCGGGCAGAGAACTCGCTTACGCATACCAGCCAGTAATCGCTTGTTGCCGTCGTTCACACGCTGCTCGCTGCTCACCAACTCGTTTTCAGTTGCTAGTTAGGCCTTAGAGTCCGTTTCACATTGTCTCATATTATAAACTATCTACCAGAGAAACTAAATAATTGAAACATTTGTTTAAATTATTAACCAGATAACTTACCGTTCACTTTTCAAGACCTAGCAAACACATCACTACCAATTCCATACTTTAATCTGCTTGGGTAAAATCTATACACTTTATCACTTGCATCCATATCAGTACGCTCGCCATTATATTATTATAATAAAGGGCACCACATATCTTAACGCCTACGTAAAAGAGGTGTATCCAGACTTGGACAAAGCAGATAGCCGAACCGGTCTGACGGGCTAGGCTAGAAATCTGAGCTAGCATTGTTAGTGCTAGGTCAAGTAAGATCGTGTATGTAGTTTATGTATGGATGTGTCTTCAAGAGCCGTGTTGTGATAAATGATAAATGATTTTTATTTCTGTAAGTAGGTTTGTACAAACACTTTTACAAGTCAATCATGTTTTTTTTTTTTTTTAAACTAGATGAGGTCGGCGTTTCCTATCTGACTACTCTGAGAAGAAAGGCCGAAACAAACTCAGAGGTCACAGTCTCTTATAAAGTCCAGACATAATCTTGGTCACTTCATGTGAAGACCATGTAGATTGGTGTCTAAAATGGTCTTTTGAGGATAGAACCACACAGATTGAGAGGACCTGTCCAATCAGTGCACGCATTTGTCAGTAATCGCGCAGCTCAACCCAGAACTTAAGGAGCTTAACGATTCGACGAACAATACCAAAGAAAGGACATTGGGGTAGGCCGCATAAATTACTCAAACTGCCAGACGATGATTAAAAATAAATGAGAGAAAAAATAAAACAAACAAAAAAAGCAATGACCTACATAGTCTTCACATTCACAATAAATTAAGCAGAAAGTTGTATCAATGATTTATATGATTGGCAGTCATTGTTGTCATCGGTTAGAGATTTTGTATAAATAAGACTTTGTTTCTTGTGTGATTTACCTTTAGCTTTAGAACTATTTGGTATAGTTTGTAGGGGGGTCTGTGGCTATTTAATAACAACCGCACGGGTTGGTCAATCAGGTTAAGCTACACTTGCCGTGGTAGGTCCGTGGATGGGTGACCATCTTTACATACCAAGAGCCCTCCGTGCCTCAGTTAAGTTCATGTTAAGCCGTTGGTCCCGGCTGTCATTCGTGGATCTTTGACAGCCGTTACGGGTCATCAGAAGCCCGAAATTATGACAACCAGTCTTAAAAAGTGGTATCGTATTAGCCAGTAACTGGGTTGTGGAGATCACATAGGCAGTCGCTCCATGTAAAATACTGGTATTCTGCTGCATCCGGTTAGACTGGAAGCCGACCCCAACATTGTTGGGAAAAGGCTAGGCCTTTGATGATTTGGTATAGTTTGTATTTTCTTCTATGTTTGTTAGTATTTTTAGGGTTCCGTACCACAAAAGGAAAAACGGAACCCTTATAGGATCTCTCGTGTATATGTCTGTCTTTCTGTCTGTATGTCCGTCTGTCACAGCCAATTTGTTCCGAATCTAATGGACCGATTAAGTTGAAATTTAGTACACGTATGTATTTCTGTGACCCAAACACGGGCGTGTAACGTAAGTAAATTAATTTTGAATTTGGGGGGCAAATAAGAAAATTAAAAAAAAAGTTTTGCAAACTGTACCGTCTGACATATCAAATGAAAGGGCTTACCGTGAGGGTTTCAAATATATATTTTTATAATTTTAAAATAAATTGTTTTAAACTTATTTAAGAAAATAGACGAAAATTGATAATTCCCCCCTTATCTCCGAAACTACTGAGCCTAAAATTTTGAAAAAAATACAGGAAATAGTTCTATACCTATAGATTACAGGAAACCTATAAGATCATCCCAACTACAGAACCCTTCATTGTGCGTAGTCCGACACGCACTTGGCCTGTTATTTTAGTTACCATTAGCGCAGTGTGTTTATCTCTAATAACGAAGGTAACATGCGACAGTTAACGCAACTGAAAAAGCATTGTAATTATTATCTACCAATATTCATCTATTCACCGCTATTACAATATATCTCTCTCACCTGGCTCTCTAGCATTCCGTGTTTGGGTGTAAGTAGGAACACTAAAGTTCAGAGACATCGACACATAAGCCCAGCGTTTAATGTAGATAGTAGTTAGATAAAACCTTAGCCCAGGTACGCACGGGCGATTTGTTAAAGCGAAGATTTTTTTTATCGCGCACTGGAGTTTCAACTCTTGGTGTGTAGCCGAGCAAGGGGCCTGTGGCTAAGTAATAACAGCCCGCACGGGTCGATCGATCAAGTTAAGCTATGCTTGCTGTAGTTGGTCCGTAGATGGATGACCATCTTTACATAAAAAGATCCCTCAGTGCCTCGGTAAGCACGTTAAGCCGTTGGTCCCGTGGATTTTTGACAGTTGTTACGGGTAGGTTACGGTACGACGTCTGTCAGAAGCCCGAAAGTCTGACAACCAGTCTTACCAAGCGGTATCGTATTACCCAGTTGCTGGGTTGTGGAGGTCAGATAGACAGTCGCTTTTCACTAAAATTAGCAGTATTTTCAGCTGTATCCGGTTAGACTGGAAACCGACCCCAAGATAGTTGGGAAAAGGCTAGGCAGTTGATGAATTAGATACTATACTAAATCTTAGCCCAGGTACACACAGGCGACTTTTTTAAAGCGAAGTTTTTTTTTATCGCGCACGGGTTTTTCAACTCTCGGTGTGTAGCCGAGCGAAAAAAAATCGCTGCGTTTAAAATGCACGTGGGTACAAACAAGGGCTTACACAGGATCTAAACACTCATGATCTTCCTGCCCTTGTCCCATGTTACGTGGGGTCGGCGGAACATGTTTTCTCTATGCATTCTCACCGTAAACTGTGACGCTATCATTCACTCTCTTCTCTTTTTTTTTTTTTTTTAACTGAGATCGGTTTGCTCTTGACTGCAGTCTAGGTCAGAGGTGACAGAGACAAAGTCGACGATGGAGTGAGCTTACCCAGAAGAAGCCTGTTCACTCTCACTTTGAAGAGATTAGGGTTGTTTGCGCTCGGAAACATATACGCAGGTAGTGAGTTCCATTCTTTTGCTGTGCGCATTATAAAAGACATTTGGAAACGCTTAGTGCGAATTGGTGGAATAGCAACCAGGTAGGGATGGTAACTGGCAGTGCGTCTAGATGTCCGATTGTAGAAGGGGGCCGATGGAATCATGTCGTGGAGTTCTTGGGCACACTCACCGAAGTACATATCATTCCTCACACAATCCATTTTAAATACTAAACGCTACTAAACGGTAACACAAAACAGGAATAACATTACTTAAAGGTGGGTGTTTCCTTTCAGAGCGGCGCGTGATTAGCAGGCGCTTAGCAGTCACGTCTACTAGGAAACTAGCTACCAATACCTAGGCAGCAGCTGCAATTTACTGGAACTGCTAATTGAGAAGTGTTTGTTGATTTAATTGCAGGGTTGTTGAATCATATTGTGTTGAACGTTTCGAAATTAATTTGTATCAATTCATTAAAGTCATCCCATAGACATTATACAGGATGTCTTAGAAAGGGTGTCACCAACTTAAGGGTGTGGTATAGACCATCAAACTGAACAACTTTTTCCCGGGGACCAACATCGTAATCATGAAAAAAAAAATCTGTCGTCCCATACTTTTGTATGAGACGACTGTTTTTTTTTTTAATTACGATGTTGGTCCCCAGGAAAAGTTGTTCAGTTTGATGATCGGTATGTCTGACATACTCTTAAGTTAGTGACACCCCTTCTCAGACATCCTGTATAGACGATAGTAGACGTAGTATGAAATGAAACCGTCTCAGAAATGGTTTTTTAACGTACTTCAAAAAAGGAGGAGGTTTCTCGGTATATATTTTTTTTATGTATTATATGTTCGCGGATAACTTCGTCGTTTATGAACCAATTTTGATGATTCTTTTTTTGTTGGAAAGGCGATATCCCATACAAATTTTATTAACTTTGCTTGGGCAGTTTTTGAGTTAGCTTCAATAATGCGTTTTTTTCCCACTTATTTTATGGGGATGATGTTTAATCTATGCTTATGATGTTTTAATAACTTCCTATCACTGTTATTTATATAGCAGGTAGTGGTATTCGAATTTTTGTGGGGTAGGTACCACTACTAAAAAGTGAAAAATAAATTTTTTTTAGCAAAAAATAAAACCGACTTCCAAATCAAAACACTACAAAGTGAAAAATAAATTTAATTTCGGAAGTCTGTCGCAAAAAACGAAAATACAAAACCAAAGACACCGACTACCGAAATTAAAGTTATTTTTCACTTTGTATTGTTTTGATTTGGAAGTCGGTTTTATTTTTTGCTAAAAAGTTTTTTCGTACTTCAATTGGATTTCAAATCACTTTTACATAGCCTTCAGTTTTTTTTTTTTTTTTTTATAATATTCCACAACTATCACACAACGCCGTCTAGCCTCAAGCTAAGCAGAGCTTGTGTTATGAGTACTAGACAACTGATAAACATACTTATATATTTCTAAATACATACATATATAGATAAATTACACCCAGACACAGAACAAATGATCATGCTCATCACACAAACATTTGTCCTGGGTGGGAATCGAACCCACGACCTCCGGCATAGCAGTCAGGGCCACTAACCACTAGACCAACAGGCCAGTCAATTCAAAGTCAAAGTTTTGACTGTCTCGTTGGTCTAGTGGTCGCAAGTGCTACTGCTAAGCATGAGGTCTTGGGTTCGATTCCCAGCTCGGGCAAAGTGATATTGGATTTTTCCATCAGGAATTTCTCAGTAACAGCCTGGAGTCTGGATTTGTGCGCGGTTGATGGCAATAGGCTCGCTCCCTATTACATAGGACTTAAACAGAACTGGCGAAATGTGGGAGTTACTACAGTTACACCTCTGCGTAACTCGTCCGTAATGTTTTTAGGCGTATTAACAATTTAGCTGGCGTTGGTATCTCCAATGTGGTCTTCAGGTTCTCGGGTTACTTACACAGGGGCCAGGATCTTATCTAAAGTCCATTGATGTAAAGGTACGTCCTTCTAATATGAGTTTTAGGTGAGGACAATACAGGACTCTGCGAATACAGCTGCGCCTACAATAGCACGTATGCTTTAAGCCTATCTTATGAAGCTTCTAGATTTAAGAAACTTAATCAGACAGACTCAAAGTCTATCGAGACGTCATGTAGTTACCCAGACAGAGTGTGGTACATACAAGAGTTATTTTTAACCGGACTACGATGAACTCTCAAGTGTAATGTTTTGTGTACAGGCTAGACGTTTAGTCTGGCCGCATTAACGACGCTTTGATGGATTTCGGCCTGTATCTAGGAAATTGGAAAGGTTGAAAAGCTGGTGAATATATTCGGCGTTAGCGCTTGCTCGCGACTTTGTACGCTTGCGTGGAAACTAACCAGTCAATTTTTACTTAGGCTAGATTTTTTATTAAAGACTATACTAGATCAGTCCTTACGTATTTATTGTAGTCAAAGGCGTCTAAATAAACAGCCCATAAGAAAACAAACTTGCCAGAACGCTACGGAGAGAAGCATGCGATGGGGAAAATCTCTCTGATAAAGTAAGAATGACAACAATAAAGCTCCGTTTAAACGGTTCAAGTCTCTGGAATGTTCAAGAGCATGCCATAAAGTGCGTTAAATTTTATTCCCTTCAATAATTACATGCAAGTGTGTACACGCGTACTATTCCATAAAATCGCATGCGGCTCACACCAAGGCACTAAAATTGCATGGCGATTATTACATGCAAGATTTGCATCCTCTAAATACAGAGATGTCGTCCGACAATTGATCCAAGTATTACCCGTATTTGCGCTGCCAAATATTTCATTCAATTTTATTGAACGTCTTGTTTCGTTCGCTCATGTTTGATTAATCAAAAATTTACATGGGATTTTATTATACAATATGCAATTTTATTGTATACCAGTTTTGAACAGCAACTAACTTGCAGGTATCATGCAACAATATTGTATGTTGTTTAGACGGCGCCAGTTAATTGCCCTTCAATTTTATGGTATGCCACAGGCAATAAACTTGCACCGTGTAAAGCTAACACCGTGTGGAACTTACAGAATTAAACAAAAACAAAAGACATCCCAGTCACTATCAATAGGTTTAAATGGAAATATGCCCGGCATACAATCAGGGGAAAGCAATGGCGCAAAACATTCATGCAATAGGTACCAACTTGCCTATCACCCATTTTCCGCTTGACGTTGATTTTTGGGACACACCTAGGTAACTTATATTTCTCACCATGTCTGCTTAAAGGTTTATTATTATTATAATATTACCTATACTAGACTAGCATTGCAGGACTCGCGTTAAGTAGTTTTAACGCGATACCAAAATAAGTTGGGGGCTTTTTCGTAACCATTTATTTCACTATTAAGAATGTATGGATTTAATTATTGGATATATGTTTATTGACTATTTGATCAATACTCTGACTGAAGGAAAATACGATCGGGTTAAATTTCCTCGATAGAATTTAATTCCGAAAATACCTCTACTTTTTTCTGTAATTCTAAAATCCTAAGTAATTTCATAGCAAAATTGCATTCAAAATGTGCGTATTAGGTAATTGAAAACTCTGGCTGAACATATTTTTGATAGATAGCTTAATTTATTTTTAAACAATTTTTATTTGGTTTGGTGCTTTTATTTTGGTTCCAGCGCATTGTTGTGCTCTCTTTTTTTCGCATGTGGAAGTAATTGACTCTGTCACTTTCTTATTACCGCTCAGTTAGCTTTTTACATATCGCCTTAACTCCTTTTCTATAATAAATAATAATCATAGCCTGGGACATTATTCACACACAGTCATCTGATCCCAAACTAAGCAGAGCTTGTACTATGGAAACCAGATAACTGATATACTACATATACTACTTTTTTTTGTAAATACATACTTATATAGATAATTACACCACTAAGTCTATAGGTGAGGAAAAATTTCTTATGACTGTTTTGATTACGTAATCAGTACCTATAGCTCTTAACAATAATACGGTTGTTTACCCGCATACACCAACCAATGAACATTGTAGCACCAATTTTCATGCAATTACATTACCACACCATAAACATTCAAACGACATTATCAGCTTTGTAACATGATTTTATACTATTCGTACACAACAATGAACTTTTAATATCTCATAGAAAAGGCCGATTGACAATTCAGAAGTGCCTGATAGTTTAATTGAAATCAGTGGAGTAAATTTGACTATTCGTACACTACAATTAACTATTAATATAGAAAAAGCCTTTTTAGGTACATTTATTATACAATTTTAACCAATAAATTGTCAGCAAAGCTGCCAGGTCAATGCTGGAAACCCGCTCCTTGGTAAAAAAGACGAGCAAAATAAACGACACGTATTTCTGTAACGCATTGCTATATCGGGACAATCGCAAGAAATGTGAAATCTGGAGATTGCTTTACCAATGATTAAACATAGTAACTAATGATTGAATTTTGGCTAAATGTGTTTGCCAAAATGCCATTAGTTACTATTTTTTAACATGAATGAGTTAACATGAATATATATTATATTATTAATATCAACTCATAAATAAATGTTTCGCCAAAATTCAACCATGAGTTACCGTTATTAACCTTTCTTTGGTTAAATACGAATCTAGGAACCAGTCCTTAGATACACATAGGTACTACATACATACATAACTCACGCCTTCTTCCCATGGGGGTAGGCAGAAACTACAGAACGCCACCGGCTACGATCCTTACATACTCTACGTCACGTCACTATGATTATGACTTCCTAGGGCATCCCCTCCCGGCGTTTCCACTCACATCTACCTTTTGTTAGTCCCCTTTCATTCATCTTATTTATTTATTAATACAATCTTACATTATCTTAACAGGTTGACACACAATGCGATAATGTGATATGTACCTGATTATCATTTATTCGTTAGTAATTCGATTGTTGGTATTCTCCACATGACCAAACCATCTCACTACATCTTCTTTTAACCCGCACCGTTGCCTTATCAAATCATTCCTCAGCCTATCATTCATAGTCACGCCACACATATTATGCATAGTTTAGATGTTAGATTCAATTGACCTCACATAAAGAAGAAAAGTTTCGCTTTTCTTAAAACTTCTTGCTTCAAAGTAAACAAATACTCAAATAATATTGTTTCCCTTTTTTCAGCATCATAGCTGCACTTACAAACACATAAAATCACACATCGCTGCTTTGCATGAATACCCGCACAAACTGCCGACTATGCCGTTATGAATGTGAGTCTTACTGACCGTGAAATAAGGACTATTTTGCATTTGGCTGTGTTTTGTTTTGTGCGGGTATTCATGCAAAGCAGCGACATGGTCTCTTTTGAAGAAATATTTACAATTACCTAGCTAACTAATCAGACGTTGTCCTTTCAAAATTTCAATTTCGATTTTTCGACAGTTCCTTTGGGTTTTTCCTAATTTTCTTTTTCCTAAACCACCATGAGGCGAACAAAACAAAAAAAAAAAAATTCAAATCGGTCGAGCCATTTTCGAGTTTTTGCGAGACTAATGCACAGCAATTGATTTTTATACATATACAGGGCTAGCTGACCCGTTAGACGTTGTCCTGTCAAAATTTAAATTTCCATTTTACAGCTGCTCCTTTAGGTTTTTCCTAATTTTCTTTTTTTTATAAACCACTCCAGTAAAGAGGCGTCCGTGCATTATTCTAAACAATTTTTATATACAGAATGATCCCAATAGTGATGTCAAAAAATCTGAATTGGTCATACCCAGGGGTATTCAAAAGTACCCCATGTATGTTCCGCGATTTTTTGTAGTTTTCGAGTTATTTTCCTTTTTGTAATTATTTAGAGTTTTCTGTCGGTGGAGCTTCAGAAATTCATTTCTTTTTTGTAGTGTGTATTTCTCAGATTTTTTTCTGATATGAAAATGGCATTCATGACATTCATCTACTCGCATAGTATTAAACATAGTTGCTTATCTGTACGTCTGACTGCTTAGATCTTCTAAACTTGCAATGGATTTTGTTGCGGTTTTCACCATCATCTTGCTAAAGCATTTATTTCGTAAGGTTGAAACGAAGTCTGACTGAAGTTGACTGGTAGAAATCGTCACGTAATCACGTAACGAACAAGCGTTACGCCCGAAAAAGTCAGTTTGAAGGTCTTAAGTGCCAAAAATATTTGGTTTTTAATACAGTATACTTTTAGCTTCTAAAAACTTATACTAGATGACTCTGTAGTAATCCTAACTTAATATTATAAATACGAAAGTAAGTTTGTTTGTTACCTTTTCACGTTTAAACCACTAAACCGATCATCCTGAAATTTTGCATATACGTTGTCAGGTGTACAGAAACGGACATAGGGTACCTTACATCCCGAAAAATAGTACTGTTCCCGAAGAAAACAAACGTTCTTATGATAATAGATGGCGCCACGTGTCTTTCGAATTTTGATTGAATTATATTATCTAGACTACTATCTTACACTATCTACTAAAGTGTCGTGTGTTTAGTAGTGTGAATTGATTGTCAAATTCTAAATTAACGTGAGCGAAGCCGCAGGCAAAAGCTAGGACATAATATACTTCGAAAGGAACTTTGTTCCAGCAGGGTCTCTCACGACACCTCCCGACTTTTTTATGTATGTATTAACATTAATATTTTACTTAGTTATAGCACAGAAATCTTGATGTTTTGTCATAATTATTGTGATGTCACCATTGCACCCGTGAGAAGCAGGAACGGGTGTCAACTATTGCGAAGAGTGTAAAGATTTTTTAAATTTAAACTCCCATCTTATTACAAAACGAGTTCTAACTTTAAACCAAACCCAAACCGTTGAACTCGTTATTCAGAACACGGTAAAGTTCTTAATACAAAATTGACAACTTAGACTCAGGTTTGACTTCAGTTTTTGTAATTAGAACATTAACTTTGACGGAATAGTGTTCGAAATTATAAAAGAGCTGATGTTTTAAACCTGAGTCTAAAGATAAACCTTATTTTGTAATAAAGCCGAAAGAATTTATTTCATTAAACCATTTAAAGGCACTTTTTATTTTGTCGAAGGAGTCGGTCATTGAAAAAGATAATGATAAGTTCATATGGAAAAGAAAGGGCAAGAAACTGCATGGAAACTTGTTCTTTTCATTTTTTTTTGGCACAAATGTCCTGACTCGTGGATTAACATGATTGACTTTGTTTGGGTCAACGATAATGTTCTCCTAGGGAGCGAGTAAATCCACTGGCAACAGTTAGTACAAGACAAGTTTATAGATTTTATTTTTATATTGAGCAAGGCACACCAACAATATATTTACAAGGATAGTAACAATAGGTAATCACCAGTCTTCAATACTGAGTAAATACATCACTTATAGGTTTAGGAAGAATATCAGCGGATGCAATTGACCTCACATAAGAAGAGACACTTTAGACAAAATAAACACTCAAATAATATCATTATGTATTTGCCAAACAATATAGGACACGAAATCGCACATGGCAGCAATCGAAGAAACATTTATGAACAATGCGAGTAGGTACAAATTTACGACATCCAATCTAATTCCAAACGACAACAAACTGTCTTCAACTCCATTATCCACAATGTTGCCACAACACTAAAATAATAATGAAATAGAAACTGCACGCAGTATTCCTGTGCCGATGACATCAACTTGCGTGCCTGCATCAACCAAGGCTAACCAGCTCGTAAAGGGGTTAGTCGTGAGTTTATATGTAAACGAGATGACCCAGACCGTATAAACTGTGTGTAGACAGATAACTCTTTATTGTATGCCAAGTCAAAGACAGATACCTACAAAACCAAAATTCATTCATTCACTGATAGACAACGTACAGCCTAAACTGCTGTGCCTAGAAGAGTGAAATTTTGAACAAGAATTTCTTACACAGGGTGTGTCAGAAAGGTGGAAGAAGGAGGAGCTCGTGGCTAAGTAATAAGACCCCTCCATGCCTCGGAAAGCACGTTAAGCCGTTGGTCCCGGCAGTCATTCGTGGATCTTTGACAGTCGTTACGGGTCTTCAAAAGTCCGAAAGTCTGACAACCAGTCTTTCTAAGGGGTATCGTATTATCCAGTAACTGCGTTAAGGAGGTCAGATGGCAGTCACTCCTTGTAAAATACTGGTATTCAGCTGCATCTGGTTATACTGGAAGCCGACCCCAACATAGTTGGGAAAAGGCTAGGCAGATGTGTATCAGAAAGATGTACAGACCATCAAACTGAACAACTTTCTCCATGGGACCAACATCGTAATCGAGAAAAGATCATCAGCTGCCCCGTACTAAACTTCATTACCTACTCGCCCAAAAAGAAGACGGCTGATATTTTTTTTTCCGATTACAATGTTGGTCAAAAGTTGTTCAGTATGATGGTCTGTACCTCACCCTTAAATTTGACCACACATTTATGATAAAGGGCACTAAGCATAGATTTTGATCATCACAATATGTGATGAAAGTTTGTACGGAAGTTTTTTTTATTATTTTATTTGTGATGGGTTTGCTCTTGACTCTAGTCTAGGTCAGAGGAGACAGAGGCAAAGTCGACGATGGAGTGAGCTTACCCATAAGAAGCCTGTTCACTCTCACTTCGAAGAGATCAGGGTTGTATGCGTTCGGGAACACAGACGCAGGTAGTGAGTTCCACTCCTTTGCTGTGCGCATTATAAAAGACATTTGGAAGCGCTTAGTGCGAATTATTAATTATAATTAGTTTGTCATTTTGGCCGATGGGAACGCCCATCAGGCACATTGCTTGAGTAACGTAACACATGCCATTATTAAGCGCAGGCCACATTAGGAGAGAAGCGAAACGAACCTAAATTCACTTTGCTTCATTCTGCGTCTATTCACGCTTCCATTTTCATTTCGCTTTGCACGCGATATGAACCAAAGTAAGAAAAGACGCAGAACGAAGCGAAACGAACTTAGCTTCATTTCGCTTCGCTCCCACTCAATCACGCCAGAATGGCTAAACGGATCTGGATGAAATTTGCAACAGAGATCTAGATTATAGTCTGGAATAGCACTTAGGCTACTTTTTTTTTATCTCGATAGTACTTCCCTGTGGAATTTGTTTGTTTGTTTGTTTATTTATTTCCCAAAAGCAGTGCTTTACATTTCCTTATTGTAGTCTACCTTAATAGCTAGATTTATTATTATTTCTGAATTATTTCTGACATCCACGCGGGCGAAGCCGCTGGCAGGAGCTAGTAATGAGATAAGCCTTATGTGCGCGCTACACTTTACTAAGTAGTCCATATCTAGGTACTTATCTACCTTCAACGAAGGTGGGTTGGTTCACTTTTCCATCGTATTTCTGATTTGTCTGAGGTTTTCCTTTGAAGTGAGTAAAGTGTGAGGCTGAGAGGCAAGTTGAAAATGAATTGAAACATCTTTTACTGGACTGAAATATAAATCCTCAGAGCACTAGCATTCGTTCTGGAGGTCAGATAGGCAGTCACTTCATGTGTATACTGATATTCAGCTGCTTCTGCACCCTAGTTGCGTAACACACTATCGATCGGAATCTGAATCATTTTGAAGCAAACGTAAATAACGCAATGAATGTTGTTGAACTGTCAAAATGTAACCGATTCCTAATGTAAGTGTGTAACGCAATTAGGGTGCCGGTTAGACTGGAAGCCGACTCCAACATAGTTGGAAAAAGGCTAGACAGATGATGAAAATGATTAGCGTTCGCTCTCTAAGCACTTTTAATATGTACGTTAAAAGATTGTTATAGAGCTTCGATCATGAAAGAAACAGAAACTACTTTAAAATGGAACAAAATTCTTTGAAAACTACAAAGTATATCCAACACTATTTCCAATTGGTTCAAAGGAAAATTCAGAACAGCTCACTAAGTATCTTAAGATTTCCAGATTACCGATGATCTAGATATTAGAACGTCATTGACAATTGTTTATTTATTTACGCTCCCGTTCCCTTTTAATTTTGAGTATAATATGAGTAGATATTATGCTGAAAACATCAAAGAGTTCGAACAATCTCAATCAGGGTAAACGCCCAAGATTTCGCCATTCATCGTCAAGAAAAGTAATAAAACGGTCGAAGAGTTTTGACCGTCGCCCGTCAGTCATCGCTGTGACCGCATTCTACTGAAGTTTCCTATGGAAGTGCTATTTTAGAATACTGAGAACAGGGACATTGACCTCGTCACGACAGTATTGTGGTTATTGACATTCGTTACTTTCGAAGATGACACGTTCCCCGAAATACATGTTCTCTCATGTTTTGACCGAAAAGAGAAGAGACTTGAGCAGATAGTGATCCACTAACTGCTCAAATCTCTTCCCTTTTCGAATTTGTTGTGTACTATATTATGGTAGGTATATCGTATCATTCAGTAGAGTATTAGGAGCTAACTACACTACAGCTCAATTCGGCTTTTGTCCATAGAAAAAAACCATCCAAGTGCATGTAGGACCACGCACAATGAAAGGTTCCGTAGTTGGGATGAATTTATCCCAAGAACAAACTTAACATTGTAGTTGAAAATCATGTTCTCCCATACATTCCAACTGCAAATGTAAGTTTGTACGCACAATATTGAGAGATTTACCATGTTATTTTAAGACCATAGACTTCTTATAAGTTTTCCTGTATTTTAAAGGTATAGAACAATTTTCCCAAAAACAAAAAAAATAAATTTTAGGCTCAGTAGTTTCAGAAATAAGTGGAGAATGGTAAATTTTTGTCTATTTTCTTAAATAACTTTTAAAAAGTTTTTTTTATAAAGTTATAAGAAAAATATATTTGAGATCCTCACAGTAAGCCCCTTCATTTAATATGACACACGGTACATTTTGCAAAACTTTTTTTTTTCTTATTTGCCCCCAAATTGACCCGTTTATTCAATATTCATTTACTTACGTTACGCGTCCGTGTTTGGGTCACAAATTCATACGTGTACCAAATTTCAACTTAATCGGTCCATTAGATTCCGAGCAAATCGGCTGTGATAGACGGACAGACAGACAGACACACGAGTGATCTTATAAGGATTCCGTTTTTGCCTTTTGAGGTACGGAACCCTAAAACAGCTAGCTATATTTGCTCAGTGATCCAGTGATCTGTATAATTCGTCATCGAACCATTTTCAGTAATTAAATATGTGTTTTTATCAAGTAGCTTCGGGGAGCAAAGCACTCACCATCATACTCATAGATGCGAGTGCTCTTAAACATGTACGTACTGAAACACTTTTTAACCGACTTCCAAAAGGAGGAGGTTCTCAATTCGTCTGTATGTTTTTGTTTTTTTTTGTATGTTTGTTACGCGATTACTCAAAGACGAATGGAAAGATTTAGACAATTCTTTTTTGTTTGATAGGGTATACTTCCGAGGTGGTCCCATATAAATTTTATTAACTTTGCTTGGGGAGTTTTTGAGTTAGCGTCAATAATGCGTATATTTCCCACTTATTTTATGTGGATGATGTGATTGTGTTTTAATAACTTCCTATCACTGTTATTTACATGGCTATATCTACAATTATTGTGCTCAATTATGTATTCGAATTAGTGTGGGGTAGGTTCCACAACTAAAAAGTGAAAAATAAAAGCTTTTGAGCAAAAAATAAAACCGACTTCCAAAACAAAACACTACAAAGTGAAAAATAACTTTAATTTCGGAAGTCGGTGGCAAAAAACGAAAATACAAAACCCAAGACACCGACTACCGAAATTAAAGTTATTTTTCACTTTGTAGTGTTTTGTTTTGGAAGTCGGTTTTATTTTTTGCTAAAAAGTTTTTATCTCAAGAAGTTTGCGAAACAGACATGGAAAAAGACTTTAAGCCAGAAACGATACATCTAGAAAAACATTTAAATCACTTTTTTCTTAATCCCCATCTCCGAATAACCGAAAGAGAACCGATCAGGTGCTGCGGGAGGCAGGTTATCGCTCTAATAATACATTTGGCAAGACTAAACCAAAGAATTAGCGACAGATTAGTCGCGGACGTCTGATGGGTTATTTTTGTCAGTGAAGTAAGGTTGAGGCCGGGTGTTTCACGAACAAACACAAACGCGAATGATTTGATGTCTATACTCTATGGGCTAGCGCTTAACATTTGAGTTTAGAGGTATGGTGTGGAATGATGAGGTGGGAGCTTCCATCTGTTTCATCGCTATGTAAAATGGTTTTAGATTTTGGTTGAAGAGGGAAATAAACAGTTGCAGCTTTGTTGCAGTTGTTGCTTTGTTCAACCTAGGTTATTTTCATTTAAATATTCAATCAAATTATTTTGAAACATACGTTTTTATAATAAAAAGCGATATGGTCTGAACTAAATAGATAGAACACATAATGTCTTTTCAATTTATAAAATTTCAATATCTGCAGATTCAGTCATTGGCTGTGAGAATTCTGTTTCACCATAATTAGTGACTCCTGCTTGATACAAATCTAAGAAATTTTTCATCACATAGTAACTGATCCTAACTAAAAAGTTAGTAGGCGCAGTTCGAATCCGAGCCGTTTGTTTTCGTGAAAATTTATTATTGAAATACTACGGTTTCCGATACTGACCTAGGCATTGTATTTGCTCGACACTAGACTTAGTTGGCTCATTGCATTAATTATAAAGCTTTCACCGATTCTAATATTTTTCATTACTGAGCAGATTTACGGCCGATATGAGACGACATCTGACATTATTACGCTATTGTCAAATTCATATTAATTTTTAAACGTATTTTGGCCAATATTTCTATAGGTTCTCTTTAGGTCCTGGTAGTGCTTTGTCAACTCTTGACAAAAGCACCAGAATAACTAATCTAGCTAAACACGTTTTTGCGCTATACGATTTGATATTACGACACATAGTGAAAAGTAGAGGATCACTCGCAGTGTGACGTCGCGTACTAGTCAAACTATATCCGGCCGTAAAATTGTTATAAATATGACCTATTTTTAATGCTCAACCATTACTCCAGCATTAAAAGTCTCGTAGTTATTAGCGGTTGAAATCTTACATGTTTTTGTCGGTCAGAAATATTGAACTTACCACACCACACACACCACACCACACCGAGCGAAAAGACGTTTTCACGTCAAAAACACTGAAAGTTATCTCTGAAACATTACCTACGTCAAAGAGACTTAAAAGTAAGCCAAGGATAAAACATTTTAACAATTCTCAGTATTGAAAATAATAGAAAAAAGTCTTACTAACATACACAACTTGTAAGATTGGGCCATGAAAAATGGGTTAGTGTGTTGTTCGTAGGCAGAGACGTAGGCGTCCAACTATTAATACTTGCGAAATGTTGAGATTTTTACCCAAAGTTTATTGTTTCGTTTGCTATACGATATCCCAGCGTTTCACAATAAAGAGCACGTAAAGAAACTGTCTGATAAGCAAATAAACAACAATAGTATCTCGATGTAAAACCCTTTAAAAACAGATCAAACATCAGGTTTTAGCTCAATGTATTGTAATCCACCAAAACATATATATATATATATATAAGCTATCTCATATTTTCCTAGAAGAAGAATTACCCAGCACCTAGCAGCTACAATACAAAACCTTATTTTTGGAATTTACAATACACCATACTAACTATATAAAAAATAATGACTGAATAAAGCTCCTCCACTGACTATTAGCAAAAAGCTATATCTATTTACACACAGACAAAGCTTAAGGAGAAAGTGTATTGAGCCAAATGAAAGTAATCCAGACAGTGGAAGAGAGTTTCATCTTACTGTACGAGTAGAAGGAAAAGACAGGACCAGAATTCACTTCGTAACACATTCGTGACATTTAGTATGTCATCATCATCATCATTCTCCTGCACTTATCCCAATTTCTTAGGGATCGGCGCAACATGTCTTTCTTCCATACGTCTCAATTAGTCGTCATCTCGGTAGTCGTTCCCTTTGTAGCCATTTCATCTTGCACATAGTTCATCCATCGTTTCTTTGGGCTTCCCTTACTCGTATATCCATCCACATTCATATTCAAAACTTTCCTGACGACATTTTCTTTATTTGTTTCAGCCACTTTCGTGTCACTTTCAGACTTCCTCATATTTACTCATTTCTTAATATATCCATCCGTGTAACACCACACATCGCTCTTAGCATTCTCATCTCAGCTCATTCATTCCTTTCATTCATTCCTTTTGTGGCCCAACATTCTGATCCATACAAGACAGAAGGTAACCATTGTCTTATAAATCTTCTCCTAGTATGTATAACCATAAAACTAAAAGTGTACCGATACATATATGTGCTTATGGCAGACGAAGGTCGTGACAAGATTAGAGTAGGATAAAAACGATAGATGGCATGGCTAGATAAGGGGGAGAATACTTAGGTAAGTGAAAGACATGTATCCAAGAAGACGAAATGCTGTTCCGACCCCAATTAAAAGGCGACCGCGGCAGGGGCAACAGGTCAATGATGACAATCTAATTCGGTCCAAAGTATCTTACGTTGCACAATACTAATCAATAAATAAATAATCGTGACAGAAGACAGATTCTTAGAAGCTATTTGAATATGTTTAAGATGAGGTCACCGTAAGTTGCAAGGGCGAAAAATACTGTGCACGATTTACGCAAATTAAGATTTGCATAACTAGAATCGGTTTAGTAAAACTGCTCTGTATTTGCCCTACTCGTATAAGTTCTGACGCCAACTGCACACCTAGTCTTCAGAGTTGTGTCGGAACATTCATATCAATCATTAATGATGTAATAAATGTTTTCAGTCTTTACAAAAAGTTGCAGTTTAGGATTACCAAAATGAAGAAATTTTTTTCGATGTCAGTCTGAGACTGAATAAAAGAAAAGTGAATAACTAACGGTAAGGGAAAGCACTGATAAAGCAGACCTGAGTTTATAATGATCTAACAGTACCTTTACAAAGCAGACCTGGGTTTATAATGACCTAACAGAACATTGACACGCAATGAACCAAATACAGGCAGATGTTGTTAGCAAAACCATGATGTGAACATATTATAGCATCTTTGGACATCTCATAGATACTAGGTGAAATTAACCCAGAACATTGGAGAGGGCTGATGAAATTCACCACACGGCTTCAGACGGTGATAACTAAAAATAGCTACCACAATCTAAACCACAAATAAGTGCATATCAACATACTCAAATATCATTAAACACAAAGCTACGATATCGCGCTCCCGATACCAACATTATAGTAATTCTTAAAAATAGCTCAAGCGACGTAGGCGTCGTTGCTGACGGTACTTTTCTATATACATAACTTTATTTATAAAACATCCACGTCTTTAAGTAGATACATATTCGACTGGACGTGTGCAATGGGATTATGATGTCGCATACAAACGAATTTATGCTCTGTGTCGTTTGTTTTAGATGTTGAAGTCGTTGGTTAGAATTGTGGCGGGATGTGTGGATTTCCTAATGGGGTGATAATTTTATTTTCATTGCTGCTATTACAGTTAATTCTACAACGGTAATTAGATAGAAGGGATCAGAAGGTATTCAAGAAGCTGTGGCCATATAGTTTTACCTGTGGAAGTTTCAGTTTCCATTACTTATTTGGGAGAATTTTAATAGCATTCTACATAAAACTACGAATTCCCATTGCTTTTTCATTAGCTCTTAGCTTTGTTATACCACGGTATTACCACGGCGGTGTTTAAAACTCTATAACATAATGATTGCTGGCACAGTAAAATCGAAAACTTCAAAGTTTACGGCAAAAACGTATATTTTACGAGTAGTGTAGCCACTAGCTATCTTCACGACTCTATTTATTGGTGCGACGCCGTTGTAAATGCCTACAGGGCTCTCTTTACATCTTGTTCTGTCTTTTAGTAACAGATGAAAGGCAATAGGGATGATGACTAAATTTTTTTTTTGTTCGTCATGTAGATTATAAAAAAAATATTGGACACTTTTTTTTCTTATTTTACGTAATCAAAAGATTATTACGTTACATGGAGTTAAAATGTGGCATGACGTCACGCCTTGCTAGATTTTAGTTGTGACGTAGCAAGCCCCCACTCCCCGACTTTAATGCGTTTTATATATGTAATTTTTATTAATATGATAACGCAAAAAATACGTGTCTGATATTTTTTATTATCTGACTGACGAACTAAATATAATTTGTTTTCTTTTACCCAGGCATCATCCCTATTGATTTATTGTTATTTATTATCTATATAAATATGTATGTATTTACAAAAAAAATAGTAGTATAAGTAGTATAGGTATCAGTTATCTGGTTTCCATAGTACAAGCTCTGCTTAGTTTGGGATCAGATGACCGTGTGTGAATAATGTCCCAGGTTTTTTTTTTTTTTCTTCTTACATATCTCGGGACCCTGGGGTCCCAGACCTTTGGAAGGCATATGAGGGGCCGAAGCCAACTCGCAGAGGCCATTTAGATAATTTTAAATGATGAGGAAGCACCAACCGACGGTTATCCCTATATGCACTATGCAAGTGCACCCAAGGACAACCCCCGGCTGGTGCAGGACTAATGTTGTACGTGGAAACAAAACATATTGGGCTATGGGTTTGGGTGGCTAAAGTGGATTGGGTAACTTGAACTTTGGATTAACTATGTCCCCTGCCTGACCAATCTTATATATTATACACGGATAAAATGGCAGGGGGTGACTTGCACACTCAATAATGGGTTCCGGAAACGGCGTAGCGACGTAGCGACAAGGGGGCAGCACTTCCTGAGGTGCTTGAGGAGTGTTGAGGTATTCCACGGCTGTCAGGACCATCCCGGAAGTACGTTCAAGATCCCTACCAGCACCTTACTGGAATACTTCCTTCCTCCGAGCACGTTTGCTCTTGCGAATTTCCACTCAAGCCGGCCAATAAAGGCAAGAAAGAGGTGGGAGTTCTGTTCCTCGTCAGTGTTCACTCCAGCCGGCCAATAAAGGCAAGCCAGAGATGAGGACAAGATTTATCCCAGGAGATAAGGTCTGTGGGGTCGCTACTGCCCACCAGCTCGCCACATGCTGCCTGCGGGCTTCTGTATCTCCCTTGGTCTGGCTCCTGATCCTAGACCCGTTCCGGCAAAGTAAACTCTACCGGCACAGACCTAAAGTTCGGCGCGCGCCAGCCCCACCACGACGTCAACGTAGAGATATAGCGGTGGGGTTATTATTATTATTATTTTCCTGTATTCCTTTTAAATACATATTACCTATTTACATTTTTAAATATTTTTATAAAAACACAAAATAAAAAAACATTTTAAAATATAAAAAAACAGTAGCCCACCGGTATTGGGAACAGGGTCCAAGCTAATGGTGGTCAGGGCTCCAGAGAGAGGAACCTCCTCACTTTGCGTGCCGTGTCCAGGAGTACTGCTTTCTGAATCAAGCCCTTGACCCAGCCGCGCAATGAGAGCCTCCTGAGGTGTTGGTCGAGGCTCTCCGTTATTAAGCCAAAGCGGACTCAACTATCGCCATGAAATATTCCCCGCTCAATGCTGATCGGTTCATCGATCCCCCGGATCTGTCGACCTTCTGCATAAAGAAGGACACGATATCAAGAAGATGCGTAGAGTTGCGTCTATTTTGTACAACTCCAGCACCCTAATGAGCCATGTATGTGGCACCGAGTCATAGGCCTTCTTATAATCTATCCAACATGTTGACATATACTTCCGGGATATGCAAACCAGTTGGCTTATGGCCATGTCTATTAGCAGCAGCTCCTTAGTACCGCAGGACCCATTCTTACACCTATTCTGAGACACAGACATAATTGAGTGACTATTCATATGGTGTGCAATTTTTGCTCTAAGAATGGATGTAAGAACTATATAGACCGTCGGTAAACATGTAATTGTTCTATAGGTTTTAGGTTTCGTAGTACTACCCGATTTATGGAGCAAGTGGGTAACTCCTGTCGCAAAGACTAGTGGGAGTCCAGTCTCTAAAGATGACTGGAATTGCGAGACTAAGCAGGCGTGTGACCTTTGTACCCCAGGAATTTGTAATCCAGGAATTATGCAGTCCGTCCGGTCCTGGAGATTTCCAGTTAGGCAATGGACGGACTGCACGGGCCACATCCAGAGGACTGATGGTAATAGCCTCCATGTCTGGTATTGAATCACACGCCTGCTCAACAGCACGCATCCAATCACCTTCAGTGTGACTGACGGGCACCGACCAACTGCTTCGCCAAAAAGCACTCAAGGCCTCATTATCCGTTGGACGCACGTCAGTCACACCTTGAATGGGAATAGGGCGCTCCCATGCTCTGTATACCCACCTTTCATCACGCTGGAACATGCGGTTCTAAGTGTACCCATCCACTCTTCGCCTATACCGACGGATACGGTTTGCCCATTTATTATTATTATTGTTATCAACTTGAAATAACAGAATACCGAGATGTGAACACCGAGAGGTGGTATTACCTACTGCATGGTTACCTATAACAAAAAAGTGGATGACATCTTTTACAACCTACATTTTCATGCCAATAAGTTTAATTTTCTAAACTTTCAATACCAGCTATTGTGTAAATCTATGTTTCCGCTTCATTGTATCTTTTACTTACAGATAAACCTGCTCTTTATGATCTCAGTCACCTCAAAATATTTACATTTTCAGAGATAAAAGTTACCCACAACATATTCTTAGCCAGGAATGAAAAAAAATAGTTTCTAGAAGATTGTGGGCAGAAACTTGTAGGCGGAACATTCCTCTGCTGCATTACATTATCGAATATAATTTGTTAGCTGCTTCAGGCGCCATGTCATTTATTTTCAGCGCTCACCTTAGCCTACCGCGTCAAAATACATAATTATGAATAATAGACCTTCCACGTATCACGTCTCGTAATACAATATATCTTTGCCAGATAGATGTGACCTTTTAGACCTTCTGGCAAATTCTTAATAGAACACTCATACAGTCATGATAAACAGTGTGTGAGGTTCTTAGAAGTCTCTCATTCATAGTCTGAGATTCGCATATAGGTCAGTCGCAAATAGCAAATAACACGTGACAAACGTTACTCAAACATTGTCGAAATGTTAGAATGCCACAGCTGCTTTACAACAGTGACGAAATTCATGACAAGCATGCCAAATATTGGGTGAAAAGGACAGATTCTCCTAAACTTTTGGCCGTGTGAATGGATGAAATCGGATGATACGGATCATGTACGGAGCGGAAATGATTTTCGTTTTTGCATTATGACAACCGATCCTACGTTAGTCACATTGCTAAAATTATAATATACCTAGTTCTTGTTTAAGAAAAACATCTTTACTTAGAGAGCATGACAAGTGTCGAATAAAGAAAACAATGTGCATCTTGAAAGATAGAACTGGACCTACCATAATTTTCTAGTGCTACCTCATCAGTACCTTCAAAGTATTAGTTAGATACATCAAAGAGGGCCAGATTTTTTTAAACCCATTTTTCTGGCAACATTTATTAACTACGCCAATGTTTCTGTTAAAAGTAATCTCTACAACCCACATTCATAATATATGTTAAGACTAATGAAATAGAACTAACCAGCCACAATGTACCACGGCTTGTGCTGGAGTTTGGCACTAATTTACTTGCCCCCGTTGTTAACTACAACGGTTAGCTAATGGTCTTAAAAGCTTACTATTAACCTGAAAGCATTGTCTCTCATATTATTGTAGAAAGCGTCGTTATAACAGAACAAAACGAACAGAACGTGTTGAATTACAATATGTCAGCTAAAAGGTGTGACATCGAATAGAAATTGCAGTGTAAAATCTGAGGTGAACACGTTCTCTAAGCCAAATCCATAATTATATTATCTAAGAGGCAATAAAAACTTATCACACGAGTAATTCCGCAGAAAAAGACCAACTAAATTTATTCCAGACGACGAAGACAAACAAGAAAATCACACAGACACAGCTTAGCTAGAAATATCTTACGATAGGTAAAACATGCAATAATAGAAATAAGATGAAGGAAAATAACGAGTCGTGCATCGACCTCAAATTTTCTAATACTTTCCGTGTATCTTATACACGATTAACTGATGACGTCAGTGGGATCAGCGTGGGGGCGTATGACGATAGGATCAGACTAGAATCAGCTGTAAGAGATGGTGAGACCGATATATTTGAAGGCAAATTGCGCATGTGTATAATTTATGATGATATCCACGAATTTATAACAAATGATACCGGATGTGACAGAATTCGGCTTAAAGGTTGATGAAAACATTTCAGCGAAATATGAGGTAACAGTCGGCTAAGTGCCGTGAATTTGCAAAATAATAAATAACTCTAATGTAGCGTTATTTATTGTTCTGTTAATTGTTGTGTAACAAAAAGCATTAAAAGTGAAATCGTAGGAAAAGAACAGCAAAAATGTCCATGACAAAGACTTGTAGCAAATGAAAAGTGGCTGGCACGGAAAATAATAAATTGCACTTCGCCTGCTTAATGACATCCAATCGTTCACTCCAGAAGAATTATCATTTACGATAATTTATAATGAAACTTTGTAAGCTTTGAATGAAGGTATCTAGGAGGAGACGAGCTGGCCGTCGGCCAGGCGACAGAGGGTAGCGCAGCATTTAAAATTGAGGGGCGCCGGCGCCGCCGCTTTGCCAGGCAGGGAAGTAATTCAGTAATTCAAATGAATCGCCGTACCACTCAAAATTGAGCAATAAAATTTTAAAAAACACCCTTTCTCAGACAGTCTGTATACGGCTGCTGGAGCCGTATACAGACTGTCTGAGAAAGGGTGTCGCCATTTTAAGGATGTGGTACATAACATCAAGCTGAACAACTTTTTCCTGGGGATCAACATCGTAATCGCGAAAAAAAATCAGCCGTCCCCTACATTTGGTCAAGTAGGTATGGAACTTTGTATGGGAGTACTGATTTTTTTTTTCACGATTACGACTTTGGTCCCCGGGAAAAAGTTGTTCAGTTTGATGGTCTGTACCACGCCCTTAAGCTGGCGACACCCTTTCTCAGACAACCGGTAAATTCTGGTTAGTAAACTCGAATTTATTATTGTAGACAGTCGTGATGCTGGGAAGTTTAGCACACCATATCAACTAAAAAGCCAGGAAAAATGAATGACTAGTGTGACAATCGAATAATGATTCTAAATCTTTATTGGTCTATTTGGAAGAGTTTTGCAAATACTCAAAAAACAAAATTATTGCACGAACATGCAAAGTTTTACTAGTGAAACTAAAATCGTTTGATACTGTCTATCTAGCTCAAAGTTGCCCACGTTTTTAGAACGAAGAAATACCCAAAGTGTTCTAGATTTACTTTTATTTATTTTGACTGGTGATGCAACTTTGGACCTGATTTTTTCCGCTGGCATTGAGATCTTTTTATATTACCTGATTAAATCTCGTGACGTCTCTGGCTAGCCTAAATTAACCCCGTTCTATCTGTCTGTTGATTTGTTAACATCGTTTGTTTGTAATGTAATTAATTAAAATCAAAGCAGATCATGCGTGGATTAATTTGTAGGTTAGATAACATACAACTTTGGTCTTTCATACCTTCATTCACAGTATTTGCAGACTACTAAAACTAATTCACGTCACACTTATCGATTGATACAGCCCACTAGCAAGTTACACCTAACGAAACGTTTACAGGAAAGTTATTGTTCAAATCAAAATATTAACTCCAAGTCTATCCACTGAAATAATCCCAATTATTCGGCGCTCATCAACATTCTGGCACACATCCGCTAATTAAGCACAGACATGTGATTATGAACCAGTTCTCTGAACCATCGATGATTAATGTTCAGCCTTCCGACTGCACTTCAGTTAAAAATAACGCATGAACGTGATGAAAGAGCCCGCCAATATCATTGTTATGTCAGACGATGCTCGTTATAAAGATGATATCAATATTAAAGATCGTTAAGTGCCAAATGTGAAATGCATTCAACCTTATTCTTATGGTGACATCAAAGTCAAACGATTGTTTACAAAGGTCGACTCAAAGAAATGGAGGTGAGCTAAATGAAAGACTCTGATATTAAAATGAAAACTAATCTGTCACTAAGAAACTCCAAGAACGTTAAATGACAAATGTGAAATGCAATCGAACTTGTTCTGGGGGTGATGTCAAACGAGTGTGTGAATAGAAAAATCGCAACAATTACAATTGGAGGTGAGCTAAATGAAAGTCATCAAAGACAAACAAAATTAGGAATGATCACAAAAGTCACGAGAACCGTAATGACTCAGAAGTTACTAATCAGCTTCGTCAATATGATAACAATACCAGCAAAGTACAGACAACTGGGAGATATCAGGTAAAAACCTTATTTTCTTAAGTGTTTCTATGCGAGAGAGAAACCCAAATATTGGTTCATTACCGCATTATAAACCATCAAGACATCCGAGTCAGGAACATATCTAAACCCAATAGAAGAACTCAACATCCGATAGCGACCTTGCCAACCCACCAAAAGTAGACCAACTACAAACGATAAGTAAATTAGAATAGAAATGTCGTAACACGGGAAGCGTTCGTCATTCGCCTACCGATCTGGCAAGGTGGATGATCTCACAGGTTCACTGCTACATGCATGTGCACGTTACATTAGCTATGTTTGTTTTGGCGACCAAACTGATTCTCGACGATCATAAAACATTAAGAGTTGCCATTGCTAGAAGTGATGATGAAGATGTAAGTAGGGTGGAATTTTATTAGTATGAGATTTTAGAGGAGTATCCAGTTAAATTATTGTGTGATAGTTACGTAATAATAACAGTTGAATAAACTGCTTGTTGTCTCTTGCTAAAGTGCCAACTAAATATTATAACAGCTCCTTTGATATTTGTAGAGATGGACAAGCAATATGTCTGGTGGTACAAGTAAATAAATATATTTACTTGTACCTCCAGACATATTGCCGTGACTGCATTGCATTGCATATAACTGTTAATAAACAGTTGCGATTTTGTAGCAACATGCAATAATTTTGGAATACTATTGGTGAAATTACGATAGAGATAGCAAAACAATAGGGATTAAATGACACAAATACAGCATTACGCTTACGCTTATTAAAAAAATCTTCTAGAAGCAGAATTATGTTATATGTAGGACATGGTATTATGTTTAGGTTAGACGTTATGACGGAGATAATACAAATGAATACAGACTTTAGTTTTGTAGATTTTAGAATGTCTATCCCACTCCCACATCCCAATTTCAGTACAGACAAAACTTCTAAATAATCCGTACGTGAAATGGAAACAGAGCGTTACCCGCAACTGACGCATTCTACAGGCCATGAAGAAACTAAAAGTATTTCACATTTAGTAAAGCTGCATCATGATTGACAGTAACACACATGTCCCCGATAGTGATTGACGCGGTGTCTATGCATACACCGCCTACCAAATTATCGCTTTTGGCATACCACCAAGCTCTAACTTCTATAACTAACTGATAGTTATAGAGTAGCGCTAGAGCCCTGTCTTCTGCATGCGTATTAGTGTCGTCAAATACGTATTTATCTACGTCTCTGATTATCCTATATGGTCCTAAATTGTTGGGATGTTTGTGAATGCGAGATGAGCTCAACTCCACGAGTGGCAACTTGGATAGTGAGCCCTGCTATCACCTTTATGAAACTCATACAGTTGGTACTAAGACGAAC
Organism: Dicycla oo; assembly: GCA_948252095.1. Classification (NCBI taxonomy): domain Eukaryota; kingdom Metazoa; phylum Arthropoda; class Insecta; order Lepidoptera; family Noctuidae; genus Dicycla; species Dicycla oo. Next base: position 2,978,517 of record OX411713.1, read on the forward strand.
GAAGAAGCGCACCCAAGATTCAGCCTAAATGATATGCGTAATGAAGGACAATATTCTTTTAACATCAAAAACAAACGCATCAAAGTAACACTCATTAGACTTTTAAATACTGACCTACTACTAGTCTACTACCCCACCCATTATTACAGCAATACACATAAAATGATTCATAAAAAAAAAACAAATAAACATTAATCAACCTTTAAACAATGGGGAAAACGAACATATGCTCAAACATAGCGTGACTTCCACCAATGAAGCTCCAAAGAAATTCGATAATGTGCTGATACGGGAAGCTATAACCAGGTTAAAGTGAATTGGTCGTAGATAAAATAATGCAATTGGTATTAGGTACTAAAAACTATCAGAGTGAATTAAAACGCCATGAAATAAATATCGTTTTTCTAAACGATATAAAGAATAAAAAATAATTAATCTATGTATATAAAAATGAATCCCCGAAATGTATGTACGCGCATAACTTCAGAACGGTTGCACCTATTTGGCTAATTCTTTTTCTGTTGTGTTTGTTATTGTCAGGACAAGGTTTGTATGAAAGAAAATGTTCTAAAACTTGCCGGAAAAATTGTAAAATTCGGGATAACTGAAAGTGCATTTTCTATAGGAATATATTATGAATTATTAAAATTATGACAGGACAACGTTTGTCGGTCAGCTAGTATAAAGATAAATAATCAAATTATTTTTAAAATGGTGAAAGTTTCATAAAAATGCGCTTGATAGTTTTAGCGTGATTCTCAGTTTTGTATCCGCGTTTGACATAAATTTACAAATTAATTAGGTACTCTATGTAATTCTAAAATATTCACATAGTAAGTTATTAAGAAAATGCTGTAATTTAACATTTTTTTTTCCAAATCTTTAACACTACATGTTTAAACGTGATAATTGGTTTAAATTCACTACAAGTCGTTTATCGTCGCCTTAAGAGGCAACAAATCATAAAGCATCAGTACCATAAAACCGCAATTAGAAACAACTAGAGCAAGGCAAAATATCTTCAAAATAAACAACAATATTCAATAACTTAGACCTTCACTTTTCCACGTCATCACACATTATTATCTTGGCCATCAGAAGCCATCAAGAGTTCCCCATCACGGGTAGGTGGTGGGTGTCATGACGTACATGGAAGGTAATCTGTGAGTATTCAATTTTCCACATGGTCGCCCAACGAGACGTGTTGGCGAAACATTTACGTGGAAGAAAATGTTGTGTTAAGATGACAAAAATTCGCTAACAATATTTTCTCGTTAGTGTACTGCGTCTCGGTTAATTTTATTCTATTGAAGTCTACGCAAAAGGATGATTTCTTATTCTTTGTTTTAATGTATGATAAAAATAATGATGATGAATGATGGTAGTACCAAAAAGATTTAACAAAAAAATATCTACAATAAGTTTCAATTTAAATGAGCAATATAACAGACAAAACATGTATTTTAGGTTTTTCTTAATAAAAAATACCCAATTAAACCTCGAAATTGCATCTAAATCTGCCATCAGAAATTGAAGCCATAATTTGACATCTTAACGACACAGATTCAGCCCAAATTAAGCCAAGTCTCACTAATTTCTCACAAAATAATCACGCTATAAATAAAGGCATGTCACCCACCCCAACGAGCAATGATTCAAAGTGTAAGGCCAAAAGACTAACGTCAATGAACCTGGTCGAACAGTAAATATAACTCAATCTGTTTGTTTATGAACTGCTTGCAATTTAATGCAAACCTGCAATTTGGCAGTCAGCAGCGAAATTTTCGCGATGTGATGTAATCTACAAAAACGTAAGAAAAAGACCAGAACGTGAACGGAAATTGCAACGGATTGCTGTTTGATTTTCTGCGTTTATTTGCTTCAGTTGCATTTGCAAAGTCAAAATAGTTTGAAACACTATAAACCTTATCAGAATAGCAGGGCGATACTGGGTTCGCGTGTGGATTACGACCCACTGTCACTCACAGTGAGACCGCCCGAATCTAGTGGGAAAAGTTTTGAGTATGAATGCGGATAACTATACGAGTAAGGGAAGACCAAAGAAACGATGGATGGACTATGTGAAAGATGATATGGCCAGAACGGGAGTGACTACCGAGATGACGACTAATAGAGAAGTATGGAAGAAAAAGACATGTTGCGCCGACCCCAAATAAATTGGGACAAGGGCAGGAGAATGATGAATGAATCAATCTTCCTAGCCTTTTCCCAAAATCTATGTTGGGGTCGGCTTCCAGTCCAACCAGATGCAGCTGAATATTATATTAGCTGAGTATTTGACAAGGAGCGAGCTATCAACAGAGTTATTGGATAATACGCTACCCCTTGGTAAGACTGGCTGTCAGACTTTCAGGCTTCTGACGATCCGTAACGACTATCAAAGATCCACGAATGACAGCCGGGACCAACGGCTTAACGTGCTTTCCGAGGCATGGAGTCTCTGTATGTAAAGATCACGGGCCAACCCCGCCAAGCGTAGCTTAACCTGATGGGTCGACCCGTGCGCGTGCGGGTCCAACCAGAAACAATGTTAAAAGCTTTATCTACACACTAGCAGTGCCCCGCGGTTTCACTAGCGTAAGTCTCGAACCCGTAAGAATATCGGGATAAAAAGTATCCTATGTGTTAATCCAGGTTTTAAACTATTTGTGTGCCAAGTTTCATCAAAATTAGCTCAGTAGTTTTTGCGTAAAATAGTAACAAACATCCATCCATCCTCACATTAGGATATATTGCATTACAACACATGGTTCATCATAACGGGAAGTTCCATAGCAACAGTCTCCTACCTAACAACATCATCATCATTTCAGCCGAAAGACGTCCACTGCGGGACAGACTTCCCCACTCTACCTAACATAGATCATTAAAAAAACGAACACGTCATCAAATATTTCAGGATCACGATCAACCATCGAGCTTTCCAGACCAGACCAGACGTTACAAAGCTTTGAATCACACGCTCTCGAATATCGATATTGTTCCAGAATTAGGAACTGCTTCTAAAATTATTCGCTCATACATAACAACTGCATGACCCACCTGTGTTAGAGAAACGATAAAACTGACTGACGTCTTAGCAAATCGATTGGAAATAGGAACCGGGACCTAACGAGGGTTTTAACATACCTATAATTAAAATGTCTATACCTGTAGCCATTATAAACGGTGGTTTGTTTGTAGTCACGCATTGGTAAAACGTATTGAATTTTAAAGACGTAATAAAGTTTGTAAGAGCCTAAACACAACGATATAACAAGCGATTTTTCACAGTTTAAGCCTCTGGTTAATGAAATCTATAAGCTTGATCGTGAATACATTGCAAGACTGAAATTGCTAGTTTCACGGAAATAGCTGGTGCTTATAAAAGCTGTTCTTTCTTGTAGTCTAAGACAGCTGCATAGAATTACTATACGCTTCAGTAAAGCTAGTTTATCATCGGTTGCTAACACAATACAAAATGCGTCATATTTTAAGTTCATAGTTATTGACCGAGCGAGCGAAGCGTCTCTGCTTCAAGTCTGGCAAAGTTTGCTTTCGTCTGTCAGTTTGTTGCTACTCCTCTACAGGTCGTATTTTACAACCGATATAGACGAAACTTGGTGTACAGGTTTCACGTCTTTATAGAATTTGTTAGTCGTCGGCGATTTGTGATTTGAACTTCCTCCAAAAATGGGCAAAAAGCGGATATCTCCGTCTTATGAGATCCGATTTCGATGATTCTTTTTTATTTGAAAGGTAGTAACGTAAGTTGGGCTCTTATAAATTTGGTGAAGATCTAATAAACAAAAAAACATGGTAGAGATCCCGTTTTAAATAACTTTAGAGGTATATTAACTATTGCAAAAAGTTTGTGCTCGTGATGTCTACCGTTCGCAGAACAGTAATCCTATACCATTAAATGAGATTATACTTTTATTTATACATTTGTAATCACGTTCCCGAAAACGGCTCTGATTTCGGTGAAAGTTGAAATATAGGAGTTTATGGGGGCGAAAAATCGATCTAGCTAGGCCTCATTTCTGGGGAAAAAAAATCGTTTTTCCATTTTCACACGAGCACATCTCGGTCGACCAGATACAATATTTAACTAATTACAATAACTGATTTGTAATCACAAAGTCTAAACCAAAAATATCTGCTTAGGATATAAAAAGACCATAACTTATTACGAGTATAGTGTTTTATTTAATTAATTATTGTGATAAACATATTTTTTGAGTTAACAAAATAACATGTTTTTTTTAGTCAAACACGCGAGGCGTTAATGTTCCAACTCGTTTATTTTAAAAATCTGCCTTTCCCTTTTGTTTATTTGAAATGGAAATGATCTGAGAGAAAAGATTTCCATGAGTTTCTACTGACTTTAGAGCCCCGAAAATAATTTGTAAGAAATATTGACCAGAAGGTAATTACTGCAAACATAGTCACTGAGTAACCCGTAATTATTTTAATTACAGTGTAATGAAAGGCAGGAATGGTATCATATTTATTAAGGAACGTAATAATCAAATACGGTCGATGCTGCAAGTAAAACTGTGAAATAAGAAACAACAGTGTGTTTTATAGCTTTGTATAAAAATAGCAAAAATGCTTCAGGAATAGATATTTTTTTTAGAATAAAGGTTATTTTGTGTACTAGGCTAGATTAGGTACGTCCTATAAAATAGGGCAGTAAAGGACTAAGACTTTCACGGGTTTTTATTGCAGGGATCGGTCAATGGGTCATTTATTTAAGAAGAAAAAACGCTGTGCTATTAAATTAGAGAGTGGAAATTAGCTGAAAATGCACCCTTTTCATTTTTTTCAATATATCTCGCTAATGAAGCAAAATTTCGATATACTTTGTATGAAACTATTCGTAAAGAATTCAATTTTTGAAGATAAAAAAAAATGATGCCACAAATGTTGGAACAAAAAGAAAAACAAAACAAAATTTGAAGTAGATATCGGATAATAATGCCTTAAATTGTTAATGGCTTGATGCAGTTCACAATTTTTCGACAGTTTATCTAACGGAAATAATACCGATAGATTATAAATTAATGGTTCTCACAATCTTACGGTGACATGTCTACGCCTTCTCATCATTAAATTATAATTTCTATCATTACCACTCACCTTGCAATAATTGAATAGTCGCCTGATACTCTGCTAGCTTCTCGTCCACGTAGCCTTCTTGCGACTGCTGGGCAATGATCTCCGCCGTAGAAGGTCCTCGTTCCTCTTCATCCTCTTCATATATCATGGGTCGCGGCGGCGGAGGCGGCTCCAGAGGCACACCCGCGTAATCATACTCCCGAACCGGCTCGTAAGGCGACGAGTAGTAGTACTCCGGACTTTGCCCCAAAATCGGGGACATTGGATAAGGAGAGATAGAAAAATGAGAGCTTGGTGAGGGAGAGTGCTGTCGTAAATTGTGAGGGGAGTGTAAAGGTCGAAATGGCTTTGGAGATGGATGGACTGGTGGTGGTGTCACAATAGCTGTAGAGTGCCTGGGTCCTGAGATGAGTGGGGGTGGGCTCGGGGCCCAAGGTGAGGGGGGACGGTAGTTGAGGGGGGAGGCGGGGCCCGGGGGCCGCGCGCGGCCACGTCCCGGCGGCTGAGACATCTCGCGGATTGATTCACGTCAACCCGGTGTCACGCCACTATGTGCATCGCTGGAACAAGAGAAAAGAACTGTTAAGATAGAATTCTGGTTTCCGTAACTTTGTTCCCACTGTTCAAAGAGCAAGCGAAAGCATTCATAAATTACAAATCTATTCCAAATACGAAAACACATTAACATACTCGTACCACCACAGAAAGGGCTCAGTAGATATCTATTCCTGTTCGTTTTCTCCGGTCTATTTCGAGGTGTTCAGAAGGGGTTACGACCCACATTTACACCGGCATATACAATACGCACGAAACAGATGCCCCAATATTATTATTATGTACAAATGGCTTCTTAAGTGTATTTATTGAATCGTGATAATGTTGGAATGTCTGTGCATTGAAGGGTTCGAGGCCGCTTAGAGAATTTTGGGAGCATCAGCTCATCTCTTGCCAAATGTTATACAAGGCTTGGAAGAGAAACACAAAGAGAAAAACAAAAACATATGTAAGTGTCCATCACTCAGTTTTTTATGAAGCTAGAACTGGCTAGACATAGAGTTAGATAACAGACAATGGCCAGGTAATATCTACTATCTAGATTTTGGCATGCCTTTCTCATTACGACTGGCCTGTTGGTCTAGTGGTTAGTGGCCCTGACTGCTATGCCGGAGGTCGTGGGTCCGATTCCCACCCAGGACAAATGTTTGTGTGATGAGCATGATCATTTGTTCTGTGTCTGGGTGTAATTTATCTATATATGTATGTATTTAGAAATATATAAGTATATTTATCAGTTGTCTAGTACTCATAACACAAGCTCTGCTTAGCTTGAGGCTAGACGGCGTTGTGTGATAGTTGTGGAATATTATATTATATTATTATTATTAGATTTTAAAACACTTTCTTGTTATAAACTTGTCTTTACCGACGTTAATTCTAAACATAATGAACAAGTCGTTTCCTTATTCTGACTAATGTGACTATTTGATTTAGTATCTACTAAAGGAAACAGTAACATATTGGGTGTGTAAGAACATCTCTATTTTTGGGCAATGGTAAGGTATTTACTCCTAAAACACATTATTTTAACTTTACGTTACCATGCTGCGATTGGATTGTTAAGGGGGAAGCGTCAGGGAAGCCCGCGAAATTCAAATTTTCTTACGTTTTTTGCAATTCACAAGTCGGTATTATATTGTACGTTGATCAAATTAAATTTGCGGTCGTAACAAGTATCTATTTACATATTTAGAATCATTAAAGTGATCAATACAACTCTTTAAGAACAGGTAATCCCAAAAAATGACTATTTCATGAAATCTTGACATTTTAGGATTATACTAACTTAAGGAGTTGTATTATTGATTCTGTAAAAACATATTTGTTACGGCCGCAAATCTTACTTTATTTAACATATAACTTAATACTGACTTGCAAATTGCAAAAAACGTAAGAAAAATTGAATTTCGCGGGCTACCCTGACGCTTCCTCCTTAAGTCAAATCATATACGATTAAATAAAAGCTTGTAAAAATTAGCTAATGTCCCCTACATAGTTAACGGCGATAAGCTCTACACTAATAGTGGAAACGGAAAAACATAAAGCATGACTGAAGACGATAAACCAGATAGACCAATAACAATAACTTTATGCCTCAAGCATAAAATAATATACTGAAACCACAAAGTATATTATCTGGACCAATTACATAATCAAAACTGCGTCAAGCAGTAAAATTAAATAATAAACCCACCATATTACAAGATGAACGTATCAAATATAATATTATTTGCTAATTTATATAAATAGTCAAGCCATAGAACCTTGACGTCGGCTGCACAGTGCAATGGTGATATTTTGAAAGACATAACTGTTGAATAAATTGTATTGGACATAAGCCAATGTCAGGGGGAATGAAAAAAAAATGTTTAGAAACAACGTGCTCGTGACTAGAAAACTAGAGCAGTTTGTGTAAGAAATCTTTGGGGAGTCTAGACCGTGATACGCTTTTTGCATAGACGACAGGTTTCCAACCAATAGGTTGAAAAAAGTGGGTGTTGGCTCTAGTCAGAAGCCAAAAACACCCTAGTACAGACGATTTGGCTGTGTCACATGCGGTATTAAAAAAAAATTTAAACAATATTTTGTTAGTCTGGATATCATCTAGGAGCTGTCCTTTTCATGACGAATCAAATGAGCCCAAACTCGATAGGGTTGCGTCGTTTTATTACTGAGTTCCTGTGACCACCTTTCATTATCCTTCCATTATCAGATCAGCTCGATGGTACCAAAATATTGCATTGTCACCGATTTTAAATACGTATGCCAAACTACAGTTCTATCGAACACTGCGAAGGGGGTCAAATTCAACTTGCAAATTTTGAAAAGGACAACTTACTTAGACAGGGTTATTTGTAAATCACCAGCAACCTCTTAAGGGGTCATTGTACACATCATTATGAACAACTTTTACTATGGGACCAAACCTGAATTCGCGAAAAAATATCTGCTGTTCAGTACATTGTTACATGTTCGCATTATTCGTCAAAATGTACTGAACAGCTGATTTTTTTTGCGATTTCAGGTTTGGTCCCATAGTAAAAGTTGTTCATAATGATGAGTACAATGACCCCTTAAGAGGTTGCTGGTGTTTTACAAATAACCCTGTATACAAACATTGTAAGTTAAATACGTAATAAGCTTGTAAAAAGGAAGAACCTCGTTCGTAGACAGGATCCAAAAAAAATCACCATGTATGTATAATCATTTTTTTTGGAAATGAGCTTTTGTACGTATATGTACGTAGTTACAGAAACATGTAAATCCTACTTCCTACTATCACACTAATATTATAAAGGCGAAAGTTTGTGAGTGTGTGTGTGTGTGTTTGCATGTTTGTTACTCTTTCACACAAAACTACAGAACAGATTTTGATGAAATCTGACACACAGATAGTTTATGACCTGGATTAACAAATAGGTTACTTTTTATCCCCATATACGTACGGGTTCGAGACTTAGGCGGTTGAAACCGCGGGGCGCTGCTAGTATATTGTAAAGTAGACGACTATGCGTGCTAGAACTTACAACCTATCCATGGCTGATAATATCATCAGAGTTAAAAACCATGAACTTTCTGATTATCAAAATAGTCAACGAACTTGTACAAAGATGGCGTCAAAAATGGCCGACAGCCAGATATCAAAAAAATTACTCTGGGCAATGCACGGGGTCTGGCTGGCCTCCAACCGTGCCAGCGTGAAGACCCCTTATGTAACAGCCTGGAGAAGCGTGTGCCAACGATTGTTATGGTATGTTAATAGTCATGTAAATGATCAACGACGACAGGTGACTCTGAATTAATAGGCCTTGTGACGTAAACATTGTTATGACGGGCCATTAACTGTTCGAATAAGTAACTCATCATTCTCCTGCCCTTGTACCAATTTATATTTGGGGTCGGCGCCACTTGTCTTCAACAGATTGTACTTCGGAGAGTGTGCCCGAGAACTCTACGACCTCATTCCACCGGCCCTTTCTACCATCGGACATCTAGACGCACTGCCAGTTACCGTCCCTACCTGGTTGCTATTCCACCAATTCGCACTAAGGGCTTCCAAATGTCTTTTATAATGCGCACAGCAAAAGAGTGGAACTCACTACCTGCGTCTGTGATTCCGAACGTATACAACCCTAATCTCTTCAAAGTGAGAGTGAACAGGCTTCTTCTGGGTAAGCTCACTCCATCGTCGACTTTGTCTCTGTCACCTCTGACCTAGACTACAGACAAGACCAAACCCATCACAAATAAAAAACCACTTGTCTTTTTCATCCATACTTCTCTATTAGTCGTCATCTCGGTAGTCAGTCCCTTTCTGGCCATATCATCTTTCACATAGTCCATCCATCGTTTCTTTGGTCTTCCCTTACTCGTATAGTCATCCACATTCATACTCAAAACTTTCCTGACGACATTTTGCTCATTCCTCCGCATCATATGCCCATACCATGACAACCGAACTTTTCAGTCACCGGTGTCACTTTCAGACTTCCTCTTATATACTCATTTCTTATTCTATCCATTCGCGTAACACCACACATCCTTCTTAGCATTCTTATCTCAGCTGCTTGCAATTGCCTTTCATTCATTCTTTTTGTGGCCCAACATTCTGACCCATACAAGACAGTAGATCTAACCATTATTATATAAATCTTCCCCCGGGCAATGCGGGAGTTGCAGATTGTTCCCGTGACCTGCCGCCATTTCATCCATCCAGTGTTAATTCTGTTTCAAATAAATAACTATTATATTTTATGGCTTGTGTTAATTAATACGGAACCCTGAATAGTATGTATATGCTTTTGAAATATCGTAGCTGTGAAAGCTATCTTTACCGAAAACCCTTTCAAACTTCTTCTTCTCTTTTAAACGATTGGTGGCTCTAGACCTCCAGGTTCTAGACGCAAAAATCAAATCGATTTATAATTATTTGCATGAAATTGACGAATTCTTTAAAATAATACACGTGTAACCGGAGATCTGTAAATCGCGAATATTTATAAAAACGTAGTAGGCGTTCGCGTGGGCACCCATCAAAGTTACAAAAAAATATAATCAATAGTGTTTATGAGATCTATCATGGGAATGCACACGAGGTTAAAATAGAAGATGTGAATAAGAAGTGTTGCCCATAGTAACATACGTTGTTTTCTGGTATGCTTATGCTGATATGACTTCAGTGTTGATACGTGAAATGACCTTGATACACAGAGTGTACTACAAGTTCACAAAATATACAGTTACTTTTATAGCAGTCTAGCTACCGTGAAGATTCTTAATCTAGATCTATCTTCTGGCTGCTCAACTCACAATTTGTGTCAGCAGACTCAAAAGACGAAAGATCCTACAATTAGACAACTTGATCTTCCCACATCTCATGTGCAGTTTTAATAACCAACTGCAAGATAAGCTGTTACAAAAAAAACCGGCCAAGTGCGTGTTGGACCCCGCACAATGAGGGGTTCCGTAGTTGGGATGAATTTATCCCAAGAAAACTTAACATTGTAGTTGAAAAACATGTTCTCCCATACATTCTAACTGCAAAAGTGTACGTTTGTACGCACAATATTGAGAGATTTACTATGTTATTTTAAGACTTTTTATAGATTTTCCTGTAATCTATAGGTATAGAACTATTTTCTGTATTGTTTTCAAAATTTTAGGCTCAGTAGTTTCGGAGATAAGGGGTAGAATGGTCAATTTTCGTCTATTTTCTTAAATAACTTTAAAGCAATTTAGTTTTAAAATATAAAAGGTAAACTTGAGACCCTTGCAGTACCCACCCATTTGATATGTCACACGGTACAGTTTGCAATTATTCATTTTTTAAATTTGCTTATTTGCCCCCCAAAATTGACCCCATATTCTAAATTAATTTATTTACGTTACACGTGCGTGTTTGGGTCACAGAAATTCAACGTGTACTAAATTTCAACTTAATCTGTTCATTAGATTCGGAGCAAATTGGCTGTGACAGACGGACGTTTTTTAATTAACAGACGGACACGTCTGTCTGTTAATTAAAAAACGGAACCCTTATAGGACCACTCCGGGGGGGTTCCGTTTTTTCCTTTTGAGGTACGGAATCCTAAAAATGATCTATCTTCTGTGAGAATTACCTACCCATATCACAAAAATTCCAAGAAAACCATCTACCCACCCTCACATCAAATTAGTGCTACCATTTTCAAGCTCTGACAGGTCTAAAACCAGTTTTTCTAGATCACTATGTCAATCTCAGCTGGAGTAAATACTCGTTCTAATGTTGGCATCGCTTTCTGCGATGTGCCAGTGATATAATCGACGGAATTAGAACCTAAATCCTATCCAGATCATGATGTATGGCTAATTTTGTATCTTTTCTTTTAACTTTATTACGTTTTTCTGACGTATCATGGGCTGATTTTCTCTTGGCCATTGTCGATGTTTGGTGAAGATTTGTCTATGCTTTTCTTGACCTTGTGGTCATAAACTATACAGCTTCTGCTCGTGACTTCCACGTGACGGCTGCGTGGAATTCAACTATAGTATATTCTATTATTTATTGGTATAAATACTATACCAACAGCCTACGGCACTCGGCAATAGTATATCAGCAATAGTATGAGTGATAGAAGTTTTGAAATCGGATCAGCCGGTCTATTCTGTATACATATATTTCACAGTGAAAACTAAGGTGAAGTGAGCTGTCATTCTAACTGTTGCTAGGGATTGAGAATATTGACAGCTCACTCCACGCTCACTTCACCCAAGTTTTCACGGTGAGATTTGTACAGAATCGCACTGCAGTACTTCCAGAGATAATTAATCTCTTACTAGCAGCTCCCCGCGGTTTCACCCACCTCGCAAGTCTCGAACCCGTAGAAATATTAGAACAAAAGTATTCCATGTGTTAATCCAAATTATAAACTATATGTGTGCCAAATTTCATCAAAATCGGTTCAGTAGTTTTTGCGTGAAAGAGTAACAAACATATAAATACACTAACAAACTTTCGCCTTTATAATATTAAGTGTGACAAACAATCTTACCACTATACAAGATGTATTAGTTTTGAAGTTTAGATTGATCTACCTATCATCGTCATCAGTGTCTTGCTGATCCCAATTTATCATTGATCTAATTAGATAACTAATAAATTGCACAATCAGGGCCCTCTAACATATGCATCAAGGTCTTGAACAAATATCATTCATTGGTCGATCACCGAAATGAGACAAAAGAAAATAAAGATTGCAAGAATAAAATATAAAATAATCGGTCAAGAGCGAGTCGGACTCGCGCACCGAGGGTTCCGTTCCATCGTAATATATAAATTTTGGTTGTGAAACGTGAAATGTTTTTAAATTTTCATCGGCGAGGCCTATATTATCGTAAGAGAATTTTAATACTGCGGTGTAGAATATTGCAGTTTTAGGTCAGCGCCATCACTTGACCGATACTCGAACTAATGTAGTTTTTGATGATGATTTCCGAAGTGTACTATTTAGAGACATCGTTTTATTTTTCCTGTAATCTTTACATACACTTCTATCACAAAGAATAATTTCATATTTTTCTATATGCAAACTTTGGAGATAAGGGGGTACGGTTTTTTTTTCCTATTTTGTCATCAAAAGTCGAAAACTATGCGGCCTAAATTTTTTTTTTTTGGGAATGTGCTAACTGCGCTCTTTCAAATGATACCCCATAAGCCTTAGTACCCTCACTTCGAATTTTTAAGGCACCTTTCAGTCCCTGTTGCAAAAAAAAAAATCTTTCTTATTTACAAAATAGTTGCGCAAACGTCACCTAAAACTATTCCAAATTTCAAGTTGATAGCAATGTTGTTCTTGAGATATACAGCTGTGACAGACAGACAGACTGAGTCGCACCATAAGGGTTCCTTTTTACCATTTTGGTACGGAACGCCACCTAACGGCCGCAGTGACGTCATGAAAATGATGGCAGTCAAACCCCACGGTTTGACTTCATGGTGTCAAAAAACGTTCTCTAGAAAAACACACCAACTTACTTTCATATAACGTTTCAATGACGTCATTCCACGGTAAATTGCGGACGTTAAGTGGCGGCCATCTTAGGAAACCTAGCTATATGCACGCATTACGCACGTTAAAAATATAGGATTTCAATTCATTTTTAAAGCCAATTTTCGTACTAGGCCAGTCATTTAAAACATCGTAGGTTGCAAAAATTGCACTATACTGGTTGTTTAGGATGTTTTTAAGATAATGGTATCTCCATTACAAAGTTTGCAGCTTCGAAAGACCAGGGCCTCAAGTCTGCTATTACAATAGTGTCAGAATGGTCTGTCATTGATTTCATAATTGTTGATTTTGACAAGTTTTGTAATCTACTAATATAATGACGTCATTATGACTTTCCAATGGTCCACCACTGACACTCCATTGAAAGAAATGGCTTAAAATGGTAATCTCGTACATAAGGTTAATAACAATGTTACTAACCATTTATGAGTTTGCTCGAAATAAAGTTTATTCTATTCTATTCTATAATGACAAATGAAAGACTGACGTATGCGGTAATCTGTTAAAATTTTGACAGTTCCTTTGATCAGTACCACGATTCTATTACGAGACCACTGACCTACCAATGATCGACCATTATGAATTTAGCAGATTACGAACTTTTAGCAAAATGACAATGGGATCGTGTTGGAATGACGAATTAATAAAAAATTGCAGACTTGGGGCCCTGTGCGAACTGCGTGGTGCTCGAAAAACTCATCTTAAACATTTTCAAGTATAAAAAAAATATCTACAATTTGAGCGCAACCGTAGCTCTGTAGGTCCAATAGACCCCGAGATACAGCACTTCAAACATTGGCCATTTATCACAAAAAAAAAATGAAAATAATAGTTTATTGCTTCATCTCGGGTTATATTGGACCTACAGAGCAATCGGTTGCGCTCAAATTGTAGCAAATTGTAGCTTTTTCCGTAGGATGCACCTTTTAGAAGTTAGAAGTCAAAAACTGAAAGAATACCAACAATTTTGAGTTTTTTCGAGGACCACGCAGTTAGCACAGGTCTTTCGGAGCTATAATAATAAAAAATAATAATATCCTGGGACATTTTTCACACACGGTCGTCTGGTCCCAAACTAAGCAGAGCTTGTAGTATGGAAGCCAGATAACTGGTATACTACATACACTACTTTTTTTTTTTGTAAATACATAGTTATATAGATAATTACACCCAGACTCAGGACAACACAAATGTTTGTCCTGGATGGGAATCGAACCCAAAAAAAAAAACTATAAACTTAGTTTTACAATATTTTATTTTATTCGGGAAACTTGCAGCTAGCGCACACAGTGTCCTTAAACAATATGAAACTGAAGGCCATTTGCATTTTGCGACATAAAGCGGTTTTTAACCGACTTCCAAAAGGAGGAGGTTCTCAAGTCGTCTGTATTTTTTTTTTTTTTTGTTACCGATTACTCAAAGACGGATGGACCGATTTGGAAAATTCTTTTTTTGTTTGAAAGGGTATACTTCCGAGATGGTCCCATATAAATTTTATTAACTTTGCTTGGGGAGTTTTTGAGTTAGCTTCAATAATGCGTATATTTCCCACTTATTTTATATGGATGATGTGATGATGTTTTAATAACTTCCTATCACTGTTATTTACATGGCTATATCTACAATTATTGTGCTCAATTATGTATTCGAATTGGTGGTGTTGTGTGTAGGTTCCACAACTAAAAAGTGAAAAATAAAAACTTTTTAGCAAAAAATAAAACCGACTTCTAAAACAAAACACTACAAAGTGAAAAATAACTTTAATTTCGGAAGTCGGTGGCAAAAAACGAAAATACAAAACCAAAGACACCGACTACCGAAATTAAAGTTATTTTTCACTTTGTAGTGTTTTGTTTTAGAAGTCGGTTTTATTTTTTGCTAAAAAGTTTTTTTGTGTCTACGGTGAATGGACTTTACTTATTCTTAGATTAAACAAAAGTGAGAAATACATAACAATGGCAATGGCAGCAGTGCGACCAACATAAATTGCGCAGTTAGTAGGTCACTGAATCACCCGTATGTTTTACATCGCGCGCAATTATTGCATCAACTTCTCAACGGAGCTGTGACAGAGCCCAGTTTCGGTAACAGTTCAAAGATGTAAAAATAATTATTTCATATGCAAAACGTCATCATTTTCACGCGTTTTCTCGGAAAAACAATTTTGTTTGAGAATGCTTTTATTACACTTAAAATAAGTCTTTATTATTATTTACACTTAACGCTGGTTTGTTAAGAGGATTGTGAAGTGCCGATACGCGGCGTGAGTCTTGGAGGCAATTACCTACATTTCATACATATAAATATTGTTTCGGGCGATAACGTTTTCACCTTCCTAAACCTTTACGAAATGAGATAATTTTGGTTTCACTACATTCAGTACACCTTAATCTAGGTCTGTACATTTTTTTTTTTTTTGTAATTCAATTTAATTTAATTTTAAAGAAATAAAAACGCTCGTGGTTTTGTCATAAAAACTTTTATGACAAAATATATATAAATATTTAGATGCTAATATGCAATATTTCTTGTTATTAAAAACGTACGGACCTAGTTTTTCATTATACCTACAACATTTCCAAAGAATTATGAAAATTAGACTATGTTTACGGGAAGAAAAACGTTATCGCTTTTTGTATAAAAATTTACAGCTTCACAATCCTCTCATTTACCTAAAAGCGTTTTCTGTTTGCTCTCCCTTATAGTCGAACCATACAGGACACGCTATGATACAGGATCTACAAATTTTCCTCAAATTCAAAGAAAAGCTTGTTCTTTCAAAAGGTTTACGCAAAGACAAGACAAAATGACTATTCTATTGAGGTACTAAATAAGGCTACATCATCTTGGTTGTCAGAGATTCGTAGCGCTACTACGCAACTGTTGGCTACGAAATTTTAAACCTTGTGTAGTGCTACGAGTACTCGTAGGCGAGTATTGTAGCACGACATGATACTGCAATTGAAATTGGTTGCTAAGCCTTAGTATACAGGGTGAAATATTGTACTCATCATTATGAATAACTTTCACATGGGACCAAATCTGAAATCGCGAAAAAGTCAGCTATTCCCCACGTTTATGTTCGCATAACTCGTCAAAACATAGGGAACCGCTGATTTTTTTTCGCAATTTTAGGTTTAGTCCCATAGTAAAAGTTGTTCTCTGTTTTAAAAGGATGCCCATGAATTCAACTTCATCCGGATTATTCCAATCTGTCACCCTACTTTGTCCCCTTAGAAGGCTTAGAGGAACAGATCGGCAAAAGAAATTGAGATGTCCTCCTGTTAGCAACGAGAGGACAGTTCGAACTTTATTCACTCCTATCTGGGACAGATAAGAGTGAATAACGTTGATAACAGTGGGACAGTTCAAACTTTTTTTCCGATCTGTTCCTCCTAAGGGGACAAAGCAGGGTGACAGATTGGAATAATTATTATTATTTTATTTTGTTGTTATATTTCTTTGCGTCATGTTTATCGCAAATAAACGTTTTTTCTTTCTTTCTCTTCATAATCCCTTCATTCTGTATAGTCTTTCTGTAAGCATAAACAGCATATAACGTTCCCACTGCGGAGACACAGGCCTCCTCTCTGTGAGAGGGAGTAGGCTGTAATTCACCACGCTGGCCCAGTGCGGGTTGGTGGATGTCACGTCTTCGAATTTTTGGTTCTTGGCCGGTTTTCTCACGATGTTTTCCTTCACCGTTTTGAAAGCAGAGGTGATGAAATTATTTACACAAAGTAAAGCGCCTGCCGGGGTTCGAACCCACGACCTGCAACTCGTAAGTCGGGGCCGGCACCACTGGGCCACCACTGCTCTTAACAATCTCTTAACAGTCTTTCTGTAAACTTTCCTGATATTATTTTATGATACATAATATATATGTACTGCTTATCACTTTAATCTTAAGGAGGAAGCGTCAGGGTAGCCCGCGAAATTCAAATTTTCTTACGTTTTTTGCAATTTGCAAGTCAGTATTAAGTTGTATAATATGTTAAATAACGTATGATTTGCGGCCGTAACAAATATGTTTTTACAGAATTATATACAATAGAATCAGTAATACAACTCGTTAAGGTAGTATAATCCTAAAATGTCAAGATTTCATGAAATAGTAATTTTTTGGGATTACCTGGTCTTAAAGAGTTGTATTGATCACTTTAATGATTCTAATTATGTAAATAGATACTTGTTACGATCGCAAATTATAATTTGATCAACGTACCATATAATACCGACTTGTGAATTGCAAAAAACTTAAGAAAATTTGAATTTCGCGGGCTACCTTGACGCTTCCCCCTTAATCGGAGGAGTCTACAGGACACTCGCAGGGTACAGTATAGTCCATATTTCTCGTTATCTTATAAATTAATGCCATTAATGGGGTCAATCAATAAGCAACAAACATTGGTAAGGTTGTCACGACAACTGATTCAGTTTCGCTTACGTGGGAAAAGCACTGATAAAAAAAATTGGTCAAGAGCGTGTCGGACCACGCACAATCAAGGGTTCCGTAGTTGGGATGAATTTATCTCAAGAAAAACTTAACATTGTAGTAAAAAAACATGTTCTTCCATACATTCCAACTACAAAATGTCCATAGATAAACGAAACGGATCCAACTCACATTATACCTAATGTGGGTTGGATCTTTTTTGTTTAACTATGGACAAATGTGAGTTTGTACGCACAATATTGAGAGATTTACCATGGTGTTTTAAGACCATCGACTTCTTATAGGTTTTTTCTGTAATCTATAGGTATTGAACTATTTTCTATATTTTTTCAAAATTTTAGGTTCAGTACTTTCGGAGATAAAGGGGGGTCAATTTTCGTCTATTTTCTTAAATAACTTTAAAATGGTTTATTTTAAAATTATAAAAAAATACGTTTGAGACTTTTATAGTAAGCCCTTTCATTTGATATGTCACACGGTACAGTTAGCAAAACTTTTTTTTTTTATTTTCTTATTTGCCCCCCAAAGTTGACCCCCATATTCAAAATTAATTTATTTACGTTACACGTCCGTGTTCGGGTCACAGAAATACATACGTGTACCAAATTTCAACTTAATCGGTCCATTAGATTCGGAGCAAATTGCTTGTGACAGACGGACAGACAGACAGACAGACACACGAGTGATCCTATAAGGGTTCCATTTTTTCTTTTTGAGGTACGGAACCCTAAAAACAGAGGTAAATACATTAAATAAATACTACTGGAAAACGGAATAAACTACTCCAAGACTAATTCTGGGTACGTATATTGAAAAGGTCATAGCGTCTCATGACGATCAAACAGCAGCATCATAATACCAACATTAAAAGTTTGAAACATACATTCTTCATTCGTGTGACTGTGATACCCAATGGTACTAGTTAGTAGTTGTTTGGCTGACCGCCAGAGAGTAGGCAAAGCTGCTGAACTTCATTTTAAAATGTACTGAACCTTCAAAACACAAATAATTAAAAACTAACGTAAATCCTGATTATTTTCAAAGTTATTTCAGTAAAAGTGACCTAGTTGTTACAATTACATGTATAAATAAAAACGATAGCCTTGAGTTTGGAACTGGTGTAGTTTTAGCAAAATATGAAGTTTTTTTTTATGGTACCATTATAGCTCTTAACACAATTATCAGAAACGTCCAGTCCATACTATTCATTTGACGCATGAGAAGAATGAATGAGCGATAATAACCTTGTTGGACCAACGCAATGTACATACCAGCACATCAAGCTACTACAATCTGTCAAATTTCTTTAATCGATTTTCAACTTTATCGCTAAAAAAGCTTTTTAAAGCATTAGGTTCAAGGTTGATTGGGAAAATTTGAGAGTTTCGGGTAGCTTGACCTGCTGGCGTCTGTACTAGATACCCTTAACTAGACCCTTTATAGTAACGAGAATGAGCCATATCTATCGCCATTCATTAAAGCAATTTCAGGTTGAAATGAAAATGAGTACTGACACCGAAAACTTTATAACGGACAAACAAAGTTACACTTTGAAATTCAAGCCAACAAAGAGGGGTAAATATCAACAGAGTAATGCTTAGTTTACACAGTGCGAGCTAACGTTCGAGTCGGCCTAGCGAGTAGCTGCAGTACAGCAATTCATACTGTGTGGACGTATCAGACGAGTTACTCGCACTTGCGAGTTGAACAGTAGCTCGCAGCTCAGTAACTTCAACTTTTTTTATTTTCACTCGCTCGCAATGCCATTGGAGTCCATCACTTGATTGGAGACCATCACTCGCATGGCAGCAACTCGCACATCACTCGCTTCATTCAGACGCTTTCGCCAGTAGCTCGCGAGTCAGTCACAAGCACACCACTCGCAAGAGACTAGGCTCTCGTAATGAGAACAGCCAAGGCAAGTCGAGCTACTGACATGCGAGTACACAGTGTGAGCAGCGGTCTACTGTCTATTCAGCAGCTCGCACTATGTAAACCAGCCATAAGTGCCGCAGACAGTGAAGTCAGACGTACAATACACCACACGTCAGTGGTAACAAAGCCAGTATAAGTTAGCCTCTTGTTCTATTGAAACTCCGTTCTACGCTAGGCCAGCTCAAGGTTAAAGATTTACCACGGATACAGTACAGCCGATTTATCTTGGCAGGTCCGAACATAGGAACTAAGAAGTTTCGCGCATGTTCTGTCACTCACACTCGGCTCAGTTCACCATTTGGTTCCTAAAAAAACTTACTGCGCGAAGTTCGGATCTGCCAAGATAAATCGGCCGTACTGTACCTACTATAAAAAACATTGCATATATTTTATGTTACACTACACTCCACGACCTCATTCCACCGCCCCCTTCTACCATCGGACATCTAGACGCACTGCCAGTTACCATCCCTACCTGGTTGATATTCCACCAATTCGCAGTAAGCGCTTCCAAATGTCTTTTATAATGCGCACAGCAAAGGAGTGGAACTCACTACCTGCGTCTGTGTTTCCGAACGCATACAACCCTAATCTCTTCAAAGTGAGAGTGAACAGGCTTCTTCTGGGTTCTGGGTACGCTCAGTCCATCGTCGACTTTGTCTCTGTCACCTCTGACCTAGACTAAAGTCGAGAGCAATCCCATCACAAATAAAAAAAAAACACTGTAAGCCCAAACATATACATAGATACAGTCTGTTCCCACGACTAACGACTGTTCCCAGATGCCACGCTGTACCACAATCTATGTTAACTAACCTGTCAGTGCAGGCTGTTTCACGCCAATAAACGTGCCATAACCACGCGCAGCGACTGTCGACGCAGTCTAGCTGCAGCCGCTGCATTGTATGCACGACGGCATTAATCAAGCTATACCTATCGTCTGTTCCTAAAGTATGTGATGAAGACGTAAACAAACCCCTGTTCATCTTAAATTCTTACGCAATCACTCACTGAAGCTAATTTTATAAGCAATTTTTCCAACAAGAACTGTTTGAGTAACATTATTAAATTGTATGTTGATATTGTGATATTGAGAGAAAAATTAACTTCAATAATTGTCAAATGAAAAACTTTTTTACAAAAAAAAAAACACTGACTTCCAAAAAAAAACACTACAAATTGAAAAATAACTTTAAATTCAGAAGGTCTTTGGATCTGCATTTTAGTTTTTTGCTACAGACTTCTGAATTTAAAGTTATTTTTCAATTTGTAGTGCTGTTTTTAGGAGCCGGTGTTGTTTTTTTTTTTTTTTTTTTTGTAAAAAAGTTTTCTTTTTTCACTTTTTAGTGAGTTAGTTTATCTAAGTTACAATAGCCTGATCTCAACTGCTCATCACCTTTTGCAAAATATTGCTTTTCCCGATGGACGTTAATTGTTGAGGAGTTCTCCTAGTAAGCACCAAGAGAACTAGAGCTGATGGTGAAGTCGCCATTAGCTCCATTTCACCATATGCAGTGTGATGAGCATAATTGCTTAGCAACCATATTAAAGTAGGTACTTAATCGAATCGCAACCCGTGAAATACCTATGTACTTATTATTGAGTAGTTCCTATGGCCATCTGTGGTCTTCATCATCAGTTCCACTTCACCAAATATGCATAAGCTCAGAGGAGCAGCCGTCAATGACCACTCTAATCGATCGTTCACTAAGGAAGTCTGATATCCAGCTACAACAACCAGCTGGGATGCCATAAGCAGGAAGCTTGCTGAGAAGACTTGCGTGCCATACCCTGTCAAAGGTCTTCGAGATATCAAGCGATACAGCAAGTGCTTCGCCGTGTTTCTCGATGGATTCGCCCCAGTAGTGTGTGACATACACGAGAAGATCGCCAGATGACCGTCCCCGGCGAAAGCCATATTGACGGTCACTGAGGAGATCGTTATCTTCAAGGTAGGTCAGCAACATACTGTTCCCTTTCCATAACCTTGCATAGTATGAAGGTAATGGCGATCGGACGTTAATGGGCAGGGTTTGCACGGTCGCCCTTTTTGGGTACTGGTTGTACATTAGCTAGCTTCCAAGATTTCGCTACCGTTCTTTTTTCTAGAGAGAGGCGGAACAAGTTTTTTTCTAGAGAATACTCTTGCTGGAATGCCGTCAGGCCCGCTGACCTTGTTCACATCTAGGCTACACAATATTCTTCGGACCTCTTTTGTATGAACTGTGATCTCCGGCAGTGAAGAATCACAACGAGGTACCTACAGTAGGTGATTGCTTGGAACCAGCATCTAAATCATTCGGAACAGACTCAACTCTTTAGAAGAAAACAGATAATCATTTAAATCAATCAAACTTTTTCAATAACTCGCAATCGCTGCAGTATTAGGTCCGAACTAAATACCTGGACAAACTTACAGATTACAAATATAAGATCATTTTTAGAATCGGAATCTATCTTTTTTCTTATTACGAAACACCTATGAATCTGCGACCTAATTCCGTGTGGTTTTGTTTGGATAGACAAATATATCATCGGATCAAATTTAGTTTAGCGTTTGATGTATTGAAATGAGATCAATAATATAATTCTGAGTAGGGATCAAGCTTACACGTTGCCAACGGTATGAGGAAGACCCACACACTAATTGATTGATTGTATGGAATATTTAAAAGGAACATTGGTGATTGATTCTCAACATACATGAATCATCTTCTTCTTGAAATTCACACCGTTATCGTATCTTTGAATCTAGCCTACCGAACTACCCAATTAGATTTGTTACGGATTTTGATCTATATCTATTCCATAAGTGACAGGAGCTCGTGGCTAAGTAATAACAGCCGCACGAGTCGATCCATCAGGTTAAGCTACGCTTGCCGCGGTTGGTCGGTGGATGGGTGACCAACTTTACATACCGAGACTCCTGCGTGCCCCGGAAAGCACGTTAAGCCGTTGGTCCCGGCTGTCATTCGTGGATCTATGACAGTCGTTACGGGTTGACAGAAGCCCGAAATTCTGACAACCAAGATTTGGATTGGTAAAACACCAAGGAGTATCGTATTACCCAGTTACTGGATTGTGGAGGTCACATTTTAAATAAAGCGACTGCCTATCTAACCTCCACAACCCAGTTACTGGGTAATACGATACCCCTTGGTAAGACTGGTTGTCAGACTTTCGGGCTTCTGACGACCCGTAATGACAGTCAAAGATCCACGAATGACAGCCGGGACTAACGTGCTGAACATGCTTTCCGAGGCACGGACGGGTCTCGGTATGTAAAGATGGTCACCCATCCACGGACCAACCGCGGTCGATCCGTGCGGCTGTTATTACATAGACGCAAGCACCTAACTACGGATATTGATCCGAATTTACATTTTACTAGTTATTTATTTACGTAATATCAATAACATATTTATTTGATACATACATTCTGAAACATTTTACCAATCGATTTCAAGGTATAAGTAACACACAAATCCGCGACGCTAGTTCCCAATCACTGCAACTCCTGTAAACTGACACTTCTGTAAACATCATCCAATCAATAAGGTCAACGTCTTACACGACTTCAAAGCAGATTCTTCAGGTAAATAACTACCCCGGTTCGAAAGTACCCTACATGAGCATGCGCATAACTGCTACGAAGCTACGCCCAAAATACCCATCCGAAATTACGCTCCCGTATTAAACTTTTGTTAGTAAACCAATGAAAGGGAGACTTTATTTACTGTAAACACGCACAGCTTATTAATCTCATAAAAAGAAAGTGCTGACTTGCTCTGAGCATAGAAATGCGCTATAAGTGTTTCAACATAACATACCATCATCCCTGTATTCCCTGAAGGGTTAGGCAGAGATGCACATATATAGATAGATATAGGACACCCACATTTCGCCAGTTATGTTTAATGTTTAAGATTATGTTTAAGCTACCTCAAATGGCTTGGCATGATCCTCCGTTATGTCTAAAATACTGCGGCATTAATTTTGAAATAAATATATGGTACTATGTGTGACGAAAACACGATAAAAAATAAAAACGATAAAATTTTCTCGATAGAAAAAAAATATGCTGTGCTATGCGACCTGCACTCCTGCAGCAGGACAGGCCATGGTGCCCGAGACTGTCGACAGCTTCACCGCAGTAACACCGATGCGGAACAACACAAGGTACGCCTAAGCGGTGGCACGTAGCGAGCCAAAACGATGTGTCATCCACCATAGGCACTAGCCTATAGTGGATGACGGGAGCGCTTGAAGCCACCAGCCTGACTCCCATTCTCCCACAGCCAGCAGACGGGCACGCTCAACAGTATTAAATGACGTGTTTACTAAGGTATTCCATATAATACTGCAAAGCAGCACGTCCCACCGTTTCTGGGAGGACAGCTTGTCGGGCAAATCCGTATTGGGACAAGCCATTTTCCAAGCGTTCAATGCATCGGTCAAACACGGTAGGTACCTCAAAATCGTCCAGTGAGGTAGATAAAATTTTCCTGGTTAATTTATCGGTACTGTGGACCGAGGAGAGGAAGGCCGGTAAACTTATACTTGAATTTTTTCTATAAATAATATTATAAAGTTTTATATCAAATTGCGAAATATGTGACGTCACACCAAGGGTCATAAAAAATGTGAAAAGGACGGGGAGGGCTCCAAAAATCAGGAAATTCGTGTGATGGATTATAGCTCCTGATAACGCCTCTTCCGCAATTTCGGTTCACTTAAATATATAGACGAAGGTTCCCATACATAGCAATGCTTCTCTTTCGCTCTTAGATCAGCATGAAAATTATCATAATTCGTCCGTATTGCAGATATTTCTCCGGAGAAGTAATTAGCGCTTGTTATCGTGTGTGTCAAGGCTGTATCATTCATTAGATCATCTGCAATTTGGTTGTAATGAGTGTGTATGACGAGGTAACAGAAATAACAAGGCGCCAATATTATGCGATGACTGCACTTTAGTCTTTTTAGTGTTCCGTGCCAACATTGACAAGACAATGTCCGTGCGTTTGTCGGTTTTATTGATTCTACTATCATTAGTAACAGAATGCTTTATTCAATTAGTCGATAGTGCCCAAGCACAAGCGATCAATTCCTAGCTAATAATACCTATGTATTCTGTATGCCTTTGACATGCCAGGGCAAAAGAAAATTTAAAAGAATCCCTTCATAGAGCCTTCAAATTATAACTCAAAGCTACAAAGTAGGAGGTCTTGCCATGCGTAAAACTGAACCAAGCCCAACCGAATCATTAAATTTACGACACACAACAAAGTACAAAAGCAGTTTGCAACAATATGTTGTCCTCATCAACATAGAAATTACATTTCAGAGCGGAAAGTTAATACAATTTGCATTTAGTCACAGAATTTCACGAGGCTACGTACAATGTAAGTAATTTTCTGGTTGCAGGGGTGCCTAGCGGCGATATCGATTAAGTTTTTCTCGATATAGATGAGATATTATCTATCTATTATAATAAGGTTGCAACGAGCGTGGTAGACAAGCATAACAAAACTAATTACTGGGACTCTGTGGCATCATGAAAGGATATTCATATCTGGGTAAATGCTGTAGTGTAAACTATGTTTGCCTGGATCTTTATGTCTGTAAATCGTTTAGTTAAATGTGATCCAGATTTTTGGGAAACCGTTTCTTAGAGAGTCATATGATACAATTTTGGTTTTGCTATATTTGAGATGCCTACATACAGAACAATAAAGGATATGATAAATATGTATAGAAAATCAAAAAATAAACTCGTAAAAAAGGGAATGTATAAAATGGCACACAATAATTCAATACTTAACGAAGTCACGCAACTTTAATGATGTGATTCACAGAAGAATTCCGCAACAAAAACTCAATAAAGTATTTGGAAGAAATGAAAATTCTTCACGAAAAGCTAAACTTTTTATAACCCTGCTATGAACCAATGGTATTATTGCAGACTCTTAAATATACGATAGGCGGCAAACATCTCAAATTCTCGCCGTCCCGCAAGACGATATCAGGTGAGTTGCAGAGTGGGACTATAAAATGTGGCGTTTAAAAAAGCAAACAGAAACAATAGGGGTAGATCTTTAATGATTACAGTAACCTCAATTCATACAATGAAAAGAAACCATTTATACCTTGAACTTTGAATTATTTTGATTAAAAGTTTTCACACTATCGATCACCTTTTACTTCCCTAACTTTTATAGACTCATCAAACTGTAGTTTCAAGTTCAGCCATTTCTAAGTTAGACCCAAAAATAGCTTCAAAAACACGCGTGTATTCTAAATTGAAGCACTGTTTCAGGTCTTATAATAAAAGTTTTTCACACTATGAATTAAACTAATTTAATAATATTCTAGAAGTATCTGGGCTCTCACAAAAAACATCAAGACAGAAACATGTAAAAGATGAACAAGAAAGAAACAGGCCGAAAAAACCGACGGTAATAGCAAATTCGCGTGACTACTGACACGGCGACGCAAATCAGAATGAAAAGGCACGTGGTTGTCTGTAATGTAACCCTACAATACCAGGATTTTTTTTACGTTCATATTTTTGCTTTCAGAATTTTCAATTCAAGATTGAATGACTAGCAATTTCAGATTCAAACTACACAGGTTGATAAGTATAGAAGTCATACTCGTAGTGAGGATCGCAGTCATATTACGGTTAAGAAAAATGAACTCGATTACCTAAATAACAACAACCATTCATCAGTATTACATTCATGCAAAAAGATATTCTACTTTGTATCCAAGAACCCAAGTATACAGGGTCAATTTTTCAAGTGGGCGTGGACGGCCAAATCCGAAACTATGAGGAATAGCGAAAAGTACCCAAAGGAGTCACGGGCTCGATTTTGATGAAAACTAAAACTGCATCATTGGATTTTAATACAGCGTGTGTGTGTGTTTTTTTTTTTTGCAATATCAACGGGTTCAACTCCTGGCTAGAAACATTGATTTTTCAAAAATCCAATGATGCTGTTTGAGTTTTCATCAAAATCAAGCCCAAGACTCCTTTGAGTACTTTTCGCTATCGTTTCGAATTTGGCCATCCAAGCCCACTTCAAAAAAATTCACCCTCAGTTAAAATATTAATTTGATATACCGGTAGGATGTCATAACATTTTTTTGTTCCATAATTTTTGCGGAAACGCTCACACAATTTGATAGCTCTTAAATTGCTCCCATCAAACCTATCACCAATGCATCATTTACACTTGTAAGGAACCAAAATAAACTTCACGTAGAACTAAAAGGAACATAAACTGATCAAAGGCCGTTTTACGACATTCTAATGGTTCTTCAAACTCCAGTAAGATGTATTTTTTAACAAGCTTTGTTTATTTTAAAATACAAAACAAAAATTACAGGAAGCTCTGTTTTTAAGAAATAAACAGAGGTAAGTAGTCAATGCATCACTAGTACGTGGGATCGCATTTCTGCATTTCAGGATGTGATTTTAATATTAAAGACACCTAGTAGGTACCTACCATACCTAGTTGCCATTACGCCAATTCGCACTAAGCGCTTCCAAATATCCTTCATAATGCGCACGGCAAAAGACTGGACCTCACTACCTGCGTCGGTGTTCCCGAACGTATACAACCCGAATCTCCTCAAAGTTAGAATGAACAGGCTTCTTCTGGGTAGGTTCACTCCATCGTCGACTTTGTGTCTGTCACCTCTGACCTAGACTAGAGTAAAGAGCAAACCCATCTCAAATTTAAAAAAAATATATGGGTTACCTAAATACATTAAAACTGTACACTGCTGGGTAATGGAGTCCATTACCCAGCAGTGTACAGTTTTATACATCTCTCTCTACGTTGCCTTCTCTGGCCACTAAGACTTGATTCAAAGAAAAACACCACCAAGATAACAAGATGATGATGGATTCACCAAGACGTCACGCCACCTATTCCTAAGCCTACCTAGACGACTCTGTTTTAACTACTTTTGTTACCATCATTTGAAACGGCCATTTTATTATTACGTGATTGTAAGAAAGTAAAAAAAAAATAAGGAAATTGAAGCAGTGGAATAATAAAAAATAATTTTAAAAAATTGCACAATATTATTACAAATCCGTAATGTATATTTAGGTTCTACTTCAATCCGTTCCTCTGAAGCAGTTTTTAATTTTATTGGGATGATAAGCAGCTGATTGACAAGGAAATTGGATTGTTTTTATTTTAGTTTAAAACAAATGAATCTGGATTTATGTGTGAAAATATACTCGCCATATTCTAGCGATATACGGGTCAAGTGAATGGCATGGATGTGGTATATAGCACCATGAGTTTCTTTTATTTTTCTTTAGACTGATCACAAGTCACGTACACCATGTTTCAAAATAAACACGGATGTAAAATCACTTTATAGAGTTACCAAGTATATCGGTAGTATAGCAGGGTGCTATCCTGCCTGACCCACTTGAAAGTATTACAGATTGTCTAGTAGTGAAAACAAATTAAACTTTTATTTACCCAAAAATGTGTGGTGTGATTCGGCGAATGTAGGAAGTTTTTTTTTTTATTTTTATATACATACAATACAGCAAAGGAGAACATACAAACAAATCTACAAGATGCAGTGAGAGGAAAATCAATACGGTCAGCGTTCGTTATGTCTAGACTCAAGACCCAGACCGGCGTCCCGAGTAGCCTACAAGGAACTTAGGCGCAATGCGGGGAAAGAGCGCCACCCATAACGCAGGAAATGCATTAAAATTACATGCTTCTACACATGCAATCAACAAATTTAATAACAATATGTTAGACACATTTATAGGTTAGGAAAGCGACCGGTGCAATATTAACGAAAAATGAAGCAAAAATCACAACGATAAGCAGCACACAGGGAATGACGGAGAAAATAATTTTGGAACAGGCAGGCGGACATATTGAAACTCAATACTCTCGCTTCCAGAGCGATAAGCGAGTTGCCGGCTTACCCGCAGTTAGTAAAGCGTTAAAACTCGAACAGATAAAAAATCGTAAATCTATCGTATAATCACTACATTACCGGTAACAGGGAATAACGTTCAAAGGTCCACAACACTGTCACTTCAAACACCGATATCGAGAATTCAAATTCACTGGATTTTTATTTTTTTCACGGACGCGTTCCAAATTAGGAATTTGAAAATTTTTCGTGTGTACCGTCGAATGCCGTATACGGTGTGACCTTACCAAGTGAACGTTTCGTTACCGCGCGATCGGTTGCGATGGTTTGGGAATGTCGGAGCGGCAGTTAGCGTTGGACTGAGGCGGGCGGGCGGATTCGGACGCGTTCGGCTCTATTCGGCCACATTTATATTTAGAATTTGGCTCTCTCCCCGGTTTTATATAGCAGTGAGTACATCGCGTATAAAGCGTATCCGAGATGTATACGTATATGTAGGTATAACTGGATATATGTATATATAGGAATTACGACTTTTTATTGAGTGGATTGTAAATTTTTGCATACCGTTCGTTGGTACGGGATGGCCGATATTTCTGGGCGGACGGGACTATTTTTTTGGCAATGTTAACTAAATGTTCACCCACACGCTGCATAAAACGAATTCTTCTGATTCTTTACTAAAATAGGTCTAATAAATAGTCTGACGTAGCCGGTAAGCAGGCGGAAATTAAGTGTGTGAAGAACACACAGCAGTTATGAAGTCTAATGTGCTAACACGAGTACCTTCCATCCTATAGGCTGTTCCGCCTTATAACTGATTCTAATAGGTACTTAAGGAAAAAAAGAAAATTTGCTAGTCAGTATTAAGTTGCATGTTAAATATATTGCATGTTAAAGTATGATTTGCGGCCGTAACAAAAATCATTAAAATCAGTAATACAACTCCTTGAGTTAGTATAATCCCGAAATGTCAATTTCATGAAATAGTCATTCATTAGGATTACCTTGTCTTAAAGAGTTGTATTGATCACTTTAATGATTCTAATTATGTAAATAGATACTTGTCACGGCCGCAAATTATATTTTGATCAACGTACAATATAATACCGACTTGTAAATTGCAAAAAAACGTAAGAAAATTTGAATTTCGCGGGCTACCTTGACGCTTTTGCCTTAAATGCAAGTACCATATATTTAAATCTAAATACCAGATATAAAAATCACATATAAAAAAACCATATATAAAAATCTAAATACCAGATTATTTAAAAGTAAACTGTATGATTGGTTGTCCACTAATAGTTTTTACGTGTTAAAGAGTTTTTGACAAAAGAAATAACTAACCAAATTGTATGTGCGAAAATTTGTACGCTTATAATGTTAAGCAAAAACATGTATGCGCTATATTTAATTTTGTAACATCTTTTATACCATGTTTTTATGCAAATAAATGATCTATCTATCTATCTAATCCTGCATACACTACGAGCCTAAAGTAATAGGCAATCTCAATCAATCTGCCTAGGCTTTTCCCAACTATGTTGGGGACGGCTTCCAGTCTAACTGGATGCAGCTGAATACCAGTATTTTACATGGAGCGACTGCCAATCTGACCTCCACAACCCAGTAACTGGGTAATACGATACCCCTTGGCTTACCGAGGGGTTATCGTATTACCCAGTTACTGGTCCAGTTACCAGTCTTAACTGGTTGTCAGACTTTCGGGCTTCTGACGACCCGTAACCACTGTCAAAGATCCATGAATGACAGCCGGGACCAACGGCTTAACGTGCTTTCCGAGGCATGGATGAGTCCCGGTATGTAAAGATAGTCACCCATCCACGAATCAAACTCGGCAAGCGTAGCTCAACCTGATGGATTGACCCATGCGGCTGTTATTACTTAGCCACGAGCTCCTTTTTCTAACCCAGCTTAATATTCAAGTCAAAATTTACTAAGATAGGAAAACCTAATCTAGAAGTTCTAACATTTCTCGTAGGTACAAAAGTTAAACTAATCATGAAGCGTTCGTTAAATCTTATCTACCCATGGCAAAGCTAGTAATGTAATAACACAAGAAAGATGGTCATTTCATCTTAAAAAAAAAAAACCAGCCAAGTGCTTGTCGGACCATGTACAATGAAGAATTCCGAAATTGGGGTGAATGTATCCCAAGAAGAAACTTAACATTGTAGTTGAAAAATATGTTCTCTCATACATTCTTATTGCAAATGTAAGTTGGTCGAGTATTACTCGTTAACTTGTATTTTCCTTGTAACTTCGTTGTACACAGGGTTATTGGTAAAACACCAACAACCTCTTAAGGGGTCATTGTACTCATCATTATGAACACGAAAAAAAAATCAGCTGTTCAGTACATTTATGTTAGCATATATCGTCAAAATGTACTGAACAGCAGATTTTGTTTCGCGATTTCAGGTTTGGTCCCATAGTAAAAGTTGTTCATAATGATGAGTACAATGACCCCTTAAAAGGTTGTTTGTTTTACCAATAACCCTGTATATGTATGTATCATGATTTTTATGTTCTATGTTATTGGGTTTGGTTTCCGCACTTAGTCCTTCAAGTGGACCATTGTACATTCATTCATTCAACTGCCATGATTTTTTTCACATATCCAAATACAACCGTTTAGTTGGCGGGCGGGGGGGGGGGGGCACTTGACTTCCACACTTGAACCTTGCCAAATTACAGCTTTCCAGTACTAACTAATAGTCTCTGAGCTAAGGCGTCTACAGACAAACAGACAGACATGGCAAAATTATAAGGGTTATTTGTTGACTACGGAACCCTAAACAATACAAAAACCCAATAACAGTGATTGACTCGGGGACCAAACTCGCGATCAAAACGCTCAGCAACAGCAAGCGCCATTGTGACTACTGCAGCAATGAGGCAATATTTCATAAAATAATTCAACAAAATCATTAGTAGATAGCAAGAGGAATATGAATATTATGTAATTTCTTGATTTAGGGTAAAAATAAACAATGATAACCTTGTCGTGTCGCACAGAAACGCGATATTCAGATGTCGCGGTATTGTATATTAATGTGTAACATTTTTATTTAAATATTTTATTCACAGCTCCTGTAGAAAAAGCCGGGGCTTAACTCTTCTTTCAGTTTAATTTCGGCGCACATTTACATCCGCCCATGTATGTGTTCATACTTTATTTCTCTCTCCAGTCGTAAGTTTTTTCCGATTTTTTTTTTTGACGTGAAAACGTCTTTTGCTGGGTAAGTTCATTATTTCTGAACGATAAAAACATGTAAGATTTTAACCGCTAATAACTAAGAGACTTTTAATGATAGAGTAATAGTTGAGCATTCAAAAGATAGGCCATATTTATAACAGTTTTAAGGCCGGATATTATTTGCGTGTGACGTCACACTGCGAGTGCACGCGCATGCGCGCGACCGTCTACTTTTCACTATGTGTCGAAATATCAATTCGTATAAGTAGCACAAAAACGTATTGCCTTTATCAAGAGTGGACAAAACACTACCAGGACCTAAAGAGAAACAACAGAAATATTGGCCAAAATATAGTTAAACATTAATATATATGAAGTTGACAATAGCAAAATAATGTCAGATGTCGTTTCATATCGGCCGTAAATCTGCTCAGAAATGAAAAAAAACTCCAATCGAAGAAAGCTTGCATTAAAAGGAATGCAATGAGTCTAAAAAATCTAGTGCTGAGCAAATACAATAGCTACGGCAATGTCAGACACCGTAAGAAAATCTGTTGCAAATAGGAAAAAAGTTTATGATGTCGTCTCATATTGGTCGTAAATCGGCTCAGAACTGGGAAATATGTAATCTGTGAAAGCTTACTTTGTAAGGAATGCAATGAGCCGAGCAAATACCATGGCTACGGCATGGCAGTCTCGGAAACCGTAGTAAAATTTCAATCTGTTTTCACGAAAACAAACAGCGCAGACTCTAACTGCGCTCACAAATTTTTTTCAAGCACATTCACAGCAGATTGCTGTCTAATTATTTGTTGAACTCATTCATTCTAGGATAATAATTAAATATTCATTTGCGTAAAACATGATATACAATGGTGGTAAATATTATATGATACAAATATATTTAGCTAGGATAAGACAAAGCATGCAAAATTTTATATAGGTAAGGAGGAACCAAAAATGAACTATTTAGAACACCAAATCTTTTTATATATAAATTCTTTTAAGCTATAAAAACTATATTCAAGTAACCATTTTAGTTTATGTATACATATAATAAATCTGTAAACGAGGCGTTTCTTTACATTGAAACTATAAAAAAAAATAGTTGGGGTGTTAAAGAATAACTAACAGATGAAATTTCTACCATTTTTAGAATTTTTCTCTGTTTGTCTGTGACAGATTTTTTGTTAAAGTATCACGTAAAAAGTAAGAATTCAATAGGATTAACTTTTATACTCAAATATTGTGTATAACTCGGATTAACGTTTAGTTTTTGATTCATCGCAATCGCTTCACTCTATCAAAAGATATTAACCAATCTTTGGTGTTCAACAAGAACTTTTCAGTACGTAACGTAGATACATGTAACGACATCTATTGACCCGAAATGATAATAACGTAAAGTTTTTGAGATTGTGTGTTGTTTTAGTGTAGTTATTTTCGCATACTTCGCGCGCAAACTTAATGCGATACATTGTGAATATAACTCCCAATGATCCAATCAAAAGTTAAATTGTTAATAAAGGTAGTGACCAAGCTATGATCGCGCTGAGAAATCGCAATGAATATGATGAAGTCACGAGATATCAATCTGGCCGATACAAAAGCTCGTTTTTTAATTTTTCCAATTCATGAGAGACATCTACCAGTCACCCATCTCGATGTACACCTTGAGGGCGGGCAACGAGTGTATTTTCAATCTGAAAATGTCACCGAAAGGTTAGACAATCCGAGACAAACCACTTTGATGGCATTCTTTCGCCTCTGCCAAACAGATAATTACGCGAAATCCCTTCTATATCCCGACATTACTACTCATGTTGCGACGTACAAAGAAACTACTCATACGCCTGCGAGGCGCATCATATTGACTAATGATTTTATTCAAAACCTATAAGTATGATTGATATGTTTTAACTGTTTATATAATTGTGTATATTACTAAAAAGAGAAAAACTTAATTTTAAATAATATTTATATATTTTTATTATAAAATCTTTAATCAAATAAATCTTAGGAACAATTTTTAGGAACTTAGGCAATTAAACATTTTTCTCATTAAAAATAATAAAAAAAACAACTTAAAGTATACACTTCTCTTAAAAAATAGTTAATTAAAGTAATTAACTAAAAAACAACTAAAAAAGTAACAAAAAAAAATATTTTAGAAGAATTTTATTAATAGCGCAAAACTTACATACAAGCTACTCATACGTCTTTGGAGCGCCAAGGGTAGTAATATCAAAAAAACTAGCAGAGTTACCGTAACGCAACCACCGTTCTACGACACGTGCTGGCGATGATTGAGATGTCCTTGAACGTGAATGCCATACGCGCGAAGGAAAAAAAAAGAGAGCAATATATCAAAAATGCGGGCGCCTCTGCGACGTAGAGTAGTAATCTAGGGATATACGTATAACGAGGTTCCATCTTATGATAAATGATAAACGATTTTTATTTCTGTAAGTAGGTTTCTACAAACACTTTTACAAGTCAATCATGTTTTTTTTTTAAACTAGATGAGGTCGGCGTTTCCTATCTCACTACTCTGAGAAGGAAGGCCAAAACAAACTCAGAGGTCACAGTCTCTTATAAAGTCCAGACATAATCTTGGTCACTTCATGTGAAGACCATCTAGATTGGTGTCTGAAATGGTCTTTTGAGGAAAGAACCACACAGATTGAGAGGACCTGTCCAGTCAGTGCACGCATTTGTCAGTAATCGCGCAGCTCAACTCAGAACTTAAGAAGCTCAACGATTCGACGAACAATACCAAAGAAAGGACATTGGGGTAGGCCGCATAAATTACTCAAACTGCCAGACGATGATTAAAAATAACTGAGAGAAAAAATAAAACAAACAAAAAAAACCTACATAGTCTTCACATTCACAATAAATTAAAATAATATAATACGAGTACTGTACAAAGTAAATAGTCATGTCAACATTCAGTATGCAAAAATAAAAGAATAAAATAAAATTTGGAGCAGTTCATTCCCAAGCCTTATTACACGTACAACAAGCAGCAAGGTGTTTTTAATCGTAGAACACGTGGAACTGCTCTGGAAGGCGAGCCTGGAGTTTTCAAGGAATTGGACGTTTTCGTGATTGGACGAGGGTACACTGTGCACCCGAATAATTTAGAGTGTTACTATTTACGTGACCTCATTGATGTATAAAATAGGGAGGGCCTACTTCTTTTACTAAGCTCCGTAAAGTGGATGATATTGAATATCCCACATACCAGGCTACTTGCCGCGCACGTCATTTATTAGATGAAGTTCAGCATTGGGATGATGCTTTAGCCGAAGAATGCGTCAGCGATAGTCCATATCGTTTGCGTCGTCGGTTTGCCATCGGTTTTACTGACCTATTATGGATTAGCGGATCCTGGGCAGTTGTGGCAAAAATATCAAAAAAAGTTTGCTGAAGATTTTTTGAGCAGGAATAGCAGCCACATTGTTGCCCGGAGGAAAAACCGCACATAAAATGTTCAAAATCCCCATCAACTCATTTGAGTTTAAATATGCGAGCACATCTGGGAGGGAACCCAAACGCGCAAGAGTTCTCAAATTTACTTTAGAAAATTGGTGACGGCACATATCCCACCATAAGATGGTAAAGTAATTTTGGTGGAGAACCTATGTTGTTCCGTTACTTCACAGCTGGTACTCATTTATTCTGTGTATGGGAATCTCTCAGATCGGGAACCACGCTGCCACTTGGCTGTGCCAACGAGTTATTTTGACCCCCCGCAACGACCAAGCGGCAGCAATAAATACACAAATCCTGACACATGTTTCTGGGGAAAGTAAGCAATATACTTCGATAAACACTGTTGTGGAAGAAGAAGATGCCACACACTATCCAGTAGAGTTCTTAGAATCGCTTAACACACCCGGTCTTGAAGCACACAAAATTTGTTTAAAAGTCGGTGTACCAATTATTCTTCTCAGCAATTTAAGTCCTCCTAAACTTTGCAACGGCAATCTGCTCATAGTCACCAATCTCCAACACAACGTCATCGAAGCCGAAATCTTAACAGGTTGCGGCGCCGGAGATGTGGTTTTTATTCCCAGAATTCCTCTCATTCCTAATAACTTCCCGTTTAATTTTAAACGTGTGCAATTCTCCGTCAGCCTATGTTACGCCATGATCATTAACAAAGCTCAGGCCCCAGACATTGTCTGTTGCGGGGGTGGCTCTTAGTATTGGTTGCTTTTCCCACGGCCAACTTTATGTAGCTTTTTCGCGTGTGAGCAACCCTAGGAACCTTTTTGTGTACGCTGCTGGTGGTTCCACCGCTAACATTGTACATAGAGAAGCATTTTCCTAAATAACACAAGTTTTTTGGCAGCTTCTTACTAGGAAAGATTCTCCCTTTATAAATAAAATAAAATAAAAATAAGTTTATTCATATATCTCATTTGGCATACACTGCATATCGAGGAGCCTCCATTTAGGCATAAAAATGCCTGTAGTTGGAGGCTCCGCTCTTCCCTTACATTATAACCGTACGAGCACAAACAGGTACCTATATAAAGAAACAGAGAGGAAAAACTAAAAATAAAAATACAATCACTTTTCTACGAGTGTGTGTGTGCGTGCGTATTGGAGTGTGTGTGTGGGTGTGGGTGTGTGTGTGTGAGGGTGTGTGTGGGGGGGTGTGTTTATGTGTGTGTGTGTAAGAGTGAGAGTGAGGGAGCTTTGAGTCTACATAAGTGGTTAAATAAGCGAATAAAATCACCAATAATATTTATTATTAAGTCGCACGTTGTAAAAGTAACTCTGTGTCATTATAATTTAAACTGTGAAGCCATGTCTATAACTTTTCTTTACATTCATAAACTTTTTTATCATAAATATATATTAGTTTGTTTATTTTATTGTATAAAAATGCTGAACGTTTTTTGTATTGTCTACAGGCAAATTCTGTCCTAGTTGCAGGAACGTTTACTATGCAGTGTTTTTTCTTTGTTTTAGTATTTTAGCATCATATGGTATCTCTTTGTGCGTTTTGAGGCGTCTTTGTCCCTTTACAAATGGACACCCTCTCAGCAACCTCATGGATCTTCTCTAAGCGGCACATTACTGTTTTCTGACAGCCACGCGAATGAAGTCACGGGCACAGCTAGTTTTAAATAATTTTATATTTAATGTTTTATTTTGCCTGGGTATTTTGTTATAAATGCGCACACACATTCCTAGGCAGCTATTATTGTACTTAGCTAGCCTAGGCAAATCATTCAACACTAATTTAAAGGGATCTCGTTTGTTCTTACGATTCACATCATTTGCAGTCTTAAATAATTGTTTATTTTTCATTACAAACATACATATTTCGTAAATTTAATGTGACGGTAACGGTAATTTGTTACCGTTACCGTCTTCCAAGTTTCTTAAATATTGGTTGACATGAGTCGTCCACAAATTGATCTCATGCACTTTTTTTGAGGAAGTCTATCAGCTCTACGAAAGTCGGTGCTGTTACCCCACATTACAAGCCCATAACGTAGTACCGATTCGATATATGCGCGGTATGATATTACAGCAGTTAGATACATTTTCGACTTGGTTAAGTGCGTATACAAATTTATTGATTTTAGTGCTAACATTTTCTGTGTTCTAGAAGAGATTTGCTTGCTGGAGTAACGCACACCAGGTTTAGTGGGTACTAGTGCGATCGTTGCTTTGCAAGCATGAGTTCCTGAGTTCGATTCCCAGGTCGGGCAGTGTTATCCATTGGAATTTCTCAATAGCAGCCCCTAGTCTGGATTGGAGCCCGGTTGATGCAATAGATTCGCTCTTATTACATGGGGCTTAAAACATCACTGAAACTCACATTTCACTGTGAGTTACTAAACATCCTTTCCTAACCCTCCGGGGAGTGCAGGCGTGATATTATGTTGTGTGACTAGCTATGTGGGCTGCACATTACTAGAATTCCTGTTGATGCTACCAAATAACCTAATTAATATGCTTGTTGTAGGAGTGGGTTAACATCAATCATTTATCGTGGCGCCATTTCTCAACCAGGGGCGGCAGTCTCGACATTCGTAACGATAGCTTTACGAATGAAATCGCTCGCTAAGTCCTAATGGAGTACTAAAATTGCTTGACAAGCACGAAAAAACCATTTACAGTTTCAAACCAGTTGCGGCGAGAACCGTTTTTTAATTTAATCATGTACTCCAATTTTCTTCGTTATTCAAGGTTAATTTGAAGTGGCCAATAATTGTCTTTGAAAAAACCTAACTATTACCATTTTGACCGTCTAGGTACCCCATTAGGACTTAGCGAGCGATTTCAGTCGTAAAGCTATCGTTACGAGTGTCAAGACTGCCGCCCCAGTGCAGGTTGGAAAATGAACTTTTGAAACGAAGTTCCTTATCGCACGTGCAGGTACTCTGCACAATTTTCGAATGAGAGCTAGACTGAAAAAAGTGTAACATTTTGTCCACCACGACAGTTTTGACACGTAGGTACCTAATATCTCATTCACCAAGTGTGCAAAATCGAATGGAAATTCGTTTCCACTGAGTGTCCCATGGCTCAACTGTTTTTAGGGTTCCGTACATCAAAAGGAAAAAAACGGAACACTCTTGTGTCTGTCTGTCTGTCCGTCTGTCACAGCCAATTTGCTCCGAATCTAATAGACCGATTAAGTTGAAATTTGGTACACGTATGTATTCTGTGACCTAAACACGGACGTGTAACGTAAATAAATGAATTTTTAATATGGGCGTCAACTTTGGGGGCCACTAAGAAAATGAAAAAATATATATTTGCAAACTGTACCGTGTAACATATCAAACGAAAAGGCTTACTGTGACGGTCTCAAATATATATATTTTTTTATAATTTGAAAATAAATTGTTTTAAAGTTATTTAAGAAAATAAACGAAAATTGACTATTTCCCCCTTTCTCGGAAACTACTAAGCCTAAGAAAAAAAAAATACAGAAAATTGTTCTATACCTATAGATTACAGGAAAACATATAAGAAGTTTATGGCTTTAATTAAAATAACATGGTAAATCCCTCAATATTGTAAGTAAAGTAAAATTGTTTATTATGCACAAATAAAACGCACATTATAAAATAAACATAAAATAATGAAAATAATAATATTCTAATATTTAAAAATATAATTTTATATATGTATAAACAGTTAAATAAAGGAAATAATAATAATAAAAGTTTATTTGCCATTACAAAAATACAGGAAAGACACATACACTTATATAACAAGTAACAAGCTAATAGATTAAAGACTCCCATGCTAGGAAAATCCAGGTTATGGGGGGCATCCAAGTTGATCCAAGCATCCATTAAATGCTAAACAATGTTGTTTTAAAAGTAGAATTTAAACTGAGAGGCATTTTCCTAAAAAAAAATAATTATTCAATAAAAGTAAATTTATTAATACAGTGTCATCGTCTGGAGAAGTTGAATTTAAGAGATGTGATGTAGTCGTAAGTGTGGTGTGGTGTGAGGGTGTGTATGAGGGTAGAGGAGTGTTGGGAGGTGTGTACCGTGGTGTTGGGAGATATGTTGTAACTTGTGGGCGTGGTGTAAGGTAAAATGAAGTATGATTACTGAGTGGAAGATAAACATCTAATCCATCCTCCCAACCAACCTCCATTAATATGACAATCTTGTCAATCATTCTAGATTACAAGATTGTCATAGTAATCGTTTTATCAGTACCTCTGTTTCATCATAATCTAGCGACAAATGGTAATCTTTGGTAACGAGTGTGCATTGATGTGCGTTTAATGTGTGGATGCTAAGTTTTGTGTGTGGTTTATTATAAAGCCAAGACCTCAAGAATGGGAAGTGGCGTTTTTTCAAAAGTTGAGTTTACTTGTAATTAAGGGACAAGCGGGAATTGGTCTTCTTCTTTGAGTGTGACTAGTGGTTTCGAGAGGTGGAAGAGTACAGTGTTTACGCGAAGAACAAACAGCTGCCTACAGTTAAAACATTATACTCCCGATATAGTTGATAAGTCGGATAACGACGAGGCCTGCCCAAGAGAACCTTAATTACAGCACGTTGCGCTCGCTCTACTTCTATAATGGTAGTCTTAGCGGCCCCACCCCAGGCGGTGATGTAGTAGCCCACAACTGAGTCACAAAGTGCGCTGTAAACCATCCTAAGTGTATCAATGGAAGCCGAAGTCTTAGTTTTTTTAACACAAAAATAAGTTTCCTAATAGGAGATGACAGGGATTTCAGGTGTATTTTCCATGATAGGAAGTCATCTAGTTGCAGTCCGAGATATTTCACAAAAAATATGTATTTGGTTCAAGGTTGTTCAAACCTTGAATGTTGAAAAAACCAAAGTCCCGTTCCGTTCTCGTCCATCTGCCCAACGTTCACTCCAGCCGGCCACTAAAGGCAAGCCAGAGATGAGGACCAGATTTCTCCCGAGGGATAGGGTCCGTGGGGTCGCTACTGCCCAACAGCTCGCCACATGCTGCCCTGCAGGTTTCTGTATCTCTCTTAGTCTGGCTCCTCATCCTAGACCCGTTCCGGCAAAGTAAACTCTACCGGCACAGACCTAAAGTTCGGAGCGCACAAGCCCCAACACGACGTCAACGTAGAGATACGGCGGTGAGGAATTTATTATTATTATTATAATGTGTAATTAATGTGAAATATGAATGTAGTTATTTTTTTATATTTTATTTATCATCACATCACTGTAATATTTTGAACACAATGTATTTTGTTATGAAATAAATGACTAAATGACTATCAACTATATCGGGAGTATAATATTTTAACTGTAGGCAGCTGTTTGTTCTTCGCGTAAACACTCTGCTCTTCCATCTCTCGAAACCACTAGTCTCACTCAAAGACGAAGTCCAATTCCCGGTATTTTTGGATAACCAAAAGATAATTTGCCTCAGGACCGATTCTGCGATATCTACGTAGATGGAGAAGAGAAGAGGACTGATCAGACTTTCCTGTTGCACACCAAACTCCACCGACTCATCTCCGCTTATATGATCACCGACCTTGACACATGTTTTCGGCCGGAAAGGAAGCTCTTGAATATCTCAATAATGTGCGTACAAACATACATTTGCAGTTGGAATGTATGGGAGAACGTGTTTTTCAACTACAATATTACGTTTGTTCTTGGGATAAATTAATCCCTACTACGGAACCTTTCATTGTGCGTAGTCCGACACGCACTGAATGCAAAGGTGGGTCAGGTAACTACTATAACTGACTGTACATATTAATCAACGACAAAGTGGTAAATGTACACGTAAAGTGGGGATGTATTTTTTTTCTCGTCTATCCCATGCTGTCTTTGGATAGGCCATTCAAAAATTTTACGGGTCTGTGAAAACCAGTTTCGATTCAGGGACCCGTTTGCGAAATTTAAGCTTTAAATTGCTAATTTTTGTTAGTCAATTGTCCCCCCCCCCGCCCTCCCCCCTCTGCCACTAAATGGTTGCTTTTGGATATGTGAAAAATTCACGGCAGTAGTAATATAACGAAATTAAAAGGAAAACTATCACATCTAAGTAGGCTTTACAAGTAAATATACGAGTAATAGTCGACCAACTATAATAAAATGTACTTGGAAAAGTACAAATTCCATTAAAAAATTACTTATTCAACTACAATATTAAGTTTGTTTTTGTGATA
Source organism: Dicycla oo (assembly GCA_948252095.1). Lineage (NCBI taxonomy): Eukaryota > Metazoa > Arthropoda > Insecta > Lepidoptera > Noctuidae > Dicycla > Dicycla oo. The sequence goes on from OX411713.1 coordinate 3,019,946, forward strand.
AATTCATCCCAATTACGCAACCCTTCTATGTGCGTGGTCCGTAACGCACTTGGCCGGTTCTTTTTCAGATAACTTATTATTCTCGTCATGCCATCATCAAAATAATGCAGACCCAAATTAACGACTATTTCTGAACAAGCTATCAGAATAATCAAACTAATCTCTTTATCATTAGCCTTTTATCATAGCCAGGGCTCCCGCGAAATTGACATTTTCTTACGTTTTTTGCAATTCTCAGGTCACGTTGTTTATTGATCAAAATATGATTCGGCCGTTACAAATATGTACCTATTAACAGAATTATAACTATGTATTAAAATCATCAATACAACTCTTTAAGTTCAAATTCTTCTATTGAATAACTAGGTATATCACGATATCATGACATTATTTTAATGATTAGATACTATCATTCTGAATAAGTATAGCTCTGCTTAGTTCGGAATCAGACGACCGTGTGTAAAATAATGTCCCAGGATAATAGTATATGTAGTATATCAGTTATCTGGTTTCCATAGTACAAGCTCTGCTTAGTTTGGGATCAGATGACCGTGTGTGAAAAATGTCCCAGGATATTTTTATTATTATTATTTTTCCATATTTCTCGGGACCCTGGGGTCCCGGACCTTTGGAAGGCGTATGAGGAGCTGAAGCCAACTCGCAGAGGCCCCTTACAAAATTTTAAATGATGAGGAGGCACCAACCGACGATTATCTCTATATGCGCTGTGCAAATGCACCCAAGGACAACCCCCGGTTGGTGCAGGACTATTGCTGTACGTGAAAACAAAACATATTGGGCTATGGGTTTGGGTTGCTAAAGTGCATTGGGTTATTTAAACTATGGAATAACTATGTCCCCTGCCTGACAAATGTTATACAATTATACACGGATAAAATGGCAGGGGGTGACTTGCACAAGGGAGCAACACTTCCTGAAGTGCTTGAAGAGTGGAGAGGTATTCCGCGGCTGTCAGGACAATCCCGGAAGTACGGTCAAGATCCCTACCAGCACCTTACTGGAATACTTCCTTCCTCCGAGCACGTTTGCTCTTGCGAATCTCCACTCCAGCCGGCCAATAAAGGCCAGGGGTGAAGAACAAGACTTCTCCCGGGAGATAGGGTCCGTGGGGTCGCTACTGCCCAACAGCTGGCCACATGCTGCCCTGCGGGTGTATGCATCTCTCTTGGTTTTGCTCCTTACCCTAGATCTGTTTCGGCAAAATAAACTCTACCGGCACAGACCTAGAGTTCAGGACCGCGCAAGCCCCACCACGACGTCAACGTAGAGATACAGCGGTAGGGATACGGTGTGTATTATTATTATTATTAATTCTGTAAAACGTAAGAAAATTTGACTATCACGGGCTACCTTATTAGCTACACACGACTTCGCGTCCGTTCGCTTGGCACGATAATTGTGGCAATATTTACTCTAGATACCTCAGCGGCGTAATTACGTATCATACTATCAATCGGAATCGGTTTCATTTTTATTGCGTTATTTACGTTCAAATTTTTCCAACATACGAAGCAATGGATTAGCAAGCTTCAAAATGATTCAGATTCCGATTGATTATGTGTTACGCAATGTAGTACAGTTCAGTTAAGAATAGACCTATGTTCAGTGGTAGACACTAAGGTATGTATCGATTCAAAATCATTTTGTTGTAGGTGTAACGTAACACAGACATTTTTTGGCATTTTATGCACCTAGTAGATGCCCAACAAAAACGTCTGCTTATTTGCTAGTAAGCTCACACAGTCGCTCGTCCTTTATATAGTATACTATAAGAATATGTGGACATTTTTGTTCAGCCGCAATGCAGTCTTACTGCGTGCCCATAAATTTTCACTAGAAGAAATACGCAAAACTCCTGCGGGACTGCGCTTTTATATATGAAGCCATGAAATAATAAGTTTGCTACTTAAAGAAATCATAATGTTATCATAAAATATCGCATATTTATGAACTTTCACTTTCACTTTCGATGTTCGGTAACAGTTCTGTCATTTCTTTCTCTCATTAACTTCCCGCTATCTATATTAAATGGTAAAACATCCTTGACAATTTTCTTTTCTCGTGGGGCTTATGGCCAAGTAATAACAGCTGCACGGTTCAATCGATTAGGTTAAGCTACACTTGCCGCGGCTGCCCATCTTTACATACCGAGACTCCTCCGTTCCTCGAATAGCACGTCAAGCCGCTGGTCCCGGCTGCCATTCGTTTATCTTTGACAGGTTACGGGTCGTCAAAAACCCCAAAGTCGTCTTACCAAGGGGTATCGTATTATCCAGTAACTGGGTTGGGTTGTGGGGGTCAGATACGCATTCGCTCCATGTAAAATACTGGTATTCAGCTGCATCTGGATAGACTGGAAGCCGATCCCAACATAGTTGGGAAAAGGCTAGGCAGACGTAGATCACATTATAAAAGGACAAAAAACATGACCAGCTACAGCGCGCTCAGCTAAAAAGCAAGCTAATTTTGAGCATAATCGTTAGCAATTCGGGAAAAAGTTAGCTAAATAGCACAAAGCATGTTCGTTTGTAACAATTGCAAATTTAACGATTTAATTATAATGTACCATTTTTTAAAATTTCATTTTGTTATTTTAATAAATTGTAGGTACTATAATAACATTGTCGTATTATTTCATGTCTAATATCTATCGCAAAAAATATTATCACTACTTTAAAATGCACTAAGTACTTTTAAACGCGGCCCGCGAACATATTTCCACGCTTTTTGGCCCTCAACATGTCAAAGGTTGCCCATACCCGTCATAGAGTTATGAAGAGATAGAAATAAACAATATCGATTTATAGTTACTTTACTTTTTTTTTACACCTCTGTAGAACTATTCGCATTATTTTTCAAGTCCAACCACACTTTTAACCACATTTAAAACAAAAGACTGCTGAGTCGCTCTCAAAAACACAAACAAAATACCGTGCGTGAATGATTGACATTTAAAAGTCAACCAATCAGATGAGGTCTCATTTTGGCCGCTCGGACCGGCCAATCAGCGTTCTTATTTCATAACAGCTAACGTTTCGTTTCGCAATATTACTAGAGCGACTCGTGTTTTTGCAAAAATCTTATCTTTTTCTAGTAAGATTGAGAAATGTTTTCACCATTGTCTAATTATCCGTGTTTTCGTAATATCCCTAGGGCATTCGCAAAAATCCGAATTATCAAATCATCCTACGACATATGCAGTGATGGTAGTACCTAACAGCAGAATGGAAGAATTTAATTTGTAAGAATAGACAGGGACGTAGGCGTGGGGGGGTGGAACTCCTGAACATACATATTTAAAATTAAGTTGTTCATGTCCCTGGTCCAGAGCTCGACCCCCGGGAGTACTCCGTCGTCTAATGTAGAGAATTGTACTCTATTTCGCGTAGGCCCTACCTACTTTTAACCAACAAAACCAATACTTTATTTTTATTGACTGTGACAACTTCGTATTTTCCGAGTCTAACCTATGCGGCGCGATGCAAAAATTTTCGAGCTCGCTTCGCTGGCACTTGCATCCTACTTTCCCTTAATTCTCAAACTTTTCTGCATAAGTCGATAAAGTTACTTCTATTATTTTCTGTATGATCAGTCAAAGAAAATCTAACTTGTTCGAAGCGAGGTGCTAATATTTTTGAGCTCACTTCGCTCGCTCTTGCATCCTACATTCTCTTCATTCTCATTTTTTCTGCATATGTCGATAAAGTTACTTGTATTTCTGTATGAACGGTAAAAATCCTAATTTATTCCAAGCGGGGTGCTAAAGATATCGAGCTCGCTTCGCTCGCTCTTGCGTTCTGTATTCTCCATAGCGGCGCCATTATTCTAAAGTGGCCTTAAATGGACGGTCCTGTTTTTGGTCATGATTGCAAAGTGGCGGGAAGAGAGAAACAGGGCTTTATTGAAATTGATAAGAACTAAGCTCTTCATCATTTTGCACACTGAATTAGAAGGTCTTTTTTTCAGAAAATTATTTAAAAAAATATATGTTCCGCAAAAAAAAATCAAAAATACTTACTGTATTATAAATCTGTACTATTTATTTACCTTATCTGAAATCTGAAATTCTTTATTTCTTCTAAAAAAAGTTGGCAACCCTAACCCAAACCTGATACCTAATAGACATATATAACTTCTTACCTTATTTCGATTATTGGCCGTTTTAACACTGCGACGATTACGACATCGACAAGACAACGACACATCGTCAGCTCGGAGGACAACGATGTCGTCCGACGATATCAAGACGACATTAATATGTGACACAATGTATGCGGTACAGTCTCGAATAGTTGCGTTGCGCCAGTAAAACCTTACATATCGCCGCGCGATTCTAAAAGCGTTAAGATCACGCACACCATGGGTGTCTGTGTTGCATCCGCCTTTGTATCTACGCCATCAGGACGCACGGATAGACAGACATGCCGAAATTAAGATTCCGACTTTTTACGGATTTGAATATTGAGTCTATGATCAGCATGAAACTGATATCTATGAGAATTGATTTACAATATTATTATTATTATTATTTAGAATAGCCGCCGCAGTGTTCCGTTCGATGAATCTATTAGATAAAAAATCTTTTGTACAAATAATTTATCCCAAGAACATACTTAACACTGTAGTTGAAAAACATATTCTCCCATACATTCCAACTGCAAATGTAAGTTTGTACGCACTATACTGAGAGATTTACCTATAATTTTAAAGTCCTAAATATCTTAGGTACCTAGGACTATAGGTTTTCCTGGAATCTGTAATCATAGAACTATTTTCTGCATTAAAAAAAAAACTGTATCAAATGACTTGCTTTATTACGTACGTACCTACACCGATTCTTAAAACGTACCTACGTAGAAGGAACAACAGAGTTTTTGTTACATATTGTATACCATTGAAAAGTAGTTGGTTTTATAGTATGCACAGCATTGTGAAGTATGTTTTGTTAAAAAATATTTGGAAAAAGTCAGCGTCGTATCATAAAAAAGAAACATCGTAGGAAAACGTTGCTCAGGCCGTCCGTGGCAGTATTTTTTTCTAATTTCAATGATGCAAAAAAGGAATTTAGATATTTTTTCGAGGTACTTCAAAATCGCTTTCCAGGGTCAATATATGTTACAATCTTGTCGAATAGAGTAGTTAAAACAATAACGACTTTCTGCAACGAAATGTAAACAGAGTAGTGCGGGTGATGCGGAGCGGCGGGCGGGGGCAAGCGCCTGGCCATGCCACTTCCCCCGCGATTCTGCTTTACCCTGCACTGTGTCATCCGACGATATCGGCACGACAATCAATGTCGGCGACGATACTGTTGCCTACAAGTGGAAGCGTTTAGTAGTACCTAATTGTATGAAATTATCCCGTCCGACGATATCGTGTGGTTATCGTTATCGTCCAATGTAAAACGCCCATTCTCTAACAATCCATTTTAAATCCACAATAGAACTGAATAAACTTTTCCACAACGAAAACACTAATCTAGAAACAAATCGAATTTTTTACTACTCAAATTTCGAATTCTCTCACGGATTTATTAATATACTAGCTGTGCCCCGCGACTTATTTACTAATTTTCTGAGATAAACGTAGCCTAAGTTACTCCTTAAAACATCAGCTATCCGCCAGTGAAAGTCCTGTCAAAATCGGTCTTGCCGTTTCAGAGATTAGCTGGAACAAACAGACAGATAGACCGACAGACAGACAGACAAAAATTTTAAAATGGAGATGCATAAAACCTTATGTTTGCGGTTTCGCCGGCGTGAATTACAATGCTGTTACACAATTTCAAATGTTTTTAGCATTACGTACCTAATAGTCAGCCTGTTTGCTGCTGTAAAATGTGCGTGTTTGTTTATGGGTAATGTTTAGCGGTACCTAAATGTACCCTTGCTATTATGGAAAAGTACCTAGGTACAACATAAAATATAAAATTGTATATGGGAGCTTCATCTGCCAACAAACTGTTTTGCAGTTTGGCAGAAGTAAATTTGTTTGTAATATTGATTGCACCACGAATAAACGCTTTTTCATTTCATTTTTTTTTTTGTTTTTTTTTTTTTTATTAGAGCCGTATATACCTACTATCATAATATGTATTAGTAAAATGCTGTTATTTTGACATTACAAACAGACACTTCAATTTTATTTATTTGTATCATGTGTAGTATATATATGTATGTGTATACATATACAGTAGAGTTTCACTAATGCGGCACTTCAGTAATCCGGTACGTCCAATAATCCGGCACCCTCCGCTCACGCGTCCCTCACCCGTTTACTTCTTTCTTTATATAAAATGCTTTATTTTATATGTATATTACGCATTTTCTATACAATCCAATAATCCGAACATTCCAATAATCGGCACCCTTTGTTTTTAATAAAGTCGGATTAGTGAGACTCTACTGTACTCCCTATATGTATACAGATCTTTATCTGCATGCAATAATATTATAAGTAACTGATTTTAACGGAAAGGCTTATTTTAGTTGAAGAAAGAGCACGACAGTGTAACATCTGAGCATAGTATCTGAGGTTTTATTAACTTTAGTTACTTTCATATGATTTTTTAGCAATCTGTAGAATGTTTTTCTTTACTTGTTACACTCAATGTCAAACGTCATTCCACACTTGAATTATATAACAACTTAGATTATGTAGCATAGGTACAACATAGGTATGTTTTAACTGCTTGCCAAAATATGTTGTATTCAATTCTTAATTTCACTGTTAATATGGATAATAATTTTAAGATTGATACAATAGTTACAATGATAAAGCTCACACAATAATAACAAACAACTATTCTACAAAGTTTTTTTAGTCTTGTTTCGCAAAACTTCCGAAATGTATGTAGGCTGTAGGCTCAACATACGACGTTTGCTAGGTGTAATGGTTATGGACCGCGACTATTGTCAAATAATAAAAACATTCGACTATTGTTAATTATTTACTTATTTACTACAACACGACACGGTCGTTTTATTAAATACTATTTTTAGATTAGAAAATATAAAACCGCAATGTGTTGTTGACGAAGGAGCATTAGATTGGCATATTTACATTTTCTGAAAAGTATTTGTGATTGGAATAAAATGTTTAACCCTGATATCAATGACTATCAACTAACTTCAATAATAACAGAGTGCTGTGGAGGCGTAGCAGTTGTTTATTCAGCGCTGTACAAGCCCAACAATCAAAATGTCGCTATCAAGAGGTATTTTGTTGACAAAACAAAGGAAAACGCAAGTTTGATACAGGTATCTATCAGAAAGTTTTTCCATTTGTCTCCCTATTCTAACTAAACGCGTTTTAATTATCAACCTGAAGAATTTCGTGATAAACATGGAAACTTAATTTACAGTTTATTTTCCTGAATGTTTAAGAACATCCTGTTTCTAGGTCAGTCAAGGGCTTATAAAGGGCACTCCCTAACTAGCTGTGATAAAATGGGGAAGTTTTATAGGTATAGTCTCAAAAAAATCATATTTTTGAATTTTTTTTAAAATTAAACTTATATTAAACAACACTTTTACAGGCTACTGAGCACCTTCTAAGTTATAATAATAATGGTTACAAACTTATTACGACATGAGGTATTTATTACCCTTAACATTAACATGAAATTATTGAAATAATTTCATTTATAAAATGAGGGGGTAACAGCAAATACTTAACTACGCACCTAGTATAAGTGCGACCAGTGCAATCGGTAGCGCAGGTGATCGCGCGTGGCCACCAGCGGCGCACAAGCTAATTTTTGAAGTTGGAATTAGGCATTTCGCTGTAAACATGTAACAAGTAATCCCATCCATTTTGTAGCAATATTAATACTTTTACACTAACTTGTTCTCTTTTTAAAACACAAGTTGCATCTTCTTTCAGCAAGACATTCTCACAAGGAAAGAACTTCAACATGTGAACATACTGCCGTATTTGACATCCTTTGTACATGGACGGGAGCTATATGTAGTGTCTCCTCTCATGACCTTTGGCTCCTGCCGGGATATCCTGGACCGGTATTTCCAGGAGGGTCTGCCGGAACTGGCCTGCGCTATTGTGTTGAGGGACGCACTGCAAGCTTTACAGTATTTACACAAACAATTGTTTATTCATAGGTGAGTTCAGTTACTAATAATTAATATTTCAAAAACTATTTTTTATTTTTGTAATAAGAATCTTTTATGCAAAAAAATTATGTAAGAATAAACAACTGAGACCTAACATGTACCTACATTCAGGAGCACAAAAGTCTATCCAGTCAGTCATATCAAATATTTATTAAAAAAAAAAAATACACAACCAAATTCCTAAAAAAACACTAGAAAGTGAAAAATAACTTAAATTTCGGAAGTCGGTCTGTGGTGAAGTTGGTTGTTTCTTTTTTTTTTGTGTAAAGCTTTTAGATTTCACTTTTTAGTTGTGCCCCACACAAATTAGAATAGCACAGTAGATGTAAATTACAGTGACAGGTCGTTATTATAACATCATCCACATAAACTAAGTGGGAAAAATATGTATTATTAAAGCTAACTCAAAAACTACCCAAGCAAAGTAAATATTACATGGGACCAACTTCAAGGTATACCCTCCCCAAATAAAACAAGAATCGTTCAAATCGAACTACTCTGTAAAAAGTTATGCGTGGTCATACCCATACATAAAAAAATATATACGCGTCGCTTTGAGAACCTCCTCCTTTTTTCGTTGGTTAAAAAAGAATTAAAGCTCTTAGTGGTTGTGCAGCAATTGGGTGAAAAATTAATCTTTTTCATTCTTTCTTTCTAATAACTTTATCACACAATCATAAGGTAAAAAATTGTGTTTGTCTATTCATAATCACAAACAAAAAGCACTTAATGTAATAAAGTATGAAAACTGGCATTTTGCACACTCAAAATGCCATTCCTAGACTGATTCTTATCATTAGCATTGATGATTTTAACTTCCTACATTGTTAGGTCAAAGTCTAAACACTATGATACAATAGATTATTTAGTATTCTATTAATATATTTTGGGTAACTACTGGCACAGATTCAGTCAACGGCAATTTGTCATCTTGTAATGTCAAGCGCAGATACAGTGGGGGCAAAGAGCGCAGTTGCCCCCACCCCTGGGCTTCAACCAAACCGAGGCTAAAACTCAAAATTAGACAAAAAAACCACAGTATTTTTACTTTGTACTTTCAAGATTTATTTTTTTATTTGTGATGGGTTTGCTCTTGACTCTAGTCTAGGTCAGAGGTGACAGAGACAAAGTCGACGATGGAGTGAGCTTACCCAGAAGAAGCCTGTTCACTCTCACTTTGAAGTGATTAGGGTTGTATATGTTCGGAAACACAGACGCAGGTAGTGAGTTCCACTCTTTTGCTGTGCCACGCATTATAAAAGACATTTGGAAGCGCTTAGTGTGTATTATAAAAGACATTTGGAAGCGCTTAGCATTTATACAGGGTGTATCAGAGAGGAGTGATCAAACTTAACACATTAGGCGCGGCAGACGCACATGCGCGTTTTCATAACTTTCTTCGAGTGCGGCGCGCCGCACATGTGCGTTCGTTCTGCATCTCTATTGTTTCGAAAACATCGTAAAAAAAGGGTCGGTAAGGGTGTAGCATAAAGAAGCGTTTGCATAAAGAATTCAGCAGAGAATGTGTTAAGGGTGTGGTACAGACCATACAACTGAACGACTTTCCCAGGGACCATCATCGTAATCGTGAAAAAAAATCAGTCGTCCCATACCTTCAATACCTACTTGACCAAATGTATGGGACGACTGATTTTTTTATTACGATTTCGATGTTGGTTTCTGGGAACAAGTTGTTCAGTTTGATGGCCCACACCCTTAAGTTTGATCACTCCTCTCTGATACACTCTGTATAAGTCGTAGTCATCCTCGAAAAGGGGGCACATTGTTGTTACTGGTGATTGTTTACAGAAAATAGGTGTGGAAGATTTTTTTTAAAGGGCTTTCACGAGAATCCCCCCCCCCCCCCCCCCCCATGTAACTTGATAGTTAACTATTTATTTTTACTCATTGATTGCTCCACGATGTGAAATCTGGAACTGTATTAGATTAATGAGAATAGGCTGAACCAGTGGTTGCAGGCATGCCTGCTGATATTGAGGTCCTAGGTTTGTTCCGCAGGGAGAGCAGTGTTATTGGAATTTTCATCTAGAACATGTTAGTAGGAGGTCCGAGTTTGAATTTTTGCCTGAATTGTTACCCTGCGTTTAGACCCATAGATACAAGCTGTGATATTTGTATTCAACAAGCCTTGAAAAAACTTGTCAAAGACATTTCGTGTTTAAAACATGTATCTATACATGTATTGACATTGTTCCAGATATGTTTTGTTAACTATTTGGTTCATCTTTTTGATGTTTTCTACAAGTTTTGTTTGCAGCTTTGTTTGAGGCATAAATAAACAATAAACAAGTAAAGTAGACGCAACATATTTTATTCCTTAGTGTAAAGGCCAGATTAGAGGCCAAGTGCTAAAACTACTTTTGCTTGAAATATTAGTTAGCGTAATATAATGTAAAGTATCTGCCAACTCCAGGAGTGTCCGCGCCAGCCATGTCCTAGTCGGCGCAAACGGCGGTGTGCGCCTGTCCGGCCTGCGCAGCGCCGCGTCGCTGATGGTGCGCGGGCGCAGGCAGAGGCACCTGCACCAACTGCCGCCGCCGGACAGTGATAATAGCAACCTCATGTGGCTGAGCCCTGAGTTGTTGGAACAGGTGTATTTCTAGTTGACTGTGTCCACCACGCATGTGTAAATCATTGGCTATAAGATGTATCTGTTGTGGGTGTATTCTGTCTGATTCTTGCGGAATACCTGTTGGAGGAGGTGCTTATGAAAACAGTGGCTGTAAAACGCAGGCGAAGTCAGCACTCAATCATTTGCAAAAGGGTCCAGTATATAGTTTTTTTTATTAAACTGCCCCAAAAAAGGAGAGAAATATTTGCAGGGTTCATGTATGTATGTATGTGAGTTTCTTTATTCCACCATAACTTTTAAATACCTGAACAGATTTGGATGTATAAGATATCGTTAGAATCCTTACATCATCCCAAGTGACACTGGCTATATAATAATAATAATAATATCCTGGGACATTTTCACACATGGTCATCTGATCCCAAACTAAGCAGAGCTTGTGCTATGGAAACCAGATAACTGATATACTACATATACTACTTTTTTTTTGTAAATACATACTTATATAGATAATTACACCCAGACTCAGGACAAACAGACATGTTCATGCACACAATTGTTTGTCCTGTATGGGAATCGAACCCGCGACCTGTGGCATGATAGGTGGTATCTTAACCAACCACGCCAACTGGCCTGTCGAATGAAAAAATCAATATGGCGGCAGTATGGCTCCATTTTCAAATGTGCAAAAAATATTTTCTTCGATTATTACATTATGGGTATCAAAATGAAGGCATTGATGAGCACATTCCAAAAAAAATGAAAAAAAAAATAACGTCACTAAAATGATGAAATGTATGAAATAAAAATAAATAATTCAAAAATGTATAAAAGCACGACTGCCCTGCCAAAAAACGACCTAAAAAGTAAAAAGTTGTATTAGTTAATCTGTATAGATTAACGTGTTTTTTTTTTTTGACATATCATAACTCTAGGGTATTAATGAGACCATCGTTTTGAACAACTTTTACTATGGGACCAAAGCTGAAATCGCGAAAAAAAATCAGCAGTTCCCTACATTTTGACGGGTTTTGCGAACATAAATAAATCTACTTAATCCTATTGATATTAGAAATGCGAAAGTTTGGGTGGATGGATGTTTGTTACTCAATCATGCCAGAACTCAACGGACCTGGATGAAATTTGGCTCAGAGATAGATTATAGTCTGGAATAGTACATAAGATCCTTTTTATCCTGGAATAATGTACGGTTCCAACATCCACGCGGGCGAAGCCGCTGGCAAAAGCTAGTAAAAATCTTAAATTCATTCGCTGACCGACAACGCACAACCTAAACCGCTGGGTCTATAAAAATAAGCTGAGTATATAGGGTGACTGGTAATTAGTGACCGATACTTAAACACATGATTGTAGTCATCATTATGAATAACTTTTACTATGGGATCAAACCTGCAATCGCGAAAAAAAAATCAGCTGCTCCCTTCATGTTGACGAGTTATGCGAACATGAATGTATGGGACAGCTGATTTATTTTCGCGATTTTAGGTTTGGTCCCATAGTAAAAGAGGTTTGTTATCATGAATACAATCATGTATTTACGTATCGGTCAGTAATTACCAGTCACCCTATAGAGAAGGCACGAAGGAAGGATTTTAAAAAATTCACCCCATTTTTTTTAAAGGGGTTAAATAGGGGATGAAAGTTTGTATGGAAGTTCATAATTTTTGCTGGTGGGAATCCCCATCGGGTGCACTGCTTGTAAATAAATAAATCACTTTCATCATCTCCCTTTCCAGAATCTAAAAGGCTACGACGAGAAATCCGACATCTATTCCCTGGGCGTCCTCTGCTGCGAGCTGGCCAACGGCGCCGTCCCGTTCGCGGAGGTGCCGAGCACGCTCATGTTCACGGAGAAGGTGCGCGGCAGCCGGCCGCAGCTGCTGGACTGCTCCACCTTCCCCGAGCCCTGCCTTGATGATACTGAGATGAAGAGTGAGTGTGCTAGTGTACTTTAGGAGACAGTTGAATAGAAGCAAATCAGGAATGAGGCGGAAGGAGGCTAGCAAATTTGATTTTTTATTAGGTCAGTATTAACTTCTTGGGGACTATATTACGATAATAATTCCTTTATTGTCAGACCAATAAGGCCCATAGATAAAATACACAAATTATTCTTACAAAATCTCCAAAAAAAAATCAACACAAACCTTCGTCAATTGTTTTAAATCTTCTTTCTTTCCAATCTGTTTTTAGAAGTGATGATTTTTAATTGGCTGTCAGTCTCACATACTATTTTTTATTCTGTTTGTTTTAGCTGTAAGGCATCCATAGTTAATAAATAAATAAATTAAATAATACATATTGAAAACATTATCATCTGCCTAGCCTTTTCCCAACTATGTTGGGGTCGGCTTCCAGTCTAACCGGATGCAGCTGAATACCAGTATTTTACATGGAGCGACTGCCTATCTGACCTCCACAACCCAGTTACTGGGTAATACGATACCCCTTGGTAAGACTGGTTGTCAGACTTTCGGGCTTCTGACGACCCGTAACGACTGTCAAAGATCCTCGAATGACAGCCGGGACCAACGGCTTAACGTGCTTTCCGAGGCACGGAGGAATCTCGGTATGAAAAGATGGTCACCCATCCACAGACCAACCCCGGCAAGCGTAGCTTAACCTGATGGATCGATCCGTGCGGCTGTTATTACTTAGCCACGAGCCTTGACATACTGAAAACATATTGAAAACATTAGGCACTAGTAATCTACTAATTAAGTAGTACGTTGGGTCGGCGACGTGTTGCGCTGAGTCGATGTGTCATGTGGCCTTCCGCGAAAACACGACACCCTTTGGCCAAAATTCTTCCTTCATGAAGGTCTCCAGTCGGAACGCGCACCACAAAGGATGTAGGGCCAGGGGCGGCAGTCTCGACATTAGTAACGATAGCTTTACGAATGAAATCGCTCGCTAAGTCCTAATGGAGTACTAAGACGGTCAAAATTGCTTGACAAGCACGAAAAAACCATTTACAGTTTCAAACCAGTTGCGGCGAGAACCGTTTTTTTATTTAATCATGTTCTCCAATTTTCTTCGTTATTCAAGGTTAATTTGAAGTGGCCAATAATTGTCTTTGAAAAAACCTAACTATTACCATTTTGCCCGTCTAGGTATCCCATTAAGACTTAGCGAGCGATTTCAGTCGTAAAGCTATCGTTACGAGTGTCGAGACTGCCGCCCCTGAGCACTTCACCGCCGCGAAACAGCGAAATCACATGATGTTTTGCTGATATTCCGCTAGCTCTCTAATTGCGGAACAACATGCGAGTCAGTTGAATTGAACTACTGCGATTTCGCTGCTATGGTTTCGCGGCGGAGGTGTGCTAATGGCCTCAAAGTAAATTTTGTGGCGCAACTCCAACTTATGACGTGTCTGAGCCGTTATTGTTCCAGTGAGAGAGGGAGATGGAGCTATACAGGAAGCATATCACCTTGCCTTTTTTGCAACAGTACGATTATGCCTTTAAAACATGTAGTACCTGGTCGATCAAGCTCTGCTCGGGTGAAAATAGAGATAATGTATTTTCCCAGATATAAGACCTACTCTCGAGACATCGACTCGAGACATTGAAAAACGCTACATTTTACGGGAAATTACAACTTTTAAGGCGAGTCTCGTAACTGTTGTTTATTATATCTTCCTGTTCCAGGCATGTACAATACAGACAGCGGCGTGGGCGACAGCGCGGACGCCGTGTCGCGCCTGCGCCAGGTGTATGCGAGCAGGAAGCTGTCCGACACCTTCCATCATCTCAGCGAGATGGCGCTGCAGAGGTGAGGCTTTCATATCAGTGGGGATGAAGGTTCAAATCTTTATCCCAATACACGTCATTTCCACTTAAGCAAAAATAAACTTCATGTATGTGCAAGTTAAGTTGATTCCAGAATAATTAGTTCTATTGATAAGGTCATAAAGTTGTTCCAAGTTGCTCTATTATTTCATCATCATCATATCAGCCGAAAGACGTTCACTGTTGGACATAAGCCTCCCACTCCCAAGCACCACCACTTCGAATGGTTCTGTGCTTCCCGCATCCAGCGGATTCCTGCGGCCTTCACAAGGTTATCGGTTCACTTTGTGGAAGGCCTTCCAACGTTACGTCTTCCGGTACGCGGTCGACACTTCAGAACCTTTCGGCCCCATCGGCCATCTGTTCTCCGAGCAATACGCCCGGTCTACTGCCACATAAGTTTGGCAATTCTTCGGGCTATGTCGGTTACCTTTGGACGAAGGGCTGCAGGATTTTTCCGATCAGTCACCCTGCTTTGTCCCCTTAGAGGAACAGATAAAAAAAAAAATAGTCTGTCCCCATGTTAGTAACGAGAGGACAGTTCCAACTATAAAGTTGCTAACAGAGGGACAGATCAAACTTTTTTTTGGATCTGTTCCTCTAAGGGGACAAAACAGGGTGACAGATCGGAATAATCCGGGCTGGAAGCTGCCAATAGTGTTAGACCACACTAAAGCGTCATTCGTCAGCGATTCAGGTCACTAAGACTTTCTGAAACTGACGAAATTCCGAGATTGCCATCAGTTAACCATTATTATCACCAACCAAATCAACTCAAAAAGGTCCTCAATTTTTTAGCAACCTCCTAGCTGATAGATACATTTTATTTTATGTAGCTTCTGCCCGCGAAATCGTCCACGTGATATTATTTCTTTATGCTCGGCTCCTGAAAGCAAAGCCGTAGTGTGATGGTAAAAATTATGCTATCAAATGCAAAAAGATTTTTTTCAAATCCGACTGGTATTTCCAGAGCACGTTACGCGTTAGCGCGTTCAAACAAACTCTTCGGCTGTTTTATATTAATATACAATGTAGTTATTTAAATAACGCACAACCTCTTAAGAGGGTAATTGTACTCATCATTATGAACGACTTTTACTATGTATGGGACCAAACCTGAAAATGCGAAAGAAAATAGCTCTCCTATTTTAACCGACTTCAAAAAGGAGGAGGTTCTCAATTCGTCGGAACCTTTTTTTTTATGTATGTTCCCCGATTACTCGAAGATGGCTGGACCGATTTGAATTTTTTTTTTTTTGTTTTGTTTGAAAGGGTGGTCCCATGATCATCAAGTCAGGATCTGATGATGGGATCCTGGAGAAATAGAGGGAACTCTTCAAACTTTATAGGCACACTTGAAGCGATTTGGGTAGTGTTTGGAAGAGTACTTTCTCGAAGTGGTCCCATTTCAATTTGGTGAAGATCTGATGAAGAACTTCGGAGATAGGTAACGGAACTCCTCAATAAATGATAGCAAATGGCCCGGGATTGCTGAAATCTCATGTCTGTCTATTGTTTCCACCAGTTCGTAACATAACATCACGCCGGTACGCTATAAAGGGGTAAGCACATGTGAACCACTAAAAAGTGAAAAATAAAAACTTTTTAACAAAAAATAAAACCGACTTCCAAATCAAGACACTACAAAGTGAAAAATAACTTTAATTTCGGAAGTCGGTGGCAAAAAACGAAAATACAAAACCCAAGACACCGACTACCGAAATTAAAGTTATTTTTCACTTTGTAGTGTTTTGATTTGGAAGTCGGTTTTATTTTTTGTTAAAAAGTTTTTTATGTTCGTATAACTCGTCAAAATGTAGGGAACAGCTGTTTTTTTTCGCGATCACAGGTTTGTTGCCATAGCAAAAATTATTCATAATAATGAGTACAATTACCCCGAGGTTGTACGTTATTTAAATTAATCTTTGTATAATATAATATTAATATTACTATATATTCCTATGAATGCTATTCCAGGGACCCCGACAGGCGGCCATCAGCAACGCAGCTGCTGAACCACCCGTTCTTCAAGCAGATCCGGAAGACAGACTACCTGCCCGGACTTATCGGTCGAGTCAAACCTATCAAACCTGACCTCAGTGAGTTTTGTTAGCTTTAATTTAGTAATATGTATTTATTGAAGGACACCAACAGCATATAAATACATTCAACATTACTTTACAACAGTATTTAGCAAAGGTATTACTGCTAATGTAAACACAAATTATAGGTTACAGACGCCAGCACGTCGAGCTACCCGAAACTGTCAAATTTTCCCAATCAACTTTGAACCTAATGCTTTAGCGATAAAGTTGAAAATCGATTAAAGAAATTTGACAGATTCTAGTAGCTTGATGTGCTGGCGTCTGTACATACCATTTAAAGAAAAAAAGACTTGACAGAAGCTACTTATAAATTAAAAGTAAAATTTTATCAAAATAATAGAATAGAATGCATTTATTTGTCAGAATATTATAGAAAGTTGTTTTGTGAATTCTGTCTTGCGATCATAATATTCTGCCTTTTCCGGCGAACAAATATGGTTTGTAAAATTATAGGTCATCATTATATTAAAATTAATAATTAGAATTACAAATTCTAACTAATGTTATAAATGCGAAAGTAAGTTTGTTTGTTTGTTACCTTTCACGCCTAAACCACTGAACCGATCATCCTGAAATTTTGCATAAACGTTGTCACGTGTACAGAAACGGACATAGGGTATCTTTCATTCCGAAAACAGTATAGTTTCCGAGGAAAACAGCTATAACATTCTTATGATAATAGATGGCGCCACGTGTCTTTCGAATCATGATTTAATTATAGTATCTTAGAAACTTTAGTAGTGTGTTAAGAGTTTTTTCCGACAATCACGCGGGCGAAACCGCGGGCAAAAGCAAAGTAGTTTCGATAAATTGAACAATAGTTGTAAAAAAGATTAATTATATAAGTCAAAATGCAATTAAGTCAAGGCGAAAAATATGTTTTACAGGCAATAATGTCAAATATTTAGGTAAAATTGTTCATACATAAAATCTTCAGTCGAGTAATAACGTTTGTTTAAAAGAAAGCTTAAAAGTTAGTTTAAAAGAAATTTACATATAAATGTTCTGAGGCTGAGAGTTTCGAAGCCATCAGGTAATTTGTTATAAAAAGTAATAGACATGCAGTATATATTATTAGAAAACAATTTAATTCTACGCCTAGGAGGAACATTAAGCGTATGCACTTTGCGGCTAGGTCTGGATACGACATCGTTATACAAGTCAAATTCATGTCTGTTATGGTGTACAAAGATACAAATTTCAAAAATGTATAGTGCTAGATGTCATTTAAAAAAAGTAATTTAACTTCAATATATATATTTTTTTTAAGTAATTTAAATTCAATGAAATAAAATACAACAGAATACAATTAATGAAAGGCATGATCATAACACATTATAAATAATTCAGATACATAATTCTACTATAACTGAATGATAATTGTCAAGTTTTTTTTTTTTTCGAATACCACCCAAGGGGTCATGAAATATGTCCAGGTTTAAATTTAAGTTTTTGTCGAGCATATTGTAATGGTTAATCGTTCTTATTAACGGACCATGGGCACCGATGTTCGTATGACAGAATGGAGGACAAAATGTTTTAGTTAGGATTAGGACAGCTCGGGGTTTCTTACATAGAACTGTGATGGGAACATCTGCTAGGAAGTGAGTACAATCAATCTATGCGTTAACAATTTTGTGAAATACTAAGCATTACTTGACGGTTACGAAGAGAAATCATTTTGAAGAAAGTCGCTGGTTATATGGGCATCTATGAGAAATTCGACGAGTACTAAACGCCAAGGAGCGTGTGTATACGTTCAACGCGTTAAGAGTGAACAGAACTATTAGTACAGTGGTCACCCAATATTTTTGGCCGGGTTGAACGTTGGCGCTAGCCGATGTGCAGAATGCAAAATTAAGGTCCGTTAATCCGTTGAGAAAACACCGCGCAGATGGCGCAAGATGGCGGTCGCGCTCACTTCAGCCCGGCCAAAAATATTGGGGATTACTGTACTCGCGTTATTAACTGAGTTGTCGGGCCCATATTATGTCGGTAGCAATAAGAATATGCAACGCCTTGCGCCTTATGGCACTCCTTAAGGTCCATAAGTGCGAGCGAGACAGACTAATAACAATGATATGGCCCGACGACTCAGTTGTTAACGCGCCGACTATAGCGAGTTTATTCATAACAACTTAAAACTCAACCATAAGGCTGAAAATACACATCGCTGCTTTGCATGAATACCCGCACAACCCAAAATTTTGAAATTAGTGGTTTATAATACAGCCCAATGCAAAATAGTCCTTATTTCATGGTCAGTAAGACTCACATTCATAACGGCATAATCGGCGGTTTTGCCGTTATGAATGTGAGTCTTACTGACCATGAAATAAGGACTATTTTGCATTTGGCTGTGTTATAAACCACTAATTTCAAAATTTTGGTTTGTGCGGGTATTCATGCAAAGCAGCGACATGCCTGTATCTGGTACAAAACTATGCAATTAGCTTGCATGCCGTGTGCTATAACAACGTTTGATTGGTTAATGTCACAATGGCATGCCAGCTACTTGCATAGCTTTGTACCAGCTACATGCATGTGTGCTATGCATGAAAATGGTCATGGGTCATTTTCCCTACCGAAATCCATAATATTCCACATTTTTTATTATTATTATTATAAAATAAAATAAGCCTATAGTACTGCTTCTACAATGTTTTTTTTTATATTTTATACTATCAGCGCCCCGCAGTTACACCCGCGTAAGTCTCAAACCCGTAGGAATATGGCGATAAAAAGTATCTTATGTGTTAATCCGGGTTATAAACTATCTGTGTGCTAAATTTCATCAAAATCTGTTCAGTAATTTTTGAGTGAAAGAGTAACAAACATCCGTCCATCCTCACAAACTTTCGCATTTATAATATTAGTAGAATAGTAGGATAAACATCAAAACGAGTTTATATTGACATACTTTATAAACACAATACCGAAATTTAAAAATATAATCAATCTCTAACAAATTATTGTTATAAAACATTTTTTTTTTTTCATTATAATATAGGGCAAATCCAAGAAGTTAATATCACCAAGGAGTTTCCATCATTTTTTTTTATGAAACGCATAGGCTGGGCACGTCATTTTTATAATCAAATCAAACTCAAAAGTAATTTATTCAAAATAAGCTGAGAATCAGCACTTTACGAACGTCAAAACACACCCCCAAAACGCCCGCCCTTCACCACTTCCTAGTGCTTTAGCTGGGAAGAAGTGGCGCAAGATAATAACATTACAATGAAGTTTTGATTCCAATGTTTACTTGTCTGTGATAGCACCTGCTTTTTCCAGTCACAGCTCATGCGCTGCGATGTGCTGGGTTTTGGCGCCATTCATACTTTTTGTTGTACTGAATTTCGAGGGAACATTTTTATTCTTGCTCAAAAATGTCTGATATCAGTGTATGTGTGTAGGTAAAATAGTGTATGAAACTGCACATAACTAGGTATTAAAACACTCATTATGCAACAGATTCATAAACTACTATTATATTATAGGTATATTTGTTTCTATTATTTTCTTTAAATATCGACGTTCGAACAGCTTGTCCTTCAACAAAGGCCTCCTTCAGACTTCTATATATCTCTGTCTCTCGCCCTCTGAATCCTACATTTCTCATTATGCAACAGATTCATAAACTACTATTATATTATAGGTATATTTGTTTCTATTATTTTCTTTAAATATCGACGTTCGAACAGCTTGTCCTTCAACAAAGGCCTCCTTCAGACTTCTATATATCTCTGTCTCTCGTCCTCTGAATCCTACATTTCTCATTATGCAACAGATTCATAAACTACTATTATATTATAGGTATATTTGTTTCTATTATTTTCTTTAAATATCGACGTTCGAACAGCTTGTCCATCAACAAAGGCCTCCTTCAGACTTCTATATATCTCTGTCTCTCGTACTCTGAATCCTACATTTTTTTAAATATTACAATGAATTATTTTTCCAGATGACATGTCAGCTCTTCTGCTACAAGAGAAACTCTCAGAGATGGAGATAGAGAAGACGACGGAGTGGGACTTTTAGCAACTCACACGTTGCTCTAGGGCGCGCCTAAACGTACGCCTCCTGCGCACACGCAGCTGATGTTACGTACGTCTCGTAGACGTATACCGTTCTATAAGACGAGATTTTTGATCTGAATGAAACTTGACTTACTGCTTTACTGAACACCACAAATCACTGTACAGTCACGAGCACTAATATGTATACATTTAGCCACTTTTAAAACTGGTTTTATTCTACTGTATTTATTGGTTATAATTTTACGTTGTTATGAACATAGCGTTTAAAATTGCTAAATTGCTATCGTTATTCCACGAGAAAATCGCTTTTAAATTTCCCTAAGGGCCGGTTTTTTGATCCGTAGTTAACTCAACCAATGGTTAAAAATAGTAACTAATGGTTGAATTTTGGCTAAATGTGAAAGGGTAAACATGAATGAGTTATGCCATTAGTTACCATTTTTTAATATGAATGAGCTAACATGAATACATTCATGTTAGCCTTTCACATTTAGCCAAAATTCAACCATTCGTTACTATGTTTAACCATTGGTTGAGTTAACAACGGATCAAAAAACCGGCCCTAAGTGTATATATATTCGTGCTCGTGACTGTACACTTATTCTGTCTGTCATCTTCTAACGAATGTCAGGACAGAACGATGTTTTAAATTCGTTGTGCAAGCGGGCCTTAGTACGATTGAACAGTTGTCATTGGGTAAAATAAATAAATAGAATGTTAAAAAGTAGCTTAATTTGTTAGAGCGCGGAAGGAGGCGTATACTGGGGTGTTGTAACAAGAATTTATAATATTAATTAAAAATATAATACTAGTTCAATTAGACCAGATGTTGCCACTGTGATCATTAAAAAACATTTTATTGTTATTATACCTGAGTTTTTTTTGCTACGTTTTCATCACGACTACAAATAAGACTTTCTATTAATAGAGTACTTGTGGCGGCATCTACATCGCCACATGTGAACTACGCATCACACTGACGTCACGCAAAATCCTTCATCGCGCAAGCAGAGTTTACCGCGCGACTTGCATATATACAACGTCCCGACATCAATAGTCTGGCAGTAGTCCACCAGACACAACACTCGTCTGGTTGGTGGATCCTCCCTTTTCTATGGAGGATGAGTGAACTACACCCTGTTCCTCATACCTCCATATACGTAAAGTTCTACAAGGATCTTTTGGTTCTTGAACGACATTGATAGGGGGGTCGCTGTTGGAGCGCGTTTGGATGGCTGGTTGTCTGTATCGGTTCGCGTCAGGCTGGTGACCAAAAATTGCTACCTAACTTTGGATCAAAATAAAGGGACTTCAACCTGCCATTCTGATATAGTTCGCGTCAAATAACTTTGCCGCTCTGAAGTTCGCGCAAATGACTGCACAGTAGTCAATATCTATACTAAAACAGCCGCGCGCCATGCCATGCGCATCGGAAAGCCTGGTTTCAGACCGGCAAAGTTATTTGACGCGAACTATATCAGGCTAGCTGGGCTCCGTTTGTGTAAACTATTCGAATTCTTGTTATTATTTTTACTCTAGATTTAGATTTTATTCAATAAATTAACTTTATGTTTGGCTGAACGTATATTTTGTTCGTGCCTTTTTGCGATATGACGTGGCAGCTATTTACTAATTCCTTGCTTAGTTCGGTATCGATCTGTGTAAATCTGTTAAAAATGCCAAGTTCAAGTGATCAATTAATTTAACCCCGGAAAATGTTATGTAAGAAGCACAAAACTCCAACAACACAGTCTCTTACAGGCTAATTAAAAAATTAAAACTTTTTCAATATATATATTTTTATTGCCTAGCACAATGCATAGTAAAATGTTGTATGATACACGTGCGTAAGATGATTTCCGACTTGTGTCGACTCATACCCTCGCTCGCTTCGCCCGCTCTTAAATAAAAATGCCACTCGTCGTAATCACCTACTTTCCGCACATGTAGCATAAATAACTTTTTTTTTTTTATATTACTTTATATATTTTGATGTGTTATTTTGCCAAAAGATTTTGCCAGAAGAAGAAAAAACTTATTTCAATCCAGTTGAAAGCCGTTGTAGAAATCGAAATTGATGCTTGTGTAGACACCTTCAGAGCCAAACCGAATAGAAAGGTTACGAATCCCACGGGCTATTAACTCTGCATCGATCATCATTCAATAAATAAACTGTAAATATAATAAATATAAACTATAAGTACTTATTTATTATTAACAATAAAGTTGAGTATAGCTTGCAACCATATCGCGGCTGCGCGGGCGCCAGCGTCCTCGTCGTGCATGTACCCGCTCGCTACGTATGACGCTCTGCCAGCCCTGAGGATAATATAAGATTATAGTAATAACTTACTCTACTAATTCTAATTCTAGGTACTAGTAGTAATTAAATAGACTGTCACACATAATGAGAGACAGAGACAACTATACGAAGATGGCACATCTAACGGCCCTATTTACACTTTTTCTTGCAATTTAATTATGGCTGAAGATGAAGTCCCTCATTTATTGCAATGGTGTTATTTGCTGGAAGTTTCGCCACTTGTCAAATTCTATCGGCGACTACACAAACGAAGCTTTGCGCCATCTCGCAGAAAAGTTTTTAACAAGAAATTCCATTAACAGCAAAAATAAGTAACAAACACTTAGCGCCATTTTCGCGGAACTAATTTG
Source organism: Dicycla oo (assembly GCA_948252095.1). Taxonomy (NCBI): domain Eukaryota; kingdom Metazoa; phylum Arthropoda; class Insecta; order Lepidoptera; family Noctuidae; genus Dicycla; species Dicycla oo. Next base: position 3,043,322 of record OX411713.1, read on the forward strand.
ACAGTTTTCTTCCCCATTCCATGCATGGGTACAGTCAACCGCACATTAGTGGTCACAGTTGCAGTAACAAAATCGCTCTTACTGCAACGATATAAAGGCCCTGTCAGTTTCATATTATTACCACTGATTTTAAAAAAATCAGCGTTAATATATCCTAGGACATTTTAACCATCATCTGATCATCTGATCCCAAACTAAGCAGAGCTTTTACTATGGAACCAGATAATTGATATACTACATACACTACTTTTTTTTTGTAAATACATACTTATACCCATAATTACAGCCAGACACGAGACAAACGGAGATGTTCATGCACACAATGTTCGTCCTGGATGGGAATCGAACCCACGACCTGCGGCGTGATAGGTGGTATCTTAACCAACCACGCCAACTGGCCTGTCGAAAGGTGCACGTGAGGGGAATTATTAAAATCAGCTATCATAATAAAACTAACATTATATTTCAGAAATCTTACCTCGCAACCATCTTAGTGGTGGCCTTGGCTCCCGTTTCGGAAGCTTCAATAGTCTTCTTGAGTAACACGTTGAAATCGGCACTCAGGTTCTGTTTAAATGCGTTGGCTGCGCTGTGTAATGTGTCTAACTGTAGAGAAAAGTAGGTAATGTAGGTATGTCAATAGTGAGAACTTAAGTTTTAGTTTACTTAGTATTTTGTCATTAATTTAGTCATCAAAAAGCAGTCAGAAATTGTGCATTTCTGACTGCTTTTTGACAGCAGGTATAGGCAAACTCCTAGGTTAAAGAATAAACTGAAAACGACTGATAGAATCCTGGAGAATGCTTCGTTTTAGAAGAGTCAAATCAACGCGCTAGTTATCGCGTAATACCAAACGCCATTTGGCATTTGGTATTTACAATAATACTAAAGCGTAAACATAGAAATACCTAAATGTGTAACTACACCGCAATGTAGTGAGAAAATGGCGGCGGGATAGGCGTCGGTTCTGCCTTATACCTTATACCAATCGGCACCAGCCGATTCTCTTGTTCAATATCTAAACTAAAATTAGAGAATCGCTATCTTTTATTAACAGATAGCGCGAGAATAGGACGGCTATAGCTATGAACTATTAGGTTGGGGAAAAAGTCTTTTCGCATTATAGTATGTATGAACTTGTAATAAAATCTCTTTGGCTGTACTATTTGTATCTGGCTGGTTTTGGTATCATTGAAAGTTTAAATTTTAAAGAACATAATTCCAAATTCAAATTAGGAAAATGTGTGATTTTCGTTTGTTTTTCGTACCGTCAAGAATGAAGAAAATCGATACATTTTAAAATTTTACTACAAAAAAGGTAAAATTGCAACGCAAGCCGCGAAAAAAATTTGCGATGTTTATGGACCTAGTGTAGTGTCTGTGAGAGTAGCACAAATTTGGTTTAAGCGTTTTCAATCCGGAAATTTTGATGTCAAAGATGCACGTCGCTCTGGTCGCCCTATTACGGATAAAATGGGTGCCATTTTTGAAAAAGTGGAGCAAGATCGGCATATTATTAGAGAGAAAAAGTTAGCAATAACCTAAATTAAGTTTAGTTTGTGCACAACAGAATCAGCACCACCGCCTGTGCTTTTAAGCCGTGTACAGACGCGTGTAGGTAATATGTTATGTAATGTAACGAGGTAATTAATTACCATTGTTCTGTCACCAGGTTCTGCTCCACCATATTTGGAAATCGCCTGAATACCACTTTCCCATGCTTTCAGCCATGATGCAACGTCGTTTGATATCGCACTGAAAAATATAATGGACAAAGTTCAAAAAATATCACCGAGTTAGACAACAGTCTTTCATGACGTCATCTGCAAATATCCACTTACTCCATTTACACGGCGCAATATTATTGCCTGTACCATAAGGGCAAATATCCCGCCGCGTCTAAACAACACGTAGGTACAATATTGTTGCACGATACGGGCAAATTAGTAGCCGTTGAAAACTGGTATAGGTGTAAACAGCACGTAGGTACAGACGCCAGCAGGTCAACCTACCCGAAACTGTCAGATTTTCCCAATCAACCTTGAACCTATTGCCTTAGCAATAAAGTAGAAAATCTATTAAAGAAATCTGACAGATTGTAGTAGCTTGATTTGCTGGCGTACAATAAAATTGCATTGAATTCTGGCATGAATTTTTTTTATCTTTCGAACATGAGCGAACGACACTATGACGTTTAATAATATTTAGAGAAATATTTGGCAACGCAAATTACGGGTATTTCTTAAATCAGTAGGGATGATGACTAAAAATATTATTTTTGTCCGTCATGTAGATCATTAAAATATATTGGACACGTATTTTTTCTTTTTCTACGTAATCAAAAGATTACGGCGATACATTGAGTTAAAATGTGGCATGACGTCACGCCTTGGTAGATTTTATACGTAGAAGTGACGTAGCGAGCCCCCACTCCCGAACTTTAATGCGAGTTATCTAAGTATTTTTTTATTAATATGACAATGCAAAAAATACGTATTTATTTTTTTATTATCTGACTGACGGACTAAATGGACTTTATTTTTTTTACCCAGGCATCTTCACTATTGCACAAGGTCGTGCAACTCTGTGTTTAGGCGAGGCAAGACTTGCGTGCAATAATCGCCTTGCAATTTTATATCCTCGGTTAAGTGGCATGCGATTTTATTGAATGGCAAAACTTGCATTCAATTATTGTATGCCATTTTATGGAGTCGTACGCATGTAAACACTTGCACGGCAATAAAATTGGATGCGATTTATGGCATGCGATTATTTCTCTTTAACGTTTCAGAAACTTGCACTGTGTATTCGGAGCTTCAGTTTCTTTTCTAATAGTCTTAGTCGACTTAGATAATATTAACAAATTCCGTTGTCAGATCCGAGTAATTGGAAAAATATTAAATGAAGCAGTGCTGGGAAAAATATAGGTAAGTAACTATGTCCAAACTATCGTAGTCGTTATTCGTAATATATAATGCAGCATCCTAATTGCGTAACACACTATCGATCGGAATCTGAATCATTTTCATTTCATGTTCGAAAAATTTGTCTGCTCAACAACGTAAATAACGCAATGAATGCTGATGAACTGTCAAAATGAAACCGATTCCGATTGATAGTGTGTTGCGCAATTAGGGTGCAGGATTATGATGACCTAGATTATGATGACTCACCTAGCCATAGCCTGAGAGGCTGCCGACAAACCCAAGCTGTAGAGCCCTCCGGAAGTGCCTCCCATGTCAGTCTCTGCGATTTCCGATAGATCCCATAGCACGTTGGAGGGATACTTCACTGAAGCTGTCTTTAAATATGACTGAATTGCTGAAATAAAAATATTAAACCTAAACTCGTCAAACGATTTACTCGTAATTAATTTAAAAATACCTACCAAAGTTTTGTAATACGTATGGTTGTAAAATTTAAGGGAGTGGTACAGACCATCAAACTAACCAACTTTCTCCATGGGATCAACATCGTAATCGAAAAAAAAAAATCAGTTGTACCATACAAAACGTATAATACCAACTCGACCCAATTGTATGCGACGGCTTTTTTTCTCGATTACGATGATAGGTATATTTTTGCCTGTAAACCAACTTCTTTGTTCCACTGCTCAGGAAAACTCACCAAATCCTAAATTCTTCAACGTGATCCCGCAGTCACCGTCTCCACATCCAGAGTCCAGTCGGTTCAGCAGAGCTTCACTCTTCGTCAGGTCTTCAGCTGCAGCTAACAGACTGCCACGCAATAGGTCCTGCTCTTTTGGTGTAAGGGCTGGTCCAGATGCATCCTGTAAGATAAGAATATTATACTATTGCCTGTTGAAAATTTTATAGACTACTAGCTTCTGCCCGCGACTTCGTCCGCGTGTATCTTGTTCCTGGCCTTCCTCAAGAACTGGGCTATCAAATGCAAAAAGATTTTTTCAAATCTGTCTGCTAGTTCCAGAGATTAGTGCGTTCAAACTTACAAACAAACAAACTCTTCAGCTTTATTATTAGTACTAGCTTCGACTTCGTTCGCGTGAAATTTCCTGTTCGTATCGCATCGCCCGCCCGCGTAATTACTCCGATTTCGATTTCTTAGATTTCATTGTTTTTTTTTTTTTTGGTCGGCTGCTTTGGGTCGCAGTGTGATGTTAAACAGCCTATCACCTTCCTCAAGAATTGGGTCGTCAAATCCAAAAAGAATTTTTCAAACCCGACTAGCTGTTCCAGAGATTAACGCGTTCAAACATACAAACAAACAAGCTCTTGAGTTTTCTTATTAGTATAGATATAGATAGATAAGATGAAATGAATACCTACCGGTGACTGAGAAATTGAGTGTGTCATGTCATTGGTTTTGAATTTCGATGGCTATAAAAGTAGAGGAAGATCAATAAAAAGATGAATAGAATATACCCTATATTCTATCCATCTTTTTCTGACGGCTTATAAAGGTGTGTGGAAATGAAGACATGCTACGTCGACTGGCGGTAAGTGAATCCAAAAAACAGAAATAGAATATGGGAAGGAAAAAACTTCCCATGTTCAATACTTATGCTCTGCCCATCGTAAAAATCTTCGTTCTACTAACAATCGTCTTCTACGATGTCCTTCTCACCGCTCCGGTTTCATTCACTATTCTTTCTTTGTCCAGGCGGTCTTTCTTTGGAATGCGCTCCCTCTGAACATCAGGACGGCAACCAATCGGTTGTCTTTTAAAGTGAAGATACATGAGCATATACGTAAGAAGTTGGCAGAAACATCTCTGCGCTGATTTGTTGGATTCTTTTCTCCTCTACTGATTGTTATTTCTCCTCTACCGTTCGTTATTTCTCCTGACAAAGTTTATTCTGATTATATGTATATATATGTGTATATATGTATATGTTGATGTATTTATTCTTTTATTTTATAGTTATATTCGTGTTATCTGTCCTTTATATGGCACCTGCCATGTTTTCTCTACATCACCCTAAGGTTGACTGGTAGAAAATGCCTCGGGCATTAAGTCCGCCTTTGAACGGTATTTGTTTTTGTACTTGTGCATAAAGTTTTAATAAATAAATAAAAAAACGTCCCATCACAAGTATTTTACAAACTTTATAAAGGTATACCTTCCTCCCATCAGCCTGCAGCAGCGTATCGTCATCCACGTGCCGTCCCTCACTCCTCACGGACATCGGCCCACCCGTCCATGCATGCCCGCCCGTTGGAGCATCCAACAGCTCCAGCCATAAGTCTCCCTTATCCTTAGGCAAGTTCAGCAGACAGATCTGGAAGCCTTGCATCTCTAAAGATGTCTTGAAGTGCCCGGAGAAAATTCGCTCAACAGTGATTTTCTTACTTTCTGTGAAATAGAGAAAAATGTTTCAGTATCTCTTGAAAATTGTGCAAAAAGGACATTCCAGCTACAGCTAGCGTCGACAAGATTTTCGTTCCAACGGCATTATCAATATTCTGTGCGTGTGTGCAAAGAGGAAGCAGTACACGTACAGTAAACGTCTAGAAGTCCACTTACACCGCAATGACCGTTATCGCCTGCGCTATACGGGCTGCCAAAGTTGTGTAGTATTGTCAAACGTTCTTATAGAAGAAGGTCATAAGTACAACTTATATTGCTATGCGATAGTTGGAATATGTTGTATTGTATATATGTTGGAGATTGCTAGTTGACTTCTGACTTTTATAGTACCTAATTGATCTTTAATCTCGGCGCTAATGATGTTCATCTCGAAGACGGATGTGCCTCCCAAATTATCTACCGTCACGACCACCCTGTTACCAGCGACCAGCTTCAGGTGTGAAATTATCTGGAAAACAATCGGTAGAAACGTGATTATCCTGGAATTATTGATAAAGACATGTTAGCTTTTAAAACGTAAAATTCGAAGTAGAGTTTATAAAGGTTCGCAGAAGCGAGAGGGGAGGAGAATCATAAATAGTATTGGTTTTATTCAGATCGAAGGTATTGCATGGTATGATACAAAAATTGAGGAGACCATCTATGGTCTTTGTACTATTCTTTACGACAGTTCAGGACCGTGCATATAAACTGTGTAGGTAGGTATTTTTATAAGCCTGAGATTTCTCTAGCCGCTTCAGGCATCGTGGCCAGGGAAGTTAAGGACCATTTGATCCGCATACTCTCAGACAACATGGCTGTCCTGCAAGCACTAAGCAGTTACACAGTTGACTCTGGGCTAATATATGAGTGCCACCAGCGCCTCAACCAGATGACTAGACTTAATAACATAACCATTCAATGGATCAAAGGACACAGCAGTTCGTTAGGCAACGACGCAGCCGACGAACTGGTCAGAAGGGGGTTGAGCATGGCACCAGTGGGACCAGAACCCATCTCGCCACTCGCCTTCGGGTACTTACGCACTCTAGTAAGGAAACGCACCAGGGACCAACATCAAAAACTATGGTGGGAGCAAGGTCAGTGTAGACAGGCTAAGGAAGCACTCCCTACAATTGATGGCCGCCTCACGAAACAGCGCGTTTAACTAAACAACAGCTGCGTACAGTTACAGCAGCTACAACTGACCATGGCCCACGGGTATTTAATAAACACCTCTTTATCATAGGAGTCACAGACAGTCCGCAGTGCAGGGCCTGCGTGGAGAACAACGAGACAGCATGTCATGTGCTTCTAAACAGCCCGGTGGTCGCCACATACAGAGCAAAGTACTTCGGTAACCCAGATATACTCCGTGAGGTTGTCAGTAACACCAAGGCGCTGCTGGCCTTCTTTGAGGAGCTGGGGTGGGTCGAATAATCGATTTTCCCACCCGTACGCAAAATAACCTCATTGACGTGAAGTTGCGGATACCAGACCGTATTATGTACCTATTACCAATAATAAGTACTTAAGCCAAGAGTGTAGGTTTTAGCCAGTGTAGTTTGTTTTTTTTAACTAAAAACTTGAACGAACCTTCTCAAGAATCATTGCAACAACTTCCTTTGCCGTGCCCATCTTCATCTTTTCGATGCCAGCTTCTCCGTGCACTCCTGCTCCGAGCTCCATCTCATCGTGGGCTATTTCGAATAGTGGTGGCTGGTCTGGTGAACGAAAGAAGATGTTTAAATAACACAACCTGCTGCAGAATAAAAAATAATTAAAAAAAAATTAAATCGGCTTCAAAAAGAAATTGACTCAAAATTATGACATAACTTTAATTTTGGAAGTCGGTGTCTTGGGATCTGAACCTATTTTAGTTTTTTGCCCCGACTTCCGAAATTAAAGTTATGTCATAATTTTGAGTTAATTTCTTCATATTTATAAACATAATTAAATATATCGCAAGGTTGCCTGCTTGTCGGTCTTCTACAGATTGTACTTCGGAGAGTGTGCCTGAGAACTCCACGACCTTATTCCACCGGCCCCCTTCTACCATCGGACATCTAGACGCACTGCCAGTTACCATCCTTACCTGGTTGCTATTCCACCAATTCGCACTAAGCGCTTCCAAATGTCTTTTATAATGCGCACAGCAAAAGAGTGGAACTCACTACCTGCGTCTGTGTTTCCGAACGTATACAACCCTAATCTCTTCAAAGTGACAGTGAACAGGCTTCTTCTGGGTAAGCTCACTCCATCGTCGACTTTGTCTCTGTCACCTCCGACCTAGACTAGAGTCAAGAGCAAACCCATCACAAATAAAAAAAATAAATAAAAAACATTACGTTGTTTTCCAAATCATTAACACTACCCGTTTAGACGTGATCTACAGTTTAAAATCTTACCAGGCAATGAGCAGGCGCTCAGGCAGACTCCCAAGGTAGCCATGTACTTGTTGAACTCCGCCGCCTCTTTGCGGATGGCTGCCAGCTCGTAGCCTTTCACTGACAATGCACCAGCTAACTGAAAATAAATAAAAAACAAGATATCAGCCAGAAGTAATAAGTCGCACCTTTAATCAAAAACCGAAATAACTCAAAAATTTCGAGTTTTTACTATAAACTGAATTAATTTCGCACGGAGAATCGTTCAGTCCAACAGCTGACTCGATAACGCGATGAAAATGACAGATTTCTTTTTTTTGTGATAAATTTAAGCAATTAAGGTAGACAATGTCAAACTTTTAATACGTTTTCCCACAAAATAGAATTTTTTGAGTTATTTCGGTTTTTGATTAAAGGTGCGAAGTGGCCTCGTTGATCTAGTACTGAACTAAAGCGGGTAACAGTTCAAATACCTCGGAGTTTACGTTACTGAGAGCCTTGACGACCATGTGGACATAGAAAGGGAACGTAGGGCATTTTCGGTCAGAAGTAATAAATATGCTTTCATGCCATCGTGCGCAAGCGGCTCGCGTCGTTATTAAGCAGAGTCAGGGGTAGCACCAGCAGCATCCTACAGGTCATTGCAGATAAACAGGACTCAAATATCCTGAAAACATTTATTCGTGTTCAAACTTTATAACCCTACTTGTAATTATTATGGACATGTTCTGAAATAAAGATTAATTTAATTTAAATGTGGCGCGTGGCTTCCGGTCCTTTATAGGTTCGACCCTCGGGACGGGCAATATGGTGTTATTGGGCTATTACCATTTGGATTCTCAGCAGTAGTCCTAACATCTTATCAAATCCGGACGGATTTGTGGCCAGTTTATGGCCATAGGCTAGCCCCTATTATACGTATGTGACTTAAAACATAACTGCACTAAATACTAGCATATTGTGTAGGTACTAGGTATACCCGTTTCGATACAAGGTAAAGGAAAAGAAAATGTTTTACCTTATAAAAGAGCACCTCTCCCACCATGCTGCGTCCGCCTGTCTTATTCTGACTAGAAGCGACATCCTCACCAACAATTAGACCTTCAACCTGTTTGAAATAACATCATCAGTGTTTTACCAAAGTTATCACGATTCTGTTGAATGCTTTGTAGAAGAAGACAAGCACCTAACTATTACTTAAGTAAATCCTTAGATTTTCCAGTAAAACCTAAGATTTACCGAGTTGGTAAATCTTGGTTTTACTGGAGAATCTAATGGTAAAAGCCCGAACTGTTCTGTGATCATATTAATTGTTTTGTTTCCAAAAAAAAATGAGGAGTTCGTGGCTAAGTAATAACAGCCGCACGGGTCGATCCATCAAGTTAAGCTACGCTTACCGGGGTGGGTCTGTGGATGGGTGACCATCATTTCATACCGAGATTCCTCCGTGCCTCGGAAAGCACGTTAAGCCGTTGGTCCCGGCTGTCATTCGTGGATCTTTGAAAGTCGTTACGGGTCGTCAGAAGCCCGAAAGTCTGACAACCAGTCTTACCAAGAAGTATCGTATTACCCAGTAACTGGGTTGTGGAGGTCAGATAAGCAGTCGCTCCGTGTGAAATACTGGTATTCAGCTGCATCCAGTTAGACTGGAAGCCGGAGGCAGATTGATTGTTTCCAAAAAAATCCAACATTTAGCAACTGTCATTGGCAAAACAGCATGTAACGAACTCTACACATAATGGTAAAAGCCCAAAAAATTGTCTCTTTAGGGTCCCGTACCTCAAAAGGAAAAAACGGAACATTTATAGGATCACTCGTGTGTCTGTCTGTCGTCTGTCCGTCTGTCACAGACAATATGCTCCGAATCTAATAGACCGATTAATTTGAAATTTATGAATTTCTGTGACCCAAACTCGGACGTGTAACGTAAATAAATGAATTTTTAATATGGAGGTCAATTTTTGGGCGCAAATAAGAAAATTAAAAAGAAGTTTTGCAAACTGTACAGTGTGTATATCAAATGAAAGGGGTTACTGTGAGGATCCGAAATATATATATTTTTTAATAATTTTATAATAAATTGTTATAAAGGTGTTTAAGAAAATAGACGACCATTGACCATTCCCCCCCTTATCTTCGAAACTACTGAGCCTAAAAGTGTGGAAAAAATACAGAAAATAGTTCTATGACTATAGATTACAGGAAAACTTATAAGAAGTCTATTGTCTTAAAATAACATGGTGAATCTCTCAATATTGTGTGTACAAACTACGAGTAACATTTGCAGTAGTAATGTATGGGAGAACATGTTTTTCAACTACACTGTTAAGTTTTTTCTTGAGATGAATTCATCCCAACTACGGAACCCTTAATTGTTCGTAGTCCGACACGCACTTGGCCGGGTTTTTTTTTCATAAAATCCTTACATTTACCAACTCCTGTTGGTAAATCCCAAGATGTACCAATATAAGTACGGGCTTTTACAGTAACAGATATAAACCAACCTTGATTCCCGAAATCTTAGCTTTTTCAATAGCTTTGCCGAAGTTTAACCTGTCTCCTGTATAATTGCCGATGATCACCAGAACACCGCCTGAAAATTGTAAGTTTATTGTAAGTTACCTATAAAAGGATGTATTTAGAATTACCTACCTTATTTCTTGACTGTACTACCGATATTTGTCAAGTGGTCGAGCGAAATCTGATTATTGACGTGGGATCCTTGATTTGATTCTAGGTCGGGCAAAAGCGTTTTTAGGTTTGTCTACTTTAGAAAACCTTAGCGGTAAGGAGTCCCTAATTCGCAGAAACCAGGAGTGACGATATGATTTATAGGTCATCATCATCTGGCTTGCCTTTTCCTACCTAAGTTCGGATTGGCTTCCAATCTAATCGGATGCAGATGAATACCAGTATTTTACATGGAGCGGCTGCCTATCTGACCTCCATAACCTAGTTACTGGGTAACACGATAACCATTTGTAAGACTGTCAGACTTTCGGGCTTCTGACAACCCGTAACCGACGGCCTATATCTACAAAAGACAGCCAGGACCACCCGGCTTAAAACGTGCTTTTCGAGGCACGGAGGAGTCTTGGTATGTAAAGATGGTCACCAATCCATGAACCAGTATTTTATCTTTATTAAACTGTATTAAATTTGCGTGAAGGTAGGTACTACATACCTAGTTGATAAAACTAATATTTTTCCTTTTTTTCCATACAGCGTGTGGACTATGCTTATCGCTTTCCAGTGTCTAACCAATTATTTAACTACTCGTTAGGTAGATAAACAAATTAAGACGTACAGTGACGATTTATGGTTCAAGTATGATAGATGACATAAACTAGAAGTAGTAGACTTTATGTTAGAAAGAGAAGGATGTTGTTTTGTCACCTGAATTATATTTGTACAGCTGTGCTATCGCGTAAAGGACATGTCCGGTCGGAGGAGAAGCAAACACTCCGCCAGCTACTGCACCGGCCAGGAGACCAGCTCCCACGAAACCTTTCAGATAACAAAATATACTTAGTAAAAATTAGGTTATGGTTATGACTTATGAGTCAGGCATAGGTCATAGGGATGAGTGAGGCATAGGTCATATGGGGGAGTGAGGCATAGGTCATAGGGGTGAGTGAGGCATAGATCATACGGGGGAGTGAGGCATAGGTCGTAGGGGTGAGCGAGGCACAGAGAATAGGGGTGAGTGAGGCACAGGGAACAGAGGTGAGTGAGCCATGGGTCATAGAGGTCAGTGAAGATGGGTTGTAAAGGTGAATGAGGCATAGGTCATTGGGGTGAGTGAGGCATAGGTCATAGGGGTGAGTGAGGCATATGTCATAGGGTGAGTGAGGCATAGGTAATAAGGGCGAGTGAGACATAGGTCATAGGGGTGAGCGAGGTACAGGGCATAGATGTGAGTGAGGCATGGGTCATAGAGGTGAGTGAAGCATACATTTTGAATGCATAGGTATCTACCAATGATGCTTCATACAATGATATTTAGCAGCTGACGGACGACACCTGCTGGAAACAGGCTCACCTACGCCATATGATGAAATAAATAAAACAGTATTCTTACCTGAAGCAAAAGGCTCATGTCCTGAACCACCACCTCCAAGAATAGCCACTCTCCCAGTGTCGCTCTGAACAACAAGAATAATTTGTTAGAATAAAAAGCTCCTTTACCCAATATTGAAAATCGGATTCCAAAATAACAGACCAAGTGACCCTTGGTCTGTTACACCTGTTGGATCTGATGAAGGCAAATAGGCACAACAACGATGATCGCAAACACCATGCCGCAGCAAAAAAATGAGTAAATAAAAAAATAAAAAAAAACAATATGACCTATTTTGTCTCCCAATAATCTCATACAGTCGGAGGCATCTTCTTTTTAACAATAAAGACCTTTTGTCTCCGACTGCATGATTGTTTGAAAACAAAGTAGGTCATCTGGTTCCCATCTTTTTAAAGTTCACTTTTTACGCAGTCGGATGTTGATTTTTTAAATTCACTTTTATTATTGTACACCTTTTAGTTAGGATTATAGTCTCTCACTGTATTAAGTAATGCTTTAGAAAACGATCGTTAAGAGGCTACCGAGCGCACAGTGGCGCCCTCATCGTTTGTTTTGTTATTTCTTTTAATTTAAAAAGAAAATGCAAAAACTAAGCACGTTAAGTTGTACTCCACAAGACTATACGTTATTATTATTACAAACAGTAGTTTTATATTGTTAAGTTTTATTGTAATCATTAAAACGGAAAAAAGTGGCCACCATTTCCCGTTTTAAGGATTACAATAAAACTTAACAATGTAAAACTACTGTTTATAATAATAATAACGTATTGTCTTGTGGAGCACAACTTAACGTGCTCATTTTCTGCATTTTCATTCTAAAATAAAAGAAATAACCAAACAAACGATGAGGGCGCCACTGCGCGCTCGGTAGTAGACACACAACGACTATTAAATTGCAGCCTACCCTCATCGCTCAAAATTGCTGGGTTGTTTCTTGCGTGTAACCTACCTTCTTCTGATTTGTATATTTTGTACTTTTATGCTAAAACGGTCAAGTAGGTATTGTTGTAATGTTAGTTTTAAGTTTTAAGATACATACCTAATTGTTTTTGTTTTTTATTTACGCTTACTGGCAGATAACATTGTTCTAAACCTATTTATGTTTTCTCTATAAGTGAATTTGTAATTCTTTTGACAAATAAATATCTTGGCTCCAACAGTTCGAAATATTTTTTTTTTTAAGATTTCGCATTACATTTAAACATATAACTAGTATACTTATATTTTTGTAATCACCCTTTAAAACCCTTCATTTTGATACCCTACTCATTAGGTTTGTCAGATTTTTTTGAAATACATTTTGGCGCCAAAAATCCGCCGTTTTGATTTTTTTAATAATTTTAATATACCCAGTGACACCCGCGCAATAAAGATGTATCTAAGGAGATATCATTCACCAAAATCGATTCAGCCGTTTAGGCTACAGGAGGTCACAATAGAACGGACATACATACATAATGTACATACATACGCACGAAGAACATTACTCTCCTTCTGGGTCAGTCGGGTAAAGCTGAAGAGTTTGTTTTTTTTGTCTGTTTGAACGCACTAATCTCTGGAACTATCAGTCGGATTTGATCAATTATTTTTGCATTTGATAGCCCAATTCTTGAGGAAGGCTATAGGCTATTTATCATCACGCTACGACCTTTAGGAGCCGAGCAAAATGATACATGTCAGAAAGAACGCTACGTGGAAACGGAGTAATAGTCCGGGCAGGCGATGCAATGCGACGCGGTGGGTCGGGGGAGCAAGAAATTTCACGCGGACGAAGTAGCGGGCTGAAGCTAGTAGGACTTAAAAACTAGTCAAAAGGGATGATGACTAAAAAATGTTTTTTTGTCCGTCATGTAGATTATTAAAATATATTGGACACGTATTTTTTCTTTTTCTACGTAATCAAAAGGTTACGGCGATACATTGAGTTAAAATGTGGCATGACGTCACGTCTTTGTAGATTTTATACGTAGAAGTGACGTAGCGAGCCCCCACTCCCGAACTTTAATGCGAGTTATCTAAGTCATTTTTTATTAATATGATAAAGCAAAAAATACGTGTCTAATATTTTTTTATTATCTGACTGACGGACTAAATAGAATTTCTTTTTTTTTACCCAGGCATCATCCCTAATATGGGTGATCGTACTATTCAACACTGCCTACCCCATCGGGCAATACGTATGTATATGCGTGATTCTATGTAATGCATACCTTTTGCCTGACGGTGATGACCCTGTGCTTGGGATGCAGCTGTAAGCACGGGTAGGTAGCCACCACGCCTCGCAGGTTATCGTCCACGCACGTCTCCGGGGAATTTATGATCTTCTTCGTTATTGGCTTGTTTGAAGACATCTGTATTTAATTTTAATTAAAGTATGTAGGTACCTACCCGAACTTAGCACTTTCCTACTAATTAGATTTAGCTGAATCAGTTCTCCGATTGATGGGCCACTAGATAGAATACTTACCTACAAGAGGCATTCTAGTTCATCATTTTGTTATTAGAGCTGTCTAAACAATTTTAGGCCTATTCGCTTGTTATTCGCAGCTTCACAAACTTGCAATAATATAACAACACAGTTGGTATTATTCAATACGACATCTATCTATTTCCTTAACAACTCGGTAATAAATTAAGAGAGACAATACGGCTTACCTTGTCTTGCGTCCGGCACAGCTCACGATAACAGACTGAACCGAGCTAAACAATTACATAAGAGATATAATCATTATCAACACGAAAGTTTACGACCCCTGACTTATCAATATCTTGACAGAAAGTAAAATATTTAGGCTAAATATACTAGATGGTCTTATCTACTTAATGCTGGTGGTCAGTTTACACTGTGTATGTACCAACTAACAAACACAACAATGGATATTATTCCTTTGGGCTGTGCCGATGCGACATGCCGACCAGTGTGGCCGAATGCCGAGAAGCAACTACTTACATCACTTGTGTTTTGCGATTATCCTATTGGTTGAATTGGTTCGTCTCTCAGTTACAATGTTAATCTTGCTTAGTACTGCATAGCTAAGCTATAAATAAATACCATTTGGATTCTTAGCGGTCTCCTCTGGATTAAAATCACTCCCTTCTATCTAGACTCATTTCTTCTACTTCGGAAATGTTAGTGAACCACTGAGACGATTATTTTTGAAGTGAAAACGCTCAACTCCGGATTTACGCCTAGGCAAACAAGGCACTGGCCTAGGGACCCAAACCGCCTAGGGGCCCCAAAGCTACCCCGACCTTGGCTGGATAGCAAAATTCTACAGACCCCGCGCACTTTTACAGGAAAGAAAAAGAAATCTGATCTCTCCGAGGCAGGATGCTAAAAAATTTCGAGCTCGCTTCGCTCGCTCTTACTACTACTAAAGTACTTTTGGAAAGCCACCGCGGCACGCTTTGTGAAATATTTATCATGTAGGTTTTTACAAAAATACTATAAAGAAAGAAAGAAAAATATTTTATTTGGGACGAGAAAAGTAATAGTGTAGGTAATTTGAGTGTTAAAGAGTACGAGGAAAAGAAAGGTCGATTTATGACGATCGTTGAAGAAATTAAATATAGCGACAACGACAATATATAGTAATTAAATTCGATTAAAAATATATATTTCTGTACTAGGTAGTGAATTTTATTTACTAAACTTCCAAAATTGTTTCGGGATGGGTGGGGCTAAAATGTCAAGTTCCTTGGGGCCCTGGGTCTCTTAAGTCCGGGCCTGATCACGCTGTTAAGTTTTTTGGTAGGGAAAAATCTTTTGAGTAAGCGCACGGACAAAGACTATTATTCTCTTTGCGCACGGAACATAAAAAATAGAGTAAGCATCAACTCGTCTTCACTTCTGTCGCAGTCCACATGACTCGACTACTTTTTTAAAATATATGTTTAACAATGAGAAAACTCTGAGGACGACGGACGAGACAACAGAAGATAATACTGTAAAAAAGAGGTACTAGTTTACCTAAATATTTTGTTACATTATTTACCAAGCGAGCGAAGCGTGTCTGCTTCAAGTCTGGCAAAAATTTGCTTTCGTCTGTCAGTTTGTTGCATACTCCTCTACAGAACGTATTTTACAACCGATCTGGACGAAACTTTCTATACAGGTTTTACGAACTTATAGATTTTTTGCCGTCGGGGATTTTTGATTCAAAATCAAAATCAAAATCAAAATCAAAATCAAAAGTCATTTATTCAAACTAGGCTGAGAATCAGCACTTTTTGAACGTCAAAATTACATAAGACAGTCCCCCAAAAACGCCCGCCCTTCACCACTTCCTAGTGCTTTAGCTGGGGAGAAGAAGTGGCGCAACAAACTCCCCAGCAGCACAGCTGTCTGTTCAGTTAAAAAAATGATTCTATATAATACTGCGCATAATAATTTATTTACATTACGCAACACAAAACATTAAATTAAATTATTTGCTATAAGTAAGCTAGCACACGCCAATATACCAAAAAAAAAAAAACGAAAACAATACTCAAGCAGAAACAAAATACAAAACTAAAAACGTAAGCAGAACTTTATACCTAAATAAAAGCCTCCAGTAATAAAGGGCGTGCCCACTTACATATAGCCGTACATGTAGTCGTAACTCACAAGTCACAGATAGGGATAAACTAGGACCATCGAAGTAAAATCAACAACGAGTTAAATTACTAATAACAAAACAAAACCAAGGTCAGCAAGACGACCTGTCACCACAAGCAGCACCCGTTCACGAGTATAACGCAAAGATCAGCCATTACCCCCCTCGCCATATTTGAGGGAAGGAGACAACCCGACCCCCGACGCTACCGCAAGCAGTGACATCTAAGGGAGCATGACGAACTTGCTGCCGGTTGCTCGGGCAAGAAAAACTATGATCAATTGTCGAGGTCACTAGCTAACCACATATTGCAATACCACTCATAAAAAATAAATAAACATTGAAATGAGTAGATTATGTCAATAATAAATAAAAATAAAATTAAAATAAATTGACCTTGAGAGTCAAAGAAAATAAATAATTATATGAACTCATATAACCTGTCAGTAGCTATGCTAATTCTGGAGAAAGAACATAAACATTGTCTTAAGCTAAACACAGCGACCAACTATTCTTATCGTTTAAGTAATCGTTGATAGAATAGTACTTATGCCTTTGAACAAAGGTTAGATTTTACTTTAGCTTTGAACGCATTAAAGGGCAAATCTAGCAAAGAAGAGGGTAGCTTGTTATAAAAAGTTATACCAAGCCCAACAAATGAGTTATGAACCTTATGAAGCCGGTGAAATGGAGCACGTAATTTGTCCTTATTTCTGGTGTTAACATTGTGAATATCACTGTTTTTAGTGTATAAATGTATATTTTGTCTAATATATAAGATGTTGGCGAAGATGAATTGTGATGCCACCGTGAGAATACCAATCTGTTTAAAAAAATCTCTCAAAGAAACTCTGGCACCGAGCTGGTAAATTGCTCGAACAGCTCGTTTCTGAAGAACAAATATATTTTGAATGTCAGCGGCTTTGCCCCAGAGCAGAATACCATATGACATAACGCTATGAAAATAACTAAAATAGACTAACCGAGCTGTATCAACGTCAGTGTATTGTCTTACTTTCCTGACGGCGTAGGCGGCTGAACTGAGCCTTCCCGCTAGGCTTGATATATGTGGGCCCCACTGAAGTTTGGCATCTACTGTTATACCCAGAAAAACTGCCGAGTCTACAGTTTTAAGCATCTCTTTATCTAAAACGATGTTGGGTCCTATATTTCTAACATTCGGTAAGGCAAACTTTATACATTTCGTTTTTTTAGCATTGAGAACTAAGTTATTTGTCGTAAACCAATCTGTAACCATTGAGAGTGCACTGTTTACGTCGTCAAAATCTAAGATTGGAAGAAGTAGGTACCTCCAAAAAGGGGCGAAAAGCGGGTTACTGGATATTTCCGCCCTATGAGATCCGATTTCGATAGTTCTTCTGTATTTGAAATGTAGTAACTTTAAGTTGGTCTCATAAAAATTTGGCGATAATCTGATGAAAAAAAAACATGGTAATTATCCCCTTTTTAAATAACTTTAGTGGTAGGTACTTTTAATTGTTGCAAAAAAGTTTGTAAGTAACAACACACCATACGCAAATAAAAATATAAAGTTTATCTTGTCGCAAGCATAAAAGTTATCACTAGCAATTAGATGACATAATAAGCATTCTTGAGGGATAAGAAACGTTTACTGGTTTTAATATCTCAATACCTAATCGATACAACAAATTAATGTTCTGTCACCGCTACTAGTTATGGTAGGGGAGGCCGCGATGTTTTTGGTGATTTACTCGAGCGTCGTCGGGTCCTATTGGATTTTGAAGATTAAATTGTAGAAAGAAAAAAGGTTATGGTAAGCCGCTACAGATTTTAAAAATGCAAAAAAAACTGTCACATGGATTTACTCGAGCGCGTCAGATATTGATAGTGTATATGTCCAGCGTGTTTCTGATAACGGAGGAATGTTAATCTGCCAGTTAACATGTTGGGGGTGGCCGTACGAAGGAGTTGAAAATGGGCATAAAAAAATGATTCAAGCGCGTCAGATTTTCAGAAGGGACGTTGAAGAAACCCTAAAGGAGCTCCTATTCAAAAGACTGACGATTTGGACGCGACCAAAACTCATGGCTGATTTTTGAAAATGCAAAAAAATATCGTGACATTGTAATACTCGAGCGCGTGCGATTAATATACAGACGACGGTTCAGCTTGATGTCCTTGTCATGAAACCGTCAGATTAAGGAAATTCCAGATTGGTTCTAATTATTGCTTATGATTAACCCCCCCCCCCCCGCGCCTCCACTAAAAACCAAAGTTTTGTATGGGACAATTTCAAGTTTCGTCATGTCCGTCTGTCTGTCTGTCCGCGGCTTAGGTCGACTTAGTATAAGTACTAAAAAGATGTAATTTGTGTAAATAAAATCTTGTAAAAAAAAATATTTGTGGTGCCTCGTAAAGTGAGGATGAATATTTATTTAACATTTTTCTTTTCTGTGCCATTTCTTGACTATCATATACATTATTATACTGTATAATCTGGAACACGTTAAAAAAAAATTGTAAAAAAAACCACAGCGAACAGCGATGTGGGCTGCAATATTGTTTTAATGTTTTGTGTATTTCTTGTTTCTGTTTTATATAGTAGGTAGGTGTTAGTTGTTCCTTATGAATTAAAGAATAAAAATATCTATCCCATGGTGTGGGGTGTCGTTGGGTAGACCGTTCAAAAATATTGCGAATGTGTGAAAACCATTTTTTCGATTCGGGATCTGTTTGTGAAATATTAAGTTTTAAAGTGCAAATTGTTATTGGATATGAGGAAAAAATATATGTCTCAAAAAAAAAACCTAGAGTCGACAAAAAAAAATGTGCGGCACATCAAAAATCGATTAACCATCGGGTATAATTTATATTTAGGGATTGTTGACGACGGTGTCGCGATCCGTGTAGCATGTAGTTTTTAATTGTTTTTAAGCTGTAGTTTTTTTTTACTGTAATATTTTAAGTAGGTACCCATGTGTAACCTTAAGTATGTTTCATATTACGATTGTGTTTTTTATTTTTAAAATAAATCGAAGGCCAATAAGAACGGACTGCACACGGGCGCTCTTATTGGTTCATGCGCGAAGTCTTCACCCCGCCTACCGCTGCGGTCGCCATTGCAATAGATCGAACTCATCGAACGATGAGGGACAAAAACCACGCGAATACTACCTACATGCGTTAAAAACGCGCGCCCGCGCATTCCGTCCTAGTAGTCTGTTTTACCAATAAGTTTCGTATTTTTCTTTAATTTCTCACCACCAGCCACTACCTAGTAGCTACGGGGATTTCAGTTCGGATTAAATAAAACGTAGTAAGCAATGTTCCATGAATAGTTTGAGAAAGATAACGTAGAAGCACAGTCTAAAAATCATACAGTCGTCCAACGAAGACGTCTAGACAGGGCAATCGTGCGGGGTGTGAGGGGCGAGACGCGGGTAAGCCGATCCCGAACTGCGAACAAAACGATGTCAGTAGTTCGGGATACGTCATTCAGGGCCGACAAGTGTTTATTTTTTATTTAAAATGGTGCATGCAAAGTGTGCTGTGAGTGATTGCAAGTCTTCATCTTACATAAATAAAGATCTGCGGTTTCATCAGCTTCCACGCACAGAAGTAAGGTAAATAAATCTGTTTTGTTATTGTAGAGTACATAAATAATTTTATTTGTAATGTCGTGCCACGTTGATAACGCTAATAAAATGGTCGACCGGCGCACGGTAAAAAAAAATGTTAATAGGTTATCGCACACGGCTTCCATCTGTTTGGAAATCCTACTAATATTATAAATGTGAAAGTGTTTGTTTGTATGTTCCGTGTCAAGATGGTGGACTTTTTTATTATTTACTAAGGGTGAATTTCGAGATGGTAGACCTAATTTTTTATAGTATGATATGGGTGTCAACTTTGAGTCTAATTGGGGTGCTTGTTACGAAAAAGCCATCCTTTTAGAAATCCAAGATGGCGGACGTCATTTTTTTATAATTTGATATGGGTGTCAATTTTGAGTATAATTGGGGTGCTTATTAGCAAAAAGCCATCCTTTTTGAAATCCAAGATGGCGGACGTCATTTTGTTATAATAAGATATGGGTGTCAATTTTGAGTATAATTGGGGTGCTTGTTACGAAAAAGTTTTATTATAATACTACTATCAATATTGATCTGCAATAAATAAATAATTTTGTAAATATTGTTTATTTGTGACAACCCCGGCCGATGCGTTACTGTCTAGACGATGTCGGCATTTTACACAAGATCAAAGGCGTCGTCCTACTGTATGATTTTTATACTGTGGTAGAAGTATCGTTAATTTGCTAAAGATGATACAATAATTTAAAAAAAATGTACTGGTCCTTGAAGTCAAACGTGTAAGTATAAATGTTACAGATTAATACAGATGGGACACACCGCAGTTTAGGTATGAAGCTATAAGCACGTGGTGGGCCCATGTCACTGGGCTGTGCGCAGGTGCACTGCTGGGCCAATTCAGTAGGACTGCCGCGCGCCGTCTGGTCGCACGTCAATTCAATACTACGTGCCGTGTCGCTCGTCCGTTCGTCGCACAGTGTGTAATATGTCGTATCTAGCGTCAATTTATTCAATACGTCATATTTATTTTTCATCTCGTAGCATAGTTAATATATTATATTAAACTGAAACTTTTTTGGACATACTAAAGGGTTTCGTCTAACTTAATAATATATGTGGGTAGTCAGCTACTTACATATATTATTGAGTACGGCAGCAGAGCCTTTGTTTATTTTAATTTAAAATTTAGAATTACAATAAAATATTACTCACCGTTATGCTCGTCTGCCGACAAATATCTACGATCCACTCAATCTCAGGGCAATGACGCGCTCCCTTTCGTTCTGCGTCAACTGAGGCGCCATTTTAATGTTCAGCAACACACTTTACCACAACTTTACATACAACTACACGAATTTTTAATGTGGAACACGCAGGAACACGTTATGATCCTAACCACAGAGTACATACCGAAATGATCCTAACCGAGGTTCGACTCGACTGTGACTGACGTTCGTTTAATTTCGTTAAGGGTCGGAAGAACTCGGGAAGCGGCGGCGGACGCGCAGGGGCGCGGAGGGGGTGGGTTATTCCTAGTGAGACATGACAATTGGCTCCTAATTATTAGTATGTGCAACCATTGGTTAATTTTAGAAACGTTGGAAATTCCACCAATCACGCCGAGGATACTTTCTTTCTAACGCTCCATGCTGCGTCGTAGTTATAGATATGTATAGGGTTTAGCTTGACGTGCTGGCGTCTGTACATAAGTAAGTAGATAGCCTAGCCTAAGAAACTACCTACTAGTTTTTTACGCGAGCGTAGGTAGGTCACTCGTGTGTCACTTATTTCACCCTATCCACTTATTTATTTATTAATCTAAGGTATTCTACTCGGTCGAAAAAGCAAAATACCTACCTATAAAAAAGAAATAAATTACGTACATAGTAGGTAGGTATATAAAAACTTGTTTATAGTCTGACCTTTCGAAGTTTCCATATTTGTACAGACGCCAGCACATCACGCTACTACAATCTGTCAGATTTCTTTAATAGATTTTCGACTTTATTGCTAATGCATTAGGTTCAAGGTTGATTGGGAAAATCTGACAGTTTCGGGTAGGTTGACCTGCTGGCGTCTGTACCTTGTGTGAGGTTTGTGGTAGTCGATTTAGTAGTCGATATTTTATACGATTCTACTTAGTACGAATGATTATAATATGATGCAATCAATTTATTGAAAAACACAATTTGTTACTATTTCTTCATTAGTCGAATTATCTTTTATTTCCATCCAATGACGTAATAACCATATGTAAACGGATGGAAGTGTAGCCACAATACATAATAAACCATTTTATTATGAATACAATTGTTTATTACTTCACCTGATAACACGAAAATTGCATTAAAAAATATCAGACAGGAGCTCATGTCAAAATCCTTATCGCATTTTATAGGAATGAATCTTTTTGAAAACATAAATTTTCACCAATACAGTCAATTGCCAATGAATAACCATTTAATAATACTTATAAAAGCCGTAATGGCAAAATATATATAAACGTAAGATTACACTATTTAACTAAGATCGCAACACCTAAACTGTCCAAGTTTTAAATAAATATTTACATTTTACTGGCCAATAAAATCCATGTCAATAAAAGTCTTGAAGTTTTACTTGTGTTCTCCTAGTCTAGATTCAAGTTGTATTAAATTTCACTAACTTTAGTTAGTTAATATTCCAATTCTGATCAAGTTTCACTTATATGGAGTACGTATATTCGAGGGAAACTCCTGTATCATTTTATTTTCACAGTCAATAAATCTTTAGGAAAAGAGCAAATAATATAGGTAACTGAATTTCATCGATATTTTTCTATGATTACACCACTTAACATCACTAGTTGCGTAATTTGCGCATGTGTGTTTATTCTGAGTCCGTAGCTACAGGTGGATGCGCCGCCCTTTTTTTTTTGCGTGTGTTTTGTTAGTGAGTTTTATTAGTGTTGCTGTAAGTTTCTTTGTGTGCGGGAGAAATATGAGCTCGTGTGTCGTTGTTATAGTTTTAGTTTTGTGTTAGTAAATTAAGTGGGGGCAATGTGGAGACATCTGGAACAGGAATAATTTTGTGTACAAAGCAGATCTCCTGTGTTTTAAGATATGTGGTCCTGTCATTCTGTCATTTTTGACTTCAGCATCGCCGATCGCGCAACCTCGCAATCCGCAACGCAGCGCCCGAGACGGCCCGTCCGAATCACCAAAGTTAGCGTTCATTCAAGTTATGATTTAAAGGTATTGATGATTTTGTCGCTGTCATTGCATGATGAAATGATTTTATAATATCGATGATTTTTACATGTGACATGATATCGGTCTCATCTCTATCAGGAGTAATACTGTGCGGGTAATGCTATAGATTCTATAGAAGTTTGAGTAAGATGAGTATGAGTGGGAGGAAGATGAAAAACGAGGTGACAGTGACAAAGTCTACGATGGTGTGAGCTTACCCAGAAGAAGCCTGTTCACTCTAACTTTGAGGAGATTCGGGTTGTAAGCGTTCGGGAACACAGACGCAGGTTAGTGAGTTCCACTCTTTTGTTGTGATCATTATGAAGGATGTTTGGAAGCGCTTAGTGCGAATTGGTGGAATGGCAACTAGGTATGGATGGTAACTAGCATTGCGTCTAGATGTTCGATGGTAGAAGGTGGTCGGTGGCATGAGTTTGTGGAGTAGGAACTCCACAAACCGCCGGTGAGTGTGCTCAGGAGAGCACACTCACCGGCAGCGATGAGCCAAGGTGTGAAGCTCGGCATCCACCAGTTTAAGGTCGCTAATGAGCTTCTTAGCTCTGCGTTGGTATTTAGCTGAGCCATCCCAAAGCTGGGTGCAATACTCCATGCAGGATCGGACTTAAAGCGTCAAGGGGGCCTAAAACAGCCACTTTGTCAGAATCATAATAGGATAATATTATGAATCATATTGAAAATCGTAAAATGGTCACCAACTGACAATTCATGTTATTATCTGGGGGGTAAAAATAGGCGTGAGTGCGACGCGGCGGTCAGTAGTTAGCGAAACTGGATCAGCATCAATTGCGAGCTGTCATGTTACCGCACCGACTTAACACCTCTTCGATAGAAACGGCTAAAAAGATTAAACGCGTTTGGACCGGGTACTACTAGCGATCGCTTCTGGTATAAGCGCTTTGACAACGGCGATATAATATGCGAAGACCAATCTCTTTCAGGCCGACCCACCGGCTTCGACTAAGATGCTTTGCGCCACGAACTTACGATTACAGTACGCGCGATTTAGAGAAGGCACTTGGAGAATCCCGCACGACCCTAGATCACCTCAAGTTAATGGGATACCGTAAAGTGACGTCACGATGGACACCTCATGCGCTAACCGACTACGACCGGGCCATTCGTGACGCCATTCGTGACGCCATTCGTCAAAATTTGCTGCTTCGTCCGCACAGAGATGATTTTCTCAAGGATATTATTACATGTGACGAGAGCTGGTTACTTTATGAAACTGACAAACGTAATGCCTCTTGGCTTCCTCGCGGTGAAAACCCACCAGCTCAGACTAAACCCAAACAAGGCGGTTGTAAAATTATGTTGTCTGTTTTCTGGGATTGGCAAAGTATGATTTTCTGGGAACTTCTCGAAAACTTAAGCAAACTATCAACGCCAAGCTGTACACGGAGCAGCTTCGCAAACTAGCAGAGGTTTTACAAACTAAGCGGCCGAAATTGCGAAATGGCTCATTGCGCCAAGTTAACACATAAACAGCTAGAGGAGCTGGGATGGTTTGCTGTTCCACATCCATCGTATAGCTCGGACCTTGCACCTTCAGACTTTTATTTCCAGGTCTCTAATGCCCCTTACTGGGCAAAAAGTGTTAAAATTCTGTGAGTCTTAAAACAGAACCCGTACATTTCGTTTAAGTCCCACCCTCTCTCCTTTTGGGAGAAGGGTATTCAAACTTTGCTCAGTAGGTGGCTGACTGTAGTTCATAACGAGGGAGATTACATCATTGATTAATGTAGCTTTTATTAATGAAAACATATTACGTATTAAATTGCTTTGACTGGCAAGGTTTTATAGAACAACACAATACCAACAATTATGCTGAGGCATCAGTCAGTGTAGGTATTTAAAGATATTGTATTGCAACGCTGCAAGGTTTTTTAACTGTTGTGCTTTGGTAGATTTCTTCACTAATGTGTTCAATGCGTACCACGTGAAGCGTTTGTTGAAGTTCGCTCATAATAGGAAACCATCTAGAAAAGGCGCTACTAGTTTTTTTTTTTTACAAAAACAAGGACTTATACTCATACAATACATGGAAAATGAGAAAATGTTTCATGTCAATTCAAAGAAAAATACCGAAAAAATGTACACAATATTAATAGACAGTGTTTGCTGCGATTGTGTTGATGGAACAAAGGGGATTTTCTGTAAACATTTATATTTAGTTGAACATATAACCTGTGGTTTGAGAAATCACCGGGTCTAACAAATACTGCATCAAATCACGTGTGCTAAAATTGTGTTAGGGCCCCACGTAGGATACGACTTTCTATCATGACATGAATGAAAATTTACTAGAAAATGATCACGAAGTTAAAAACGAAGAGCTTTCCTATAAAGCTAAAGAAAATTCTGAATTTAATGAACCACTGGAACTAAACAATCATCAAAAAAAAAAATTAAAGCAATTGCGAACAAGAACATAATCAAGCAATTGCGAAACTAGAAAAAGCTTTTGGAAACTTCGTCGAGGTATTAAAGTCCTCTCCAACTCCAACAACTTTACCACCTGTGTTAAGACTTGCCAACTCTATTGAAAAAATAAAAACTCCTGCACAGGCGGAAACATTTATTTTTTACAAAAAAAAAAAAAATGCGCAGGAGCTCTATAACCAATCAACGTCTATGTCCAGAAGAAAAGAGAGAGGCCGGGGCAAGAGCGGTAACAGGAAACAATCCGGTCGTTCTACAAATAACGAAACATTTAAAAAAAAAAACGATAAAAGTGAGAAAAAATTTTCATCTGAATTTACCCAATCCTAAGTAGTTTAAGTGTTCATTGTTAACTTACTTAACTTACAGATTACCCGCACATTCAAGCGCCGCGTTGGAATGGTTGGATCTTTTCTATCTTTTAGGAGTGGTCATTAAATAATAAACAGATAATGTGTTTTACTGAATTACTTACGTATGTATAATAAATTAATCATTAATTAACACTGTACATTAAAACTAAGTCCCTACCTATTAAATTAAACTTAACACAACATAAATGCACTACCTACAGTAGGTACCTAACACCTTAGGTACCTAAGATATTTTAATACATATTTACATTCAAATTTAATCCAAAACTTACGGAGCTCCAAATTGTATAATAGTATAAAATTACCCTTGAACGATATAATTGTACATAGAAATCACTGTTCACCGTTCATCGGTACAGACGCCAGCACATCAAGCTGCTACAATCTGTCAAATATCTTTAATAGATTTTCAACTTTATTGCTGAAGCGTTAGGTTCAAGGTTGATTGGGAAAATTTGGCAGTTTCGGGTAGCTTGATGTGCTGGCGTCTGTACAAAGAGACAATTTTCAGCCGCTACCTACAACTAGACAAAGTTAAAATTGAGCGTGCGACCAATTCAGCTGGCGCGTGATTGGTCACAGTTCCAACCTAACCTGTAATTGAATATCATTCAGGCCGCTAGTTGAACGGCCGCCGTTTAGTTAAAAGGCTAGGCGGTTAACCAAACGGCTAAATAAACCTGTTGGCTGCGACATATACATATTTTGAACAACTTATTAACAATAAGTAGGTAGGGAACATTTAAAAATTCATTCCATCCTTGTCAATTTCAAACAATAGACAGAAATAGAACGTAATTTTAAAATCGTTTAGCGCTAAAAGTTTTTAGTCATTTAGACCTGTGTTCACCGACATTCAAACCGCCGGCTATGTATTCAAACAGTTGGTTTATGTCAAACTTCCTAAGGAAAGAACTGATTAAATATCTAAACAGCCCTTATGGTGCAAGCGGGCTTTGGCTTTAACTTTTACGAGGCCACATGACCAACTTACAAAGAACATGGCCAATTTCTGTATGGGCGTTGGCATAGTTATTGAATTCAATGTACACCAATGATTTTTGGTGTTTTATATTCGTGAATATTGTTACATTAAATTGCAATAAATAAAACACATAAAGAACTTGTCATTACAACAGACTAGATGAAAATAGTTTCACTAAACCTTTAGTCAGATTACTGGCCATAAGTGCACAGAATAGGATTTGCTATTAAAAACCATAAGGCGTTTTAATTATTTATTTATTTATAAAATAAAACAAAAGAATAGGTATAAATAACAATTATTTATTTATTAAAGAGAATAAATAAAATTATTTTGTTACATTGTAATATGCCTGTCCTAGATGCCTACCTAGATAACTCATACATTACAGTGATGAGTTAGTGTCAAACGAGTCACATCTCAACCAGCTTTGAGAAAACAGAATATAGAAAGAAAGAAAGAAAAACATTTATTTCGGTCGCACACAGGAAAGAAAAAAACAACACAGAAAGAAAAACATAAACAAATACATTATTTTATAATTGTGATTGCGGGACAAAGATTAGCAAAGATTTGTTTTTTTTTTCTAATATTCTTGAATTGTTAACAATATGTTATCTAAAAATCCTGCTGGAGCTTGGATATTGTTTTGGTGTCTTTGGGCAAGACACCAAAACAGCCAATCCCTGCACGTTGTCTGAAGCTGATTCCTGCATGTTGTCCGAACCCAATTCCTGCAAGTTTCGTGATAAGTCCTGCACTGCCTGTCTATTTGCTCGCATCCAGCACACATGACAAACATAGTTGTTTCTTGAGGGCTGAAAATAAATCCCAGTTAGAATAAACACATGTTTTCAAGTTTTATGTTATTGTACAATGAGAAGTATTATGTTACAACATGCCTACTATAAAGAAGTATATGTCAAACATGGAAAATACATATAGATAGATATTATAATCACACATACCTACTATGAGTGCTATTTTTTTATAGATTTTTATAGACTAATACAAGTAGATATATAAAATAATGAATTAAAAAAAAATGCTTACCACATTAATAGTATTTTGTGATATTAGGACAGCCAGCAATGGAGAGTCCATACTGACATTATGGTGTCTTATTTTTCTAACCGATTTTCCACAACCAAGACAAACCATGTTATGCCCCAGTAGTCTCTCATGTTCACCAGCCTCAGTATTCAATAATAAGAAGCATGGTTGACAAATGAATGTATCCAGAGGCAACTGAAAAAAAGATGCACTATTTAAAATCGCATACCATTATAAAACATAAAAAAACAGACTAAGTATTATACTATTCCGACTTCATACCTGGGTTTGAGCATTGGTACGCAAACGCAACGCGGCAACGCGAAAGTCTTGTTTGATGGTGTGCAGAAAGCGAGGATATGAGACGCCTCTGCAGCCTTTGTATGGCTATTCCGCAGTTGATGCACCTCATCGTAATCCACAAAACAAATCCAAAACGCAAAACAGTCCAGTATTATTAGCAAGGTAATCGTGTGGTAGAAGGTATCAGTCCGTAAAGATAAGCTGGGGCCAACAATATCAGAAAACTATCGCAAAACACAATCACAATAAGACGTTGAATCTGCAATCACAGAGCACAGAACATAATGTTCACAGAGCGTCTGCCAAGCAATGACATTATATTGACATTTGACAGTAACAGAAACACGCTGTCAAACACGTTCCGTTCCGTTTTAAAGTTTTTTTGGGTGAATTGGATAAAAACTAATTAAAATATAATATTATTATAATACGAGTATTTTATAAAATGCAACTAATACCAATGAATACAGTTTCGTATGAATAAAATGTTCCTAATGTAATGCATTTGTCGACCATATCACACGTTATCTACGAGTGTAGTTTAGGACACGTGGTTTGGAACGTCCTTTATTATATTTATCTTTCTCTATGGACTATTATGGCGAAACTTGACAAACGATAAGTTGAATTCATGTTGCATTACTTAATATTTTGAAATAATAACTGACAGGTCTAGAGAGGCTAAAAACTACGTAATAATTCATTTTTCTATTTTTATTTTACAGTGTATTTTATTATGTATGTGTATATGGAATGTACTTTTTTGTCCAGGTCTTTTACACAAATTTTGTCATTTATACTGGTGCCGATTCTTCGAACTAAAATTAGATAATCGCTATCTTTTACTAACTAAGCAGTGCGAGAAAAGGACGACTATAGCTATGAACTAAGTTAGAGATGTCAAACTAGATTACGTCTTGCGCTTCGCCGTGTTTTTAGTCGACATGTTTTTAAGGGTCGTCTAAATTTGTGTGGAAATATTAGTTCAACTAAATTTGACTGCTCTAATTTACGTCCGTCTCTTTCTTGTTTCATAAGAGAGAAAAAGTTAGCAATAGCCTAAATTAAGTTTAGTTTGTGTACAACAGAATCGGTAATATACATACAATACATACAATAGCAACCCTATTGTAACTAAATTAAAGATTACTGTGATGCAATATCAGAGGTAAAATAACCGTGAAAGGTTTCTAGTACGAGTATTACTTTTATTATATAATTGTCATTTCTATAGCCAACTCTATGATTATAGCTAACTCTATGTTTATAACCCTCCACGTCATTCATGAACTTGGAAGCTGTCGCTGACTCCTTGGAACGGCCTGATGATGCCCCGCAGTGCCCTGGACGCGCCGTAGTACACGATGCGGTACGGAGCAAAGATGGCGTCCTCTGGGACCCTCCACTCAAACGTCACTCGACTCGTGCCTGTGATCGTTGATACACGCTCCCACATGAACCTGCAAAGGGGAATCAGTTTAGATTGGATGATAACCTGCGTGTTTTCGCCATTGTGCGCTAATTCGTGGGTGTGCATGAATGTACGAGTACCTCCCGGGTCCCCGACTCATGGTGGTGGTAGGAATCGCGGGGGCTTTTATTTGGTAGGAGTCCGACCAAGTCTGACATACAGTGTTTCGTCTAGTACAAGCTAGCGGGACAATATTATTTTGATGCATATTTAGATGGATTATGTGTAATAGTATAAACATTTGCAATACTAGCCTACTTACACGTTCTCCTCGCCGTTTATACCAGCACACGAAGTTGTAGGTATAGCTATGACAAAGATTTCAGCCTGATAATGAAAGATTTTTTTTATTTGCGTAAATATTTATTATTATAACCTTTTCTACAATATTTATGTACAGTATTTTTAAATATTTGTAGAATTTTTACCTAATTCTTAGACAAGAATATAAATTTTAATTGTATTTGACTATTTTAAACTTAACTTACATACTTAAACTTGTCTTACATATTTAAAAGTAAAAAACAACAATAAAAAAGTAGTACTTTCAAAAGAAAATAAGTAATCGTCATCAGACGATTCAACACAGCCATCACTATCACATACTGTAGAGTCACATACCAATAATGTTCTTCGTTGATGTGTTGCGGACGGACGACGATGGGTGTCCTTGGTTTTATGGAAGGCGGGACAATCAGCTGCAGTACTTCCGGTGGCAAAGACGTTCATTTCTCGTTTGGTAATTCTCTAAGACTATTAATAACAGGATCGGATATAATTAAAAGCATTCTTAAAAGATCTGTATTAGTGGCAATACGTGACCGTTTCCTGGTGTGTCGCTCGCTGAAGTGACGACAGTCTTTATTTCTGGCCTCCTGAGCTTCTTCGGAAAGCTGCCCAATTGGAACGAGGCAAGATTTGACAACTTCAGTACTATGCAGTATGCACTAAAATTTTTTGCACAGTAAGAGGTATACAGTGCCACGAATGCAGGTCTAAATATAATTTACCTGTTTCACGACAATACTTTTCAAAATCAAAACAATTTATGTCATATCCCGATGAGTCCTTAATAATTAATATTACATGAAGTCATGAGTGGGAATCAGAGTTACATCCAATCCTGTTACTTCGCTAGTCAATTCCGCATTTGACAAAAATCTTCGAGCTGTATTGCCATCGTTTGAGTTGCCGAAGCCAGGTTTGGTTTATCTACAATTAGACCCATGCTATCTTTAAATTCTTTTCGAATAGTGATTGAACGCTGTTTCATACAAGCTTTATCGGCATTCGGACTTGCCACTTTTTCAAATCTAAGCGATAACTTATAAGAAACAAACATTCAAAAGAACGGGCACAGGCACGTGTAATTAGTAAGGCGCTACTGTACAGTCGCGACGAAAAGTCGATAAGCAAACTCACAAAGCAATAGCTTGGCGTTTGACTTAAGACCTTCTATTTCCAAGAACATAACATGCATAATTCAACAACTGATTGTAGTTCATAATTTCAAAGTTATAACATGTGTAAAGATGACCTAGCGGTTAAGCGCGTGCAGATAGATGCGTGAATCAGTGAGCCGTGAGTTCAAATCTCACGCAGCACTTGACTTTTTGTAAGTTTTTACTTGATTGGAAGTAATGGGACAGAAATATAATATTCTTTATCTTGTTCGCTTGGTCACTCATTTCGTAAAGTTAGAAAGGTAGATCATAGAAAACTAAATAGGTATTGACAATTATATTTGTGTTATTAGAATATCATTTCTTTGTTATGTTATTATGAATTGACTAAGTGGATATACAACAAAAAATCCTATGAACGGTTACAAAAAAACTTCTTTTATCTAGTAGGAATGTAACGTCACAATTCTCTTAAGTTTGTTAATTTTATAAATAAGTAAATAAAATGGATAAACATTTTTGATACCATTCAGCACGACTTTTTTATTTAAACCTTCCAACACCGAAAAGATAAATTAAAAATCACAAAAATAGTTAAATAATAATAGAATAACTAATATTTAACTTCTTATAAAAATAAATAATAAATGAACATAAACATCTAACAATTTTTGCTTAAAATAGAAATATATTATTATGGTTCCAAAGAAACAAAACACAGTCCAACATTGTGATTAAAATTCGAACTCAGACTTCATTGATCGTGAAACCATTGCTTAGCCCAAACAGCTACCAGCACATGTTATGTTTATGCGAATTTTAGCAATACAATAGTAAGAACAGGTCGCCACTATGACGATTATTCTAAATTCAACAGAAATATAATGTTATTTCGCGTAGTACGACAATTCATTAGTGTGTGTTATCTGCGGAATGTTGGCTCATACACACACACGTACTGGTTCGTGCTCGCACAGTTCATAGCAATGTAATCCTTAACATGCTTATGGACTTTTGAGCGTTTACTGTACAGCAGTCCACGGCTAACCCAGCCACGTGTACTTAGTAAGGCGCCGCTCTACAGCAGCCCACGGCTAACCAAGGTACGTGTAAAGTGTCAATGTAATAGGTTGGGGAAAAAGTTTCTTCGCATTTTTTAAGAAAATTCAAAACAGTTTTTAATATAGTTTGCAAGGTCAGGACTATACGGTGGATGCATTAACACCTCCCAGCCAAACTCTCTTAATTTTTGCTGAGTTGCTAAAAGATGTGTGAGCCTGTGAGGTCTAGCGTTATCATGATGAAAAACCACACCCCTTCTGTTGATTAATTCCGGCCGCTTTCTCTCAACTTCTTGCTTTAATCTCATCAGTTGTTCGCAGCAGAGTTCAGAATCGATGGTGCTGCCTGGTGGTAACAGCTCATAATGAATAATGCCCTTCCAATCCCACCACACACACAGCATCACCTTGTTGCGAGTTAACCCGGGTTTCGCCACAGTCTGTGAAGCCTGACCGGCCTTTGACCACGACGTTTTTCGCACGTTCTTGTCATACGTGATCCACTTTTCATCACCAGTATTTTCATCATCAGCTTCTTCAAAAATGTTTCGGTTTCATTACGTCGTAATAAAGAATCACAAATTAATGAGTACACGGTTCATTAGGTTTCTTTCAGTGAGCTCGTGAGGTACCCAAATGTCGAGCTTTTTTGTGTACCCAGTATTTTTCAAATGCGCCAAAACTGTTTTGTGGTCAATTTCCAGTTCTTCAGCTACGTCGTAACTACTGATATGCCGATCTTGCTCCACTTTTTCAAAAATGACCTCCATTTTATCCGTAATAGGGCGACCAGAGCGACGTGCATCTTTGACATCAAAATTTCCGGATTGAAAACGCTTAAACCAAATTTGTGCTACTCTCACAGACACTACACTAGGTCCATAAACATCGCAAATTTTTTTCGCGGCTTGCGTTGCATTTTTACCTTTTTTGTAGTAAAATTTTAAAATGTATCGAATTTCTTCATTAGATTCACTCATCTTGACGGTACGAAAAACAAATGAAAATCACACATTTTCCTAATTTGAATTTGGAATTATGTTCTTTAAAATTTAAACTTTCAATGATACCAAAACCAGCCAGATACAAATAGTATAGCCAAAGAGATTTTATTACAAGTTCATACATACTATAATGCGAAAAGACTTTTTCCCCAACCTAATATGTTCGGTGTATTATCCGTCGCGCTCGGCAGCCAGTTGCGCTTTGTGTGCACCGTGCACGGATCAATTTAGCTAGTTAGTTAGCGAAGAACATGGTTTGCTGAGACTTTGTTGTTTTCGTTTTTTTTTTTTTGTAATTATACTTGTTTATATATTAGACAAAATATACATTTATACACTAAAAACAGTGATATTCACAATGTTAACCCCAGAAATAAAGACAAATTACGTGCTCCATTTCACCGGCTTCATAAGGTTCACAACTCATTTGTTGGGCTTGGTATAACTTTTTATAACAAGCTACCCTCTTCTTTGCTAGATTTGCCCTTTAATGCGTTCAAAGCTAAAGTAAAATCTAACCTTTGTTCAAAGGCATACTATTCTATCAACGATTACTTAAACGATAAGAATAGTTGGTCGCTGTGTTTAGCTTAAGACAATGTTTATGTAATTTTAGTTATTCAGGAGAACAAACAATTACACAATAAGAATTACAAAAAAAAGAAAAAGATAGGATACGGAAATGATATTAACGACTACTTAAACGATAAGAATAGTTAGTCGCTGTGGTTAACTCAAGACAATGTTTATGTTCTTTCTCCAGAATTAGCATAGCTACTGACAGGTTATATGAGTTCATATAATTATTTATTTTCTTTGACTCTCAAGGTCTATTTATTTTAATTTTATTTTTATTTATTATTGACATAATCTACTCATTTCAATGTTTATTTATTTTTTATGAGTGGTATTGCAATATGTGGTTAGCTAGTGACCTCGACAATTGATCATAGTTTTTCTTGCCCGAGCAACCGGCAGCAAGTTCGTCATGCTCCCTTAGATGTCACTGCTTGCGGTAGCGTCGGGGGTCGGGTTGTCTCCTTGCCCTCAAATATGGCGAGGGGGGTAATGGCTGATCTTTGCGTTATACTCGTGAACGGGTGCTGCTTGTGGTGACAGGTCGTCTTGCTGACCTTGGTTTTGTTTTGTTATTAGTAATTTAACTCGTTGTTGATTTTACTTCGATGGTCCTAGTTTATCCCTATCTGTGACTTGTGAGTTACGACTACATGTACGGCTATATGTAAGTGGGCACGCCCTTTATTACTGGAGGCTTTTATTTAGGTATAAAGTTCTGCTTACGTTTTTAGTTTTGTATGTTTTCGTTTTTTTTTTTTTTTCGGTATATTGGCGTGTGCTAGCTTACTTATAGCAAATAATTTAATTTAATGTTTTGTGTTGCGTAATGTAAATAAATTATTATGCGCAGTATTATATAGAATCATATTTTTAACTGAACAGACAGCTGTGCTGCTGGGGAGTTTGTTGCGCCACTTTTTCTCCCCAGCTAAAGCACTAGGAAGTGGTGAAGGGCGGGCGTTTTTGGGGGACTGTCTTATGTAATTTTGACGTTCAAAAAGTGCTGATTCTCAGCCTAGTTTGAATAAATGACTTTTGATTTTGATTTTGATTTTGTTTATTTATTTAGTTATAAGTATAAAAATTACTTATTAGGTATGTTGAAACTGTTTGTACTCCCCGTCACTTGTCCCTAAAGGTTCATTACAAAGAGTATAACTGTTCATTAGAAAACCAGCATCAGAGAGTAGGTATCTGTCTGGCATGAATGCCAAAATGAAATGAACCTTCTTGGCGCAGCCGTGAGGCACAGCCTATTCTTGTTTAAAACATTATTTTTCACTTTTTTTTTTAATTTGATAAGTATTTGTATTTTGTGTTTTACGAAATGTGTCACAAATGAACCGCGAAGCTGTCTCGTGCACAACTGCACATCCTACGCAGCAGTGTACGGTCTACGTTAAGGTACTCGTATACTCACTTGGTGTCCCATTCAGCATCGTTAGCGACGACCACCCACTGTGTCAGCTCGAACCTCTCCACCACCGCGTGACTTTCCTCCTGCTTCAGATCGTTACGAGGGTTGGCTGCCACCTAAACACCACATTAGGTAATATATTTGGATGAGTACAGTCTAGCATCAAGTATTAATTTCTGATCCAAATGATAAATCCTACATTTATAGAATATTTCAATTCAAGGTTTAGTCTTCCACAAAGAATGAAAAAGCCTTAATCTGTAAGTAAGGCATCATTGTGGTAGCTTTATTAGTATATAATATGACTTACAATTACGTAGGAGGGTAAGTCTTTACGTAGTTTGGTGCTTGGGTAACACGAGGACGTCGGACTCTAGTTCACCAAGACCACGTGGCAAATACTGCGGTGCAGCAATCATGAAGACTACTTACAAAGGTAGCAGAAACGAGTTCTCCCCTCCGTACTTTCTTCTCCGGCTGCTGAAGACAGTGGCCGAAGTTCATGCCGGTGGGAGACCCGTCGAAGACCACAGGAGTGATGAGAGACAAGATCTGGTCACTGTTGTCTGCCGGCTCCGGTCCGGCTGGCACGTCGGTACCCTATTTTTAACAACAATTTCATAGCTCAGAGGTTTACTAACTTATTTCTAACCAAGAATTGAAACCATATAATAATTTTTAAGACCTCCCAGGGAGGCTGAAAAGTTTTGAGCCGAACTACCTTCAAGTGTCATTATTGTCTCGCGCTGCATATTACTAATTTTCGAATACCCTTTTTGCTGCTGCGGCTGCGGAAAACCTCAAACGGGGAAGTAAAGGGTGTTTTTAGATGGGAGAACTTTAAATTGAAATAAAACACAGAAAAATGCTTTTAATCCATGAAATTGATTTTAATGGAATAGGTATGTGAGTGAGACCATGTCTGTGCCCTGTGGCTAGTCGAAGCCCTTTTGTCGGTATGTACCTGAACCTGTCACCTCTGACCTAGACCAAAGTCAAGAGCAAACCCATCTCAAATAAAATTTTTAAAAATGTACCTGAATAGCGGCGGTAGCGAATTGATTGAACTTGTTCAGGAATATGTCCAGTGTGTTCGGTCCGTAGATCGTAGACGCCGCCTCGTATCTTTGTACCTAGTAAAAAAAAAGCATTGAGTGAGACTAAAAGAACGTTTATTTGTAGCATCATAGCTTGGCTCATCGCCGCAAGGTTGCCTGTTTATCGGTCTGCTACAGATTGTACTTCGGAGAGTGTGCCCGAGAACTCCATGACCTCATTCCACCTGCCCCCTTCTACCATCGGACATCTAGACGCACTGCCAGTTACCATCCCTACCTGGTTGCTATTCCACCAATTCGCACTAAGCGCTTCCACGGGAAAGGAATGGAACTCACTACCTGCGTCTGTGTTTCCGAACGCATACAACCCTAATCTCTTCAAAGTGAGAGTGAACAGGCTTCTTCTGGGTAAGCTCACTCCATCGTCGACTTCGTCTCTGTCACCTCTGACCTAGACTAGAGTCAAGAGCAAACCCATCACAAATAAAAAAAATCATAGACTCTCATAGTTCATTTCAGCTGAAAGACGTTCACTGCTGGACACAGGCATCCCCCAAGCACGACCAGTTCGACCTGTTTTGTGCTACTCGCATCCAGCTGATTCGTGCAGCGTTCACAAGGTCCACCTCATGGTAGGTCTTCCAACGCTATGTGTTCCGGGACGCGGTCGCACCCCAGAAGCTTTCGGCCCCTTCCTTTCATATTATATTGTGCCGTGCGCCATCTGTTCTCCGAGCAATATCTGCTACTTAAGGTTTGGCAATTCTTCGGACTTTCGGATTCAATAGACTCTCATAATAATAGTTTATGAAACTGTTGCATAATGAGAGGTAGATGTGCAGTTTCAGTGCGTGTCGGACCACGTACAATGAAGGGTTCCGTAGTTGGGATGAATTTATCTCAACAATAATAGTTTATGAAACTGTTGCTTAATGAGAGGTCTATGTGCAGTTTCAGTGCGTGTCGGACCACGTACAATGAAGGGTTCCGTAGTTGGGATGAATTTATCTCAACAATAATAGTTTATGAAACTGTTGCTTAATGAGAGGTCGATGTGCAGTTTCAGTGCGTGTCGGACCACGTACAATGAAGGGTTCCGTAGTTGGGATGAATTTATCTCAACAATAATAGTTTATGAAACTGTTGCATAATGAGAGGTCGATGTGCAGTTTCAGTGCGTGTCGGACCACGTACAATAAAGGGTTCCGTAGTTGGGATGAATATATCTCAACAATAATAGTTTATGAAACTGTTGCATGATGAGAGGTAGATGTGCAGTTTCAGTGCGTGTCGGACCACGTACAATGAAGGGTTCCGTAGTTGGGATGAATTTATCTCAACAATAATAGTTTATGAAACTGTTGCATAATGAGAGGTCGATGTGCAGTTTCAGTGCGTGTCGGACCACGTACAATGAAGGGTTCCGTAGTTGGGATGAATTTATCTCAACAATAATAGTTTATGAAACTGTTGCATGATGAGAGGTCGATGTGCAGTTTCAGTGCGTGTCGGACCACGTACAATGAAGGGTTCCGTAGTTGGGATGAATATATCTCAACAATAATAGTTTATGAAACTGTTGCATAATGAGAGGTCGATGTGCAGTTTCAGTGCAATTCACGTACAATGAAGGGTTCCGTAGTTGGGATGAATATATCTGAACAATAATAGTTTATGAAACTGTTGCATAATGAGAGGTAGATGTGCAGTTTCAGTGCGTGTTGGACCACGTACAATGAAGGGTTCCGTAGTTGGGATGAATTTATCTCAACAATAATAGTTTATGAAACTGTTGCATAATGAGAGGTCGATGTGCAGTTTCAGTGCGTGTCGGACCACGTACAATGAAGGGTTCCGTAGTTGGGATGAATTTATCTCAACAATAATAGTTTATGAAACTGTTGCATAATGAGAGGTCGATGTGCAGTTTCAGTGCGTGTCGGATCACGTACAATGAAGGGTTCCGTAGTTGGGATGAATTTATCTCAACAATAATAGTTTATGAAACTGTTGCATAATGAGAGGTAGATGTGCAGTTTCAGTGCGTGTCGGACCACGTACAATGAAGGGTTCTGTAGTTGGGATGAATTTATCTCAACAATAATAGTTTATGAAACTGTTGCATAATGAGAGGTCGATGTGCAGTTTCAGTGCGTGTCGGACCACACACAATGAAGGGTTCCGTAGTTGGGATGAATTTATCTCAACAATAATAGTTTATGAAACTGTTGCATAATGAGAGGTCGATGTGCAGTTTCAGTGCGTGTCGGACCACGCACAATGAAGGGTTCCGTAGTTGGGATGAATTTATCTCAACAATAATAGTTTATGAAACTGTTGCATAATGAGAGGTAGATGTGCAGTTTCAGTGCGTGTCGGAAAGGTTCCGTAGTTAGGATGAATTTATCTCAACAATAAACTTAAAATTGTAGTTGAAAAACGTGTTCTCCCATACATTCGTTTGTATGCACAATATTGAGAGATTTACCAAATTACCATGTTATTTTAAAACCATAGACTTCTTATAAGTTTTCCTGTAATTTATAGGTATAGA
This sequence comes from Dicycla oo, assembly GCA_948252095.1. Taxonomy (NCBI): domain Eukaryota; kingdom Metazoa; phylum Arthropoda; class Insecta; order Lepidoptera; family Noctuidae; genus Dicycla; species Dicycla oo. Next base: position 3,082,248 of record OX411713.1, read on the forward strand.
ACTATTTTCTGTATTTTTTCCAAAATTTTAGGCTCAGTGGTTTCGGACATATGGGGGGAATGGTCAATTTCCGTCTAAAATCTTAAATAACTTTAAAACGATTTATTTTAAAATTATAAAAAAATATATATTTTAGACCCTCACAGTAAGTTCTTTCATTTGATATGGTAGAGTTTGCAAAGCTTTTTTTTTCTTATTTGCTCCCAAAATTACCCCCATATTCAAAATTAATTTATATACGTTACACGTCCGTATTTGGGTACCAAATTTTAACTTAATCGGTCCATTAGATTGGCTGTGACAGACGGACAGACAGACACATAAGTGATCCTATAAGGGATCCGTTTTTTGCTTTTGAGGTACTGAACTCTAAAAACCAAAGTTAGCAAAAAGTAAACAAACAATAATGACTCCGAAACAATAGTAACGTGGATTACGTTTTACTATGGTTACGGAGCTATCATCGGTCAACCGCGCATGCGCCCTAGCGCGGTCCCCATATACAGTGATAAAAATCGAATTGAAAACTCCTTGGTCGATCCGAAGTGTACTTTAATGGAAAAAAAAAATATTTTATAGCATGTTGCATTTTTATGTTGTTAAGAAATCTGTATCATAATAAAACTTTATAATTTTGTTCGAGTTGAACATGCATAAAGTCTGTCATTATGGTACTATTTTTTGAATTCATATTCAGAACTATATGCCCACTGGTGCCTCGACCACTGGGGGCCTAAGCCACTGACCCTACGATATGAGTGTAGATTAAATTTGTATATTATCATTATTCTTGAATACCTACCTACTTTATTACCATCGGATTTGATGCATAGAACCTAAAAAGCAGTTTTAATGCACTATGTTACCCATGTACCTACAATAATAAAAGTAGGTACTAACCTGATACTCCTGAGGAGTAGTAACGTAATGTATGTACTCATTAGTCAGCCCGGACACAACCACGCGGGGCTCAAACCCGTTCCTCTCCATCACGCTGCCGACCACGGACCTCATCCGCCTGCCGGACATGGTGGTCGGTTCCCCTGGCACACCGAGGATCACCAGGTCTCCTAACCAGATTAGGGTAGCTGATATAATGTGAGGGTGCCACGGCAGAGGGAAGTTAGCCTGAAATAAATTAAATATGAATAATTTCAATCTGAAATATGGAAGGTTTTTCAACATAAACATCACTGTATCGTAAGTAATTCGATTAGTAGACAGTTATAACTCATTTCAATGGAATGGCCTAGCCGTAAATTTCAACCAAGATGTTAGGCCTGTAGAGTTTGGGGATTGGCTCTACACTAGATCTGATAACTTTTTGTTAGTGAAACCATTATTTAAGTCTTCTTGTAACCGTACATGAAATGTGTTTGGTGAGATAAACGCTTGACAACAGATGCTATATATCGTAAGTCAAGAAATCAATCTGCCTAGCTTTTCCTAACTATGTTGGGGTCGGCTTCCAGTCTTATCGGATACAGCTGAATACCAGTATTTTACATGGAGCGCCTGCCTATCTGACCTCCATAACCCAATTACTGGTAAGACTGGTTGTCAGACTTTCGTACTTCTGATGACCCGTAACGACTGTCAAAGATCCACGAATGACAGTCGGGACCAACGGGTTAACATGGTTTCCGAGGCACGGAGGAGTCTCGGTATGTAAAGATAGTCACCCATCCACGAATCAAACCCGGCAAGCGTAGCTTAACCGAATTGACCCGTGCGGCTTTTATTACTTAGCCACAAGCTCCTCTGTAGGGTGACTGGTAATTAGAGACCGATACTTAAACACATGATTGTACTGATGATAGCAAACAACTTGATGGGACCAAACTTGAATTCGCGAAAAAAATCACCTTTCGCATAACTTGTCAAAATGTAGAGAGCATCTGATTTTTTTTCGCGATTTCACGTTTGGTCCCATAGTAAAAGCTGTTTGTTATCATGAGTATAATCAGTATCGGTCACTAATAAGAAGTCATGACGACAGATTATCGTGTCGTTTAAAGCGTCGTGGCTTAACCTCTCGAATGTCGGAGACTAAATTGACTTGACTGAAATTGTCAAGCTTGTCAAGCTGTATTAGGATTACATTATCATAAAGGTCATTTTAATATTTTCACTTGTCAATTTAGTGTAAGCATTTTTTCTTATGTCGAAGCGTGCCTGCGTTCAGCGTTACTCATGCCAGCCTGGTGGGCAAACAAGACGACCTGAGCCCATCCGTAGATATTTAGTGTGTGTACTCTTTTATTTGTTTATTTTCTTTATTTTTGCTTCGACTTCTTCTATAGTAGTCAATAAGTACTTGTATGTCACTAAACTGTATCCACTTATCCACGGGAACACTACCGACAAACTGTACAGCCGTTTGGCCAGAAACATATGATTTTTTTGTATAGGTATAATATTTCTTGAATGAATAAATAAATAAAAAAAACTTTTTAGCAAAAAATAAAACCGACTTCCAAAACAAAACACTACAAAGTGAAAAATAACTTTAATTTCGGTAGTCGGTGTCTTGGGTTTTGTATTTTCGTTTTTTGCCACCGACTTCCGAAATTAAAGTTATTTTTCACTTTGTAGTATTTTGTTTTGGAAGTCGGTTTTATTTTTTGCTAAAAAGTTTATATTTTTCACTTTTTAGTTGTGGAACCTACCCCACACTAATTCGAATACATAATTGAGCACAATAATTGTAGATATAGCCATGTAAATAACAGTGATAGGAAGTTATTAAAACACCATCACATCATCCACATAAAATAAGTGGGAAATATACGCATTATTGACGCTAACTCAAAAACTCCCCAAGCAAAGTTAATAAAATTTATATGGGACCATCTCGGAAGTATACCCTATCAAACAAAAAAAGAATTTTCTAAATCGTTCCATCCGTCTTTGAGTAATCGCGTAACAAACATACAAAAAAAAAAAAAACATACAGACGAATTGAGAACCTCCTCCTTTTGGAAGTCGGTTAAAAAATGGAGGTGTTCACATATAGGACGACACGATAATCTGTCGTCACGACATAGTGCGAATGTGCCCTTACCAGCCACCCTATATATGTTTCTTAATAATATCTAATAACATATTTATTGTTAAACTAGGACTAGATTACATGGCAAAGTAATGTTTAAAGCACATGCATATAGTTTCTAATCTAGTTAGTGGGTGCCGTACTGTTCTCCTAGATAGGTTACGAAATAACCTGTGTTTAGGCGAAACAGTTAATTATAGATAATATATCATAAGTATAGGTACCTAACAATTCAGCCTTGAACTTACACAGTTGCCAGCATCCTCAAAAATAAGTATGGGGTTTATCAAATCAGGTCATAGAGGTTAGGAAACAGACATTTTCAAAAGAAACAGGTTTTACGTGGTTTCAAAAACGTGAGTTTTTTTATTGAAACACGAGAAACTATGCTGGAATTTATCGGAGACAAGAGCAGAGAAAAGTTTCACTGCCGTATAAGTACAAACACTTTGGTATCGACATCAATGGGATGGTTTTGTAAACTAAGTAAGTACATTATTACAAGAAATAAACATTAGGTTAACTAACCCGTCCAGTAGCCAATAGTATAGGTTTAGGTGCGTGACAGGCAACATCTTCCTCAGTGGCCGCGCCGACCAGACTACTTAAGAAATCTAGCAGAGGTTCCCCTTCCAGCGTGCCCTGGGGAAAACATCAAGTCAGTTCATATCCCTCGTAAATTTTAAGGTACCTATATATCTCGGAATTAGGTACCTTGCCACCCTAAAGTTCAATGTCACTTACATCAAAAAGAACAATAGTTATTTTAGTGGACTTTCAGTTTACTGGGAAATATTGTCAATAGTGGTAAAACAATAAGGTCGACCATATAAAGGCTTGAATATTATGCATCGACATCCACTAAATTCGAGACGTAAGCGGCTGTTCAAACCACAGGCTTCAAACTTCGAAACTCTCGATCTTTCTGTTGTGATGATATGTTTGAATTGCTGTTTTTTTTTTTATTATTAAAAGAAATAAATTCTGCAAAAGGAAGTAAATTCATACAGACCTGTGTAATGTTTAGTGTATTGGCTCCATCTACCGTCCCTGAAGCGAAACTGTAGCCCATTGCAGGATAACAACCTTTCACTGTCTCTTCCTGGAAAATAATATCTTATGATTAACGCATTAATGAGCTGATTGATTCAAATTCAAATTCAAAATAATTTATTGTGGATCATAGGTTCATAAGATGGTGTGTTAGTTATACAGGTAAGTCTGCTATGTCCCGCCATTGAGGCATACAAAATTCACATTATAAGTTTGGTTCATAGTTAAAATACAATAGGTACATCAAATTGTCATGCAATACATTAAGATTAAATTGGCATAATATTTATGTCAAATTACAAATTAGTCATGTTACAAAAATAGTATGATTCAATGTATTGTCATTTAGAAATTCTCTTATAGAGTAATAGCATTTACTTATCAATAATTCGTGTAGTTTTTTTTTAAAGGCATTTATATCGCTCATATTTCTAAGAAAAGGTGGCAGTTTATTAAAGATACGTGGACCCATAGAAAAGATGCTCTGGTGCATAAGCTTTGTTTTACTGGCTACGGTGCGCAGCTTGTCTTTCTGTCTGGCCCTAGTGCAAAATTCAAATAAGTTTGGATTTGATTTTATGAACATTACAGTTTCATATATTTATACACTAGGGAGAGTTAATATTTTTAAATTTGTAAAATGTGGTCTGCATGAATCCACTTGGTGTAAATTGCACATCGATCTCACACAACGTTTTTGAGCTCTAAAAGCATGCTCTTTTTCTACAGAGTTGCCCCAAAATATGATACCGTATCGTATGATTGAAGCAACATATCCATGATAGGCAGTTAGTAGTGCAGACTGACTGACAGTGTTTCTTAACCTCTAAAGAGCATAAGAGCTCTGACTAAGTCTTTTGCAAACTTGATCTATATGTGGCTTCCAATTTACTTTGCTATCAATATAGAGACCTAGAAATTTGGTTACGTCGATTTCTTCTATGTTGATTTTAGAGTAACATATATTTAAATTGGTATTAGGTTGCGTTCGCTGTTTAAAATTCATGATTTTTGTTTTTTCTAGGTTTATTTTTAGGTCATTTTCATCAAGCCATTTTATAATTGTTGTTAGGGTGCTATTTAAATCAAGTTTTATCTTACTCCTATCATTATCGGTAAACAATATAGTACTATCGTCAGCAAATAAGGTCATATGGTGCATTGTAACTGTCGACATGTCATTTATATAAATTAGAAAAAACGGTGGGCCTAAAATGCTGCCCTGAGGGACACCGGAAAGGATATTTCTAACCTCAGAAACAACCGTTTCTTCAGTTCTGGTAGCTAAGGAGACTCTTTTTAATTCTACCATCTGTTTTCTGCAACTGAGATATGATTCGATTAATTTGTATACGTTACCTCTTACACCAAATGCATATAGTTTATTCAAGAGTATTTTATGGTTGACTCGGTCAAATGCTTTTGACATGTCCATGTACAGCGCTATAGCTGGCGACCTAGTATCCATATTTAGGAGGACTTTGTGTAAAAAGTTATACATTGCTATATTAACAGACTTATTTTTTCTAAAACCATATTGGCATGGGGTAAATATGTTATTACTTTCAAAGAATGGGTAGAGGCAATTATATATGTTTTTTTCGAATATTTTAGAGAAAATGGTTATTAAAGCAATTGGCCTGTAGTTACTGATGGAAGATTTGTCATCTTTTTTATTTACTGGTTTTACTACTGACAATTTTAATTTCTCTGGAAAAATACCATGTTCTATGCACAAGTTGGTAATATGACTTAAAGGAGCAGCAATTAAAGTTGCTACATCCTTAACAATCTTTGTAGTAATACCGTCATAACCTGTGCTATTCGTATTCCGCAGAGAAGTTATAATTTTAAGAATGTCTGGTGGAATTGTTGGGGGCATAAATATTGATTTAGGGTTAAATGTCAAGTTAGAAGAATGTGATTGTGTTGAGTCAGAAGAAACATTATTATTAGTATTTTTAACAATGTCAGCAAAATAGTCATTAAAGGTATTTGCCATAGTCTTAGGATCAGTAAGTACCTCGTCATTGATTATTAGTTTCTCAAACCTCTCATTAGGATAGTTATATTTAGCGTCATTAATTACTTTCCACGTTGCTTTGGATTTATTAACAGCGGTATTTATAAAATAATTGTTCTGGGATATTTTTGTTAGCGAAATTATTGTTTTGTATTTTTTTGCATAAGCTTTAAACTTCATTTTATTATCGTTGTTTGAGTTTTTCCTATACGTCCAAAGAAGTTCGCGTTTACGCTTACTACACATTCTTATTCCTTTTGATAACCATTTAGGTCTTGAGATATTATTAATGCGATTTTTTTTAATAGGAAAGCATAAGTCATATATCAAGCTGAATATATCATGGAATGAATTGTAGGCACTGTTGGGGTCATCATCATCATCATCATCATTTATTGCATTCATGTAGTTTACAAGTTGTTACAAGTATATAGGTTTCATACATGACCCTGCTAGGGCACAGCAATATAAATATACTGCCCTGCTAAGCCGAAAGGCGCTATCTCTGAGATACGCCCTTTTAGTTTTTTTTATACCATTCAATAGCTAGAATAATTTCGCATCTAATGGTATAAGCCAAATAGCGATATCTAATTTAAAACATTAAAATAAACCACTAAGAAATTTTTTTATATCTCAATTTTTCCTTGAATTCCGAAGAGATTTGACGGCATGTCGTTTTTATGAAGCCAAATAGCCTTATACCGACATAGGCTAGAAACGCTTAAAAAATATTAATCAAAAACCTAAGTAAATTTTTAAGCCAATAAGCGGTAAGTTCATGTTTCGAAAAAGTTCCGGAGTTAGCGCTTTTACGCTAAGTAAATGTGGGTATTATTAGTTCGCTAAGGTTTGAGATACGGCTATACCTAAGTATAATAGGTAATTAAAATTGACTTTAATATCTTTAGCAATAAGGATTACACTCACTTACATTTTGGGTTATAATGCAGCTAACGACAAGCCTTTAAAGACTGCTTTAGGTAATAATAAGGAAGACTCCGTCAGTGCTCCAGTAGACAAAAGATGCACTAACACTCCTCACAACAAAATTGACGATGGTCCTATAAAGGAACACATATTTAGTTTTGAACCCAGCATATCCCATTATAGACGTGAACACGCGCCCAAACGGTTATATTTGCCAAGTGACTTGTCGATTACACATCTACATACAGATTACGTAGAAAAAAATCCTTCGATCACATGCTCTTACGACAAGTACCGAAAAGTTCTGCAAGATTTGAATATTTCGTTCGTAAAATTGGGCCACGAAGAATGTGAACTGTGTGAAGAATTCAATTTACACGATAAAACGCATGATAAAGACAATCTCAAGGAAGACTGTGAGTGCTGTACCAGGTGGGCAAGTCATATAGAAAGAGCCAAGAGATCAAGAGAACAATATCAATCTGATTCCAACTTAACCAACGCTGATACCATTGTGTACTCCGCAGACTTACAAAAAGTCATAATGCTACCGAGAATTGATATGTTTAAGTCGACTGTTTTCACTCACAGGATTGTTGTATATAATGAAAGTTTCGTGCCTATTGGAGCTAAGAAAGGTTCAAAAGAATCCAGTATCTATCCTGTACTTTGGCATGAAGCATTGTCTGGACGATCTAAAGATGAGATCATAAGTGCGTATTATCAGTTTTTTTTGTTCTATCGGGATATGAAAAATATTGTACTTTGGGTGGATAATTGTTCTGCTCAAAATAAAAACTGGACGTTTTTTTCGTTTTTAATCTATGTTATAAATTCGGATCAGATCAATGCAGAAAAGATTATTGTTAAATACTTCCAAGCCGGACACACGTTTATGTCTGCAGACTCTTTTCACCATAGAGTAGAATTGGCGATGAAGCGAATGAAAAATAAAATATATGACTTTGATGACTTTTGCGAAGCTGTAAACAGTGCTGGAAAAAATGTAAATATCAAAAAAATTACAATAGATGATTTTTATGAGTGGCAAGACTATACGACCCAATACAAACTTTCCCGGTTGTCACCACGACCTTACATTAGTGACATTGTTGAAGTGGAAGTTAACAGAGGCAGTTTTGACATTAGGTACAGAACTGGTTTCGATAATGAACCCATTACGGCTAGCATTGTAGGTACAAAGTTCTTAAAATTAGACAAACTTCCATCCCCAACTAAAAAACAGTACCAGCAGGAATATCTCCAACAAAAAAAAACAATATTTTAAAATCTCTTTCCAGTTTAATACCTGCTAATAGAATGTCTTTTTGGCGGGGACTACCAACTTTTGATTAATTTTATTTCATAAAAAGCAAATAAATTGCTTTAACTTTTTTTTGTAATTTGCTGCCACATTTAATAAAGTTGTTAAAAAAATATTAAATGAAGTTTTATTACAAATTTATTCGGTATTTTCATCAAAAATGAAAAAAAACATAATTTTGTATGGAACTTTCTAAGAGCAGAATAAGACTAAAAGCACTATCTCAATTTTTGAAGCCTTTATTTTTAATCAAAATAGCAGTATCTCACAAAATAGGTATAATGGTGCCATTTATGGATAATTTAGGTATGTCAGTTATATCTAGGGTCAAAAATACGTTTATATAAGTTTTAACAGTTTTAAAAATATTAGTTTTAACTCCCGTTTGACGGTGGGAAAAATCCATTCACAAAAAGTCGTTTTTCTCAAAACTTACTCTGATTGAGTTAGCGCTTTTCGGCTTATCAGGGCAGTATAATAGTTTAAAGTGCTACAGTGTCACAATAAAATCCACTGTGCTTAACAAAAATACTATTTTTAAAATGTTTCAGGTAATATAGGATAGGGTGAGAACAATTTATTAGTCATAATTTCCCTTCACAAATTAAAATAAGATAAAAAATTTAAATTAAAACAAATAGCGATAACAATAATAATCATAAAATAACATAATATAGGTCAATTTGGTAGTAAGTCAAAAGTTTAGGTGCTGTGTGTATTGTGTACCTACAGGTGTGAATTTCAATGTCAAAATTTATTTATCGTCAAAGAATTCCTTTAGAGTGTAATAAGATTTTAATAATAGGTATTTTTGGAGACTGGTTTTAAATTTATTTTCGTATTCAATGTCCTTAATTGAATTTGGAAGCTTATTATATATTTTCACGCACATGGCTAAAGGTCCTGAATGGAACATAGTTAATTTTGAGCTTGGTAAGGCTAATTCGTTTTTTTTTTGGCGTCTAACACTGCGATGTTGTGGACGAAGGTCCTTAGTGAATGGAAATAGTGACTGGTGTTTTCTTACAAATTTGCTAACTTCTAAAATGTAGATACCAGTTAGTGTAAGAACCTTGTATTTTACAAAAAATGGCTTGCAGCTTTCTGTGTTATCTATATTGGCAAGAATTCGTATACATTTTCTTTTGTAGAATAAAAAGTCTATCTTTGTCTACACCATTTCCCCACACCACGATTCCATAATTTAGCCAGGAGTATGCGTAGGCATAGTATGCTGTTAGGGCAGTTTTAAAATCGGTAGCTCTTTTAAGCTCCTGCAAGGCATATATAAAGCTGGCTAGTTTGTTTGCCAGTGTATCTATATGGGCTTTCCAGTTTATATTGGTATCTACAGTCAAACCTAACAGTTTAAACTCGTTTATGCATTGCAGCTTTATGTTGTTGTATGAGTAATTGATATCCAATTTGTTTTTTTGGTATGGTCTATATTGCATTAGCTTTGTTTTGTCAAAATTTAATTCTAAGTTATGATCTTTTAACCATGCCATTATTTTGGAGAGCTTATCGTCTAGACTTAAGTTTAGGTTTTCTGTATTAGTGTAAGGAAAAATGATAGAAATATCGTCCGCAAATAAAATACTTTGAGCGTCAATTTCTTTAGGGAGGTCATTAATATAAACTAGAAATAATAAACATCCCAAAACGCTGCCTTGTGGTATTGATATCGTTGTTTTTGCTTTATTAGATCTTACGCGTGTTATTTGGCCAGTGTGTGGGTCGCTATATTCTACCTCTACGAATTGTTCCCTATTTTCTAGGTACGAGCAGAACCACTTGTGTGCTGTACCTCTAACACCTATTGCATACAATTTATTGAGTAAAATTTCGTATGAAACTCTGTCATAGGCTTTGCTCATATCCAGTAAAATCCCCACTGCATAATTTTTGTTATTGATTATATTTAAAGCTTCCTGGATATACTTAAATATTGCTAATGTCGTGGATCTATTTTTCCTAAACCCATTCTGGCTATCGTTGAATATTTTATATCTTTCGCAATAAGAATAAAGTCGTTTTGACATCGCAGTCTCTAATATTTTAGAGAAGGTCGGTAGCAATGCTATCGGCCGATAATTACTAGTGTCAGTCTGGTCTCCCTTTTTGTAAATTGGTTTCACTATCGATACTTTCAACAGGTCGGGGACTGAGCCTTCATCTAAAGACTGATTTATTAAATAAGTTAGCGGTAACGTTAATTCTTCAGCACATGCTTTTATAAGTGTAGGTGGTAGCTCGTCATGCCCATAACTTCGCTTGTTTTTCAATCTCTTTATAATAATCTTGATTTCGTTAGGGTCAACAGGTCTTAGGTAAATGGAGTTTTCGCTTGGGGAGGAGGTAGGACGACCAGTCGGACAAAGGTTCCCGTTTGCGGTATCCGTTTTTCCCACTGACACAAAATAATCATTGAAAGCGTTGGCAATGGTAGTCGCGCTTTCGGTCACTGTATTCTGTACACGCAATTTTATATTATTTATTGGTTTTTTGTTATTTTTATTTGTACGTTCTTTTATTATTTGCCACATTGTTTTAGTTTTATTTTCAGATTTACTCATTATTCTTATGTAGTTTAGTTTTTTAGAATGGGCTACTGTTCTCTTAAGTAATTTTTCGTAACGCTTATAGTATTTTACCAATATATTGTTATTAGTTGTAGTCATTAATGCTTTTAATTGTCTTTTATGCTTGCATGCTATTTTTAATCCAGTTGTAAGCCATGATTTAGATGATTTCTTTTTAATGTTTACGGTTTTCTTTGGTATACACTGGTTCAATATGATTTGTAAGGTGTTATGAAATGACAGATAATTAGTATTTATATTTTGGTTTTTGTTTATTATTTTACTCGTCTAATTTTTTCAGTCCTTTTTTAAACGAGTCTATGTTTTGTTTGTTGTAGATCCTCTTTAGGGCTAATATTTGTTTTTTATTAATCATAGGATCGTGAGTAGGTATAGTGATTGCTATTCCTCTGTGGTCTGAGAGTCCAAGCTCCATTACTTCCAGATGGAATTTGTCGTATGCGTTTGTAAATATTAGGTCAATACATGTGGTGCTTGAGGTTGTCACTCTGGTAGGTTCCTTCACTAGTTGTCGAAAGTTGTACTTGGTCATAGTATTTAGAAGATTAAATGAATTTCGATTTTTCTCGAGGATATTTACGTTGAAATCCCCGCCTATAATTATGTTTTTATGTTTGTCCTTTATGTTGATTTTAAGTAGCAGTTTTTCCAAGGATGTATAAAATAATTCGGTTTCCCTATTTTTTTGTGGCCAATAGATAACTATTAGTAAAAGATTCATGTTAGGAATTTCTACTGCACACGTTTCAAATATAAATTCAATTGTCATTTCCGTTAAATCTTGTCTTTCTTTGGATTCAATATCGTCTTTTAAGAATATGCACACACCACCTCCCGCATAGTTTGGGCGGCAGTATTTGGCAGCTACAGTATACCCTTCCAAACTTAGTAGATCTTTCTTTAATTCTGTAATCCATGTTTCCGTAAAACAAAGTGCTTCTATTTTATGTTCGTTTGTGATTGCTTCTAATAGGTAACGTTTATTTTTTAGGCTTTGTATGTTTTGATAGAGGATGTTTATGTTATTGCATGAGTGTGTTTGTGTACCATTTTTTGAAGTGTTTTTGTTAAAGAAAAAAATTACGGCTGGTTTGTGGTTGTGAGTCCGTATATGTTTCTGTTTTATGCGGCTCTGAATACTCTACCTCAAAAACTTCATTGTTTAGGTTGCTTATTGTCATAACAAGATCCTGTAGGTCTGATACCACAACATTCGTGCCATTTCTATTCAGTGCGCCCGTGTGCTGGTTGTACATATCGTGGTTATAGGAAAGATTTAGATTAGAGTCCTGTAGGTATGCGTAATTAAATGTTTGTGTATCCATATATAAAAGGTTATTAAAAGTTTCTATTCTACTATTGTACAGAGTATTGCCATAATTTTGCTGTTTTACATAATAGTTATTATTAAATTTAAATTTATAAGTCGGTAGACAAATAATGATATTAGTCTGGGTTAATGCAATTAATTTTTCTCGAATAAACATGACTAGTTCTACATAGTTTTGCGTTCTTCGGAAGTCCTCTTCGCCGATGTAAATAATACAGTAGTCCTTACTTGTTAAGTTTTGAACTTTTACGTCAATATTCTCAAGTATTTGCTGGAGTCCACATTTTGGTTTGCGATAGTGGCAAATCTCGTAGTTTCGCAGGTTAGTTTCTTCTGTAGCGGTGTATAATAAGTTTGAAGTTTCGCTGCTTAATAAACATATTTTTGGTTTATCTATAGTAATAGTCTGCTTGTTGTGGGTTCTGCTTGGCGGTGGTACTCGAGTAGTATTAGAACATTTTTGTGTTATCTCACTTGTATTATTCTCATTTTTTTTGTTTTCAGATACGTCATTTAAATTGTCTGTTTGGGTCTCCTTACTAATTGTACGCCTGTTTGTAGTTTTCTTTGGCGTAGATCTTAGTTTTGCGGGGCTATTAATTTTATTAAGGAGTTCGTTTCTTTTAGCTAGTTCATCGTTTTGTTTCTTCAATTCGCTATTCTCCAATGATAGCGACTCAATTTCATTATGCGCACTGTTTAATTGCGATGTGAGTTGTTCTATTGTGGTTTTTAATGTTTTGAGTTGTGAGTCATCATCGACCTCAGACATGTCAGGCATGCTGTTAATTGTTACATTTTGAGATATACTCGTATTACTGTCGTCTTCTGGTTCTGAGCGGGTGCGCGTACGACGGAACATAATATTCTCCATAAAGTTCATGATTTTACTAAAATAATCTCGTGTGGCGAGATCCGAACCAGAGCTCTTTGCTTCAGTCTAATATATAGGCCTACTGGCTACCTGTTCAATATATTGCGCATCAAAAAAACCAAGTCGTATTCTTTTGATTTAGTATTCTTCTTAGTCAATAGATGTCTCTACTTGAGGCGTTTGTGATGAATACGTATATTATTTTGACAGTTGCAACACTCTGTATTTAGCATTGATTGATGGCATGTCAGTTCGCAAGTTAACCACGAGATGGCGTGCTTTTAACTAAATTTCAAATAAAAAACGGATCTCTAGTATTTTGCAATTTGATTTTGTGATTGAGTTTTAGGATAAGTCGTTTGTTCACTTCTAGTTCACTTTATATTTATTATATTACACTGGTTTGTAGCCTTCACACATCTCTGATCACTGATTATTAGCTATTACGAGTATCACAGCTTCGCACATTGCAAGTCATTTGTTTACCTTTTGTATTTGTGCGCTCCACAGACATCATTGATAACACTACTATAGTTGAATTTAGTGTCCTTCTTCACTTTTATGCACAGTTTATGGTCTTTTGAGCACTTATAATATTTTTAGAGATATACTTTACGAGAGCACAAATCAAATACTTTGTTTACATCATCATCATCATCATTTGTTTACAGGGTCTGTAGACTCATGTACCCCGTGATTCGAGATTTGACTTAAATACTTGGCAAATATAGATCTATTTTCTTTAGTGAAACTACTTTTATATACATACCAATATTCAATTGGACTACACTTTTTTACCGGACACTTCATTATTTGTGCAGTGTGGTCGGAGAATGCAAAATCTCTGATTACACCTTTGCATCCCTTAATGTTATGAGCTATGTTGTCAATACAAGTATTACTGGCGCTTCGTGTTACCTGGTTAAACTGAAGGGTTATATTAAAGCTTAACAGTAGTTCAACAAACTCAATAGATGTTTTTGAATTGTTTTTAATATCTATGTTGAAATCTCCACAAATAATTATTTTTTTACTTGTACATAGCTTATGTAATATTTTACTTAGAATTAAAAAGAAAGAATTTGTTGATCCGATTGTTTTGCTCGGCGGTCTGTAAATACATAAAATATATATTTTGTGGTCGATTAATTCAATAGCAGAGCATTCAATAATATTTATAATAGACATTTTGTTAATATCATCGAGACCTTTAAAACGCAGTCCATTCTTAATTAAAATACATGAGCCTCCATGTCTACTACATCTCATAAAATATGTTCCCAAAATAAAGTTCGGTATCTTTAAGTAATCCTCGTCACCTTTCCTCATGTTATGTTCCGTAATGCACAATATATCTACTTTCATACCTTCTGACGCCGATTCATCCAAGCACACTGATAGCATATCCGATTTATTGATAGCGCTTTCTTATTCCTATTTATTTTTATTCCTAAAGTACAGAAACGTGAGACATTTAAAATGTATATTCTAAGTTAGAATACCATTTAGGTAGAAATTCTTTCCAACCATACCTAAATAGTTGCCATTAACAAACTCTTTGGTGCTGCATAAGTCTTTAGGCAGCGGTAAATATATATGTCGCAGTATGATGGTTGCAGCCGTGATATATTTATATCCCTAGGGATATAACTGTCTCGTATTGGACATAAATGAAACTCCCGGATAGTTTTATACTTGTATTTCAACACAGATAGGTTTTTTTTTTACAGTAAAATTAGTGGAGCGATTAACGTTGTGCAAAACATGAATATAATGAGAAAAGTAATGTGACCCCACATTTCACCATTGTGTGGATCGCCCAGAGGACACGGTGGAGCATACAGTGGAGGTCTGCCCGGCTTGGGCAGAGCACCGCCGTGTTCTCACGGAGGCGATCGGCGGCGGCGATCTCTCGCGTCCGAGCTTGGTCCAGGCCATGGTGCGGAGCGAGAGTGCATGGGAGGCCGTCACCTCCTTCTGCGAAGCGGTAATGCTCGCAAAGGAGGAGGCGGAACGCGTGAGGGAGAGGCAACCTCACGCCCTCAGTCGCCGCAGGAGACGCCCTGGGCGCCGGGAATCGATAGCCGATTCCCGGCCACCGTAGGCGCGGGCTTGCGGACGGTGAGTAGTGGGTAGCTCGCCGTCCGGTGAGGACCAGGCCCGGGTCGACGGCGCGTTGTGTTCCACGCGCGCCTCAAAGAGATGTCAGCAAGAGATGGGGTCCAATAGGGCCGATGCCGCTGGGGTCGCGGGTTGTTTGAAAAAGATACCGTGGCCCTGGCATAGGCAACTGAAGGAACACGGGTGGGATTTAGTCAGTAAAAGTCTGACACGCCCTTCCGCTCCACCCAGAGCGGGAGAAGTTATTTGATGATTTCCCATCCACAAAAAAAAAAACCCACATTATAAAAACTAAGAAAAAAAAATAACTCCCAACAATTTACTGCATCTCACATGAATGAAGCTTGTTGCTATGAATGTAATACTAGGCGCCAACAATAGCTATCTACTGTAATATATACGTAGTTATATGAAGGCCGTGCATAACTATCTTACTAGGAATAAGTATATCTGTAACTATAATACGAGCAGGATATAAGTATTAGGACCCTCCGACCACATAGGTTAGGTTAGATTAAAACTGTGGCCAAATACGCGCGAGCCGAGCGAGAGGTGCCACGCACAAAATGGAGATGTTCCAAAATGTATGGACCTTGGGCCAGGTACGTGTACACTATACGTAACATAAAAATAGGAAAAAACATTTAAAACAATTCTCAACTGTCCAATTACTGTAAAATGGCTTTGTTTGCTGGTAAACCACAATTAATTACACCTGAAATTGCAACACACAACAAAAACCCGTCATAGCGGTAAGCGGTCATTTTGATTGATTAATGACGTTTCACATGTTTAATACTCAAGAAGAGGGCTGAAGTGACACTGTTGTGACAGCTGACAGTCCTCTTTCTATGATCAGTGGTCGATCTATGGTTTACTGTCATTGTTTATATGCACAGAGTAACTAAATCGGTGAGACGCCATGTTGAAAGTCAATAAAAATAATAGATAAATATTAATTCCCTACCACAACAGTATACATTAAAATGAATTATCTGTATTTTTCCCGAATTCTACGGATTTTTCTCATTTTTTTGATGTAGTGTACACAGACCTGGCCCATTTTGAAACATCTCCTTTAAATATTATTTAGATTTTTTTGGTGCCGCGACAGCGGCCGGCGAACGCTACGTTGAAATTGGTAATAGTAACAAAATTAGGGCACTCCGAAAGTTTTCATGTAACTACATATATTACAGTAGATAGCTATATTCCTAGGGATATAACTAGGTATATCACGGCTACCACCATCTTACTGCGACTTACAAATACTTTCAAACAGTGACGAACTATACAAATTGAATAGTCCACCGCTCGTAAGTTGAATAAGGCCAGTTGGCGTGGTTGGTTAAGATACCACCTATCATGCCGCAGGTCGTGGGTTCGATTCCCATCCAGGACAAACATTTGTGTGCATGAACATGTCTGTTTGTTCTGAGTCTGGGTGTAATTATCTATATAAGTATGTATTTACAAAAAAAAACAAAAAAAAGTAGTATATGTAGTATATCAGTTATCTGGTTTCCATAGTACAAGCTCTGCTTAGTTTGGGATCAGATGACCGTGTGTGAATAATGTCCCAGGTTATTATTATTATTATTATTATTATTATTAATTCAACCTACGAATACAGCATAGCGCTAGACTGACCTCGACGAAGGACTGCGCCACTGGGTCGTACTTGGCGACTTCTTCCTCAGACATCCTCATGAACTGGTGAACCACTGCCAATTCTCCTCTCAACTCCTCACCGGGAGAGTTCAGGGCTTCCTGGAAACAGTACGTACAAACATTTCTTTATGATTTTTTTCTACTTCCGTAATTTTCCGTAAAGTGGATTTTACTGGGAACGATACTTTCTCTTTCAGATCGGAGAAGATTTCAGTGTGTTTACTTTTTTTACGTTTGAAAGGTTCAAGAACGCTTGTACTAATGTTCCTGTAACATTAATTTGTAAAATAATCTAGATACAGTTTAGTAACGGTTTTTCTACCTGGAATTTCTCAGCGGCTCAACCCCTATTACTTGGGACTTAGATGTAACTCGCGAAATGTGGTTTTATTATAGGTACACCTGTGCCCAACCCTTCGGGGAAAGGGGTAATGTTATATTATAGTTATAGAGATATATTTTTTTAATGTTTAGTTTTTGTAATACGCCCAACAATGGCAGCAATATATTGATTTATATGTTCAGTTTTTAATATCACATGTAAGTGAATGAATTTGAATTCATATGAGAGTAAAGTGTAACACACATAGATATTTAACCACTCACCCAAGCTCCTTCAAACACAGCAGTCCCGATAATCTTGGTGCTCTCGAACATGTTTTCACCAGGTCCTTGGGAGAAGCACCTCTCCATGTGGTTGCAGATGAGGAATTGGTTGTCGCACTCGTTGCCAGAAAACTCACAGCGAGCACCTCGGGTGTTCGGAGACACGTCGCCTTGGTTGGAGGCGAAGAATCCAGCGACTATGTCGGGCTGGAAGTTGTTTGACGTTATTTCAATAAATCGCTCACTTAGTAATACATATATCGGCACAATCATAGATTTCATAAATGTTTCAAATTAATTTATGGGTTCTTTTTACGTTTTTTTTTTTCTACATATTTTATGGGTTTGGTTACACGTCAATACATATTTTAGATTATGCACTTTTGAACATGTATGCTGTATAAACTCAATTTTGCTGTTTTTGCAGATGTGCCACAAGGTTTTGCCACGGCAAAACCCTGGTGTGAGTGCCTATGCCCATCAGTTGGCAGCGCGTATTTGTTGCGTAAAATTATTGGATTTTTCAAAAAAATATTTTAATCTCTACGTTTGCTATTTTCTGATTAAACACGCGCAGATTCTGAGTTTCATGATTGTGAAG
This sequence comes from Dicycla oo, assembly GCA_948252095.1. Lineage (NCBI taxonomy): Eukaryota > Metazoa > Arthropoda > Insecta > Lepidoptera > Noctuidae > Dicycla > Dicycla oo. The sequence goes on from OX411713.1 coordinate 3,100,436, forward strand.
CTAATAAAAAATTCACAATTATGAAACTCAAATCTACATAATATAAAAATATGAGTCCACATCTAAATCCTTCTTCCAACCTTCCCAGCCAGTTTCCTAGGATTGAGTTCCTTCTCCATCTTCAGAGCTGCGTACCCCAGGTTGTCTGAGGACACCAGCCGGTTGGTCATGTTCATGCTAGTGGCATGCACTGAGAACCAGTTCATCACGCCATGGAGGCTGCCATCTTCCTTCACGATCCTCACTTGAGTGAGGATATCGTCGGTGTTGGATTCGTAGCTGTAAAGAAAGAAATAGAGATAGATTATAAGGGGTAAGCATGATCAGCCTATAACGTTCTTCCTGCTGGGGCTCAGGCTTCCCCTTTATGACAAGGATTACGGCCCAATTCCTCTGCAATGCGGGTTGGTGGATGTCACTCTGGCATGTCTTTGAATTATCGGTTCTAGGACATGCCGGTTTCCTAATGATACCGCTGATGTTAATAAAATCGTCTGGCAGTTGATCATATGCACAATTGCACAATACAACTAACGCTTTAAAATGCCCTTGCTACGTGAAACTCATATAATATTGAGTTGGCACAAAAGTAATGAGACACTCTACAAAACTCTATACATTTCCTTTTTCAAGTTATTTGTTTTCGATAATATTCTAGAATGTTGTAGAACATTCTAGGTACTTGTGATGTGGTGTATGTAAAGCCACGATCGGTTTACTCAGTTTGAAGAAAAATGGACGAGCGACAAGTTCGAACACTATACTTATACGAGTACTTGTTAGGCCACAGTGCGCGGGCTGCGGCTGACAATATCAATACTACATTGGGCGCTGGAAGTACAAGCCATGCGACGGTGTCCCGATGGTTTGACCGTTTTAAATCAGGAGACAGGAGCCTTGAAAGTCAGCCACGCTCTCGACGACCACACGCAGTGAATGATGACGATGTACGCCGCGAACTGCAGTCGAATCTGGATGCTACCACACGTGAATTAGCGGCAGCACTTATCTGCAGTCACCACGTCGTGGAAAACCATCTGCAAGAGCTTGGGTATTGAAAAGTTTTGGCTCGGTGGGTACCGCATATCCTTAAAGACGCCAGTCGTGCAGTCCGTGTCGCTATCTGTCAATCACTTTTGCTGCGACCCCGACGTAAAGAGCTTTTGCCTGATCTGGTTACTGGAGATGAATCATGAATTCATTACGAGAACGATACACGTCGTGCTTTTTGGCTGCGTCTTGAACAAACGCCACCAACTCAACCGAAGCTGTGTCAAAAGAACCGCTTAAAAGTTCTGCTTTGCTGTTTTTGGGACGCGCAAGGCTGCTGTTTCATGAACTATTACACAATTAAACTATAAACGCTGACAAATATTCAACCAAGCTCACCAAACTATCTGCTACTATCAAGAAAAAATGACGAAGACGAGTCAATGTAGTTTTACTACACGATAACGCTCGACCTCATGTCGAATCTGCTGTTCGCCAAAAGTTGGAGAACTTGGGCTGGCAGACGATACCCTATTTTTATTTTCTCGTGGAGAAATGCTCATGCATACTGCACTACCACGGGGACATAGTGCAGTTATGTGGGACTCCAACCCACTAAAACTCCACGGTGTCCTACTCTGCCGCTTGTGGCGGGAACACGGGCACGCGTTAGCACTCACCGCGAACCCGCCGCGGCTGTCCGTCACCGGACCCTCGCACAAGAATACCTTGCGCACCGTGACCAACCCATGGACCAAACCAGCACATGGGTGCCAAACGACCCCGTGTCTAGGCACCCATGGTCCCCCTGCGACCGGTCAGGTCAGTAGCCCAGCCGTCTACTACTTTTCGGCCGCAGAGGATAGGGAGAACGGCGCACCGCAATACCGGCACTCCTCTCCCGCCGCGGCCTCCAACCCTCAGCCGCGATGCCTCCCATACGACATCGCGGCCCGCCTCAGTTACGATGTCGCCCAAGCAACACCGCAACCTACCTGTTGGCCACTACGTCGTCGATTTACTGGAAAAAGCCCTGACGAGCGGCCCCGCCTCGGGTTCCTCTTCGCTTCACCGTGGGTGCCCAAGCCACTGGTCCCCCTGGGCAGACGATACCCTACCCACCTTATTTCCCAGACCTCGCCCCATCAGACTATCATTTGTTTAGAGCCCTGAAACGACATTTGCGGGATAAACAATTTAATGTTTATATAATTTAATGATTTCTCTGATGTAGAGGCGGAGTTGAACAACTTTTTCGAGGCACAGCCATCAGAGTTCTGGGCGAAAGGCATCCAAACTTTGCCGGATCGTTGGCAAGAAGTCTTAGATGCTAATGATGATTACATCATTGACTAAGCTTTTTGTATTGTAATAATAATAAAAAATATAAAACGTAAACCAAGTGTCTCATTACTTTTGTGCCAACCTGATACATCCACGACTCACAGCGTTTACTAGAACTAGAGTTCGTCTAAGCTGAAATGAGTGCGCCCTACTACTTAAATTAGTATAAATGTACACTACGAAGTGTGATAGCGCGGTGCATTATTTCAGTTTACATGAGCTCTGCCATCTTCGAAACCTTATATATTCTTCTTCTTATTTATTCTTAAATGCTTGATGCTGATCTTTTCACTACCAAATGATTCTAAACTTACCGAGCTTTCTCCTCTTCTGGGTTGTATCCATAAGAGTAGGGGGACCTGTTTTTGTGGGCGTCCGCCACTCGAGTTTGAGCAAAGAACAAACGAGCTGGCACCATATTCTCGTGCGCACGGACTATACTCTGAAATATTCAGAGCAGCTTCATCATGTCATTGCCATGTTCAGTGTGAAAATTTATTTATTTATATAGCCAAAATATTACCCAGTTCATCTATACCAATAAACAAATAAATAAAATTAAGGTAACCGTTTGTAATGTCAAAATAACAGCATTTTACTAAATGCATATAAAAGTACGGTACTTATAACAAAAACAATTTTTAAAAAATTTTGTCTATCTGTCGGTTTGTCGGTCTGTCTGTTTGTTCCGGCTGATCACCGAAACGGCAGTACCGATTTTGACTTCCATCAATTAATAGATTTTACTTCAGAACTGTTCTGTTTTGTTTGAACAACAATAAAGTACTTAGTTCTGAATTCAAATTATTACACACGATAAATCTAATAATTGATGGACATGGAAATTAGCATTCGTTCGTATTCGGAAATGCGATGATTGCCGAGGGGCATTAAGAAAATAGTTGTACTCTAAGTAAATGTTATGGGAGGCAGCGGTCAATGTGTATTCACAGTTAACGATTTAAATGATAATGAAGAGCAAATAATATGATAGAATTAACCAGGTTCACGTTGTTGCAACGACAGTGAGATATTTTGTTCCAGAGTTGTTACAGTTGTAACACCTACTACTTACCCTGGTAATTCCATCCACATAAGCATTGAAGGTCTCCCGAGAGAAGCCGAGGATACTGATGTCCAGGATGAAGTCCACCATGTGACCTCCGGGGCCGCTGTGTGTGTGGGTGCCGGTGAGGATCACGTTCCTCAAGGAGTACATATCGCCGTACCGCTCCTGGAGATTCTTCACCACCTGGAGATGTGATCAGTTGATTTAAAAAGTGAATCAATCAGATTCTAAAATAATTCAAAAAGCAATTGTAATAGCGTGTGGGTACCGACGAAGACGCGGCACCACTTTCTTACATCGCAAAAAGCATATTTAATTCATGAATTAATCTACTGTAATTAATTATAATGCTAAAAAGTTTTTTCTTTTTTGTTTGTTTGAACGCGTTAATCTGTGGAACTCCCAGTCGGATTTGAAAAAATCTTTTTGAATTTGATAGCCCAATTCTTGAGGAAGGCAACAACAACACATGCCCACGGTTATTTAAAATCACGCTTGAAGTTTAGGAGCCGAGGCAAAAGAAAAGAGTCAGACAGGGCAGCTGATGCGATGCGACGGGGTAGGTCGGGGATCAAGAAATTTCACGCGGACCAAGTCGCGGACAGAAGCTAGTTTATTAATAAAACTACTTCTTATTTCTTATTACCTACTTCAAACTTTAAGAAGATATATGTACTTAGGTAGCAGTGGGTCAGCGGCCAAGGAGGTTCACCATCATATTGTGTATAGGACTTTAAAGTCCTCTGCTCAGAACCACCATCGGTAATTTTAATATACTTTTGCTTATGGAATTCAACGGTAGGTATGTCAATGATACTGATAACAACAATCACACTGTACCTCCCGCCTGACGGCGATGCCGACACCCTGCACCTCAGCAGTGACCAGCACTATCCTGGTGTTTCCCTTTACGAAGATGAAAGACCTGGCGAACTGACGCAAGTGAAGACCTCGTCCACTTTGACCCACTTCGGCGTAGCCCATCTGTAATCATAAACTTCATCATGAATTTGATAAGGAGTTTGTAGAATTGTGGCGATTTTTCCGGAAAACAACGCAACTTTTTATGTATCATTCATAACACTTTTCGCTTATTTTTAGAATTCTCGTTGGGTAGTTACGGCAAACAAATGATGGCGTATGAGTACACACGACGATAGGTTTTTTTAGGACATCGCCTAAAGCTACGCGTGCGCTAGCTTCGTGTATTTAAGACCTTATCCGTAAACATATCATTCTGATGTCCTTCGTCCTCTCCGTGAACAAAAAATAATCTGTACGACGAATTTATCGGACATTCTTCAAATCTAGCACCTACCTATAATAGGTTCATACATACATAACGTCATGCCTTCTTCCCATGGCGGTAGGCAGAAACTGCAGAATACGATCCTTACATACTCCTTATGTCTCTTTTGCCTCATACACGCACGCCGGTTGCGAGTACTACGCACCTGACGTTTCTTAAGAACATCACCAATAAGGTCACTAAATGTCTTCCTAGAGCGTCCCCTCCCGGCGTTTCCACTCACATCCGCCTTGTTACCTTTTGTTAATCGCCTTTCATTCATCCTCTCAACATGACCAAGCCATTTAAGCATAACTTTTTTCAATTTTTGTCACTACATCTTCTTTTAACTACATCGTTGCCTTATCACATCATTCCTCATCATCATCATCATTATTCATAGTCACACCACACATGCTTCGCAAGGAACGCATTTCCACAGCATTTATTCTACTTTCATGCTTCTTTTGCCACATCCAACATTTATTTCCATACATAAGCGTTTGGATATCAACTAGTTGGTCACAATAGAATGTATAGCGCCATTCACTTTATTTCACGCATTTACTCTCTTTCCATATCATCTTTCCATCCCTTATAAACAAACACCCCAAATATACAAAAATAAACAACTCCTTTACTTGCTCCACACTCTTATCATTTATTTTCACATCACACACCGATACATCCTCTTCTCTTTCAAACACCATGACATTCGTCTTATTCACATTTATATTCATCCCTTTCATCTGATATGTTTTATCCATCACAGTCACCATGTTTTGCAACTGTTCTGCTGACGATGCAAGTAGGACTTGGTTATGTGCGTAGAGAAGATATTTGACAGGCAACTCATTAAATCCTCAATCCGCACTCATCCTCTTTCAAGTCAGTCAGACAACTATCCATGTACAAGGTGACGCTACACAACCCTGTCTAACATAACTCGAGATGCAGAACCAGTTCGTGTATGCCCCATTTATCCTAACACAAGCCCTATATAAAGATTTCAGTGTCCGAACCAAGCGCCAGACCACACCGTACATGGATAGTGTCGACCACAGCTCTTCCCTCCACACACTGTCATAGGTCTTCTCCTTCGGCAGATATTTTTCGATTGTGCAAATAGGTACCTATAATCTCCAAAAAAACGTATTTATGTAGGCACGACTTACAAAAGTAATCTCCACGCACGGCCCCGTCATATCAGCGATCCCGACCCCCACTCGGTACGGCAAGTCACTTTCTTCATTCGTAGGTGCATCCGTGGAAGCCGTGGTTGCTGGGTTAGCCGTGGTATCCTCGTAGACATTACCTTCGTTGACTAGCAGAACTATAGTGGCTGTCATACCTCCTATGACGCCGAGAACTACTACGCTGATCACCAGCTTAGCCGTCAGTGTGAGCGACATTGTTTCTGCAATTATTTTGAAATAGTTAAGTAGATATTGAGAGCGTGTTGGGCTCAGTCTCTGGTCTAACAGGATGCAACTGAATACCAATAGTTTACATGGAGCGATTGCTTATTTGGCCTGCACAACCCAGTTCAGTTACTGGGTAAAAAAATATGATAAATGAAATGCGAGAGAGGAAAGAAAACTACGGACTGCGCCAACCACAAAATAATTGGAGAAGGATAGGAGAAGAGCAAGCAGATGATGTTGAGAACAGATGGATGTATACAGAATATCGTCCACATAATGCCTGTGTTCTCGGGAGGCGTAGGCAGAGGGTAGAGCGGCATAGTTGCGCGCCGCATCGGAAAAAATCACCGTATTGGCGGTCACGCTGGCGTTGCAGCGCCAATAGTTAATCTGCAGCGGCGCCGCACTGTAAAGATTTCTTTCCCTTTCTTCTACCGCAATAACAACTTAGCGTTGCTGCTCCGGCGTCGCAACGCGTACACCCCCTCCCCGCCTCGTCTCGTGGGATGCAAGTCCGGTGTACGTGCGGTGCGACGACAGAACGCACCGTATGGCATACTATGGATATTTGTACGAGGACGCCACAGCGACACCGGTAACGCATCGTGTGCATGGGCCGTTACGTTTAAAACTCAACGTACTGCACGGGAAAAGCATCACCTCAACTCGAGCCGTTCAGGATTATTTCTATGAAGCTCCATATTACTACTGCAACGCACTATCGCATCGTAACGGCATCGCCGTGGCTCGGGATCAGCTAGTTAAAATGTGGTTAGGTGATACCGATCTGGTGCAGTGTGCTTTGACCTTAAAGTGCCAATGATTGAGTGCCATAGACCAGCATCACCTGGGTGAAGACGTGAAGTTTAGGTCTGCAGTGTCCACATAACGTGATATACGTCCCATCGGCATTTGAGCAACACTGAACAAGTTTCCGTGAGGAAATTTTCTGACGATAAATTAGGTAATTCGGTTTGCGATAAATTGTTCGGTTGATACTGATTCTATTTGTGTCATTGAAGTTGTCTTTCTCGAGCAATGACATACAAATTTTCACAGGCTGTTCTTGTTGACCCATGAACATGAACAAATTTCACTACGGAACCAACTCTGAAATCACGAAAAAAATCAGCTGTTTCATAAATTTTGGTCGAGTAGGTATTGAATTTTGGTATCAAACAGTTGATTTTTTTTTTCGTGATTTCTGAGTTGATTCCATAGTGAAAGTTGTTCATATTCATGGGTAGGACACCCTATGAAATTTGGATAATGATAAAAAATTGTCCTGTGTGCGTGTTGTAATAGACGAAAAAGCACCTTAATTGCGTAACACACTATCAATCGGAATCTGAATCATTTTGAAACAAATTGCTAATCCATTGCTTCTTATGTTCAAAAAATGTATCTGCTCGAAAACGTAAATCACGCATGGAATGTTATTGAACTGTCAAAATGAAACCGATTCCGATTAATAGTGTGTTAGGTACGCAAGGTGCTGGTAGTGTTATTGTTTACGAACGAGCACAGCAGAAACTACGGAGTAGAATAGTGTGTTACGCAAGGTGCTGGTAGTGTTATTGTTTACGTACGAGCACAGCAGAAACTACGGAGTAGAATAGTGTGTTACGCAAGGTGCTGGTAGTGTTATTGTTTACGTACGAGCACAGCAGAAACTACGGAGTAGAATAGTGTGTTACGCAAGGTGCTGGTAGTGTTGTTGTTTACGTACGAGCACAGCAGAAACTATGGAGTAGAATAGTGTGTTACGCAAGGTGCTGGTAGTGTTGTTGTTTACGTACGAGCACAGCAGAAACTACGGAGTAGAATAGTGTGTTACGCAAGGTGCTGGTAGTGTTGTTGTTTACGTACGAGCACAGCAGAAACTACGAAGTAGAATAGTGTGTTACGCAAGGTGCTGGTAGTGTTGTTGTTTACGTACGAGCACAGCAGAAACTACGGAGTAGAATAGTGTGTTACGCAAGGTGCTGGTAGTGTTATTGTTTACGTACGAGCACAGCAGAAACTACGGAGTAGAATAGTGTGTTACGCAAGGTGCTGGTAGTGTTATTGTTTACGTACGAGCACAGCAGAAACTACGGAGTAGAATAGTGTGTTACGCAAGGTGCTGGTAGTGTTATTGTTTACGTACGAGCACAGCAGAAACTACGGAGTAGAATAGTGTGTTACGCAAGGTGCTGGTAGTGTTGTTGTTTACGTACGAGCACAGCAGAAACTACGGAGTAGAATAGTGTGTTACGCAAGGTGCTGGTAGTGTTATTGTTTACGTACGAGCACAGCAGAAACTACGGAGTAGAATAGTGTGTTACGCAAGGTGCTGGTAGTGTTATTGTTTACGCACGAGCACAGCAGAAACTACGGAGTAGAATAGTGTGTTACGCAAGGTGCTGGTAGTGTTATTGTTTACGTACGAGCACAGCAGAAACTACGGAGTAGAATAGTGTGTTACGCAAGGTGCTGGTAGTGTTATTGTTTACGTACGAGCACAGCAGAAACTACGGAGTAGAATAGTGTGTTACGCAAGGTGCTGGTAGTGTTATTGTTTACGTACGAGCACAGCAGAAACTACGGAGTAGAATAGTGTGTTACGCAAGGTGCTGGTAGTGTTATTGTTTACGTACGAGCACAGCAGAAACTACGGAGTAGAATAGTGTGTTACGCAAGGTGCTGGTAGTGTTATTGTTTACGTACGAGCACAGCAGAAACTACGGAGTAGAATAGTGTGTTACGCAAGGTGCTGGTAGTGTTATTGTTTACGTACGAGCACAGCAGAAACTACGGAGTAGAATAGTGTGTTACGCAAGGTGCTGGTAGTGTTGTTGTTTACGTACGAGCACAGCAGAAACTACGGAGTAGAATAGTGTGTTACGCAAGGTGTTGGTAGTGTTATTGTTTACGTACGAGCACAGCAGAAACTACGGAGTAGAATAGTGTGTTACGCAAGGTGTTGGTAGTGTTATTGTTTACGTACGAGCACAGCAGAAACTACGGAGTAGAATAGTGTGTTACGCAAGGTGTTGGTAGTGTTATTGTTTACGTACGAGCACAGCAGAAACTACGGAGTAGAATAGTGTGTTACGCAAGGTGCTGGTAGTGTTATTGTTTACGTACGAGCACAGCAGAAACTACGGAGTAGAATAGTGTGTTACGCAAGGTGCTGGTAGTGTTATTGTTTACGTACGAGCACAGCAGAAACTACGGAGTAGAATAGTGTGTTACGCAAGGTGCTGGTAGTGTTGTTGTTTACGTACGAGCACAGCAGAAACTACGGAGTAGAATAGTGTGTTACGCAAGGTGCTGGTAGTGTTGTTGTTTACGTATGAGCACAGCAGAAACTACGGAGTAGAATAGTGTGTTACGCAAGGTGCTGGTAGTGTTGTTGTTTACGTACGAGCACAGCAGAAACTACGGAGTAGAATAGTGTGTTACGCAAGGTGCTGGTAGTGTTATTGTTTACGTACGAGCACAGCAGAAACTACGGAGTAGAATAGTGTGTTACGCAAGGTGCTGGTAGTGTTATTGTTTACGTACGAGCACAGCAGAAACTACGGAGTAGAATAGTGTGTTACGCAAGGTGCTGGTAGTGTTATTGTTTACGTACGAGCACAGCAGAAACTACGGAGTAGAATAGTGTGTTACGCAAGGTGCTGGTAGTGTTATTGTTTACGTACGAGCACAGCAGAAACTACGGAGTAGAATAGTGTGTTACGCAAGGTGCTGGTAGTGTTATTGTTTACGTACGAGCACAGCAGAAACTACGGAGTAGAATAGTGTGTTACGCAAGGTGCTGGTAGTGTTATTGTTTACGTACGAGCACAGCAGAAACTACGGAGTAGAATAGTGTGTTACGCAAGGTGGTGGTAGTGTTGTTGTTTACGTACGAGCACAGCAGAAACTACGGAGTAGAATAGTGTGTTACGCAAGGTGGTGGTAGTGTTGTTGTTTACGTACGAGCACAGCAGAAACTACGGAGTAGACTTCGTGTATGGAAGCACAAGCCTAAGTACTACATCGACTTTGGCTAAGAAAAAGTTTTGAAAAATCTGGCTTTGTTGAACATTCATACTATTATAAAATCGGTCTTTTATCAAAGAAAAAAAAATGCAATAGGTACCTACTTATTTCACCAGGAAGTTGCTTTTGCATTTTGCGTAGATGTATTTGTGCTCGTGACTGTACAGTAAACGCTCAAAAGTCCATAAGCGTGCTAAGGATTACATTGCTATGAACTGTGCGTGTGCCTGTGTGAGCGATGTCTCACTCAACATTCCGCAGATAACACACACTAATGAATTGTCGCATGTCGTCGTACTACGCGAAATAACATTATATTTCTGTTGCGTTTAGAATACGCGTCACAGTGGCGACCTGTTCTTACCATTGCATTGCTAAAATTCGCATAAACATAACATGTGCTGGTAGCTGTTTGGGCTAAGCAATGGTTTCACGATCAATGAAGTCTGAGTTCGAATCTTAATCACAATGTGGGACTGTTTTTTGTTTATTTTAAGTACTATTTTAAACAAAAACTTGTTAGATGTTTTAAATGTTCATTTATTATTTATTTTTATAAGAAGTTAAATATTAGTTATTGTATTATTATTTAACTATTTATGTGATTTTTAATTTATCTTTTCGGTGTTGGAAGGTTGAAATAAAAAAGTCGTGCTGAATGGTAACAAAAATGTTTATTCGTTTTATTTACTTATTTATAAAATTAACAAACTTAAGAGAATTGTGACGTTACATTCCTACTAGATAAAAGAAGTTTTTTTGTAACCGTTCATAGGATTTTTTGTTGCCCACTTAGTCAATTCATAATAACATAACAAAGAAAGGATATTCTTATAACACATATATAATTGTCAATACAAAGATATGGGTATCTGGGTCAGCAGAGTTTATTCAAAACTAGTCTATGATTTAGACGTTATGAACATGTTTTTTTAATGTAACGTCACTATGAATGTATCGAGGTTATAGCTTAAGTGTTCATTTTCTTGACGAAAAGAAGATTGAAACTAAACCTCAATTTAAGATCATTAAATAATTACGGATATGTCAATATTACTAAATATTCAGCTACACCGTCTAATTAAAAAAAAAAAAAACATCCAGGTATTAATATTTTGTATAACCCCCATTATTTTCAATACAGTCAAGTAGACGTTTGCGCATGGACCCTACAATATTACCACATATTTCGGTTCCTCTTAAATTTTCCCATACCTCCATGCAATGGATTTTTAATTGTTCTATACACCTTTCATCCCGTGACTCCCACCTTTGGACCATCAAACCCCATAGATTTTCTATGGGGTTGAGATCGGGTGATCGCGCTGGCCATGGAACAACAATTATCTCCGGGTGATTTTGAAACCACTCACGCACACTGCGCGCGAGTGTTATCCTTGCGCCATAAATGAAGCCTACCCTTTTGACTAGACTTAAATGTCTTTTCATCTGAAAATATGGTAGTATTCCAGTCAAAATCTAAATAATCCCGTGCGAAACGTAATCGTTCTTGTTTATGTCTTTCTGTCAAGAAGGGCTTTTTAGCTGGTCTTCTATGATGCAAGCCTTCAGCGTGGAGAGCACGGCGAACAGTTTGCAATGAGGTATCGAATAATTCCGCAAAGTGTCTCGTTGGTTTGAAACCATTTGATTCATACTCGCCCACCATATGACGTCGCTGCGCCTCGCTAATAAGCGACGGCCTTCCACTTCGCTGTCGACTAGCAAGGCTACCCTCTTCCTCAAATCTTTTGATCCAGAGACTTACAGTATTCCTCTAAAACAAAAAAAAAGTAATATTAGGCAGCTATAACAAAATACTAAAGAGACTCAACTTTTATATACTATAGACATTATATATATATATATATATATATATATATATATATATATATAATTAATATAATAAAATACAAAATACTCTGCATTTAAAAATCCAATAATAAACACAAATTATTTATTTTATAGACCTCATGATGGATTTAAAAAACAATAAAAAGAATTAATCCATATGTCACCAAATAATCTTAGGTATAAATTTCAAATAAAAGATACAATTCAATACTCACATTCAGTCCAGTTTCATTAGATATTTGTGTTCTATTAAGACCACTTTTATGCAGCGCAATAATAGTCGCCCTCGTCTCAATATTAATATTTGCCTGCATTTTGAGAATAACTGCTAACCGCTATCTATTAAACCACACGTCACTAACCAACAACTACAACCAACCGACAACGTTCATTCCGATCAAGTTAAATATTCCTAAAACTCATGTCTACCTCACAGAAATCGAAATTATTTATTTAGTTTTCTATGATCTACCTTTCTAACTTTACAAAATGAGTGACCAAGCGAACAAGATAAAGAATATTATATTTCTGCCCCATTACTTCCAATCAAGTAAAAACTTACAAAAAGTCAAGTACTGCGTGAGATTTGAACTCACGGCTCACTGATTCACGCATCTATCTGCACGCGCTTAACCGCTAGGCCATCTTTACACATGTTATAACTTTGAAATTATGAACTACAATCAGTTGTTGACGACAATAATTATGCATGTTTATATTCTTGGAAATAGAAGGTCTTAAGTCAAACTAAACGCCAAGCTATAGCTTTGTGAGTTTGCTTATCGACTTTTGGTCGCGACTGTACCTACCTAGTTATTATAAGTTATGGGTAGAATCACTCCATCAGTGGAAGTGGTACACAGGATGTCCCAGAAATCGACCGACACTGGTCGTGGTTTGGTCAAGCCCTCCCAAAATTACAAAACATTATATTCTGCAAAATCTTATAGTTTTCGAGTTTACCACAGATTATTACAGATGGGACGCTCCGCAAAATCATTTAAATAAAAAGCGACTCTTGCTACGACACAATAAAGTGCAATTCAGGTCGCACAACGCTTATTACCTACAGTTATATTCACCTACAAGTGGCCTCTCTTTTTAACTCTTATACCTTCTGACTCATTAGGGTTGTCTTTTTTACGACGCGGCGTGTGAGTGAGTATCGAACTGACCATGCGAGCCGGCCGATGAGCGGCAGCCCGCACTGAATTGGCCCGGCGACAAGGGCCTGCCGCGTACTTGTAGCTTCATAGCTATACTGCGGAGTGTCCCATCTGCATTAATCTGTGGTTATACTAGATTTTCAAAAAAATCAAAATAACCGTCATACGTCATTCTTTTGACTCTCATGTGTAAATAAAATATTTTTATTAATAACTTTTCCATCAAATCAGTCTGCCTAGCCTTTTCCCAACTATGTTGGGGTCGGCTTCCAGTCTAACCGGATGCAGCTGAATACCAGTATTTTACATGGAGCGACTGCCTATCTGACCTCCACAACCCAGTTTCTGGGTAATACGATACCCCTTGGTAAGACTGGTTGTCAGACTTTCGGGCTTCTGACAACCCGTAACGACTGTCAAAGATCCACGAATGACAGCCTGGACCAACGGCTTAACGTGCTTTCCGAGGCACGGAGGAGTCTCGGTATGAAAAGATGGTCACCCATCCACAGACCAACCCCGGCAAGCGTAGCTTAACCTGATGGATCGACCCGTGCGACTATTATTACTTAGCCACGAGCTCCTTTTCCATCAAACTTTTCAAACTTTCCAACAACTTTTCCATCAAAATATTATTAAATAGTTATCGGCAATTACCTTTGATTCTCCATAAAAACTTACAAATTCAACATAAATTCACTATTATCTGATTTTTTTCCTCAAATATGTTTAGGTTAATAAATAAACAGTGGCAACGAAAAGAAGCTATAGTACCTATATCGGTCGATTTCTGGGACAGCCTGTATAAATAATAATATCTAGTATCTGTTAAATACCTATTAATATCTAGTATATAGGTACATACACATAGATATCATTAATCACTTGCTTAATTAGGTGGATACTGCTAAGCTTATTTAAATATTTTTTTTAAGATAATGCGAGGTAGATCCGGCAAAATGACATCCATGATGGCAGAATTTCTTCCCTTTCATCCTTCCTGTTGAAGGATGAAAGGGAAGAAATTCTGTTTTGCCATGAGTCTACGATTGGAGTGATACAAGACCAAGAATCGAGAAATGTAGGGACGGACGCTCGCAGGCCAGGTAGAGAAAGTAGAGTATATTTTGGAGCAAGTTCGACGCTGGGATAAGACCATACGAATCAAGTTCCCGGCTAATTTGGCAGTATTTTTTCATGCTGACAACATTGTGTTCGAACGGTCTATTTCAATTTGGAACGTAAAGATGATTCTTCTTTCCAGGATGCTTCAAATAACATGCCACTACATCGTCAAATTAATAAAACTTATTTCTTGTTCTTCTTCATTGAAGTAGAGAAAAAAATCTAAAGTGCCCGTTTTATTTGCAAAAGAGTTTATATAGTATAGCATATAGTAGCTCGTGGCTAAGTAATAACAGCCGCACGGGTCGATCCATCAGGTTAAGCTACGCTTGCCGGGGTTGGTCTGTGGATGGGTGACCATCTCTTCATACCGAGATTCCTCCGTGCCTCGGAAAGCACGTTAAGCCGTTGGTCCCGGCTGTCATTCGTGGATCTTTGACAGTCGTTACGGGTCGTCAGAAGCCCGAAAGTCTGACAACCAGTCTTACCAAGGGGTATCGTATTACCCAGTAACTGGGTTGTGGAGGTCAGATAGGCAGTCGCTCCATGTAAAATACTGGTATTCAGCTGCATCCGGTTAGACTGGAAGCCGACCCCAACATAGTTGGGAAAAGGCTAGGCAGATTGATAGTAACATATATAGCATATAGTAAGCATATAGTTACTATCTATTATACATATAGTTACTTAGGTACTTTAAGATCAGGAATGATTGCAATATTGTCTGAAGATATGTTACACCAACTTATTTGGAGCGTGGAGTGGAGTAGTCACAATCATCGTTATTTTTGCACCAGCAGCGAGTAGTCAGTGGACTAACCGCTGGTTTGCACTGTCTACTCGCTGGTTTGCTCCAACAGTTTCAGTCAGATTTTCAAACCTATGCGCGGTAGTGATTATATTTAGTCAGAGGTATTAGGAATTCCATACAGATGTCTGATCCATTTATCGTTGCCTCTCCATTGCAGCAGAGTTAATTATTCCCCAAGCTCTACAAATGTAGAAACATTTTTGCTCCACTCGACTCCGATAGGCCGGTTGATTGCAAGTAGAATTTCATGTGTGTTTCAGATGTGTTAGTCTGAACTTGTTTCCGTTCAGTGGCAATAGACTCGCTCCTTATTACGTACATGACTTACAAAATAACTGGCGAAATTGTGGGTGCAGGTACTACACACCTTTGTGTTGGAGTATCTACGTAACCCTACGGAAAAACAGGAGTGATGACGTGTTGACAAAATAAAACATGGCTTAAATATTTCTGTAAGGTCTCCTTATTCAACCGACTTCAAAAAGGAGGAGGTCCTCAATTCGTCTGTGTGTTTTTTTTTGTATGTTTGTTACGCGATTACTCAAAGTCGGATGGACCGATTTAGAAAATTCTTTTTTTGTTTGAAAGGTCTTCCTATTTATATGCGACCACCATATAAATTTTATTAACTTTGTTTGGGAAGTTTTTGAGTTAGCTTCAATAATGCGTATTTTTCCCACTTAGTTTATGTGGATGATGTTTTAATAACTTCCTATCACTGTTATTTATATAGCAGGTGTGGTATTCGAACTTGTGTGGGATAGATACCACAAGTAAAAAGTGAAAAATAAAAACTTTTAGCAAAAACTAAAACCGACTTCCAAAACAAAACAGTACAACGTGAAAAATAACTTCGATTTCGGAAGTCGGTGGCAAAATACGAAAATACAAAACCCAAGACACCGACTACCGAAATTAAAGTTATTTTTCACTTTGTAGTGTTTTGTTTTGGAAGTCGGTTTTATTTTTTGCTCAAAAGTTTTTTACTATTACAGAACAAAATATTCTTGGTTTTAGGTTTTGTTTACTAACAATATTTCTGTATTATCTACCGATGGAAAAATACTCACATGGCTGGTAAAACCGATCACACTAAACTAATTCTTAAAAAAAAAACAACACTTAAAAAGTTTTAAATATAATAAGGAACTCGATATTCTCATTTAAAACAAATAACAGAAACACGCACCATCTCAATCAAACTGTATCTACCTAATAATGGAAAACAGATAATAAACATTTTAATAATATTAAAGTAATTAATCGATCAAAATAAGCCGATAAACAATTATCAGTTCAAGAAAATTATCTAAAATATTTCTATTCGAGATAAAAACAATTCGTATTCGAGGGCTAAAAAATACAACTATAATTATCAAAAAGTAACTGAATAAGCTACTTCGTGGAATATTGGATACAAATCTATCTGTAGTCAAAAAACTTATGATAAAATTAAATTAAACAAACGACATTCGGGAAGAGAGGCGCGCATGTCCCGATCCACAAAAAAAAAAACTAAAGTTAAAATATTGTGGGAAAATTAATCTCCTTGACATAATTTGCCCTCCCATGAAGCACCAAATTCTGTAATCAACTGAATGGACATGATATGGAAATATTGTTATCTACCTGTTGTTATTGCCTGTGATATTTTATAGTGAACCAACCGATATTATATCTCGGTTCTAATCCGTCGAGCTTGACCATAGGCTATATCTGAAAGGCAATGTTCAATTATTATTTGAATTTTTGAACTGAAAACTCTTTTAGGCGCGGTGAGCGATTTTTGTTAGTGGAAAATCTTTCGGATTCGTGACACCGCGACATGATATGCATAGTTTTTACGTTTATGTTTCAATTCTTTCCCGTTTTTAGGGTTCCTTACCTTAAAAGGAAAAAACGGAACCTTTACAGGATCACAGGTTGAAATTTGGTGGTACACGTATGACATTCTGTGACCCAAACACGAACGTGTAACGTAAATATTACAATTTTGAATATGCAGTCAATTTTGAATATGGAGTTAATTTTGGGGGCAAATAAGAAAATATAGTAGATCGCAAGTTTAAAATGTATGGTAACTTGTCTGACTACAATTCATTCTCTTTACTGCGCAGTAGGGCAATTACAGTAGAACAAGAATGTTTTGACAAATACATTGAACATATTGAGTCCTCAATTAAAACCAACCCAAAGGTGTTCTGGTTATTGTAAAAAGTAAGAAAAACAATAACACATTTCCTAACATCAAGATCAGTCTGCTGACACTGGTGAGGCAATTAGCAACTTATTCTCTGGTTATTTTATTACTACTTTTCTAAGCCTTGGCACGCGCACGCCTGATCCAGAAGTCCCAGCAACTGATGATGCTTACTCTAGCTCAAGTCATATTAGCTCCATAAGCGTGTCCCGCGACAAAGTTCTTAAATTACTAAATACTTTAGACCTTTCTAAATCAGGTGGATCAGACAAGATTCCACCCTTGTTTATAGTAAACTGTGCTGAGAGCTTGCTAACGCCAATCTGCATTCTTTTTAATCGTTCGTTATCCGAAGTATTGTACCTCAAATCTGGAAATCCGCATTCATCACACCTGTACATAAGAAAGGGGACAAGTCCAATGTTGAAAACTACCGCTGCATCTCTAAGCTATGCCTATTTTCTAAAATATTGGAACGCATAGTTTATGACGAGGTATACTCAGCTGTACAAAACAGTTTGGGTGATGCACGGCATGTGTTCTTACGTAAGCGATCCACCACTTCTAACTTGATTTTGTCTAACCATTTTATATCAAGAGGGATGGAGCAGCGCGCGCAGGTGGATGTAATTTACACTGACTACAGCAAGTGCTTTGACCGTATACTCGTAGATCACAGAGTACTTTTGCAGAAGCTACAGACTGTTGGTATACATGGTGATCTATACCGTTGGTTTTGCTCTTACATAGTGATACTCAGTAGCAGGTTTTACACAATTAAACACGAACTATAAATTCACACTCAGTCTGTATTTGGGCAGAGTAACGTTCTTATCAGTAGTTCACAATATAATGAATGTTAAAAATGATTTGCCTCCCTTTTTATACACTTAACCGCCATATTCAAATCAACTGTCAGTTCCACTCAATATGTTATGATTTTAGGAAATACTAAATTATTGTTATAAAAATCAAATAAATGACTTATTATGGGTAAATTAATACAAAGAATATTATTTAGATATTAATGAGAATATTTGAAAGTAATTTAGGAATAATTAAGCAACTACTACGTCATAACCGTCGTGCATCTATTTGGTACTTTTTAACAATAGAGAATCGGGGTACCTCAAGGTTCACTGCTAGGTCCTCTGCTTTTTGTTATATTTATACAGCCCGTGGCACGTAAGTTGGCAAGAGTCGTTAGATGCGCAGAAGCCATTTTTTAGATCTCTTTGGTCGCGAGCGGGACGCGGGGAATGAGGTAGCATCATTCCGAGCGCGCGATTGGTTGGTCAGTCGATCCTTGTCTCTCGCGTCGGTGTCGCGTCCACGTTCCATTCGCTCCCGAGTACAAATAAAAGTGTCCATTTTTTTGTTGCAATAAGTGTAGCATGCGCGAACTTACCCCCACTACGCCAAAACCTTGCCAACTTACGTGCCGCGGGCTGTATCTGACATCAAGTCTTGTTTTAAAAACTCATACATCTTGCTATATGCAGATGATATGAAAATCCTCAAATAAATACGTACCTTAGAGGAATCGCAGCAACTCCAGGATGACCTAAATAGATTTGTTGCCTATTGCTCTCGCAATAAGCTCCAGTTGAACATATCAAAGTGTTGTTATACGAGTTGTACACGAAAGAAAACCTATTTAGGTAATGGATATAAATTGGAAAATCAGTCAATTAACCGAATAGATTACATTGGAGACCTAGGAGTGATCCAAGATAACAAACTCTTATATGATAAACACATTGATTACATTGTAAAAAAAACATCTAAAGCTATGGGGTTTATTATGAGAGCGTCGGCCTGCTTCCGGTCTCTAAAAACCGTCAAAATACTGTACTGTGCGTATGTGCGTAGCCATCTCGAGTACGCATCCCAAGTGTGGAACCCGCACTACCAAGCTTATATATCTCGAATTGAAGGCATTCAACGCAAATTCTTAAAATATTTAGACTACAAGGCACACCGGCAAACTTCAGACTACATTGCCCGATGTAAACGTTATCATTTTCTACCTCTTGAACATAGACGCAATATTAGTGACATCTGCGACTTGTCTAACATTGCGAATGGCTATATTGACTGTCCGGACCTCCTTGCGAATGTATCGCTTCGCACCAGCCAAAGGAGCTTAAGGCAACGGCCACTATTAGATGTGCCATTTGCCGCGACCAAGTATAGACGGAACACATTTCTTATCCATAGTGCAAGGAGCTTTAACCTTTTCGCCGCCAACGTACACAAAACGCAATGCCTCGCCGAGCGCCAAGCTATAAATGTATAACTAAATATACAGTAAACAGTAGTGATGGGGATATCGTCATATCGATGAATAAGATTTGTACGCGTAAAGTTAAGATTTAAAGTTGATTTTACGAATATAAATAAAAACTGATTAAATATTTCCAGATTTGTTTTATTTCACAGTATCCTTATGAGTATCAAAGAAACTAATACATAACTCAATTAGAACTATAAGGAATGGGGTACATCTCTATTTGTTTCATGATCTCATTCTTTAACTTCATATCAAGTTATTGGCACTGAGGGCACGTTGAATTCGATTCTGATCAGGGATGTGGTCTATGGTCTTTCTTTCTTCTATTTTTGTTTATTCCTGTGTTTTTTTAATAACTTCAGTCAACGTTTTTTACCGTAGGTATCTAAGGCTGACCCCACATTTGGCGTGCGCGATCCTCGGGCGTGCGAGCTGCACGGACGCAGCGCGCGCGTAGAACGCGCGCGCTGCGCGAGCGTCGGGTGTTACCGCCGTGTGACGTGCATGCAGCGTGCGCGCAACGCGCGCGCGGCGCGCTCGCGACGCTCGAGTCGCGTTCTTACCCCTTCGCCCGCTATCCCCGCCGCCCGCTACTGTTTTGGTTCTTCTTAGAGCGAGGCCCCATTAGTGCGTTGCGCTGCGTTGCGTCGTCGCTGCGTCGTTTTCCATATATTTTTTATGACATGCACTATTAGACCGTTGCGTCGTCGCGCGCGACGTTTCAATGGATCGACGGACAAGAGGCGAAGCGGGAGGGAGGGTGATGCGCTGCGTTATCGGAGCTCCGCTGCGACGACCGACAGCGTTTGTATCTATCCTTTGCGAAGGCTGAACTGAGACGCAGCTGCGACGGCGTAGATACCCTCTTGCGTTGCGTTGGCGCAGGGTCAACGCAACACAGGTGTGGCATACAATGCGTTGTTCCGTTGCGACGACGCGACGCAACGCAGCGCAACGCACTAATGGGGCCTCGCCCATTTTTACTCGAGCGTCGCGAGCGCGCCGCGCGCGCGTTGCGCGCACGCTGCATGCACGTCACACGGCGGCAATACCCGACGCTCACGCAGCGCGCGCAACGCGCACGCGGCGCTCGTGCTACTCGCACGCCTGAGAATCGCGCACGCCAAATGTGGGGTCAGCCTAAGTGGCAGAATTTTGAATTGTTTTTTTTTTTTAATTATCTTATCTTCTGGTTCAATATTCTCCACAAAATACTCCGAGTCCGATTCCACACCTTGCAAAATTTTCAGAAGTTCGTCCGAATCAAGTTCTTCACTCATTTTTCTATTTGCAAGTGAAAGAAAGAAAGATGCTTACGCGCGAATCCGATTTTGTGCTGCACTATGCCAAAGTGACCTTGACAGCCGCACGCCTATGACGTCACTGACCAACTTCTATAGTAGTTCGTGGCACTCGGTGGCATAGACGACCAATTGTTTTGTAGAGATGGGAAAATAACTATCGACAAGAATTAGTAACAACTTTATAATTACGTATCGGCATCTACCTGAAGGTCGAAATTCATCTACTATCCTTTGTAATGAAGTAGATAACTAAGTTCATATTTTATTCACCTCAAAATGTTTTCGATATTCGTAACTTTCTGTATTTATAAATATTTCAATGGTGAAATCAACCTTTCACGGCACATCACTGGCCAACTTGATATGAAGTGATTGGCGTTCTGAGGAAAGTAACAAAATTCGGACTTTCTGTTTTTGCCGATTTTAGGACAAACTAGGGCTTATTTTGTGTAGAAAAATAAAAACAGGGTAGTAGACAGTGCTATCTTAAATAATAAAATGAAACAAAGCTTTTAATCACAGTAAATTTATTTTAATAAGATAATTAAAATGAACAACTTCTATAGAAGTTGTGGCGCTGGTGGCATGAAAATCCCGAACTTCTATAGAAGTGCTTGGCGGTGAAAAGGTTAATGATCTTGCATCACGGCTAGACTTTGACCTTGACTTATTCTGCACCAGCTCGAGAGCGATAAAGAAGCGCGCAGGTGAGGAGTACTTTGGGGATCGTGTGAGCGTCATTTAGGGAACTAGCTTTAACTTATGCATACACGATTACTACAATCTATAGGGTATCGACATAAATGGAACGTAGACTGAACTACACTTAAAATTGAACATAATTTCCTTTTCTGTAGTGTTTGTAGTAGTTTAAAAACTGTAATTATTTATTTTTTTTCTCTTAATTATTCTTTTTTCAGTCTTTTATCATTCCCTTTGGTTTGTAATAAACACTACTATTGCACTAAGTTACCTATATGTGTGGACTTGAAATTAGCTAAATAGTTACCTAAATTGTAATTATTTTAATTATTTGTCTGTAAGTCCTCCTAAAAGAAATAAATAAATAAATAAAAAAGAATGTTTTGCAAACTGTACCGTGTGACACATCAAATGAAAGGGCTTACTGTGAGGATCTCAAATATACAGGGTTATTGGTAAAACACTAACAACCTATTAAAGGGTCATTGTACTCATCATTATGAACAACTTTTACTATGGGAAACCTACCTGAAATCCGTATTGGGGATGAATTTATCCCAAGAACAAACTTAACATTGTAGTTGAAAAACATGTTCTCCCATACATTCTAACTGCAAATGTAAGTTTGTATGCACAATATTGAGAGATTACCATGTCATTTTAAGACCATAGACTTCTTATAGGTTTTCCTGTAATCTATAGGTATAGAAGTATTTTCCGTATTTTTTTCAAAATTTTAAGCTCAGTAATTTCGGAGATAAAGGGGGGGGGGGGGAATGGTCAATTTTCGTCTGTTTTCTTAAATAACTTTAGAACAGTTTATTTTAAAATTATAAAAACAAAAATATTGACCCCCATATTCAAAATTCATTAATTTACATTACACGTCCGTGTTTGGGTCACAGAAATACATACCTACGTGTACCAAATTTCAACTTAATCGGTCCATTAGATTCGGAGCAAATTGGCTGTGACAGACACATGAGTGATCCTACAAGGGTTCCGTTTTTCCTTTTGAGGTACGGAACCCTAAAAAATAAAAAAAACTTCTGTCGTCACTCCCCATGTCTGCCAACTTTTTCTAGGGCAATAAATTTCAACATTTGGACAGATTTTATAATAAAGACAAAGAACATCTTGGGTGGAATTTCTGGTGTTATACTAAGGTGGGGTACGACGCACGGTAGGCTGAAAATCGCCTTTCAAAGACATAGAGACTTGAATTTTGAAGGGTCCTTTTTTGGCTAGAAACTGCTTGTCATTACTATACTATAAAATTTCGTATGAGGCAATTGCGTGTACAAATGAAAGAGTTATATTTTTTTTTTAAGAAAAATTTGTATGGCGCTGACATGAAAAATGAGGCTATCTCTGGAATCGCAAGATTGACCGTTATATCCTTACACACAGATATAGTAAATACTATCTATTTTTAATTTTTTTACATACTTCGGATTGTGGCACCACTTGTGCTTTTTTAAATACTTTAATTAAAAAAAAAAAATGTTGATGATTCGTTTTAATGCTTTAAGGAGGAAGCGTCAGGGTAGCCCGCGAAATTAAAATTCAAAGTCAATATTAGATTGTATGCTGAATAAAGTATGATTCGCGGCCGTAACAAATATGTATTTACAGAATTATAATTATTAAAATCAGTAATACAACTCCTAATGTTAGTATAATCCTCAAATGTCAAGATTTCATGAAATAGTCGTTCATTAGGATTACCTGGTCTTAAATGCCATTGATGTGACATTATGTAGTGTAGTGTGTTATGTGTGGTATGTGATGAAGTGTGTGTGATAAGGTGTAATATACAGACGGTTCAGCTTGATGTCCTTGTAGTGCTGAGCCATAATCTGACAATTATGCGGAGGAATTTCCTTAATCTGACATTTTGTTTTTTTTTTTTTTTTCAATGCGTCAGTTTTCAGCTTCGTACGGCCATCCCCACCATGCAAACCGGCAGATTTATATTCCTTCATTATCAGAAACACGTGGGACACTATGAATATCTGACGCGCTCGAGTAAATCGATGTGACAGTTTCTTTTTTTGCATTTTTGAAAACCTGTAGCCGCTCCCCCCCACTGGTGAAAGGTATACCTATATCATATAACCTTTTTTCGTTCTACCATCTAATCTTCAAAATTAAATAGGTCCCCACGACGCACATACGGTTATTTTGTATTCCTAGCCGGGCGAAATTATTTGCGCCGTTTTTCTGATGTAAAGTAGGTAAGACTTACTAAAATCTACAAGACGACTATTGGGGAGGCCTTTATTTAGATAAAGGCCATTTGATTGACAACTAATTACATAAAAATTTATATAAAATCTAATTTGATGAGGAAAAATGCCACGGTTCATCGTCACTTTCTCCTAGTTATTGCCCCTTGGTAAACCTAAAACAGAAAACATTTTATTAACGGTTAATACTTTTTAGCTAACACCAACACTAAGGCGTAAGTTTTGTTGAAAGTAGCATAAAGTAGCACTCAGTTCGTGAAATACCTATGATGTGACAGTTTTTGTCATGCGGACAACAGACATCGTTAGTCGGAAGCACTCGGAAGGATAACTATAATCACTTTGAAATCAATTCAGATAAAAACTGCTTAGATATTGAGACAATTGTAAATTTATTTTGAACCTTACAAATACAGGTAAACATTAGTGAATCGTAATAAATAAAACTGTTTTTACCTGTATTATGATAATCCATAGTACTTTTGGTTAAATAACTCACAGTAAAAAAGCACTGAGGTCTCAAACACGGTACGTTATTAATTTAGCCAGTAACTGACGCGAGCGCATGCGACAACGCTTAAGTCGCACGAGCCTGGAAAGGGTCGTCTAGTCTTCAGTAGCTACCTGGCTCGCTGACAAGGCTGGATGGCGCGGGCGCACGAGCCTGGAAAGGGTCGTTTATTCTCCAGTAGCTACCTGGCTCACTGACAAGGCTGGATGACGCGGGCGCACGAGCCTGGAAAGGTTCGTCTAGTCTTCAGTAGCTACCTGGCACGCTGACAAGGCTGGATGGCGCGGGCGCACAAGCCTGGAGAGGGTCGTCTAGTCTTCAGTAGCTACCTGGCTCGCTGACAAGGCTGGATGACGCGGGCGCACGAGCCTGGAAAGGGTCGTCTAGTCTTCAGTAGCTACCTGGCTCGCTGACAAGGCTGGATGACGCGGGCGCACGAGCCTGGAAAGGGTCGTCTAGTCTTCAGTAGCTACCTGGCTCGCTGACAAGGCTGGATGGCGCGGGCGCACAAGCCTGGAGAGGGTCGTCTAGTCTTCAGTAGCTACCTGGCTCGCTGACAAGGCTGGATGACGCGGGCGCACGAGCCTGGAAAGGGTCGTCTAGTCTTCAGTAGCTACCTGGCTCGCTGACAAGGCTGGATGGCGCGGGCGCACAAGCCTGGAGAGGGTCGTCTAGTCTTCAGTAGCTACCTGGCTCGCTGACAAGGCTGGATGACGCGGGCGCACGAGCCTGGAAAGGGTCGTCTAGTCTTCAGTAGCTACCTGGCTCGCTGACAAGGCTGGATGACGCGGGCGCACGAGCCTGGAAAGGGTCGTCTAGTCTTCAGTAGCTACCTGGCTCGCTGACAAGGCTGGATGACGCGGGCGCACGAGCCTGGAAAGGGTCGTCTAGTCTTCAGTAGCTACCTGGCTCGCTGACAAGGCTGGATGACGCGGGCGCACGAGCCTGGAAAGGGTCGTCTAGTCTTCAGTAGCTACCTGGCTCGCTGACAAGGCTGGATGACGCGGGCGCACGAGCCTGGAAAGGGTCGTCTAGTCTTCAGTAGCTACCTGGCTCGCTGACAAGGCTGGATGACGCGGGCGCACGAGCTTGGAAAGGGTCGTCTAGTCTTCAGTAGCTACCTGGCTCGCTGACAAGGCTGGATGACGCGGGCGCACGAGCTTGGAAAGGGTCGTCTAGTCTTCAGTAGCTACCTGGCTCGCTGACAAGGCTGGATGACGCGGGCGCACGAGCCCGGAAAGGGTCGTCTAGTCTTCAGTAGCTACCTGGCTCGCTGACAAGGCTGGATGACGCGGGCGCACGTGCCTGGAAAGGGTCGTCTAGTCTTCAGTAGCTACCTGGCTCGCTGACAAGGCTGGATGACGCGGGCGCACGAGCCTGGAAAGGGTCGTCTAGTCTTCAGTAGCTACCTGGCCCGCTGACTAGGCTGGATGACGCGGGCGCACGAGCCTGGAAAGGGTCGTCTAGTCTTCAGTAGATACCTGGCTCGCTGACAAGGCTGGATGACGGGGGCGCACGAGCCTGGAAAGGGTCGTCTAGTCTTCAGTAGCTACCTGGCTCGCTGACAAGGCTGGATGACGGGGGCGCACGAGCCTGGAAAGGGTCGTCTAGTCTTCAGTAGCTACCTGGCTCGCTGACAAGGCTGGATGACGCGGGCGCACGAGCTTGGAAAGGGTCGTCTAGTCTTCAGTAGCTACCTGGCTCGCTGACAAGGCTGGATGGCGCGGGCGCACGAGCTTGGAAAGGGTCGTCTAGTCTTCAGTAGCTACCTGGCTCGCTGACAAGGCTGGATGACGCGGGCGCACGAGCCTGGAAAGGGTCGTCTAGTCTTCAGTAGCTACCTGGCTCGCTGACAAGGCTGGATGACGGGGGCGCACGAGCCTGGAAAGGGTCGTCTAGTCTTCAGTAGCTACCTGGCTCGCTGACAAGGCTGGATGACGCGGGCGCACGAGCTTGGAAAGGGTCGTCTAGTCTTCAGTAGCTACCTGGCTCGCTGACAAGGCTGGATGGCGCGGGCGCACGAGCTTGGAAAGGGTCGTCTAGTCTTCAGTAGCTACCTGGCTCGCTGACAAGGCTGGATGACGCGGGCGCACGAGCCTGGAAAGGGTCGTCTAGTCTTCAGTAGATACCTGGCTCGCTGACAAGGCTGGATGACGCGGGCGCACGAGCCTGGAAAGGGTCGTCTAGTCTTCAGTAACTACCTGGCTCGCTGACAAGGCTGGATGACGCGGGCGCACGAGCCTGGAAAGGGTCGTCTAGTCTTCAGTAACTACCTGGCTCGCTGACAAGGCTGGATGACGCGGGCGCACGAGCCTGGAAAGGGTCGTCTAGTCTTCAGTAGCTACCTGGCTTGCTGACGGGTTCCCTACTTGATTTCGAAAGTTGATGATTCGATTTTTATTATATCGAACACGGTGTGTCTATAATTCAGTTGTACGATGTTTTATTCCATCGATGGTTTATTGGTGCGATGTAACGTTTGTGCGAAAAATCCTGTTGCGAAAAACCCTACAGCGATTGCACATTAGTTCGATAGTATGTCGGTGCGAAACGCATACTGTTGTCCGTGACATTCAATTAATAATCTTGTTTTGCATTATAGACGTTAAGGAAATACATTAAATACCATACATATCTTCACATCTATTTTCCTTAAATGATGAAGATAAGTAACAAATTGACCACGTCTAACTTTGGCATGAGCCAAAGATAACGTAGACAATATGAGCGACCGATTGCTAGCCAATCGCCTTCTCTCACTCTAACTCTAAGTTATTTTTTTTGTTGCCGTTTGCCAATACTTAAAATAAATTAACAACACCCAAAATACTCATTTAAATGTTTTATTTTAATAAAAAAATCATATAACAAAAAACTAAAAATATATACGTACACTTGGACATAATCAGCATAGAAAAAGAAATAAACAAAACATTAATCGCAAATTAAAAAAAAAAAATGATTATATTACTATACGTATTATATTATATTTTCTATATATTATTTTATGTGTATTTTCAAGTAACTACACATTTAAGAAAAGATAATAATGTTGTAATTACAATTCTATGTGATTAGAAATGGCTCTTAAAAAAGGAAGAAGTTCCATATTATTACGGTTTGCACAAATCTTCGCAATAGAATCGGATACTCTTTTCCTTTGTTTTTTGGGCGGAGTCTTATCCACGCTAGCCTGTGCTTTTTCAACAGCGTGATTTGTGCTTATTTGCTCTTTTATAAGGCTCCGTATAGTGGCATATAAGCCATGGCGGTTATTGTTTTGTAAGTAGTTCCACCGTCTATGCCAAGCCTCCACATTATTCTGGGTCCTTGGCAGGCCGAGTTCATTTATTCTATGTATGGACCATAACTGTGGTGGAAATAATGGAGGGGTTAGTGAGATACAAAGTTTTGTACCTTTTGTTCGCGATATTTTCCTACCATGTACGTAATACGTCTCAAACCAATGTATGATAGTTTCTGCTTCTTCTGGCAAAACCTTTTCTTTAAGAATTTTAAAGGCGTCCGTTATCTCTTCAGGAGTAAGATATGCCAAAGCTACTATGTGGCGAAGTTCAAGAGAGAACTTGCTGTCATTACCGTACTTTGAAGCTAAACCTGATTTCTGTATTTGCCGCCACAAATTTTGTGCTAAATGAAAAAGGCAACCCGTATGAGTAGCTTCAGGGAAATATATCTTGACGACATTGACAACAGCTGTTTCAAAATCAGTAAGTATATGCTGGGGGTTCAATTGACATTGCAATTCTTCAGCATATGCCAAAAGTTCTTTGAACATCATCATATAAGTTTCTTCAGTCTTATCTCCCAAAAAGCAATACACCAAAGGCACTATTTTTCTGCTATCGATATCATTTCCCACCATCCCGTGTATACTATAGATTTGGGTAAAAAGTCCAGGACATGTACAAAATGTTCCGTCCATTATCCATAGAAATGAATCACGTAAAAGTCTGATATTTCGCTGAGTACAAAATATAAGTAAGCATTTATCATTGTATTTTGTTTGCCGTGCCAAAAACGCTTCTCCTTCAACCATATATTCTGCAGGTATATCAATTTCCTCCAAAGTAGAAGGTTCTTTCGGAAATGTATTTTTTCTTGCTCTGTAGACAATTTGACGTAAAGCATTTTTATTGGGAAGACAACACGCACTTGTGCTTGGTACAGCTTCCAAATTATTTCGGATGATCACTGTAGGACCGTCATTGCTAGTAGTGGCATCCCTCTTCAATTTATTTTTAAGAATTATTGAGTCCTGCAAGCCGGCATTTGGGGCGTGTGAATGGTCACTCATACCTTTGATTAGGGTGTGTTCATTATTTTCTTTGAGCTCCGTTATCATATGGCTTTTGCACTGTTTTTTGTTTTTGAACACACAACACCAATAATGTTTTTTATCCACATGTTTATTTAACATAAATTCATATCCATCAATAAGTATAATATCGTTTCCGCGTTTAGATTTTTCTGTTTTGATAACACTATCTGACATAGTTGCAATACGAACTGCACATAACAATTATTCACAAATTAATGATTGACTAGAGCAAAATATGACACGTGTAGATATAAATGCCAGTATTATATACTCCTACCCACATAACTGTGCTTTTAAAGATAATACTATTATGGTAACTGTCAAAACGTAATCTTAAAGTATCCAAATAAACTTTTAAATAAGTAGATGTCATATAGATTCATAATAAAAATAAATATTTTTACAAAACATAAGACAATTTTTTTATTTAATATCCTATTTTTTATAGCCGACACGCCTGTCGCAAAAAGTTAAGGAAATGTTCAAAAAGATGCACAATATTTTTTTACAGTAAAATGTAGGTATGCAAAATTATTTTCTGATTTTGTTTTTAGAATTAAATTTACAGTAGGTAAAATAGATAAAACATTTTTTTGTATATATAATTTTATTTAATTTAAGTTATTTAGGTATAAGTAGGTAGATTAGGATTATTTTAACATATTTAAATATAATTCATTAATGTATCTTGATGTAAATAATAAACTAGAAATTATATATATATATTTTTTTAATAAAAGGAATGTATTTCCTTAACGTCTATAATGCAAAACAAGATTATTAATTGAATGTCACGGACAACAGTATGCGTTTCGAACCGACATACTATCGAACTAATGTGCAATCGCTGTAGGGTTTTTCGCAACAGGATTTTTCGCACAAACGTTACATCGCACCAATAAAGCATCGATGGAATAAAACATCGTACAACTGAATTATCGACACACCGTGTTCGATATAATAAAAATCGAATCATCAACTTTCGAAATCAAGTAGGGAACCCCTCGCTGACTAGGCTGGATGACGCGGGCGCACGAGCCTGGAAAGGGTCGTCTAGTCTTCAGTAGCTACCTGGCCCGCTGACTAGGCTGGATGACGCGGGCGCACGAGCCTGGAAAGGGTCGTCTAGTCTTCAGTAGCTACCTGGCTCGAAGTCTTCAGTTTTGCAGTTTTGCTTTTGTGTTAGAATTTGTTTTTACCAATTTCACCCGGCTAGGAATGCAAAATGCCCGTATGTGCGACGCTCGATTAAATCACCAAAAACATCGTGGCCTCCCCTACTATAAGGTGGGTTTCGAAACGGAATAACCGGGCTTTGCGTACGGTAGAAGCGGTGTTATCAAAATAATAAATAAGTATTATTCTCGTTAATTGAATATTAGGTAGTTAAATACATTTATGATGTACCTATCCATCCGATGTCCTTATCTGATACGTCCTTGTCCGATAATGTCTTTCAGATTAAGTTTAGGTAGGTTACAGTCATTACAGAAGATGGAAAAGTAGGTGGCAAATACGATTGTTCTTTTGCCTATATTCTTCAAAGGGATAGGCAGTTTTAGCACTTTTTTTTATTTTCCTAAGGGCCGGTTTTTTGATCCGTAGTTAACTCAACCAATGCTTAAACATAGTAACTAATGATTGAATTTCGGCTAAATGTGAAAAGCTAAAGATGAATGTATTAATAAAAAAGTGATATTTCAAGTGATCACAATACTGCGGTCCATGACCTCACAAAAAAAAATCATCAAATTATTATTATTATTTTGTTTTATCATGTTCAGACATCGATTCCCATTGCGTCTGTGGAGTTTAGCTAACCAATTTAAAATAACCCTGTATAGTTGGGAAAAGGCTAGGCGAATGATCGTGGTGATAAAAAGACAAGAACATTCTTAAAAAAAAAAAAAAAACGGGCGAGCCTTACCGTAGTTGCATATGATGTGTAAGATCTGACATCTGTTTAGATTGGACCATCTGACGGCCAATTCTAGCACCGCGCGTGCTAGGGGCACGCTTGTTGGAGCTCACGGTCACACTCGCTCGCGCTGACGTCGACGTCGGCGGTGCAGGCAACGCCCGGCGCTACGGCTGCTGTGCTGGTGCCCGGTTTGAAGATGCCATTCATATTAAAAAATAGTAACTAATGGCATAACTCATTCATGTTTAGCCTTTCACATTTAGCCAAAATTCAACCATTAGTTACTATGTTTAACCATTGGTTGAGTTAACTACAGATCAAAAAACCGGCCCTAAATCCAGACTCTGGGCTGCTAGTAGAAAATTCAACATATCTATCTGTTTCCTGTTTCATATTCCTGCCCTTGTCCCAATTTATTTGAGGTCGGCGCAACATGTCTTCCATAATTCTCTAATAATCGTTATCTCGGTTGCCTCTCTCTTTCATATCATCTTTCACATAGTTCATCAATCGTTTCAACATTCATATTCAAAACTTTCCTGGCGACATTTTCCTCATTCCTCCGCATCACATGCCCATACCATGACCACCGATTTCCACACAACGTTTAACGTTTCAGTCACCGGTGTCACTTTCAGACATCTATTTTTTTTTTATTTATTGTTGAAAAAAAAAACACAGTTTTAATGTCTCATAAATATTTATTACCTACAATTGGCACTTTATACATCCTACATGGTCTAGAATTTTACTAAATACACATTTTTATGTAAAGGTAAAAATAATGTGGATCTCAATTAAAAACACATGTACAATTTTTCCCCTATTTCCTTTTAGCATTGAAATTCTCTATCGTGTCAAAAATATGTTTTTGAATTTTTTTTAATTATACATAGGGACGTAACCACGCCAGTAGGTATTTACTGGTGACAAAAATAAAATTTTAGTACATATTTACATAGCGGTAATTATTTGTATGATTGTGTTATCTACACATAAGCCCCTTTTACATGAGGGATATGATAATCCAGAAGATTAGTAAATTGAATCGATATTATTTAATTAATTTTCAGACAACGCTAACGATTTGGTTACTAAGGTTGTTCGTTTGCAATAAATGCACTGAACTGAACACTGTTTTTATTGATTTTTTTTTTTTCATTTATTTCACTAACAATTTTTACATTGTATCGAAAATTCACACTAGGTATATTAACATTAAATATTAAAAGAATTACAATATGAATCATTAAAATCAATAAAACAGTAAACAAAATAATTAATTTAAAAAAGTAAAACAACAGCAAAAAATAATAATAAAAACAAATAAATTACAGTTCCACCATTTCAAATGTCAAAAGTATTATAATATAATGTCAATAAAAATAGTGATGTTATAACATGACGTATGTCAAATAAAGAATGTTAAAACAAATTAAACTAAATTAATCCATTAAACAAATGCCAAAATAAAATAAAAATATAATGGCGATAAAAATAGTATAATAATAAATTAAAGCCTAGTTGTAAGTGTCACACAGAAACTCATCAAGGCGCAAGGGTGTAATAGCACTGTTCTTCATTGTTTAGCGGTTTTTTCCCTAGGTACGCTGCACCAATTTTCCCTAGGTACGCTGCACCAATTTTCCCTAGGTACTTAGCCAAAATTCAACCATTCGTTACCATGTTTTACTTTTGGTTGAGTTAACTAGGGGTAAAAAAAATCGGCCCTTATTCTGAAAAATATCGGTTGTTATTTAATTTTATGTAAAAATCGCGTTGTAACATATTCACATAGAACTGGCGACTAGACTATAAGCTATATTATAAAACATATTAATCACTACAGAAGAAATATATTACTACTAACAATTTCACTTTGGTATACATTATAAAAATCATCACGCTTAGTAACTAGTAAGGTAGGCAGGGCACGATATTGATATGTGACTACTTTGGCCAATTATTTATAAAAGGTCAAATTAAATTCATTGAATTGCACAAACGTGTGACGTATAAGTTTCGATAGCTAATTTAATTTGACCTTGTATATTATGTGTTTTTTATAATATACTATAATAATCTAATGTCATTTTATATCTACATGTAATTTTAACGCACCTAAACTTATAAATACTGCAAAAATAGAATTTTACCTATGGCCGTGATTATGACATGTAAAAATAAAATTATGTAGGTAAAATAAAACTAACGCAATACCTTGTAACTTGGCACCGCGATATCTTACTTTTGCTGTGTGTTGGCCTTATGCTATTTAGAGATCGGATAATCGAATGCATATTTACTTAAAGTTGAGGTGTTGGATAATATGGAATGGGCTTTTGTATCGAAAATAACTCAGAATTCCGGGATCGACCTATTTAGAATCCTAATTATAGAATCGAATGTATATTCGGGTGTTGGCTAATATGTATTGCACATTTGTATCCAAAAAATCCCGGGATTCCGGGATCGATAAATTTACAAGTTCCGCACCCTAATTGCGTAACACACTATCGATTGGAATCTGTTTCATTTCGACAGCCTAACAACATTCATTGCGGTACGTTGTCGAGCAGATACATTTTTCGAACATATGAAGCAATGGATTAGCAATTTGTTTCAAAATGATTCAGATTCCGATCTTTAGTGTGTTACGCAATTAGGGTGCAGATTATAGAGTCGAATATATATTTAGGTATTTGTGTTCAAGAGTTGGCTAATATGGAATGCACTTTTGTATCGATCGTAAAAATCTCACGATTCGGGAATTGATAAATTTTGTAGTTTTTGACTATAGAATCGAATGCTAGCTAATGTTGTAAAGTAGGTTGTCAAACTGGCAGCAAACGTCAGGATAAGTAAATGTTAAAAATAAATTTCGAGTAAACAAGCATACAAATAGTTATGTGATACCGGTTTCCCGGTATTTTTTAAATAAATAAAACCACAAAAAGACGTCGTTTCCATACCATCATCATCTTCCTGCCCTTATCCCATGTTACTTGGGGTCGGCGCAACATGTTTTCTTCTTCCATTCTCCCCTGTCAACCGTCACACTATCATTCACTCCCTTCTCTTTCATATCATTCTTTACACATTCCATCCATCTTTTCTTCGGCCTTCCTCTCCCTCTCCATCCATCAACATGTATATTCATCACTTTTTGAGTCACATGCGTTTCGTCCCTTCTCATCACATGCCCATACCAAGCCAAACGATTTCCTTTCAACTTTTCTGTCACTGGCGCCACTTTCAAACTTCCTCTTATATACTCATTTCGTACTTTATCCATTCTCGTTACTCCACACATCCATCTCAACATTCTCATCTCCGCTGCATGCAATCTTTTTTCATCCGTCTTCTTTACGGCCCAGCATTCAGACCCATAAAGTACGACAGGCCTTACCACGGACTTATAAATTTTCCCCTTTAACTTGAGGGGCATCCGTGGGTCGCAAGTTGTTCCTGTGACCTGTCGCCATTTCATCCATCCTGAGTTGATCCGGTGCGTTACGTCTCGGTCTACTTCGCCATCTCCTTGGACAAGCGACCCGAGGTACCGAAAGTCGGAACAGATCGATAAGGGCGTTCCGGCGAGAGATATGGGCACTGGACGTCGTTTCCATACCATGTATCCGAATAGAAGTGTATTCCCGGATTTTCTGGAACCCCGGGATTTTTTTAACCTGCACTGTCCCACTGCTGGGCAAAGGTCTCCCCCATACTCCCGGGATTTAAATTAATAAAAAAAATAAGAAGCCACTTCCAAAATTTCTTAAACAAAAATTAACTTTAGGTAAATAATATATGCATCCGATTATCCGCTCTCTAGTTATAAGTTTAGCTTACATAGAACGGGTGTAAAAGACGAGTCATGTAGCTAGTTGTTCTTCCCGTTGTTATGATATTATTTTATACGGGACCATACCTGAACTTTCTGGTTACGGAGATACTGAAGGTCAAAAATGTAACTTTTTAAAGTTTTTTTTTTTTTTTAAGAATATAAGTTTTAATGTCATCATTAGGTTTCTAAAAATGTTAACGCTAAGTTCGGACTCTCCAATTATTTCGGCCGTAGTGTACCGTTGCATTACGTAGTATTATATTATCTGTGGTTGCTTGTACCCACGGACAATGTGATGCGTGCGTTGCATTGCGCACTAACGTCATATTCACATCAAAAATAAAGTAGTTTTTCCCGAAAATTATTTTTACACAAAGTTACTTATATTAGTTTTTATGTACAGAATACGCAGATGACGGCTTCGTGAAGCCGCGTTGACACGGCCAGAGTATACTCGGACCGAGTGGACTCGGATATCTACTCGGACGCAACTCGTGTTGTGGCAACCCATAATCCGAGCGCACTCGGACGACTGTGTAGACTCGGACAGCTATCCTAGTACACCCGTATGAAGCTTACTCCTACGAGCCCGCTCGGTCCGAGCATACTCGGGCCGTGTCAACGCGGCTGGGTGTTGTTACACCCAGTGGGTATACTACCAGTGCCATTGCACTGGTACATTCCTCTCGAAATAAGTACCTACAGGTCGCGACAACATAGTGTTGACTAGGGTCTACGAGTATACGCGCTCAGCGAGACATATGTACATATTAATAAATAATAGAGACTATCCGCAGGCCGGCAGCAGCCCTAACTATCCTAACGTGGTTAGAAGAAATAAGAGTTACGCGATAAAAAGAGAGGCAACTTGTAGGTAATAAGTCGCTGCTTTGCATGAATACCCGCACAATCCAAAATTTTGAAATTACTGATTTATAACACAGCCAAATGCAAAATAGTCCTTATTTCATGGAAGTAAGACTCACATTCATAACGGCAAAACCGCCGATTATGAATGTGAGTCTTACTGACCATGAATTAATGACTATTTTGCATTTGGCTGTGTTATAAACCAGTAATTTCAAAATTTTGGTTTGTGCGGGTATTCATGCAAAGCAGCGAAGTGTTGTGCGACCTGAATTGCACTTTATTGTGTCGTAGCAAGACTCGCTTTTTATTTAAATGATTTGCGGAGTGCAAGATCTGTTAATCTATGCTAATACTTTTAACAACTTTAATATAGGTACCTCAAGTATCATCCAGGTGACAAGGAGCCTAACCTCATTATCATTATTTTTTTTATGTTATCCTTAAACTAAATAATTATAAAGATATACATTAAATTAGTACTGGCTTCAGAGTTTATACAGAGTGTAATTTTAATTACCGTTAACTTCATAAGGGGTCATTGTACTCATCATTATGAACAACTTTTATAATGGGAATAAACCTGAAATCGCGAAAAAATATCAGCTTTTCCCTACATTTTGACGAGTTATGCGAAAATAAATGTAGGGAGCAGCTGAATCGCGAAATAATCGCGATTCCAGGTCCATACCTGAAATGGGACCATGTCCCATAGTAAAAGTTGTTCATAATCATGAGTGCAATGACCACTTAAGAGGTTAAGGGTGATTAAAATGACACCCTGTATAATGTATAGTTTACACTTATGTACTTAACCTAATGTCTGTTTAAATCTCAGAATAATTATCCGAAAAGAAAAGGCTATGCGCCCGCGCAAGTTTATGTATGTATTCTAATAATTAGAATAACTATAGTACCTACAGACGCCAGCAGGTCAAGCTACCCGAAACTGCCAAATTTTCTCAATCAACTTTGAACCTAATGCTTTAGCGATAAAGTTGAAAATGTATTAAAGAAATTTGACAGATTGTAGTAGCTTGATGTGCTGGCGTCTGTACATTTGGAAATATTTATTAAACTAAGTATACAATTAAAAGAGGCAATAACCCAATGGTTAAAAGAACTAAGTCAATAAACATCATAAAATAATTGTCTCTACACTGTCATGTCACTACACTGTCTTGTTTGTCACTACACTGTCATGTCACAATGTTCACTATCTGCCCTCAACTTCAATAAATTATTAGCCCCAAAAATCACTGTTACATTATAAAGTCCTCACACAATCTCAGATGGGATGAGGACATTGACTTACATTCGACATGGTATCTAAGGCGTAGCGTAGGTAGATCTCTAAACGCCACTTAGCATGTCCTTTGGCTTTGACATATTGCGGTCTCTTTCTTGCACTTGTAGTTTGACAGTTGTGGATAGTGACAGGGATAACGATCAGTCAAAGTACGTGCCTCTCGTAACGTTTATAGCTCTCGGCCTTCATCAATCATGGTCCTAGTATAGGTCCTTGGGAATTCCATCGTCTCTGCAATCTTCAAAGACCTACTGTGATGATAATAGATGTATAATTTTACTACGACCTAGGGTGATGATCATGATCTATCAACCCAGCTTCTAAGACACTTCGAAGCCGTCCGTGAACCCATGGTAAGGGTATATGCCACCCAGCACATACTTATAGTTTCCGAAGTGGTGGATCCTGTAGATTCCTTTAGGAGTCCCCACGGGGATCTCCCACTCGATCTCTGCGCGACTTGTGCCCATTACCTTGGAGTCGCGGATCCAGGTGAACCTGGTGAAAAAGAGGTGAAAACAGGCATTAGAAAGTGTCAGACAGAGCAGCTAGGAAAACCAGAGCGATATCAACACAAATAAGGGCATGATGTTCTAGTACTGGTACTAATGAAAAAGAATGTAAATGCTTTGTTTGACAAAACCAATGATATTATAATTAAAAAGAGAAAAGAAATATTAAAATTAACTCTTAGTTAATACCAAGACCATGGCTCTGTAGGCAAAGACTCCGTATGTGAATACAGTGTAATTACCCACACAACGACAGTTTCTACAACCACAGCTACTACACTCAGCGGCATCAGCCAACAAATGTCATGAGAGCATCCCATAGTACCTACTCAGTATAAGGTAAACCAACTCCTAGGAGCCACGACAGTAGCCGACCGAAGTCGCCGATCGAGCGCAGCAACCATGGACACGTGACAGGTAATGGTGCCGACTTTGTTGTGCACAAATTAAACTTAATGTAGGCTATTGCTAACTCTTTCTCTCTTGTGGAACAAGAAAGAGACGGCCGTAAATTAAAGCTGTCAAATTTAGTTGAACTAATATTGGCGCCGATTCTCTTGTTCTGCAACTAAATTAAAATTAGAGAATCGCTATTTTTTACTAACAGGAAGCACGAGAAAAGGACGGATAGAGCTATGAACTAAGTTAGAGAAGTCAAATTAGTTTACGCCTTGCGCTTCACCGTGTTTTTAGTCGACATGTTTTTACGTGTCGTCTGAATTTGTATGGAAATATCAGTGCCAACTAAATTTGACAGCTCTAATTTACGTCCGTCTCCTTCTTGTTTTACTCAATGATATTATAAGTAAAAAGAGGTAGATAGGTTATACACGCTCCGAAAGTGGCACGTCAAAATGTGGCTAATTAGCCACACTTTCGTCGTCTTCGTCTCTTTTTCGCCTCCGATAATTACGACCTGCCATCCTACTTCCACGTGTCATCTAATGGTTCGACATTTGTGCCTTTTTTGAACATCGAAAATTGGTTAGGTAACTTATCTACGTCTTTTACTTATAATATCATTGGACAAAACTGATAGACCTAGTGAAACCAGACTTCTGATGCAAATCAAATTAGATTGTTACTAGACTTTTCCCGCGGCTTCGCCCGCGTGCTTGTCGGAAATTATCCCACGGGAACGCACTACCGGAATCAAAGTTATCCTATGTCGTAATACAGATCTACCCATGTGCCAAATTTCATCCAAATCCGTTTAGCGGTTTTAGCATGAAAGCGTAACAAACAAACAAAATCACTTTCGCATTTATATTATTATGAAAAACCGGTCTATCGACACTCTAGCTAGACACACAAAATTTACAAAGTAGGTACTTAAAAAAACACACACACTACTAAAGTTTCTATAATAATATAATTCAATCATGATTTGAAAGACACGTGGCGCCATCTATTATGATAAGAACGTTATTGTTGTTTTCTTCGGGAACAGTACTTTTTTTCGGGTCCTGAGTTACAGATCTGTTGTTACAACTTGGAACATTTCTGGCTATGTTTCAAGTTATTAAAAAAAAACAGATGATTCAGATTCCCATTGATAGTATATTACACAATTAGGGTGCTGTTTTTGCTCTGGGGATCATCAACGTGAGTAAAGAAGATATCCTAACTATATAATATTATACATGCGAAAGTAAGTTTTTTGTTACCTTTTCACGCCTAAACCACTGAACCGATCGTCGTGAAATTTTGCATTTAAATTTAAAAAAAAATATAAAATATAAATAAATAATTCTTATTTCTGTAAGTAGGTTTGTACAAACACAAGTCAATCATGTTTTTTTTTTAAACTAGATGAGGTCAGCGTTTCCTATCTGACTACTCTGAGAAGAAAGGCCGAAACAAACTCAGAGGTCACAATCTCTTATAAAGTCCAGACATAATCTTGGTCACTTCATGTGAAGACCATGTAGATTAGTGTCTGAAATGGTCTTTTGAGGAAAGAACCACACAGATTGAGAGGACCTGTCCAGTCAGTGCACGCATTTGTCAGTAATCGCGCAGCTCAACTCAGAACTTAAGGAGCTCAACGATTCGATGAACAATACCAAAGAAAGGACATTGGGGTAGGCCGCATAAATTACTCAAACTGCCAAACCATGATTAAAAATAACCGAGAGAAAAAATAAAACAAACAAAAAAAAGCAATGACCTACATAGTCTTCACATTCACAATAAATTAAAATAATATAATACGTTACAAAGTAGGTAAACGTTGTCTGTACAAAGTAACATATACGTTGTCACGTGTACAGACACGGACAAAGGTTACCTTTTATCCCGAAAAAAGTACTGTTCCCGAGGAAAACAACAATAACGTTCTTATGATAATAGACGGCGCCACGTGTCTTTCGAATCAAGATTGAATTATATTAGAAACTTTAGTAGTGTGTTAACTTTATTTGTATTTAAGTACCTAATATATTTTGTGAGTCTAGAGTGTCGATAGACCGGTTTTTCACCCTCCTAACCATCCTAACTAATATTATAAATGCAAAAGTGTGTATGTTTCTTTGTTGATTACGCTTGCAAGCTAAAACGGCTGAACAGATTTGGATGATATTTGGCAGGACATAGCCTACTATTCATCCTGGATCGCAGACGAAGTCGCTGGCAACAGCTAGTGTTAATATAATGTTTTGATGAGATATTCATATTTGAAGAAAAATAAACTACAAGGAAATTTTTAATCGGTTTCCTAAAAACTTGCAACTAACCTATTAGGTGAGATATAAATGTAGAAATTAGCATGGCGTGACCCTATGGCGGTCTTATCGCTAAATGTACTTGGTAGTAGGACTTGGATAAGACTGAAACAGTATATCTCACGGCAATACATACTTGGTCTCCCAATCAGCGTCAGTGAAGACAGTGACCCATGCGTCATCGTCCTCGGACTCGAGGCGCTCCACCGTCGCGTACCAGCGACCGTGGCGGATACTGTTGCGAGGGTGACCTGACACCTGAGGAAAACAATAATAATTTGAAGTATTAGCTAAAACTAAACTAACTAAACTAAAACTTTTTATTTTATTTATTTATTCGTTGCGCTTTGTTGGAGGTAAACCATCTCTCTACATCCCCTTTGATAAAGGAACTATATGGTAAAGGATGACAAGCACATGCCGACGGGCCACGTGACAGATCATAGCTGGCTATAGCATATACACCAAATGCCAAATGTAAATAATTATTATGGTAAGCGTACGAAACGATGGATTACACATTTAATTAATGACTTACCTGAGGGAATAGTCGATCGTGACAAAAGTAAAAACCACCTAAAAAGTGTCCTAAGGAAACAATGGTGCCGATTCTGTTGAGCAAAAACTTGTGGAGGTCAGATAGGCAGTCGCTCCATGTAAAATACTGGTATTCAGCTGCATCCGGTTAGACTGGAAGCCGACCCCAACCGATAGTTGGGAAAAGGCTAGGCAGATTGATTTTTTTATCTGTTGAGCAAAAACAACTTAATTTAGGCTATTGCGAACTTTTTCTCTCTAATAAAACAAGAACAGGCGGACGTAAATTAGAGCTGTCCAATTTAGTTGGAACTAATTTGGTGCCGATTCTCTTGTTCAATAACTAACTAAAGGGAGAGAATCACTATCTTTTACTAACAGGCAGCGCGAGAAAAGGACGGCTATAGCTATTAACTAAGTTTAAAGTTAGTGATGTCAAACTAGTTTACGTCTTGCGCTTCACTGTGTTTTTAGTCGACATGTTTTTACCTGTCGTCTAAATTTGTATGGAAATATTAGTTCAACTAAATTTGACAGCTCTATCTTAGACGTACGACGACTTATTACGTCGCGTCTCTTTCTTGTTTCATAAGAGAGAAAGAGTTAGCAATAGCCTACATTAAGTTTAGTTTGTGCACAACAGAGTCAGCACCATTATTTGTCGATGTGTCCATAAAAAAATAAAAAGCGAGAGGGAAATCTATCTAATGTGACTAGAGAGCGAGTAGGTCTTGCAGACGTAAAGAAACTGGTGAACGTGTATGGCCCATGACCTGCATCTATCATATAATATTTTACGTGAGCACAGTATCGGATCTTCGATTTTCTAGCGACCTAACTTCGCACGGTTTCTACGACTTGGCAAAATTTTGAGATTTCTTTGTTATATGTAATTTTAATATTAATGTATTACACACACAGAGCTTGAAGAGCCTTATCAAAATCTGTTCCGTAGTTTAGTAGAAGAACAACGCGATCATACAGGCAGACACGAAATGCGACTCGTATAGATAGATAGTTTAGAATTACGCATTCTACAAAATCTGTTCCGAGATTTATTTCATTAAATGCTCTTTAACTTGAGCACATATACAAACTATTCTTGTTTTCTTTTTTTACAACTTTTTATTAATTTGGAATTCGGAATAAAAAATTTGTCTCGTTTCTTGTTTGAGTTTTTCGATCATTCAGCTCCGGGTTTTGTTCTTGGAAATATTATCGTTTGATCACAAATCAAATAAATAAATAGAAGTAAATTGAACAGTGACATGGTGAAAAGTTTTATCTCCTTCGACCTAATAACACGCGTTGGGTGTTCAGATTTTTTTGGAAGCAAGTTTGAACTTTGCGGCTCGGGCGCTTCACCGTTTTGGACGTTTCAATCAGCCGCTAAACGGAATTGTTTAAGCCAGTGTTCTGGCTTTCCCAGCAAGGGGAGCCAGATAGCCATCTGCCTGCTTGGTTCCTGCCAGCGGTACCAGTGGCGGGCTGTTCCCACCAGCTCGAGTTCCTCCCCTACGCCGACTTCGTATTTTATAAAACAAAAAAGCGTTTCCATATAGGCTGTCGGGTAGACTATGCTTCAGTCAATCTGCCTAGCCTTTTCCCAACTATGTTGTCTTCGGCTTCCAGTCTAACCGGATGCAGCTGAATGGTACCAGTATTTTGCGTATTAAAGCATAACCTTATCCGGCCACTTTATAGGAAATTATTAATCAACAAAAATCCGGGATTGTTTTTTTTTTTTACATAAAGGGCAATGCCAAGAATCTTCTGGAATCATATAGCGTCCGACAGAGTTTCTATAATAATGATAATTCATAACAGAAAATACTAAGAATTATGCAATATAAATACAAATCTGTAGAAGCCCACCGTTGAAAGTAATTTTAAATAGTTATTCAATTTATCAACACATTTCATAGCTCAGACCAAATAAAAAAGTTTTTATTTGGTCTGAGTTTCATACTCGAGACTAAATATCCTGTAGACGGAGCCTTTAAGAGAGACGCGTGTCCTTTTCTTGTTAGTGTGCGGCTCTAGAGTAGTATTAGTGTGCGTGACTAGGGAAGGGTCGACGCTTCAAAGCATACTATGGAATCTGTAGTACATCGATTTTTTGCTTAACGAAAAATGCACAGGAGTGAAACTGCGTATAGAAGCACTAGCTTCTATCCGCAGTTTCATTCCTGTGCACCTACCTACTATAATAAAATGTGTGCTTTGTTAAATAAAAATTATGGGCACATAAATATGGTATTATGTAACAATTTATTACCAATTAAGGGTCCAACTTAAATATCAGACGTATATTTTTATGATTTTATTTATTGTAATATTTACAATGAAATGAAATGAAATTGTTTATTTTGCAAATTGGATGTTGGCAATATTCTGGATATCCTTCGAATACTGTTGGCACACTTTAGTTTTACAGACTTTAACAGACTTTAGTTTTTTTTATAGATAAACCCGTTATGAAGCAGGATAGCTGTGGCTTTCTTTGGAGCAAAGCCTTGAATATTTCATGTTCCTAGTTCTGACGTCTAACAGCTTTAATCCACTGACTTCTTATTAATTTCACAATATTATGGAAACCTACAAATGTAAGCAAAAATTATTATACCATATCAACAACAAACGTCGATAGATTTTATCGATAATATTGTACACATCCCTGCAGTTCACGCCTAAAACAATGCCTAGGTTAAACATTAATTTAGACTATAAAACTTGGTTTTTTATCAATATGATATAAGACAATCTTAGTCTTAATATGTAAATCTTCAATGTTTATCAATTTTCTAACAGTTAACCTCTGTAATTAACGATAAAATTGTTGTCATAGACTTACGTGTAAAATGATAATTCTGGGTCTATTACGCCTTCTTTCGTTATGGGTGTTTCTCTTTTTTCGTGCATATTACAAGTCCAGTAAGAAAAAAAATGTTTATTCAATAAACTTCTAATTTTTTTCCATAGAAAACTAAATGTAATAGAGTTATGCTTGCATGCATGTAAGATTGACTGTATAAATTAACGTAATTAGTTAAATATAAATTAAAAACTTTACTTATTCTCATTTCCGTCGTTGTCCATTTACTACTATCCTTAATACATTTGTATTTTATCCGAATAAAACGAAGTAAATAGAAAAATTATAACTATATAAATGTAGTATATTAATAAACGCAACGTTTACGTCTAAATTAAATAATGGTATCTTTTAAATATACTGAAATTATATCTGGTAAATAATTTTTTCAATTTTTTTCTGATTACCTTCGTTATGAGAAGAAATCTATATTGTAGTTTGCGCTAGACCTTAAATGCTACTCTGCTGCCATGTTTAGCTCCGAGCACGTCTCAGTCTGGCAGCAAACGTCATAGCGGATGCATGCTTGCTCGTGGAAAAAAAATATTTTCGTGTTAAGTGTCGCGGGAGGTGATTATTCTGGATTCGTTCTCTTTCCTATCGTCCGTATTAGAAAGTGAGTATACAAAGTGGTTATGATAATACGACAATAAATTAAACTTCGCATACCTCAAGACATTCTCAGACTACATATAAAAAATCATTTGAATATATCCAGTAGTTTAGTCACAGGAAATTATTTTTCATTTTTAACATTTGCTACACGATGTATGTATCAATAGGGAAGTACTGACAGGTTAACGACCCCCGCATCGGTATGCACAACAAAAGATTAAAGACACATTTCCAACCTGCACCATAATAGTTTTTACATTTGATTCAGTGCAAATTATACCTTAGGCCTAAATTGTAAGAGTCATAAAGCTAGTGAACCATTTA
This sequence comes from Dicycla oo, assembly GCA_948252095.1. Lineage (NCBI taxonomy): Eukaryota > Metazoa > Arthropoda > Insecta > Lepidoptera > Noctuidae > Dicycla > Dicycla oo. Next base: position 3,144,670 of record OX411713.1, read on the forward strand.
TAAATGGTGTTCTATTTTCTTTCCACTTTTATGTCATTTAGTTTGTTTGAAATTTTATTTTTTTTAATTTTGATGTTAGGGTTTTTTTGATAGCTTACAATTGTTCATATGAACTAGTATTGTCAATGTTTTCATTTATTGTCGTATTATCATAACCACTTTGTATATGATTTCATTTATTACGTAGCTTTTTATCAATTTTAATGATTACCTTCGAAGTTTAGTACATGTATTAGATTTGTAATTGTGGTATTTTTGAAGAAAAACTGGACAAAGTATTCAAACCTCATTACCTTCTTCCTCATTCCGTTCGTTTACCCTCGTTTCTTTATTATAGAAATGATTATAATTTCATCGATACTAATTAAAAGAAAGTAGAAACTACTAAATGTTCAAAGATTAATTATATACTAATGATATTTGCAAAAAAAACCCAAATAATTCATCAATAAATTTAAAATTTGGAATCATTGAGAATTTGCACGAAATATGCGAAACACCCTTATTCTTGGTGAATAATATACAGCCGCACACAGCATATTTTCACTTTACTAATTTTGTCCTAGCCAAACCACTATTATATTATTTAATATTTCGCATTTAAACTGCACCAAGTCGCAATGTTTTGACCGACTAAGTCGGTCACTTGTTGACACGATTTACACAGACAGTGCGACGTTGCCAAACTTACATGTGCTGTACCTTTTACTCGTTCCTGAACTCTGTGAAATAGACCGAGAGAACAATACTTTGTTTAACACACGGATACAAGAGCGACAACAAGTTATAGCTCCGTCTACAGGATACTTAGTCTGAGGTTTCATAGGTACAATTTCAATTTGAAATGTTACCATTGCCAAAATAAAATAATATCGATACGAAATTGCACTTGCAAATCGATTACAATTATCACTAAGAAGTTACGTAAGTGAATTTATTACTTACATAAGTCGTATCTCGTAGTTTTATAATAATAAATAGCGTTTAGTTGAATAAATATTCTATAGTGATATACTAATTAAAAATAATTTAAATCAAATTATCGATACCGTTTATAATAGTTTATTTTCTATTAATGTTATTATAGCTTTACGCAGAGGGCATATAGTGACCTGCGCACCCAATATAACAACACGTTTCGGGTGTTGATGGGGCTGCCGCGTTTTTGTAGCGCGTCCGGCATGTTTGCCGACGCGGACGTTGATAGTTTTTCGGCCATCATGCGCAAGAGATGTGCATCTCTGCTCGCCGTGTTCGCGCTAGCCCCAACTCAATTCTCGGAGCGTTGGCTGATAGGTGGGACTCTCCGATCTTAGGGCGGTGGATACGACTGCATGCAGTCAAGTAGACATTGCTGGGATCGGCGTGCCTCACGCTTAGAAGAATAATGTGACTAACACTAGTTTATAAGTTTACACTGTTACTAACACATGGAATTGATTCTGAAATAAATGTTTATTATTATTATAGTGCTGGCAACACTCGATGTAAAACTTGAACTTTAACTTGTATTTGTCATTGTCATTGTCAAAAAGTTTGACTTCTCAGTCTCACTTCTCTCGCGTGATTCCTCGAGCGACGAAGTGTTTCAGTGTTTTTCGTGTTTTGTGTTGTTTTTTGCTGTTTTCGGACTCCGATTTTTCTTCCACTTACGACTACCTTGGCTGTTGAAACTGAACCTGAACCTGTATTACTCACTGACCCGGCTTGCCTAACCAAACATCTAAACCTGCCTACTTGTTGACCTGGCTTTTCTCACACGGATATCTGTAGTGCTATTCTGTACAAATCTCACCGTGAAAACTTAGGTGAGGTGAGCGTGGAGTGAGCTGTCAATAGTGTCAATCCCTAGCATCAGGTGGAATGACAACTCACTTCATCTATAATGTTTTCACGGTGAGATTATTATTGAAATTTAGAAATGGAGATTCGAATGAGCGAATTGCAAGTTTATTCCAAATGCCTCGCAGTACTTTAGAAAAGTTTTTAGACGATTTATTAATTAAATATGATGATGATGACTTTTAAGAATAATAAATTGTAAAAATAAACATATGGTTTTTTTCATAAATTCTAAAATAATATACTGTATGTTTTAAGTATATTTTACTATAAAAACATATACAGGGTGTAAGTGTAAACAGTGAAAACAACCTTTTAAGGGGTCATTGTACTCATCATTAATAACAACTTTTACTATGGGATCAAACCTGAAATCGCGAAAAAAATCAGCTATTTCCCTAAATTTTGATGAATTATGCGAAAATAAAAAAATTAACCGAACAGATGATTTTTTTTTTCGCCATTTCAGGCTTCGTCCCATAGTAAAAGTTGTTCATAATGATGAGTGCGATAACCCCTTAAAAGGTTGCCAATGTTTACACTAACAGCCTGTATATATGTATACACATGATTTTAATCATGATAACAAACATTTTTTACTATGGGACCAAATCTGAAATCACGAAAAAAAAAAGTCAGCTGTCCCATACATTCATGTTTACATAACTCGTCAAAATGTAGGGAGCAGCTATTATTTGTTTGCGCGATTTCAGGTTTGTTCCCATAGTAAAAGTTGTTTGTTATCATGAGTACAATCATGTGTCATGTCATGTATTGGTCACTAATTACCAGTCACCCTATATAAAATATATACAGGGTGTTCGGTGCATGGACCGACACAACTTTTTGGGGGATTGGGGAGTTCATTTGCTAGGTTTCACCCAAAGACCCCACGTCCTAAGTGTGACGGTAATTGAGATATGTTTTTTTTTTATTAATTACCCGATATCTTGCCTTTAAATCATTTTTTTATGTATGGTTGAACAAAATAACTTTTATTATCTCTCTGCATTGTACTTCTATTTTATATAAATTATTATTTGATCTAATTAATTGGTAGAAAATGATCTGTGTGTTTCCAAGGTCTTAAAAATGTTTAATTGTATGAAATATTACAACTTCTAATATCATTATAAAAACCCTGACAGCCATTTTCAACTTAGTTTTATTTTAAAAAGTTCTTAAGCTTATACCCTTTCTAACAGTATGCTACATGCCACAGAAAACAATTCATTATTTAGTTAAAATACAACTACTATTTTAACTAAATAATCTCTTCTAAAATTTAGAAGAGTCAGTTAGGGAGTGTTTTTAAAAAAAGCCTTATTACAGTAATTATGTTTTAATTTCTTTAGAATAAGAATATATTGCAGACTATAATTAAAATTATTTTGTTCTATTACGACCTATGGGACCAAACCTGAAATCGCAAAATATATATATATATATATATATATATATATATATATATATATATATATATATACAGCGTGTAACGTAAAATGCGCAAAACCTCAGACACCCCAACTGATTTTTAATCCAGATTTATTTTACAATTTATTTCAGAGAGAAAAAAATCATTAAAGAAATTGTAAAGGTTTTATGTGCTGTTTTAGTTTTGCTGGCAATTCTGATCGTTTCTTGCGTCTGCGACGACGCTCAATCGGAGGAGGAGTCGACACCGGCCCGCTACGCCGCGCCCGCGCTAGCATTATTATTTACTATCTACGGTCATAAAGAACTTAGGTTATCTTTGAACAGTGATTTAAATGTTTCCATCACACTTTTCCAAGCTTTGCACTGGCAACATTAGGTAACCCACATTTTCAGACTAAATAGCAAAGACTACTGTAGTAATAGCTAATTAGCTTTTTACCTACAGTAACTATGACGTGCTGATTAAGTAGGTACCTAAGTAGGTGCTACGTAAGTAATATTGGCGTGTTTAAATCACTGTATTTACAAATAATTGGCACGTAATCAACTTATTTGCAGTTAATTAAGTAGATAATTAGGTATCTCTACTTACAGGTCCCCTCGTTGCGATAGCAAAGATTAAAAATGTCTAACACTTTGTTTAATACACAACACAGCCCGCCTTCTCAAGTTATTTTTCAGCGATTCGAGCACTTGAGTGTCACTTTTCACTTGTTGAAACGCTAACACATAAGTTGGTCTATTTCCATCGTCATACACTAGCGCTTTTACTCGACCCCACAAAAAAATCCAACGGTGTATACAGATACTCCAAACTCTTCTCGAAACCGTCGCACTGCCAAGTTAACGTTGTCATTACAACGCGCCAACATTCTCACTATTTCACAATATTGAATGTTTGTGTACAAAAACGCCATAAGTAGTCACGAAATTCGCGCGCACGCGCCGCCGGGTAACGGGATAAAACAATACATCTGTGACGCATGTGCCGGCGGCGCTGAGACTGAAGTAAACATGGCCACTGTCACGTATTTTGCACGTCCCGCCTCTCCGTGCAGATCGCCATTTCTCTTTCTCACCCTTAGGTTACGTTTAAGTTAAAAAAGATAGGTAGCATTATTGTTTACTTCAAATTGTCTTTTTCATGGTATTGTATGGATGATTCGTACTTGCATTGAAATAAAAGCTATTACTATCCCGCGTATGCGAAAATTTAAATTGGTCGACAACAATTTGTGTTTGTTTACCTGTTTTGGCGGGTTTGCGCATGTGATGGCTTGACCTATTAATAAATGTCCGTATTTATGCAAAATGGAACCACTCGACAAATTTCATTTTTTACTTTTTTTGAAGAATACTAATGTAAAAGTGGTCTAAATTCTTATACAAAAAAGAACCACATGATTTCCCCCTTGGAAACAAGGTATATTAAAAGCAGAACAGAACCAACAGCAATAGCAAACGTTACTTGTAAAGCAAATGTTTTTGTAAACCCAGTGATATCTCAAAAGTGTGTGTTTGCTGTGTGGTTCCATTTTGCATAAATACGGACAAATAGACACGGCAACGTTTTTAATGAAGATTATTTGAAAAATGTGACCTATATTAAAAAGTGGTTCACTTGATTCTGCTCGTTATCCTGATCAAACTATTTTCAGGTTTTGCGCATTTTACGTTACACCTTGTATATATTATAACGATTCAAAGGCGAGATTTTGGGTAATTCAATATCATATCTCAATTACCGTCACACTTAGGACTCGGGAGTCTGGGTGAAACCTAGCAAATGACCTCCCTATTCTCCTAAAAAAATGTGTCGGTCTATGCGCCGAACATTCTGTATATATATGTGAGGATAATGTGTTAAAAGTAATTAATTCAATTAATCATTTATTTCATGTTATAGTTAAAATCGGTAGTTTTAAGTGGTCAACTTGAAAGAGCTATACCGATTTTTGGTGTACTTCTAATAAAAAACTAATTACCTATACTATTATATTCTATAATTATTTTACTTTTTTATGAAATATATATCATCTTTGTCGGTTCTGGCCGAGTCTTGCAGGGAACCTTGGCATTCCCCTTTGTGTTTTTTGTATACTTTTCTACGTTCCTTTTTATTAACCGTGTTCTTTTTTAATCCGTAGTTTCTGTTTTTTATAAATCAGAAAATTATACGTATTGGTGGTGAATCTGTTCTTTTTTTAATTAACACTACAATAGATAGGTACATCGAGTACATCAACACCTACGAGTACATCTGATCAATTTGAAAAAAATCCCGTGGACACAATGACCACATCTGTCACCAAACTAGAGTGGAGTCAAGAGCAAACCCATCTTAAATAAATAAAAAAGAACTTGTTACTATAGCGGCCGAGCGCTGCAAGCGAGAATAGTCTTTGTGGTGTAGGTACAGATGTTCGCTTCTCCGATATTACCTAAAGCTTTTCCCGTTCCTGTGAGTTTACTTACGCATACGATGGATAGATAGATCATGATCTATTTTCTAAACTAAGACCTGCTAATATACTCACAAACTGCGTCACAACGACATCTCCGTAGCTGTACTGCTTGAAGGGCTGCTTCAGACAGTCTCCGAACTCGTGTCCCCAGGGGGCAGAGTCCCACAGCACGGGAGGGACTAAGGAGATCAGCTGACTGCTCAGGTCGGGAGGCTCCGGGCCCAGCGCGATCGTTTTACTCTGGAAAAAGAAATGAGACTGAAGTTTTTGGTAGCCTTTATAAGAAAACCAGGTATACGCGGAACATTCGAGCTGGAAATTAGTTAGTTGACAATTCCCGTGACCTTGGTTTTTACCTTGGCCAGAGGCCAATAGTATTAGTAATTAATAGTTGTAGTGTATCTATTTAGTATTTGTTGTTATTACGAATTCACAATAACTGTTGCGGCACATATATTATGTATAACGTGTTATTAGAATACATTTCTTGAGTTTAAAAATCTTTTTATTACGCTATAAGTTACACGGGGGCCGTGCTGAAAACATTTGGCTGGCATGGCCCCCTTTTTTTGCATATTTCTTCTAAAGTGCAGACGTAAACATTACATAGTACATTGAAAAAGAAACGTACAGAGTATATTGCATTGGTGCACACCTAAAACACAAATTCTGGGGGGCCGTGCGGGCAAACGTACATGAAAAATCGGTCCTTAAGCACAGGCCGGTTTTTTGATGCGTAGTTAACTCAACCAATGGTTAAACATAGTAACTACTTAATGGTTGAATTTTGGCTAAATGTGAAAGGCAAATAAACATTAGTTATCATGAATGTATTCATATTAACCAAAATTCAACCATTAGTTACTATGTTTAACCATTGGTTGAGTTAACTTCGGATCAATCTGACTACTCTGAGAAGAAAGGCCAAAACAAACTCAGAGGTCACAATCTCTTCTAAAGTCCAGACATAATCTTGGTCAGTTCATATGAAGATCATGGAGATTGGTGTCTGAAATGGCCTTTTGAGTAGGTAGTAAAGAACCACACAGATTGAGAGGACCTGTCCAGTCAGTGCACGCATTTGACAGTAATCACGAGCTCAACTCAGAACTTAAGGAGCTCAACGATTCGACGTACAATACCAAAGAAAGGACATTTGGGAAAGCCGCATAAATTACTCAAACTGCCAGACCATGATTAAAAGAGAAAAAAAAAAACAAACAAAAATACAATGACCCACATAGATCTTCACATTCACAATGATTAAATAATATAATACTTTAAAAAGTAATTATTCATGTATACAACATTCAGTATGCAAAAATAAAAAATAAAAAAATAAAATTTGGAGCAGCTCAATCCCAGCCTTTTTGTCCTCAATATAATTTTACATTATTAGTATATACAGGGCTATTTTTAAATCGTTAACTAAACTTTAACAGGGTGTTCTACCCATGAATATGAACAACTTTCACTATGGGACCAACTCTGAAATCGCAAAAAAAAAATCAGCTGTTCAGTACATTTTGACCAAATAAGCGAACATAAATGTACTGAACAGCTGATTTTTTTTTGCGATTTCAGGTTTGGTCCCATAGTAAAAGTTGTTCATATTCATGGGTAGAACATCCTGTGAAAGTTTAGTTAATGATTTAAAAATAGCCCTGTATATTATACAGCGACATTATTCACACACGGTCATCTGATCTCAAACTAAGCAGAGCTTGTACTATGGAAACCAGATAACTGATAAACTATATTCACTACTTTTTTTTTGTAAATACATATTTATATAGATATTTAAAATAATATAATACTTTACAAAGTAAATATTCATGTCAACATTCAGTAAGTAGGTATGCAAAAATAAAAAAGAGAAAAAATAAAAATTGGAGCAGCTCAATCCCAACCCATTTTGTCCTCAATATAATCTTTAACGGTACAAAAACTTTCTGACACAACTTGCGTTTAATGAATGATTTGAATTTATTAAGGCTTAGATCTTGAACGTGGCTGGGAAGTTTATTTTAAAAGCGTATGTACAGTCAACGTCTAGAAGTCCACTTACACCGCAATGACCATTATCGCCTGCGCTATACGGGCTGCCAGAGTTGCCAATGTGTAGTATTGTCAAACGTTCATATAGAAGAAGGTACAACTAATATTACTATGCCATAGTTTTGTGAGATTGCTAGTGGCCTTCTGACTGTTATAGTACATTGACACCAGCGAGCAACCTATTTTCTTGAGCCTTTTTGAAGATACAACTAATTTGTGTTTGTTCCTAGTATGTGTTGTGGTTATCACTGTTTGTCACAATTTTGTATTTTTATGGGCATATAAAAGATTTTCAAAAATATACTGAGAAGGCACACTCATTATATTAATCTCCTTATTTCTCCGAGACACTCTCTCAAGAGTGTCTCGGACTTAATTTATAAATTGACCGAACAGCTCTTTCTTCAAAACAAAGATAGTCTGAACGTCGGCTGCATTTCCCCACAGCAGAAGATAGGTTAGAGGTAAGCTAGGTTAGAACTATGACCACACAACGATGCGAGCGGTGCCGATGTCGGGGCAGCGGCCGACGAGTGCCAGGGTCTGTAGGCACAAGAGAATGTAATTACCCAACCAGTGTTGGGTAGACCTAGGTGTGTACGCGGGTAAATCCCGAATTAAAATTTATTTCAATTATTATATGGACTGAATCCAGAAAGCTTGGGTAAAGTAAGTAAATCCGGGTTAACCTAGGTTTAATCAAACTAGTATTAAACAAGCATTACCCGTTACATGTACACTCGCGTGCAAAAAGATCGGCCCACCCCATGCTTTCTACGAGTATCTGTAAGACGATAATCTCAAAAAAAAAATATGTATATTTTAATTATTACTTATATGTTGTGTGAAAGTAGGTAAGACAAAAGGTAGGTAGGTAAAAACTTATAGGTAAGACAAAGTTTATTTATCAAATTAGTTTAGGGTATGTAAAGAAAAAACTAAAATCTTAAAATCTTCTTTACAAAATTGGCTCGATTCTATAAATGTCCTCGTCAGTCATCACTCACTTGTTTGGTAAAACTGGGTGACATTTTTTGTCAGTGAATTTGACAAAAGCATTATTTCTTTTATTAGTACTCGTTTATTGATCATTAATTAACTAAGTATTTAACCGATTTAAAAAAAAGAGGGTTTTTATTCGACCAGTTTGTTCATAAGTAAGATCGGGATTTTCTCAAAAACTAATGAAAAACTAATTTGAAACGAGATAATTCATCAAGTTTAATTAACAATTTAACAATAACCTAATATATTTTTAACCAAAACCTTCTTGAATGTATGTAGATTACGTTAATGAAATATATAGGTATTTAGGATTGTTAAATTGTTAATTAAACTTGATGAATTATCTCGTTTCAAATTTTCAATTCGAAGAGAACGGGTGGGTCCGGCGGGGTCAATACGATTGTTAGCAGCACGCAACGCAAGTGTACAGTAAATCAATCAATTATCAAAGTTCATCACATCAAATTTCATCTGAGCAATCCCAGAGACATTTGACTTCAAAAATTGTAAACGTTTGTGAATAGTATAGAACAAATATCTCGTCGGGTAATCTTGTCGGTTGATCTTATACTGCCACACGTAACGAAACCATAGCGAGCTCTAATTCGACGCCAACGCCATCTATCGAGTAAATATGAATTAAAATTTATTTCAATTATTATTCGGACTTTGCCCAAAAAGCTTTGATAATACCTAAACGCGGGTAAACTTATGTTTACTCAATCTTCTAGCATTACCCGTAACATAATATATATTTTATCGTATTTTCCCACTGACAGCGATGCGGACGAATTGATGCTCCTTTTTTTATACTAGTAGGTACATATCAGTTTTATTATTATTTTTAAGTCTGTTAGTTTTTTATTATCTAGAATTTCTATATAAACTTATTACATAGTTGAACAATCTTCATTATGTATATCATCCACTGCTAGATACAAAATCATTCATTTATTTTCTTTCTTTCTGTATATAAGGTATGTATTCATACACGAAATCTCTAAAGGGGTCATTGTACTCATCATTATGAACAACTTTTACTATGGGACCAAACCTGAAATCGCGAAAAAAAATCAGCTGTTCAGTACATTTTGACGAATTATGCGAACATAAATGTACTGAACAGCTGATTTTTTTTGCGATTTCAGGTTTGGTCCCATAGTAAAAGTTGTTCGTAATGATCAGTACAATGACCCCTTAAGAGATTTCGTGTATTAATAGATACACGTTATACAGCCTTGATACAACATAGGGGCTTTCCTTTAACCTGCCTATAGCAGGTACCACTTTCAAGCTCTGTACCAAAAATCAATTAAATAGGAGCAGTAGTTTAGTCGCAAATAATTTTTAAAGTTTTTGTCCCGTTCTTCTTTCCTAACAGCTGATTATGTCTTTAAGCATAGGTCAAGCACCTTAAAACGATAAATCGATGCGTTGTTGCCGCTCTGACGCAAGTCATAAGTACATACAACCAATTTTCGCTAAAAAGCGAAACGCACTTTCATGACGAGAGTGACAATCATAGCAAGACCCCGCGCGTAAAAGAAATGGAAATAGGTCAGTGTGTTGCTATTGCATCCTAGATCCCTGCGATCGGTGGGCCTCTAAAAAACATTTTGTTCAGTGCGCCGATGCTATCCTTTCGGAACGTATGTTCTGCGCGGCTCATGTTTAACTCGCGCGCATTATTGTGACAGGACACGTAACTTGGGATGATTATTATTATTTAGTGTTCGTGATTTTTTTGTGATTGACTGTTTTTTATTGTGATATGACATGTAATTAAAGTTTGGTTGTGTGTGTGTAATTAAAGTGTTCAACAATGCCTCGTGTAACTTACACGGCATCAGAATACACTGAATACATTCTCCGTCGGTATAATTTATTTTGTGCATTAATGGGATTGGAGGACACATCGATAATGTAAAAATTTAGTGTTTTTATTGTGAATGATGTTGTGTGCGTGAAGTACGCGCACCCTTACCTACTTACCTAACATAAAAGCCAGCGCGAGTGGAGGCCTAAAGGCCGCCATATACGAGTACGGACTGCTCGAGCAGTTAGCCATTGATCAACATACACGGACCGCTCTTGCAGTCATAGGCAACAGCTTGAAGCTGCCATTGATAACTGCTGGCGCAGTTGATACAAACTGCTCGTCATTCAAATCAGTAGCAACATGGATAATTCTAATTAAGTTCTTGCGATTTATTTGCACTGATTAGCGCGTCACAATCTACGTCGTCCATTTTGCTCAAGAGACAAGCGCGCGGACGGGAAGCGCGCGCGATGTGGAATGAAGAGTGCGGGCGGAGGTAACTACGCGAGAGCAGTCGACAGCTCAAGCAGTCATTGTATGCCTGGCGACGTTACCGCTTTGTTACCTAGGTATCTAAGGTCAGTTAAAATTTATAAAGGGTGGTTGCGTTTTACTCTGATTTGTAAGCTATTTAGTTTGTTTGAAAAAAAAAATCTCATTGTTGGTGCTTTTTATTTTTGTACCGTATCGAAGTAATACTAAACACGTATAGTATTCGTGACTAATTGAATGCCTTTCTGTCAAAACAACTCTGTATATCCTGCACTGCCCGCTGCTAGCAAAAGTCCAATTAAGTGTTTTTTCGACAGTGAATTCGTACAGTGCGGTCTTTGGTGAACAATCCATCATCACACTCATCACTTTTGATTAGTCTAACTATGAACTTAGCTCAGTGCTATTGCGCAATATCCAGGTACTAGAATAGGACATACATCGTCACCATCTTCATTGCCAAGCTTGTTCCGGTCACTGCTGAGCGTAGGAATCCTCTCTATTGTGCCATACTTGGCTAGGTCTGTACGAGTTTCATCCAGAACATACGTGTACATACTGATATGAAAAATAGCCTTAAACAATTTTAATAAAATTTCAGCTCCGTTTGACAAAAACAAAAGAACTTGATTTAATCAGAGAAGAAAAAACAATATCCTTAATTCGATCTTGAGCCATGCTGAGTACTCAATGGACGGTATACGGAACCCTGCAGGGCGCTCATTTGATAAGGAAAACGAACGCAATACTACGTAACACTTACTATAGATATTAGCACATCTATATTCGCGGGAATACTCCGCTTTATGAAAGCTTGAACCATTTTCTCGTCATGCTTGATGACCGTAAACAGACAACATCGTCATCATAATTTCAGCCCATAGGACATAGGGCTTCCCCCTATGTCCAGCTGTTTATATTATTTCTAGTGGGGCTTGTGGCTAAGTAATAACAGTCGCACGGGTCGATCGATCCGGTTAAGCTACGCTTGCCGGGGTTGGTCCGTGGAAGGATGACCATCTTTACATACCCCTCCATGCCTCGGAAAGCACGGTTTTTGGAAATTTCATCCCTAAGTGGGTAAAACAGGGGAAGAAAGTTTGCATGAAAAATCTTATTCCTTGAATTGCTAGACTTGACACCAATACTTACCTAAGTTGATTATAAAGTTTCATTTTTACATTTTTTGTTTTCCTAAACTACTCCCTAAGGGGGGTTGGGGGGGTTTGGTGGGTGTGAGGTGGGTCTGCAAAAGTAGCCCGCGAAGTTCTAATTTTCTTACGTTTTTTTGCAATTAGCAGGTCAGTGTCAGGTTGGTTAGGATATAGGATACTTTTTGTCCCGGTAGCACGCTCCCGAAGGGTAATTTCCGACCACCACGCGGACGAAGCCGCGCGCAAAAGCTAGTATAATATGAAAGTATCGCTCGGTTGGTCGAAAAAATATTTATAGTTTGAGATGTAATATATATTACATCTCAGTGCAAACGGTTCCATTTAAAAGTACGGTGAGCGATATTAATCCATATCTGGAGATTTAATATAAGTTACATTATTATATCCCATAGTGAAAAGTGGGCTTTAAACATGCCTGGCGAAATGTGGGGTACCTACTGGTACTGGGCCTAACTCTTCAGGAATTACAGACGTGATGCTATGTAATGTTATAATTATTATATCATTCTCATGCCCTCGTCCCAATTTATTTGGGGTTGACGCAGCATGTCTCTTCCATACTTCTCTATTAGTCGTCATCTCGGTAGTCGCTCCCTTTCTAGCCATATCATCTTTCACACAGTCTATCCATCGTTTCTTTGGACTTCCCCTACTCGTACAGCCATCCACATTCATACTTAAAACAACTCACGATATTTTCCTCATTCCTCAACGAAATTAGTACTCCAAAAGAGTAGTTTTCAACGCGAACATACCCGCGCATACGCTTTGCATTTATAGGTGTGAGCCTAAATGATAAATGGTTTTTATTTCTGTAAGTAGGTTTGTACAAACACTTTTACAAGTCAATCATGTTTTTTTTTTTTAAACTAGATGAGGTCGGCGTTTCCTATCTGACTACTTTGAGAATAAAGGCCGAAACAAACTCAGAGGTCACAGTCTCTTATAAAGTCCAGACATAATCTTGGTGACTTCATGTGAAGACCATGTAGCTTGGTGTCTGAAATGGTATTTTGAGCAAAGAACCACACAGATTGAGAGGACCTGCCCAGTCAGTGCACGCATTTGTCAGTAATCGCGCAGCTCAACTCAGAACTTAAGGAGCTCAACGATTCGACGAACAATACCAAAGAAAGGACATTGGGGTAGGCCGCATAAATTGCTCAAACTACCAGACCATGATTAAAAATAACTGAGAGAAAAAATAAAAAAAAAAAATAAAAAAAGCAATGACCCACATAGTCTTCACTTTCACAATAAATTAAAATAACATAATAATCCCTAGGGTTTGATAACGTGTGGCAGTAATATCCACTCAGATAGACTTTAATTACAAAATATAATTATGTTTCACAGTAACACCCCAAGTTTATGTCACATGGAAATTGAAATACCGACTTTATGACTACTGGTTTATATACAATTTTGATTAGAAATTCACATAAATACGAAAGCGAGTACCTATTAAATAATCAGAATCACGTAAAATATCAAGTATCGGATATTACGATGGACATTTTTTCACACCCCTAAGGGTCAGCTCACACCGAGACGCGAGGCGACGCGACGATACTGGAAGATGCCAGTGATTTCGAGCTGCGCCGCGCGCCGCCGCGAGACGCATCGCAACGTCGCGAGGCGCATAGTAAAATCGTTGGCAACACGACGCCTCGCTGCGCAGCGAGACGCCGCGCGGCGTAGCGGAACGTGTCTACATTCGCCACGTGCTCCCGCCCCTCTCCGCGTCCACCCGCAGTCTACCATTTGCAAGCGCATGAGAACGACGTAATTTGACGTAATTTACTTTTCACTTTTAGCAATTTCACTTGAGCACTCGACCGAACTCTATCAATTCTACGCGAAGTCTGGACGGAAATAGTAGAGACAAGTCGCCACGGCAGCCTCGGCTGCGCCTCGCGGTGTCACGCGGCTTCGTGAGGCGCAGCGCCGCTCTTGCACGCCGCGCGTACCGGCGATGCACCGCTGCGTCGCGATGCACCGCGCTACGCCGCGAGGCATCACGAGGCGCAGCGCTGCATGGTGCAACGTACGAGTATTCTAAGTTCTCACAATGAAATGTGTATCTTTTCATGTAGAAAATAAAGTTCTATTTTGAGTCGCTCTTTTAAAGTGTGCGCGCAGCGTCGCGTCGCGTCGCGTCTCGGTGTGAGCTGACCCTAACGCTATGAGCCGCAGGGTCATCACGCATCAAAAAACGGACCCTTAAAGGATCACTCGTGTGTCTGTCAGTCTGTCCGTCCGTCACAGCCAATTAGCTCCGAATCTAATAGACCGATTAAGTTGAAATTTGGTAAACGTATGAAATTATGTGACCCAAACGTGGACGTTTAACGTAAATTAATTAATTTTGAATATAGAGGTCAATTTTGGGTGGCAAATAAGACAATTTAAAAAAAAAGGTTAGCAAACTGTACCGTGTGACATATCAAATGAAAAAGCTTACTGTGAGGGTCTCAAATATATTTTTTCTTTAATTTTAAAATAAATTGTTTAAAAGTCATTTAAGAAAATAGATGAAAATTGACCGTTCCCCCGTTATTTCCGAAACTCCTGAGCCTAAAATTTTGAAAAAAAAATACACAAAATAGTTCTAAAACAAGAAAACACAGGAAAACTATAAGAAGCCTGTGGTCTTAAAATAGCATGATAAATATCTCAATATTGTGTGTAAAAACTTACATTTGCAGTTGGAATGTATGAGAGAACATGTTTTCAAGTACAATGTTAAGTTTGTTCTTAGGATAAATTCATGCCAACTACGGAACCGTTCATTGTGCGTGGTCCGACACGCACTCGGCCAGTTTTTATTGTTATTTCAATCTGCTGTGTATTATTTTTGGGTGCCTTTTAGTCGATGCTAAATAAATGTATTTTCTTTCTTTCTCTTACGCCAGTTCAACATCAGCGTGATATGTTAATGATTAACTTCTACAGCAGATATTTTCATACAAGTTGTGTTTCACGTTTTATTTTATTTTTTATTTTTTTTTTATCTTGTAACTAGCTTCTGCCCGCGACTTCGTCCGCGTGAAATTTCTTGTTCCCCCGCCCCACCGCGTCTCATCGCATAGCGTAGCCCGCCCGCGTGGTTACTTGTTTATCGCATAGCGTAGCCCGCCCGCGTGGTTACTTATTTATCGCATAGCGTAGCCCGCCCGCGTGGTTACTTGTTTATCGCATAGCGTAGCCCGCCCGCGTGGTTACTTATTTATCGCATAGCGTAGCCCGCCCGCGTGGTTACTTGTTTATCGCATAGCGTAGCCCGCCCGCGTGGTTACTTCTTTATCGCATAGCGTAGCCCGCCCGCGTGGTTACTTATTTATCGCATAGCGTAGCCCGCCCGCGTGGTTACTTGTTTATCGCATAGCGTAGCCCGCCCGCGTGGTTACTTCTTTATCGCATAGCGTAGCCCGCCCGCGTGGTTATATCTTTATCGCATAGCGTAGCCCGCCCGCGTGGTTACTTGTTTATCGCATAGCGTAGCCCGCCCGCGTGGTTACTTGTTTATCGCATAGCGTAGCCCGCCCGCGTGGTTACTTGTTTATCGCATAGCGTAGCCCGCCCGCGTGGTTACTTGTTTATCGCATAGCGTAGCCCACCCGCGTGGTTACTTGTTTATCGCATAGCGTAGCCCGCCCGCGTGGTTACTTGTTTATCGCATAGCGTAGCCCGCCCGCGTGGTTACTTGTTTATCGCATAGCGTAGCCCGCCCGCGTGGTTACTTCTTTATCGCATAGCGTAGCCCGCCCGCGTGGTTACTTGTTTATCGCATAGCGTAGCCCGCCCGCGTGGTTACTTGTTTATCGCATAGCGTAGCCCGCCCGCGTGGTTACTTCTTTATCGCATAGCGTAGCCCGCCCGCGTGGTTACTTCTTTATCGCAAAGCGTAGCCCGCCCTCGTGGTTACTTCTTTATCGCATAGCGTAGCCCGCCCGCGTGGTTACTTCTTTATCGCATAGCGTAGCCCGCCCGCGTGGTTACTTGTTTATCGCATAGCGTAGCCCGCCCGCGTGGTTACTTGTTTATCGCATAGCGTAGCCCGCCCGCGTGGTTACTTGTTTATCGCATAGCGTAGCCCGCCCTCGTGGTTACTTCTTTATCGCATAGCGTAGCCCGCCCGCGTGGTTACTTCTTTATCGCATAGCGTAGCCCGCCCTCGTGGTTACTTCTTTATCGCATAGCGTAGCCCGCCCGCGTGGTTACTTCTTTATCGCATAGCGTAGCCCGCCCGCGTGGTTACTTGTTTATCGCATAGCGTAGCCCGCCCGCGTGGTTACTTGTTTATCGCATAGCGTAGCCCGCCCGCGTGGTTACTTCTTTATCGCATAGCGTAGCCCGCCCGCGTGGTTACTTCTTTATCGCATAGAGTAGCCCGCCCGCGTGGTTACTTCTTTATCGCATAGCGTAGCCCGCCCGCGTGGTTACTTGTTTATCGCATAGCGTAGCCCGCCCGCGTGGTTACTTCTTTATCGCATAGCGTAGCCCGCCCTCGTGGTTACTTCTTTATCGCATAGCGTAGCCCGCCCGCGTGGTTACTTCTTTATCGCATAGCGTAGCCCGCCCGCGTGGTTACTTGTTTATCGCATAGCGTAGCCCGCCCGCGTGGTTACTTCTTTATCGCATAGCGTAGCCCGCCCGCGTGGTTACTTCTTTATCGCATAGCGTAGCCCGCCCTCGTGGTTACTTCTTTATCGCATAGCGTAGCCCGCCCGCGTGGTTACTTCTTTATCGCATAGCGTAGCCCGCCCGCGTGGTTACTTCTTTATCGCATAGCGTAGCCCGCCCGCGTGGTTACTTCTTTATCGCATAGCGTAGCCCGCCCTCGTGGTTACTTCTTTATCGCATAGCGTAGCCCGCCCGCGTGGTTACTTCTTTATCGCATAGCGTAGCCCGCCCGCGTGGTTACTTCTTTATCGCATAGCGTAGCCCGCCCTCGTGGTTACTTCTTTATCGCATAGCGTAGCCCGCCCGCGTGGTTACTTCTTTATCGCATAGCGTAGCCCGCCCGCGTGGTTACTTCTTTATCGCATAGCGTAGCCCGCCCTCGTGGTTACTTCTTTATCGCATAGCGTAGCCCGCCCGCGTGGTTACTTGTTTATCGCATAGCGTAGCCCGCCCGCGTGGTTACTTCTTTATCGCATAGCGTAGCCCGCCCGCGTGGTTACTTCTTTATCGCATAGCGTAGCCCGCCCGCGTGGTTACTTCTTTATCGCATAGCGTAGCCCGCCCGCGTGGTTACTTCTTTATCGCATAGCGTAGCCCGCCCGCGTGGTTACTTCTTTATCGCATAGCGTAGCCCGCCCGCGTGGTTACTTCTTTATCGCATAGCGTAGCCCGCCCGCGTGGTTACTTGTTTATCGCATAGCGTAGCCCGCCCGCGTGGTTACTTCTTTATCGCATAGCGTAGCCCGCCCGCGTGGTTACTTGTTTATCGCATAGCGTAGCCCGCCCGCGTGGTTACTTCTTTATCGCATAGCGTAGCCCGCCCGCGTGGTTACTTCTTTATCGCATAGCGTAGCCCGCCCGCGTGGTTACTTCTTTATCGCATAGCGTAGCCCGCCCTCGTGGTTACTTCTTTATCGCATAGCGTAGCCCGCCCTCGTGGTTACTTCTTTATCGCATAGCGTAGCCCGCCCGCGTGGTTACTTCTTTATCGCATAGCGTAGCCCGCCCGCGTGGTTACTTCTTTATCGCATAGCGTAGCCCGCCCTCGTGGTTACTTCTTTATCGCATAGCGTAGCCCGCCCGCGTGGTTACTTCTTTATCGCATAGCGTAGCCCGCCCGCGTGGTTACTTCTTTATCGCATAGCGTAGCCCGCCCTCGTGGTTACTTCTTTATCGCATAGCGTAGCCCGCCCGCGTGGTTACTTGTTTATCGCATAGCGTAGCCCGCCCGCGTGGTTACTTCTTTATCGCATAGCGTAGCCCGCCCGCGTGGTTACTTCTTTATCGCATAGCGTAGCCCGCCCGCGTGGTTACTTCTTTATCGCATAGCGTAGCCCGCCCGCGTGGTTACTTGTTTATCGCATAGCGTAGCCCGCCCGCGTGGTTACTTCTTTATCGCATAGCGTAGCCCGCCCGCGTGGTTACTTCTTTATCGCATAGCGTAGCCCGCCCGCGTGGTTACTTGTTTATCGCATAGCGTAGCCCGCCCGCGTGGTTACTTCTTTATCGCATAGCGTAGCCCGCCCGCGTGGTTACTTGTTTATCGCATAGCGTAGCCCGCCCGCGTGGTTACTTCTTTATCGCATAGCGTAGCCCGCCCGCGTGGTTACTTGTTTATCGCATAGCGTAGCCCGCCCGCGTGGTCACTTCTTTATCGCATAGCGTAGCCCGCCCTCGTGGTTACTTCTTTATCGCATAGCGTAGCCCGCCCGCGTGGTTACTTGTTTATCGCATAGCGTAGCCCGCCCGCGTGGTTACTTCTTTATCGCATAGCGTAGCCCGCCCGCGTGGTTACTTCTTTATCGCATAGCGTAGCCCGCCCGCGTGGTTACTTCTTTATCGCATAGCGTAGCCCGCCCGCGTGGTTACTTGTTTATCGCATAGCGTAGCCCGCCCGCGTGGTTACTTCTTTATCGCATAGCGTAGCCCGCCCGCGTGGTTACTTCTTTATCGCATAGCGTAGCCCGCCCTCGTGGTTACTTGTTTATCGCATAGCGTAGCCCGCCCGCGTGGTTACTTCTTTATCGCATAGCGTAGCCCGCCCTCGTGGTTACTTGTTTATCGCATAGCGTAGCCCGCCCGCGTGGTTACTTCTTTATCGCATAGCGTAGCCCGCCCGCGTGGTTACTTGTTTATCGCATAGCGTAGCCCGCCCGCGTGGTTACTTCTTTATCGCATAGCGTAGCCCGCCCGCGTGGTTACTTCTTTATCGCATAGCGTAGCCCGCCCGCGTGGTTACTTCTTTATCGCATAGCGTAGCCCGCCCGCGTGGTTACTTGTTTATCGCATAGCGTAGCCCGCCCGCGTGGTTACTTCTTTATCGCATAGCGTAGCCCGCCCGCGTGGTTACTTGTTTATCGCATAGCGTAGCCCGCCCGCGTGGTTACTTCTTTATCGCATAGCGTAGCCCGCCCGCGTGGTTACTTGTTTATCGCATAGCGTAGCCCGCCCGCGTGGTTACTTCTTTATCGCATAGCGTAGCCCGCCCTCGTGGTTACTTCTTTATCGCTTAGCGTTCTTTCTGACTTTTATTGAAAAACACAAACTCTTCAGCCTTATTATTAGTAGGTACATAATTCGATTACCATTAAAGAAGTTATACTCGTAGTGAGCCAACCTTAAAAGATAGACATGTTATCGCGGACTTTTTTTAGAACTTTATAAGAGGAACAATAGGGATGATGACTAAAAAATGTTTTTTTGTCCGTCATGTAGATTATTAAAATATATTGGACACGTATTTCTTCTTTTTCTACGTAATCAAAAGATTACCGCGATACATTGAGTTAAAATGTAGCATGACGTCACGTCTTCGTAGATTTTATACGTAGAAGTGACGTAGCAAGCCCCCACTCCCGAACTTTAATGCGAGTTATCTAAGTCATTTTTTATTAATATGGTAAAGCAAAAAATACGTGTCTAATATTTTTTTATTACCTGACTGACGGACTAAACAGAATTTCTTTTTTTTTACCCAGGCATCATCCCTATTACGTCATACATGATTGTTGCGTAACTTTAACCGTTTACGCAGCGTACGCAACAGAAGCTATTAAAAGGGATATAAAGCTTGCCCGTTTTTTGCAACATTCTTCATTGATGCTCAGGTCCTGTTGGGCGTAGCGTGATGTGATATTCTTGTGCCTTCCTCGAAAAATGGACTATCCAACACTAAAAGATTTTTTTAATTTGAACCAGTAGTTCCTGAGATTAGCGCGTTCAACCAAACAAACAAACTTTTCAGCTTTATAATATCAGTATATATATATATATATATATATAATATACCTATATATAGTGTAGATTTTAAACCACTTACTGAGATCAGAGCATCGGTTAGTTCCACGTATTTGTTCAGATAGATGTCGAGAGTATGTGGTCCGAAGATAGTCGAAGCAGCTTCGTATCTCTGCGCCTGTAAATCGAAGATATCGAAATTGTACCGGCCCACAATGTAGCGACACATTTACTTGTAGGCCCGCTTGTATCACATATAACTAAATGCGATTAGCGCTAAACATATTTAAAACATCATTCTGTTTCTATCATCTTCAAGCGATGGACAGAAATAACGATATTTAGCACGAGAACGTAGGTAGTTAGTGATTTGTGCTCCAAGCGGGCCTCAACATTCTGCATGTCAATCTACCTGATATTCTTCAGGCGTCGCAATATAATCTGAATAAATATTAGACAGTCCAGCGATGACCACTTTCTTGGCTTCGGGAGCAGTCTTCGCGATGATGTTCCTCAATCTCCTGCCTGACATGGTGGTGAACTCTCCAGGGACAGCTGCTAAGAACAGGCTTCCGATCCTCGCAACCGAACAGGACACGACCTTCGGCTGCCATTCGTATGGGAATTTTGCCTGGAAGAAGGATTGCTATGTACAAGAAAATAAAATTAGATTTTTACCTTATAATATGATGGTATTTGGTACTCTGTAGAATCCCTTCAGTTTTACGCTTATTGAAGAAAATTTTTAATACGGTACCTATATCATCATCTAAAACTCTTACAGTTCACTTGGACGTGAGCTTTTACCAAGAAACAATTTCCAAGTCTTTGTCTTCCAACACCATATCTAATTTATTAATCTTTCGTCTCCAGGTAGGCGTTTGCCGAACGTCAATTCATCTAAGTCAAGATTACGGCTATATTAACGTCACGGCTATATGTAAGTGGGCACGCCCTTTATTACTGGAGGCTTTTATTTAGGTATAAAGTTCTGCTTACGTTTTTAGTTTTGTATTTTTATTTCTGCTTGAGTATAGTTTTTTTTTTTGGTATATTGGCGTGTGCTAGCTGACTTATAGCAAATAATTTAATTTAATGTTTTGTGTTGCGTAATGTACTTATATTATTTTGCGCATTTTTGAATACAATCATTTTTTTTTAACTGAACAGACAGCTGTGCTGCTGGGAAGTTTGTTGCGCCACTTTTTCTGCCCAGCTAAACCACAAGGAAGCGGTGAAGGGCGGGCGTTTTGGGGGACTATAATACGTAGTATCTAATATCTTACCCATCCCGTAGCATCTAATATGTTACCCGTCCCGTTGCCAGCAGTATCTAATATGTTACCCTTCCCGTAGCCAGCAGTATCTAATATGTTACCCTTCCCGTAGCCAGCAGTATCTAATATGTTACACGTCCCGTAGCCAGCAGTATCTAATATGTTACCCTTCCCGTAGCCAGCAGTATCTAATATGTTACCCTTCCCGTAGCCAGCAGTATCTAATATGTTACCCTTCCCGTAGCCAGCAGTATCTAATATGTTACCCGTCACGTAGCCAGCAGTATCTAATATATTACCCGTCCCGTAGCCAGCAGTATCAAATATATTACCCGTCCCGTTGCCAGCAGTATCTAATGTTACCCTTCCCGTCGCCAGCAGTATCTAATATGTTACCCTTCCCGTAGCCAGCAGTATCTAATATGTTACCCTTCCCGTAGCCAGCAGTATCTAATATGTTACCCTTCCCGTAGCCAGCAGTATCTAATATGTTACCCTTCCCGTAGCCAGCAGTATCTAATATGTTACCCTTCCCGTAGCCAGCAGTATCTAATATATTACCCTTCCCGTCGCCAGCAGTATCTAATATGTTACCCTTCCCGTAGCCAGCAGTATCTAATATGTTACCCTTCCCGTAGCCAGCAGTATCTAATATGTTACCCTTCCCGTAGCCAGCAGTATCTAATATGTTACCCTTCCCGTAGCCAGCAGTATCTAATATATTACCCTTCCCGTAGCCAGCAGTATCGGCTTCGGCGCCTGACACTTGATATCCTCCTTGGTGGGCTCAGCGATGAAGTCCCTGACGGCGTTCCACAGAGGGTTGGGGGTGGTGGTGCCTTGCTTGAAGTCAAAGGCGCCTGGGCCGTCTGTGGTGCCGGCCGCGAAGCTGTAGCCCATTGCGGGGAGGCAGCCGTAGACTTTGGTGCTCTGGGAAAGAATATGGAGCAGTATTAAAGTATTTAATTCCGATCTTTTGGAACGCTTTTACTTGAAACAATAATAAACGCGTCAGTTTCGAGGTACATAACAATTAAGGGCTTAAAACCTGCTACTTTACGGATAGTGTGTTTTGAGCTATCTAGAATTAATTTAATATTTTCAGTAGAGCTCCTTTTAAGAAGTAGAAGTTGTCCGGAAGACAAGGGTGTCGATTTCCACCCACAAACTCATAAGAGTTCTCTCTAAAATCGGCTAGGCGTCAGCAAACCCTTTAATATCACGGTTCACCAAAGTCCTCTAATCAGACATACAAACGACCTGAGCTTTAAGTTTCAATTGTAAGGTGAATATTGAAATACTTACTGTATTGAAGGTCTCGGTGACTGGGTCGAAGGGCGATACTTCTTGCTCATGCATCTTGACGTACTGGTGTTTGATGCCCAGGGCACCTGTCATGTCCTCGCCCGGTTTGTTAAGAACATTCTGAAATTATTTACAACTGCCATTAACCAAACGTCACTCGCTACTTCTTAAACCTTATGTTCAAGAAGTAGCGAGTGACGTATGGGTAATGGCACTTTTGGTTTCCATATTGCAATTGAACTGTATTTTGCAACAAATAATTTTATAATGATGACGAACCGGAGTATGAAAATTAATTAAACACAAGTTCATTTGTCGGACTTCTTGGATGAAGAAGAATTTTGGTAGCCAATCGGAAAAGTGATAAATCGGGAATAACTCCGTACCTACAGAAACAAAAACCAATAAACATCTAACAAGCTAAGTAATAACAGCCGCACGGGTCGATCACATGGGTGACCATATTTTCATACCGAGATTCCTCCGTGCCTCGGAAAGCACGTTAAGCCGTTGGTCCCGGCTGTCATTCGAGGATCTTTGACAGTCGTTACGGGTCGTCAGAAGCCCGAAAGTCTGACAACCAGTCTTACCAAGGGGTATCGTATTACCCAGTAACTGGGTTGTGGAGGTCAGATAGGCAGTCGCTCCATGTAAAATACTGGTATTCAGCTGCATCCGGTTAGACTGGAAGCCGACCCCAACATAGTTGAGAAAAGGCTAGGCAGATGATGAATCAAATCGTTAAGTACTTAACGCAGTCTTTTCAATCCGTAAAATACCTCGGTTAGGTAGCTTTTCCAGACAATGTGTATTTAAAACCTTGGATTGCTAGATTTTACAAACAGTGTGTATTCTAGTTTAATTTCAATTTATAATATTTATGTTACTCCTTTCAAATAAAACAAAATCGTCAACTCACCATAGCAGTCTGGAACAGCTTAGTAGCAATAATCCTGGTGCTATCAAACATGTCTCTTCCAGGTCCTGACGCGAAGCACTTCTCCTTAGGCAGCTTGCACAGCAGCTTCTCCTGGTCGCAAACCTTGCCTGAGAACTCGCAGTGAGGACCTTTGGTGTTCGGAGACACATCGCCCAGGTTCGTAGATGCGAAAGCACAAACTATGTTGCCCTGGAAATAAAATTGGAGATTGCATATGAATCTGATGATATCCTTTGCTGTGATCCAAGAATGTTGTCATTTAGAAAATTACGCTGGAAGATTGAGATAAATAGTTCACCTAGCTAGTGAATTGTTTGGTCTTGAAACTTTGGATTTATCGGGCGTGTCCTAATCCACAAATAAATTAAAAGGATGTAATGAACTACAAATGTATGGGGATGACAAGGTTGACCATCGATGATATCTTTACCACGCTAGCTAAGTATATTTTGAAAGGAATACTCTTGAACTAATAGATTAGACATAACATAATATAGTAAGGCAGGGATATGCATATAGTCCTCCTTTCCTTGGTCTAGTGGTCGCAAGCACTACTGCTGAGCATGAGGTCCTGGGTTCGATTCCCGGGTCGAGCAAAATGTAATAGATTAGAATCTTTTAATTAAGGGTATATTGTTGGACTCAAACATAACTGACGAAATGGGGGAATCTAAGGGTCAAGCCACATCTATCAGCACAAGCAAATGACAATCCTGACGGATAGAAAACGATAGAGGATGAAAAAATGCGATTCCGTGCTGACAGATGTGACCCTTATAGGTACACCTCTACCCAACACATCAGGGATTGCAGGCGTGGTGATATGTTATGTTATTGCTAGGTTTATTGATATTTCTTTCGTTATTACATTTTGGTATAGTACCGTAATATTAAAATTGATCCTTACCTTACCAGGCAGCGTAGTATTTCCATTAAGCGCCTTCTCCATCAAGATAGAGGCATAGCCCACATTATCGGACGAAATCAGTTTATTAGTATTATTCATGCTGGTCGGATGTACCGGGAACCAGTTGATCACACCCAGGATCTTGTTGTCAGGAGACACGAAACGAATCTGCGATAACGTCTTGTCCGTGTCGTAATCGTATCTGAAAATGTTTGTAGACAATTAATAAATGCTGTCCTAGGTAATTGACAAGCAATTCTTATAGATGTAAAGGTTGAGGTATGCAACGAAGGAATATTAAATATAACGATTATTATAAACAATTGGCACAAGAATCTTCATCGATAATCGGATTTTTATATTTAAGTGCGTCAGGGTAGCCCGCGAAATTAAAATTTCCTTACGTTTTTTGCAATTTGCAAGTCAGTATTAAGTTGTATGTTAAATAAAGTATGATTTGCGGCCGTAACAAATATTTATTTACAGAATTATATCATCATTAAAATCAGTAATACAACTCCTTAAGTATAACTTACAAATGACAAGATTTCATGAAATAGTCATTCAATAGGATTACCTGGTCTTTAAGAGTTAAGTATATTGATCACTTTAATTATTATAATTATGTAAATACATACTTGTTACAACCGCGAATTACATTTTGATCAACGTACAACCTAATACTGTCTTTTAAATTGCAAAAAACGGAAAAAAATTTCGCGGGTTACTCTGACGCTTTCGCCTTAATTTTATGGAGGCTCTAAATTACCTTTCATTTAATTTAACAACAGGTCAGTTATCATGCTATCCGAAATAGGAGTTATTTCAAGTCTTCGGAGATAGAGAAAGGTACAATGTGTGGCAGCATATTAGAAACGATTGATGATGATCAGACTGTAGTCAATAGGTATGTTATTAAGTTTACAAATATATTGTGTGTATGTAAGTATCGTAGGTACCTATTTGCTGAATTAAACAATGCAAAAAAAAAACCTTTTTTTAAAGTTCATCGTTTCCAACTGATGATACATACGTAAAGGTACCTATTCCTTAAAAAATATCACATTATTATTAAATGTGTTATGAACTTATGACTGCAGGTACCATTTACGTTCTTTTGTTTTTTGGACCATTTGCTAGTGTCGATGTCGTTTTGATATTAGGCCTTTTTGATTCAGAGGTATAAAGAAGATGTCAATGTCAAGATGTTATCTTACACAGTCAATTCATCGACTTCTTTTCGTAGTAGGTATGTTATGAAACTTGGGAAATAAAAGAAATAGAGACTAAATGGTGATAGACAGACATGAGACGCATAATTTACTAGAATAAGTCCGTCCATACTAGGTGAGTAGGTGCCAGGTGGAGTGGTAGACCACAATAAATATAAGGGATTCTGAGAGGGACAGCGCGCACGCAGTCCCTCACTACCAAAAATTACGCATCCGAGTTATCCACATTAGGGATAATCGCAGGGGTCAACCCAACCGCAGTGCAATGGGAAGGCCTCGCCCTGGGGGAACCGCCTTATTGATCACGGTATCCCCTATGCCAGGTAAGTATGAATTCCTTACGAAATTTCGCGAGGGTCGTTCAACGGCGGAGAATCTTAACACCGCGATTCAGAAACGTGACGTATTTGTACAGCGCCATCTATTGCGGCAGTTGGAACTAAATTGTGGACGTTGCCAAGAGCATTTATTTTCCTTGGCGATTGCCGTGCCGTAGTACACAAAATAAACGTACTAGTCTGTAATTTGTCTTGAAGTTGGCACCGATTCCCTTGTGCACAAACTAAACTAAATTTTAGTTCAGTGCATCTCTTTCTATTTCATTAGGAAAAGGGCAGAAGATAAATATTAGATTACTCATGTCAAATTAGTCAGCGCCTGGCGTAAATTGACGTATTTTTAGTAGTAATTTTTTTAATCACGCCTAAACTTGTAGGAGTATCTTAATTTGACAGGACAAAACTAATATTTATCTTCTATCCTTTTCTTAATGAAATAGAAAGAAAAAGATGCATTGAAATTAAATTTAGTTTAGTCTGTGAACAAGGGAATCGGCGCCATTATCTAGTTTTCGATATC
The DNA here is from genome assembly GCA_948252095.1 of Dicycla oo. Taxonomy (NCBI): domain Eukaryota; kingdom Metazoa; phylum Arthropoda; class Insecta; order Lepidoptera; family Noctuidae; genus Dicycla; species Dicycla oo. Next base: position 3,171,405 of record OX411713.1, read on the forward strand.
ATTCCAAAACTGTAAAACTTGTAAATCGAACGTACCTGGCCCTTTCTTCCGGTGGATTCCTCAAGTATGACGAAGGGGAGCGGTTGATGTTCGCATCCAAAAGTTCCGCCTCGCCGTACAACACACGCGCCTCCGTCAACTTGTTGTGCGCTAGTACTATACTCTGTAAATAATAATTAATAGGTGTCTATGTAAATTTTCCTGAGTAATTCATTTGGGACAATATTTTTAGTTATCATTCAATTCTTCATAAAACTAACATTATGCCCGGCCACATTTACATAATATTCTTTTCTCTCTTTATTCGATATCCCTTGACTTTACCACCTTCATTCACCCTTCACTCCCTTTATTCTTTATCCTTATCGTTATGAGCCTGTTTCATAGCTTCAATTTATAGTTTTTTCGGGGCACCCAACTTTTAATAGTTTACTAAATAATATGCTAAAGCCCACATTGATTGTCAAATCAAGCTCATCTGATTGCTCTCTCGTGGCAAAAAACCACAATACTCTTTCGGGTGGGTTTTTTCTGTCAATAATTATGATGCTGTTTTTGAAACTTTGAAGAAATTATTATGTTCTACTAAGTCTAATAAACCTACTGTTACTTACAAGTGAAACTGAGCCTACGATTTCCATCTGTATATTTTTTGTAGGCTCCGCTGTACCTACCACTCACCCTATAAATTCCAACTATATAAGCAGTATAGGTCTCTCTGACGAAGCCGAGAATTGGGAGGTCAAAGAGGAAGTCCATGAGGAACCCTCCGGGCGTGGAGTGCGTGTGAGTGCCGCTGATGATGACATTGTGTTCTCCATAAAGGACGCCGTAACGCTTCTGAAGACGCTTGATGACCTGTAAAATGTAGATAGTTAGAAATAGGACTTTGCACGACACATTTAGTGGCCTTGGATAATCTGACATCTGATTTTCAGACAAAATTTTTGAATAATGCAGGTTAATTACAAATTATCTCATTAAAGGAGTGGTCAGACACATCCTTTTGGTTTTTCCAAGAAGGCAATACACACACCTCCAGTTTCGCTAATAATGGGCAACAAAATTCGCGAGAAAAACGAGTGAACGCTTTATTTCAAACGCAACATCATTTTTTAAATCAGAATTTGAGGATAATGATCTAATAAATTCAATTCGTTTTTCCTTGTATGTACCACTAACTTTATAACCACCTGTCTTTCCAGCCAACATTCTGTAAAATATTACAAACTGTCTATTCGTGCCCGGCGTCGCCCAGGTTAATTTCACGGTGGATTTCCATTTTTTTTTTTTTTCATACAAACCTTGTCCTGGCAATTACGGATACTCGTACAACAAAAAAATCATCCAAATCGGTCGAGCCTTTCTCAAGTGATGACCTTTTATACTTGCGGCAATTGATTTTTATCTATATGTAGATGTTCAAAACACCATCTTGCTCACCTCTTTCCTCACACCATGGCCCATCATAGCAGCATCAACGGAGACGAAGACCAGCCTCTGAGTGTTATCTCCACTGACGTCTTCTAGCACGAACGCCCTGGAGAACTGCCTTAAGTGAATGCCACGACCTGTTTGTTCTAGTTGCGCGTAGCCCATCTGGAAATATGAAAGAGGAGGATATAAGAATAGAGAATAGACTGAAAGTTGAAAAATCTTCTCATATCGGCGATATGTCGGCATTCAGTAGCATGATCATAGCGAGGCTGCCCTGAGCATATTTTACACATACTATCAATCAGAATCTGAATGATTTTGAAGCATATTGCTAATCGAGTGCTTCATATGTTCGAAAAATTTGTCTGTTCCACAACGTAAATAACGCAATGAATGTTGTTGAACTGTCAAAATGAAACAGATTCCTTCTGTATTTAAGTGTGTTACGCAATTAGTCCGCTGAGTATTGAGTATACATTACTTAAAGGTGGATTTAAACGCAATAGAAAAGATAGTATTTGAAAATCCTCATTTTGCTTTAAATTAGATACGAATTATCTACTTGAGGAAGGATACCTAATGCCTAATACCCGTGGAGGTAAAAAGATAAAACGGACGCTCCATGTAAGAGACATTATTATGATAATATTGTAGAGCTGCAGTTTACACAAGATGCAAAGGAGATCTATAGCATATTCCATAAGTAGGAGCTTGTATTAATATTACTATACTGTTTTGAAAGCCCGATCATTGTTATTACGAACACAGTAATAACGACACTTGGATACCAAATGATGGGTAACAAGTTCAAGCAAAGTGATGCACTCATGAGACTTGAAAACATTCTGTAAAATGATGAAAAAGAAAACATAAAAGTGATGAGAGTGAGACACTTGAAAACATTCCATACGAATATGAAAAAATGCTTTATTGCTACTTACTATACAGGACAATTTTTTTAAGCAGTGCGCAAATTTGCATACCCATGAATATTAACAACTTTCACTATGGGACCAACCCTGAAATCGTGAAAAAAAAATCAGCTGTTCAGTACATTTTGACGAATTATCCGAACATAAATGTACTGAACAGCTGATTTTTTTTTCGCGATTTCAGGGTTTGTCCCAGAGTGAAAGTTGTTCATATTCATGAGTAGAACACCGTGTGAAAATTTGCGCACTACTTAAAAAAAATCCTGTTTATGTAAAACTGGCCAAGTGCGTGTCAGACCACGCACTCCGTGCGGTTCCGTAGTTGGAATGAATTTATCCCAAACTTAACATTTTAGTTGAAAAACATATTCTCCCATACATTCCAACTGCAAATTACTACAATTTTGAAAGATTTACCATGTTATTTAAGACTTTATATAGATTTTCCAGTAATCTATGCGAATATAACTATTTTCTGTATTTTTTTTTAATTTTAGCCTTTGTAGTTTCGGATAAGGGGGAGCAATGTTCAATTTTCGCCTATTTTCTTAAATAACTTTAAAACTATTTATTATAAAAGTATACTTATTAAAAAAATTGAGACCAGAGTAAGCCCTTTCATTTGATATGTCACACGGTACAATTTGCAAAACTTTTTTTTTTAATTTTCTGATTTGCCCCCAAAAGCGACCCCCTTAATGAATATTTATTTATTTACGTAACCTACACGTCCGTGTTTGGGTCAAAGAATATGTGTACCAAGCAACATAATCGGTTCATTAGATTCGGAGCAAATTGGCTGTGACAGACGGACAAACAGACAAACGAGTGATCCTATAAGGGATCCGTTTTTTTTCTTTTGAGGTACTACACTTGAAAAAAATCCATACGAATATGAAAAAATGCTTTATTGCCACTATAAAACAATTTGAAAATAATGGGATAAACTCCACTATTTTCCTTTCACTCACAGATAATGAGTATGAGAGAGATAAATAATTAATGCCAATTAATGGCAACCCCTAACATGACCCTTTTTTTTGTTTATGTATGGCATCTCGTAGTTGGCCTAGAGAGGCCGTGACTACCTAACCGGTCATTCCTGTGGCTGCCTTAAGCGAACTCAAAGCCTCCAGCCAGGGAACATGAACTACGCCACCAGCTGGCACATCATACCCGAGCAAGGGACGGGGGGAGGACGATTATTACGGGGTCGTCGCGAGGGACCTCGGCGGCGAGGTCGGAATGTCGATTTGTTTTTGTTCCTACGGTCCCTACTGCTCTCCTGGAGAAGAGTTATGGGGTCGTCGGGATCTGAGAGGACAAGCCTAGGGCGGCGGACCTTACTAATACGAGAGGGGACATAGCTAGCCGCCTCGACAACCAGAGGGTTGCGATGGTTGGTGGCTGAGTCGAAGAAACGCTTGGAATTGCGTTTCAAGAACTGGGAGATGGTGGGAATATCGAGATCTACGTGGAGGATTTCGTTCCGAACGAACCAAGGGGCTCCCGTTGCCTTTCGGAGGAAACGGTTTTGGAGGGCCTGCATCCTATGAATGAGGTTAGGTTTTGCGTGCGCAAACACTGAACCCGCGATGGGGCGAATGCACGCTGTATAAATGCGCAATTTGCACCTAAGTGACAATTTGCTACGTGCATTCAGAACGGAGTGGAGTCTACCGAGAGCGAAAGCGGCGCGCGAACGCACCTGCTTTATGTGCTCAGCGAAGGAGAGGTGGTGGTCGAGGGTCACACCGAGGTATTTGGCTCGCGTCTCCCAAGGGATCGGCTTGCCGAACATGGTGATCGGTCGGGACATGAACATGAATCTACGGAGCGTTATATACCAAACTCGCCACAAAATAATAATAGGTCCGTTTTGACATGAGGGTGTCCCTCTTTGTCCCGCTATGTTTGTCTCTCTTTGTCATATGAAACGATATGGGCTATCAAAACGGACCTATCATTTTGTGTCGAGTTTAGTCCTATACCTATTATCCCTAGTCAAGAACTTGTTTAGATACAATATATCCAAATACAGGGCGTTGAGTTAAAATTGTTGAAAATTATTGTCTGTGGCGATATAAAACGTCGCTCAGAAAAATACCAAATTTTTTTTTTTTTTTTTGTTTACATATTATATGTATGTATCGACATTATTATGTACAAGTATTTTCATGTTATCTATCCCTTATGTTGCACCTGCCATGTTTTGTCTCTGCATCACCCTAACTAAGACAGACTGGGTACTTGTGCAACATCTTTTAATAAATAAAAGTAAAATTATCAACTTAATAAAATTATGATAAGTTAACTTGTGATAAGCGTAATTGCTTATTTAATTGCATTTTGTCGAAATTAATTAGTAATAGAAGAACATTGTACAGTCACAATTGATTATCATTCTCTCCAAAACCAGATAGGCTGACCATATTTTTTGGGTAAATTATACCAATGGATGTGGATATTGTAACGAACTAAAATTGTCATAAGTTGATGAAATCATAAACAAGAATGTCCTGGATGGACTGTGTGAACAATGATAATGTTGAGAAAGGAAGTGACTACCGAGATGACGAGTAATAGAGAAGTATGGATGAAAAAGACATGTTGCGCCGACCCCAAATAAATTGGGACAAGGGCAGGAGAATGGTGATGATGAAACCAGAATTATCTACCTAAGAAGGATCTGACACGACACAGAATAGATACAAGACCATAATATTTACAGAACAAAGGTGACAAGTAGGATATTATGACTAAACAGACAACGTACTATAATAGTACAAAGCTCAAGTATAGCAGAATGCCAACAAGAACAACCATTGATTCAATAGACTTAACTGATAAACTATGTAAATCTTCAGCTGTATTGTATAGGTATATACGAAGCATTTCCTTATAAAGCAGTACATATTTAGATTTACTAAAGATGTAAATTATTGTTGACCATACTGTAATTGACAAGTTATTGATTGTAATTCATTGATCTCAATAACTAGATACTGTTTATAAATTAATATTATTTTCTTCGAGCAAATTCAATCTTTGCTAAAAATAAGCATCTCCAATTTTACATCACTGCTGAATCTTCAGTCATTCTATGTGTAGTTCATCTTTTGCTAGTCACATTGCCAATATCGTCACTGCAACTAGCCCGTGGGTAATGTTCTTGAACCAGCCTGACAGTGTTCTTTTTTTTTGGGACATCGGCCAGCTCTTTACCTCGATCTAGCCCGATGGAAAGCGATGAATGAGGTGATGGAATGAGCAAGCCCAGAAGATACCTCTTGCTTTGAAGGCTGGCGGTTATACGTGGAACCACAGACGCTGGCAGAGAGTTCCACACTTTGGTCGCGCGAGAAGCGAGTTTGGGAGAAGCGCTGAGTACGACGTGTCGGAAAACGACCAAGTAAGGGTGGTACCCTGCAGGACGTGTGGTAGTCCGGTAGTGAAAGGGAGATGGTGGGATCACGTCGTGGCGTGGAGCTCCTGCGCACACTCACCGAAGTACAGTCTGTAGAAGACCGACAGGCAAGCAACATTACGCCGATAAGCTAGGCTGTGAAGCCTAGTCCCCAGTGCCTCATTGCCTATGAGCCTTTTTGTACTGCGTTCCACCGAGTCAGGTACATACAATAGGCTGGTATTTTGCTGAGCCATGCCATAAGTGACTGCAATACTCCATACAGGAACGGACCTGAGCTATCACTCAGAAGCTGTCCAGGTTATTTAGGATACCCAGCTTTTTGATTGCAGTCTATGCTTTTGTTCGACACTTTGTGCAATACAGAACAAATTCTCTGACAGTCAAGTCCATTTTAAATATGCAGTGTTATAACGGGACTATTCTACTATCAATATCATACAAAGCAGTCTGAGCAGTAACCTTGTTCATCAAATGTAGGTCACATACTGAAGTAATGGTCGAAAGGCACAATGACACTAAATGAGAAGTTGGGGACAATTTCCGCAATGTAAGTTTTATTACCTACTGTCGACTTATTGTCGACAGTTTGTATATCAATGTCGACAGTAGACGACCTTCATCATGTGACGTATTGCATGTCCCATGAATCTGTTGCTGTAAAGCATATTACTAACATCTACTTGGTACATACATTATCGTATTTTCTCGCCAAAAAAGCCTCATATTGTAAATGTGGCTTACCTACGAAACCGATTGGCAATTTCAAGCAACTAACTTACCGCACCTAATATATTTTTATACATATTGTAAATAATCCATCCGCTCATTCTAGTCATAGCCAAGTAAAAGCTTCCAGCATTGGACATGAATGATGCATATACTAAACAAATGCTGAGAAAAACATATTATAGAAAGAAGAACATCAAAGAAAGATGAGCTTAAATGGAACCAACATTTAACGAAATTGACGTAAGAAATCCAAATGAGGCCCGAGTTACCAATGACGGTAAAGATCTTTGAAGAGTTTCTGAAGAACTATCAACATTTTGCTTGATTTATACATTAGAGATACATTGAGACTTAGAAGAAGAAGAAAAAAAAGAGAGAAGATCAATGACGGAGAAGACAAGTAAAAAAAAAAACTAAAATAAAGCTACTTTTTATTAATTACTTTTAGTAATAAATATCAACCAAGAGTAAAGCTTTTATGCAACGAGCGTGTCTCCGGGCAGATTCTCTATAAACAATGAAAATAAAATCATAACTACACACACGACGGTAACAATGACCGCATTATGACGGGTAACGGGTCACAGAACGTAACCGACCAATCAACACGCTTGCCTTGACCTCCAAATTCTCGAATAATTCGAATCATACCGAGCAATCCGTTGGTACTTAAAAAAAACTGTTCCAGAAATTTCTTCGCGCCGTTGCATCTTTTGTGTGTACGGTCTGTGGGTTGGATGCTTTATTGTGTGTGTTTTTTTTAATGTAGTCTGATATTGAATGGTATACCGGATTTAATTTGTTTTCCATTGATGCACCGTCAATGAAACCCTTTATAATGTTGTTTGGCATTGTAGTGTACTGTTGTGGAGCAGACACGCCCTTTTAGCTGCTGTTGGGAAAAAACTAAATCACTCTGTACAATCATGTTCCGGTGTCAATGTTCGTGTGGAAATCTTAAATGGCAGTAGTCTCATCATAGGCTAGTTCTATCATATCAGACACTTCTTGATTTTTGTGGTTACCCCCATATTCTTCAGTAAAAAAAAAAACTATCAAAGAAGGCATCTCCATTGTAGAATTCACTGCCGGGGACCCGACAAAATAATCAAATCAAGGTGGCATTGACGTCTATAGACGTCATAACAATAAAACATCTATTGTGTCTCGTTTACCATCCGTGAACCGATGAAGCTGAACTTTTATTAAGAATCAATTTTAACTCTCCCGCTTTGCAAAGAATTATGACGTTCCTAAATTAATCATAAACCCATTTAATTAAATTCCAAACTAAACAACACGTTCATCTTACAACCTGCAATAAATTATCGCTATCCACCTCAACAATAATAATAAAATACCGATGTTTTATCATCGTACTTCCTCTCCGGCCATTATGAATCGGTGTGAGTCATGTCTGACCTTGAGTCAGTTCGAGATCAGTGCCCCAGATAGCTGGAACACGTCAGCGATTTTTATTTTTATTTACAGCTTTTGCAGAATTTTGTCTGTTACACAACTGAGTAAATGCAGTAATTATATTTGGTTTGTAATTAAGTAAATTATTTAACCTCTCTCATTGTTCACCATGTTGTTAAAGCGGCAGGTAACCGAGGTAACCGTTGGCGGAATATCATTCACACAAAAAGTGATGAGGGACAGCACGACCTTCATTAGACAGATAGTCAGGTAGTTGCGAAGCTAACTGCCCTGACTGACTTGTGGAAATTGGGATACCTGGTGCAATGTCGGACTGAATAGAGGGCCAATACAAATTGGCGTTCTGTCACCAATGACGACGACTGAAAAGGCAAAATTGTATGGGAATGACGTAAGTACGTAAGCTGTCGCAAAGAGTAAATGTCAATCCTGTTGAAAGTTGGAGACTGGACGTTAAGATAACCTATGAAGATAACAATGAATTCTACTTGTTTAACGAAGGACAACTTGGTATATTTGCTTCCACTTCTAACAAATACCTCTCCATAAGCTGAGACCGCGTGTGCCGCTGCATTGCATGCTTCCGACCTTCGCTCTACATGGCGCAACGCTCGCTATGTCAGTTTAAACGAGCGAGTGCACTACGTGGCGGTTATTGCCAGTGTTATGCTATAGTTTACTTGTTTTGTTTTTTTTTTAGGGTTCCGTAGTCAACAAGGAACCGTTTAGTTTCGCCATGTCCTTACATCCATATGCGCACGGCTTAGCGCAGCGACTTTTAGTACTATATCTAAGCTGTAATTTGGCATGGGTAAACATATTAATCACGCCGACAAAGTGGTAAAATAAAATATTAAAAAAAAAATGTTTTTTTAGGGCAACTCCCCTACAAGTAAAGGAGGGATAATTTTTTCACGTCTATCGATTCGATTTTTTTCTCGTGAAGTGTCGTTGTATCCCGCATCCAGCGGGTTTCTGTGCATTTGACGATAGTGACAATAACATGAGTTAGCAATTATGAGAAGAAATGCCAAAAGAAACATGTATCGTGGATTTCTGCGACCTTCGCGAGGTTGTCGGTGCACTCGTTGGTAATAGTGGCAACTGTTGAGAAGAAATGCCAAAAGTCTGAGTTTTCGTCTTTCAAAATCAGCTTAAACTTGAATTTAAGTTCTGAAATCGCTCTTCTGCAATTTATAGAGGTGATAGATGAACACCTTGAACTACTTTCTACCTTCTATAAACACATAGATTTATTTCTCAAAAACGCCAGGGAATTGAATAATGAGCCTTTGTTTACTGCCATTACTGACCGACTAAAACAGGGGAATGTTTTTTTTAAATAGTTTTACTAATAATTGCACTATTAAATTAAAAATTAACATAGCTATAACTTGAATAATTATAGTTCAAAATGTAATCTGCGATGAAAAACGCTGTTTAGTTAAAAATGTAGGTTACGATAAGTCGGCGGTAATGGCGCGTTGAATTGAACTCAGTAGAACTGTACCTATTGCATTTCAAGGTTCTCTTCGCCAATAAGTCTTCAAACCGATCCTTAATTGTAAATGCAATCGGTCTTACACTATTTCATACACCTATTTGTAACATCTAGTTATTAATTTACTTACACAAACATAATATCACGCCTGTATTCTATGACGGGTTAGGTTAAGGTTTATCCATAGTACGCCCACATTGCGCCAGTTAGGTTTAAGTCCCATGTAATACAGGGCGAGCCTATTGCCATCAACAGGGCACAAATCCAGACTACGGCACGAGTCGTGAGCACAAATTCAACTTTTAAACCTTACAAATCTTATTTCCTATTACGGCAATTCGTACACGGGCAGGGGCAATGAGGTTGAGAGGAGAAGAGCCCGTTGACAATGGCAACAACATTTCATTTGGAATTTGTGCTCACGATTCGTGCTGGCAACTATACTGAGAAATTTTAGATAGAAAACCCCAATAACAATTTGCCACACGAGAATCGAAACCCCAAGACCTCATGCTCAAGGCAATAAAAAAATGTTTTGTGGATGCGAGTAATGTTTTTATTTCAATTTTGATCAATTTAGAGAAGATCTTAAAAATGCAGTTTTATTATTGTATCCGATACCGCTTTAGCGCCCGTGAAGTGATGACCGATGCGTAACACACTTGTGTAGGTGCCGCCTTACAGCAAAAGGTTGAGGAACAAGTTTTCCACTTGTAACTTTAGGATATATAGATAGAGAGCGTTTAGCAATTTATTTGGGGTTTATTCGCTTTGGCAATATGGTCTAAGGTTCATAAAGAACGTTGCATAGTGGCGATTCTTGGACTTAGAGAAGGCATATGAAGACTGAAAATGACGACGGTAGTCGGTTATATCCAATGTTAAAAAGTATCTATACTATACCTACCTAAATAATAAACATTAAAAAAAAAACAACTAACATATTAAATGTGTGTGTGGGTCTGTGGGTGTCTGTGCGTGGGAGAGTGTGCGCGTGTGTGATATTAGGAGTCCTGCTAGATAATTAAGAAATACTTGGTTCAATTTATGGTGTAGCTGTAGATCAGAATAGAATTACTAGGATTACGGACTAATCAACTTCAACCATGTCAGCAGACCAACGATAGATAGGCAGAACATTTGTATTGTACACCAACATTATATGCCCATAAAAACATTAAATTGTTTAAAAAATACAGTGATATCCACAATATAAATACTAGGAACAAACACAAATTTGTTGTACCTCCAACAAGGCTCAAGAAAATAGGTGGCTCATTCAGGTGTCAATGTATACGCTTTTATAATAAACTTCCAAGCCACGTTCAAGATCTGAGCCTTAATAAATTCAAATTATTCATTAAACGCAAGTTGTGTCAGAAAGCTTTTTATACCGTTAAAGATTATATTGAGGATAAAAAGGCTTGGGATTGAACTGCTCCAAATTTTTTTATTTTTGCATACTGAATGTTGACATGAATATTTACTTTGTAAAGTATTATATTATTTTAATTTATTGTGAATGCGAAGACTATGTAGGTCATTGCTTTTTTTGTTTGTTTTATTTTTTCTCTCAGTTATTTTTAATCATGGTCTGACAGTTTGAGTAATTTATGCGGCCTACCCCAATGTCCTTTCTTTGGTATTGTTCGTCGAATCGTTGAGCTCCGTAAGTTCTGAGTTGAGCTGCGCGATTACTCACAAATGCGTGCACTGACTGGACAGGTCCTCTCAATCTGTGTGGTTCTTTCCTCAAAAGACCATTTCAGACACCAATCTACATGGTCTTCACATGAAGTGACCAAGATTATGCCTGGACTTTATAAGAGACTGTGACATCTGAGTTTGTTTCGGCCTTTCTTCTCAGAGTAGTCAGATAGGAAACGACGACCTCATCTAATTAAAAAAAAAAAAAAACATGATTCACTTGTAAAAGTGTTTGTACAAACCTACTTACAGAAATAAAAATCATCATTTATCATTAACAGGACAACCCAACCAGAAGAAAGAAGATCTGAAAGATCATACTGGACATAGATAAAAAATCTTTTGAACATTTTACTTGATTCATTGAGCTTTCTACCCTTGAAACGATCTAGATTGTCCATTAAGGATAGTTAGGTAATTGGCAAATTAAGTAACAAATTAAACTTGCTATCCTGACTGATCATCTGATTAACAGTAAGATTAAAAAAGCGCTAAAGGATGTCAAGTTCATAATTATGAATAAACTGGAAAATATGTAAGGTCACAAGCGTGAATCAGCGCCACATCAGGACTCAGGAGCCATTGTGAAACTCGATAACTAATAGAACGGACAATCAAATGGTCACTTGCTTTGCTGCCATTATGTTTATAACATAACGTTTGATCTACAGTTTTAATGGAACTGAATTCTAAACATTGGTGATCGGTATGAGAGGTTTTCCGTTTTAACGATTTTTGGTGGTGCCGTATACCCAGTAGTGGACGTCTTTCGGTATAGAATATAATGTTAAAAGATATTAGAGGAGCCTGTGGTCCTTAATCATAGTGCTATATTTATTCGTTGGGAATTATTCTTTCCCTGATCACTTCAGCCCCGTACCTAAAAAGCAGACAAATAAAAGAGAACAATATTAAGCAGAGTGATTAATTAATAAACAAGATTAATCTACACATTCTCTAACTAAGCGTGAGGGAGACGTTCTTAAGAAGTAACGTTTTTACTAATTAAGATAGATAATGATGGTAAAGAAGAAAACACCTCTAGTTAATCAGTCATTGACTCAAAAGTCAAAACATAACCTCAGTAACATACGAAATGTCAAGATAACTGTTTTGGTGGAAAACCCGTAACGTTAACGAATTCTGGTATTGCCATCAATGTGATAGTCTAAACTTATTTGTATTGCGAAAAAATCTGTAAATAGTCTAAATGGAATAATCAATACTATTATACACACTTATAACTTTTTTTTTCAAGTTGTTTACTAAGTTAATGCAACAAAACTGTATGGCAAAAGATTACTGGATCCAGGTATAAGAGATGGTAATGTATTTATGATGTGTATGAAGTGTCGTTGCTGACTAATAAAATATAGACCAGTGCGAAAAAATAGAGTAAATTAAGGCGAGGCGGCTCATCTCTCTCAATGTCTGATATGATTTTATCATGGTACAAAAGAGAGCAGTACCGTAATTGCGTAACACACTATCAACCGGAATCTGAATAATTTTGAAGCAAATTGCTAATCCATTGCTTCATATCGAGGGTTCACGGGCTATTTGTATTAAGCGACATTCTGGCCGATATTGAGTTATTATCATATCTACCTGCATTAAAAAGTAAAAAACGTAAAAAACGGAGATAGACACTATTCATTATTGTTGATAGGCCACTTTTTCGTAAAAAAATATTGATACTTTTTTACAATGTTCTTTTTTCCGAATAATAAAACTTTGAAATGCTCTCCTGTAAAGTGCCAAATATGTCGCTTAATACAAATAGCCCGTGAACCCCAGAATTATGTTCCAAAAATTTGTCTGCTCTACAACTTAAATAACGTAATGAATGTTGTTGAACTGTCAAAATGAAACAGATTCCGTTTGATAATGTGATACGCAATTACCTACCCCACAGATCTGGGTGCACCTATTTTACTGCTCCCAAGTTAAATAATAGATCATGTATCTAAGGACCAGTCACCGCAGTATTTTCAACACGTAGCTTTCACAATAGGTACCCATCCACCATTCGCTTGGCAGTACTTATTCAATAATATTACAGGCCTTTTTGTTAACCAACATCCAAAAAGGAGGAGGTTGTATGTTCGACTTTATGTATGTTTTTTTTTTTTTTTATGTATGTCCACCGGATTCTCCGTCAATTGTGGACCGATTTTGAAAATTCTCTTTTTGTTTGAAAGGATATACTCTCGAAGTAGAAGTAGTGTTGGTCCCATTGTCACCAAGTCAGAATCTGATGAGGGGATCCCATGGAAATCGAGGTAAACCCTCAAATTTTTATAGTAATTCGTGCATTTGCTCTCGGAAAGCACCATTTGGTGAAGTGGTATTGACGATGAAGACCACGGATGGCCAATACGGCCATCGGAACTACTCAATGATAAGTATTTCACGGGTTGCGATTCGATTACTTTAAAATGGTTGCTAAGCAATTTATGCTCGTCATAATGCATAATTATGATGAAGGTGACTTCGCCATGAGCTCCAATTCTCCTGGTACTTACTAGGAGAACTCCTCAACAATTAACGTCCCTGGATCAGGAAAAGCAATATTTTGTAAAAGGTGATGAGCACTTGCAATTACAAACTGGCCCACTAAAAAGTGGTAAAAAACGGTTTTATAAAAAAAACTGACTTCCAAAAAAAACTACAAAATGAAAAATAACTTTAATTTCGGAAGTCGGTGGCAAAAACTAAAATACAGATCCAAAGTCCGAAATAAAAGTTATTTTTCAATTCGAAGTCGGTTGTTTTTTTTTTTTTTGTAAAAAAGTTTTTTCTAAGTAGACTTCAAGGAAAAAACCCCAGCGTGCTGTTTACATGCAGTTGAAAGCGACGTCAGTGAGTGGTAAAACAGACCCATTCAATTATCTGTGAATCAATAAAACGGAAGCTGTACTCACAAACCCGATCTCGGCGGGCGGGCCGGTGACGTCAGCGATGCCGACGCCGACACGCAGCGCGTGCGCAGCCGTAGCGCAGGCGAGCACGAGCCACGCGGTCAACATACTGAGCTGAAAGTGAATGACATTGAGCACATGAAAGCGTAATAAACGACAGTAGACACATTCAGAAAAAGGTAAGGTGAATTCGAACAAACTTTTTTTAGTCATATATGCAGCGAATAAATTTTTAATGTTTGACAATTCCAAATAAAAACAGTCAGACGTCAATTTTATGGCACGGATACAAGTTATCTGACTTTGGTAAAATCAGCCCAGCCAGTAAAATCAGCCATAATAAAACAGTAAATAAAAATATAACCTTAAATGTAAGTTTTGGTGCTGCTAAAATATTTTTCAGCTGCAGTCCAGTCTAACCGGATAGACTGGAAGCCTTTTCCCAACAAAATATTTGATTCCTTCTGACTGTGTCCAATCAATTTGCTTTAGATAGATACTGGCTACGTAAATTATATCCTTATCTTATTAGGCGCCTGCGTCATTAACGGACGTCATATCAAACATTTTTTTTTATGGTTTTTATTGTATAATTTAGTGACGAATATGGCGATGCCTGGGGGAGGCCTATTTATATTATATCAGCACAGATGACGTCTTTTAGCTGCATGGTCTTGATGATGACTCAGTTCAGAATCATAAACCAGTAGCATTATTGGGAAAGTGTTTGAATACAGAAGTCATGCTTACACTCCAGCCGTCGAGAGAATGCGTCCCTTGCACCCGTCAAGGACAGTAGTTCTAGTATCAAATTCGCAAAACAAATATATTCGTTCGTATGAATCTGACAGGTGTCAAGGTCGCAATTTCTCGACGGCCGAACTGTAGTGTCACATCTAGAATATTATACTCTAGACCAGGGATTGTCAAAGTGGTCGATATCAACCCCTTAGGGTCGATATCGGTTCCCCAGGGGTCGACATAAACGAAAACTGATTTTAGGGGCCGACGAGGTTTACAAATCGACCCCTATTAATTAACACAAGTTCTTATTTGAAACTTTCAAGATACTGTAGATGTAGGTATAAGTAAGTTATGTTACGTGTACCAACTTGTTATAAGAATGACTAATATGTATTAGGAAATATCAAAAAAAAAACTCAATTTGATGTCAAGTTTACTAACTTAACCAACTGCAAAGTTTTTAAATTGGTAAGTATTTTGTATCAATAGGAAAAAAACTAGAGATAGGATTTTTAAAGTAATTTCATTTTTTATTTTATTATTTGAGATGGGTTTGCTCTTGACCCTAGTCTAGGTCAGAGGGGACAGAGATAAAGTCGACGATGGAGCTTACCCAGAAGAGGTTGTATGCGCTCGAAAACACAGACGCAGGTAGTGAGTTCCACTCCCTTGCTGTGCGCATTATAAAAGACATTTTTTGGAAATACTTACTGCGAATTGGTGGAATATCAACCACGTAGGTTTTCATTTCGGAAAAGGGGTCTCTTGCCCAAAATAGTTTGGGAATCCCTGTTCTAGACCTACATATACTGGCAAACTGGCTAAAGTAGCGGTCAATGACAATCAACTGACGATTTATTGACGTTCGGTTATGTGAATGGAAATGGTAACCGGACGCCAATGAACTACCTGCCGCCTGTCTTCATAAACATTCAATAATTTATGTTAGAGCCTAATTACAATTCTAAGATTAATGAATCACAGTTAATAAATATTAGAACCCGACTGGTGTATATTTCCTTAATTTTGTTTTATTTATTTATTTGTTTGTTTGGTCTAAGATTTAGATCCAGCTCTACAATAGTAGAGCCTGCCTATTAGCCCGCCTTTTCCCAACTATGTTGGGGTCGGCTTCCAATCTAACCAGATGCATGGATTTTATATGGAGCGACTAACCTCCACAGCCCAGTAACTGATAACACGAGACCCCTTGGTAAGACTGGTTGTTAAACTTTTGGGCTTCTGTCTGAATACCCGTAACGACTGTCAAAGATCTACGAATGACAGCCAGGACTTACGGCTTAACGTGCTTTCCGAGGCACGGAGGGGTCTCGATACGTAATGGAAGGTCACCCACGCAAGCCAACCGCGGCACGCGTCCCGAGCGGCTGTTATTATTTAGCCACGAGACCATCTACAAGAAGTACAGTCAGTTTTATAAATCTAATACATTTAAGTATATTCATCATACCACTATTCACACCATAACTAAAATCTACTAAGTACTCAATCAATTAATTCAACAAAAAATGGCATGATAAAAATTAATTAAAAACACAAACTTTTCTTTGCAGATGCTCTAAAGAATATAAAACTATGATTCTAAACAAATGGTTAAATTACAGCCGCAAATTAAGATTGCTTCGATAAAGATGACGCACAATAGTCGTCTTTGGTTCTCAACGTGCACATATTTGCTATATTTGACGTTGACATCATAATGACTAGATGCCAATGCTAACGTTTTCCGACAATATTAATTTAATAATATTTGCGAATTTCTTGTACTCATTGTTGAAGAAGAAGAAATAAAAGAATACAATACCAAGTATCATATTCAATGCCCAGATCATAACACAAAAAAAATGTTGAAGTAACAAAGACAAATTCAAAATAGAACCTACTTAGATATACATATTTCTGCCTTTGCTAATTGCTATGATGCTCTCTTCTTAACAATAACATAGGTACCAACAATAATGAATGCAAAGCTGTAGCTTTCATTGGAAATATAGTTTACGAGATAGAAAGTTTTTAATATCGCTGACTGAATCAATCAGGATACGACGCACGTGCTCGCCTAAAATTAATAAAGTGAGTCTTTACTGAGCCATTTTCACTGTTGTGATTTCCCGCTAAAAAAATCTGCAATTTTGGTGTTAGTGTTTTAAAACGTTTTTTTTTAACTACGTTGGTGTTGTAATATATATTTATAATAAAAAAGTTTGGTATGCTTTCAAAATGATACAAATATCCGTACAAGGCGTGAATAAGTTGATAAGTCGACTTGCAAAAAAAAATTGAATTGTATAAAAATGGCATCTGGAATCTAATTCATATTAACATACACAAGTGCAGTTTGCTGAGAATTATGAACTTATCGACCTACTCATTTTTATTTACCATATAAATTAGGCATTCCATGCCATTTTTATACAATTAAAAATTACTTGCAAGTCGACTTATCAACTTATTCACGCCTTGTACGGATATAATTTTTATATTTAGTATTTTTTAAATAAAAATAAGTATTAACAAGATTCTTTCTAATTTTGGTGGTTTTGGTGGTATTTACCAATCACCAAAATTGCTTAGTTACACCAAAATTAGTTTTTATGGTTCCGTACATCAAAAGGAAAAACGGAACCCTTATGTCTGTCTGCCTGTCTGTCTGTCCGTCTGTTACAGCCAATTTTCTTCGAATCGAATGGATCGATGAAGTTCAAATTTGGTACACGTTGAATTTCTGTGTCCCAAGCACGGACGTGTAACGTAAATAAATGAATTTTGAATATGGGGGTCACCTTTGGGGACAAATAATAAATAAAAAAAAAAGTGTTGCATACTTTACCGTGTGACTTATCAAATGAAAGTGCTTACTGTGAGAGGGTCTCAAATATATATTTTCAATATTTTTTTAAATAAATGGTTTCAAAGTTATTTAAGAAAATAGACGAAAGTTGACCATTCCCGCAGAAATTACGGAGCCTAAAATTTTGAAAAAAAAAAAGTACAGCAAATTGTTCTATACCTACAGATTACAGAAAACCCTTTAAGAAGTCTATGGTTTTAAAATAACATAATATAGTATATTTCTGAATATTGTGCGTACAAACTTACATTTGCATTGGAATGCATGGGAGAACAAGTTTTAGTGTTAAAGTTTGTTCTTGTTCTTGGGATAAATTCTATATCCTGAGAGCTGTGGAGGAGAGCTATACTCTAAATATTAGGCATTTTATGCGGAGGTTGATTGGGTAGGAAACTTGATTTCCTTGTCTGGTCATCCTCTGCATGGAGTGTGCATTATTTTATTTTTAAAATGACTTATATCTATACTTTGTAATACTAACACAATATGGATCAAAGTTGTCCGAAATAAATGAAATTTAATTTAATTTAAATTCATCCCAACTACGGAACCCTTCATTTTGCGTAGTCCAACACGCACTTGGCCAGGTTTAAGCCGGAGTCATATTACTTGTCGTGACGGTTTCTGACGCAGTGTTAGCCAATCCAAATTCGGTGTGATTTGACGTAGTCCTGAACAAATTCGTTTGATTGGTGTATCCGGCGTCACGACACAACACGACACAGTAATGTGTCGGTGGCTTTAAGGTTACGTACCTCAAAAAAAAAAAACGAAATAAGAACCGTAATATGATAACTCGGTCTTGAAGTAGAGTTATTATACGAGTAGCTTTAAAGTGATGAAGAAACAAGACATTTTATATAATTCTGCACTGGGAACTATAGGACCTAAACGTAACTAAACGCAAGTTTTATAATGCCTAAAAGTATAATGATCTACTGCAGTAAACAAAGTCAGCAAAACATATGATATTCTTCAGGATATATGCTAGTTATAGCGTGTATAGTGTGTTGAAAACAAAACACAACTGAAAACAAAAATCACGAAGATGCCTCTAATTTATTTTAACCATTAATAACCGTACTAATACAGGCATGTACCCTTAGAGTATACAGTATGTTAACCAACAGAGGGCGTTCCCGTTAACCCGCAATAGTATAGCATCCATACATGCTAAAAAAAATATTACCATTCGAAAACAAAATGGTTTTTATTTTTTTTAATATTAAAATATTCACTAAAAATGTTAAATTGATACGTAAAAGAAACACTCTGTACACGCGTACTTGAAGGACGGAAACATCGCAATTTAGTTTTTATTTTTAGTGAATATTTTTATATTTTTTTGAATATTTTAGTGAATATTTTTAGCATTTTTAGTGAATATTTTAATATTAAAAAAAATAAAATTTCGAATGGGAATATTTTTTTTAGCATGTATGGATGCTATACTATTGCGGGTTAACGGGAACGCCCTCTGTTGGTTAACATACTGTATATTACAGTAGTATACTCTAAGCATGTACCAATAACTCATTCAATTTTTTGTCAGATTATTCTACAAGCAACATTTGTTTTGATTTTTTAGTCCAATCAATAGATATTTTGTAAATAGATAATTGCTTCATATTTTGTAATAAATTACCAGCGTTGTGTCATCGCGCTCCTTCTTTTCTATGCAGTCCGACTGTGATCACGTTTTAGGTCCTGTAGTCCTACTGTACGCCTGTATGAAAAACGTTTTGTACATTATAATACAGGACAAACTCAAACCCAAAGCATTTATTTCAAATAAATCAATTACGTTTGAATTGGTAAGGAGTCGATCAGTCAGAAAGATGAAGCTAGCTGCCCATTCCAAAGCGTTGTAGTTCCTATGGAGAAGAACGGCCAAGAAACTCCACGAACACTCTTTTAAATCGAAATATTGTTACAAAATATTGGTTACATCATTCATGTTGAAAATATACACACGCAAACTTTTTTCAGCGCCACCTTGCAGCGAAGCTTCCGGGAAACAACCCCAGTTTGGTGTCAAGATTTTCTAATTTTGGTGTCAAATATCAATTTTGGTGTCTTACCAATTCTTTCAGGATTCAATAAATTTCTCTTACATTTTATGTAACTAAATACGTACATATATCTTGCCTATCAACATCTTATATTATTTAAAAATTCAGAAACAAAATTTTCCACCGAAATTAAGTAAAAAATCATAGTTGTTGAAATTTGCTCCACTCAATAAATGTCACTAATTGTATGTGCTATTGAATAAAAGGTTGAGTATTGTTGGACTAAATCAATCAGGATTCCACTCACGCGCATGGTCGCGCAGATCAATGTCAGTGACAATCGGATCTTCCGTGCAACGTGATCTGTGTCAGCTAGTGTCACGCTGGGTGCTTTGGTCGTCTGTTAATGTATTGCGCAGGCCATATTTTTAGTTACTAAATTATGTTATTATTTTATGGTGGATTTATTATTTTATGTATTGTATTACCCAGTAACTAGGTTGTGGAGGACAGATATGCAGTAGCTCTATGTAAAATACTGGGATTCAGCTGCAACCGATTGGATAGGATTTGAGCCGACAACAACATGGTTGGGAAAAGGCTAGGCAGATGATATCTACCTCATCTGAAATATAATGATACTTCAAAAAAATCCACCATAAATGATCATCGATAGATTTAATTTCTACCGTATTCTTGCCATATCGTACTTACGAGTTCTCAATTGAACTTTATCATTTCAAACAAGCATTTTAATAATTTAAAACACTGTAGGATTACTTACCCACTCCTGCAACCACCATAAACCAGACCTCAATCAATTGACTAATACAGAAACTGCTGTAGCAAACTTCTGCTCTGGCAGTTTATCATCATCAGGCCAAGAATGCCATGCGCTAATATTTTCGGCACTAAACACACGCGAGGACACTGTTAACACTATCGGAAATCCCGTTTTCTATGTGGTCAACGATGGAGGCCAGACGGCCGTCGCTCCTTTGGACCCACTTGAACTGAACTACACTGAATACTTTGGTCTTGTTTATAGTTGATAAAATGATCCCAGGCCCCATATAGAAAAGCAAAACAAAATGTCCATAAAGAAAGTATTAAGTAACTTATTAACACATGCTTTCTTCGGACACAGAAAACAATAAAAATATAAATAAACCGACACGCGCTATTCGATGTGTTCTTTCAATAACAAAGAATTGCAAAAACAACGACCGGCAATGATCTCGAACGACAAATGAATGACGATCTAACATACGATAGCGAGCTGCTCACACTTAACAGTAGTAAAACATTGAGTTTGTTGACATCGCAAAAACGTGAAGCACTACGTACCTAAGTCTTGTAAATAAACGACAATATTAGACGGAAAAGTGAAAATCTTCTTGGAAAAGATTGTCAACAAGATATTGGTAGGTACTTCTTAAATAGCCCATGGATTTTTCCCACCGGAAAGAAATCCATGGCCATAGTATATTATTAAACTGTGCCATGGCGTCAGCTCTCCGTTGCATTAGCTAATATTATTTTAGGTGGAAGAATAAAAACTAATTATGTTCATTATGGATATACTGAAACACATTACAGGGAAAGAAAGATTGAGGGCATCGAAGGCTTGAAGATAAAACAATAGGTAGTTAAGATGCTTGCTAAACACAGGAAAAATTATGAAATAATTATTTTGCCGGAAAAAATGCAAAGTTAGGTTGTGGTTGATATGTGCTATTATGAATAAAGTTGAATATGTCATCATAGTTTCGACTTTTCGCTCTAAAATAATATACTCACTACACCACAATACCTTAATTAAGAAGCAGAACAAACTAACTCATTTGTCAATTATTAAAACTATAAACAATAAGGAAAAGTGTCACGCATGAAGAGAACTAAGCCGTACTCATAGGAATCATTGACCTTTCAGATACGAAACTGTATCTACAGGAAACACAATGATTAAATTAGACAACCTTCGTTCTAGGACCTAGGAATGTGCTAGAAGTCGCTCTGGAAATGACGAGAAAAATATATTATATAAGGTATTTGAATTCAATTAAATGTATCGGATTCTGTCTGTAAATTCGAATAAACTGAAAAGCCCATCTGCTGGTTTAGCATCTAAGTTTATTTTTGTAACGGTTTGGAAAGGAATACCCGCTTAACTCGATCAAATATTTTCAAGTTTTCAGTGGTCGTTTAAAGATAAAGATGTCTATAATTATGTCGATCCTACTTATCAGAAATCTTAGGATGCTTAAGTAAGACCAGTGAAACTTTATGGTTCTAATCAACAAAAATCGATCAAATTCAAAGACGCCTGTCTCGCTGGAGACTTAATCGCTTCCATAGCCATTCACTATGTTTCTAACAACTAACAAGGAGACCTTAATTACACCCTTCGGCTCGATTTGGCCGCAGCTCTATGTGTTAAAAGAGACTGCCTGGTGTCGTATATTCCTAAAGTCCTAAGGTGCAAAACTAACGATAATGGAGAAATTCTTCTCAAAAGAGTCAGTCTCACCATTTGTCCAAGTTTCAAAAATACTAACTCATGAAAATTGTCGCGTCGAAATGTGTAGCTTGTAGGCTTCTATACAGTGTGAGTCTTCATATTGTGCACATATCGAAATGAGTGGAACTATGCTTAATTTTATCGACGGAAAAAATATTTAAAAACATCAAAAAAAAAATTAAACTTTTTATAGCATTTTTTTTAATTCTTGTTCGCTGCTGTGACCTCTGTGTAAACAAAACGGTATAACTTTTAAACTAAACGATCTATCACGATGAAACAAACTCAATTATGATTGACAATAACCGGGCGGAGGGCGTCCTCATAAAATAAAAGTTAAATAAAAACTGCCCTCAATCGAGAATTAAGGTGTTTTTTGACAAAAATCTGGTATGTTTTTTCATCAATTTTTACAATAATTGTAAAATTTCTCAATAAAATCCCTAATTACCTACATTTTTTGATTACTTTAAATAATTCTACATCGCATTACCTTTCTAAAAGTAAAAGTAGCATGTTTATAACTCAATCACAACATTTCCTATTAGCTGTTAAAGAAAGGCCTTGCACATTGCTACGTACAAAAATACTTCAGCAGGTAGACAATATTTTTTTTTTAGATTCTTTTTTAATATTTTTTCCTTCGATAAAATTAAGCATAGTTCCCCTCATTTCGATATGTGCACATTATCACTCACACTGTATTCATATATATTTTTTTTTATATTAATAATGATTTCGATTTTTATATAAACACGAACGAATCAAAGATTTATAAAATTGACTTACGTATAGTATTTATCGAGAGAACACAATGATAAATGCATCTTTTTTTATGTCGCAGTTGTGATCGCAGTTTCGTCACGGCATCTGGTGATGCATCTAGACTGTTATGACTTTATGAGGGTACCGAGCGCGCAGTGGCGCCATCATCGTTTGTTTGGTAATTCGTTTTATTTTAGAATGAAAATGCAGCAAAAAAAGACGATAAGTTTAGCTCCACAAGACTATACCTACGTTATTATGATTACAAACAGTAGTTTTATATTGTTAAGTTTTATTGTACCTAATCCTTAAAACGGAACACAGTGACCACTATAAGCTGCCTATTTTGATACAACAGTTTTCGTAAGTTGGCATTTTTCAAACTTTGGCAAATGGAGAAACATTCGTAAGAAATTCCTCCCTTATTTTTGAGTTGTGCTCCTTAGGACTTTAGGAATATACGACACTAGAAAGTTTCTTTCAATACGTAGAGCTGCGGCCAAATCCGTGAGCCGAAGGGTGTAAGGTCTCCATGTAAGACCCAAAACTTCAAGGTAGCCAAGCCAATTTTACTTAAGTCGGCCACATCATTGACGATTACCTTTCAAACCCTGGTGGGTTTGGTACACCACCCATTGAATTTAAATACTTTACGACAACAATGTTTCTCGCAAATTCTCACAGTTATTATTATACTGGATACAATGCTATTGAATCAACTATATTTTTACCACGATCTTCTGAGTTTGAAAGACAGTCGAAGACTTTATTTTAAACTCTTCAGAAATAAGTAAGTTTTTCATCTTGGTCTTGAAGCAAAACATAGCAAGTAAACTTGTTATCTGAATGGATATTCAATAGAACCATTATTTAATGATGGAGATGGATGAATGAGCAAACTAGAATAAAGCTTTCCAATTGGTATATAGTTATACCTATCCTTGTGATGAGGAAATCCATGGGTATTCTCCATCTGGGGAATCTGACATACTCGGCAATCTCCGCAAGGTCGAACACCTTGCGGAGATTGCCGAGTATGCCCCAAAAGAATTGGTATGTATGCTCAAGTAGAAATTAAAAGAATTGGTATGCTCAAGAACATACCAATTCTTTAGAATAAGGGAACTGCCTTCAATACCATGTCGATGAACTTTAAGAGGTCATATCAATTGTATCTTTATTAAACAGATACCATTTTACACAAGCATTATTTGCTCAATTAAACATAATTGACGCTTTTTGAGGCCCCACTTTTTGTGAGATCCCTGAACTTTTTGTTCAACGAAACATTTTAGATGGCGCCTTGACTATGTATGTATTTGGCAAAACGAAAATCATTTAGATATGAATTTAAGTAAAATATGTAAATTATGAACTTTGGGATTATAATTCTGAGCTATAAACGGCACCAAACCATAAAACTAAGAACTCCATTCTAAGTACGTTTACTGTACAAGCCCCTGTTCAACTAAATCTAGATTATCACATCCACATGTTAGCAGTATTTACCGGTTGTAAATAGACCCACATAATTGTTGAAACCCACAGAATGAGATTAATAAGTTAGTTGGTTAAACCAACTCATTAATCTCATTCTGTACTTCCTGACCGGACCGTTTACCGTCTCCTATAAAATACTGCCCTTCCTGGCAATTCCCTGTAAATTGTGTGCTTGAAATAAAATCCTTTGCAGTATTGCACGAAAAAATAATGACTTTGCAGATTGCTCTGCAAAGTCATTATTTTTTCGTTCACGTGATGGACATTACATCATGAGATCAGCCAACAAAACAGAGGGAAGTGTCAGTAGCAAAACCATTTACATACAACTGTTCCAATTAGGACGAACCCAAATTTTTCCGGCTTCGTTCAAAGAAGAACGAACATAGATGAATAGAACAGGCTTAATATAATCAAGGTCTATCTACTTCTGTGGAATAATAAACAGCTGGCGTAGGTATTCGTATTGATTTCCTTAAATATTTATGGAAATATTCCACTATAGAGCTTGATACGAAGGTTAAGGGTTATTGGTAGGTATGAAGAAAGTGAGCGTTTCAATACGAAGTTGTCATTGAAGGAGATCCAAGCTCTCAAAGGTGAAGATTGAGTAGGGGAAGATCCTGCAATAATTTGGACTAAAGGGATACTCATTGAAGTTTTTTTCAGTTTAAAGGCCGCCAAATAGTAATATGAGGGGAAACCCTCAAAACTTTTTCACAGCCAGTCTGCCCTCTTCGGCTTTTGACTGGCTGCAGAGAAAGAAACAAAGGCTCAAATTCCTATAAAAGTATAGAACTAACAAAACAAAAGCAGCGTGCATTCTAATTCACGCAACAAAGCCGATGACCTTGAACTTGAACTAGACGAAAATCGACATAACATTAAACGGTACTTTAACCACGATCACATTGAAATTGCGGATTATGTGTTGCGAATGTTTAAAATGATTTCGTTAGTGTCCAAAGGCTCCGGTCAGATGATTCAGACCTTTTTCTTTAAAACCAGTTTCAAGATTAGCAGGTTTGTCCTGAATTTAAATCTCAGTTTTAACTACAAACTGATGTTGTAGCCTCTTTTTTTTGCTTGAGATTTTTAAATCAATAGTCAACAAATTCCCACAAGTTGTGCCGTTACAGCAGGCATTCATCTTCTGGCAAAATTGACCAAATTAAATCTTTTTAATGTGTTCTACAAGTGCTGAGGCTGCTAACAGGATTCTGGATGTTGTCAAATATATAATGCCTTCCAGACTTCCAGTAGAATTTGGAGCTCTTTACACTATACCATGAACACTATAAAGGTTGGAGTGCATTTAGCAAGTAAACAAAATAGGATGCAAGGAAACGATGCAGGCACTTCCTTCTACATGATTATTTCCGTCAATGCAATAGATATTATTAAAGTATATTCTTTACGAGTATCGCGCAAAATGGCTGTGTTTCACAATTTCACTTGCTTCGCTGTGGCTCATTCACTTCGTTTCTAATAAGTAGGTGGTAGACAGAGAGAACTATTTAGTTGTATACATTTGTATGCAGTATCTGCAGTGAAATGTTAGCTGCGCAATACTAGGTATTTAACCATTATAATAATTAAGAAGTATTTCTTGGAGACCCATGTTGGGTCTCCAAATTTCTATCATACGAAAATTTCGTAACCAATCAATCTGCCTAGCCTTTTCCCAGTCCTTATGTTGTGGTCGGCTTCCAATCTAATCCGATGAAGATATGGTACCAGTATTTTACATGGAGTGGCGGTGCACCATGGTCCTTACACCATAGACGCAAGAAGACGGAACTTGTCAAAAGAAGGCCAGTATTTTACCTTAGATTTAGAGGCTTTTGGTACCTATTCAAACTATGGACTGAATATGATAATGGAAGAGTTTTGGAAAGGACCGAAAGCAGTTGGGGCAGTAGGAAAACAAGCTGATTTGAAATAAGCAGTGATTAATTGTGTTACCGGGATAGTAAATTGTAAAGAGTTAAGCTTATCGATATGTTTCGCGATGATAAACCACAAAGAAAATTAGATGACAAATTATTCAAACCACAATTGAATGCAAATACTGACAGATAGGTTCTTCGATTCCCTGTCCTATTTATAGGAGACATATCACAAGACTCTAAAAGCACAAGAAAGTATTATAATATCTTCAAGTTTAGTATCTCCTTATCGTAATCATGTCGTAAGAGGAGTTACTGCTCCCAGGAGATGAGCTAAGATTACTTAGCGCAATACGCAGGCGTCACTGACCGCAAGTAATATTTAACATTGTTGTTAACAC
Organism: Dicycla oo; assembly: GCA_948252095.1. Lineage (NCBI taxonomy): Eukaryota > Metazoa > Arthropoda > Insecta > Lepidoptera > Noctuidae > Dicycla > Dicycla oo. The sequence continues at coordinate 3,198,206 of OX411713.1, forward strand.
ATTTGTAGTAGAAGATTTGACGTGGGAACACTGGGTTGTGTTTTATGAAATGTTGCAAAAATCCTTGACCATTGCACAACTGAGCAAGATATAACCATAATTACGCGTTGGTGATGATTTTAAGTAGATAGAGAGACTACGTCATTGAAGATGAGACAATCCTTTGTTGTTTGAGGTTTTTAAACACCCTTAGATAGGAAAGTTTCTTTGTATGAAACGTATGGTTTCATCTAAAGAACTTTTTCACTAAATACGATACATTTAGATAACGATAAAATTTCGTGTCAAATATGAAGAGTTGCAAATAAAAAGAAAGTTGCAATGGCAAAAATATTCTGTACAAAAATGATGTAGTATTCATTTGTATATTGCTTAGATACTTTGTCAGATAATGCACTCTCGACAGTACCTTCATATCGAGTTACCTTCAGATTCGTGAGCAGAGCTAAAATTATTTGAATGTGCACTGCAACTGAACTGAACCTTGCGTGCAATCGTGAATATCTTTCAAGGCGGTCTGCCTTGAAAGATATTCAAACAACAAGATTTTGGCAATACTAATTTGTAGAGACATATCCAATGTCCATGAGTTTTTTTCTCTTAATGATCTCGTAATAAAGAGCAGGCTATTAACGTTTTGGAGAAATGCAAGAAAGACCGATGTATACAGGATGCTTGTTTGTTGTGTTATGTTTGGCAGGGAGGAAGTTTAAAAAAAACATCATACGACTACTGATGAACGACGCTTAATTTCTAAAGGTACTTTTAAAACAAATGGTTTTCGAAAGATTCATTCGTTCATGAGCTATCGGAAAACATAAAAAGCTGAGACTTCTCACATTATAAAAGTATATGATCGAGAGGTGTGTTTCCAAAAAACAGTTAAAACTTAGAAATCTCCAAAACAACCCATTTTGGACCCCAAGTTATCGGGTCAAAATGCTGCAAATCACATCTGAAGGAATACACCCAATTACCAATCGCCCTGTAAATCTAGTTTTCTAAGGTAGTTTGACGCTATTCCTGGACATAGTCAAGCCATCTCGATCAGCCACAAAACAAAAAAACGAGAACCAAAGGGATACATTCTCTAAGATACCATTTAGGTAGAGGGGTAAGGAACAGGCCCATATCACAACCTCGGACTCTTAGAACCTGATGATCGACCTCGGAGACCGATTCACACCCGACACTCGAACAAATGGTCTCCCTGCAAGATTTACCTATACCATGCAATCTAGAATTCTAGATCCCTCCCTATCCCCGTCAGCGAAAACCAGATATACAAATGAAACATTAGCGATTCAGTCAGCGGGACTAAATGCACTTTAGTGCACTTTCATAATATCGGCCATTGCTGCCTACACCGCAGCTAGTGCTGTCCCGCACTATGTCGTAAGAGAAAGTTTTTATCGATTTTATTATTGGTAGGTCGATAAATTATTCATAGAAGCTACTGATGGGAATTAGTTTTAAGTGGGGGCATAAGGCATGGCAGACGAGGTATAACTCTGCAGCAGCTTTAGAACTGTAACTATCTAATGTTTGGGTATTACTTTGGCCAATTTCAAAACGCTTTTGGTCGACTGGTGTCGATTTTTTCTTAGCTTACAAAATAATGAAATTCCGTAGCAGTAGGTTCTTGTGTAATAATACTGTTTATTAATGACGTCAACCAAATTAATCACAGCTAGAACTGAGAGGTGCCAAATGACGCTAAAGGTCAATCTTAAACTTTGAATAGCCACGCCTAATATGAATAATTAATATAAAATTAATTGAATTCCTTATTTCTTCTTGTTTATAGTAAATGGCACTGAATAATTGAATTATATTGACACAGTTTTACTAACTACCAGCTAATGTATGCCATGCTTAGTAATAGTTTCAATTTTATACACGAGAAAATGAAGAAAACGAAAAGCTCTAGATGTCGGCTGCGATAGTTTATTTTTACGTATAAGTTGACTAGCTTTTTCTTGACCTAACGTCCCCCCCCCCCCGCAACACCCCGTCACGTTTCAAACATATTTTTTCGGATTATTCCGATCTGAAAAGTTGTTAAAATTGTTAACAGTGGGACACATAAAACTTTTGTCCGAATAGTTCCTCTAAGGGGACAAAGCAGGGTGACGGATTGGAATAATCCATTTTTTTTTCAAATCCGACCCCAAACAATAACTCCGTTCCAAAGAATAGCGCGTTCAAACAAACAAAAAAACAAACTCCAGCTTTATTATTATTATTTATAAGTGCTCAGTATGTGTCTTCTGCGGTATTTTTGTAATGGCAAATAAAGCTTTATTATTATTATTATTACTACCTTCTGCCCGCTACTTTGTCCGCATGGAATTTCTTGTTACCCCGACCCATCCCGTCGCATCGCATCGCCCGTCCGCGCTATTACTTCCTTTTCACTTAGCGTTCTTTCTTACTTTTTTGTCTTTTTGCCCGGCTCCTAACAGTCATATCGTGATGTTAATTTATTGTTAATGTTATTGCCTTTCTCAAGAATTGGGCTATCAAATGCAAAATGTTTTTTTCAAATCCGACTGGGAGTTCCAGAGATTAGCACGTTCAAACACACAAAAATTATCAGTTTTATTATTAGTATTAGTATAGATAGATAGAAGATAAATTCAAATTAAGTTAATTTTTATTGAACATTGATTACTGATTTGCATAATATTCAAATCATAAACTTACAACCATTTTGCGTGGATGTGACGCATATTTTAGACGGATAGCTTGGTGATGGGTGACCGTAAAACCTTCCAACGACTCCACAGTTAATTGTCAAGATTTACTTAAATAATAAATTACTGAACTTCAAATGTCGAAAAGGGTTAAGTATTCAAAATCTCAATGATACCGCAAAACCCAATTTCTAAATATTAAAACTTAATTATTTCATCGCCTACTTCATTATCTGCTGACTGCAAATTAGATCATTATTATCATTCTCCTGTGCTTATCCCAATTTATTTGAGGTAGGCGCAAATAGCCCATGGAAATCGTACAATAAAAAGGGTGGCCTCGCATTGAATGAAATTGTTCTGTTTTTTTATGTGTAACTTCTTTCCTCTCGCTTTCCTGCAATATGTTGGAGTGATTTCGTGAAAAGGGACGGAAGTGTGTAACAAGAAGCCGGGGAAGCGCGCGCTATTTGATTTGACTAATGAGCGCGGGCGGTGTTAGAGTTGGCCGTCAGATGGTACCAACCCAAATAGATGTGGATATAATATGTTTTGTGGATATTACACATCAATAGGCGAGTTGCGACTACTGTAAGGCTCGCTCGTTTTATTTTTTTTTGTTGTATGTGATGAAGTGCAAACGACAATCCCAAGCTTTTCCAATTAAAAAGCCCTCCAGATCATTGTTGAATAAGCTTGAAAACCCTTCAAATTTTCAATATTTTTTCAGTTTTTGTTAGTTTTTACCACCATGGATGGGCATGGATTACGGAAAAAGACAATATGGTCTCTGTAGACCATTTTTTTTTAAGATACAGTTTTTCAAAGGTTTGCAAAATTTCCAAAAAATGAAACGTTAGAGTCAGGGATGTGTCTGCTGAACATTTTTTTTTTTCTATTGAAGGTATGTTTTGTTCCAGCAGCAGAAGAATGATATACGTAGTTGTAGACGGTGGACATCTGCTCCACAAAATTGTATGGCCTCAGAGTGTCTTTTGGGAAAATTGGTGCGAGGTACATGTCCAATATTTGTAAAATCACTACGGCTCAAATATGACTGTAGTTTTCTATTGGTATCCCTCTGACGCATCAATAAAAACACCAAGAGCTCTGAATATCTCCGTAGAGCTAAAACAACGACCTCACCTGATGTTATCTACGAAGAAACGACCATTTTTTCTCCAATTGCTCACGACAAGTTCCTATTGAATGACACGAACAAGGTTAGACACATCGACATGCACCATGCACCTGGAGAGGAAAAAAATTAAAACACTACAAGCAGAAGAAGATAATATAATATCCTGGGACATTTCACACACGGTCATCTGATCCCAAACTAAGCAGAGCTTGTACTATAGAAACCAGATAACTGATATACTACATACACTACTTTTTTTTCGTAAATACATACTTATATATATATACATATATAGTCTGGGTATATATATATATATATATATACACCCAGACTCGGGACAAACAGACATGTTCATGCACACAAATGATTGTCCTGGATGGGAATCGAACCCACGACCTGCGGCGTGATAGGCGGTTTCTTAATCAACCACGCCAGCTGGCCTGTCAAGATGCTGATTGATTAACTCATTAATAGTAACTAAGTCATAACTATTTCCATGTCCTATACTTACGCACCAAGCACAACCCAGAACGACACTGTTTCTCCACGCCTTCAGTAGTTGTGATACAACGTCAGCACTTTTTGGCCAAGGAAAAATTAAATTTCTATCGACACTGAAAAAACAGAGATGCCTGGAACAAAACGCTGAGGTTTTCACACAGGGGAAAGTCCGAAGCAGGAGAGACCTTCCTAGTTTCACTGTATGGAGGAAACAGTGAATCCCAAAATCTCAACGAGCTTCGCTTCCAGTTGTTTACAAAGACGGCAGCTAAGTCCAACATGAACCTCGCCAGAACTCTCTGCCAACATACCACCGGGTGAAAGAAGTTTTTTTTTGCTAATTTATTGATTCCTTTCTACTTCAGATCACATTATTTATGCGTACTCATAATGGTGAAGAGTTATGGTTCTTAATTTTGTTGTTGGTTTCGTTTCAGGTACAGAAGTGGCTGGGAAGTGAGAAGAATCCTCTCGATTGGGGCTGGATTCGGAGTACACAAGACCTCATTCCTCAAATCCTACTAAACATGATTTCCTGCTACTGCAGTAAACGTTGTACAAACAGTTATGGTTGCAGGAAGGCAGGACTTAAATGTTCGGCTGTTTGCAACCACTGCAGCGACCAATCTTGCGAGAACATACCAGACCTGATGTGTGACGACATTGATGAACCGTTCATTGATGACCATGACCATCAGACCCTTAATTTTACAAACCCTTTTAATATTTGCTTTCTTACCCCAAAAACTTTTAACAGCTCTATCTCAGGAACTATCAAGTCTATATAGACCAAATATGTCTTGTTTTGTTGCAAATTTAATAACGTATATAGTGACTTTCGCCATAAATTAGGTAATCAGTGGTCAACATTGACGAAAACTAAAAAATCTCTAAAATTTTCTTTTCAAAATTTTGCAAGCTTTTGAACAGCTGTATCTTAGAAAAACATTGATCTACCGAGACCAAATTAGTCTAATTTTGTTGCAAATGTAATCTACGTTAAGGTGTCCCATAGTGACTTTTGCCTTAGTCATATTTCTATGACCGTAACACTGGCCCATGGTGGTAAAATTGACAAGAACTGAAAACACCGAAAATTTTGTGGTTTTTCACCTATTTAACAATGATCCGGAGGGTTTGTTAATTGGAAAACCTCGGATTGTCATAATCACTTCATCACATAGAACACTTAATAAAGAATCAGAACAACCTCATTCAATGCAAGGCAAAATGTACCAATTCCATGGGCTAAACATATATTATTTTCCATACTTCTAAGCGTATCATCGATACATTTGTACTAGCGGAACATCACTAGCATTTTACAGTTATTACCCAGAGTTAGTACCTACTTGGAAATCGGAACAGATGAACACGAGAAACCTGTAGTAATACGCATAATATTGGCAGAGGATATTGGAAAGGCCGTCACACTGTGGCTAAGAACAAAGCGGCCTTAAGACGGCTAAACAAAACCAAGGTGTAGCTAGAAAGATTCTTTTGGAAAAGAGTAAATTCGGATCGGTGATCAAGTAACCACAGAAAAAGTAAGTATATTTACAAGAGTTTATTATGTATAATAATACCAGCCTATTACTGTCCTACTGCAGGACGAAGGCATCTTTTCATATACCTAGAGAAGGCATGAGCATTAATCACCACGCTTGCCCCAGACACGTTGGCGATTTCATACTTGTATTAGATATATTGTAAGTCCAGCACGATGTTTCCCTTATGAAGAGTTTGCTAATTAAAAAACTGTAATAGACAGTAAACACTCGCCACACAACACTAAGGTATAAAATGCATACGTAATAAAATATGGTTCTAATTTTAATGAAGTCGCAAGCAAATTATTGTTGCCCGTATCGGCATGGCTCGGAACTATGATCATTATAGAAATTCCGTCTCCAGCAGAACAACAATGTGGTTACTTTCTGTTATCCACCAATGTTTCCTGTCATAAAAAAGTGTTACCTCAATCAATCTGCCTAGCCTTTTCCCAACTATGTTGTGGTCGGCTTCTAGTCTAACCGGATGCAGCTGAATACCAGTATTTTTCATAGAGCGACTGCCTATCTGACCTCCACAACCCAGTTACCGGGTAATACGATACCCCTTGGTAAGACTGGTTGTCAGACTTTCGGGCTTCTTACGACCCGTAACGACTGTCAAAGATCCACAAATGACAGCCGGGACCAACGGCTTAACGTGCTTTCCGAGGCACGGAGGAGTCTCGGTATGAAAAGATGGTCACCCATCCACAGACCAACCTCGGCAAGCGTAGCTTAACCTGATGGATCGACCCGTGCGGCTGTTATTACTTAGCCACGAGCTCCTCAAGCAGAAAACTATGTTACCTATGGATATGTTTCTTCCAGTAATATAATTAATTATTCTTTGTAATTTTGCGGTGCTTCCATTTTAAACTCTATAAACATGTACACAAGAAGTTATCATCAGCGCTTTGATGCTAAAAGGAGTTACGATATTTTAGTAAGTATCTATCCTACTAATATCATAAATGCGACAGTTTGGATGGATGTTTGTTACTCAATCACGCCAGAACGACTGAACGTATCTGTATGAAATTTGGCACAGAGATTGTAGTCTAGAATAGCACATAGGATACCTTTTATCCCGGAAAAATGTACGGTTCCCGTGGGATAATTTCCAACATCCACGCGGGCAAGCCGCTGGCAAAAGCTAGTATTGTATCTATATGTAGCATATTTTGAAATCACAAAATTTACTGGTTAGGTTTTCAAAGCGCAAAAAAATGGTCATTAATTTAGTTTTGGCTCTCAAAAATAGTGCGTAGCGGAAGTAGGTTTCATTACACAAATTAAAATAATAATGAAATATAACACTTACTAAATTCAGTAAAAAATTTAACCACAAACTGGTACCCACAACCTGACGGTGCGCTCTTGGTCACTGACGTCTGACAAGGGATTTTGGCTATGGAATGAGAATCAATCTGCCTAGCCTTTTCCCAACTATGTTGGGGTCGGCTTCCAGTCTAACCAGATGCAGCTGAATACCAGTATTTCACATGGAGCGACTGCCTATCTGACCTCCACAACCCAATTACTGGGTAATACGATACCCCTTGGTAAGACCGGTTGTCAGACTTTCGGGCTTCTGACGTCTAACGGCTGTCAAAGATCCTCGAATGACAGCCGGGACCAACGGCTTAACGTGCTTTCCGAGGCACGGAGGAGTCTCGGTATGAAAAGATGGTCACCCATCCACAGATCAACCCCGGCAAGCGTAGCTTAACCTGATGGATCGATCCGTGCGGCTGTTATTACTTAGCCACGAGCTCCGCGAATGAGAATGTTCCTATATAATTATATCAGGAAAAATCTCGGTAACCAAATTGATTCTCAAAATTGAGTTTTATTTAGGACAACAGATAATTGATTAATATTAATTAATTGATTTAAAAAAATGGTTATCCAATATTACTAAACTTATAACAGCAACGCAACTGTTCAAAATAAAAATATTCACTCTGAAAAATAAAGTCTATGATAAAATGACTTTTCAAATCTTATACGTGGTTTGCGGTAGGACACCAGAAACCATAAATTAAAACCATACATTAAAATTATTCACCTTTCAGAAGAAAAAAAAAACACATTTTATTATTTCCTGACCTTTTTGTGGTATTTATTAGCATTAATCAAACTACTTTTATGTGCTAAAAAAAATGTTTTGGCAAAATTATTGCATCTGATTTTGTCATAAAATTTAACTTGAATTTGAAGGACACCCATATTCAGATGGGGACACTTTTTTGAGAATTGCTCATCTGTATTGCATTACAGAGTAAGCGTGTATAATATATGTATGTAGTCGTTGTTAATCCTTACTCGAGCCTCAAACTTCTTATGGCTAATTAGAATTAGTAAGTAATGACTGTCAATCTATCAGTCTACCTGGAGGTTCAGTCTATCGTAACAACTTTTGTGTATCGATCTGTGAAACCTATTCGAGTTCCAGAATCACCAGAATCTTGTTTTAGGTACCTACAGCTATTTACCTAAAGCAATTTTTTTTCAAATAGTCTAAAGATTTTCATTCACAGACTCATAAAAAAATAGAAGCTCTAATTGCTTTGTAAAGATTTCAGTCAGGAATTTAACAACGCAGATTGTTACGTTTACGATTAGAAGAGTAATATTTTCTGGTTTAATAAATCCCATTCAAAAAGAATAAATTGCGTAACGTCAAAATTGATCCAATAGTAGGCGACACTTTAAATCACTTCACTTCAGCATAGCACAGCACTCTAATAGCGTAAGACACCATCAATCGGAATCTGAATCATTTTGAAGTAAATTGCTAATCCATTGCTTCATATGTTCGAATAAATTGTCTGCTCAACGCCGTAAATAACACAATGAATGTGGTTGAACTGTCAAAATGAAACCGATTCCGACTGATAGTGTGTTTCGCAATTGCCCCGCAGTTTATTTGCGCACCGAAATTAACATAACTGTGCAAACAGCTCTAATTTGACCTTTTATTTCAAGACCATGACCTTCACAGTTCGGTACTTCTATCGCCCAGCAAAAATAGTCCCATCTTAACATACACGTGATAACTAAAGTTAAAAGTAATAAAAATTCTTATGGTCTGTTCTAAAAGTATCTGATGACAACGTAAACAAATGGATCAGAAATCGTTCTTTTGGATGCCAATTTGAAGTGCCACTTATTGATTTGATTAGTTCCCGTCAGACGTCAATTATATATTATACAATAAAATACCGCATATGTCATGTCAATGTGTGCTCGAATGTCAACCGAACCCCATAGGTTCACAACTACTATAAGCTCGCGGTCGCCATTGGATGATGATATGATATACGTTTATATACATATTATATAAAGGAGTTATCTTATGGACCTATGCGGTGCCATGCGACAGTCCAAATATGCGCTAAGGTAGCCCACGAAATTTAAATTTTCTTAAGTAGGTACCTACTTTTCTTACAACTTTATTAGCAAGTCAGTATTAGGTTGTATGTTGACCAAAATACGATTCGCGACCGTAACAAACATGTATTATCAGGCAACCTTGCGGCGATGAGCCAAGCTGTGAAGCTTGGCATCCACACGTTTCACGTCGCCAATGAGCCTTCTTAGCTCTGCGTTCCACAGAGTCAAGCGCAGCAAGTTGGTATTTAGCTGAGCCATCCCAAAAGGTGGCTGTAATACTCCATGCAGGATCGGACTTGCGCTTTATAAAGACCTTTCATAAAGCGCAAGCGCAAAACATGTCCAGGCGTAAAGTATCGCTTCACTCTGTTTAGGATGCCCAGTTTTTTGGCCGCAGTTAGGGCCTCAACTTCGGCGTTACCATCGAGCACAAAGCTCGATAGTAGTGCCGAAGTTGAGACTGGATGTCAACTCCATGCCTAGGAGCTCTAGCCGATTTACCTCTAAAAGTAGAAGTTTGGTCGAAAGAACTCCTTTTAGCGGTGAAAAGACACGCCTGTGTTTTGGTGGCGTTAAAAGGGACCAGACTGTCATCACCCCAATGGGAGACAAGGTCAAATCTGTCCGCCCTACCATGGCCTCTCTTAAGGAACGAACTTCATCGCCGCTGGTTTTTGCGCTGGACAAGTATCTCTCTTAAACAGTACTGCCATCTACTTACCCAACAATGCCATGCTGTAGTAGGTCATTGATGTGCAGCAGGAAAAAAGTTGCAGAGACAACAGACCCCTGAGGAACTCCGGCATCAATAGCCATAAGCTCAGAGGAGCAGCCGTCAACGACTATTCTGATCGATCGTTAACTAAGGAACACTGATATCCAGCTACAAAAACCAGCTGGGATGCCATAAGCAAGAAGCTTGCTGAGAAGACTTGCGTGCCATACCTTGTCAAAGGCCTTCGAGATATCAAGCGATACAGCCAGTGCTTCGCCGTGTTTCTCGATGGCGTCGCCCCAGCAGTGCGTGACATACACAAGAAAGATCGCCAGTTGACCGTCCCCGTCAATAGGGTAGGTAATTTGAAATTAGAGTATTGAATTGATGAGACTGTAGATAATGACTATACGTAATTCTGTGAATACGTATACTTGTTACGGTCGCGAATCATATTTTGATCAACATACAACCTAATACTGTCCAGCGAATTGAAAATAAAAACGTTAGAAAATTTGAATTTGAATTTTTTTGGGCTATAATTTTAAATCACCTTACACTTTCGTCGGATACTTAGGTACTTTTGGAACAGGCCATAGGATCTAAGTAGGGACTAAGTAGAGCTATCAGTAATTTGGCAACCTCGGACTACTAAGCCCTTTTCTCGATACTAATCGAGTAATTACTGACGAAATAGACCTTTACTCTGATTATTTTAAACTGCATTACCTAAAATTAAATCAGCAATCTCTATGCCAGATCGCATCCATATCAAACCATGTGAAGTTGCGAGCCAAATAATTGCGATAACTTATTTTACCTATTATAACAACAACATTTGAGTAGTATTGCTGTCTAAGTAGTAATTTCATTAACATTTAATTTTCAATATATGCGATATGCATAATATTAGGTATTAAGGATGCATCGATACACCTTTTTGCCGATAAGATACCGATACGCTTATTGAATTTAAATGAAGGCATAAAAAATAAAACGCAAGTTAGGTTATTTTTTAATTAATATAAAAATATTACAGATAGAATTACATTATTAGTTATTAAATTTAAAGATTTAAGTTAATAGTCTTGCAATTTAAATTAACAATAATAAAAGGATTTTTTAACCGACTTCCAAAAGGAGGAGGTTCTCAATTCGTCTGTATGTTTTTTTTTTTTGTATGTTTGTTACGCGATTATTCAAAGACGGATGGACCGATTTAGAAAATTCTTTTTTTGTTTGATAGGGTATACTTCCGAGGTGGTCCCATATAAATTTTATTAACTTTGCTTGGGGAGTTTTTGAGTTAGCTTCAATAATGCGTATATTTCCCACTTATTTTATGTGGATGATGTGATGGTGTTTTAATAACTTCCTATCACTGTTAATTACATGGCTATATCTACAATTATTGTGCTCAATTATGTATTCGAATTAGTGTGGGGTAGGTTCCACAACTAAAAAGTGAAAAATAAAAACTTTTTAGCCAAAAAATAAGAACGACTTCCAAAACAAAACACTACAAACTGAAAAATAACTTTAATTTCGGAAGTCGGTGGCAAAAAACGAAAATACAAAACCCAAGACACCGACTACCGAAATTAAAGTTATTTTTCAGTTTGTAGTGTTTTGTTTTGGAAGTCGGTTTTATTTTTTGGCTAAAAAGTTTTTATGTATGTCTGTTTGGATCAGACCTGCGCGCGGTGGAAAATAGTCTCTCAGATGCTACAGAACTCATTTGGTAAATAAAGTATTTCTACGCCATTTTCTTTTTAAGTTTGGTTATAAGACGTCATTGTTCGTGCCTCGTTTGCAAAACAGCCCGCGCGATTTACATTACTTTTTTGGAGCGCGAAATTTGAATAGTATCGTTTGTACCCAGTAATAAAAATATCGCCGATATACCGGCATCGGTATCGGCATGGGATGCACCCCTAAATATTATTAGTAATACTAGATAGGTAATCACAATAACGAATTAGGTCTAAGATCTGTAACGATAGTTGTAAGAGGTAAAAAATATATTTAAAAAATGCAAAAAGTAAAAACAATATCAGAGGAATAACGTGAGACGAAGAATGACAGCTTAAAGCAGAATTGTGCAAGATGACTTTGACCCGGTTACAAATACCTTGTTCATAACTCGAGCATTAATTTACATAGTTAGGAACATAATATTCTAATCATTATGCTCAATGCATACAAATTTTAAGCCAACGACAAAATAATAAAAAAAAAGCGTACAGTTACTCCATGTAAAATACTTGTATTCAACTGCATCCGGTAAGATTGGAAGGGGACCTACACAACATGTTGGGAAAAGGCTAAGTAGATGATGATGATGACAATATTTCTGCCAAGGATAAAGTACCTATTAAGTAATAGGCTCTGGAATTTTTTTCTTTATAAGTAAGTAAATTGATGATTGATGATGATGATCCTCTGACTATTGATTTGGATACATTATGTAGGTACCTATATATACGACTATACGAGTTGGTTTCAAAATTGAAAATTATGATTAGTAAGTTCCTACCTAACTATGTCCAAAGCCCCACGATGCCGAACAAATCTGGGTAAACATTCACCGGTTTCCAGGATGACCCAGCAGTACAATGCCTTAGCATGTACATCAGAAGACAGACATCTTTTCTAATACTCTGTTATAAGTCACTAATCCGTGCACAATTAAACGATATGTAAGTGTTAAACTGCCTGTCTAGTAATGTATTGTTTGCTATTTTTATTTATTTATGTTTTCTATGCTTTTTATTCTTTATTTTTACTCAATTTAGATTCAAACGGTCAATATTAATAATTAATCTATCAGTATAACTTTAATAATAATATATAGTTTTTTTGTTTGTTTCTATTGCATGATGTGGTCTCCTATAATTGAGGGAGTACGTAGATTTCTGTTCTTGACCTTTATAATATAGCATGTAAGGTGTATTCTTTGTTGGAGATCCTAATAATATAAAATAAAAACAAAATGTGTAGGGACACGAAGTACGTAAATCAGAGTGCAAGGCAAGCAAACTGGAATACAAGCGAGACGCAGACGTACGAGTATTTACAGTACAGCCGAACAGTTAGATACTACCCTGATCAGAGCGAACGGTTCCCTGAGGACTTATTCCCAATATTATGCTTATACGTACTTTGCTCTTTCACTTAGCAGATAACGGAGTGCTCATAAGTAGGGTCTTATCTCCAGCCGTGTACACTATGGCGCTAGATAACCCTAAATACATATCGACCGTCCCTATTAACAATGTCGGTTCTGCAGGGAGACTACTGTTTAGTCCCTACTGGACAGGGGTCTTTTTCGCAGAACTGACATTGTTAATATCATAAATATTATTTTTATCGTTAGAGCAAACTTTGAACTGTCCTCAGTTCAAAGTTTGTTTTGACAGTGGAGAATTTTTTTAAAATTGTAATTCGGTTTATGTAAAAAAAGTGAATATTGCTAAAAATGTATATCCGACATTGTTAATAGGGACGGTCGATATGTCCTTTAACTTGCTTGGTCATCAATGATTGCGAAATATATGAAATCAAATCATTGCAGTTATCGACGAAACTGCTAAGCTACAAAAGATTACGGAGCTACCTTTCATTAATAAGTATAACCTAAAAGTTTCCAAATCCAAACTGGTAACAAAGCTTTTTAGCATATCAGAGGCATTCAAGGGTTACCCATCGATAAAATTCCGATAATTAAGACGCACACTGTAGCAATCTTCAATAAAAGCGACAAGGCCATGCAGTTCTTGACATTTTGTTCGCTCAGCGTAAAATAAGAAACGTCAGGGGCGGACCATGATATTGTGGGGCCCTGGGCTAATACTACTTGGGGGCCTGCCTAATTAAGGTTCGGCGCAAGCGCGCCACCGACCACAGCCACCGGTGACTATGTCGCCTCTTTCTGCGGTGTTGAGTACTGCTGTAGCGGGTGGCCGCCACCCGTGTGCGGCGTCTATACAAGATATATGAAAAAGTGTGTTAAGTCGCTGTCGCTGGCCACCGGTGGCTGTGGTCGGTAGCCCGTTTGCGCCGTGCCTTAAGCTCATTTCAGACTACACTATAATCAATAGCACAACAATATCGCTCGCCATACATTTATTTAGAACACTTTCACACTTTGCTATACTATATATTATTGGCTTGCTATATGCTATGAAATTGAGCGATACACTATGCTATGATCGCGCGGCACTTCCTCCCCGCACAGATTGCAATCAACTGAGCTTGCCATAAAGCATATTGCTTGCGATTATGTCGCATAATGTGACCGCAATGCTATATAGCAAGGTTCCTCAAACTTATGACCCCACGAACCCTTGTTAAAGTTCCCAGACAATAGCGAACCCCTAAACCCCTCCCCCCACCCTGTAAAGAATATCTAGCTGTAGGTAGTAGAAAATACGTTTTTTTTTATTTTTTAAATAAAAGTTATCAAATACAGTGTGAAAAACAAAATTAATGTGATGGGTGGGCTTATTTCTTATCACAAATTGAGTCGATTTCAGGAGTAATTTTGGTAAATTTTTACCTTAATTCCGACTGGACTCGCTTGTCAGCCATCCAGCCGCCATGACGTAATTCTTGTCGTGGACCCCCTACCGTCAAATGGCGAACCCCTAAGGGTTCGCTTACCCCACTTTGAGTAACCCTGCTATATAGTATAATTTTGTACTATAGAGCAGAATAGTATAGCGTAGTCTGAAATGAGCTTTATAATCACAACTGAATAGCACTTTGTGTCTTCGGTATTTATTTTAGTTATAATTTGTTTAATTATCTGTTTGCCCATAATCTCAATTATTTACTGTTATTATATATTTCACCCTAATTAAGTACCTACTGCCAATCGGAATCGGTTTCATTTTGACAGTTCAACAACATTCATTGCGTTATTTACGTAGTCAAGCAGACAAATTTTTCAAAGGTACGAAGCAATGGATTAGCAATTTGCTTCAAAATGATTCAGATTCGATTATTAGTGTGTTACGCTCTTGACATTTTGTTCGTTCAGCGTGAAATAAGAACCGTGATGTTATCATTTAGTAGGTATGCCATAATTGAAAAATCACGACAAGTGCTGAATCAAGGACTTTAAAGCTGTAAAGTGCTCGTTGAGTAGTAGCGAATGCCAGAATGCAGTTATTGGAACCAGTAAGACGAAGTAGCCGTAACACTGAATATCGAGATAGAATTTCCAATGAAATTCCTACAGTCCGACCAACGAGAGAATGCGTTCTTGACACCTGTCAGTTTCATACTAACGAATTTTGCGAATTTGATCCTTATTACAACTAGAAATTATCCATCTGACAGTTGTCAGGAACGCATTCTCTCGATGGCCGGACTGTACCATGTTTAAACAGAGAACTTTCGACCTGAAACACGCAGATCTCATTAATCCACTTGCTATGAAAACACTATAACACTGAAACACTAAGGTAAGGCAAGGTATTCGGCCTCCAATGGCAATGTAAGCTTGAGTAACCTGTCGAAGTGCGAAGGTCCACACTATTTCTGAGGGCACTGCACTGACGAATGTTGCAATCAGTACCCTAATTGCGTAACACGCTATCGATCGAAATCTGAATCATTTTGAAGCAAATTGCTAATCCATTACTTCTTAGGTTAGAAAAATTTGTTGTCTCAACAACGTAAATAACGTAATGAATGCTGTTGAACTGTCAAAATAATACCGATTCCGATGGATAGTGTGTTACGCAATTAGGGTGCTGGTGTCCAAAAATTCGAGTAGGTACATGATTAAGTTTCTCCAAACTTTTTAGATTTTACTGCGACAGTTTACACAAGGAAGGAAATCATGCTTGGAAAATTCGTTAGGTTGTATTATTATACCTACTTTATTCAAAACACATTCCCATGTTGTGAGTATTATGAGGAACTCGTGAGACTATAACATTATGTGCTATACAGGACAAGTTTTTAAGCAGTGCGCAAATTGTTCTACCCATGAATATGAAAAACTTTCACTATGGGACCAACTCTGAAATCATAAAAAATAATCAGCTGTTGTGAAAATTTGTGCACTGCTTAAAAACTTTTTCTGTATATTCACGTGATAGCATGCATGAATCCACAGAACAGATAAAACCTCTTTTATCTGTTCTGTGCATGAATCATCTCAACCTACAAAAAACCGGTCAAGAGCGAGTCGGACTCGCGCACCGAGGGTTCCATACCATCATATATTTTAAAAAAAACTGTGCTGTAAATGACATCGTTTTATTATTCCTGTAATATTTATACAAACTTCTATCACACATAATAATTTTAGATTTTCTTTATGCAAATTTCGGAGATAAGGGAGGGAGGAACTGTATTCTTTTTACATTTTTCATCAAAAGTCGAAAACTATGCGGCCTAAAAAAAAAAAATATTTGAGAATGTGCATACAGCGCTCTTTCATATGATACCCCACATGCCCTAGTAGCCACTTAGAATTTCTTTCAGTCCCTGTAGCAAAAAATATATTTTTTTTTTTCTGATGTTTTTTTATCTGTACACAAAGTCACAAACTAAACTTAATTTAGGCTATTGCTATCTTTTTCTTTCTAATAAAACTAGAAGATTTTTGTTTAGTTATTGAACAAGAGAATCGGCACCATTGTCTACGTAAATATTTGATTGCTATATACCTACGTAGGTACGATAAAACTGGCTTTCCTTTGTCACTGTGTCAGATACCTAGTCAATATCCGATAACGGTATTAACTCGATAAGCTGGAAACAAAGAGCCGAGTCAATAACAACAATACTGCTGTTAGTCCACTCGCGAAGGTGAAATACTTAGTGTTATTGTTGATAAGGTTTCATCATCTCATGTTAGTCTGTTTGGAGAATAATAATCTGAAGAACTCTCTATCTCGCATTCTGTTTGATTTGTAGGATTCCGCATCTAAAGCGTACTACCGGGAGTCTATTACTAAGACTCCGCTGTTCGTCGTATGTCGTAGACACTTGAAATTTTCACAGTGTGTGTTGTACACATAGCCGCTATAACAGAACACAATAAATATAAACTAAAGTTAAAAATTAAAGGGGGTCCACAAGAAACTTGTAGGTAGTGAACCCTTCGCCGGTAGCTTTTTTCTATTATCACACGGACCCAGGACCCTCATCCCCCTTTTGATGATTTAATCATCAATCAAAGTGAGCACTCGAGGAGGTTAGTTGTCTTCATTATTCTACTCTACTTATCACTCACTACGAGTATCTACAATTTGTCTAAATTGTAAGCTTGAGTAACCTTTCGAAGTGCGAAGGTCCACACTGTTTCTGACACTCTCGACGGGCTCTACACTAACGAATGTTGAAAGTTTCATAAAACGCACACTAATTTGGTGTCCTAAAATTCTTGAAGCATTTTACGTCCATTAACCAGTCTTGGATTTTAATCTCATGGGCTCGTGGCTAAATAAAAACAGCCGCACGGGTCGATCTTCAAGGTTAAGCAACGCTTGCAGAGGTCGGTCCGTGGATATATGACAATCTATTACATACCGAGATCCCTCCCTCCGTGCCTCGGAAAGCACGTTTAGCCGTTGGTCCCGGCTGTCATTCCTAGATCTTTGACAGTCGTTCATTACGGGTCGTCCTAGGCCCGAAAGTCTGAAAACCAGTCTTACTCATGGAGATACTACCTATCTGACCTCCACAACACAGTTACTGGGTAACATAATACCCCTTGACAGATAGGTAGTCTCTCCATGTAAAATACTGGTATTTAACTGCATCCGGTCAGACTGGAAGCCAACCCCAAAATAGTTGTTAAGTAAAAGGCTAGGTAGATGATGAGCCCTTATTTTGCAAAAATCCTAGCCATGTTATCGACGTTTGCCGCTATTCTATGCGGGTTAGTACTTAAGTATGTTTGACAAAATATCTTCTGCTCATTTCAGCATCAAAATCAATTTCAATCTTCAGCCATAGAGAAAGCTATTAAGTTTCATAAACCATCCGATATGATTATAAAATGATAAGCTACGTATATCTGACTTCTTTTAAAATAATGACTCTAGAACTCCTAGAAGTCAAAAGTATAAGGCCGCGGTCTATAGAGAAACAATTTCTTTCTTCCAATTTTCTCATGAAAGATAAGTGCGGTCAGGCGGGGTAAATATGAGACGAAAAACTAATCTTTTCACTTTTAACGCTATTATAGATTAGTTAGTGCGTCTTAGAACAGATTATATTGTAAGTACCTACCTACTATCCATTGGTAACTTTCACAATATTTTTATTGGCCTAGATATACAGGGTGTAAGTGTAAACAGTGGCAATCTTTTAAGGGGTCATTATACTTATCATTATGGACAACTTTGTGGGACCAAAATCGCGAAAAAAAATCAGCTGTTCAGTACATTTTGACGAATTATCGTGATCTGAGTACGTAGGTATACTTACGTACTACGGGAGTGAGTCAGAAAATACTGTTTGTATAAAAGTAGAATTAAAACAAAGTAGGTATATCTATGTAGGTAAAACTGGTCGACTGAGCTCTGCTCGGGTGATAGTATTTAAAACGAATTTACCCAAATATGAGACCTAGCTAAATCGATTTTTCGGCCCCGTAAACCCCTCAACTATCATCGAAATCGTTAGAGCCGTTGAGAACGTGTTTACAAATATTATATGTATAGGGTGACATAGGTATCGGTCACTAATTAGTAATTACCAGTCACCCTTTATAGAGTAACTAAAGAGTAAGTAAAATGGTTTTTAGTTACCTTTCTATCGGCACCTAAAAACAAAAAAAAAATATTTTTTACACATCCGTTTATCACATTTTGCCGCTAAATATTTTCATAAACCTTCAATGGTCGCGTTCAACTTATAATTATTTTTTGTCAATTCTAAAATAAAACTTTTTGCACAAATGTCAGTTTAATTTATAAATGTACACACGAAAAGTGAATGCACCTCACAAGGACGAATTGAATAGACGTAAGCCCTCTCTCGCGGCGTAAAACGCACTAAATTATTGTACTGTGCTGAATCAAAGCCAGATCCACACGTATCTGTCGCAAATGTTTAGGCCAATATAATAATCGACTTGTTACAGATGTCATCTTTTCAGTATCATTTTGTAATGATAAAAGTGTTTCTTAATTTAACCGAGTAATAATATCCTTTGTTGTGTACTGGCGACATGTGACCCGTATTGGAGACAACAGTAATGACATGTATAACATCACAAAAGTGATACAGTTTGCAGCTGAAGTACTTATATTTTTTTTCTTTAATTTTTTTTTTATACAGGACACAGGTATTTTATTTTTATTTTATTTGTTAGGGACCAAAAACAGTTACATGCCAAGCTTAACTAGAGATTCTTAAATTAGTATTCACTATTTAGGACGAAAAAAAAAAACAGGAAATAATATTGATACATTTATTTGTCTTCTTCATGTAATAAAAGTCAGTCTTTTAAAAGTTGTACATACAAATAAACGTAGGTGTACCTACTATGTAACTTTAAATAACTAAGTTTGCAAACCAATAAATAATTTATTTAAGAACATGCAGTCTTTCCAGACCGACAGAAAGAAACGTTGACACTTACAGAGTAATACTGGCCTAATTTTGATCAACTATATTATTAATGTTTTTGGCTCTGTGGTCAGTTCCTTTGCCTGTCCTTGTGGACAAATTAAACCCTGGTTACTTTATGATTCTCTGAAAATGTCAGTCAAGTCAAAACATTGAGGAAACGTATTACTTTACTTCCATTTTCAAATACTACTATTTTAAAATTGTTTCTAAACCCTAGAGTTACCGATTTCGTGATTTCTCATATTGAGGTATAATCACACACATCAGAAAGCTAAACTCAGTGTTTAGAAATGCATAAAAACTTCTTACTTCGACTTGTTTAAGGTAAGAAATGAAATATCTTCCGTAATAGTTTGTAAGTATTGAATTTGAGACTTACATAGTGCTATAGGTACAAAGTATGAAGATATGCTAAATGCCTGTGAAACTGTAAACTAAGGAAAGCGGGATTTGAAAGTAACAGGTCATGTTTTTAGACAAGCTATTACCATTTTATGGTACCTAATTAGGCCGTATTCATAGATGTGGTAAATAATTAAAATCAGTCAGTCAGTAAGTACAAACAAAGTACCTACATACGGTAGTAAAATATTAATACCTACCCAAAAGGTTAAAAACTGGCGCCAAACTTAGCTTGCTAGTGCCATCTATTTGTAACTAGTACAAAAAATTATGACCTTTAATAAATTGAGCCAAGTGCCGCCATCTGTCATAAATTCTAGGAAACTTGTTAGGAATACTTCGCGATAGATGTCGCTAGTGGAACGTTCCCACAGCTCCAAGGCTGTATTCACACGATAGGCTTACCGTTATCTCTATGCCGGATAGGTACCTAGGTACCTACCTACGTTTATAAACTAACCTATTTCCACATTTTGATACTCTTCTTTTTACTGAAAATTTTTGGTACCTAGCTACTACCACGGACACCACGGTAGGTAGGTACCTAGTTAGGCGGCAAGAATTTCAACATCGGTAGGTTTATTGCACAACCAGCCGGAAGTTCAATAGGACACTCGTAGGGTAGGTAGGGATTCCTTTTTTGAAAGGGGAGCAAAGGGATATTAGTCACCCCTCGTTGATTCATGTGCCTCGGAAGAACAAAATTGAAATCCTGAACTAAATGTATTTGCGGTAGGTAGTATGAACACCGCCCAATCAATTGCGTCTCAAGACATGCGCCATATTTATTTTTATAACGCTATCTTACGTCACATCATAATCGGTTCTCGAAATTGAGAATTTCGCATTCGGGAATAATCAAGCCGATATTGTGGGACAAATAAATAAGCTTAAAAACAAAATAACGTTTTACTTAAAATCGGTTGTATTTACATTTCGTCCATTGTAGAAAATCAATAGTGTTCAACATCACAAATAAATAAAATCGTACTAAGGTATTCACATAAGTCGTACATAGTACAAATATGCGACAGCTCATTCTTACCACAAAAATGAAAAGGCGGGACAATAAGATTTACTCATAAGATAATTTTATTGATTTCCATGTCAATTGTTTCTAATGAAAACATCTTTGCTCCCTTTGGTATTCGATCGCGAATGGAACAATTTTTTAACTAAATGCTTCTCAAAACATCTCGCCGCTTTCGCCGGGGGCCGGCTGCGTGAAAAATCATAAGTTATATCTCAACTAGGTGTCGGCACACCGACGCCCCACGAAAGACTGAACGGAGTGAAAACGGATTCAACAAGAAGTATCAAAAAAACACTCATGTGACGATCGGCGTCTAGGCGGGCGGTGCGTATACATCGCTGGCGGGTCAGTGGAGAGCCCGTGCAGCGATGTATAGCGCACAACGGGTGATTTTCCACGCGAGAGAGCGCGTCGCCGCGTCGTGGTGCGAGGCTAGCGGGCGCGGAGCGGCGGCGGCAAATCGAACGAGGCCACGCGCCGCCGTCGCCCCGCCCCGCCCGTGGCGTCCTTTCATAAAAATGACGTACATCCTACATACTAAATCACTTTAACCTAGGAATCTCTTATTCCACACCGTGAGACACTGGAGTAACCGAGCTGAAGGTTCTATCCTAATTAACAGTTATGGACAAAAATTACAGGCCGGTTTGATACATTTTTTTGTTATTCGCTATCGCGCCGCGGCGACCGTCGCGCTCTCTTTATCGGTCGTACAGAGACCGGGCGGCCGGCGCGCGATGGGCGCAAGATAATGGCAAAATTGTGATGTTTTTCTAGTAAACTGACGTGTGGAATACGACAATGGCCGGCGCGGCCTGAGGTAACGTTTCCTCACCCAGACTCGGTAGCCATGGACGGTACCCATCCGTACCGATTCTATCGCTAAATGACTAATTTTCTATGTTTTATTTCGTTATCATACTTTATCACTCGATCCAATGCGCGATCGAGTCGTCGAACGAGGAAACGATTGTGTAATCTGAACGCGACTGTGGATACTGTATAAAAGAAAACTATAACCTGAATGCAACGTTCACACTATGTTACATTATTACTGATTATAAAATCACAGGCTTCACTTATGCTAAATATGTACACACAAACTCTCATCGACAACAAGAAAATGAAGAATTGAGCTTAGTGACTTAGCTTATTTACTATAACGCGCCAACTGTGGCGTACTTCTTTAATTTAGTAAGGGATAGTTCCTACAGCATAGAAAAATATCACAACTTCACCATTCAACGGGCTCACAGATAGACCTAGAATACAGAGCGGATTTCACTTAGAATAAAGTTTACTTCCGAAAAACACATTTGTACATTTCATGACAAAATTCAACAGCATTCTACTAAGTCTTAATTAAATTACACGCTCGATAACGAGCCGAAAAAGTAAAGATACAGCTTTCAGTACCGAACTTAAACATTGTAAAAAAATGAAAATCTGCATTGAATTTGACTTAATTAATTACATTTGTCATTTAAATAGAACTGCACCCGTATTAGGTGGGAGCGTTGTCGGCCCCGCGTGTTCCCAACTGTTGTTAGTGTCCTGTAGTTGGGGCTGTCGCTGTGTGTGGACAGTTGAGGCGAGGCGAGGCCGCGCCAGTCCGGGGCGTCACGAGCACTAACACATCACTGTGACATTGTCCATATAGAGGCACGAGGCGTATTACGCATCTTCTTCCTCCTCCTCGCCTAGCAGCTCCTCTTCCACCTCCTCGTCTGTAACAACCAACACGTGATATTAGCGTCGCACACACGCGTCACAACACTCGAACGCAGCTTTATACGCACTTGACAACCTCTTGATTTAGTTTATATTCGAAGCTGTCATTTATCTTGTGTAAACACACATTTAGCTTGTGTAAATACTTTTTAATGAACTATTAAGGAAAACATTCTCAATTTTACTGTATTTTGAATTAGATATTTTTCTCCTAACGATATCCATTTTGTTTAATTAACTCGTATCTTTAATATATGTATTTAAAGACGATCGCATAGGTAATTGATAACCTCACTGGCTCGTGTATGTTTATTATGCACGTGTAGGTAGTGTTTAGTTTATGATTACACGGTTTTAACATAATGCGACCCTAGAAGAGAAATTGTAGTGATAATCGCGTGATTATCTCATTCGCGTATGCGTTAAAGCGAATGATATAAATGGGCAGAGGCTTTACTCACCCTCGGCGTCGAGATCGTCGTCCTCTCCCTCCTCTCCGATGATTTCGTCATCATCTTCTCCTTCTACTTCTTCATCGTCATCGTCTTCGCCCTCGCCCTCTCCTTCTAAGTCTTCCTCTTCACTGTGAGGCTCGTCGTCACCGCCTCCGCCATTCTCCTCCTTTCGCGCCTTTTTTGCTTCTGTCGTTTTCTCCTAAAAACGGTAACAAATTATTGGTGGGAACCCCTATTATTTTTAATTGTTTACATACCGTATGCGACAGTATGCGGTGCGCCTTTACGTACTCAAGATCAAACAAGTAATAATTGGCCATTAGCCAATATTATTTCAATTTTGAATACACCGAGAGATCTGTTTACGTATGATTTTGTGGGAAAACTATGCAAGTTACCTGCATAATAACGAGACGCAGGTGACAAAGATTCGTAACGATAAAGAAGCGTGGGTCATTAGTTGTTGTGTGGGGGAAAGAACGACGTCGAGCGGAGCCGGCGTCATACGGCCCTTTTTCCCGTGGCAAAGTTGAGCGGAACGCGGTCACCGCGCATACCTACCTAACCGACAACCGTTCGCAAAGCGACGCCGTACGTATACATAAGATACAACTAAAAACCGATATGATACAGAGCCTCGTAGCGTCATTAATTAACATACACGTTTTAGTGTGATGGTTGAATTACGACATACGCTAACCTGTACACACGCTAGTCTTGAATCAAGCCGTAATCGCCATGCGTCCTCGTGGACGTACGATGCTTAAGAGTGAACAGGACAGAAGATATAAAACATTCCCATTTTTTACGAAATTATAGAATATTCAAGATTCCCGCTCGATTTGTGCAGTCGATGATTGTTCACATGACTGCGTGCTATGAACAAGTGCTGCTAGAACAAAGGATGCATACTACATTATGTACACCTACATGCAAATAATGCCGGGTCATTGACTACATTTCTGTGTAAGCGCCGAAATTAAATAGTAATTTTGTGAAAACGGCATAACCGTGACCGAGTCATGGCAGACTTGATTATTGCATTGGATATTAATATGAATATTTTACGAGTAGATAACGCGAGGTATACATTTGTGCGGCGGCTGTGACAGTCCACCCGACTCAAACACTGACATCCGTGCCGGCCATGTTACCCATCCATCTAGCGTCACGCTACGATGAACGCAAGCCCTGAGAAAGTCTAAAATAACAATTTCCACGCTTGATAATCGATAGTAAACTACGGCTTGGCCTTACGACACCCATATCGACACATTTTCTATAATAACCACATCAATGAGGACAGCGTACGTTCCCGCGCCATGTTTTTTTTTATTCCGCCAAGGTCAAGCCTCCGTATCGAAAACGAGTAAACAAAAGCTAAAAAAATTAGTTCCCCGTGAATGTATCACGCCTTAGGTACAAAAAATATGTTTGTTACTTCAGAGGGCAGCATGTTATTGGCTCATCGATTTCCCCACACACGCTAAAATGCATAACTCGACAGAATTGACATCCAAAAATACGCCGGTAAGAGTCAGCATCGTTCCGGTGCCTACACACATAGATCTATTTACCACGTGGAAATGGTGTACGCGGGCACTCTCCTTAAAGAAAATTAGTGTAATGCAGCCTTTATAATAGCGTTCAATAAAATGGCGAGCGATTATATCGGAATACATTTGTTTGACATGTGCACTCACCTCTGCTGCCCTTTTGGCTCCTTTTAGGTCACTTTTGGCGTCACCTTTCTTCTCATCGCCGACCTTGTCGACGGCCACTTCACTGTTATTTTCATTGGTGCTCATGATTGTTCTGATTTTGGTGTTAATTACTAGAATTAGTATGTTAAGTTGTACGGCTGCCCGGATCCGACGCGCGACTGACTGAGCGAGTGAGCGAGCGGCCAGATGAGTTTGAAAACGAAGATGGCGCGGGCTTCTGCACGCCTCGACGCTGATTGGTTCAAATTGTCCGCCATTAACAAGCTATGACTAGCATGTGGGTAAAAATGTTGAATTATATTTTCATTATTTTACCATTAAGCTGCAAAATAAGGAGTTAAATCGATGTTAAAACTAATTTAAATCTCGTTTTAAAAACTGTTTTTGGGCCTGAAGGTTTTGATCCGGAGAAATGGTTAAAAATAAGATCGGCGTCGGCTTCAGTTAGTTACAAATTTCGACGCAACTAGGCGCTGCAATCAATTTCAGAAAAGCGGGAAAATAAAAAGTTAATTGTGATTAAAATGATTAGTGTTGCTCTTAAAACTCCTAGTTGAATTTGTTTTATCAGCAAAAATGGTAAAAAATCAGCGAATGATAAAATGCGTCACATCGACTACAACTTTCCATCGATTATGAAAGAAAACAAGGCATTACTTTCGGCAATAGCACGATGCGTGTTATGATGACTTTATTGATTTTATCATTTCCTCATTACAACTAGCATAATTTCAAAGTGAAAATAAACTCATTAAATTAAAACTGAAACATTTATTAACCCCCTTATTTCGAAACCCCTTAAGCCCTGTACTTTTTTTCATAATTTTAAAAATGAGATCGCTGTTGTTGCTTTGTATTTGCCGCCATATTGAAAATTGATTACCTGCGACAGTGTCTACTACGGAAATAATTACATACCTAACATAAATGCATGGGTGATTAATTTCGGCGCGTACTATTTTGATGCCAATTAATGAAAAATAAAGAGGAAACGTATTTAAAATCGTCATTTATTTACACATTGGGACTAATCTTACATTTTTTACTCCACACACATTGGGAGACGATACCTAGTAAACGATAAATAAAATACACTCGAACTAAAATATGACCTAGATGAGCGGTGGCAAACATAGGAAAGAAAAAAATCTTTATGAATCCCGCCAAAATATTTATTTTAGACGTAACGGTGAAATTGTTATTACATTGATCTGTAACCCAATTAATTTTGTAAGTAAACAAACCGCAACTTTTATCTAACTCGAACAGATTGTTATGTATAAATCTATTCGACACAATGCAATGAATTTGTCTGAACATTTTTACATGCCCAATAAAAAATGGAACACGTGACGTCTAAAATAGATATTGATGTAGTTATAATTACAATAATAAAACAAGAGGGAGATGAATGGTGTTATTTTTATTAATTATGCAGGTAAAGATGTTGTCGTGCCTTGTGCTAGTTCATGCTTTTAAATTTTATAAAACGTTATTTTTGCTCAGCTGCCTTCCAAATGCGGCTCCAGTTTTGTTTTCAGTTCTTATCGACTGTCAGCTCTTTGTAGTGTTCGTTTATTCCGTAACTTTTTATTTTTAATAATTTTCTGGCTTATCTCTAGCACAAAGGACGATGATACAGCCGATTTATAAAGACCGAGAATTAACCTGTTACAAACTATGAACTGGATTATCACTAAACCATCCTCCTTTCTACCCTAAAGAGATGAGAAGTTACACTAGAATTTGATTACAGGGCAAAAATAGTTAAATAAGCAAGAATCCTGTTACGTATGCACATGTCTAGACATTCCTACTAAAGGCGCCGTCCTATTGCCATCGCTCGTACGATGATGCGTGCGTCCGACGAAAATGATCGTGCGACCGTGCGTTCAAACATACTGATATCTACTTAATGTCCTATTGAAGAACGCGCGATCATGCAAAAAATGTGCATCTGTGGTTTCATCGCACGAGCGATGACAATAGGACGGCGCCAAACAATATAAATAGAAGATAATAGGAAGGTAGAGTCGGATAAAGGACCTACCGCACTTTGCGGGCCATATTGGATTTGGAAAGTCCGGATAATTCTAGAACATTCCTTATGATATAAATACTTATCTATATTGGTGTTAATTGTGTTAATATAAAGAAAAACAGTTTTGCGTATGCTTAGAATGGAGAGACATTTTACGTTGTTCACATAAAAAATGAATTTCAAATTAATAAACTATGCATCACGTCCACTAGCTTACATTTTTTTTTTCAAACTAATTATAAACAAAGTATTTTCTAATTCATGAATCAAAATATCCATTAAATCAGTATATCACAGGCATATACATATTATTTATATAATATTAAATTGTTTTACCGTTTACAATTTCAAAACTATCAAGTATGGGACACTTGTAGTTTTTGTACTAATTTGTAGACTCAAACAGTTATTCCTTTCTGAAAAAATATTAATATTACGCATACTACATATTTATATTAGATATTTTTAATTATTTCTAGCGAAACACAGCCTATAAAATGGTTCAAAATTTGACTCGCGATACCAGGAAACAAGTACTGTTTTCCTTAAAATTAAGCTTTGTATTGAACAAAGCTAGGAACTCCTAGAATATACTTTTGCTTTGCGTTTAGTTTTGAGCACGAATTTCAATCGTTTTCGTTGCTTTCATTAATGTACCTTTAGCTCTATGTAAATAAAACGTTATTTAAAAATATATCTCGACTTTTAATTGATATGAACTACTTTATATACTTATATAAATATAGTAAACGATACATGTATGTATTCTGCACGACATCAATATGTAGAAAAAGATTGTTTCAAAATTCAAACATTGCACATACTTCACACTAGATCTATATTATTGTATTCTAGTAAAATTGCTATTTCACATATCTCCTAGTTAACCTTGATATTGTACAGGTAAAAACGTTAAAACGCTTTGCGACGCAGTGCCTGTAGCGGAAAGCAAGCAGACACGCGTACCAACTAAATCTAGTACATAGTACAGGTCATTTGTAAATAGATATTTTAAATACATCATGACTAACAACACCAGTCATAGTTGCGTAAGCGAAGCGTTCCGTAATACGTGCGTAGATTACACATGACCTTTATTCAATCATTCACAGCTATGGTTTTGTTGCCAGCTTTTGTAATATTGTAACTGGCAATCTTTTAATTGTGGAGCGAAATTCAAAATACTTGCTACTTTTGGTCCGATTTTACGTTTTTAGAATATGTCCACGCTAAGATTATTTGTTTTATGTGTGCACAAAGATCGATACTTAAAATTAATATCTGTAGGCTATAGAAAAACTCGTACTAAACACGGATGCAGCTATGAGGTGGCAGCCATTTTATATTATAAAAATGAATTGGTACTAGGTCTACGTCAGAAATATATTATAGATAACAGATTATATAAAAATAACTCTTTATCTATCCCATTTATATCGCAAAAACCACAAGTGTCCTTCAACTACATAAAATCAACTAATATTACCATGACGTGTATGTTTGGCATTACATTTATAATATATAATTAAACTACATTGTGAATGAAAAATTTGTTAGAAGACAAAAACTTTAACTCCTACTTAAATAGTTTGTTAAGTCTAGATTTAAATGCAGCATGTATCATTCACATTTTACATTACCAATAAAAACTTAAAGCCGGAAACAGACTTTTAATACAGGACGCGCCATTATACGCATGCCTTTTGTCTGAATGTAAATCGTACTATGTCTCATTTTACAAGTCTGTTTACTCTTTTACTTCTATTTTATAAAACCAATAAGAACTTAAATAAATAGGTAATGTTTCGCAGTCTTGCCTAATAAACGCACTAGAGATTTTATTTATCTTGTTTCCGACTAGTTTTTAATGAAACACCAGATTTGTTCACACAGTGAAAGTTGTTTGTATTCATGAGTACTTTCAGCCCCTGGAAGGATATCAATGATTTTTCAATTTCAACCTATACTAAATACTTAATTATATCAGTTAAATTATAAATATGTACGATTGTATTGAAGCTGTCTAAAATTGAAAAACAGAACGAAGTTCAAATGTTTCATACAACTTAAAATAGGCATTACTTTACGCAGATATATAATAACAGATGTTAAATGAGATTAACTATAGCTTTGAACTCAAATGGAGTTGGACAGGACACCTGGCAAGGCGCAGTAATGACAGATGTCAAATAATGAAGCTAATTTGAAATTGACAGACTACATTAAAAACTGGCAATAATTGAAAAAACCGGCCAACGCACAATGAAGGGTTCCATAGTTGAAAAGAATTAACCCAAATACAAACTTAACATTGTAGTTGAAAAGCTTTTTTGTGATAACACTAAAAATTAACTAATTCAGGGCTTTTTCCTTTACTTGTGCTGAGAGACCTTGCTTCTTGCCTTTCATGATTCTAGTTCAACGGGAAGCAACTTATACAGGGTTATTGGTAAACACCAGCAACCTCTTAAGGGGTCATTGTACTCATCATTATGAACAACTTTTACTATGGGACCAAATCTGAAATCGCAAAAAAAATCTGCTGTTCATTACATTTTGACGAATTATGCGAACATAAATGTCTTGAACAGTTGATTTTTTTTGCGATTTCAGGTTTGATCCCATAGTAAAAGTTGTTCATAATGATGAGTACAATGACCCCTTAAGAGGTTGCTGGTGTTTTACCAATAACCCTGTATAGGTTTTGATTTAAAAATATTATTATGTCGCTTAAACGGCCGTATTTATTTATTTATTGCGTTGATTTAGAAGATTGATATTTTTAGAGCTCCAAGAGACCGTATTTGATATTAATTTCAACTTGATAGCTCCACACGTTCCTAACAAAAAGGGTCTTGTGAGACTGATTGATAGAAGGACAACGAAGTGATAACGGTTCCATTTTTTCCTTTTGAGGTACGGAGCCCTAAAAATGGATGTTGCTGCGTTTGCTTTTATAAGACTCAATTCTCTTCCAAAATCACTATACATCAATAATTGTATGGTTTAATTGTAAAGGTTGCTATGTTAAGAGACGTTTAAACTTAAAAAAAAATGTATAATTAAAAGCAGACATTTATAACAAATAATATGTAGATTTGCCGTCGTTTGGTCTGATTTACGAAATCGGAACGTATTGATGATTCTTATAGTTATAATTACGTAAATACATATTTGTTGTTGTCGCGAACCATAGTACCATTTTAATTCGGCAACATTGTATTTCTCGGAGCGACCACGGGTAACAAAATTCCCCGTGGTCCTATCCAGGGACTACGGCAGGGACCACAGATAGTAAACGATCATTACTTAGTTTATAAATTAACCATACAATTGTTGATGCCTGTCTTACTACAAAGTATTTAAACACAATATGTTCAACGCGTGTCTTACGTCAAACTCCATACGTAAATGTCGTGTTAAATAGTTGTTTAGCTTACATAACTGATACATAAACAGTTTTGTGGTGGGGCCGTACATGTTAAAGCTCTAGCCCTTCAAAGTTCACTATGCTTACACTTACATCACTAACCAACCAGTTTAACAAAACAATAACAACGAAAACAAGTCAAATCAACGTAAAGCTGCGTTTAAATCTAGTCCCAACGAAGGGGTTTGTCTAGCTAGAAAGTCGTGCATACGTTGCCATCGAATTCGATGTTGCCCCCCAGAGGTGGTGCGGAGTCTTCGTCTGTGAACAGTCGATTCTCCCCCCGCCACGCACTATATAGTGTAGGTAAAAAATCGTTGAATAATGGACTTCTTAGCTGTGTCACGCTGTTTTCTCGTACTACCTGGAAAGTTTACAATTTGTGTGTTAGTATTATGATGATTTCATATTTCTTTTAGAAATCGAAGTGAATTTGAGCTGGAAGGAAATATATCCTACTATCTTCCTACTAATATTATAAATCCGAAAGTTTGTGACACGCAAAAACTGCTGAACGGATATTGATGAAATTTGGCACACATATACTATATAACCTGGATTAACACATAGGATACTTTTTAACCCGATATTCCTACGGGTTCGAGACTTACGCGGGTGACACCGCGGAGCACTGATAGTAATGTGAAAAGTTGTGAAGATGTTTGGATGTTTGTTACTCAATCACGCCAGAACGGCTGAACGGATCTGGATGAAATTTAGCACAGTGATAGCACAGCCATCTGTGATCTTCATCATCAGTTTCACTTCACTAAATGGTGCTTTCCGAGAGCAAATGCACGAGTTCCTATAAAAAAACAAAACACCCAAATCGCTATAGATGTGCCTATAATATTTGAAGATTTCCATCGATTTCTCCAGAATCCCATCATCAGATCTTGACCTGATGACAATGAGACCAACTAGAAAGTATACCCTTTCTAACAAAAATCCGGCTAAGTGCGTATCGGATTACGCACAATTAAGGGTTCCGTAGTTGGGATGAATCCCAAGAACAAACTTAACATTGTTAATACATTCCAACTGCAAATTGGTCCAGCCGTCTTCAAGTAATCGAGGAACATACACAAAAAAAAATTCTGACGAACTGAGAACATTCTCCTTTTCTTAAAGTCGGTTAAAAACTGGCCTTTAATCCAAAATCCAATACAAAAAGTACATATTAACTAACAAAACTTACAGACAAAAATGTCATTTTCGTACAGAAGGACACATTTCCAGTATAGGTAATTTTAACTCATGGTAACTGGTTTTTTCCATTACAGAAAAATTGTTCATCATGGAAATAAGGCCCTATGAAAAATCACTCCTCAATAGTTACACCATTTCATGAAAGGAAGACATGCTGTTTATCATACCACATACAAATAAAACTGATTATTATCAACTAAAGCCGCGTAATAAAACAGTGTGCAAAATACACCCTAAGAATATATATAGTGGTTCAGATAACAAAACCGCAAACAGAATAACAAGTCACTCCTATTCGCTAGATAACATTTATCGGGCAAGCGTACTTTATATCTTATCTTACAGGTTAACTCTTACGATTGTTGTTAAATGATGAGATGCTGAAATTCATAGTACTTAGCACTCATGTAACGTAATCTTGATGCAAAGTTATCTAGAATTTACTGATTACGATTAGTCCTTATGCCGCTTACTTATCTACACATAGTGTTTTCTACACGAATACTAGGTGGCGCTGACGGTACGTTTAATTTTACCCGAGTTTAGTTTTTTTTTTCTTTTTTCTAAAACTACACCTATCGTAAATGGTACATAAATACTATTAAGTATGCACACTAGTCTCCGAAAGATGTTTTTTTTTTTATCCACTTTTAATAGTAGAGTTCAGATAATCGGATGCATATTTACCTAAAGTTGAGGTGTTAACTAATATGGAATGGGCTTTTGTATCGAACGTCCCAGAATTCCGGGATCGACAAATTTAGAGTTCTGATTATAGAATCGAATGTAAATTAATTTACTTACGTTCAGGTGTTGGGTAATATGGACTGCACTTTTGTATCGACAAAATTCCGGGATTCTGGGATCAACAAATTTAGAGTTCCGACGATAGAAACGAATGTATATTTACTTACGTTCAGGTGTTGGCTAATATGAAATGCTTTTTGTACCGATCGTAAAAATCTCGCGATTTCGGAATTGATGAATTTAGTACTTTTTGACTCTGGAATCAAATGCTAGCTGATGTTGTAAAGGAGGTTGCTAAACTGGCATAGCAAACTCTAGGATAAGTAATATTAAAAAATGAATTTTAAGTTAACAAGCTTACAAATAGTTATGTGATCCCGGTGTTCAGGTATTTTTTAAATAAATAATACAGTTGTTTATATACCATGTAGCCGATTAGTTGTGCATTCCCAGATTTTCTGGAATCCCAGGATTTATATTAAGAAAAATAAATTCGAGAAGCCGCTTCAATGATTCCCGGGATTTATATTAAGAAAAGAAATTCAAGAAGCCGCTTCCATATTTATACTTGGCCAAAAATTAACTTTAGGTAAATATGCATCCGATTATCTGATCTGTAATTTAGTATTAGTACTCGTATTAGTCAGACAATACCATAATATTCTATGACGCATTTTACGACTGTAGTGTACAAAAATTTGCTGTTATTCTAAAGCAGGTATGTTCTGCATATTCTTACGATTCCACATACTTCTGTGACGTCCCTCTCACTAAATCTATTTGTAAAATAAAATAGTGTTCTTACCCTTTCTAAGCCATCGTAGTTGGGGTCGCTTTGAGCTTTAGGAACCCAGATCTTGATATCTTTGTCCAGTCCGCTGGTAGCCAACACTGGACACCGCGGGTGAGCCTCTATACAATTGACCTGGAAACATAATAACACATATGAAGAAACATGCCTGGTTTATTTTAGCTCAGCTGCTGACTAGACAGTAAAAATACTGCCCGCACTATGAGAGTAGCTGCCTAGTCTCTTGCGAGTTGTGAGCTTTCAACCTACTGCCGAAAGCGTCCGAATGATGCGAGTCATGTGCGAGCTGCTGCCATGCGAGTGATGGTCCCCCCGTACTCGCATGGTGAGCGAGACGAGCAAAAAATGTTGAAGTTACTCGGCTGTAACCTTACTCATAAGTGCGAGAACTCTTATGATACGTCCACACAGTGCGAGTTGCTGCACTGCTACTCGGTAGGCCCACTCGCACGCTAGCTCGCACTGTGTAAACTAGCCATTAGGCGCCCTGTTCCAAAAGTAATTGATGACAGTGTAAACGAACCCTGTTTAGGTTAAATTCTTACGCAGTCACTCACTAAAGGGAATTAGTAACACATTCATCTGTATTTAGAAAATTATAACCGACGAAAAAAGGACCTCATTTTAACATTGAAAAGGTTTTGCGATCGCTTCAGCCCCTATTTTCGCTCAGTGTGACATCGCCTTGGAGTCGTGAGTTTTAGAGTTACATGAATGGTTGAGGTCTCAAAAAACGCGTATCAACAAGGGCTACAATATAAAAAAAACGAATAAGTCAAAAACTTTTCTTGAAAATCGCAAAAATGTGAAAAATTTGATCAACTTGTTAGGGTATTTTGTCAAAAATCGCCTAAATCTCAAAAACTAATTGCGATATCGAAAAAATGAAAAAAAGCCCTCGGGTATTGAGTTAGGCCCGCAGGTTTATTACGTATCTTGCAGAAGCCTAGCGATAGCAAAATTTGCGCAATAATTGCAAGATACGTAATACGGGTACCGGACCTCTGTACCCATATTACGTACGTGTGTGTGTGTGTGTGTGTGTGTGTGTGTGTAGGAGGGTGCCTGTACGCACCGGGACTTACAGCTTAGTACGGCCGTTATTCCAAATGCGTACAGTGCGGCTACGTTAGCAACAATTGAGTCTGGTACCTATGAAATACCTAAGACCCTACTGACTCTAAACCTAGCCCTATAGCAATTACCTAGCACCCTAGTTACCCTAACGCCCTAGCCTATCATACAAACCACACCAAACGTAAGTTACGTTGGTTTTACGTACGGGAAGTCTGTCACAAGGAGACCTACGGTGACAGACGGAATTTGGGTAGGAATAGGGGTTTGTGTACGTCGTGCAATGTACACAGGAAATGGTTTTCTCACTGCCGATCCCACAGACTCATAGGACCGATGATGGCTAAAGGTGTCTTGGCCACAGTGAGAGGAGTTACGGGAGATGAATCAAACTCGACTCCAGCTTGATGACTACTTTATTACAGTAGTTAACTTAATTATATATAAATTTTGTGGTCAATACACATTGATACCTATTTACATGTGTGTTGTGTGTGTATCGAGCCGATGAAGCGAAGATCTCAGCAGGTCACTTCTTAGTGATGACGGTGTGCCGGTGTTGCCGGCGGAACGAATGTATGTCGATCTTAACGCTGACGCTGTAATGATGTAGCTGGCTCGTGTAACTACTGTTCATGGTTGAACAGTGCCCTTTGTGTGGCGTAATTTCGGGGAGCGCGCTCATTAGATGCGCGCCACGTCGCTGAGTTGATATGGGAGTGTTTATAGTTTGATCGTGCAATGTATTTGGAAATATGTATTTTAATTTAATTTTATAATGATGTTAATTTAGATTATTTTTTTTAAATTAATTTTGTTTTGCGCTACTTTGAAAATACTTCGAATTACTCATTAGAACTTTAAAAACATTTTTACGAAAAAAGAAACAACCGGTTTCCAAAAAATAACATTTTCGGAAGTCGGTGGCAAAAAATGAAAATAAAAAACCAAAGACACCGACTTCCGAAACTAAACTTATTTTCCACTTTTTAGTGTTTTTTTTTTGCAAGTCAGTTGCTTTTTTTTGTATCAAAGTTTTTTCAGCTTTATATCTCCCACTTTTTCCAGAACAAGAACTGTATGTGCCTAAAGCTTTTATCCTTCTTCCTTGAATGTGGTCCCAATCCGAATGATACATAAAAATAATTTTCTTTCCAAACAGGATAGGCAAACGTGAAGCTAACTTAACGCAACGTTATTTCGATACAATGACGCTAGCAGCATACGCAGCGTATGCATTAAAGCTTTTGTTTCTAGGAAAGTGGTTCCGTCATATTCTAACGGCCGCCGTGAAATTCTGTCATTTTCACCTGTATTTGACTTAAGTCAAACAAACCCCGCTGCCCCAAAGATTTAAATCGCTAGATTTGCACTCACCATTCATAGTCACAAGAAAAAGTGTCCATACTGAGAAGAGTGAGCTCAAACGTTATTAAATAGCGTTTCCATTGCAATCAAGTGTAGTCGCTGCGTCATTGTGTGTTAGAGGTGTCAAAACGAATCAGAAATGCGACTATCTTTTGTCGCGGTAGGGCGCATCTAACGATATAAATCTTTGCCGCTGTCATCATTTTCATGACAGCAGCCATTAGTGGCGGCCACCGCTCCTTTAGAAAACGGTAGCATTACAAAGCACTAACTGGACATACGCTCAGTGCTTAACATAACATAATCAGCCTATAATGTTCCTGCTGCTAGGACAGGCCTCCTCTCCGCGAGAGGAGTAGGCCGTAATCCACCACGCGGACCCAGTGCGGGTTGGTAGATCCCACGTCTTCGAATTTTTGGTTCTAGGACAGTCCGGTTTCGTCACGATGTTTTCCTTCACAGTTTTGAGAGCAGTGGTGATGAAATAATTTACACAAAGTAAAGTGCCTGTCTCGAGTACGAACCACTGGGCCACCACTGCTCTGTGCTTAGACACTCATACAACAATTAATAACGCTCAATGTTTAACGCTATTAATTGCAAATGACACTCAAATTATAATCGTAATATGTTTCTTCAATTTTGTCTGGATGTGTGCTCGTTTAATGGCAATAGGCTCGCCCTCTATTACATATGACTGGCGAAATGTGGGCGTACTAAACTCGCCACAAAATAATAGATCCGTTTTGACATGGGGGTGTCCCTCTTTGTCCCGCTATGTTTGTCTCTCTTTGGCATATGAAGCGATATGGGCTGTCAAAACGGACCTATTATTTTGTGGCGAGTTTAGTACTATAC
The DNA here is from genome assembly GCA_948252095.1 of Dicycla oo. NCBI lineage: Eukaryota > Metazoa > Arthropoda > Insecta > Lepidoptera > Noctuidae > Dicycla > Dicycla oo. Next base: position 3,234,691 of record OX411713.1, read on the forward strand.
ACCTTATTCTACTCATTCGGGGAATATAGGCGTGATCTTATATAATTTCATCCGAAAGACGACCTAGGCCTTCCGCATCGCCACATCGACCGGATCTGTGCTACTCGCATCAAGCGGATTCCGGCGACCTTCCAGGTCATGAACCCACCTTGCGGGAGGCCTAAGATCGCTGTACATTCCAGTATTTGTCACTACTCCGGAACCTTCCGGGTCCATCGGCGATCCGTTCTGCAAGCAATGTGCTCTGTCTACTTCCACTTAAGTGGCAGTCTCTATCATCATTATTCTCGTGCCCTTATTTCCATTTGTTGGGGTCGGCGCAACATGTCTTTTTTCCATACTTCTCTAATAATCGTCGTCTCCGTGGTCACACCCTTTCTAGCCATATTTCATTTTTAACGATATATGGACTGCCATAATATATCGTTTCTTTGGTCTTATAGCCATCCACATTCATACTTAAATTCTTCCCTGGCATCACATGCCCAAACCACGACATCCCATTTCCACACAAATTTTCAGTCACTGGTGCCACTTTCAGAGTTCCTCTTATATACTCATTTGCTATATAATGATAAATATTTGACTTACAACGCCATTCATATCTCCCTGCAGCCACTGCACTATAGCCTCTGACTTCTTGTCCCACATATAAATGTAGGAACAATCCGACCCTGATACCACAAATTCGCTCTTAGGGCCGAAGAACGCGACGCCTTTGAACGTTGCGCTGTTGCGATGGCCGCTGTACCGGTGTGTATAGCCGTCTTTTTCACTTGTGACGTCCCTGAAAGGTTAAAGGTATTTTTAACAAGTTAAATTAAACATTTAAAAAACCCCCCGGCATATATTTACCCTCATTTCTTTTTGCTACTCCATCATCAGACACTGATTGCCTGTATCTATCTATAACCTATTCATTGAGACCATTTCAATGAGCCCAAACACGATACCTCTGCTGTAAGTTGGTGAGGATGTTGCGTATCCTGCAAATTCCAGGTAATGCTGCAGCATCAGTTCAAGGTTACTATGTAATTCTAATATCATTGAAGTAACAGAATACCAAATTTCGACTCGATAAGACCTGTGGAAAATTCTCACACCCATTCATCAACTAGAAAACAGCTGATACATTCCAACTGCAAATGTAAGTTTGTACGCACAATATAGAGAGATTTACCACCATTTTATTTTAAGAACATACACTTCTTATAAGTTTTCCTGTAATCTATAGGTATGGAACTGTTTTCTGTTGTCTTTCTTTTTTCAAAATTTTAAGCTCAGCAGTTTCGGAGATAAGGGGGAGGGGGTGGTGGTCAAATTTCGTCTATATTCTTAAATAACGTAAACACAATTTATTTTAAAATTATAAAAAAATATATATATTTGAGACCCTCACAGTAAGCCCTTTCATTTGATATGTCACACGGTTCGCAAAACTTTTTTTTTTAATTTTCTTAGCTGCCCCGCAAAATTGACCCCTATATTCAAAATTCATTTATTTACGTTACACGTCCGTGTTTGGGTCATAGGAATTCATATGTGTACCAAATATCAATTTAATTGCTCCATTAGTTTCGGAGCAAATTGGCTGTGACAGACGGACAAACAGACACTAGGAGTGATCCTATAAGGGTTCCGTTTTTTGAGAACATTCTAGCCAGTTCGAGTCAACATCTTATTTGAAAATCGGGTCCCGTAGTCTCCGACATTCATGCACACACAAACACACACGCACTTTGCATGAATATCCCAGTAGCGTTGCATAGTCACTATTACCAACGCCATTGAATTACCCGAAATCAAGTAACAGAGTCTTCATTTTTCTTTTCATGCGGCCATTGTTTTCCTATTACGATCTCGTAATACTACAAAGCAGAAATTTCAAATTTATTTATTAATAATCAGGCTGTACAAGATTGGACGGTGACCCCCAAACTAGACATATGCCTATATCTTGGGGGTCGAAATAAGCGTAATTAGTCTATAATGTTATATATATCGAGGGTTAACGGGCTATTTGTATTAAGCGACATATTTGGAACTTTACAGGAGAGCATTTCAAAGTGTCATTATTCGGAAAAAAGAACATTGTAAAAAAAAGTATCAATAGTTAATAATCAATAGTGTCTATCTCCATTTTTTACGTTTTTCACTTTTTAATGCAGGTAGATATGATAATAACTCAATATAGGCCAGGATGTCGCTTAATACAAATAGCCCGTGAACCCTCGATATATATAATGACAGGGGACACATGCCTCCTCTCTGTGAGTCGGGCTGAGCCGTAATCTACGACGCGGGTCCAGTGCGGGTATTATGTCAATGTCTTCGATTTTTTAGTTCTAGGACATGCCGGTTCCCTGACGATGTTTTCCTTCACCGTTTTGAGAGCAATGGTGATGAAATAATTTACACAAAGTAAAGTGCCTGTTTGGCTTCGAACCCACGACCTACGCTCGGTAAGTCGCAACCGTTACCCAGCAGTATCTGGCCCGGTCGCCAGGGGCCGTATTATAAAGTATTAAACGCATCATTTTTCCATTGCCAAAAAGGGGACGGTGCTATCGGCCTTCTATAGCTCCGTCTTACTCTCACACTGGAAAAATGGTGGCACTACGAGGCCCACGAAGCATGCGTAGTTCATACAAACGAAATACCAAAATAATTTCTTAAGGTAGTGTGTATTTATTCCGATTGGATTACAGATTATCTAGGTTCCCAAACATATATTTTGAAAGCACACTGATTTGTAGACGAGATAGAACGAATTTAGAATTTCTATAGAAAACTTATTTTTCTAATATTTCCTGTTTAAATCAATGTTCTTATTTAATATAGTATATTTGGGAACCTAGTTATTCTGTAATCCAATCAGAATAAATACACTCTACCTTTAGAATATGTTTGATTTACAAATTATTTTGGTATTTCGTTTGTATGAACTACGCATGCTCCGGGGGCGTCTACGGCACCAGATGGCTACATACAGCTTATAAACTTACTTTTCATAGACATCGTTCTTAACATCAAACAGGTAGATATCCTCATCGTTGTACGAGCCCAGTATCTCTGTCCCGTCGTGATTATAAACTGCACAAGTAAGATGCATCATAGACAGCCTCACTTTCTTCTTTCCATTGCCCTGAAATAACAGCGAGAATTTTGAGTACAATACGACCGACAAATCATGGCCGGTCTGAACCTAGCTCCCCGAACTTTGAGCATGTTCTCTCACTCACACTCGCCTATGTCACCATGTGGCAGGGTTGATAAAAATCATGATCAATTAAAAAAATCAAATAATCGGATCTATTTGATTTAAATCAGATGTTCGTTTTTCATTTGGAAGTCGGTTATAAATAGAAGTTTTGTTAAAATTAGAAAAAAAAAACATTGTTTATTTTAATAAAAAAATAAAAAAGAACGTCGTCCGAAACGACGTTCTGATTGCGATCCTTTTCTGTCACACGTTTCTAAATGTTTTTTCATCCTCGCCCAACCATTAACTCCTTACTAACAAAACCCATTAATTAACTCGTTATTACAACTTTTACACACAGATTTGTTAAACTTTCAGCAAGCAGAATTTTTTCGTCGAAATAAAGATAAACCCATAAGCATATTTTTCTTCCAGCCATTTCGTTGTATTCACGCTTTCACTAATCAATCACGAATGACCGGGCGAAAACAGATCCAAGTCGCTCACACACAGTCAGTCACATTTTGGGGAATACCCGAACTATGTAGATAAAATTAGCACTGCACGTGTGTGTGCGCCGTACTTTATGTCGGGGAAGTCCCTTGACACTTTTTGGTTGATTTTGTAGTTTTAAAAAAGGTATTGATTAATTTTAATCGCGATTTAAATCAGGTAATTTAAATCATGTCAACCCTGCCATTTGGTTCCTAAAAAATGTTATTGCAGATGGCTGCATCTGCGCAAAGTCGGCCGGCCGTGATTCATCGGCCGTATTGTACGATACAATGTAAGACAAAAAAAAAAGTCCCGTCTAAGCAAATTTTCAACCTCCATCCATCCAACCATCCTCGCAACCCTGAAGTTGTATACAAACAGATATGTTGCTTAGTTAACCATTTTTAAGAAGAACATGTCATAAATATTGATTGCTGCAGTTTTCAAAACAGAGCAGAAGTATATGTACGTAATCAAAATGTCTTCTTTATCAGCAAGCGTGTTTTCAATTTGCACTGTTCTTAGTTATTGGTACAGTGTAGGCCTAAAATGGTCACCACTCATCGAGGTCCGTGGATGGGTGACCATTTTTACATACCAAAAACCCTCCGTGTCTCGGAAAGCACTTTAAGCCGTTGGTCGACTATCATTCGTGGATCTTTGACAGTCGTTACGGGTCATTAGAAGCCCGAAAGTCGTGATGTCTTACCAATGCTTATCGTATCAGGCCTCATTTACGGAGACGCAGGGCGTCGCGGTCCGCACTGCCCGCGGCCAGTTGGCGTGGTTGTTTAAGATACCACCTATCACGCCGCAGGTCGTGGGTTCGATTCCCATCCAGGACAAACATTTGGGTGCATGAACATGTCTGTTTGTTCCGAGTCTGGGTGTAATTATCTATATAAGTATGTATTTACAAAAAAAAGTAGTGTAAGTAGTGTATATCAGTTATCTGGTTTCCATAGTACAAGCTCTGCTTATTTTGGGATCAGATGACCGTGTGTGAATAATGTCCCAGGTTATTATTATTATTCTAATGACGTTGTATGAGTGTGTGTACGAAGAAGCGATTTTACACACGTTTGCTTGAAATGGAGCGTTTTTTGCGGCCGAGCCCACGGATGGCATCGACGCGTCTCACGCGGCGTTTATCGCGGCGGCGCACGCAGCGGCAATTCTCGATGAAGCGATGCCCGCGGCAGAACCTTCTGCCACTCTTATTTGGAAATCGCACAACGCAGAAGTAGTCACCGTCGCAATGGAGTACGATATGATAGACTTTTTTTTTAGGAGCAAATTCTATGTTAAAAAGTGATTCATATAAGACGTGGCCCAGTGTTTAGAGCAACGGAACATGAGAAGTTACGGGAATATGGAACTCTTTATAACTCAATAAGAGAAAGAGGTTATGATGACAACTTTTGATTATATAGTAAACAAAATACATCACCGCATCACTACTTGTACCAAAAAAATCTATAACTAGTCGCTTTGATTGAGTACCCAGCGCGCGCCGCGGCGATGCCCGCCGCGTGCTTTGCTACACGCTTGAGGATTCGCTGCGGGCGCAGCGGAGAGCACTGCCACTCTTCCCGTCTCGCATCTCTACGAACAACATCTTATATTGCCATATGCCTGTCTTTACGCGTGCGATGATAAGTGCCGCTTCACGCACCGCTGCACCGTAAACTGAAAAAACATCCGACGCGCCGCGAGACGCCACGCCACACGCGACGCGCGACGCCCCGCGTTTCCGTAAATGAGGCCTTACCCAGTAACTGGCTTATGGAGGTCAGATAGGCAGTCGCTCCATGTAAAATACTAGTATTCAGCTGCTTCCGGTTAGACTGGAAGCTGACCCAACATGGAAAAGGCTAGGCAGATGATGATACAGTGCGGGCCTGTCAACAATGGTGGGGGTTCCTTACGTTCTACGGCTAACATAACCATTGCCACTACAGCTTACAGACAAAAGGTCGATATCTTATAATCAATGTATATCTTACGGGACTCTCGTTGAGGGCCGTGGGACAGTACATAGCTAGCGGCTTGGTGGACTTGCGGCGGTCGTACATGCGCACGTACTTGTCGCGGCCCGCCACGATGAGCTCGCTGGACTGCCGGGGGTTCCCGCTCACGCTGTATAGAGGGATGATCAGGCTGCGGTCTTTTACTTGGAACAATCTGGAAGTTTTGAAAGTCAAAGTCATTTATTTGCATTAAATGCGGTACATAGAATGAGGAAAATGTCGTCAGGAAAGTTTTGAGTATTAATGTGGATGGCTATACGATTAGAGGAAGACAAAAAAAAAACGATGGAAGGTCTGTGTGAAAGATGATATGGCTAGAAAGGGAGTGACTACCGAGGTGACGACTAATAGGGAATTATGGAAGAAAAAGATATGTTGCGCCGATCACAAATAAATTGGGACAAGGGCAGGAGAATGGTGATAATGAATTGCGGTACATAGATAGTTAGTGCACTAACAATTCACATTTTGCCATAAATTGGCATGCTAATCATAAAATAATAAGATGCTACAATCAAAATGCAAGTCTTGCCAATTGAGACAGGACGGTTAGTAACGATAAAAGTCAGAGACATAAACATCAGTCTAGATTCTGGATACATGAGGCATTTTTTATAATAATAATAAACCTTTATTTCAGAACATACAGAATTATACAGTAATGTTAGTAAAGACTAAGTCTGCAGCCGCACTTCAGACTATCCACGTAGCATGTACAGTCATGAGCACTAATATGTATACATTGAGCAACATTTAAAATTGATTTTCTCCTATAGTATTGATTGTAATTACAGGTTGTTACAAACATAACATTTTGGAACCCATACTATTATGAAATAGGTCATAACTCAAAATCGCAATCGTTATTACCTGAGAAAAACGATTTTGAATTTTGTTATGTGTATACATATTTTTGCTCGTGACTGTACGTAGTACTTACGTACAGTACGACACAACTTAGATGTAGGTTCGACAAAATTCGTAAACCAGATCACCATCCGAACTGTGCGCCTTCAAAATCATCGATCTTCATCACTGCTTCAGGCGAAAATGATCTTTACGTAAACGCAATAACTGAAATTCGTAAAATATTGAAATGAATGAATGCAAATTTTCAAATTTATGGTACATTTAAGTTGTGTTGTACTGTACTCGTCGACATAATATGAAGTTCGACCCAGTGACGCAACATTAAACAATCCCACCTACACGAGTGTAAGGGACCGTCTCCACGAGAAGTGTAAGGGACCGTCACCACAAGCGGTAGAATCGCGGCGATATTACCGTCGAACGAGCAATTATCCCGCCAGCGTATAGTCGCGACCCGTAGCGGGAACCAGGAGTGTATAAAAATACGTGGCACAGCGATAATATCACCGCGATTCTCTCGCTCGTGGAGGCGGCCCCTAAGTGATTGTCGTTCTGTTGCATAATTATACATTTTAGCATGTAAGCATAAAACCATTGTGAACAAGGTGAACTAATAAAAAAATACACTATTTAAAAAAATCGGAACCACCGGTATACGATTCAACTGCAACTAGACGGCTTCCATTTCGACAATGAATATAAAATATTATGATGACGTTCGTCATTATTTGTTTCATCCATTCGTTGATCATTCAGTCACGACTAAACAAATTATAGGCGTTTTGACACTTTTGACAGGTGCCCGGACCTGAGGTCTCAGTGCTGCCACCTAGTGAACGTTATTTCAGAAAACCCTCATTGCAGACCTATTGATATCGCCGTTTAGAAATAATAGTGTTGACTTTTAACACTATTATTTCTAAAAGGCGCGGTCACACTGCATGGCAAAGGTCTCCATCCCTTTTCCACACAATTCTGTCTTTTGCTAGTGTCGGCCAGTCCTTTCGGTAAACGTATGTAAACGTTAACGATTAAGGGGGAAGCTCCAGGTAGCCTGCGAAATTAAAATTTTCCTACGTTTTTTTGCAAGTCAGTATCAGTGGCGGCTACACCGCTCGTACGCCGCACTACCATTTCAAACTTTATAAATATGCTCCTTCTTTCTACCTATAAAGCATAAACTTTCAAAACAATGAGCTATACCTATAACAATCCATACTATCCTACACAGAAATTACATATTCTGATTACATGGTTTTGTTATTCGAGTTAATAAAATCAAGCTAACCTGTTTTGATTTCTACTGTAAAAGAATTTGATCTTATTTTTGCTTGAACAAAAACGGCCCCGTGCGCTCGCTAAAGAGAACACAGCGAGCTCTAACAACTTGTATGAAGTTGTATGAAAGACGATGGAAAAACGCCGGGCACGTGAGACGGAAAAGGCTTAGTACAAAATTTATGGCATTTTTAGGATTGGTACGTGCGCAGCACGCAACCTAAAATCGCCGAGAGAATACGAGAGTCCCGGGCGCGGGCGGCGCGGGGCAGCTCGTTCTCGCATGCAGCATGCATGATCCGAGGTCTTGACCCACGCAGTACGCACTTGTTATTTATTTTTACAACTCGCGCGCGTCGAGTTATTTTCATCAGGTAAAAATTTGAAATTTTATTTGAAAATATTCACTAAACCCATGCAGTGCACCACCGGTTCTCTGAGGCACCAGCCGCCACTGGACTCAGTATTAGGTTGTCATCATCATTCTCCTGCCCTTGTCCCAATTTATTTGGGGTCGGCGCAACATGTCTTTTTCTTCATACTTCTCTATCAGTCGTCATCTCGGTAGTCATTCCCTTTCTGGCCATATCATCTTTCACACAGTCCATCCATCGTTTCTTTGGTCTTCCCTTACTCCTATAGCCCTCCACGTTCATACTCAACACTTTCCTGACGACATTTTCCTCATTCCTGCGCATCACATGCCCATACCATGACAACCGATTTCCACACAACTTTTCAGTCACCGGTGTCACTTTCAGACTTCCTCTTACATACTCATTTTTTATTCTATCCATTCGCGTAATACCACATATCCCTCTTAGCATTCTCATCTCGGCTGCATGCAATTGCCTTTCATTCATTCTTTTTATGGCCCAACATTCTGATCCATACAAGACCAGTGTCTTGTATGGATCAGAATGTTGGGCCTGTCTTGTATAGGAAGATTTATAAAAAAATGGTTAGACCTGCTCTAACCATTGTTTTATAAATCTTCCCCTTGAGTTTAAGGGGAATGCGGGAGTCGCAGATTGTTGCCGTGACCTGCCGCCATTTCATCCATCCAGTGTTAATTCTGTGCTTAACAGTCCGGTCTACTTCGCCACTCAGTATTAGGTTGTATGTTAATCAAAGTACGATTCGCGACCGTAACATAATAGGTTGGGGAAAAAGTTTCTTCGCATTTTTTAAGAAAATTCAAAACATATTTTAATATAGTTTATTTACATTTAACTAAAGTATGTAGGTACCATTTTGTTCAATAACTTTTTGCCATCTTGTAGGTAGGGACATGATCCCATTGCTATAGAAATTTTGGGACTTCTGGTCAAAATACCGCGACAAGTGGTTTTGGCAGTCCTCTCGTGATGTTAACCTGACACTGCCTAAAGAATTCTGAAGAGACCGAAACAGGTGGAAATCTGAAGGTGCAAGGTCAGGACTATACGGCGGATGCATTAACACCTCCCAGCCAAACTCTCTTAATTTTTGCTGAGTGGCTAAAGATGTGTGAGGTCTAGCGTTATCATGATGAAAAACCACACCCCTTCTGTTGATTAATTCCGGCCGCTTTCTCTCAACTTCTTGCTTTAATCTCATCATTTATTCGCAGTAGAGTTCAGAATCGATGGTCCTGCCTGGTGGTAACAGCTCATAATGAATAATGCCCTTCCAATCCCACCACACACACAGCATCACCTTGTTGCGAGTTAACCCGGGTTTCGCCACAGTCTGTGAAGCCTGACCGGCCTTTGACCACGACCTTTTTCGCACGTTCTTGTCATACGTGATCCACTTTTCATCACCAGTTATCAGCTTCTTCAAAAATGGTTCGGTTTCATTACGTCGTAATAAAGAATCACAAATGAGTACACGGTTCATTAGGTTTCTTTCAGTGAGCTCGTGAGGTACCCAAATGTCTAGCTTTTTTGTGTACCCAGTTTTTTTCAAATGCGCCAAATCTGTTTTGTGGTCAATTTCCAGTTCTTCAGCTACGTCGTAACTACTGATATGCCGATCTTGCTCCACTTTTTCAAAAATGGCATCCATTTTATCCGTAATAGGGCGACCAGAGCGACGTGCATCTTTGACATCAAAAATTTCCGGATTGAAAACGCTTAAACCAAATTTGTGCTGCTCTCACAGACACTACACTAGGTCCATAAATATCGCAATTTTTTTTCGCGGCTTGCGTTGCATTTTTACCTTTTTTGTAGTAAAATTTTAAAATGTATCGAATTTCTTCATTAGATTCACTCATCTTGACGGTACGAAAAACAAATGAAAATCACACATTTTCCTAATTTGAATTTGGAATTATGTTCTTTAAAATTTTAACTTTCAATGATACCAAAACCAGCCAGATACAAATAGTATAGCCAAAGAGATTTTATTACAAGTTCATACATACTATAATGCGAAAAGACTTTTTCCCCAACCTAATATATGTATTTACAAAATTATAATCATTAGAATCAGTAATACTTACCTAACCTTAAGTTAATATAATCCTAAATGTCAAGATTTGTTAGATGCAATAGTCATTCATTACGATTATATGAACCTAAGAGAGTTGTATTGATGATTTTAATGAATAAATACGGATTACGGTCGGGAATCATAAATTCAGATCAACATACAACCTGATACAGACGTGCAAATTGCAAAAAACGTAAGAAAATTTGAATTTCGCGTGCTAACCTGGAGCTTTCGCCTTAATATTTACATTGTTTGGACATAGGCCTCGCCCATAGGAAGATCATTTACCTCCCAGGTGAGATGACGACGTGCGGCTCTGAAGCACACACGTGTATCTTATGTGCCGCACGTGTTAACATCAACATTACCTAGACGCATGCTCGGCTCTGACGTCGCACTGCATCACCAGCCCGTCCTCTCCCGCGGAGATGACGACGTGCGGCTCTGAAGCACACACGTGTAGCTTGTGGGCCGCACGGGAGTGTGAGGCGAGTCTTCGTCGTGATACTGTGGAACCGCCGCTTGGATGGCATTGTAGGAGACGTACCTATGGAGCGATGAGATTGGTTAGGCATGACGTCATAATTATCAGTGACAGCCTGACTTCACTTTCAGCATGTGTTATGAAATATGGAAATATTATTGACTCTTTGAAGGACAGTAAACGAGACACATCATCGCCATCTGCCTAGCTTTTTCCCAACTGTGTTGCGGTCGGCTTCCAGTCTAACCGGATGCAGCTGAATACCAGTATTTTACATGCAGCGACTGCCTATTTGACCTCTACAAGCCAGTTACGGGGTAATACGATACCCCTTGGTAAGATTGGTTGTCAGACACAATAGTAGTTTTATTGTTATTACTGTTATGGCCGTATAGTGTCCTTCAATCAAAGCGTTAATCCATTTTGTTAGGGACAACTCAGGTGACCAGAGTCATAAGAAATTGAAACGCACAATTATAACCTCCAGCTAAGATTTTACAACACTTTGGTTCTCATAGACGACAATATTGAAAATCAATTATTTCTGGAGCCGTACAATGACGTGTTAAATTCATAGTTTGTTTCGTTCTGAAAAAGTGATTTAGTACTTTTTAGCTCCACCTCTCACTCACACTAGGAAATCATGTTCAACATATTATAGCCGGGGAACGGATGTAAGAGAAACGCAGGTGCTTAGAAATCACACTATATTCACTTGGATCACACAGATAACAATTCAGCAGAACTTTTGAGTTAAAGCGCGCGCACATTCGCACGCTGGTAGGGGTAGCTTACTAACTAACTGACGATTACAATCTCGGAACTTACTCGAGCTTGCGCGGGCGCCCTCACACGGGGTGTCGGGTAACCACTCTGGGTTGCCATGATAACATTTACCTTCTGCCGCACGCTATTATATATGTATTTACAGAATTATAATCATTAAAGTCATCAATACAACTCTTTAAACCAGGTAATCCTATTGAATGACTATTTCATGAAATCTTGAAATTTCTAATTACTGATCTAATGATTATAATTCTATAAATAAATATTTGTTGCGGTCGCGAATCATACTCTAATTAATCAACATACAACCTAATACTGACATGTAAATTGCAAAAAACGTATGAACACGACTCCTTAAATTAATATAATTTGACTATTTAGTAATTCATTGGGATTATATGAACTTAGGGTCGCGAATCGTATTCAAATTAAGATAAAAACGTAATAAAATTTGAATTTGGCGGGCTACCTGGAGTTTTCGCCTTAACACGTCATAGTACACAACCCCTAAAATAGACTTTGGCGGAAACGAAAGCTTTACAATGGAAAAAAAAACATTATTACTAACTTTTGCCCGCAGCTTCGTCTGCGTGTATCTTACGTCCCTAACCCAGGTCATGTTCGGTAGAACATGTGCCAAATTTCATCCAAATCCGTTCAATCGTATTAGCGTGAAAGCGTAACAAAGAAACAAACTCACTTTCGCATTTATAATATTAGTTAGGATTAGTTCCTCACCTGTCCATCTCGGGCACACGTGACAATATTCAACTGGCTCTTAGCATTAAGGAATAGGAACTTGCTCTGGAACACATTGGACTTGTGACCCGTCTTGATCGTCTGTATGGCTGCGTTGCGGGCCCAATCCCAGACCACTACATTCGTGTCGTCCGAACCCGATGCTAGGAGGTGCCCTGCAAACAAATTTTGTGATGTAGATAGGACTCATCATCTTCAACACGTACTTATAGTCTATTCCAAACATGTCTCATGAAAATGTAAACAAATGGATCACAAAACGTATTTGTATTTGTGTGTGATGTCAATTTCTACTGCCACTTAGAAATTGAGAGCTTTGATTTGAATACTTTAACCCGACATTCTTATTTTAAATCATCTTAACTTAAATATGTTTTTAATTTAACACTTGAAATTAATTTAATAACCTACATTTTGTTTACGTCAATGATATTTTAATTACAATTTAATAATGTTATTCAAATTATACTTGTTGGTAAAAGTGGTGCGATTAATAAAGTTGAAACCTTATAAATAAAGATGAAAGTATTACTAATCTCCTTTAATGAGTGACTGCGTATGAATCTAACCTGAACAGGGCTTTTGTGTACCTTTTCATCAGATACTTTTAGAACAGACCATAGGAGCCTCTATGTGGAGGAAATCCATCACGCGGGCCCAGTGCGTGTTGATGGATATCACATGGCTTCGAATTTTATTTCTAAGTGTAATTTTTGTTTAGTTCGAAGGGTTGATTTATATGGCCAGAAACATCGTGGGGCTTGTTAGCTAATCCAAACAAATAAATTCAGTTCAGAGGAGCATACTTGCTATATAACATCATTTCTTGTCCTCATCGAGGCAAACCTAGGAACTCTAGGAACTGCTGTGAAGACTTGGATTTATTCATGAGGGATGGGCCAGAGAATGCAGAGTAAACATAGTGGTACGGCCTTATTACAAAATAAAGTTGATCTTTAGACGCAGGTTTAAATCATCGGGCCATTTTTAAATTTCGAACTTTATGTCGACAATAACTTTGTCGACATAAAGTTCGAAATTTAAAAATGGCCCGATGATTGAAAGTTCGAAGTTTAAAAAGAAGTTCCAATTACAAAAAACCGGTCAGGTGTGTGTCGGACCACGCAAAATGAAGGGTTCCATAGTTGGGATGAATTTATCCCAAGAAAAAACTTAATATTGTAGTTGAAAAACATATTCTCCCATACATTCCAACCACAAATATCCATAGTTAAACGAAAAGGATCCAACCCACATTACACCTAATGTGGCCAACCCACATTAGGTGTAATGTGGGTTGGATCCTTTTCGTTTAACTATGGACACATATAAGTTTTCAATCAATCATTTATTCATTTGCGAATATGGGTACAAAAGAAAAGGTCTCAAAACAAACAATAGTGTCCATTAGCCATATCCTACCCTAGGGCATGCAAATTTACAAATACACAGGTATCTACTAAACTAGAATTTTAACAATAAAAGACATTATTTAAAACATCGTACGGAGTAACATTATATAACTTTATCCTGTAAATATTCAGTGACAGAGTAATATGCTTTTTTTAGCAACATTGTTTTTATATGGTTTTTAATACATTTAAATCACCTATCTCCAGAAGTGAATTTGGTAAATGGTTATATATGCGTGGAGCCATACATAGTATACTTTTATTTAATAACGCTGTTTTATTGCTTGGTAAACATATATTGAATTTGTATCTTTTGCTATTGAACTTATTGAGTATAGCAGTTTGTGTTTTTCCTAACGAACATTATAACCTCTAATATACGAGTATATATACATGGTAACGTAAGAATATTTAATTTTAAAAATGATGGGTTGCAGCTGTCAGTTACTTTTATACTAGTTATGGCTCGTATACATTTCTTTTGGGCTTTAAATACCGCTTCTTTATTAGTAGAATTACCCCAAAAAATAACACAATACTTTAGAATAGGTGCAACATAGCCGTTGTATGCTGTAAGGGCTGTAGAGGTACTGACCGTTTGTTTAAGTTTAAACAATGCATAAGAGAAGGTTAAAATTTAGTGCATAATAAAGGGCCCGCCAGATAACTTTTTTTTTGAAAATGTTATAAAAAAAAACTACTGAATATTTTCTCAAATTTCTTTTTTTTTTTGGAAGTACAATCCTTCCGGTTAATAATGAAAAATAATTTCATTCAAATGGCTGCCTCGGCTGGCCATGCAGTAGCCTACACGATCGGTCCAATTTTTAAGCACATTATCGATTGTGTGCAGCTGTATTTCACCAATGGCTTCACGAATATTGTCCTTTAAAGCGTCAATTGTCTCTGGCTTGTCGGCGTAACACTTATCTTTGACGGCACCCCACAAATAATAGTCCAACGGTGTCAAATCGCAGCTCCGAGGTGGCCAAACGACATCAGCTCTGCGGCTGATAATGCGATCTTCAAAAACAGGGCGCAAAACATCGAGTGTAGCTTCGGCTGTGTGGGATGTAGCGCCGTCCTGTTGAAACCAAATGTTGCCAATATCCTCCTCTTCAATTTTTGTGAACAAAAATTCGTTCAACATGGCCCGATAACGATCGCCATTGACTGTAACGGCCACTCCGTGCTCATTTTCGAAAAAAAAAAATGGCCCAATTATGCCTCTGGACCAAAATCCGCACCAAACAGTGACTCGTTTTGGGTGCGTCGGCTTTTCAATGTATGCGTGCGGGTTTTCTGTGCCCCAAATGCGACAATTTTGCTTGTTTACATACCCGCCAAGATCAAAATAAGCTTCATCTGAAAAGATGATTTTTTTGGCAAAATCGGCATCTTCTGTAAGTCGATCGCAGGCCCACTTAGCGAAGCGAAAACGCATTGGATGGTCAGTTGGCTTCAACTCCTGAACCAATTGGACTTTGTATGGCGTCATACCAAGGTCTTTATGCAAAATTCGTCTCAATGATGTCTCCGAAATGTTCAATTGTTGAGAACGACGGTGAATTGATGTTGATGGCGCTACACGCACACTTTCTGCCACAGCAGCAATATTCTCGGGTGTACGCACTGGTTTTAGCTTTTCACGCTTTGGATTTTTGGATGAGGATGCCAGTTTCTTTCACTTTTTTCACGAGATAACGAACATACGGAGCTGACGGTGCTTCTCTTCTTCCAAAATCCGTACGCAATTTTCGCACACATTCTGCAACATTACCATGATTTTCAAAGTAATGTCGCAATATTTCCCAGCGTTGTTCAAGCGAATACACAACCATATTCATTCAGCGGAAGGATAAAACTAATTATCTGTCAAATCAGACATGAGCTAAGTGTTCACGAAATAAGCACTAGGTGGAAAAAAAAACGTTAGATGGCGGACCCGATATATGGATATGTTCTTTAAAATTCAAATTATTATCTATATTTATACCCAGAAATCTTGCAACGTCAACTTCTTGGATCTTATTATTTCTGTAATTTATGTTCATGTTTGCTATTTTACTTACTCTACTTCTGAATGTCATGAAGTTTGTTTTGTCGAGATTAATGTGTAAATTGTTTGATGCCAACCAGTTTATAGTGCTATCTAAAGTCATATTTATCTCAGGTTCCATGTGTGATTTATTATCTCCTGTGAACAGTACTGTACTATCATCAGCAATAGGATTGTGTTGTGTTTTGTCGCTTTTGGAAGGTCATTGACGTATATTATAAAAAGAAGCGGACCCACTACACTTCCTTGTGGAACGCCTGATGTAACCTGTCTACATGAAGATGAATAAGTTAACAGTTTTTTCACATAGGGGCATATCCTTGTTATTTGTGTTATTTGCGTTCTATTACTTAAGTAAGATTTAATCAGGTCATAAATGTTTCCTCTGACACCATAGGCGTATAATTTATTTAAGAGTATTTTGTGGTCGACATAATCGAAAGCCTTTTTGAGGTCCATAAACAGTGCACACGTTTGTTTACTAAGAGTTGGACGCATAAATATTGAGTTTGGTTCGAACGGGATTCGGCATCTTGAATGGTTTGATACGGAAGTTTTAGTTATATCGATGAAGAAATTATTAAAATGGTTTGCAATCTGTTCAGGGTCAGTTATTGTATTACCATCTACAGTAATCTGTTGTATTTGATCCTTTGGTATATTTAGTTTATTGGTATTTATAATCTTTCAAGTGGCGCGATTTATTTCGGGCAGTTTTTATGTAATTATCATTGCGAGACTTTTACGTTAACTTAATGATCTGATTTAATCATGAGGATAAAGTTAAGAATTTAGTTTTATTATTTTCTGTAGGTTTCTTTCTGTAGTCCCACAAAAGTTGTCGCTTACGTTTACAGCACATTCTAAGACCTTTTGTAATCCACCGAGGGCGAGATCTTGCTGATATTTTTATCTGTATAGTGGGAAAGCAAAGATTATAAAATAGGTGGAATTATTCATAAAACTCATCAAATGCTAGGTTTGGATCTGTATTGTCAAAAACGTTATTGAAATAAAGAGAATTTATGCATTCTTTGAATTTACGAATGTTCTCTTTAGAGTAGTCTCTTTTTTCTAGTTTGTACGCACAATATTGAGAGATTTACCATATTATTTTAAGACCATACTTCTTATAGGGTTTCCTGTAATATATAGCTATAGAATCATTTTCTGTATTTTTTTTTCAAAATTTTAAGGTCAGTAGTTTCGGAGATTAAGGGGGGGGGGGGGGGGGGTGGTCAATTTTCGTCTATTTTCTTAAATAACTTTAAAATAGTTTATTTTAAAATTATAAAAAATATATATTTGAGACCCTCACAGTAGGCCCTTTCATTTGCTATATCGAACGGTATACAGTTTGAAAATATATTTTTTTAGTTTTCTTATTTGCTCCCCAAAATTGACCCCCTTATTCAAAATTCATTAATTAACATTACACGTCCGTATTTTGGTCAAAGAAATACATACGTGTACCAAATTTCAACTTAATCGGTCCATTACATTCGGAGCAAATTGGCTGTGACAGGCAGACAGACAGACAGACACATGAGTGATCCTATAAGGGTTTCGCTTTTTCTTTTTGAGGTACGGAACCCTAAAAACTGATTGGAAACCCCAATCAAGTGGTCAATTTTGTATGACTTTTACCAAGGTCAAAATAGGGGTCGAAATACAAAATTAGTTCGAAGGTTTAAGCTTGGACCAAAGTAAGCGGCCGCACTGATCAGGTTAAACTTTAAAAACCGAAGGCCGCGTAGTGCGCAAGGTACCTTAGTCAGTGGTGAAAAACACAGGTATAACGGGTGTAAAACGATACTTAACGAAGCCAAGGGTCACCAAGGTGGACCATACTTGGGGACCTTCTGCACCCCAATTGCGTAATACACTATCAATCGGAATCGGTTTCATTCTGACAGTTCAACAACATTCATGGCGTGATTTACGTCGTCGAGCAGACAAATTTTTCGAACATATGAAGCAATGGATTAGCAATTTGATTCAAAATGATAAATGATTTTTATTTCTGTAAGTAGGTTTGTACAAACACTTTTACAAGTCAATCATGTTTTTTTTTTTTTAAAAAATTGGATGAGGTCGGCGTTTCCTATCTGACTACTCTGAGAAGAAAGGCCGAAACAAACTCAGAGGTAACAGTCTCTTATAAAGTCCAGACATAATCTTGGTCACTTCATGTGAAGACCATGTAGATTGGTGTCTGAAATGGTCTTTTGAGGAAAGAACCACACAGATTGAGAGGACCTGTCCAGTCAGTGCACGCATTTGTCAGTAATCGCGCAGCTCAACCCAGAACTTAAGGAGCTCAACGATTCGACGAACAATATCAAAGAAAGGACATTGGGGTAGGCCGCATAAATTACTCAAACTGCCAGACGATGATTAAAAATAAATGAGAGAAAAAATAAAACAAACAAAAAAAGCAATGACCTACATAGTCTTCACATTCACAATAAATTAAAATAATATAATACTGTACAAAGTAAATAGTCATGTCAACATTCAGTATGCAAAAATAAAAGAATAAAATAAAATTTGGAGCAGTTCAATCCCAAGCCTTTTTGTCCTCAATATAATCTTTAACGGTAAGTATAATAAGCTTTCTGACACAACTTGCGTTTAATGAATGATTTGAATTTATTAAGGCTCAGATCTTGAACGTGGCTTGGAAGTTTATTATAAAAGCGTATACATTGACACCTGAATGAGCGACCTATTTTCTTGAGCCTTGTTGGAGGTACAACAAATTTGTGTTTGTTCCTAGTATTTATATTGTGGATATCACTGTATTTTTTAAACAATTTAATGTTTTTATGCGCATATAAAAGATTTTCAAAAATGTACTGAGAAGGCAAAGTCATTATATTAATCTCCTTAAATTTCTCTCTGAGAGATTGTCTCGGACTTAATTTATAAATGCATCGAACAGCTCTTTTCTGCAAAACAAAGATAGTCTGAATATCGGCAGCATTTCCCCACAACAGAATACCGTACGACATTACACTATGAAAATAGCTAAAGTACACTAAACGGGCTGTCTCTATGTTAGTTAAATTACGAATTTTCCTAACAGCGTATGCTGCGGAGCTTAGCTTTTTTGAGAATTTATCTATATGTGGGCCCCACTGAAGCTTAGCATCCAAAGTTAAGCCCAAGAATACTGTGCTATCTTCAGGATTCAATTCTTCGCCCTTTATCAACACGTTAGTTTTCACCTGCCTAACCTGAGGTAGCGTAAATTTAATGCATTTGGTTTTTTTTTCATTAAGGAGTAAATTATTAACATTGAACCAGTGAACTACTTTTGAGATCGCTCTGTTTACATCGTCAGTAACCAGCTGCTGACGTTTAAGTTTAAACAAAAGTGAAGTATCATCCGCAAACAAAACTATATCATGATTATCCTTAATGAGGTAGGGCAAATCGTTAATATAAATAAGAAACAAGAAAGGACCAAGAATCGAGCCCTGTGGGACCCCCATTGTTACTATAGATCCGGGCGATCTTTTTCCATTAACGTCAACGCTCTGAATCCTATTACTCAAGTATGAAGTAAGAAGATCCAGAGCGGTGTTCCGGATCCCGTAATGGCGGAGTTTCCTGATTAACGTTTCATGAAGAACGCAATCAAATCGCAATCGAAAATGATTGAGATTCCGATTGATAGTGTGTTACGCAATTAGGGTACTGCTTATGGAGCTATTCAAGGTCAAAGTTCCAACTTTTTTTAACGAAAACAAGCTTTAAAATGTTATAGGTACTTAAGGAGGAAGCGTCAGGGTAGCCCGCGAAATTCAAATTTTCTTACGTTATTTGCAATTTGCAAGTCAGTATTAAGTTGTATGTTAAATAATTATTTGCGGCCGTAACAAATATGTATTTACAGAATTATATACAAGAATCAGTAATACAACTCCTTAAGTTAGTATACTCCTAAAATGTCCAGATTTCACGAAATAGTAATTTTTAGGATTACCTGGTCTTAAAGACTTGTATTGATCACTTTAATGATTCTAATTATGTAAATAGATACTTGTTACGACCGCTAATTATAATTTGATCAACGTACAATATAATACCAACTTGTAAATTGCAAAAAATGTAAGAATATTTGAATTTCGCGGGCTACCCTGACGCTTCCCCCTTAACTGTAAATACTAGACAAAAACTCCTGTTCCATGGGATGCACCCATAAGCACAATGTTCTGCGTGCGTTACATTGCACGTTGCCGTAAAAGGTGATTTTTCACATCAAAAATAGAAGTTGTTTAAATAGCCAGCAATAACTTTTGCTCAATGTTACTACTTAAGTTTGAGGAACAGAATGCGTAGAAAACAGCTAAGTGATGGGTCCTTTTACGCCAATGTATACTTAGACCAAATAAGAAAAACCAAGACATGCGCTGAGAACAATAAAATGAAGCACGCGCAAAACTACCCCTCACTAAGTGCACACATGTTTATGAAACCGGCCTCACGTCACTGTTGGCGCTATATCTTGGTTTTTTATTTGCTCTGAACCTGTATAAAAATGACTTACCTTCCGGATGAAAATTTATGGAATTTACGCAGCCTCTGTGTTTGTTGAGAGTGTGTAGCTTCTTCATTCTGTAGATCGCGTGCAAGGATCCGTAGAACCTTCTTTCGAACATGAGATCCTCTTGCGCGGCCTTGCCGCAGGGAAATGTCAGCCCCATCTCACGGTTTATTATTTCTGTTGACAGTTTAATTAATGTCATAAAATTTTAGCTTTTTGGCATGTGAATTGAAATATTTGAGAGTGAATTTATACAGGGTAATTTTTTTAAATTACTTCAGGGGGTAAAAATAAAGAAATATGAGAATAAAGAAAAGTTTCAGGCTGCTTCTGAGTAAGCTCATTCCATCGTAGAATTTGTCTCTGTCACCTCAGACCTAGACTATAGTCAACAGCAAACCCATAACAAATAATAAAAATTCAAAAAAAAGCAAGTGTAGTTTCAGAGAAAATTCAATGGGCATTTTTATACAATATGCAGGGGCATAACTGCAAAAAATACTGTCTTGTATAGTCGCAAAATCTTCAACTTTTATATTCATAATTTTGATAATAGGAGTCAAATGCCTTTCTATGGTTATTGTTGGGTTAATTTATTGAGTGCTTTGATTTGATTATTTGAATACTTAAACAATAATTGTTGGAAAAACTGGTTACATATAAAAGTTGAAACCTTCTAAATATGAATCAATCATTCTGCCTAGCCCTTTCCCAACTATGTTGGGGTCGGCTTCTAGTCTAACCGTATGCAGCTGAATACCAGTATTTTACATGGAGCGACTGCCTATCTGAACTCCACAACCCAGTTACTAGGCAATACGATACCCCTTGGTGAGACTGGTTGTCACTTTCGGGCTTCTGACGACCCGTAACGACTGTCAAAGATCCACGAATGACAACCGGGACCAACGGTTTAACGTACTTTCCGAGGCACGGAGGAGCCTCGGTATGGAAAGATGGTCACCCATCCACAGACCAAACCCGGCAAGCGTAGCTTAACCTGATGGATTGACCCGTACGACTGTTATTACTTAGCCACGAGCTGCTCTTTCTAAATATGAATGTGTTACCTTTAGTGAGTGATTGTTCAAGAATTTAACTTGAGCAAGGTTTGTTTACACTCTTAACAGATATTTTTGGAATAGACTGTGCAGATAATGTGTACACAATAATTACCTCTAAGCAACAAATAGCTGTGCTTAGGCCTCGTCTTCAGTAGCACTGGGGGCATCTTGCTCTTACTCTCCTCCGTCTCCTCAGTATTGGTAGTAGTCCTGGTCATCTGCAACTCCTCATCAGAGTCGGAGTCGCCATTAAAGTCTAGTAAGTTGTCATCAGACTCGTAACTGCCGACGCTTGCGGACGTACTTCCAGATGTACTGTTGAATGAATATTAGTATTACTTGTGTAGGATTTTGTCTTAAACACAAAATAAAAGCAGATTAGAGCTCGTCTACTCTGAAATGACGCGGCCCACTACCTCAGGCTACAGCTGGGGATACAGCTGTTATGTTATGTAAAAGCAGATTAAATAGATGTGGCTGCTAGTATGCTGCAGTTGGTAGCATACTGGCCGCCACTGCAGGCTGCATGGCTATTAATTGTGCTATGACATATTATTTGATTCTAAAGTCATAGTCACCCAGAGTGCACTGAAACCCCAAAAATACGACATAACATCACGCCTGTTTTCCCCAAAGTTATGTTTTACGGCCAGCGCATACCTGGCGCGGCGCAGCGCAGCGCGGTTGTTATTGCCAATCAAATATCAACGTTGCGTCCCTAAAAATAAAGTTGAGAATAAGTAAACTGACACGCGCGCCTCTTTTCGCTGCGACGCGCTCTCGAGCTAATGGAAGTTTATTTATTTTCAACTTTATTTGAACTGATGCAACGTCGATATTTGTTGAGCAGTGTCGAATGCGGGTTGCAGAACAAAAACAAAGCTAAGTTAGTTTAGCTTAGCTCACATAGCTGGCAGGCGGGGGGTGCTCAGCATAGTTCCCGTAGTTCCGGATCGGTATACACAACTAACTTAACTTCACATTCAGTTAGTTTACACAGCTTAGTTTGCATAGTTTGCGGTCTGCAGTCTGCACACAAGTATGAAAAACTGCGCCAGCTATGTGAGCTAAGCTAAACTATGCAAACTAAGTTGTGTAAACTAACTGAAACATGTGAAGCTAAGTTAGTTGTGTATGCTAAGCACCCCCGCCCGCCAGCTATGGAGCTAAGCGAAACTAACTTAGCTTAGTTTTTGGTTTGAAACCCGCTTGTAGTCTCATGTAGTAGAGGGCGATCCTATTGCTTTCTTGTTCTCCCGCCCCACCCCATCGCATCACATCGTCTCCCCGCGCTATTACTTCTTCGTATTTGATTAGCGTTCTTTCTGTTTTCTTTTTGCTCGGCTCCTAAAGGTCCAAGCGTGATGTTAAATAGCCTATCTTCCTCAAGAATTGGGCTATCAAATGCAAAAAGAATGTTTCAAATCCGACTGGTAGTTCCAGAGATTAGCGTGTTCAAAAAAAAACACTTAGTTTTTTTGTGAAAGAGTAACAAACATTCTGATCATGATGGAATACAGATGGATGGGTAGATATAAATGTTAAGATTTGTGAAGTAGCATGTATTTAATTACGCTCGTGAATACTCGTGATTTTGAATCTATAATAAAAAAAAAGACTTCCTATGGATCGGGGAGGTTCAACGGGCAAGTATTTAACATTCGCATTTAATGCCCACAAATCTATTCCGCCCACTACACTAGTGTGGAAGCTGAAAGGACTTTTTCTGTTGCCGGCTATTTAACATCCCATACTTATTATAAATGCAGCCTGGCAGCCGAAACAAGTAATTATGTTAAGTGTTCTACGAAAATATTTTCTCCATAGAGATATGTTTTGGAATGGGCAACCAGCTTCAACTTTCTGACTAACTGATCAACTCTTTGACAACTCACAAGTAATTGGTTTAATTGAAATATATTCTTTGGAGTTTATGTTTGTATCTCGGTATTTATTTGCTTATGTTAAATGTTTTTGTTACTATTGGTTCTTTTTGCATAACGTTTTTTCCTAATATTCTTTGGCACAACTATTTTGGTATAATTTAAAGGGTTCCGTACCTCAAAAGGAAAAATCGGAACCCTTATAGGATCATTGTGTATAGTCCGACATGCATTTGGCCAGTTTTTTTGGCATAATAATACTTTGCTATAAATGCTTTGGCATACAGATTATTTATGTTGACATAGTTATTTGTAGGCTAATTTAGCTGACTTAAGAAGCCTGTCTAGGGTTAGACAGTCGATGTCAGGGGCACACCAAAGTTTGGTTTGGTTAGGTTCCTTTTTATTTAAATAATTATGCATAAGCTGTTATGCGTAAACAATGTTATGCATAAATGTAATTAGGATAAACAAAAGTATGCCATGTTATTTTATGGCTTAACACATTCACTGCTGAATTATTTGGCGAACTTGCTCCAAGTGCTGCTTTATGATACACTAAACCCTGTGCGGCAAACACTAATGCGCGCCCAAAAAATACTTCGTGTGGTGCTATAAGCGCGCAGGCGCGATTGAAGAAACTCTACCCAGTGCGGCTGGGCACATATGTGCGCCGTTACAAACTTATCCCAAGTGCGGCGAGACGCCTAGGTGTGTTTGAAAAATTTCCCATTTTTTATGAGTCATAAAACAATTACGCCAAGAACAATAGAGATGCACAAAAAACCCACAGGTGCGGCGCGCCGCATTCGAAGGAAGTACATAAATTGTATGGACACGCATATGCGCCGGTAGCACATGGTGAACGTTCGAAAATCGCACATGCGTGTCTGCCGCACAGAACGTGTTAAAATTTTATGCAAATTGATAGTGAACCATTATTATTGAGTTCAAATTATGTAAAAAAAACAATTATAGATACGAGTAGGATTTAGAGGACACAAGTACCCAGCCTTGGGAAAGTAGAATAAAGGCCAAATCCAAGGTCCTTAATCACATGCAGAAAAATATGGATCAGATCAACAAATTAATATTTTATTGATATGAAATGTTATATTCTACTGCATTCCTCAATGTTTGCTTACGCGCCTATTATGTTATTTAATTGACTACACCAAAATAATAGTAGGTTTTAGGAAATTTCCACACAAATTTCATAAAACCTACAATTATTTTGTGTAATAAGCAGGCAGATTTAAATCCATAATCCTGTGTGGGATTCTCTGAAATAACACGATTTATATTACTGATGGGGTTATCTATATCAATCAGCAGGTTATCAACCAGGTCAGGAGAGGTGTTCAAAATCACAAATGATTAAAAACAATCACCAGAAAATTTTTATGTGTGGTTACAAATGGCTGATAAAATATTTCCCTGTATAAAAATCTTAAGTGGTTCAAAAGAAAAAGTTAAGATACTCACCCACCACTATAAGTGCTATCAGTATCAGGATTAAAGAAACTAGTCAACCTCCTCAAATCATCACTCTCTGTTTCAGAAGTAGAATGAGTTTCATTTGCTCTTGAAGCCGGAGAAGTTTCGTCTACAGATAAATCGTCGGAATCTCTCGAGGATCCATTACTGTCTGTGTCCCTGTCAGGAGTTTTTCGTTTCCTGTAGTTTCTGCCCCATTTAGGACGTCTTAGGTTCAGCAGGATCGCACGAACGTTGCTACCGGAGGGAGCCGCATTCACTACCTCGTTGGAAGGCCCCTCCATAGCTGTCTGACCACGGTCCTCGCTACTGGTGCTCTCAGACTTATCCGCAGACACTCCACTGTCCACATTTTCGTCTTTACTCGCCGACACAACTAAAAAAAAACATCAAAATGGACACGAAATTTTTACGTCACATTTTTTTTAGTCGATACGAAGGCGAACTTTTACCTGATTCTTTGAAACTATCCTGGGAACTTCCATCATTTAGTTTCAGTTTTTTTCCACCAAATTGAGGACTTGTAGGAGAATAAGGAATTTCGTCATCAGTCGAAGAAATGTCTTCCATCGCTGCTTACGTTGAAATTATATTCTACAATGAAATTATGGGAAACTTGAAAAAGGAAAATTGCAACGCAATAGAATTCCAGCTAATCTAAAGAGTTAATTTTTAGGAATAAACTGAAACGGATACTGTACTGGGTACTCAATGGAGGATTTTTCATAAATTTTAGCGATTTTGGCAACAAGAACAAGGACAAAAATAATGATGTTGCTAGCCCGAAAAATAATACAAGTATACAACACCGTATTCCATTCAGCTGCAAAATCGTTAATAAAAAAAATAATAATAAAATACTCTCACTAAACGCACGGTGACATCGCGGCAGGCTGACAATTGCAATGATGAGACCCGAGACCCGAGGTTTGCTCATTGAAATGGCGCTATAATGTCGCAGCGGGGTACCACTTAAATCAGACCCTTTATTAATTTACTAGCATTTCCGACCAACTCGCTTTGATACGAAGAAGGGGCTAAGATTCTTGTGGTTAACTTTTCGGTGCTGTGGACCAAGGACAGGAACGCCGGTAGGCTTACACTAGAAATTTTACGGGCGCCGAGCCCACCAAAATGAATGGGTAGTGTAGCTTGGAGCCACGCGCGATCGTCGAAAAGGGTATTGTAAAGAATATGAATACTGATAAAAAATAAACTTGATTTAACTGACAAACAACTTAATCGGTCCATTAGATTCGCAGCAAATTGGCTGTGACAGACGGACAGGCAGACAGACAGACACACGAGTGATCATATAAGGGTTCCGTTTTCTATTTTGAGGTACGGAACCCTAAAAATGAATCCAAACACATCAAACATATTATCTGCTATTTTTTTTTTTCAAGAGTGTACTAGTATGCTGGATATTCTGGCTGCAGCATCAGCTCATCGTGTTGCCACCATTGCATTGTATGTAGAGTCAAATACTGAACAAAACGAATCCAAAAACGATATATCTACTAATATTTTTTCAAGAGTGTACTAGTGTGCTGGATATCCTGACTGCAGCATCAGCTCATCGTGTGGCCAATATTGCATTGTATGTAGAATCAAATACTGATCAAAAAGAATCCAAACACGACATATCTGCTATTATTTTTTCAAGAGTGTACTAGTGTGCTGGATATCCTGGCTGCAGCATCTGACCAAGTATTCCATAACCTTCCATAGTTATATAGCATACATGGGTATTTCAAATTTCAGGTCACACATATGTTTGAAAGTAAAGTAAATTGCACCCCGACACAAGTATTATTAATTACTTACTGGGGCTGTTTCATTCACATTTGTAAATGTAACCGTTTGAGAAACAATAAACAATTTTATTTATTATTTATTTAAGTACCCATTATGCGTCTAAGATCCCTATCGCATCTTACAAAAGAGCGGATTACCAGATGGCTGAACCGATTTTGATAAAACATGTCTAAGAACCACCCACCGCTAGAAAACCTGCTTTTAGATAAAAAATCCGCATTCAAATAGCTTCACCCGTTTGCGAGCTACGGTGCCACAGACACACACACATTATAGCGGTCAAACTTATAACACCCCTCTTTTTTCGTCGGTGGTTAAAAATACTCCCACTCACTAAACGCACGACGACATCGTGGCAGGCTGACAATGATGAGACCCGAGACCCGAGACGAAGATGGCGGAAGTCACGGAAGGTGGCATGGAATGACGGGACTGCGGGACGAGCTTGACTCCTACCGAAAGGACTGGCCGACACTAGCAAAAGACAGAACTGTGTGGAGGCAGAAGGGAGGGAGACCTTTGCCCTACAGTGGGAGAGATAATACAGACTAGTTGGATAGCATAGAAAATACATGGAAAATTATTTTAATTTCCGTTGATTTTTATATTTTCTTCTGTTGTTCTACAGGAAACGGTTTGAACGATGAATGACGCAAGTACGAAGGTATTTCGCCGTTAACCGGGAACTTAATAAATAGATCCATGTTTTCCAACAATATTGGGGCCAGCCATGGGCTAGCATAAAATAGTCTGGCTGGTATATCTGACATCCAAGTCCACAGTCCATTTTATGGGCAACCCGATTCTGTACCCACGTATAATAATGACTGTCAAAGATCTACGAATTACAGCCGGGTCGGGGACGATGGAGGCACGGACGGGTCTCTATTTTGTATATGAAACGGACCAGAAATTCATAACGGATGGTCAATATATTCCACACATTTCTCCCATTCCCAGGCCGATACTGGCAAGCGTAGCTTAGACTGCGTGGATCAATCGTCCCTTACTTGACCCACGTGAGGTTGTAATGATGAAACGAACGCACCAGCTCTTATTTGTCAAGTTTGACTGACAGTGACACCTCCTGACAAGTGACAGTTGACAGCCGTTAGGATAATAGTTAGTGTTCTGTGGTTGACAGTCATTCAAGCACATCCGCATCGGATTTTAAATGTTGGGTCTTACATTTTACGAATTTATTATCCTGAACTTTAACAATAACTGCTGATAACGTGGTAGTTACGCACGCAATGGATACTCAACAAGAGTTACTATCCTTCCTCGACCTATTGGATTTAAATGAGGAAGATATAGATAGACCTTTGAAACATTTGATGGAAAGAGGTAACCATTTGAATAAACACCTAAGGAGCGCGACACAATTATTGCAATATAAACTGCTTGTAAACGTTCAAGAAAATACGGAATGTGAAACTGATGAAGAATTTGAGTTTGCCGTTAAATTACTTAAGGATCTATGCAGTGAAAATGTCGATTATATATGTAAAATCATCGACATTGTACTACGTCTTCAACCAAGCAAAATTGTGAGTAAAGCTGAACATTTGCTTCAACAAATACTGTCTAACATTGAATTTGGAGCAGAAAAATCAACATCGAACTTATTAGACAAGGAAACAAGCATAAACACATTACTATTCTTGAAAGTCATTGACAGTATTCTGAATGCTTCAATAATTTTAAGAGAAAAGGTGTCTCTACTGTACCTAGAGACAGCTTTAGAAAAGATACTTGATTCTACAGATGAAGTACTCAAGATATATTTTTTAACTAACACTGTCCCAAGATTAGTGGATGGAGTTGTTGGATACAACATCCTTGATAGAATATGGATGTATATACAATCTTTGAAGGCAGACAAACAAGAGAGTGCTTTGAAAGTTCTCAGCTGCCTCTCAGATTACTACCTACCCACACCAGATGGAAAGGGAGAGAGCAAGTTTGTGTCAGATATCATATACCAAAGCAACTTTTGGGACATTATAATTTGTGGTATAGCATCTGATGATGTGGCAATAAGAAAAATATCAGTTTATCTTACTAAAAAAGCTATAGACTGTGTTATGGCCAGCAAGAAGGATATTAATGTAAAATCCACCAATCAAATCATAATATTTCAATGGAAGAAAAATAATGCAAATGGTTTAAAAAGCATGTGGGATAATTACTTTGTTCTCATAGACAGTTTAGATGAGAAACAAGGGAATATAGTTATGCCATCACTAAGACTATTTGATAGTATCAACATCGGAGACTGTTGGATGACAGCTGCCTTTAATATGGGCCTGAAACATGAGAATACTCAAGTGAGGCTAAAATGTATTGAGTATAAACTGAAAACTAAAATAGCAAACCAATCAGAAGCTCAATTATTATTAGAAGCCCTAAATGACATAAACATTTATGATCAAAATTCAAGTTATGAAGTACTTAAAAAACAATTAGGACAATGTCTTACTGATAGTCACTCATTTGTGGCAATATTTGAAACAATAAGTAATATTAAATGGTCGCCTGTACCATTGTACCATGTAACTGATATCCTAGCCAATATGAAAATTGATTTATCATCAGTTAATGGGAATAAAAAATCAAAAATTGTTACAGGTATTCTAAAAATACCTTGTAATAATTTGGTATTAAGAAAAGCGGTACAGATTAACATGGTATATTTTGTCCAAAACTGCTGTAAAAACCTGAATTGGAAAGAAATGTCTAATATTTATTCTATCTTACATTTACCAGAAACACTCTTCCAAGAAAACCCATTTACTCCCATAGTCAAACAAGTTTCATTAAGAGATGAAGATAAAATAATTAATCTAAAAACAATATCAGAACATTACAATAATATTGATTTAATTATATTATACCTGAGAAATCATGAAGAGGATATAAATATATTTATTGGTATAGTAAATGAAAAACTAAACAAATTACAAGAAGGTATAAATAGGCACTATTCAGATAAAAAGGATTATCTAAATGATGTTGTATTTTTAATAGATTTGTTGAGTAAAACAAGGGAAAACATTTCTTTTCTACATGACATAAATAAAGTAATTGCTAGACAAAATAAGACTATATTGGAATATATTTTAAGTCTATTTTCAAGTGAAGTTAATTTGACCATAGAGGATGCTGCAGCTTTGTGTGAAAAGCATAATTTTACGAGTATATTTGATCACAAAGAATTGGGAGAGATTTTACTTCAGCTTTATAAAACAGCCATATTATTTCTAAAGGATAATCCAGAATTAGATAAAGCAGTCCTAAGCATTTTTATCTTTAAAATGTTATTTAAAAACCCTGTGATGCTGACCAGTTATGAGCATGAAATGCTCAATTTGCAAAGATTTATAGAAATAATTTCTGCTTTAGAATTTAGAGATGCTCAAAATGAAAGCGTGGGTAGATCGAAAAATTTGTTTTATGAAAAATCCTGTGAAATAATCTACTTTTTAATCCAAGACGAAAAAGATGTAGATTTGTGTCTGAAAGAAGTAATAAATTACATTGAAAATGTATTAGAATGTGGTGGATATGGCTGTTTAAAATGGATCCTAAAAATAGTAAACAAAATTGTTAACCCTCTTACTAATGAAGAAAGTAATTTCAACATGATTCAATTTATAAATAGAGTCTGGACAGAAATCGAAGAGCTAAAGTCTAACAGCCAATATTCGCCCTGCATTGAACAATTTGTTGACCTCATAACTCAAGATTCTCTTCTAACGAACGCAATGTATAACAACATAGTGATTTCATACTGTAACAAGATCATAGAATATGGTCCTGTTAAGACAAACCCTTTGTATTATTTGATAAGGAATCTGAATAGCAAAAATGTTAAGGATTATGGGCATTTGATTTATGTTTTATGTGAGATTCTGCTTTACTGTCCTGTGCCTAGGAAAGATCAGAGGTAGGTTTTTTAATTATTAATTTTATAATTGGGGTTGGCGCAACTTGTCCTAGTCTTTCATACTTTTCTGTTATAGTGTGCGCGCTAGTCACCGCCTGAGGTATGTGAGCGGTGAGACTGGGGAGGGCGCGATTGACAAGATTGGCAGACTGAGTAGCTGACCTTTGCTTACCCCAACCCCCCCCCCCCCCCAGTTTCACACTAGCATAGCACTTGCGCGCACACTATAGTCGTTATCTCGGTAGTAACCCCCCAGGTATTTCAATTTATATTAAACTTAATGCAACATAAAAGGTACAAAGGCGGACTTAATGCCTTAGGCTTTCATGCAGCACTGGCAGGCCTTACATGCACCCGTATATCGGGCTTGGGCCAGGTAGAATTATTAACCAATTACTATTACTATGAATCTGACATTTTTATATTTTTGACATTTTTAATTATTATTATTATTCTTTGGATTTATTTAGTCACAATTTTATTTTCGAGTTTTATCTGTTTTTAGTTTGATTTATAGGAGTGAGTATGTATATGAGTGTATAACTATGGACTAGTACTAAGTCTGAAATAAATAAAATTATTATTATTATTAGGCATTCTCTACCATTCAACCAAGGTTTGGTGAAGAGATAATATGCATAGCAGGTCTCTTTCTCTTCTTCTTCTTCTTCCTTGGACTGCCCATTTATGGTTATTTTAAAACCCTGGCTAGATTTATACTTGCCTCTTACTTTAATAACATACTCTTTGCCCAGTCTCAAATCTGCGTAGCCGTTTCCTAACTATGTTGGGGTCGGTTGCCAGTCTAACCGAAAGCAGCGACATACCAGTATTTTACATGGAGCGACTGCTTAGTTGACCTCCACAAATCAGGCCCGATTAGAGGCTTCTGACGACCCGTAACGATTGTCAAATATCAATGAATGGCAGCCGGAACCAACGGCTTAACGTGCTTTCTGAGGCACGGGGGAGTCTCATTATGTAAAGATGGTCACCCATCCACGGACCTACCCCGGCAAGCGTAGTTTAATCTGGTGGATCGACCAGTGCGGCTGTTATTACTTAGCCACAAGCTCCTATTTCTGTTCTTAGTCTATATCAGTAAACACATTTATTTACTGATTTAGAATCTCCAACAAAAGATGTACACAATACATGACACAAAGATAAAGAGCAATATCAGGTATTAAGTAGGTGCACTCCTTCACTTATGTATAGGAGACCCGACACACGCACATATCCCAACATTGACTGCTTAATAGTTCTAATTCCTAATATTCAATTACTTTTTATTTCAGGATTGTTGATAATGTAACTCTAGAAGTTTTGCAAAACTCAAAATATGGAATAAGTAAAGAAAGGTGAGAGATAAGCTTTTTTAGTCCTTTTAAGAAACTCACATTTTATTTTCGCCTTTATTTCAACGTGGACAATGTTGCTATTTGTTTGGCATTAAAACTCGCACAGCACTTCTCTTTGAGGGTTGTGCACTGGCCCTTAAACTTCTATAAATTAATTGAATTTATACATTTAAATCAGACAGTGATCCATATTTTATGTTAGTACTTTTATTTAAAAATTATGTTAGTAGAGTAAAAGCTTGTAAAAATCTTACTGCGCAGCCTTCTGCGCTAAGTTCCGACCTGCCAAGATAAATCAGCCGAACTGTACATAAAATCAAATAAATTAAATCGCCATCATCTTTAAATTAACTCAAATTAATATCAATTAAAACAATAAAAATCAAAAAACAAAATAAATAAAATAAAATAATTTTTATTTTCAGTATCGACATCCATTTTAACCACGAAATTCAATACTTATCAATAGCTACTCTATGCAGCATCAATGATACAGAAACTCTTCGAATGATCACCAACTTCATCACAATTCGCATAGACAACACTTTCAAGAATAAACAGAGGTATCATGGAAACTCGGCGCTGCACAGAGTATTGCAAACTACCCTCCAGCATATTTTGGTACTGGTGTTAAAAAAAGTCGATTTGAAAAATATTTCTATTTGGTGTTTGGATATGATGGTAAAGTTGCCTCATCAGCCGAGTGTGAGGATTTGCCTCGAGTGGTTTGTTTCGCTGTATTTTTATATTCAGGTTAGTTTGTATATTATTCTAATTATTTACTTCTGTTGATTATTAAAATTTGTTAATTCATCCTTTCGCAGTCTACTACCAAATATTGATATATTATAAGTTACTAACTTTTGCCCGCGGCTTCGCCCGTGCCGATGTCGGAAATTATCCCACGGGAACGTACTACAAGGATAAATCTATTAAACCAAATCATAGTCGACTTGTGTGCAAAAGTCGAAATACGTTCAACCGCTAAGGCGTGAAAACGGACAGATGGAGTTATTTTCGCATTTATAATATTAGAAGTCGTGCGTCCGATAGGATATCCCATCGGCAATATGGCAATGTTAAATGCCCCATTTATAATATTAGAAGTCGTGCGTCCGATAGGATATCGCATCGGCAATATGGCAATGTTCAATCCCCCATTTATAATATTAGAATTCGTGCGTCCGATAGGATATCCCATCGGCCATATGGCAATGTTCCATCCCGTATTTATAATAAACATCGGTAATACGGCAATGTTCCATCCCCCATTTATAATATTAAAAGTCGTGTGTCTGATACGATATCCCATCGGCAATATGGCAATGCTCCATCCCGTATTTATAATAAACATCGGTAATACGGCAATGTTCCATCCCCCATTTATAATATTAAAAGTCGTGTGTCTGATACGATATCCCATCGGCAATATGGCAATGCTCCATCCCGTATTTATAATAAACATCGGTAATACGGCAATGTTCCATCCCCCATTTATAATATTAAAAGTCGTGTGTCTGATACGATATCCCATCGGCAATATGGCAATGCTCCATCCCGTATTTATAATAAACATCGGTAATACGGCAATGTTCCATCCCCCATTTATAATATTAAAAGTCGTGTGTCTGATACGATATCCCATCGGCAATATGGCAATGCTCCATCCCGTATTTATAATAAACATCGGTAATACGGCAATGTTCTATCCCCCATTTAACCCGTTTAGGGGATTAATTCTCCAAAAATCCTTCCTTAGTGCTCACTTTTGTTATAGTATGTCATGTTTTAGACCCAGGGGTTTAGGTTGTGCGTTGTCTGTCAGTGAGTTTAATGTTTTTATTAAGTAGATGGCACAACCTTATCAGACTACAGACTGTATTTATATATTTTATTGAAGGCCAATTATAAGAGCTAAAGATGGCAACTGTAGTGGTTTTCGTGAGAAAAAAATCCTATGTCCATTGCAATAGACTGACTGACTGAGATGGATCAAAATCTATTGTTGAGCTGAACTGAGCTGAACCAAATAATCTAACACTATAATGTATTTCGGATTTCCAGAAAACCGAACTGAACGAAGAAATGCTACAGATCTTGAAATCAAAGAATTTACCAATGACATCACAGTTCATTATTTTGTATTGGCTGCTAAAACATAAAATATCCAACAATACTTACACTGAAAACGAATATAACTTTGTAATGGACTTCCTACTTTCACATACAATGGGCCAGATCTTCAATGTTAGATTGAATGCGCAATACTTAGCAACAATGATTTATAAACTAACAAATAAAACAACAAAATACCAATACACGGTTGGCATTATTGAAAAAACGTTCACTGAAAGTAACAGTGACAAGAACTTTTTAAAACTCAGGTGCGATTATTTCACTAACGACTTTGACATAGTCGCCAATCTTACTCCCTATTTTATTTATTATTTGTTGCCAAGATATTGTGAGATTGATAACAATGAAAAAATTGATTTGCATTTTATCAAACATATTATGAAGGATATAAATGAGAGTATCAGCAGAGGTGCTCATGATGAGTTTAAAAGCGAATGGAAAGCTTGTAGAAAACCAGATGATGAGTATATTGAATTGCAAATGTATAAAGGCGTTGATAGTAAGATTACTGAAGACTCCGAGTCAATGGGGACTATACAAAAGAAATACATTCCTTGGCGGAATATGAGCGAAGTCAATGTGTATGATGTTGGAAAGAAGGTATGTATTCTACTTTTTTTATAGAAACGCCTCTGGTACCATGTCTCACCACCTCCGAACAAGCAGTATCTACCCGATATATCAAAAGTCGACCATCGTTCTCCTGCCCTTATCCCAATCTAATGGGGTCGGCGCAACATGTCCCTTTTTGCATACTTCTGTATTATTCGTCATCTCAGTAGTCAACCCCTTTCTAGCCATATCATCTTTCACATAGTCCATCCATCGTTTCTTTGGTCTTTCCCTACTCTTATAGCCATCGACATTCATACTAAAACTTTGCTCATTCCTCCGCATCACATGCCCATACAATGACAACCGATTTCCGCACAACTTTGCAGTCACCGGTGCACGGTGCCACTTTCAAACTTCCTCTTATGTACTTACTCATATCTTATTTTATCCATTCGTCATGCATTAAAAGTTGATAACCAGAACTAATCTAGAGGTGCTGAAACAGGCCATAATGGTTGAATAGCTATTTGCCTGGATGAGTTTAGAAGCTTTCCCACTAGGCAATCGGCAACCTCGGGGGCAAGAACCCAAACTCAATCATTAGGGACGAGCAGTCCCTCATTATTATTTTGAAACTGGAACTGAAATCCAGGTGAGGCAGTCGCTCTTTTAATGCTTCAATGAAACAACATGTTCAATTTTCAATTTAATTATGGCTAATCCGTGAGCCACGAAACGACAGCTCATTGCGTCGTTTTACGCTTCAAAAGACAGCGCCGAGTGGCAAAAACAAAATCAACTAGGTATAATTTATTACAAAAAAAGTAAAGTTGATATTTGTCAAGCAGAAATAACTGTTTTAAACGCGTGTAGCGAAGAAGGCTCTAAGCAGTAATTTCTTGGCTCAGGCGTAATGTATGGCTCATCATTTAAAATTCTACATTTAATCTGTAATTCATTTGGTGTACTTCATAAATAGTATTCTATTCTGTATTTTTTTTTTCTATCCAGAGAGAAAGCCCAAGCCAATTAATCGTGGTAGCATCACTGATCGACAAGCTACCGAACTTGGGCGGAATGGCGCGAACTAGCGAAGTGTTTGGAGTTCAGACTTACGTGGTGGACAGTTTAAGACACTTGCAGGAGAAGCAGTTCCAAGGGCTCAGGTATTTAGACAGTAATGGAATTTAGTCTATGTAGCAAAACACTGCAGAACTGTCCATGATCGTGACGACAAATCGTGGTGGAGTTAAATGAAATTGAGCAGACTGTATAACATGTATATTGAACAATTACAATGGTGTCGGTTAAAAGGTGAACAAGAAAATATGAACGTAATAAAACGCGTAAGTGCAGACGTATTGGAGGCGTGCCACAGCTGAATGGTGTCAATATCAAAATTAAAAGTCATTTATTTAACACGTTCTGTGCGGCCGACACGTATGTGCGATTTTCGAACCTTCACCAAGTGCTACCGTCGCATATGCGTGTCCATACAATTTATGTACTTCCTTCGAATGCGGCGCGCCGCACCTGTGGGTTTTTTGTGGGTTTTTTGTAGCAGTGAATGTGTTAAACTAGGCTGAGAATCAGGAATTTTCGAACGTCAAAATTATATAAGACAGCCCCCAAAACGCCCGCCCTTCACCACTTCCTAGTGCTTTAGCTGGGGAGAAGAAGTGAAGGTGTGGCGCGAGGGTCCGGGCTCGGCCTCTGGCCGGCTGAATAGCCGCTGTCTCCGCACCACTCGTTTACTGCCGCCAGCGCGCGGCGCTTGGTCTCAACAGTTCAGTTAAAAAAAATACTTATAAAGAACAGAGTTCACTTAAAATGAGTTTCACAGTTTCTTCTAGTAAGCGTACATAGCAGAGTCATTACAGGCATACAGGAGATTCCTTTATCCAGGAATAATCTTCTATTACTGTCCATTGTTTTTTAAAGTGCTAAAATAACTGATTGTCGGTCCGTCTACCTAAGGGGATCGACTGAAGAAGTTCAGGGACTAGACACATAAATATTATGCAGATAAAATAAGTCTAAACAAATATAGAAAATGGAAGAGGTCAAAAGCAACAGCAGTATGGCACCCGCCCATAAGTACAATAGAATTGTTTGAAATCGAAATATTTCACACAGGGCTCTGTTAACCAACACTCAAACTGCCGGTTAGGTAATTAAACAGTTGGTTTATGTCAAATTTCCTTCCAAATTTGACATACACCAACTGTTTAAATAACTAACCGGTGGTTTGAAAGTTGGTGAACACAGGCCTTAGGGCCGGTTTTTTGATCGATAGTTAACTCAACCAATGGTTAAAAATAGTAACTAAAGGTTGAATTTTGGCTAAATGTGTTTGCCAAAATGCCATTAGTTACTATGTTTAACCATTGGTTGAGTTAACCACGGATCAAAAAACCGGCCCTTATGTTCATGAGTCACACAAGACGCCTGGTAAACTTCTTCTGTGTGGTTCTTCCCTCAAAACCATTTCAGACATTAATCTGCATTGTCCTCACATGATCTGACCAAGATTAAAAGAGACCCTTTCAGAGTAGTTAGGAATTACCTCATCTAGTTAAAAATATTATTGAAATAAAGATTATTATTTATTTATTTATTTTTATTATTATTATTATTTATTATTAAAGTGTTTGTGTAAAGCTACATGATGAAGTTTAGGAGACTTTTTCATGAAAAAAATTAAAATAAATTCTGAAAACGTAACTGTCCAAGATATTTATTTTATATAAATATAGTCTAATAAAGCATTTTTGGGCGCATAATTTCCAGTTTTTATTTTTGGAAAATTACCTCCCGATACCGAATAATAACTTTTTTCAGATATTCGTTTTTTTTTTTTCTAAAAACTCAAAGGTGCGACTTGTCACTAGCACAGAAATATTGCTCATAACAAGGCCTATCGCTCATAAAAAAACTACGTCGCGCTATTGCGGTTTTTAGAAGGAATTAAATTTTAAAAAATACCCATACCATAATTCAGTTTTTGTTTTGACCTATGTATATTTTTTGCTTTAATACAATAGCTTATCTAATTTAAGCATAAAATCCAATGACATGTTTGGAAGACCTTTTCTTTTAGTTTTTTTTTTTACTATTAATAGGCACGCGTTTGGCCACTATTTTTTTTTTCGATGAAGGGACACACGTAGCGCGGGAAGAGGTCCACCCTAGTTAGGCTGTTGCTAAAACCCCGCGCTGATATTTAATTACCCCACGGGAACGTACTACCGCGGTAGTACGTTCCCGTGGGATAATTTCCGTCCTCCACGCGGGCGAAGCCGCGGGCAAAATCTAATTTATTATATTGCAATCTTTTTATCCTAGTGTCTCAGCGGAAAGATGGATAAACGTCGAGGAAGTTCGTCCAGGGCGCCCTCTCAAAGAGTACCTGATGAGGAAGAAGGATGAGGGCTACGCTGTGCTGGCCGCGGAACAGACCTCCACCAGCTCCAAGCTTCAGTGCTTCAGGTTTCCTAAGAAGTCCCTGTTGTTGCTTGGGTAAGAATTAAATAATCTATTTATTATAAATTAAATATACATAATTATTATAAATGGGGAGGAAAACTAACGTTTTATCACGATAGATGGCGCACAATCGACTGTACCTTGTGTTGATATATTAGCTGCCAAATCGTATGGATTTTTGCAATCTACTAAGTTTAGCTTTCCTATTTTCCGTAATTTTGTCAAAATGCTTCAATGTAGTGCGTTAACATGTAAAAACAGGGGAGTATATTTGTTTCCTAATGAAAGTAAGGGCAGTAAACAATGGGAATTGGCGTTACGTATTAAAAACTTTATGGCAAGTAGTACTGCACGATTGTCTGCTGCGCATTTCACAGAAGAGGATTAGATTAGTAAAGAAGCTGTCCTTTAGGCTGGGTACTATATCTATAAAACAAAAGAATCAAGATTATTTTCTAATAAAATAAAATTATTGTCATCAAAATAAATGTGTCATAAAATATACTATATTAGCTAATCTATGCAGTAAAAGAGTCTCCTAAAGATTTAATCAATCAATATAGGTACTTAGTTTTCAAAACATTCCTGTATTGCCTGTCTGTTAATCATTGGTAAAGGAGTATCTGCATTTATGTCTCTGAATGTATCAGAAGGTGGACATAGGTATATGCGGTCTCGTATTGGATGTCGCAGTCAGCTCCAAAGTTTAGGTTTCGATCATACGAATGTAATCTATAAAAAAAATAATAGGGATGTTAGTCCGTGGCTTATAGAAAAAGGCTCACAAACAATCATAACCTCAAATATTTTAAGTTTTCCTTTTAATCAAATCGGCCTTTTGTCGGCAGTTGCTGCGTTCCTTTTACGAAGTTTAACTTTTAGTAGAGGCCCAGTCATAAACGCGTACATATTATAGTAGAATTACAACTTAAAATTTCATAAATAGCAGTCGCACTACTGTCACGAAAGGTAAACAAGATACAGTCGATTACAGCGACATCTACACACAACTTTGAGTGTGCCTCCTCATTGAAGTTGTTTTTGTGTCTTACGGCGTCGCCGCGTTGTTCTTCTAAACTACGCAACAGATTTTGATACGGTTTTCACCCTCATTTAGATAATTTATTCCGGAAGGTTTATGTGTATAATAAATTAATAATAAACTTACATACAATAAAGATATCTCGATGTTTTGTCACGTTATAAAAACCGTGCGAAGCAGGGGCGGGTTACTAGTCTAAAATAATAGATTTTTATTAACCTTTTTAGGGTTCCGTACCTCAGAAGGAAAAAAAACGGAACCCTTATAGGATCACTCGTGTGTCTGTCTGTCTGTCTGTCTGTCATAGCCAATTTGCTCCGAATCTAACGGACCGATTAAGTTGAAATTTGGTACACGTATGTATTTCTGTGCCCCAAACACGACCGTGTAATGTAAATGAATGAATTTTGAATATGGAGGTCAATTTTGGGGGGCAAATAAGAATATATATATATTTGCAAACTGTACCTTGCGATATATCAAATGAAAGGGCTTACTGTGAGGGTCTCAAATATATTTATAATTTTAAAATAATCTGTTATAAAGTTATTTGAGAAAATAGACGAAAATTGACCATTCCCCCCTTTATCTCTGAAACTACTGAGCATAAAATTAAAATATATATATAGAAAATAAATCTATAGCTATAGATTACAGGAAAACGTATAAGAAGTCTATGGTCTTAAAATAACATGGTAAATCTCTCAATATTGTGTGTACCAACCAGTACCAACTTACATTTGTCCATAGTTAAACGAAAAGGATCCAACCCACATTACACCTAATGTGGGTTGGATCCTTTTCGATTAACTCCATGACATTTGTAGTTGGAATATATGGGAGAACATGTTTTTCAACTACAATGTAATATTTGTTCTTGGGATAAATTCATCCCAACTACGGAACCCTTCATTGTGCGTGGTCCGACACGCACTTAACAATTGGAAAGGGACATTTTGGGAAAGGGACATTATGGGAAGGGGACATTTCGGGAAAGGGACGTTTTGAAACCGAGGGCTCATTTTGGGAAAGGGACA
The DNA here is from genome assembly GCA_948252095.1 of Dicycla oo. Lineage (NCBI taxonomy): Eukaryota > Metazoa > Arthropoda > Insecta > Lepidoptera > Noctuidae > Dicycla > Dicycla oo. Next base: position 3,274,927 of record OX411713.1, read on the forward strand.
TTCTAAGCCTGAACGCCCGAAACGATACAATTTATAATTTACTACAATCAATTGCAATTTATCATTGTTGTAAAGCGCTTCAATTGCATTTAGTAGACGATCAATTAGCGCATCAAAGATTATTATCTGGACTTTAAAAGAGACTGAGACTTCTGAGTTTGTTTCGGTTTTTCTTCTCGAGAGTAGTCATAGTAGGAAAAATCGACCTCATCTAGTATAAAAACATAATTCAATTTTGACGTGAAAATGTAAATGTTATTTTTGGAACAATTTACAGCCACGAGAAAGAAGGCGTCCCATGCGACTTGCTGCCTCTGATGGACCATTGCGTCGAAATCCCGCAGCAAGGCTACGTTAGATCACTGAACGTACACGTCACAGCCGCCATCTTTGTTTGGGAGTATGCCAGGCAAAATGTGTTATAACCTGTTGTATAGTTGTTGCATTTCACGAGTGCACATTGATTATTGAAATTCATGTCAATGACATAAAAGCTACGTGATTTGCAACGACGACGATAACGTCACTATAGTAAAGCCGATGAATCATGGCCGGTCCGAACTTTGCGCAGAATAGATTATTTATGTTGTACTAACCTTTGTCCTCGTTATTTTTTTAACGACCAACATCTGTAGATCTACCACAAAGTGCAAAGTCGATGACCCGCCTCTCTGAGCTGCCGTCTAAACGTGACGCTGGCAGAATAGTCGACATCGGCTCAATTGCCACAAAAAAAAAAACTTTATTTAGTAACCAAAAGGTAACATGAAGTTCGTAGTGCCTATGTTCAGACAGGAGACAGGCTATGATTCATTGGTCGTACTGTACGGGATTTATTCATAACCCTTTACATGGATTACACTGCTAAAATTGGGTCTCCTCCTCCTAGGTCTCTTCAAAGAAGTTGGCCGTTTTATAAAATGTGATGAATAGTAAAACTAGAATTAAAGTTTATTTTACATATTTTTTTTTATATTATTAAATAAAATTTGTTAAAAATAAACATAACTTTTTTCTTGACTCCTTTACTTTTACAGACAGATTTGACTAACAGTGAGCTGCTTAAATCTAGGTTAGGCAGCAAATGCAATGACATGTTGAAGTGACCACTATGTCGAGGTGCCTGTTATTTATTTGTCATAGTGTTTACAAAATAGTTTTATGACTTTTGGTAATAGTGTCACTTTGACAGGCTTTGCTTCATACTCCTCCCTGTCAATATCAATCACACCAATGTGCTCTTTTGGGATGAGCAACACACTTCTAGCAAGGATAGCATCTTTTATACTATTGTTACTTATTCGATTCCAGCCGTCACTCACAAATTCAGTATATTTATAGTTATATTTCCCTATACCTATACTCAAGGCAGGGGTGCTCTGAGTATTCTGTATGTTAGGAGTAACAATCCTGAAGTCACTAGTTTGGAAACAAATTTCTTGAGTTGTTTCGCAGTTGGCATTGATTGTATTCGCAGGATCATTGACTTGAGCGTAAGATGTAGTGGGCATGAAAAATGCCCATTTTCTCTTCATTTGGGGCCGTTTTTGAAGGCAATTGCTGCATCCATCACATGGGGGACTATATTTCATAGTACCTTTGCAATTCCAGTTCAGAGATTCCCTGTACCCATTGAAGATGAAAGCAGCATATTCTTTTAATGATCCATATATCCAGTACTTATGTTGTTTTGAGAGGACATCTCTGAACGCCCCCCATTCTAATGAACACAATGCAAATATTGGCTTACCAAATACTTCATCTTCTTCTTCTTCTTCTAAAGGTTCTATTTTCATGGCATCTTTCCACACGGTGCTGCCCTTGATTATAGCCATGGATGCTTCGATGAGTTGCTTGACTCTGAGCACACCTACCCCTTTAGGAAATAGGGTGTTCCCAATAGTGTTTGTGCGTCCCAGTGGTAGAATGCCAAGCGGGAAACGGTTTGCTTCATCATTTCTGCGAAGTAAACCTGAAACATTCATTCTTATTCTGTAGGTATTGGGTTTATAATGTAAATATTTCTGTGAATGTATTAAGTACAGTAAGTATTTCAAATTGAAAATTGTTATGGAATCCGTAAGAGAATTTTATCATGCATTTATATTATTAGCAGAGATTGGAATAGGTAGAGCATAAATACGTAAACTTCGAAGAAAGAAGTAACAAGAGTGGATAATACCTCCTATAAAATCCTGGAATGATAAACATGACGATTAAATCTCGGGATTTAAGAAATTGTGAATTATTTATTGTAGGTACTTTGAATACATTCGTAACAAATTAAATATTTATAATAAAATAATAAATAATTCGCAATTTCTAAATGCCAGGATTTTATTATTTTATTATAAATATTTAATATTTCATTTGTTACAAATCGCTCACTGAATACAAAAGGGCCACAAATCAAAATGCATCTGTTTTATGCGATGGCCAAAACAAAATTTAGACCACGACTTTTTTAAATAATAGGTTGGGGGAAAAGTTTCTTCGCATTTTTTAAGAAAATTCAAAACATTTTTTAATATAGTTTATTTACATTTAACTAAAGTATGTAGGTACCATTTTGTTCGATAACTTTTTGCCATCTTGTAGGTAGGGACATGATCCCATTGCTATAGAAATTTTGGGACTTCTGGTCAAAATACCGCGACAAGTGGTTTTGGCAGTCCTCTCGTGATGTTAACCTGACACTGCCTAAAGAATTCTGAAGAGACCGAAACAGGTGGAAATCTGAAGGTGCAAGGTCAGGACTATACGGCGGATGCATTAACACCTCCCAGCCAAACTCTTTTAATTTTTGCTGAGTGGCTAAAGATGTGTGAGGTCTAGCGTTATCATGATGAAAAACCACACCCCTTCTGTTGATTAGGTAATTCCGGCCGCTTTCTCTCAACTTCTTGCTTTAATCTCATCAGTTGTTCGCAGTAGAGTTCAGAATCGATGGTCCTGCCTGGTGGTAACAGCTCATAATGAATAATTCCCTTCCAATCCCACCACACACACAGCATCACCTTGTTGCGAGTTAACCCGGGTTTCGCCAGTCTGTGAAGCCTGACCGGCCTTTGACCACGACCTTTTTCGCACGTTCTTGTCATACGTGATCCACTTTTCATCACCAGTTATCAGCTTCTTCAAAAATGGTTCGGTTTCATTACGTCGTAATAAAGAATCACAAATGAGTACACGGTTCATTAGGTTTCTTTCAGTGAGCTCGTGAGGTACCCAAATGTCGAGCTTTTTTGTGTACCCAGTTTTTTTCAAATGCGCCAAAACTGTTTTGTGGTCAATTTCCAGTTCTTCAGCTACGTCGTAACTACTGATATGCCGATCTTGCTCCACTTTTTCAAAAATGGCATCCATTTTATCCGTAATAGGGCGACCAGAGCGACGTGCATCTTTGACATCAAAATTGCCGGATTGAAAACGCTTAAACCAAATTTGTGCTACTCTCACAGACACTACACTAGGTCCATAAACATCGCAAATTTTTTTCGCGGCTTGCGTTGCATTTTTACCTTTTTTTGTAGTAAAATTTTAAAATGTATCGAATTTCTTCATTAGATTCACTCATCTTGACGGTACGAAAAACAAATGAAAATCACACATTTTCCTGATTTGATTTTGGAATTATGTTCTTTAAAATTTAAACTTTCAATGATACCAAAACCAGCCAGATACAAATAGTATAGCCAAAGAGATTTTATTACAAGTTCATACATACTATAATGCGAAAAGACTTTTTCCCCAACCAAATATTTCAACATTTATATTTAATAATATAACATGTTAATATGTAATTAGATGCGTTTTTACATGTTCTATCAATTGAAAACATGAACATTTTAATAGCTGCTAGTCATGAAGCTAAAAACGCACAAAACCCATTTTGTATTCAAAATTATAATAATAATAATAATAACCCCACCGCTGTATCTCTACGTTGACGTCGTGGTGGGGCTTGCGTGCTCCAAACTTTAGCCCTTAAATGCATAAAGTTGTAAAACTGCAACATACCATTCAAACGACCATAAAATTATTAGTATGAGTTCATTGCATGCTGTTGCAGGATTATCACTATCATGGTTATATATTTAATCGAGTGGCAACACACTTTTTTTCTTCACGACTGTCAAATTTAAACTTGACATTGACAAATCAAAGCCGATCGTAATTTTGGAGCGGATGAAAATCGTGTACTTGCTTTGCAGTGTAATTATTTGATTTTCGAAGTTCGTTTTGAGTTTCGAAAAAATATTTACGATTTTTTTTATTATTTTTCCCTGAATCAGCATATTCATGGCTCCAAAATATATTTTTTCTCGGTCTAAAAATAAAATCATGCATTTAAGGGTTAGGTCTGTGCAGGTAGAGTTTGCCGGAACGGGTCTAGGATGAGGAGCCAGACCAAGAGAGATACAAAAACCCGCAGGGCAGCATGTAGCGAGCTGATGGGCAGTAGCGACCCCATGGACCCTATCTCCCGGGAGAAATCATGTCCTCATCTCTGGCTTGCCTTTATTGGCCGGCTGGAGTGAACACTGACGAGGAACAGAGCTCCCACCTCTTTCTTGCCTTTATTGGCCGGCTTGAGTGGAGATTCGCAAGAGCAAACGTGCTCGGAGGAAGGAAGTATTCCAGTAAGATGCTGGTAGGGATCTTGACCGTACTTCCGGGATTGTCCTGATAGCCGTGGAATACCTCTCCACTCCTCAAGCACCTCAGGAAGTGTTGCCCCCCTTGTCGCTACGTCACTATGTGCTAGCGGCCGTCTCCGGGGGCCCATTATTGAGTGTGCAAGTCACCCCCTGCCATTTTATCCGTGTATAATACGAGTATATAACATTGGTCAGGCAGGGGACATAGTTCTTCCATAGTTCAAGTTACCCAATCCACTTTAGCCACCCAAACCCATAGCCCAATATGTTTTGTTTCCACGTACAACAATAGTCCTGTACCAACCGGGGGTTGTCCTTGGGTGCACTTGCATAGTGCATACAGGGATAATCAATCCTCGGTTGGTGCCTCCTCATCATTTAAAATTATCTAAGGGGCCTCTGCGAGTTGGCTTCGGCTCCTCGTACGCCTTCGAAAGGTCCGGGACCCCAGTGTCCCGAGAAATATCAAATAATAATAATAATAATATCCTGGGACATTTTCACACACGGTCATCTGGTCCCAAACTAAGCAGAGCTTGTACTATGGAAACCAGATAACTGATATACTACATATACTACTTTTTTTTTTTTGTAAATACATACTTATATAGATAATTACACCCAGACTCAGGACAAACAGACATATTCATGCACACAAATGTTTGTCCTGGATGGGAATCGAACCCACGACCTGCGGCGTGATAGGTGGTATCTTAACCAACCACGCCAACTGGCAATTTCGATCAATATCATAAAGATTATGTCAAAAATAAAAACCAGTTTTATAATAAAGCCCACCATATTAAATTTAGGTAGAATTTCATCAAATCATTTAGGTAGCCTCTGTCACCAGCACCATTATTACGAATCTATTGATACTCATTCATCACAATCGGTTGAGTAGTTTAGGCGCTACGGTAAATACAAACATACATACATACAACTGCTAAAATCATAACCCTACCGTTCCTTTTGGCTTTGCCGTATTCGGGTAAAAATAAATGGTTTATTAAATCTGCTTCGAAATAGTTATATTCTAAAAAGTCTCTTATTAGTGACAGGTAAAAACATGGATAAAAAAACAGACAGTAAAACAGTATCTAAAAAATAAATAACAACATTTATGTACAACAAGAGAATCTTTACTTATAATATTATAGTAAGTTATTTTAAGACTATTATTTTAATCAAAATTAAATATCTCTTAAAATTTTACAATTATTAATTTGTAGAATTTTACTAATAAAGTTGTTTTCATATCGTTTTATATGTATTAAAATCACATTAATTAACAAAATACTCTAAACACAACCATCAGGCGGTCCAGTCTCTTTGCAGAGAACTATTGACACAAACTGCAGTATTATTTCGGTTTGTGGCCTTTTTGTATTCAGTGAGCGAAATGTATTCAAAGTACCTACAATAAATAATTCTAGAAATAATTCGCAATTTCTAAATCCCGGAAGTTTATTATTTTATTATAAATATTTAATTCTAAGTGAAATAAATAATTTGCCATTTTTTATTTCCTGGGAAATTCCCAGGATTTAGAAATTGCGAATTTTTTTATAATTTTATTGTAAATATTTAATTTGTTATGAATGTATTCAAAGTACAATAAATAGTTGACAATTTCTTAAATCCTGAGATTTAATTGTCATGTTTATCATTTTGGGATTTTAAAGGAGGTATTATCCACTCTAGTTACTTCTTTCTTCCAAGTTTAGGTATTTACGCTCTATCTATTCCGATTTCTGATTATTAGTTCTCTCTGGACTCTTATTATTTTTATAAAAATGTATAGCAAATGGTGTTGCACCTTTCATATAAAAATTTGAGAATTCGTTAAACCAGTGTAAATAAAAAGAATCGAGGAAAAATGCTAAAAGATGAACTAAGTTTACCTGTAACACTTTCAGATACAGTGCCATCCCCTCCCGCAACGACAATAGCCTCTGTACCCTTCAACGTCTCCACCAGCTCCTTAGCATTCCCCTCGCTAGTTGTCTGTATTACATCCAGCTGCAACCCAGCTAAGTGCAGCAGTGGTTCACAGTATTTCTCAAAGTCCTGCTTTGCGCTCCTCTTATTCGCAACTGGGTTGAGTATGACAGTAACATGGGTAGGGTTTTGTAGCATATCAATTGTGCAATCTCCATATTTTGACGCTTCCTTGCAAGCTGCCCGCATAAGTAAATTAATGCTGAAAAGTGAGTATATACTGGATTTTAAAATCATGTTATTTATAGAGAACTATCACTGGGTGAATAGTAGGGATAACAAACGATTAAAAACTGCAAAAATGGCACTTACTCATATTTTTCTTTTGCTTTAATAGAGCCATAATAAAAGGCAATGGCTCCCAAAACTGACTTTTTCCAATTAGCTCTGATAATTGTGTGTAATTTTATAATTTTTTGCATATTTTAATTGATTTTTACGAATTTAAGGTTAGTAGTCAGCTGTTGTGCAGCTGTGAGCTGAGGCTGATAGATAAAAAATATATAAATTGTCACTGTCAGTGTCATAATTGTCATCTGATATTCGAAGTTTGAACATCGCGTTCGGGATAATGAAGCGTTCATGTCTATGGCGTTAATTGGACCTATAGTTCGTTCGCGTTAAGAATGCATTGAGTCATCAGTGCAACTGCAAGATAAAGGTGTATTCACAGAGTGGTGTTAAATTCAAACAAATTATATTTTAAAAGATTCAGTTTAATGAATTTATAAAAATACACTTAAAAGTTTAAAATCAAAATTAAATCATTAATATCATATTTTAATCACTATCACTAGTATCCTCGTTAGTATTTATAACAAAAGTATTTTCTGCAGCGAGTTCCATGACGTAATTAAATTCCACATGGTATTTTCTTCTTGTTAGACGCGGTCGCAGCATTTTTTCCATCGATTAGCGTCCGCTTTGCTTTTTAGCCAGTCTATTATTTGTTGTTTGTTCCAAGCGGTCGTTGGTATTTTCTCGAGTTTGGCAGAATGATATGGGAGCGTTGTCCATGACAACAATGCTTCCTGGTTCTAGCTTAGGAATTATGTTTTGAACCACTCAAGGAACCTGTCACCGTCCATCTCCTCATGATAACCTTTAGTTGATTTTCACTCGAAAAGTAACAAACCTCCTTCCACAAATCCTTTGTCGCTACCAATATGTAAAACAATTAACCTTTTTCCCTTTCCAGTAAGAACTTTTGGACCGGTAGATAAGCCGTTTTGAAAAGCATATCTCTTGTTTTTTATAGTTGTATCCAACCACATTTTTCATTTAACATGTCCGGCGTTTACCCACGTTTCGTCAAGGAAGTATATGGTTTTATTAGCTTTTCTGTATTCTTTGATTTGCCTAAGATATTTACGCCGCCACAAAACAATGTCTTCTTTTTCCATTAATAATGTTCTATTATCCTGTTTATTAAAGTCAAATCCCAGCTCATGCATTATTTTATGAAGTGTAGTAAGTTTAAACGTTGGAACATCTTCATCAGCTTCACAAATTGTCATAATTTTATTTAATGTCGGGTTGTTGTTATTTAAATATATTGAGTGTACTTTTCTCCTTATAGCACATTTGTCTAATTAATCCAATTTATCAATCATACACTTCAGGGCCCTTTTTTCACTGGCGATTTCAATGTAGAATACTATAAACTTTTCTCTCGGACACACTGCATGCAGCTGCCGTTTTTTGTACTATGCTGTCCACAGTCAAATTTAAATCACACTGTTTAAAATACTTAAAAACATTGTAAATTACTTTTCTTTCCCCACTATGAATTATCGAACCACTTTTATTTTCACGAATTGGAGATGTATTCATTTTTTTTTAAATTTAAATCAGTTAACACAAATGACACAACCGTTGTGTTCGAAGCAATGCCTTCAACTGTCATTGTGAACTTGACTTTGTAATTTGAAATGATTTGATTGGTTAGGGGGCGGGGCTAGGCCGACGGACAATGATGACTCACTGCATTCTTAACGCGAATGTACAGACGCCAGCACATCAAGCTACCACAATCTGTCAGATTTCTTTAATAGATTTTCGACTTTATTGCAAAAGCATTAGGTTCAAGGTTGACTGGGAAAATCTGACAGTTTCGGGTAGGTTGACCTGCTGGCGTCTGTACTATAGTTATGCAGAAAGCAGCAATATGGCACTTTTCCAAAAATTTGTTTTAAACACAGTCCTACTAATTTCGACATATAAGATTTTTTTCAAAAACAGCCATGCCGATATCTTAATTTATCATGGAGATATGAGCCGTCAAATGCAGCTTTGTCCATACAACCATAATGCAACCATCATCATTCTCCTGCCCTTGTCCCAATTTATTTGGGGTCGGCGCAACAGTGTGTTTTTCTTCCATTCTCTATTAGTCGTCATCTCGGTAGTCACTCCCTTTCTGGCCATATCATCTTTTACACAGTCCATCCATCGTTTCATTGGTCTTCCCTTACTCGTATAGCCCTCCACGTTCATACTCAACACTTTCCTGACGGCATTTTCCTCATTCCACCGCATTACATGACAACCGATTTCCACACAACTTTTCAGTCACCGGTGTCACTTTCAGACTTCCTCTTACATACTCATTTCTAATTCTATCCATTCGCGTAATACCACACATCCCTCTTAGCATTCTTATCTCGGCTGCATGCAATTGCCTTTCATTCATTCTTTTTATGGCCCAACATTCTGATCCATACAAGACAGCAGGTCTAACCATTGTTTTATAAATCTTCCCCTTGAATTCAAGGGGAATGCGGAAGTCGCAGATTGTTCCCGTGACCTGCCGCCATTTCAACCTTCCAGTGTTAATTCTGTGCTTAACAGTCCGGTCTACTTCACCATCGCTTTGCACAAGTGAACCAAGATACAGGAAGTCGGAACAGACAGGGAGAAGCGCGCCATCAATGCTATGGCTCCAGCACTGGAGAGACCGCCGAAATCGCAGAACATATACTCGGTCTTGGTTTTGCTGATTTTCAAGCCGACATTCTCCAGTTTCCGTTGCCATTTCTCCAATCTGCTCTGGATCTCAGGTCCATCTTCACCGACAAGAACGATGTCGTCGGCAAATAGCATGCACCAGGGTGCCTCTTCCTGTATGTCCGCCGTCAGAGCGTCCATAATGAACAGGAAGATGTAAGGACTTAAAGCCGACCCTTGGTGCAAGCCTACCGCCACACTGAACTAGTCGGTATTGCCAGCAGCCGACCGGAAGGAGGTACAAGATTGACTGTACATAGCACGAATTAACTCTATATACTTCCCGGGCAAACCTTTCTCTTTCAATGCCCACCACAAGACATCCCGAGGTACCCTATCATTTGCTTTTTCCAGATCAATGAACACCATGTGTTACCATGAGTTATTGTGTGTCTGTACTTCTCGCACAATTGGCGGAGTGCAAAAGTGGCGTCCACTGTTCCTCGACCTGGCATAAACCCAAACTGGTTTGGGGTAATCTCACTCACTTACACAACCATAATGCAACCATCGACAGAAAAATGCTTATAACTCTGTTTGTACTTTCCCGACATGGCTGCTTTCTGCATAACATGGTCCAATTATTATTTCTTGCAATGCTTCTTTACATGGGCATGAATGCACAATGCCAATGTCAGTTCTGCAAAAAACGTCAGACAGTACCGATTTATGCAGTTAGTGGATAACCACTAACCGATAAGCCTATACACCTTGTAGGTTCAGCGGTGCTGAGCAGAAAAAAAGCAAGTAAAATCAAGGATTTTGGGATATCGAAGACTTTGGATACAAATAAAACTCATTTATTTCAATTGATCCATTTACTTTTGAATTGTCTAAGGATAAGGAGTCGGTCATTCAATAAAAATGAAATTAATTGCCCATTCCAAAGCGTAGTAGGTTCTTAAGGTGAAAAACGGGCAAGCAACTTCATGCACACTCTTTTTGCACGAGTTTTACTCATCATTATGAACAACTTTTAATCAGCAGATTTTTTTTGCCATTTCAGGTTTGTTCCTATAGTAACAGTTGTTTATATTGATGAGTACAACACTACGTGGCAGTGCCCTAGCCAATAAAACAACTCTAACACCGCGCGCGCTTATTGGTCAAATCAAAAAGCGCGCGCTTCCCCGCTTCTTGTAACACACTTCCGTCCCTTTTTACGAAATCACTCCTACAGATTGCAAGAAAGTAAGAGGAAATATTATGTTAAACATCAAAAGCAGCGTGTATTGTTACAAAATATTAGTGCACGATGTGAAAAGATGTGCTGACCATCCCCAACTGGCGATGGTGCCCGTTCAAGAACATGACGCATGGCATGGATCAGCACCATAATAAAAATCATAGGGATACTAATCCTTTGCATACCCAAGTAACACGATTTGATGAAATGGGGGATTACCGATGGCTGATGTAAAGATACATGGGCATGAATGCACAATGCCTAAGTAGTACGTCAGCTCTGCAAAAAACTTACCGATGACTGCTTATTATGACTGACTTACTTCATACTTGCTAGTGTCCTCTGCACACCTGCTTTGTGACTTACGCGTCGCACCGGATATCATAATGACATGTCATGAACACCATTACATGGCCATGGTGAGCGCCACTATGCCACTCGAAAAGGCTGTTTTTCAACTGTGCAGTGAGCGTGCAGATATTTTATTTCAATAAATGATGCAGAATTTTTTTTTTACATTTTAGACTGCAGGTTTCGGTATAAATAATATTTTGATGTTTGTGTATTAGCAATTTGGGTACTAACACTAACAAAAATAGTTGTCTCTGTTGGATATGCCACTTTACATTTTCAGTCAGTGAAAATAAACTTTGTGTCTACAATATACAGTGTATTTTTGTTTTGGCTAAATATGTTGAGGTTTGGTTTTCAAGTAAAACCATAGACAAAACTCAAATTGATTTGTCAACTAAATATCTGTATGTATTTTCATTTTGTGATGTGTTAATGATATTTATTTAATTTCTTTAGTAATTCGTCATGAGTTCTGATAAAAAGGGAGTCGTCAAATTAACTGACGGCTGGGTGCTTTGCACATCTAAATCAAATCCGGGCAGAAAGTATTATTTTAATAAGAGGACAGGAAAATCGTCATGGACCCAACCACAGGTGAATTTCGTTTTTTTTTACAATTACATTATTATTACAAAACTGGTTTCTTAAATTAATTTTATGTTGCGTGAATTGATAATTTAGAGCATATTTCGATGTTAAACTTCACTTTTTGATTCTTATATTTCAAGGCTACAGAAAAGTCCGATAGGAAACACAAAAACAGGAAAGAGAAAGTAAACAGAGAAAAGAGCAAAAAAGAAGACGTACAGAAAAATAATTTAAAGAGGAAAAACGACAACCATGAGGGGCAACACTCTGCTAAGAAAAAACATAAAAAGGGTATGTTATGTTGTTTACATATTATTTCTTCATTTAGATGTAAATCTATATTCCAGAATGAAGAAAATCTATAAAGGGTAGCCGAGTTTCCTCTGCAACCCGGTGCATCTTCTAAAAGTGCTTGACTATTGCTTGCTTGGTTTTTGAGGACCCCTCTTGATAGTAATTCAGTTGACTTTTAAGCTAAATTCTTCCTTAAAGAAGTGGTCAGAAACATGAACCAGTAGTCACTATTGAATGGATAAATTCCATAAACCTCAGAAACAAAAAATCAATCAATCTGCCTAGCCTTTTCCCAACTATGTTGGGGTCGGCTTCCAGTCTAACCGGATGCAGCTGAATACCAGTATTTTACATGGAGCGACTGCCTATCTGACCTCCACACCCCAGGTACTGGGTAATACAATACCCCTTGGTAAGACTGGTTGTTAAAGATCCATGAATGACAGCTAGGTCCAACGGCTTAACGTGGTTTCCGAGGCACTAAGTCTTGACTGTATACTTTTAGGCATTTAATAGCTATTGTTTAACAGCCCTTTAGCATGGACCACTCCTTACAAACTGCTGGTCATCAACACAATTAATGGGCAATGCCATTCTCCTCTTCTCAATCGCTCTCTCACTGCTGCGAATCATGACTCCATTTCAAATTGTCGACAGTCTCCCTCCAACTATTACAATATTTATATATAACTCATGAACAAAGTCTTTTTATTATTATAATATATCAGACTAAGAAAGTGGTACGGACATAATTATGTTGAGTGCACTATACACTATTCTAAGTTTTAGAATACGTAGTCTGGTCATAAGTTTTGTCACATATGGAAAGTTAAATAACTGACACAATGAGTTATACACTACAACCATTTATACATCAAATGAAAGGATATAAAATACAGATTAACACCACATTAAAATTATTCGAAATGTCCTCCTCTTGCTTCGATACAAGCCTTCAATCTGCAATCAATCGAAGCATGCACGACGTTCATGTCAATATCGGCGTCTGCTTTAATCAGGGATGCTTTAAGTGACTCGCAAGTTACGATGGGGTTTAACGCAGACCTTCTCCTCTAAGTGCTGCCATATTTTGTAATCCAAAGGATTCAAGTCTGGACTGGATGAGGGCCAATCCTCATGCATGATAAAGTTGATTCCACGGGTTGTGAGCCAGTTTTGGGTACTTTTCGCCTTATGAGCCGGCGCAGAATCCTGCTGGAATACCCAGTGCTTGTTTTCGAAAATTGTTTGTGAAAGAAGTTCCACAATGTTTGTTAGGACTGTGTTTTGATATACAAGGGCACTGGTTTTACTCCTTTTTCACAAAAAACACCTCTGTTGGATCCAAATAGGACACCCCAAGCCAAACCATGAATGCCGAAGGGTGATGACCACGCTGACACGTGGCACACGTCTGCTCGCTTCTTCACTAGTGTGCATACACTTTATCATTTTGTTTGTTGAAACTGGATAGTTTCAACATTAAAAATTTTTTCGTCTGAAAAAAGTATTTCGCGGTATTTTTTTCCCGCGTAACGCCTTGACAAAACCCGGCTTATTTCGAGTCTGATTTTCTTCAGCTGTGCGTTAAGTAGATGTGCTGTTTTTTTTTTTTTTCTATAAGCACGCAGTCCTAGGTCTTCATTTAACATCCTTTTCCAGTTCTGCTTAGTCCCATCTGCAGAGCCAACATTTTTGCTTGCGGACAGGATTTCGTTGGATTCGCGCCTTCACTGCTTTGATGACCGCTGCAGTCCGAACAGTACGAGGTCAACCGCTCCTTTGTTTATCTTCTAATCTTGAATCTTCCGTGAATCGTTTGATAGTACGATAAATAAATCTCAGTGGAATTTTCAAATTTTTCAGTAGTTTGAAAATCTCAGTTGGCGCGTAACCGCAACGATGCAATGCAATTACTGCGATTCTGTCTCCTTTGCGCGTCCACTTCATTTTAGAAAATGGACAAAATTCCCGAAACCCTTTGTTTTTATTTTCTTTAAATATTGAAATTTCGTATGCCCATAATATTTTCCTCGGCTTGCATTCTAAATTCGAAATTTTACCTATACGACAGAACTTATGACCCGACTACGTAATTATCACATAAAAATTTTAAGCAAAAAAAAAAAGTATTACGATCGGTGGTGTGGTGGAGTGTGATGATGATTGGTAGCTCCAGTTCAGATATTTGATCTAACCCTGTATTGGGCTTCGGCCGGTAAAGGATTTCGATGCAGCTCCGGCAGCTAAAATAGCGTGGGGGCGCTTGAGATAAGCCCCCTTCACCCCCCACAGTGACAGACTCCTCAAATTCAGGCGACTTCATATAAAACCCAACCCGGCTTTTGCCCCCTATCTTTCCTGTCGCCATTAGAAGTTCCATGTTGTTGGTACCTCTGCAGGTATTGTGGCCGAAGTATCTCATTGCCATTACCACCATACTTATCAAATGGATGGTTATTCACTGCAAGTTACACAAAAGGCCGTTCAAATACTATTTTTAATTTTTATAACATAATAATATACATAATATCCAGGCGCTTCAACCAGCCATCAACGTCTCGGCCCAACGACTGTCGGATCAGGTGCGGGTTATCCAACGGAATCAAAGATTGGACGACGCCGCGGTTAATAGGCTGCGCTCAGAGGTACTGAGCAACCCTATCGTCCCTGTCCAGTCACAGACCGCGGTGCAACCTCTAGTAAGCTACATAATCCAACCGCGGTCTTATGTTAATGATGAGGAGGGGGGCGATGAGGTTGTTACGGTAAGTAGCCAGTGTAACGACCGATTGAGGAGCGCGCTGGAGGATGCGATTCGGGAGTTTAGAACTGCCCCCGTCCAACTTAGACTTCGTTTACCTCGCTTGCCTATGCACAGAACGAATAGGGAGTTGGTGTGTGCCTTGGATTCGCTGCTTGGTTCTTATTTTGAAAGAAGCGAAGATCTCGTAGATACGCACGCGATCTTGTATTGCGCGGCTATTGCGGCGTGTCGTGTAGCCTATGTCACATTCCCAAATTGTGACATAGCTACAGGACCAAAACCCGCCGTTCCAGCCTGGCAGTGCAGAATCGAGCGGCGTATCGAGGGGACCAGGGTGCTCATCGGCAAACTATACTGCTTCAGGGAGGGCAATACTCGCCCTAGAGTGCTCCGCTTTGAGAGACGGGCGTTCTCGGGGACTGGAATCAGCCCTCAAGAATATATGTTCCGTGTCACAGAGCGCATTGACTTCCTGAAGCAGAAGGTCTGTGCATGGGCAAGCCGTATCCGTAGGTATAAGCGACGGGTTGAGCGGTATACCCAGAATCGCATATTCCAGCGTGATCAAAGGTGGGTGTATAGAGCATGGGAGCGACCTGAACAAAATGTGGCAGACGTATGTCGCCCGGATGATGATGCCACTAGCATATTCTGGCGCAAAATCTGGTCGGTGCTCGTCTGCCATACTGAGGCTGAATGGATGCGCGATGTTGAGCGCGTGTGTGACGCCATACCGGAGATGGAGGAAGTAATAATTACTTCCTCCGATGTAGCCAGTGCAGCCCGTCCGATATAGAACTGGAAATCGCCGGGACCGGACGGACTGCACAATTTTCGGCTTAAATGGCTGCAATGTTCACACGCGTGCTTGGCATCGCAATTCCAGTCGGCCTTAGAGTCGGGGTCGCTGCCACAGTTCTTTACAACAGGAGCTACCCACCTGCTCCATAAGTCAGGTGACGCCACGGAACCTAAAAATTATAGGCCGATCACTTGTTTGCGGTCGGCGGTCTATAAACTTCTTACATCCATTTTGAGAGTGAAAATGAATTCTCATTTAGAAAGGAATTGTATTATGTCTGCCCCTCAAAATGGATGTAGGAATGGGTCCCGCGGCACCAAGGAGCTACTACTCATTGACAAGGCCATAAGCCAACAGGTCCGTCGATCCCGAAAGGATTTGTCGATATGTTGAATAGACTATAAGAAGGCCTATGATTCGGTGCCCCATACATAGCTCTTGAGGGTGTTATTGTACAAAATTGATACAACTCTGAGCACCTTCTTGACGACGTGTATGGGGCAGTGAAGGACGGTCCTTCGCTATCCAGGATGTCGACAAATTCGGGGGAGTGACGAACCTATTAGGATTTAGCGGAGAATATTCCAGGGCGACAGTCGTGAGTCCACTGTGGTTTTGTTTACCTTGAACCCTCTTAGCACTCTGCTGGAGGGTACAGGGCTGGCCTATCCTTTGCGGAGAGGGGGTCAGGTAATATCCCACCTGCTTTATATGGATGATTTGAAACTGTTTGCCACCAACAAATTGCGACTGCTGGAGTCACTAAAAATAGCTAAAACTTTTAATGATTCCATCAGGATGGAATTTGGTGTAGATAAATGTGCAGTCATGCATGTAAGGCGGGGCGGGATTGTGGAATCTGAGGGACTACAACTCTCAGATTCTATAAACCTGAGATCACTCTCCGTAACTGATACCTACAAATACCTGGGTATGTCAGAGGGGTTAGGCATTAACGGTCCTGACATGAAACAATCGCTGCAGGAGCACTTCTTCGGTCGCCTGAAAAATGTACTTAATCGTTCTTTGTCAGGCGGCAACAAGGTGCGCGCCATTAACGGTTGGGTCATGCCGGTCCTGATGTACTCCTTTGGCATACTCAAGTGGACCCAGACGGAACTAGACGCCCTGGATAGGAGAGTCCGGTCACTGCTGACCACATACCGGATGCATCACCCACGTTCGTCTTTCATGAGGCTGTACATTCCGCGGAAGTGCGGGGGTCGAGGTTTTTTAAATGCTAAGACCCTCCACAACAGCGAGGTGTGCAGTCTCAGAGTATATTTTCTCAAAGCTGACGTGGGTATGCACCGAGATGTGGTTGCAGTGGACAAGGGACTCACCCCGTTGTCCTTGGCTAAAGAGAACTGGCGCAAACCTCTGGTGCTTAGTACCAACGACCGCTAGGAAGTATGGCAAAGCTAGGAGCTCCACGGGATGCTTTTTCCAGGACCTTCATGGGCCCGACGAAGATTTCTTAGCGTCCGTGGCCTGGCTACGCTTCGGTGACCTCTTTAGGGAAACCGAAGGTTCTGTCTGTGTGATTATGGATGAAGTTATGCTAACGAATAATTATCGGAAGTATATAATTAAAGACGGGACGATCGACATATGTCGGGCATGCCATTGTCCCGGTGAGTCTATCAGACATATTACTTCTGGGTGTTCTCGTTTAGCTAACGGCGAGTATTTGCACAGGCATAACCGAGTGGCCAGGATTATCCATCAGTAACTTGCTGTGAAATACGGCCTTGTGTACTCTGAGGTACCGTATTACAGGTATGTGCCCGACCCAGTTCTCGAGAATGACCATGTCACGTTATTCTGGGATCGATCTATTATCACTGACAGGACTATTGTAGCCAATAAGCCTGATATAGTGGTAATAGATCGATCAGTGCGCCGCACAATGATAATCGATGTCACTATCCCGCATGACGAGAACCTCGTGAAGGCTGAGAAGGAGAGACAATTGAAGTATCTCGACTTAGCTCACGAGGTTGTCGCTATGTGGAATGTGGACTCGATAATCATTGTGCCGATAGTCGTTGCGGTCAATGGCCATATCGCTAAGAGCCTCGACCAACATCTCAATAGGTTCTCGTTGGGTGGCTGGCCGAAGGGCCTGATTCAAAAGCCAGTCCTCCTAGATACGGCGCGTATTGTGAGGAGGTTCCTGTCTCTGGGGCCTGCTCCCGCTACCTTACTTTTATTCTAATATTTAAAAATATAATTTATATGTAAATAAGTTAAATAAAGTAAATAATGTAATAATGTATCTGGTATGCAATTTTTCACTTTCTTGTCATTTTATGTGCATTGCAAATGAAATAACAGGTTTATACCTGTGTGACAATTAAATATTCAAGCACAGCTGAGAATAGCAAGTATACCGCGTGGCAGGGACATCAACACACAACCTGCTACCGTGGACTCAGTACATGACTATGGACTCACATTGCATTAAATGATCCCCAAAGATAGAAGCTATTGCAATAGCTCTTTATAAATAAACATACAACATTATTTTTTAAGTCCCATAATTTTAAGGCTCTTCGTTTAAAGCAACTTAGGGTAGTTTCGTAGTAACAATAATAATTCAATTAACACTTCCAATATTTATATAGAAAGTGCCACACCATCTAAGCAGAAACCTAAAACTGAGTCACCGCAGAAACCTGCTCCACCTTCAAAAGACACACCTGAGAAACAGACACCAGCTAAAAATGCAGCAAATCAAAGACTTTCACAGCTGAGGACACGGTTATCAGCTGAGGCTCAGGATGATAGCAGCAACAGCAATGACAAAACCAGTTCACCGGTCAAACCAAAACAGAAAATCAGCCCCAAACCTGCCACGACAGAGACGAAGACGACTAGAACAGAAAACAAGAGTCCAACGGTGATTGAGAACAGATGTGCAACCTCTCAGTCACCAAGCAGTGACAGCCTACAATCAATGCCTTCACCGTCTCAGTTCTTTGCGGCAAACAAAATAATCTCCTCAATGAAGGCTCAACTGCCTGAAGAATACTGTGATAAAACAAAACCAAAAGACACATTCGCGGATATTGAGCATGGTATATGCAATCAGACTTCTGAATATCCGTACATGAAGCATCCTGCTACACCGCCTCAGTTTTCTGAGGCTAGTAAACTTGTGTCCGCTATTAAATCTAAATTGACTAAAGTGGCCATTAAGGAAGCGAATCTGAAGACTTTTGCATGCGCAAGTGACAGGATGCAGGCATTACGGGCTAGTTTGGGGAGTGACGTGATGGAAACTGAGAGTGAACCCATAGTATTAAGTAATAGTGTAAGCAAAGAAATCCTTAAGTGTGCGACTGAAGCCATGGATGTGGATTGTAAGGAGGTTTGTTATCTATTGCTTCTTTTTTATCTTTTACTACTAAGTTACATTCTTGTTGGAATCTAATAGGTGACTAACCCCTGGTTGCTAAGAACTTATTTAATTTAATCAGTTTCAAATTGATTAATTAATAATCAAGTTGTACAAGAACAGATTGGATGGTGACCCCCAAACTAGACATATGCCTGTATCTTGGGGGTCGAAAATGCGACATTTTCAGAGTTAAGGGTAGAACTTACATGATTATTGCATTACAGGTGAATATAAAAATAATAAGTCAAAATAAAACACTTATGTATACATTGCACAATAAAATTATCAGTGTGAGATCAATAAAATAAAATAAAAATTAAATAATAATATCGAATATTACGTAATAAATCAACAAAAGTCTAATCAATTATCATGAAATCAAACAAAAAATTAAGTGTAGAGTGTAGGTGAGTATGTGATAGATAGTGTAAGTGTATTTGGGTGTGTGTGTGTGTGATGTGAACATGAGTTAAGGAGTTATACTTAGTCTGTGTGAAAGTTGTCAATTTTGTTGTTTGGAAATGAGATTATCTCAAGTAGCTGTTATTTCAAACAACCAACATAGCAGTTCAGTTGATTTATTGTTTACAAGGTTCTCTTTAGTGACTTTTATTTTTGGGAAATGAGCCAGTGTTGACTAGTCTGCCAGTGTCACGTTGAGACGGCAGTTCAGAGAACAGTGAACATACAGACATGACCTTAGATCTAAATATATAGACCAATTTGTGGGTAGTAATTTTAAATGGCTGATTATTAACTAGATAGAATATGGTACAATTTGTTGATGGTATTTAGAGCAGTCTCTATGCATATAATCGTACAAAGAAAGATTTTCCATGTAGTTTCAACAATGAATGACACTTCATGAATATCAAAGAAAACATTCCCTATAGAAATGTTATGGCATTCTGTTGATGATGCTAGATTACAAATATTTCCTTTAGTCCAAAGGCGGACTTTCCATAAAGCCGACTAGGCCCAAGCCAGATATTAGGGGTGGCTAACCTAAGCCTGCGGCTAGCAATATTTCAGTACAGTAAATAATGGAGTGAAGAAGGCTAATTAAATAAATAAATAGTAATGCAAACACAAACATAAAACTTCTAAACAACGAAATAAATATTTTTTTAATAAATCGAACGTAATGTTGATTTTGGCTATACATTTTAAGCAGCAAAGTCAGGGGTCGTGCAGCTACTAAACGGCCTACGGACTGCTAGCCCGCCCCTGCCTGTTGTGAATGAAATAAACATGCATTTCTGAAACAAACCATTGAATGAAGGTTGGCGACGTCTCTGCACATTGGTTGTTTTGCTACGTATTGCGGGTTCGATTCCCGGAACAAATATTTTGAAGGCCTGTAGTTTCGGGTCAGTGCATGAGATTTGTGTATGTTATTTTAGTGAAGAAGTCATTATCAGCTATGTATCCCCTGTACATTAACACATTCACTGCTGAATTATTTGGCGAACTTGCTCCAAGTGCTGCTTTATGATATACTAAACCCTGTGCGGCGAACACTCATGCGCGCCCAAAATATACTTCGTGTGGTGCTATGAGCGCGCAGGCGCGATTGAAGAAACTCTACCCAGTGCGGCTGGGCACATATGTGCGCCGTTACAAACTTATCCCAAGTGCGGCGAGACGCCTAGGTGTGTTTGAAAAATTTCCCATTTTTTATGAGTCATAAAACAATTACGCCAAGAACAATAGAGATGCACAAAAAACCCACAGGTGCGGCGCGCCGCATTCGAAGGAAGTACATAAATTGTATGGACACGCATATGCGCCGGTAGCACATGGTAAACGTTCGAAAATCGCACATGCGTGTCTGCCGCACAGAACGTGTTAAAACATTATAGTAATTTTTTTCTCCGACTGTGGTGGAGCCCAAAAGTATCTTCTAAATTAGGGACCCTGTAATAATCATTTATCTTTTTTCTTTCAGATAAAGCAAGTGGCACCTATAGCGAACTGTACAAAATATAACATTAATAGCGACTTGGTTTTAGTTGTGGATACGAATATTTTTATACACGAGTTGGACATGATAAAGAATGTGATCAACTCTAATATTAAAGGTAATTATGAATTAATTTAGTATTACATGTAAGGATATTTCGATGATCTAGTCACTAGAGTCTTAAAAGGTTTACGTCAAGTGGGTAGTCGGCAGTATATCCCTAATGAAAAGTAACTAAATAGTGCTATATTGTAGACATTGGAAAGCTATTATAAAAATTCACATCTGCAAACTAATGGCATGAACATTTCCCAGGGATAAAGTTAAAACACGAATTTGTCTATTTCTCTGACACAAAAAAAATCCCTTGGAAGCCCCAAGAGCATCAAAGCGTTTTTGTAGGAAAGCAATTTTATTTGTTCTTTCTTTCGACCTTGAACTGCAGTCTCGTGATAAGCCCTTCGTCGTTAGAACACCCTGATCGATATTACATCGATCGATTTGTTGAATAAATAATAGACAGCTAGCACTAGGCCCCACTACTCTAATGAGCGTGGGTGCATTGCATTCATTTAAACTTATGTATGTTACTTTATTTTAAAACTCGATTATGTAGGTCACAATGTAGGCACAGAATGTTCACTTTAGCCTTATATTTTTTCCACGCCTAAAATGTGGTCCTCATTTAGTATATACAGGGTTATTGGTAATATGTCGATCCATTAAGGGGATGTAGGAGAGGTTATTTGTGTGTTACGAAATATACATTTCCAACCTCAAATTTCCGCTACTGAAAAAAAGAACGGTGTCGAAATATTTCGGTAACCCTTATTTAACGGAATGACGTCATACCGAAAGGAGATGTTTCAAAATGGGCCAGGTCTGTGTACACTACCTCAAAAAACCGAGAAAAAATGAAATAAAATTACTCGAAAATGGTTGATATTTATATAGGCATAGGGGTCATAAGGTGTCATTTGGTTGCAAATGAGCTCTCCTACACCCCCTTAATGGATCGCCGACATTTTTACCAATAATCTTGTATATATACCGATATACAAGGTATATACCAATAACATTTATATTCGCATAATTCGTCAAAATGAACAGCTGATTTTTTTCGCGATTTCAGGTTTGGTCCCATAGTAAAAGTTGTTCATAATAATGAGTACAATGACCCCTTAAGAGGTTGCTGGTGTTTTACAAATAACCCTGTATATTGTGGCTTTTATTGAGATGACGAATAATAGAAAAGTATGGGATAAAAAGACATGTTGCGCCGACCCCAAATCAATTGGAATATGGACGGGAGAATGATCCCCAAACCCCCAATTTGAATTTTTTTTATGTTTGTGTTCTTTCTTTGCGTCATGTTTATCGCAAATAAACTTTTTTTTTATGGCGTTTGTTGAGGTTCGTATCGTTCAGATTCAGATTTATTTATTTGCCATCAATGTAGGTACAAGTTTAAGATGATACAAATAGCTGAAGGTTACCGCTACATTCTACCTTACGGCATGCAAATTCACAGAAACTAATACATTACATACAATACTATTAGAAATTAACAACTAACATGTCATTCTGATTAACACAAACAGACATAAAAAAAGGAAATAATAATAAAGTAATAATAATCAACACATAGTCAATTGCACATAAATGAATCTTGTCAATAAAATGAATTTCATTGGAATTATAATTAAGTGAAATATTATTTTACAAACATAATGTCATTTACAAATTTTATTGTCAAATGTTTTTATCATTTAAAAAGTCATTGATGCAATAATATGCGGGTTATCCCAGAGAACATTGCATGATACTTAATCAGGCTCATGTCCTGATAAAGCTGGTGTTAACAAACAGAAGAAATTAATTACGTTGAATGCCTCATTACAGTACGTCATAGCTATAGATCACCTGTGGTACTTGAAGCGATGAGGCTCACATTCGGGGATCATAACACGCTCGTCGTATCTCTGAAATCTAAATATAAACAAATTGATAAATTCCAATACCGGTCGGACTGATCACCATGAAAGTTGGCACATATTTATAATTATGTATTTTTCTATTGAGAAGGTTTTTAAAGGCTTTTTTTTCGACCTCCACGCGGGTGAAGCCGCGGACAAAAGCTAGTATGATATAAAAAAATGCCGGAGTAAACACTGTCCTACTTCAGTGCAAAGTTGGTCCTTTTGGGTAATTAAATGCAGACACTACTAACAGGCCTGCTAGACGATTGTCCGGCTGCTAAGCATGTGTTTAGGGGGCGTTCATTAATTACGTTAGGCGTTTTGGGGGGTGGATGTCGAGCCCTTTCACACCCAATCTCACGTTGGGGAGAGGGGATATCGGTCTGCCGATATCACGTAATTTTCTTTCGCATGAAACAGTGTAAAAATGCGAGAGAAGTGGGTAATTTTTTTTTATTATTAATTATTATAGAAAATTATTAACCAAATTTTGTTTATTTAAATAAATCTAACGCAATCACATATTATTTATTTACTCTAAAAATACGCATTTTGATAAACCCAAACCAAATCTGAACGACATTTCACCAAGAGGGTTGGGTTCGAAAAATCGTCAAAATACGCCTGTGAATCTGTGATACGTTATAGAGTGCAATTTTATCAGCATGTATGATAACACCTGCTCTTTATCAGGTTACGCAGAACAGCCAACACTGCTGGTTCCTTGGCGGGTAGTCAATGAGCTAGACCGATTGAAAGACAACAACAACGGCGCGATATGGAAGCGAGCTAAAGCAGCGATGGACTACCTATACAAGTCCTTACCTGAGAATAGCAGGATACGAGGTAACTTTTCACCTTATTAACAGCGCACCGAGATTTTCATATACACAAACACGTTTTTATAACCGTTGTTTGAATAAACGACTTGCCTTATAATTTAATAAGATCACCATATTTTACTGGATTGAGGTTCACTTCCCGTGTAACGGAAAAAAGGTTATCAAAAATGGTAAAAAAAATGGTCATTGAATCCATTCTTATAATAATAGTTTTCTATAAAAAAAAAAACCCGGCCAGGTGCGTGCCGGACCACGCACAATAAAGGGTTCCGTAGGAAAAGAATTTATGTCAAAAACAAACTTAACATTGTAGTTGAAAACATGTTCTCCCATACATTGATAGACCGCCACGGTCTTCTCCAACTGCAAATTTAAGTTGTCATTCATGCGTCATATTTTGATACTCGCTAGTAAATCAAAACCTATTTTGACTACCATATATGGTTGACCTAGAATCATGAAAGGACAATGCTCATGGATGTTGTCATCAAAATCCAACTTTGTTTATTATAGACTACACTTATCATATTAACTTCTACAAAAGTTCTTTTCCTAACAACATCCGGGTTTCGGAGTTATTTTATAAAATCGAAAATGACCTAAAAACTAGGAAAGTACCTATATTTTATTCGACGCTATCAATGACGTATTTTATATGGACACGTCACACACGATCGAACATTATTGCTCTAAAAAACAGCGTAATTCGCTAATATTAGTAAGAATTACGAATGATCAAAAATTAACAATTGACATATCGGTTTTGCCGCGTAACTAACGGCGTCAATCGCTCGACCCCACTACTAGACATATTGGCACAATGAAATACACAGAAATAAGTTCACAAAATATAAACAAGTTCTACTTCTCAACACACAATAAAATAATTAATGATAACCTCAACTCTCACAAACACGGACGGTAGCGCAAATCATAGATAATACATGATCTCTCAGGATTTAGGGATGTGATCGATAAATCAAAATGTTTAGTAAGAAAAACGATTTTGTGTCAATTAGCAATACTAAATCGATTTGGTATACTGATTTTACTTAATTGTTACTGTTATTAAACAAAAAGAAAGCAAAGCTTACGTTAACGTTAAGCAAACGTTATTTATTATACAAAGAAATAGACTCAAGCACTGGTGGTATTAATAGGTGACAGCGCACAGACCGTGGCGCCACCCCCTTCGCCTCACCTTTTTTGTGTATGGTATAGCAATAATCAATTAAACTAAATAAATAAACACTGGCAATGGTTTACAAATATTATTGCCAGTGTAGGAAAAATATTCGGCATTGATTTAGTTTCATTTCGATACCTCTAGGCTTTGAAAATGTATGGACCTTGGGCCAGGTACTTATGTGTACACTATACATAAAAATAGGGAAATACATTTAAAACGGTTCTCAACTGTCCAATTACTTTAAAATGGCTTTGTTTGCTGGTAAACCACAATTAATTACACTTGAAATTGCAACACACAACAAAAACCCGTCATGGCGGTTAGCTGTCATTTTGATTGATTAGTCACGTTTGACATGTTTAATACTCAAGAAGAGGACTGAAGTGACACTGTTGTGACAGCTGACAGTCCACTTTCTATGATCAATGGTCGATCTATGGTTAACTGTCATTATTTTTAAATATAATTGATAAATATCAATTCCCTACCAACAGCATACATTTAAATAAATTATCTGTATTTTTAGCGAATTCTAGGGAGTTTTCTCTTTTTTTTTGAGGTAGTGTACACAGACCTGGCCCATTTTGAAACATCTCCTTTGCAGTTGGAGAAGACCGTGACGTATATCAATGTATGGCAGAACATGTTTTTCAACTACAATGTTAAGTTTTTTTTTGGGATAAATGCTTTTCAACTACGGAACCCTTCATTGTTGGTCCGACACGCACTTGGCCGTTTTTTTTTTAAATAGAAAACTTATAAATAAGAATGGATGACCATTTTTTAACATTTTTGAAAACTTTATTCTGTTACACGGGAAGGGGGTAAAATATGGTGATCTTATTAAATTATAAGGCTAGTGTTTATTGCGGTTTCACTCGCATTCTAGAGGAACTACTCTACTTTGTGTAACTGGATAAAGAAATATCTTAAATACATATTTGTTAATCCAGAGGATTTATGGTTTACTTATGTGTTTCACATTTGATTCAAATCTGTTAATCAGTTTATTTAAAGTAATGTAGTAATGCGGCAAAAGAGTGGAACTCACTACCTGCGCGTGTGTTCCTCAACGCTTACAACCCGAATCTCTTCAGAGTGAACAGGCTTCTTCTGGGTAAGCTCACTCCATCGTAGACTTTGTCTCTGTCACCTCTGACCTAGACTATAGTCAAGAGTAGCGTTGAAAATGCCGAAAAAATCAATTTGTTTTTTTCACCTGCGCACATAGGGGTATTTCGTCGATCTACGCGGTCAAAATTATTTCTTAAGTCTTTATTATCTTGAATAGCGTTCTCAACTTTTTTGTGGCATATTAGGTTATATAAAATGAAAAAAATGTATAAAAATCGATCATATGGACTAATTTTTATTACGAGGAATACTAAAATATACCGAATTAATAAAATTTAACATAAAACAATAATGTTTTGACCACGAGTGTTATCATTATTCATCCGAAGACTCTTTCTCTTCCTCTGTAGGCTCCTCTACGTCTTCTGTAGACTCCTCCGTAGAATCCGAGTCATCACTAATTGGATTTGGGTCAGCTGGTATCAACATTTCCAAGGCTTCTCTTGAAAATGGATTCATCTTCTTTTTTCGTGTTGGCCTCAAGCTGCTCACCAGGGGGTCAGAGCTTAGAAGGAGTCTGTTTAAGACATCACGGTTGCATAATTCCCTGGAGAATTTACGTGCAAAGTTCTGTCGATACTGCCTGAAATGCTTATTGCGTGCTTCACCAGCTTCCTCAGTTAGCAGGCCGATAGGTAGCAATGCGTGTTGTATCACAGTTGCACCATGGACGAGGATCTTGTGCAATGTAGGGCTCATCGGATGCCATGGATACATTTCGACGTACAGCCTTGCAGTCTGTATTCCATACTCGGCAAACTTATTTAAGTCGATCTTGTGACCACTTGAAATGACTTCTAAAATAACTTTCAGTCTGTAAATCAAGTTATAGTCAACTCCAGTTATTTCAGCTGCTAGCTTAGGATTGGAAAAAAAACGTCTGCTAGTATTTCCGTCGTTTGTGTTTCCGAAACCTGTTTTCGGAACATCTACTATCAGTCCTGTTTCATTTCTAAATTTTTCTTGTATCTCTGCCTTTCTTTGTTTCACTATTGCTTTGTCATTCTCTGATCTGAGTTGCCATTTTTGCACTGGAAGTTTATATGATAGATGCAATATGCTTTCTAGGAATCGGATTCTTGCATGCAATACAGAAAGACCAAAGGATAGTGCATCTGTATCCACATCATACTTGATAGTTAAGTCATTGAACTTCTTCGAAGTTGCCCCACAAATATAACATCTCATTGTAGAAGATGTTCCTGTTGCAGCATTGCAAACCTTGGCATCTATCATGGTAAGCGTCATTGTGTGTTTCACTGAAAATGTTTTTTTCTCCCTGAATGTATTCGGTATTTTGTAGTAACTTTATGGCATTTTCTAAGTAGTCGATTTCTGCATTTGTGATGTCAACAGACTCTTTTACAAATCTAATACGCATAGGACGACAGTATCTCGGCGAAGATGGAGTCGGATTAAGCCAGACTACTTTGTTTTCTTTTGTACCACAAACCAATTTCAGAGGGGCAAAGCAACTTTGAAAATATAAGCGTCTGAAGCATCATCAGTTTGCATCTTTTGCTTGTATTGTGTTTGCTGGGAGCCATCGCAACCCCACTTGCAAATCAACTCTAAACTGTTCCATTCTTTTGGACTTAAACCCTCTAAAATGTCTTCTAAATATATCAATAATCTTTTAACCGTATGATTCATCAAGTCTTGTAATTGAGTTTCGGCGCTTGTTTCTGTCACTTGAAACGATTCGTTGGGTGGATAGCAGTCTTGCTTTGCTCTTTGAAGTATGCAGTAGCTCGGATACTTCTTTCTCATAGTGCTTCTAATAATCTCGTATTGTCTTCTGATAAGATCAGCCTCAATAAATATAGAAAGCGCTTTTGATGGTGATAATTTGCTTTCATCTCCTTTCATAGACTCTGAATACACTTTTTTGTATCTTGTAGCTCGCTTCGGAGACTTTATTATTTCTTTGAGTTGCCAGAAGTTCGTAATGTTGACTGAGCAGCATGCAACAACACATCCTCATTTATTGCACTTCGTAGTTCTTTAGTTTTTCGCCTCTTAGTTCTTTCACTCGATTCTACAAATGGTTTTTTTGGTCGACCTGTTAAAAGGTTTTGCTGTATTTTCGGTATAGAGAATGTTCCTTGTAAACAGTTCAAGTTCTTTTTTAGAAATACATCTTCTTTTTTGTGTGCTTTTAACCATCTCTGTTTAAATTCTGATTTAATATATGAAAATTGGTTCTTTACGTCCTTCGTTTGGTTTTCTGTATAGTTTTCACAAGATAACATGTCTCTTTCAAGATACTCTAATTTTTCTTCAACATTTGGTAAGATCTGCTGTTGCATTTTGAAAAATAACTCTCTCCGAGTCCATACTCTTAGGTTAGAGCTACCTGGTGATGCTAGAGTAAACCAAAACCTGTTTTAAAATTAATAACGAAAAATCCTTTATTTGACTTTATCTAGTTGAGGGACCCTAAATAAGAAAAGTCACGGGTATCCGCGGCCAATTTTAATATAGTTGATTAGTTAAAACTATATCATACCTATTACAATAACAAAAAAAACCGGGACGCACCCTGAAGTACAACTAATATCATCGCAATTGTAAAAACGTGCTTAGATACTGTTCAGTGGGACACAATTTTAATGCACTAAAATTATCTTTAAAATTACAGTAAAATAATTCCAAATTATGAATTATTAATTCGTCCTTGCCTGTATTATCAAGATCCATAGTATTTTTCTTGATATAATCGCTTAATGAACAATGTGACACTGACAAACTGTCTGATTATTCAAACAATGCCGAAAAAATTACGTGCACCAAAGAGAACGATCAAGTTTAGACAAGTGCTGGCGCGCCTAACGGTGCCGAGAGGTGGGGGAACCGGCTGTATAATATTCCACGACTCTTCAACTTGGTCGTGTAGCAATTGTGTGTTACCAGCGCTAGTTTTACAAAATTGACTTTTGGCCGCGTAGATCGACGAAATACCCCTATGTGCTGCGTCTGTGTTCCTCAACGCTTACAACCCGAATCTCTTCAGAGTGAACAGGCTTCTTCTGGGTAAGCTTAATCCATCGTAGACTTTGTCTCTGTCACCTCTGACCTAGACTATAGTCGAGAGTAGCGTTGAAAATGCCGAAAAAATCAATTTGTTTTTTTCACCTGCGTCTGTGTTCCTCAACGCTTACAACCCGAATCTCTTCAGAGTGAACAGGCTTCTTCTGGGTAAGCTCACTCCATCGTAGACTTTGTCTCTGTCACCTCTGACCTAGACTATAAAAATCACGGAAAAAACAAATTTCGACCCCTTTACAACGCCCCCGCACCCCCGCACCCGTCCCACCCCACCCTACCCACATCCCCTCCCCTCCAGGACCTCTATATTATACGTATATACTAAGTACGTATTTGAAAAATACAACAAAATATTCCCCGTTTCTTTCATATTTTTCGGTTTTATTAAAAAAAAAACATGACATATACTAGCAAATTTTCTTGAAAGTTTCGCATAAAACATTGAAAAAAAAACAACGGAATTCGAAAGAAACGGGTATTTTCCTTGTTTTTTTCAACGCTAGTCAAGAGCAAACCCATCTCAAATAAAAAAATAAAAAGTGATTTATAATGCCATGTTATGTGCAGGTCAACCCCTCCGCGATGCAAACTCGCACATATACCCTTGCGAGTCTCCGGACGACGAGATCCTGAACTGCGCGCTGCAGCAGGCTGAGAGGGGGAAGTCAGTGGTAAGATGATCCTATCATACTCTGATGTCATCACGCTCCAATATCTTCATACTTTGATGTCCTCAAAACCAGCCTAGGAAGACTACGAAGACTGAACTTTGGAACTTGAAAATGGATCAATGAATTAACTTTAGGTACTCCAAATAGTTATGTTAGTATAAGACCTATTTTCTTATGAATCGTTTTGGGACAAAGTAAATGGTATTTATCATTTAATATAAAGTAGAAATATGATGCCAATTTCTTTTTAACAAACTGTATTTTTTTTTAGACAGAATCATAAATTTCACTAGCTGTGCCCCGCAGTTTCACCCGCATAAGTCTCGATCCCGTGGGAATATCGGGATTTAAAGCATCCTAGATCATGTAGTAAAAAGTAATCTAGATCATAGTCTATCCATGTGCCAAATTTAATTCAAATCCGTTCAGCCGTTTAGCGTGAAAGCGTAACAAAGAAACAAACAAAGATACTCACTTTCGTATTTATAATATTACTGCCTTTTGCCCGCGGCTTTGCCCGTATGGAGGTCGGAAATTATTCCACGGGAATATACTACCGGCATAAAAGTATCCTATGTCCGAACAAACTCACTTTCGCATTTATAATTGGACGTAGTTATGCTATAACGTTCCAATCCACAAGGTGGTCAAAATTGAGTTTTTGAGCCCAAGCTAGGTATTTTGACAAGTATATAATAAAATAATGTTTATTTATTTAGTTGAAGTGATACATACTACTTAGTTGTACTCGCTACCAAAAAAAAGCGTACCACAAAATTAAAAAAACGCGATTTACTCAGTTCGACCTGCGTGTGGATTGGAACGTTATAGCATAACTACGTCCAATTTTAGTTAGGACATAGGAAGTTAGGATGTTTCTCATGTCATTGCGGGGTATTCGGGATTGCCCGATTAGTTTTGGACTCGAACAGGGTTATTGTTCACGAACTTTCAGTTCCGAAAGGGAGTTGCTGGTGGATATTATAATTATAAAATCATTATACATAAGTATTAAAAAAAAAATTTGGTTGTAACATATTGCTTTTACTCCAAAAGTGTTAGAATTTTTCCTATCTTCTGCCGAAATGATGCTAAAAAAATGATAGACACAATAATTATTCTATTGTATCCTCGCGAAGATTGCATAGTCCATTTAATCCCTCAGCCCTGAAGAAACCTCCATCTTCCCCAGATCCTGTTATCAAATGACAAGAACCTCTGCAGCAAGGCAGGTATCAACAACATCAAGAGCTTAGGGCTTTCAGAGTTGAAGGGTCTACTGGAGTCTACTCCTCAAGAGTCAGATCCTGACGCCTTTGATAACCTAAAGCATTACCAGGCTACAATTTATCAACTGCTGTCTAATATTTTGGAGGTATGTCGTTTCTTTCTTTCACTTTTCTTTTTACCCGACTGGCCAGAAGCAGGGTAATGTTTTTATTATTTAGTTAGAAGGAGCAATGATGTGCCGTATGTAGATGGCATAGAAATGAAAGTGGACGTATCATGAGCCCCGAAGCTGTACGTGTCATAGTCATAGTTCGATTTTAAACGCATTCGGAGCGTGCGTTCTACTTATATATTTTTATTTCTACTTTGACTTTACTAAATTAGTTGTAATTCTTAAAAAAAAATGAATTATAAAACTCAACATTTCTTTGTTTTTGTCTGTTATTGATCTTATAACTCGATAACTAACACATAACACATAATTACTAATCCAATTTGCGTGAATTTTGTTTCAATTGATAGATATTCTCTGGCTAGATGTTATACCCGGACACATTATAGCTGAATTATGTCTCATATTAGATGCAAATGCAATATTAACAAAACATACTTCTATCTTTTCAGAATGAAATGCGAGCGAAATATAACAACTTATGGGAGCATGTGCTGTTCAAGGCGCCTCCTTGGACATTGGCGGATGTGTTACAATGTTTGCTCAAACATTGGATAGCAGTGTTTAACGAGGTGTTCCCGAGGATAGAGCATCTTATCACTGATTTGAAGAGTGCTTTGACGTCTGTTGATAGTAAAGGTAAGAATCAAGTGTGCAGATAATTGATAATGGGTTGCCTGTTATTGTATTGTAATAAGTTTTGTGAGGAATGTGGCCTGACCACTGCCACTTAAGTTTGGCCGTTGGCCGCTGGGGCCGAAAGGTTCTGGAGTAGCGACTGCGTACCGGAAGACGTAGCGAAGGCCTCCAACAAGGTTGACAGATGACCTTGTGAAGGCCGCAGCAATCCGCTGGATGCGTGAATTGTAAAAAAAAGCAAGAAAATTTGAATTTCGCGGGCTGCAACTGCGGATCCATCTTAAGTTGCCCTTACAACCAAAAGAACTTTAGACTATAGTTTGACCGCTATCGCTTTACCGCGGGGGGCAGGACGCCGTGAGCGTTGCCCCCCGTCTCGCCGCGCACATAAGGCGCAGTACTGCTACTACCCCTTTAGGGTGAATACCCTGTCCTGTACTTAGGTGACTAAATTAATATGTAACTAAACTTGCTTCTACCTCAAACCATCGTAAAGAACCCAGTTTTAATGTTTATTTCATCAAAATAAAGGTTCAAATGACATTTTTCGTAGTTCAAATGTTTCCACTGACTTTATCTAAAATAGTACAGTTACGGGCTTGGACTTATCGCGATTTAACCATTCTGTTTCCATCTTCCTCAGATTCAAAATCCCTAACAGAATCCGAGGTCTCAAACTTCAAAGACCTATGTTTAGAGGTGGCGAAGAAGTGCCAGATAATACCAGAATACATGGAACTAGCCAAGATAACGGTAGATCGTCTTCTGAACGACCGCTCCGTGGATGCAGTGGACGAGAAGCATGACGAGTTGATGGTCATAGGTGCCTTCGAGAATGTGTGGACTGTCATGTCCAGTTTTTGGTGAGTCATCATCTGCCTAGCTTTCTTCCAACTATGTAGGGGTCGACTTCCAGTCTAACCGGATGCAGTTAAATACCAGTATTTTACATGGAGCGACTGCCTAACTGCCCTCCAGAATTCAGTTACTGGGTAATACCATACCCCTTGGTAACTTTAGTTACTGGTTGTCAGATTTTCAGGCTTCTCACTATCCGTAGCAACTGTCAAAGGTCTACGAATGACAGCCGGGATCAACGGCTTAACGCTTTCCTAGGCACGGAGGGGTCTCTAATGGATGGTCACCCATCCACGGAGCCATCTCGGAATGCCAAGTTTGCGTCATCAAAATTGCAACATTTTAGCATAAGCACGACTCAAACCCATGTACAAAAATAATGCCTTTGATACCGAAATATACAGTTGTTACACACTTTCATTTAATAATCATGATATCATCTTTCCAGTGCCAAATTATCAACCCGCATCGGTGTGCCTCACAACATAGAAGACAAATGGCCCGGAGACGAGCCATTAGAAGCGTTGACCAGCAAACTGATGCTGTTCACCAATCAGATCTCTGCCTTCACACTCGCTATTAAAGGGTGAGTTTATAATAATACCTACAGGGTCAAATTAATTAGCTAGCGAAATTCCCCAGACATGGTAGGTATCGATGTCTAAACAAGTAAACAAAAAAAAAAAGTTTTTAATGATTTTTGCATGCATTCATGTATTGCGTGCGTTCATCAATACAATGTATTGCGTGCGTTATTAACGTGTGTGGCTAACACACGTTGGCACGTGTGCAATTGCATGCAGCTGAGATGAGAATGCTAAGGAGGGTGTGTGGTGTTACGCGAATGGATAGAATAATAATAATAAGAAATGAGTATGTAAAAGGAAGACTGCAAGTGACACCGGTGACTGAAAAGTTGTGTGGAAATCGGTGGTCATGGTGTGGGCATGTGCAATGTCGCCAGGAAAGTTTTGAGTATGAATGTGGATAGCTATACGGGTAGGGGAAGACCAAAGAAACGATGGATGGACTGTGTGAAAGATGATATGGCTAGAAAGGGAGTGACTGCCGAGATGACGACTAATGGAGAAGTATGGAAGGAAAAGACACGTTGCGGCGACCCCGAATAAATTGGGACAAGTGCAGGAGAATGATGATGTAGCCACACACGTAGCGATATACTTCGCAAGTTTAGACTTAACCGGTATGCATGTTTGCTTATTGTAACATAGGTATCGATATCTAAACACGATAAAACAAAAAAAAAGAAAAGATTTTAATGATTTTTGCATGCATCCTAAGCTACAATGTTTTGCGTGCGTTATGTAGCCATACACGTAACGATATACTTGCGCAAGTTTAGAATTGCACCAGTATGCATATTTGCTTAAGTTGTAACAATATCATTTTTGTAAGTGACCGTCCAGATGTGTTGTGTCGCGAGGTAATGACATCCATTGATGACGCTTTGGCAATACTTGGTTAATTGCTACAAAAGGACAGGAAAGACGTAAAAGAAACAGAACTAATAGGTTGGGGAAAAAGTTTCTTCGCATTTTTTAAGAAAATTCAAAACATTTTTTAATATAGTTTATTTACATTTAACTAAAGTATGTAGGTACCATTTTGTTCGATAACTTTTTGCCATCTTGTAGGTAGGGACATGATCCCATTGCTATAGAAATTTTGGGACTTCTGGTCAAAATACCGCGACAAGTGGTTTTGGCAGTCCTCTCGTGATGTTAACCTGACACTGCCTAAAGAATTCTGAAGAGACCGAAACAGGTGGAAATCTGAAGGTGCAAGGTCAGGACTATACGGTGGATGCATTAACACCTCCCAGCCAAACTCTTAATTTTTTCTGACTGGCTAAAGATGTGTGAGGTCTAGCGTTATCATGATGAAAAACCACACCCCTTCTGTTGATTAATTCCGGCCGCTTTCTCTCAACTTCTTGCTTTAATCTCATCAGTTGTTCGCAGTAGAGTTCAGAATCGATGGTCCTGCCTGGTGGTAACAGCTCATAATGAATAATGCCCTTCCAATCCCACAATACACACAGCATCACCTTGTTGCGAGTTAACCCGGGTTTCGCCACAGTCTGTGAAGCCTGACCGGCCTTTGACCACGACCTTTTTCGCACGTTCTTGTCATACGTGATCCACTTTTCATCACCAGTTATCAGCTTCTTCAAAAATGGTTCGGTTTCATTACGTCGTAGTAAAGAATCACAAATGAGTACACGGTTCATTAGGTTTCTTTCGGTGAGCTCGTGAGGTACCCAAATGTCGAGCTTTTTTGTGTACCCAGTTTTTTTCAAATGCGCCAAAACTGTTTTGTGGTCAATTCCCAGTTCTTCAGCTACGTCGTAACTACTAATATGCCGATCTTGCTCCACTTTTTCAAAAATGGCATCCATTTTATCCGTAATAGGGCGACCAGAGCGACATGCATCTTTGACATCAAAATTTCCGGATTGAAAACGCTTAACACATTCGGTGCGGCAGACACACATGCGCGTTTTCATAACTTTCTTCGAGTGCGGCGCGGCGCACATGTGTGTTCGTTGTGCATCTCTATTGTTTCGAAAACATCGTAAAAAAAAGGGTCGGTAAGGGTGTAGCATAAAGAAGCGTTTGCATAAAGAATTCAGCAGAGAATGTGTTAAACAGACACTACACTAGGTCCATAAACATCGCAAATTTTTTTCGCGGCTTGCGTTGCATTTTTACCTTTTTTGTAGTAAAATTTTAAAATGTATCGAATTTCTTCATTAGATTCACTCATCTTGACGGTACGAAAAACAAATGAAAATCACACATTTTCCTAATTTGAATTTGGAATTATGTTCTTTAAAATTTAAACTTTCAATGATACCAAAATCAGGCCGATACAAATAGTATAGCCAAAGAGATTTTATTACAAGTTCATACATACTACACTGGTCATCACAAAAATCGACCCACCCATTTTTTGTTTAATATTTATCGATTGTTTCACTGATAAGCTTTCCGACTCCGAAAATAAAAACAAACGTGTGAAACGTTTGTTTTTATTTTCGGAGTCGGATATGATGTTTGACATCTTATTTGTCGTAAATCTTAGTGCACTTGAAGGTACTTAACAATTTTTTATACAGATATACAGTCAGTGCCGATTTGATGGTTTTACGTCGGAACAAATTCGAACCGTTCTTTCAGTCCGAAACTGACTTTTGTAGGGTTTTTTTTTTTATAACGTTAAGTTTGTTTACCGAGGCTGTAGTTTTGATTACTTTGTCTAAAAATAATGGACACTACAGAAGCTGAGGCGGCCCAAGTGGTAGCTTTGCTCCAATAAGGCTTAAGTCAACGTGTCGTGGCCAGGAGGTTACAACTGAGCCGTTCTGCAGTGCGGCGAGTTTACCAAAGGTTCCTGGAAACTATGCAGTACCGAAGAAGATCTGGATCTGGAAGACATAGGGTGACATCTCAATGAACGCTTTACAGCGGTATCAGCTCTACGAAATCGACATCAGTCGGGTGATGATCTCCAGCCACGGTTACCTGAAGTTCGGGTTGTGGCTATAAGTGATAGTACTGTAAGAAGAAGACTTCGTGAGCAAAATTTAAGACCACACAAGCCTGCAACAGGACCACAATTGACCACAGCTCATCGACAAGCTAGACTTCAATTTGCCCGTAATCATATCAACTGGACTATAGGTCAATGGGAGTCAGTTGTTTTTAGTGATGAGAGTCGAATGACTTTATACGGTTCTGATGGACGCCGTAATGTGATGCGACGGCCAGGTGAACATTATACTCAGTGTTGCGTAAGAGAAACTGTCAGTTATGGTGGGGGCTCTGTAATGTTTTGGGCTGGGATATCTTTGACTGGACGCACGGAGCCGGTTTTCATACAAAGAGGTGCTTTAACTGCTGCACTCTACATCACTGAGTTCTTAGAAGACCATGTGGTGACATATGCCGGCTATATTGGTGAGAACTTTGAATTAATGCATGATAATGCACGACCACACGTAGCGCGTATCACCACCGATTACCTTGAAGAGGTCGGCATTCGGGTTATGTTATGGCCAGCAAGAAGCCCTGATCTCAACCCGATAGAGCATATGTGGGACACCCTAAAACAAAAGGTTAGAGCCCGTAATCCAGCCCCTACAACATTAGGAGACCTGGAAACAGCCATCACGGAAGAATGGGCCCGAATCCCTCTGACTATCAAAATCTTGATAAGGTCGTTAAAACGGCGAATGCAGGCCATCATTTGAGCAAGAGGAGGGAATACGCAATATTAATTTGAAAGAATTGTGTACATAACACTTAAGACAAGTACATAACACTTAAGACAAGTACATAACACTTAAGACAAAAAAACTAGAGCGTTTTTAAAATTAATCAAAAAATGGTGTAAAATTAAGGATTTTCATTTTTAAATTAAAATTCTATAAAAAAATAACATTTTTAAGTTTAAATTATGATTAAATTGGTGTAAATAAATAAGATAAACAAAACATTTCAGTACTAGAACATTGTGTTTGTTTTTGCCTAAGAAAAACATGATGTGCGGTAAAAACGCAGGTGGGCCGATTTTTTTGATGACCAGTGTATAATGCGAAATGACTTTTTCTCCAACCTAATATGTATTTTTTTTTTATTTGGAATTAAATGTCAAATTTTGGGTAAATATCGAAAATCTCTTAAATTTCAAATATCTCGAAAACTATTGAATTTCGGCCATACATATGGGGGGTTCAATTTGTTGCATTTTGGCCCCCTTATCAGCCCCTGACGGATATACGTCGAATTACCAGTAACCCTGTATAACTTTTACA
The DNA here is from genome assembly GCA_948252095.1 of Dicycla oo. Lineage (NCBI taxonomy): Eukaryota > Metazoa > Arthropoda > Insecta > Lepidoptera > Noctuidae > Dicycla > Dicycla oo. Next base: position 3,312,551 of record OX411713.1, read on the forward strand.
CAAAGTCCTTTTAAATATGTACAGTAAACGCTCAAAAGTCCATAAGCATGCTAAAGATTATCTATTATTATATGCTATGAACTGTGCGAGCACGAACCAGTACGTGTGCGTGTATGAGCCAACATTCCGCAGATAACACACACTAATGAATTGTCGCATGTCGTCGTACTACGCGAAATAACATTATATTTCTGTTGAATTTAGAATAACTCGTCATAGTGGCGACCTGTTCTTACCATTGCATTGCTAAAATTCGCATAAACATAACATGTGCTGGTAGCTGTTTGGGCTAAGCAATGGTTTCACGATCAATGAAGTCTGAGTTCGAATCTTAATCACAATGTTGGACTGTTTTTTGTTTCTTTGGAACCATAATAATATATTTCTATTTTAAGCAAAAACTTGTAAGATGTTTATGTTCATTTATTATTTATTTTTATAAGAAGTTAAATATTAGTTATTGTATTATTATTTAACTATTTTTGTGATTTTTAATTTATCTTTTCGGTGTTGGAAGGTTTAAATAAAAAAGTCGTGCTGAATGGTAACAAAAATGTTAATTCGTTTTATTTACTTATTTATAAAATTAACAAACTTAAGAGAATTGTGACGTTACATTCCTACTAGATAAAAGAAGTTTTTTTGTAACCGTTCATAGGATTTTTTGTTGTATACCCACTTAGTCAATTCATAATAACATAACAAAGAAAGGATATTCTAATAACACATATATAATTGTCAATACCTATTTAGTTTTCTATGATCTACCTTTCTAACTTTACGAAATGAGTGACCAAGCGAACAAGATAAAGAATATTATATTTCTGTCCCATTACTTCCAATCAAGTAAAAACTTACAAAAAGTCAAGTACTACGTGAGATTTGAACTCACGGCTCACTGATTCACGCATCTATATGCACGCGCTTAACCGCTAGGTCATCTTTACACATGTTATAATTTTGAAATTATGAACTACAATCAGTTGTTGACGACGCATGTTTATGTTCTTGGAAATAGAAGGTCTTAAGTCAAACTAAACGCCATGCTATTGCTTTGTGAGTTTGCTTATCGACTTTTGGTCGCGACTGTACCTAGTGTACATATTTGTGTAGTAACATGACTAATTTGTAATTTAACATACGTAAATACTATACTAATATAATTATAATAACATTACATTACATTATTAACTGCCTCTTAGTCACTGTGGCCGATAGGGTGGAAGGTCTAATGCTCAGGCACTGGACCAAGACACAAGTATTGCCTTCAAGCCGTGCCGTGAAATAATGTTTTTGATTATTATTATTTTTATTAATGAACCCTGACATTCGTATTAATTGCCAAATTTATGTACTAACACTAGGTATTAAGTTTTTTATGTAATTACTAACTATTGGAATGTATTTTCTGTCAAATAAATGATTATTATTATTATTATGTATTGCATGACTAACCTAACCTAACCGAACGGATAATATGAATTTCGTATGCCTCAATGGCGGGACATAGCAGACCTACCTGTAACTAACAACAACTTAGGTACAGTCACGAACCGGGATTGTTGAGCCACTTGCTTATCATCTTAACTTGGTTGTGTTACACGAATGCCGCCCGTGAAATTTGACATGTGACATTTCAATAACGAAAAACGGGCGGCATTCGTGTAACACAGGCATGTCAAACATGCGGCCCACGGCCCTCTACTTATTATCCTGCGGCCCACAGTGGTGCAGGTAGTACGGGCATGCGGAAAATATTATTTTTAAATGAAAAGACGTTGCGTTTCTTCATAATACTTTATTAAAATGATATAATGGATGTACCAGTTTACAAAGAGAAAGATATAACACGTATTTTTTTTTTATTAACATGAAAATATCAAATTTTTTCACATGAATTTCATATAATTAAATCAGCATTTTTAAATAAATAAATATTAATAAACTAAATATTAAATAGAGAAGACATTGATTTAGAGATGGGTGCTATCCACTAATAAAGCTTTGGCATCATCGTGAAGAGGATAGTATTTTTTATTCGGTACTGCTCGTAAACTGTTGATAAGGGGATCTGAGGTAGCTAAGAGCATATTCATAACATCTTCATTACATGATAGACGAGAACATTTTCTTGAATGACCTAACCTATAATTGCGGTAATCTTTATTTCGCGCTTCTTGAGCTTCCTCAGATAACATCCCAATAGGTAAGGCAGCAACACTTATTATTTCTTTGCCATGCAGCAAGATTTTATGCACAGTATTTGGCATATTATACCAGCTGTACATGCTTACGTATAGTTCAGCAGTTTCGTAACAATAACTACCAAACTTATCCGAATCAACTAATGCACTAGAATTAATTGTTTGCAATATTATACCAAACCGATGAATAAGTTCTTTATCGACTCTTGTGACTTCAGCTACAATGTCTGCATTATTGAAAAATCTTCTAGACGTATTTCCATCGTTAGATGTTCCCATTCCTTGCTTTACAAAATCCACTTTTAGACCTAAACGTTGAAACAGCTCACTTTGGATTCTTTTCTTCTCTTCATCTTTTTGTTGTTTGGTAGTTGCGTTCGTTCTCCAACTGGTAAATGACATATTGTACGCAATATGTAATATGCATTCCATAAATTTAATCCGTGCGTGAAGCGGGGATAAACAGACCTTGAGAGCCTCCGTATTCACAGTTTTATTTCGCACTTGGTCAAGGTTATTCATTTCTGATGGCTTTGACTTGCATATAAAACACACTGCACATGATGATGTGTCCGTAACTGTCTGCGCTATTTTGCCATCTATCATTGTGAACACAAGTTTATGGTAGACTTTGTAAGTCTTTTCCTTTAAACTAATAACAGTTTCATTTAAGTTTGCTATTTCAGACTCCATTCTAGCAATTTCATTTTTCGTAGATTCTGTAGTTTCTTTTTGAAATTGGAATTGTACCGGGCGACAACACCTTGTAGAAGAAGGAGTTGCATTTGTCCAATACACAACAGATTTATTTTCCTTTTCATACAGACGCAGTGGAACTAATGATGTCAAAAACATATATGAATCTGACACATTTTCGTCGATAAATGACTGTTTGTACTCAGCATGACCTGATGATCCGTCACATCCCCACTTGTGTAAAAACGTTGAATTTACACTAATCTGTGTAAGGTCGTCTTCAGACATTACTTCAAATAATCTTCTGGTTGTGTGATCCAGTAATGACTGCAAACTTACACAAGCGTAGCTTTCCGTTACATCAATATCCGTGGGGTAGCATTGCCTTTTTACTTCAAGTACTTTATGATAATCGGGAAAAATATCACAACCAATACTTTTTGCTGCATTTCTCAGTACTTGATATTGATGTTTCGAAAGTGATGCATCAAGTAATAATGCCAACGCTTTTTCTGGAGTAAACTTGATAGTATCCGATGATTCTTCTTGTACGAGTACCTTAGAGGCAGCTTTCTTAATCATTTCTTCAGGAACGCTTTCACACAATCTTTTAACTTTATATCGCTTTGTTCGATCGCAACATTCATCAAATGATTTTTCTGGTCGTCCTCTATGAGAGCGTTTTGATGGCCCTGGAACATTACTGTCACAATTCACCACATCAGTCTGCACCGAAGATGTCTCAACGGTAAAAATATTTTTCAGCCACTGTTCATTTTTTGCCATAAAAGCATTTTTATTTCTCGCTGCAGTTTGCCACTTTTTTGTAAATACGGGTAGAAAATTACGGCTTAACTTTTCATAAACTTGATTCCAAACACTTTCTGTAAGCTGTGGATACATAAGTTTTAAATTTTCGAGGCATTTATGTATCTCACGATTACTTGATATTATGATTTCCACTAAATCGGCATAGACAATAGTAAAGCTATCCATCACTATAATAACACTGTTATCGTAAGAGAAAATAATTGTAAGTGAAGTTAAAACTACCATTCAATGCTATTTATACTTACACGATATGATAAAATGTTAATTACCCTCATTAGAAACACTTATTAATATAATGCACTTTTTCTTAATTACAGAGCGTCATTAGTTAAGGTTTTTACCGGCGCCAACGACCTTGCGTGTGTGGGCGGAGCTTTGTACTACTCCCCGCACCACCCGAACCTAAACATCGCGCGCGATGCTTCGCTAGGGTGTACACGATTACTGCCGCGCGCGACATACAGTAATTAATAACAGCCGTCTTATTACAAAAGATTTAAACACATGTTCAACGCGTATTTTATGTTTTTTTATGTATGGAGTTTGACGTTAGACATGCGTTGAACATGTTTTTAAACCTTTTGTAGTAAGACCGCAGATGTTTTTATAAATACCTACATATAAGGTATTAAAAAATTAACTTTACAATCTTTAAGGAGTGGCAACACCTAAAACATCTTGTTTAGATATTTCTTTATTAGTCACATCAATCACATTCTGAAATAAAAGTATGTACATTTCTACCAGTTAACAATTATACAACGTGGCGCTGCAATGGCGGCATGAAATCAACACACGTATACGGTTCCACGTTCTCGTTTTATAAGGATATATTTTAATTTCATTAAACGTTATTATTTATTGATTTATTTACAATTTTATAAAATAGCGTCTTATCTGTATAACACAGAGATGAAATTAAAAAGCGAACGAAAAAAAGGGGAAGGGATTTTGAACACTGTATATGATATTAAATTCATGTTATGTAGGACCTGATATGAAACCCTAGAGGTACAACTAGACGATAGCGAAAGAGCCTACTCCACAAACAAAAATGTAGGTACTATAAGACAAGATCAATTTGTAGGTCTTTTTTTCATTTTGTTAGTGGATATGCTCAAGAACCAAGAATATTAGTAGCTAAAAACAATCGGCATCGGCATTTATTTCAATGCCTGCACGTACGAAGTTGCGGGCATTGCTGGTGCATCATAACATTTTTGTTGTTTGTCAAAAAGAAAACCAATATTTAACTTGTTTATTGACAGATTACTCAAAATTCATTAAAATTTCATTGAATTTCGGTCAATGTTTTCTTCTTTTTATTTGAACTTCTTCATCATCGCTTACTCGTATATTACCGAACTCTTGAATTGAAGCATTCGGAAAGTCAGTAGAGTAATAAAAAGTATTTTCTTTATCTTCTTCATTTATTTGAATCTTGCTTTCTTTCTTGCCAGTGTTCAAATGAACAAAAAAGGAAGTACACGGATTTCCGTGTACTTCCTTTTCGTGGTGTTTGTTTTCTAGTTTTCTACCTCATCATGTTCCTTCGTTTTTTTATCATTTATGAGCAAGTATGTTGAGAGGATCGTGTTGTTTCGCTGTCCCATTTTCTTCCCTGTTTCCATCTTTTCTGTTGCTCCGCCATTGTTAATAGTTTTACTTGCTTTGGTCTTTGTTTTTTTTCCAGTTGTGATTTTTGTTTATGGTTATATTGCCATTTTCATTTAATTTTTTCTTACAGCCTCTTCAAAGTTGAATTGGTAGGCTGAAATAGGGCACTTTACTTCAATTGTCATGTCATTGCAGATTCCGTCAGTGCTAGAGCCTATGTAGGGCAATCGTTCATCCAGAAACAAACCACACACACGGTTGTATTTTAATCCCTTCCTGTTTTGATAATTGCTCTAAAGCGATTTTTTCGTTGTCAACTCCGTGTTTTATAGATTTTACATGACTAATACAGTCTTTGTATAAAAGGTATTTAACAAGATTTCCGCAACTGACATTTGGACGTCTTTTGATTAGTTGATTATTGAACAGTATGCCTTTGAACAAAGGTTAGATTTTACTTTAGCTTTAAACGCATTGAAGGGCAAATCTAGCAAAGAAGAGGGTAGCTTGTTATAAAAGGATATACCAAGCCCAACAAATGAGTTATGAACCTTATGAAGCCGGTGAAATCGAGCACTAAATTTGTCCTTATTTCTGGTGTTAAGATTGTGAATATCCCTGTTTTTAGTGTATAAATGTATATTTTGTCTTATATATAAGATGTTGGCGAAGATGAATTGTGATGCCACCGTGAGAATACCAATATGTTTAAAAAAAATCTCTCAAAGAAACTCTGGCACCGAGCTGGTAAATTGTTCGAACAGCTGGTTTCTGAAGAACAAATATATTTTGAATGTCAGCGGCTTTGCCCCAGAGCAGAATACCATATGACATAGTGCTATGAAAAATATCTAAAATAGACTAACCTAGCTGTATCAACGTCAGTGTATTGTCTTACTTTCGTGACAGCGTAGGCGGCTGAACTGAGCCTTCCCGCTAGGCTTGATATATGTGGGCCCCACTGAAGTTTGGCATCTACTGTTATACCCAGAAAAACTGCCGAGTCTACAGTTTAAAGCATCTCTATCTAAAATGATGTTGGGTCCTAGATTTCTAACATTCAGTAAGGCAAACCAATCTGTAACCATTGAGAGTGCAGTGTTTACGTCGTCAAAATCTTGTCTATTCCTGTCTACTTTAAAAATAAGAGAGGTGTCACCTACAAACAGTACAACGTCACAGATACCCTTTAAATAGAATGGTAAGTCACTGATATACACTAAGAACAAGAATGGATCCAGTATTGAACCTTGAGGTACACTTAACTGAACTGGTAGCCTGGAAGATTTCACACCATTTACATCTACCTACACATTGAATTATACAACGTGGCGCTGCAATGGCGGCATGAAATCAACACACGTATACGGTTCCACGTTCTCGTTTTATAAGGATATTTTAATTTCATTAAACGTTAATATGTATTGATTTATTTACATTTTTCTAAAATAGTATCTTGGAGACACCATAGGGCTATACTAATTTTCGTTATTATTTAGTTTGTTTGAAATTTGTTTATTTTTTTCAATTTACGAATTGTTACTGGCCGCTAGCCCTATCCGTGTCTTGAAGGAATGTCGTCATTACCGTCAAAATCTTTTGTATTTAAAATGAATTTGATAGGATGATAAGGGATAGACAAACATCAGATATTCCCCGCACGATCTGATGCAGCCAGCAGAGACCATTGGACAGTACCTACCATTTGTAGGTGGGATTTTGTAGTAGGGATAGGGAATATTTACTTATTCTTTGGTTAATTAAGTACCTACCTATAATACATAACATGAAAATTACCAAAATATGAATTGAAGTAGAAACAACAAAAGAAGGAGACAGAGATTACAAGAGTAAGTTTCCTATTTCAATGTACCTAATTGAAATAGGAAACTTACTCTTGTAATCTCTGTCTCCTTCTTTTGTATAATTTTTTGAGATTTCGTTTTTTTGTCTTTGTTTACTTCCCATCTTGAACACACTATGCTTTAGAAAATGATTGTTAATTTTTTTACTATAATATAATAAAACACACTGAATACACTAATATTAACAAAGTAAAGGATGTATTTACACAAAAAAAAAAATATAGTCACGTATAAGGTAGGTAAGATACCAAAAATTAAATGAAACTCTGTCCGTGTGGCTACACTGTTCACAAAAAAAACAATGTTTATCGAAGCGAGGAGGTCGTCACACAACGCGGCACAGGTCCGTCCAGCAACACGTCTCGCCCCGCACTGAGATTTTGGGCGAGAGCGGGGCGCAGCATAAATTTGCCGCTAATGATTTGCTTTGTAAATTAATTTAAAATCAAATAAAAATAATTTAAAAAAAGTAATGACATGAAATCATTTCTTATTATTTTGTAGAGAACTGTGTAAATTTATGAACACTTTTAATGAAAATTGTAGGAGTAATATGGTAAAAACTAGAAAAAATAGACCTGGGTTTACCTTTTTTTTTCTTTAGTTATATAAACTAAAGCAGATTTCTGGACACATGAAATCACTTCTTATGTATTGTAGATTATTATATATTTTTTTCTATCAAAAATATGCTATAGTTACTGTAAAAAATGGACACAAAGTTACTTAGTTTCGCCGTATTTTAGGGAGGACGGGCCTTAAGTACCTGGTATTTCCAAGATCGCAGGTTATCGCAGCCAAAACTAATGTATTCTTAATCTATAGGGTCTAATTAATCTCCGAAAGTATATTATTACGTATCGGTCGATAACGGAGATTAGTTATGATCTCATGATTGAAAACAAAAGGTTCCAAATGACCTTCTTCACTAAAAATGTAATAGCAAGTAATTATTCATTATATTATAACATTATGTTTACTATTTTATTAATACACACAATAAACTTATGACTAAACTAAAAATGAAAGTTGATAATTATAGTATTTTGGTTCTATTCATACTTGAAATAACAATATTTTTTGCACGAAATTTGTAAATTCTCGATCACCCTACTTTGGCATCATATAATTAAATACTGTATAATTATTTATCCGTATTAATTTTAGGACTTGTTTCTACTCATTCTAGTATGTGTGTACCAAATTGTAGACATTTTAAACAAGGTTGAAACAAAGGACTTTTTTCCGCCCTTGAACCAATGTGCGGCCCAATCCAATTTTAACAACAGCCTCCAGTTGCTGCCCGCAAACATGACCACCTACCTAGTGTGAGCAATTATTTTCCCTCATGAAAGTAAACAAATCCTCCGCAAGATCACGATTGACCGATTCACACTTGGGTTCAGTTTTGAAATTGATTTCCGCTGATAAAATTACTCCTCAAATAGACAATGTAATTAAACAAAAAAAATTAACAACTTTCTGGAAAGAAGTTGTAACTTTTTTTTTAAGATTATTACTTATTAAAAACTCCTTAAATTTTACGTACTACAATCGTTCGTTTTATTTCTGTATATCTGGGATTTGCGGCCCACTAATTCCACGACCTGTATGCATTTGGCCCACCTATGACTTTGAGTTCGACATGCCTGGTGTAACACAACCAAGTTAAGATGATAAGCTAGTGGCTCAACAATCCTGGTTCGTGACTGTACCTATGATCCACAATAAATGATTTGAATTTGAACTTATTTGAAGTTATATACTACAGAAACAAGAACGCCACATCCCATACACACGCTCAAGTAAACTGACGCTTTGCGTTGCGGAATCGAAATTTGACAATCACACAAGTCTAGAAATTAGTGAAAAATCTTCCAACACACGACTTGTGCAAGTATATCGTTACGTGTGTGGCTACCATTAGGGCAATAATACACATGCCTGTAGCTTGTACAAAACTGTGCAAGTAGCTTGCATGCCATTGTGACATTCACCAATCAGAAGCTATTATGGTACTAACGCATACAACCCGAATCTCTTCAAAGTTATAATGGACAGGCTTCTTCTGGGTAAGCTCTCTCCATCGTAGACTTTGTCTCTGTCACCTCTGACTTAGACTATAGTCAAGAGAGCCATGTCAAATAAAAAAAAGAAAAAGAAATAAAGCGATTTGCATAGTTTTGTGCAAGCTACAGGCATGTGTATTCCCGCCCATACATTGCGTGCTGCTGTAAATGGCGATTTTTCACAACAAACCAAACTTCACACGGGCCTCCCCCCGGCGGGGGGAGCTCAACTAATGATAGCAGGTAAAGCAAAGCAATTAATCGATCAACGCGCACTTCTTAAACCGAACCTCTCTTCCGTCTTGCTAACCCCTAAAACAAAACCAGGATTACTTTTTTATTCAGAAAGTAGTTCGATATTTGGTTGAGCGATAGAATGTCAGCCAGTAAAATCTATTGTATGAAACCTTTACAGTACTTAGTTTGATGTCAAAATGACGGCCATGTGATGTGTCTTTTTACATCTTGTATAGTGCTGCATTGCGTAATGTAGTCGGCGTGCAGTTCAAATGCAACCTGTCTGTTTAGAACCTTATTTGTTGATAGTCTACATCAGTTCCTTTCCCGCATGAAAAGAGAGAGAATAATTCAATCTGTCTAGCCTTTTCCCAAATATGTTCGGGTTGGCTTCCAGTCTAACCGGATGCAGCTGAATACCAGTATTTCACATGGAGCGACTGCCTATCTGACCTCCACAACCCAGTTACTGGGTAATACGATACCTCTTGGTAAGACTGGTTGTCAAACTTTCGGGCTTCTGACGGCCCGTAACGACTGTCAAAGATCCACGAATGACAGCTAGGTCCAACGGATTAACGTGCTTGCGAGGCTCAGAGGAGTCTCGGTATGTAAAGGTGGTTACCCGTCCACGGACCAACCCCGGCAAGCGTAGCTTAACCTGATCGATCGACCCTTGCGGCTGTTATTACTTAGCCACGAACTCCTCTCAAAGAGAGAGAATAATTTCAGGTTATTAATATTATTTAAACATAAAAACGTCAGTAACAAAACAATTGGTGCTATATTACCCACATCACTAGCGCGCTCCGTAAGCCAACGAGTGCGAATGAGACAGGTGACAAAAAAGATTTATGGCCCGACTACTCTGTTCAAAATGGCCCAACTATAATGCCAATAATATTGGACTCTAATCCAACAAACGATCTGTTTGCGGACGGATGGGCGAAGATTTTATTGGCATGCCAGAAGTACTGTGAGAGGGATTTATGAAAGTGTTGTTAGACGATTTTATATTTTCTCTTTTATGTGATGTGTATATACAAAATATACAAACTCACACAGTTTGTATAATTTTTGTAATTGGTTTTAAATCGTCTTAATTAATTAAATAAATAAATAATAATAAATACATTACTGCTTGCCATCGGTTCGTGTTTGTAATAAAATATCTTACTTACAGGGTGTTAAGTTCAGACACTCCGGATGCGTGCGTAGAAGACCTCGAGCGAGCGTTCCGGGACAGTTTATCACTCATATGTATGGACAACGAGTATGTCAACAAGAGTAGGCTCGCCGTCTTCTGTACTAAATGCAGGTATGTACTCAAACACACTAGAAAACTGTTTTAAATGCTGCAACTCGCATTGTATCAAGATGATAACCAGGGTAGTTCACGACCAGGTTCCAGAAGCCTGTTCAATTTAATTCTTAGGTCCGAGTTTGCGACTAGAATGACACAACATAGAACACAAAATATACAATTAGGGCGAGAATCACGAAATAGAAAAAATAAGTGGAAAAAGGTAACATAATAACAACCTTCGTCAGCTGTAATAGGTAAGTCTTAATTTTGTATGAACAACAAATAAGATTTTCGTCGTTGTGAAGTTGAATTTGTTGTGAATACAAAATTATGACTTATTACAACTGACGAAGGTTGTTATTATTTTACATATAGAGGGTTCATGGGCTATTTGTATTAAGCGACATCCTGGCCGATATTGAGTTATTATCATATCTACCTGCATTAAAAAGTAAAAAACGTAAAAAGCGGAGATATAGACTATTTATTATTGACCGTCGATAGGCCACTTTTTCGTAAAAAATATTGATACTTTTTTTTTACAATGTCCTTTTTTCCGAATAATGAAACTTTGAAATGCTCTCCTGAAAAGTTCCAAACATGTCGCTTAATACAAAAAGCCCGTGAACCCTCCATATTTTTCCGCATAATTATGCCACGTGCCGGATAGCTGCGTGGGCACTTGCTTTGTCTATTGCGTGGCGAGAATACACATGCTTGTACAAAACTATGCAAGTAGCTGGCATGCCATTGTGAGATTCACCAATCAGAAGTTGTTATAGCACACGGCATACAAGCTACTTGCATACTTTGGTGCAAGTTACAGGCACGTGTATTCTCGCAATTAATAATCCAAACTTGACACGTGATTTCACTACGGATGAAATTCACCAGGTTTTCAGAAGGGTTCACTAGATCAGTAGCCTTATTGGTTTCTTGCTCGTCGACTCGAAGTCGCGTTAAAAATTACGCTATTTATTACCTCAGAAGTTTCGTGGTGTATGAAACGTCCAATGTACTATCGAGGAAACTTACATCTGACCAATTTGAAAACAAAATCCCGTGCACACGATGACCGCCTCTGTTAGCAAGCGTTACTGTAGATGCCGAGCGCTGCAATCAAGAATAGTCCTTACGGTGTGCAGTCACGAGCAAAAATATGTATACACATAACAAAATTTAAAATCGTTTATCTCGTGTAATAACGATTGCAACTTTGAGACATGACCTGTTTCATAATAGTATGGGTTCCAAAATGTTGTGTTTGTAACAAAATGAAATTATAATCAATACAGTAGAAAAAAAAAAAAATTAAAAGTTGCGCAGTGTATACATATTAGTGCTCACGACTGTACAGATGTAAGTTTCCTCGATAGTACGTGCGAAGTATTTTTATCTTTGTACGCCAAACACTTGCTTTTACGTGAAGTTCAAACATCAGCCCGTTATGCAATACAATGATTATTATTCTTATATGCCGCAGATCTTATCCTAAGTTTGATTTATTTATTTATTTTACTCTAAGATAAAACAGCAATATTAGATAATGAAAAATAAAAAAAACTAAAAAGAAAAATAAAACAACCCGACTTCAAAAAAAAAAAAAAAAAACACTGCAGAGTGAAAAGTAACTCCAATTTCGGAAGTCGGCGCCTTTGGATCTGTATTTTAGTTTTTGGCCATCGATATATTCTAGAATGTTCTAGGTATTTGTGATGTGGGGGTTTAAAAAGCCGCCCTCGCGATTGGTTTAGACAGTTTGAAGAAAAATGAACGAGCGACTAGTTCGAACACTATACTTATACGAGTACTTGTTAGGCCACAGTGCGCGGGCTGCGGCTGACAATATCAACACTGCGTTGGGCGCTGGAAGTACAAGCCATGCGACGGTGTCCCGATAGTTTGACCATTTTAAATCAGGAGACAGGAGCTTTGAAAGTCAGCCACGCTCTGGACGACCACCCGCAGTGAATGATGACTATTTACTCCGCGAACTGCAGTCGAATCCGGATGCTACCACTCGTGAATTAGCGGAAGTACTTAACTGCAGTCACCACGCCGTGGAAAACCCTCTGCATGAGCTTGGGTATCGAAAAGTTTTGGCTCGGTGGGTACCGCACATCCTTACAGACGCTTTTGCAGTCCGTGTCGCTATCTGTCAATCACTTTTGCTGCGACCCCGACGTAAAGAGTTTTTGTCTGATCTGCTAACTGGAGATGAATCATGGATTCATTACGAGAACGATACACGCCGTGCTTTTTGGCTGCCTCCAGAAGAAATGCCACCAACTCAACCGAAGCTGAGTCAAAAGAACCGCTTAAAAGTTCTGCTTTGCTGTTTTTGGGACGCGCAAGGCATGCTGTTTTATGAACTATTACACAATGAAACTATAAACGCTGGCTAATATTCAACCCAGCTCACCAAACTATCTGCTGCTATCAAGAAAAAACGACGAAGACGAGTCGAATGTAGTTTTACTACACGATAACTCTCGACCTCATATCGCACCTGCCGTTCGTCATCAGTTGGAGAACTTTGGTTGGGAGACGATACCCCACCCACCTTATTCCCCAGACCTCGTCCCCATCAGACTATCATTTGTTTAGAGCCCTGAAACAACATTTGCGGGGTAAACAATTTAATGATTTCTCTGATGCAGAAGTGGAGTTGAACAACTTTTTTGGAGGCACAACCATCAGGCGAAAGGCATCCAAACTTTGCCGGATCGTTGGCAAGAAGTCTTAGATGCTAATGGTGATTACATCATTGAGTAAGCTTTTTGTATTTGAATAATAATAAAAAATATAAAACGTAAACCAAGTGTCTCATTACTTTTGCGCCAACCTGATAGTTATTTTTCACTTTGTAATGTTTTTTTTGGAAGTCTTTTCTTTTGTAAAAATCTTTTTACTTTTTAGTTATGGTACCTACCCCACACCAATTCGTATACGACTACTTGTTGTATTATATCATCATCAACATACACAATGTGGATAAGATACGTATTATCGAAGCTAACTGAAAAGCTGCCCAAGCAAAGTTAATAGTTATTTATGCTACCAGTGCGGAAAATAGGTGATTTCGACGAGTAGCATTTTAAGTAAGTTTTGTATAAGTCTATACGTGGCGAAAATCATCTTACGCACGTGTATCATACAACTCTTTACTATGCATTGTGCAAGGAAATAAAAAAAAATATATATTGAAAAAGTATTTTCCTTTTGATTTAGCTGGTAAGAGGCTGTTGTTGGCATTTGTGCTTCTTGAATAACAATTTCCGGGGTTAAATTGATTGATTCGTGACTTGAACTCCACATTTTGAGCAGATTTACACAGATCGACTGCGAATTAAGCAAGAAATTAGTAAAATGGCGGGCTTATTTTAAATATATGTGCGCTAAGCATATCTACTATTGCGCATGTGCAAATAGCTGCCAAGACGTATTGCAAAAAGGCACGAGCCAAATATACGTTGAGCCAAACATATTTAATGAAAATATAAAATTAGTTTATTGATCAAAATCTAAATCTAGAGTAAATAATAACGCCTTTAATGAAGTATTAGTTTTATTGTACCTTTTATATGAATGATAATCTGTACTTGAGTAATTTGTAAAACTTTTCACAATAAAAAATCTGCATCGGGCTGACGACGGAGTTAAAAATTTAAAAAGAAACTGAAAAGTAAAAAGCACTAGTGCGAAAAAGTGGCACTTTCCGTACAGTTTGGCTGCTTGAAAAAAGCTCTTTACAATTTATAAGGGACCACCGCGCAAGCTTTCTCTACCAAATGTAAAAGAATTTTTAAAATCGGTCTACAGTTGATGAAAATATACATAAAAAAATATTATAACCTCCTCCTTTTTTGAAGTGGGTTAAAAATACTTTGCTCATAGATGTGAGTCCTAATAACGTCATTATTTATTTCCAGAAACATGCTACAGGAGGCGTACATAAAATTCTCTCAACTAATGGAACTCATTGAAGTATGTAAAAACACTCTTGATCGCCAATGAACATTATATAGCGTACAGCCGCGGTCACAAGTCTTGTGATGTGTTAATTAATAGTTTATTGTGTACAGTAGATCAAATAAATATAACCAACAATGTGTACCTACGTATAACTATTATTGAAGTGAAAACTTAGGCACGTTGAGCGATTTTTGGTAGGCGGAAATCGGGTAGGGTTCGCGTCACCACGCCACCGCGACAAGCGACATGCTATGCATAGCTTTGCATAGCTTTTTTTTTTTTGCAGTTTTCACTTCTGTCGGCAGTCCCCATGACTGCCAATTTTCTTTTAATAATCATTTGATATTATGTACTTCAATATTACATAACCTTTATTTAAGACTTAAATGTATTTATATCGCGTAAACATTATCTAGTAATATATTAAAACATGAGTTAACGCTTTTGACCACGACTGTACTATCTAGTCCGTACTGTACAAAAGTGTACCAATTAGATAAAAAAAATGATCTATCTTTGAATTTTATAAAGAAGTTCCTTTCATAAATTGTTTTCTGTGTATTGAACTTTAAATGTGATTGAAATCTTTATCGATAAGATTTTCTATGATGTAAAAAATGTCTCCCAATATAAATTAAATTTCCCATAAAGCCATTAAGTTCAAATTAATGTATTTCGATAATTTGCTTTTGAATATTGCGCATTTGACTTTTTTTATTAATTTTTTTTTGTGTATGAAAGTTGAGTTTGTCAAAATTAATGTTAAAAAAAAACTACTTAATTCTACTGACCTGTAAGTTTTGGATCTATCCGACTACTAAGGGTCAGTTTCCACCAAACGCTTGATGTCTGCGTCGAATTTTATACTTTAAAGTCAATATTGATACAGTTACTTTTTCAGTGAAATTTAAAAAGTGCTCGAGCATCTGCGAGGATGTTTACGATTGGTGGAAACTGACCCTAACGGACTCTAAACGGACCGCCAAATCATGAAATCTACATCACGATTTCGGAGAGTCAGTATCAACATGAATATATTTACTTTAAAAAACCTAGTTATTGTTAAAAATTAAACATTATTATGTATTTCAATGATTTAAAACATAGTCAATTGCCATGTAACATTGGTTGCAATATTTTCTCCTTCATAGGAAAGGGACTTCAGTGTCTTCCAAGACTGATTAATCGTTATATTTTCAACATTTTTAAAAATGTATTTTATTCTTTTTCCCATTTTTTTTCTGCATAATGAACCTTGTTGGCGTTTTAATAACTTTATTTATTATATTAATGATATTCAAATCTTTTATTAAGACGTGCGCTTTTATAATGTCTAATGTTTTAATTATTGACGTCCACGTATATAAAATGTAATGGAAATACGTGCACTTAATAAAGTTATCATCATCTGCTCAGCTTTTTCCCAACTATGTTGTGGTCGGCTTCCAGTCTAACCGGATGCAACTGAATTTTACATGGAGCGACTGCCTATCTGACCTCCACAACCCAGTTACTGGGTAACACGATACCCTTTGGTAAAACTGGTTATCAGACTTTCGGGCTTCTGACCGTTTTCCGTAGCGACTGTCAAAGATCTACGAATGACAGCCGGGACTAACGGCTTAACGTGCTTTCCGAGTCTTGGTATATAAAGATGGTCACTCATCCACGGACCAACCGCGGCAAGCGTAGCTTAACCGATCGATCGACACGTGCGGCTGTTATTACTTAACGTCAACGTAGAAGGAAATTTAAAAGCGTCTTCATAATTATATTTCTATCCATTTTACTTCTCTGTGTTATCGTGATGCCGTGACGTGGACGTCCGTGATAATATCGTTACGTTAGGAACTATAAAAGCGCACGTTGATGATAAAAAGTAACATATCTAGATGTTGTGCAATTCTTCTCTATTTGGGTTCATCTGTGTTGGAATTATTTACTGAATGAACTGTTGTGATAAAAGTGTAAATTTGAAGAGGATATTATTATTATACAATCCATGTAACTTGTATATGATAGTTTAGATTAGCAACAAAACTTGCAGAAATTGACTTCCGCAAGCAGTTCTTAAGGGTCCCCGAAAGGATCAATTGCAATTGTCAATTTTTACGTGATTGATGCACAAATTGATCGTCTACTAAATGCAATTGAAGCGATTGACAATATTACAACAATAGAAATAGATGGCAATAGATCAATTGCAATCGATCAGTTCGGGGATCCCTTACCGTATAAACAACCATAGCAATATCATTTCTGCAAGTTTTCAAAGTAAGAACTGCTTGCGAAAGGTAATTTCTGATTGTTTTGTTGCTATTAATCTAAACTTCGCTGAAACTTGCATTTTGCACAAGCATCATAGGTCCAGTAACTAGATTTTATAAAATATTCGATGTAATCTGTATATTTGGTATAAAACTTTTAACATCTACACTCATCACAGTTTCCTCTCATTGAGCATTTCTTTCTAACATTTCCTTCGGTTTGTTTTAAAAAATAAAATATTTTCAGTGTTACGGGTATCTGTGTAGTTACATTTGTAAATATATTATCTGTGGGCACTAGTTGACATTGTCAAATATGATCTGTCAATGCCGTTTGTCGTTTTAGAGTAGGCAAGCTAATTAATTTGTAGATAATTCTAATGTGTACCAACTAAACAGAAGCTAGAGTATTGCTATCTCTTACTGACAGATAGAGTGAGAAAGAGACAGTGGTTGTTAAGACCAGTCAAACTAGTCTTGTTGGAATGAAGTTCTTTAACGCTGCTTGCGGTAGGAGTAAACCGTAGACATAGAAACTAATAGACAAAGGTACTCTGTAACCACGACTGAGACAAAGATAGATTGTCAATGTGTGAGTGGAATGTTGCCACAGTATTCTGACCTCCCTGTTTTGGGATGTTACATGGAAAGGGTAAATATTTTTAGGATCAGTTAAATAAAACCAGACATGAGATTTTTTCTTTTGTCTTTATATCAACAATGTAGTAGATACAAAAATATAAATAGTTTATTGATTGCGAAACAATGTGAATTTCGTGTACATATTTCTTACTTTTTCTTTGGGCTCTTTTAGCTGTTTTGTGAAAAATAAAAAAATACCATGTTCTTTAAATAACTCTTTCCCTATACATTGGCGAATACATTGATTCATTAATTGTAGTAAAAGATTATTTCGTGCTAGTAGGTTACTGCCCGATTGTGTTAAATTGTGCCTAAATACTTTTCAGAAATATCACAAACGACGATTACATCAGCGGAAGGATAATGCAGACCGCCTTTATCCTTGTTTACGATTAATTTGTAATTGTTTTTAGAGGCAGTGTTAATCATGGACGTCAAACAATTTTAACATTTCACCATCTTTGCTATTTTACTCGTAGTTATAATAAATCCAGAAATATATATATATAATTATCTGCTTAGAAAATTCTGTAAGCCGCGAAGGATCGGCAAAGCAGTCATAATCAAGTGTCAATGTTAAAATACTGATTATCAGTTGGACTTTCGCATTATAAACTAGTGGAATGTTCCAAAAGGGGTAAAGTAGCATATATTGATTTATCGTATCGCGAGTTAAGTGTATGCTTATATTTTCAAGAGATGTGCAATTTCCCGTATCAATGTGTTTGAGTTCTCCATGAACGACTAATCTTTTGTACGCAGCTTGAAACTGTACCGCCGAGGGATTATTATTAAAACCGCCTTTGGATCGAATTTCACTAAAAACGATTCTAAATGATCTTGACTTGATTTATAGGTAGGTCATCATCATCTTCCTGCCCTTATCCCATGTTATTTGGGGTCGGCGCAACACGTTTTCTTCTTCCATTCTCCCCTGTCAACTGTCACACTATCATTCACTCCCTTCTCTTTCATATCATTCTTCACACAATCCATTCATCTTTTCTTCGGCCTTCCTCTCCCTCTCCATCCATCGTTTCGTCCCTTCTCATCACATGCCCATACCAAGCCAAACGACTTCCTTTCAACTTTTCTGTCACTGGCGCCACTTTCAAACTTCCTCTTATATACTCATTTCTTACTTTATCCATTCTCGTCACACCACACATCCATCTCAACATTCTCATCTCCGCTGCATGCAATCTTTTTTCATCCGTCTTCTTCACGGCCCAGCATTCAGACCCATAAAGTACGACAGGCCTTACGAGGGCTGCACTAAAAGTATCGGGAATGGAATATTTCCATTGTTCCTGTCATATTAAAATCTTTTTAATTGAAAACTCCTTGGTTTTAAAAATCGAATACCATTTATTTATTTTAAAAAAGATTCTCGGTCTTGTCACAAGGTTTTGTCAAACTTGTTTAGTCGTTGAGAAAATGGAATTGACTCGAGAAAATTCAAGAGCGATGATTTATTATGACTTTCGAAGTGGTTTAACACAAAAACAGTGTGTTGACCGGATGATTTCTGCATTTGGTGATGAAGCCCCATCCAAAACCACAATTTACCGCTGGTTTGCTGAATTTCAACGTGGACGTGTCAAGCTCAGTGATGATCCCCGTCAAGGTCGTTCAAAAACTGCAGTCACCCAAGAAAACGTTGATGCTGTGCGTAAACTGATTGAGGAAGATCGACATGTGACATACCGCGAAATTCAGGCAACTTTAGACATTGGCATGAGTCAAATACAAATAATCTTGCATGAACAATTAGGTGTAAAAAAGTTGTTTTCCCGATGAATACCGCATTCGCTCTGTGAAGAGCAAAAAGCGGCTCGCGTTACTTGGTGCGTCAGAACTCTCGAAAGATTCCACGCAGGATCCTCAAATGCTGTATACAATATCGTATCAGGTGACGAATCCTGGATATACGCGTACGAACCCGAAACAAAAAACCAGTCACGAGTTTGGGTGTTCGAAAATGAGTTAAAGCCAACAAAAATTGTTCGTTCACTGAGTGTTGCAAAAAAAATGGTGGCCACGTTTGTCTCCAAAACCGGCCATGTTGCGACTATTCCTCTTGAGAGACAAAGAACGGTTAATGCAGAATGGTATGCTAGCATTTGTTTGCCACAGGTCGTCTTTGATCTCCGTAAAGAGAATGGTCAATTTTCGTCTATTTTCTTAAATAACTTTAAAATAGTTTATTTTAAAATTATAAAAAAAATATATATATTTGAGACACTCACAGTAAGCCCTTTCATTTGACTATCGCGCGGTACAGTTTGCAAAACTTTTTTTAAATTTTCGTATTTGCCTCCAAAATTTACCCCCATATTAAAAATTCATTAATTTACATTACTTGTCCCCGCATTCAGACCCATAAAGTACGACAGACCTTATCACGGACTTATAAATTTTCCCCTTTAACTTGAGGGGCATCCGTGGGTCGCAAGTTGTTCCTGTGACCTGTCGCCATTTCATCCATCCTGAGTTGATCCGGTGCGATACGTTTGGATTTTCTTCGCCATCTCCTTGGACAAGCGACCCGAGGTACCGAAAGTCGGAACAGATCGATAAGGGCGTTCCGGCGAGAGATATGGGCACAGGACTGGAGAGACCACCAAAATCACAAAACAGATACTCAGTTTTGGTCCGACTTACTCTCAGGCCAACGGTCTCGAGTCTTTCCCACCACACCTCCAATCTGCTCTGGACCTCTAAGCCGTTCTCGGCAATCAGCACAATGTCATCAGCGAACAGCGAACACTAGGGAGCCGCTTCCTGGATATCAGATGTAAGAGCATCCATTATCAGCACGAAGAGGTAAGGGCTGAGTGCTGATCCCTGGTGTAAGCCGACAGCCACATTGAAGCTGCCAGTAGTGACCACTGTAGACCGGACTTGGGTACTGCATCGGCTGTACATCGCTCTAATCAACTGCACATACTTCCCTGGCACACCTTTCTCCTTCAGCGCCCACCACAAAACTTCACGAGGCACTCGGTCGTATGCCTTTTCGAGGTCAACAAATACCATGTGCAAGTTCTTATGCGCACCTCTGTATTTCTCGCACAGCTGGCGGATAGCAAAGATGCCATCTGTTGTTCCTCGACCAGGCATAAAACCGAATTGGTTTTGCGAAATTTCACTCTCTTCTCTCAGTCGCCTTTCAATAACTTTCTCCCAAGCCTTCATACTATGTGACATTAGCTTTATTCCTTTATAGTTGTTGCACTCCAGCACATCACCTTTGTTTTTAAAGATGGACACCAGCGAACTGTTACACCATTCCTCAGGTATGGCTTCTTCCAGCAACAACTTATTGAAGAATAAAGCTAACCACGTCCATCCATCTACTCGTAATAACTTCCATACTTCAACTGGTATTTCATCCGGACCTATTGCTTTACCATTCTTCATCCCATTTATTGCTATTCTCACTAACCCCTCATTTACTGGTTTATTCCCAAGCACACCCGTCCAGTCATTCTCCTCATTCATTAGTCTTTCGAAATAGCTCTTCCACCTATCCCTAATTTTCTCATCATCCGAAAGAACTGTTCCAGTTTCATCCTTTATACACTTTATCTTACAAATATCCCTCGTCTTTCTCTCTCTAGCTCTAGCAAGCCGGTAAAGATGTTTTTGGCCTGCTGGCTTATCCAGTGTGTTATAAAGCTTGTCCTGGGCTTTTGCTCTTGCTATGGCCACAGCTTTCTTGGCTTTTTTCTTTAGAGCATCATACTCACTCTTTTTTTCTGCTTTCAAACTAACATTCTCATCTTCAACACTCTGCCATTCCTTGAACTTTCTTTTCTTATCCTGCAACACATTCTGTATTTCTGTCGACCACCACCATGTATCCCTATCTATCGTACCCTTTCCTTTCGTCTCTCCCAAAATATCTTTCGCTGCACTCCTTTCCCTGCCATTTCATTCCAACATTCATTTACACTTCGACCATTCATGTCCCCCATATCGTATCATTTTATCCACTACTCGCTCTTTAAATTTCTTCGCATAGTCATTCTTCTCCAGCATATGCCATTTTATTTTGGGAGGGGGTCGCTCTTTGTTTTTCTTGGGCTTTCTTTCTACCACCATTTCCATAATTAGGGGTCTGGGCTGTGAGACTAGATCTTCTCCCGGTATCACTTTGCAATCTTTAATATGCTTTAAGTAGTTGCGTCGTACTAGAAAGTAATCAATTTGCGTCTTGTGATTGCCACTTTTGTACGTAATTAGGTGTCCATCGTTCTTCTGGAACCAAGTGTTGGCTACTGCCAGGTTAAATGCAGTAGCGGATTGCAGCAATGTCTCCCTCGTTATTGACGTTACCAAATCCCCATCCTCCATGCACTCTTTCATAAACTCTTCGCATTCTTCCCACATGTCCATTAAAATCACCTCCAACTATCAATTCTTCATGCACCGGAATGTTCATCAAAACTGTGTCAAAGTCCTCCCAAAACTTCTCTTTCACCCTTTCATCGCATCCCACCTGCGGTGCATACACACTAATTACATTCAGCACTACATGTTCTATCGTAACTTTTACAACGATTAATCTATTATTAATCCTTTTTACCTCCATCACGCCTTCTTTCAAATTACTGTCTAACACTATTCCCACGCCATTTCTTTTCCCGTCACTCCCACAGTAGAAAAACTTGTATCCTTCGCCGATTTCTCTCGCTTTCGTTCCTTTCCATTTTGTTTCTTGCAAACACGCCACATTTATTCGTCTTATTTTTAATACATCCGCTAACTTTCTGGCTCTCCCAGTCATCGTCCCAACATTCCAACTTGCATACCTCAATCTCACTTCCCGAGCTCGCTTCTTACGTTGCCCCCGCCCGGGGTGGTGCAACAACCCTAGTCCTCTTCCCACAGGAGCCGGGTGCTGCCCCTGCGCGTCGCCTGTGGGCTACGCCCTAGCCCTATCGTGCATCATATATTTATTCATCATATTGCTAATAGTTTTGGCAAAGTTTTACAGTCGGCCGCCTGCCTGACACCAACCCTCCTTGGGAATGCGATTGTTGATGGTTTACCCGCCATCGCTCGGGTAACGCAAGGTGCTATATGGTATGCACTGGGTCTGGAGCTCCCTTAGTCGCCTCTTACGACACCCACGGGATGAGATGGGGTGGTCCTATTCTTTCTCCGGGACCGACACAGTTTTCTCCGACCGTACAAGACCGACACATTTATAGGTAGGTATGAAGTTTTTTAAATAAAAATTGCAAACCACGAATGCAGCACCTTAGTCCGATTATAGACACCTTCCTATTACTTTCAACAACATTTTGGCAATTTTTTAGTTTTAGACTTCTTAAATAATCGAACATTTAATTTAAAAACACATTGATATTCTCAAATTTTTTCATATTAACCCTTTACCGCATGGAATTTTAGATTTGGTTCAAATTAATTTACATGGTTCTATGGTATAATAGGTATCCCAGTATTTTTTTATTAATTTTTTCGGACATTAGAAACCGAAATAATTGCTTCGAAACACAAAATCTCACATTTGATACAACATGCAGTCCAGGTAACGGAATATACGACATCATATATGGTACAATATGCAATTGGGGTAAATATTTTCGTATATCTATATATTTTTTTTTTATGAAGCATTAATTTTATTGAATGAATAAGATTCACATTTTATGTCAATATTTAATGCAAAACCATATGAAAATCCTTAAAACAATTACGATCTTTGTTTAAACAAAAAAAAACATTCGCATTTACTACAGTAAATGTAAGATAGGCGTGAACAATTTTTGCATCTCTGCCGTTTTTCACCCCAGTTGGGCCAATGTCCAATCCCGTCGTATACCACTTCTTGCGGAGGCAGTTCAAGACGTCGTTTCCTTTTTCTTATATGTTCTAGATCATGTTCTAGAGCAGGCCGCCCTCGGCCTCGGGTAGATGGAGTAAACACACCTCCCGTTTCCCGCATCAAAACATCAGCTATATACAATTTAAAATCTAACAACGACATATACACTTCGTTTTTAGATTTTTGTTTGTTGCGGCGACGCCACAAAAGCCAGCTATTCACGCAAGTCATATCGACTAAGTGGAAGAATATTCGATGGTACCATTTTTTGCTTTTTATTTTGATCCTGTAAAAACCTAACATTGCGTCCAATAAATCCACCCCGCCCATATATTTATTGTATATTTCTACCGATTTTGGTCGAGGTACTTCAATTATTCGCTTTTGTTTTTTTGAAAATCGTTTTACGGGAGCCATAGGTTCCTTTCCAACATAGGAAGAACATAAACTTACGACTTTATTGTCAACCCATGTAGTCACGCTTAGTTGAACTCCATCTATTTCCGTGGATTTTTCAATGCAGTGACGAGAGGTCACTGCATTGAAAAATCCATCACATTTCAGCAATGCCTTTTTGTTTGGCAAATCAATGTCTTTTGCTCTATTTAATTGAATTGTACCTAATGGTAGGATTCCAATGCCATGAAGATGTGCCATGAGCGGAAGACTGGTATAAAAATTGTAGATAAACAGTTTGTGGTTTAAATTTTGTGACACTGTGTTTAGCAATCTTGTAACCACGTTGCCAGTTGCTCCAAAATTTGGACAATTAGGTCGCACATGGTTTTGTGTTGTCCTGTAAAGATGTCAAAGTCGTAGCTGAATCCCGAAGCGCCACTCAAAACATAGTTAATATAACCCCATTTGTGGGGTTTCTTTGCATTATATTGTCGAAAACCAGATGTTTTGGCTTTTGTGGGTATCATTTGCTCGTCTATTGCTAGGTACTCTTCTTTAGGGATAGTTAATAATTGTGCTCTCAGAATGTCCAGAAGCGGTCTTAATTTCTGCAGTCGATCGCAATTTGGGTCAGTTTTAGGAAGTTCTTTGGTTTTATCAAAAAAGTGCAAAAACCGTTTGATTTCTTCAAACTTGTTACAAGTAAGAAGAGAAGCTACTTTTTCGACATATGTTCCTTCACTCCAGTAGTGTCGCGTAGATGGCAAATGTACAACTGACATGTAGGTACATGATAACTCCTATAAATTTTGATATATCGTCACTAGTTATAGAATTTGCTTTATCTGGTTGCAACTGTTCTGCTTATAGATTGCTCTGTTCATGTATGAGATGAATAACACTAGTTGGAAACAAATACTTAAAAAAAGCTATTGGCGTCTCCAGGTCCATTATATTATCAGGTAGATCAGTACAGCCCATAAATGCAACGTCCTCGCTGTTATAAGTAATTGTATTGTTGGTCCAAGTCAATTTATCCTTTTTTACCTTTTTTTTTGTTTGTCCCTTTGTTTTTCTGTTTTTGTCCGATATACCCGTTGACGTTGATGGTTCTATGATGTCATTCATGGTGTCCGCACTTTCTAAACTTTCATATTCAAAATCGTCTTCGAGATATACTGCCTCCAATGCATCTTGAGTAAGACTCCCTTCATCTTCACTTTTATCAGAAAAATCATCGTACTCCGAATCTGTTTCTTCGATGGTTACGCCTTTGGGTGGTAAAAAATAATCTTCATTATCGGTCAGGTCTTCATCATCGCTATCTAAAGGAATATCACGCCCGCTGGCGTGTCGAGTCCCTGAAAATAAATAAAACACTAAATACCTTCATAAGCCCCAAACGTTTATAGCACCAGTAAATAAGAACAAGCAAAAAAAAAAACATTTTTTATAACATTAGATGAACCCACGGAGTAAAACTTCCCAAATAAATATACAAACACGTTCACTTGTTCTACTTTCTCACTATCAATTATTAAAAAAAAAAAATCCCTGTACGATGTACTTATTGCATGTAGTCTCATATCTGACCGAGTACTGGCACAAACTCTAATGCATGAAGTATCATATTTGAAAAACGTAGGTATGCAAACATAACCGCATAGAGTATCATTTCAGATACAAAGTTCAAGTCCGTTTTTCGTCAAGAAGTATTGGATATTACTTACATGTTTTTCCGTAAAACTTCTTGGGATACATTTTATTCACTCGCAAATAACAAAAATAATTTTAGCTAGAGGAAAAAGTAGCCAAAATCGGCTTTTACAATCCACAAACCGCACTCACTGCTTGAATTGGCAGTTTGAAATATTCGGTGACAGAAATAACGTACCACAGACAAGGTAGAAATCTGCCTATTTCTTTTTCATGTTCGGATACAACCTTTGTCTAGATATCAGTCATCAATACGCGGTTTAGGAGGCCCAAAAATTATTTATTTGTAGAAACTCGTAGTGTATCAAATTTGATACAATAGGTATGCGGTAAAGGGTTAAGAGGTTTTTTATAACCATATGCATTAATATTTCGGCTATTTAAGATATCGAACAGAGTATTTATTTTTCTAATAAATTCAACGGTGGTTGATGATCCTAGGAACTGTTCCAAATGATTTTCCTCACAAAATTCAATGGAATCGGCAACTGAATTACTAAACATCTGAACTGCCAGTTTAACTTTCATTATCTGTTTAATGAAGTTATTGTTTACAGAGCCATCTAGTTTAGTTTTTAGCAAGCTAAACTACTTGAAACTTGAGACCATACTAGATGGCTCTGTATTAATACATAATATACAGCGAAAAGAGCTTCGTTCCAACCGGGTGTCCTTCGATACCTCACGACTTTACATTTACGCTCATTTTCATCATACATCACTAAACGCGTTTAACGCTAAACGTGTTTAAAATATCGCTCCGTTTCTTTCAATCGTTTGATGATGACAGAGACGGAATGATGTTTTAAACACGTTTAGCGTTAAACGCGTTTAGTGATGTGTGGTGAAAATGAGCATCAGTGTGTTCTTTTGCAAATATTCTAGTCTATTCTTATCTAGCTTGTAGCCACCTACTGCCGGACGGTGGCCTCTCCCCTTGATAGAAGTATTAGTTGGACCTAATTTGGCAGCTCCTATTTACTGCCATCTCTTTCTAGTTTTATTTGCGAGAAAAAGTTAGCAATAGTACAGTAGATGGTTAACAGCAGAATCAGTGCCATTGTAACGGTGATAGAAAGAGATGGAAGAAGACTTAATATTAGTAAATATGTCTTCTATCTCTTTCTCTAAGACAGTTGTGGCTGTAGCTTGCCTACCTATTTATTATCTTTATGGTAGGTAGACTGTATATTTTGTCTTAGCAATAAAAATAACTAAACTTGGTAAAGACTAACTTTAAGACACAACCCCCTATATTTGTAAACTTTGCTTAATCACTCGTATGGGCGGTAATTACAAAAACAATTAAAAAGCCATTGTGTCTCGCGTAGATCTGCGTTCCGACGAAGGGTTAAAGCTAAGGTATTAGCGTTTGGTTAACCATACATTTTATGACGTTTCGTCTTTAAGCAACGTTTATAAATATGGGGGTACATGTTAAATCACGCACATATTAATTAATCTAAATAAATATATTACATCCTATGCCAGCAAAATAAGAATATGACCTCTATTAGCATCATTGTAACTACATATTTAGGTGTCAAACTAAATTTATTTGAATCTTAGAATAATGTGAAATTTTTCGAGTAAAGTTTGTGCTGTCTCAGTAGAAGAAAGTCCGTCGTAGTGGCAGATGGCTTGAGCTGTTTTCTACAAGTTTTCATCGTCAGGGATCAGATTATCAGGGAATACACTTGTGTAGGCAAAGTAACACGCACCTACTGGTGCGTGTTTCTTTTGCCTACACAATGGAAAATTACCTACACAGATGGAAAATTGTAATTTACAGGCTTAAAGTCCTACATGAATTCACACACTAAGTTTTAGTTACGTCTAAATGTGACAGAAGCTTTCACAAGTTCACGTGGCTCGGAAAATCGGGTAACCTGTTCTTATTTTGTTCGCAAAGTACTCAGAGGGTCAATTCCGGTATTTTTAAGAATATTCGCATTCTAATTTCAGCCTGAATCTATCAGAAATACCTCTAATTGGGTAAATTAGATTGTCTGAAGGTAAATTAAGGTGCCCACAGATGTGTTCGTTTTTTGAAGGTTTAAATCGACCATTACTTGTTAATTTATCTATTGACAGCTTTCACTTTTACGTGATTTTGTTTGATCACAAGTGTCGATCGTCAAAAACAGAAAATTGTAGGCATCTTTATTCGAATAAAGCTAAAAAAACACTATAGGGGCGCTTTCAATCTGGCCGACCAACATTAGAGCGTAATAGTTGCAAGAGAAATTGTAGCTCAACTGTGGATCGTAAAATATAATTATGTAATCCCTGTATCAAATTGAAAGCACCATACGGCCACGTGTTCACACATACAACATTTGTATCAGATAGGTTTGGTAATAATTAAAGGTTTGGTACAGACTAGAGGTGTGCGCCAATGTATTTGTTACCGGTGGCGGCGTCTGACGTTTAATTTGTCGGCGATGGTGGCGTCATCGGTGTGGATGCTAAAACTAATACCCTTAAAATCAAATCGCTATAACAAAATTTTCTTTTCATCCAGGAAGGTACAACGCCCGAGAGGTGGCACTAGAGATGGGCAGAGGGTGGGCGGAAACGGGTTTAAAACGGGTTTTACGGTTTGAACGGGTTTAAATCCGAGTAAAAACCCAAACAGCGGGTCTAAATTAAGTACTTTCACCAATATCCTCGATCGTGGGCCTAACACGATTTAGGTACTTGTAGTGTTTTTTGGAGTATTTGATAGTGGTGCATTTAACAGCACATCATGTTTGACAACTTACTCTTCGACCATGATATTTCAACAATTGTATTATTTATGCAAGTATTTCATCACAGCCCATTGCATGATCAAGAATACTTAAAATAATAGAAGAAGAAGAAAGAAAGAAAAACAGTTTATTCACGTGAAAGTGACGCACACAAAAATAGCTACAGTAGTATCACACATATAGTGTACTGCTGATCTCAGAGTCCATCCTATGAAGCAGAATTAACATTCTTCACTACATCTTTCAAGGGTATCCAAAGAAACATATAATCTATTTTAGATTATATGTTTCTTTCATAGCCTTTTTTTTCTTCAAAAATCCTGAGGACAATGACTCTTAAATAAAACAAATGGGTAAGTGATTGAATTTTTAATCAAATTAGACAAATAACATGAGCAAT
This sequence comes from Dicycla oo, assembly GCA_948252095.1. Lineage (NCBI taxonomy): Eukaryota > Metazoa > Arthropoda > Insecta > Lepidoptera > Noctuidae > Dicycla > Dicycla oo. The sequence goes on from OX411713.1 coordinate 3,341,385, forward strand.
TTACATTTATTTAGCAGAATTAGCATTATCAGATTGTCCACAATTTATTAATTGTAACGCATTTGATGTCGTTGCTTCCAATTGAGATGGCGCGAATGCTTCGTCCTCAATTGCATTCGTTTCGGTTGGCGGTAAACTTCCATGTGGTGTTAAAGTTTCCTCACTAATCTGATCATCACTTATACTTTCGTTTACAGTCTTTCTGTGTGAAATATTCCAGTTGTAAGAAACAAACGTTATTTTGGCGGCTCTTTCCGCAGTAAGACGATTCCGTTTTATGCTGTGGATGTTTGCTTGAGCGCTAAATGTGCATTCCGTTGGTTGCTGCAGACGTACATGGTGCCGTAAGAATCCTCAAAGCCACTTTGCTCAACTGTGTCGAACTGCATATACCTTTCCACCACACAACTGGTTCAATATCTCCCAGAGATCGCCAAACAAACTGTTTAATTCAGAAGCATTCTTTAGCTTTATAATTAGCGAGATCAGGTGTTACATCTAAATTCAGCCTTTGTCCTTCATTGTATATGAACTCCATGGCTAGAAGTATTTGTGCTTGGTTGAGCTCCAAACCTTGCTCTCTAAGGTCAAGCATGTATGTTGCCATGTGTATAGGTTTTACACACATATTTTCAATTTAATTCTTCTCTTCTTCACTCAACATTGTTATGGATGGAAGCTCAAATTCTAATTTCGATTTTATATTTTTAAATGTTATAAATACTTTGCTCATGCGGTGATCATTTCCCTCTAATACAAATATACATTCTGTTATAGGTTCTATAAATTTGATGGATTTTCCTCCGTTTTGTTCCAAAACTCTTCCTCCAGGTCTAGTGGTTCTGTTCTTCCAAAAAGTTTATAAAATCTTGCTGAAGAACTAAACTGTTCTCGAGATTCGTCACAAACTGTCTCGCCGGCGGACTTGAGACAGGTGACCAGAACAAGCCAGCTTTCGAAAAGGTTTCAGTTCCGCGTAGACCACATCCATCTTCTCTTCTTCAATCGGTCCCTCTTCTCCTGAGGATCCCTGGTCCCCTTTAAGCGACCTCTTTAAGCGGACAATCTGCCTCCATCGACTCCGGTCCAAAGTTGCCATCACCTCCTGTTGAAATTTGTTCGAGGACGTAACTTCTTTACTTGGTCGGACTATCGTGTTGGCGACCGGCCTCGTGCTCTCTTTCCTTCGGTATTGCCAACGATAACCAGCTTTTCATGGCTGCTATTTTCCCTTTGTATTATGTGGCTGAAATAGTTCAAAATACGCTGTAGGCAAACTGTACACAATAGTGTCTTGACATTGAGTTGTGCGTTTGGCTATTCATGATACATCCATATTGAGCGACAAGTTGTATAGAAGACCGAAGAGTACAATCAGCTGCTGAGTATGGCGTTTGTGGACTACGAGACGGAGTCCATCGAAATATGGACAGTTCTGGCGTCTCTGCAACGATGTCAAATTGACTGGCGCTACATCAAAGTGTTGAGATACTTGTATGACGCTGCCACAATGACTGTCCAGATCGATGATAAGAAGACCAATTACGCAGTGGGGTGAGACAGGGCGATGTGATACCCGAAATTGTTCATCAATCTGTTGTCTTCAAGACACGACTGGACAATCTACGTGCACGGCGAGTACATCTCACATCTTCGCTTTGCCGCTGACATCGTCATAATGGCATAGTACCTGGAACAGTTAGACCAAATGCTGCACAGCCTGTGAATGAAATGAACCCTGTGGGCTGGTTAGTCTCAGCATGAATTTAGACAAGACTTAAGTCACTTATAACATACACGTCTTACTAAGTCCAATCCACATCGAAAGTTCGATAATCGAAGTTGTGAAGTATGTCTATCTGGGAGTTAATCACTGCTTCGAGAAAGAAGCTGGCAGGAAGAGCCAGTTGGGTTGAACAGCGTTTGGAAAACTTCGGCAAGGCCCATACCGCAATGTTTGAAAACTAAGGTCAACGAGTGCGTCCTACCGGCTATTTAAATTATGCTCATATAAAAATGTTTAAAAAAAAAATAAATTTGTGAAAACAACTACGTCGAAATAAACAAATAAGCTTGTATTTAGACATTTCGAGTGTTTAGTGTAAACCTAGAATATTACATATTTTGACATTGTCGCCGATGACGCCGATAAAATCATCGGCGGCGGCGGCGGCGGCGGCGCGGCGTGGCTGTAATTAAAGCGGCGTGCGCCTCGCCGATCGGCGCACACCTCTAGTACAGACCATCAAACTGAACGACTCTCTATGGGACCAACATCTTAATCACGAAAAATAATCAGCCGTCCTATACATTTGTGTCGAGTAGGTATTTAAGTTTTATACGGGATAGCTGATAATTTTTTCTCGATGACGATGTTCGTCCCATGGTGAAAGTTGTTCAGTTTGATGGTTTGTACCACACCCTGAAATCAAATTTAAACAACATCGTAATTGCGAAAAATAATCAGCCATACTATTGTGTCGAGTAGGTATGGAAGTTTTGTATGGGACACTTGATTTTTTTTCCGCGATTAGTATGTTGGTCCCATTCAGAAAGTTGTTCAACTGCTGGTGTGTACCACACCTTTCCGATACATAATGTATGGGGCTAATAAACCGTAGCTCCATTAATAAACGCGGAGTGAAATGCCAAACTTAAACCTCGAAAATGTATAGCTAATCTGGATAATACTGGATGGTTTATCAATAAAGAGGTAGATGTTTACGGCTATACAAACGTGTGTGAACAAGAGGCTTAAAGCGCACTTTGCACAAAAGGCCAGATCTTTAGATATCATACCTTAAAGGTGCCAAAATGGTCCCAGACACACCCAGAGCCTATTTCACGATGCCCAAATAACCACTACTTACCGAATAAATTCAAAATGGAACAGAATTTGTATGAAATTATATGCCAAGTTAATTAATAGGAACTTAATCGTATGTGGTGAAACAGGCCCTCAGTCTTATATTATACTTACGCGATTAGCTTCTTGCCTTCTGTGTGACGCGCGCTATATCATATTGATACTTTTTTTACAAAGTTTTTATAAATGAAACTAACTTTACAGTTCATGTAACATCAGTTATTGTGGTAATTGTGAGAGTTACTTGCAACAATTAAATTCATTCTAAAAGTAAACTGTAAACTTTGAAGTTTGTCTAACTGTACATGGCCAGCAAAGTTGGTTCTAATAACAGAAATAATTAAAACAAGTTTATTTATTTTTATTGTTAAACCTTTAGAGAATTTGAATAAGAATAAAATATTAACATTTCCAATATTGATAGTATTGGATTCTTTTATGAACTTTCTTTGAATATCCACATACGAGTAAGTAAGCGAATATTTATATAAATGTATTACTTTTGTCATTTTCTTGAAGATCGTAACATGTTCATATTTTATCATGAAATTACATAAATGACATTTTGTCTTTAAAATGTGCCTTCCACATAATCACGATTTCGTCTTAATTTGCAAATAAATGTTGTATAGACACCATTTTGAATCTCGAAGAAAGCAGAAAGTTACCGATTACACTTATTTAAAACTACCCTCCTATATTTTTCGTTTATTAGTTTTAGTAAAGTCTATATAAATCAATCAGATACTTACTAGTACTATTTTAATTTTAAGTCCTTAACTTATTTTAGTATCACTTTTAATTTAGGAACCTTAGATTTATTAGTTTTGTAGTTGAGTATCCTTGAGTGTTTTTACTTTTTAAATTTACCGCACCACTATCAATTTTAAGTGTGATGGCAAGTATTACGGTTTAGGTGATTATGGGTCATGCAAATATAAATTATAATATAAGGCGTTCAACGAATGTTTACGCTGCGCAAAAGCGATGCTGATGCCGCGTCGCAAAGATATGCGAAGGCATTTGAGCGCAGGAGTCAATGAAACGAAGACAGCTGTCGAATAGAATGAATGAATTTACTGAAATCTTTGGTCATTATTCCATAAGTCATCATTTTTTATACAATGATAAATAAAATTACCGACTGCATATTCTATTCAACTTCGTCTTTATATAATACGAAAAAGTTATTTAATATTTTAATTTAAAGCCTATTAAAGCGAAAGCGCCAGGGTAGCCCGCGAAATTAAAATTTTCTTACATTTTTTTTTACAATTTACCAAGTCAGTATTAGGTTGTATGTTGATCAAAATATGATTCGCGACCGTAAAAAGTATGTATTTACAGAATTATAATCATTAAAATCATCAATACAACTTTAAGACCAAGTAAGTCTATTGAATGATTATTTCATGAAATCTTGACATTTGAAGGTTATATTAACATAACAAGTAATATTACTAATTCTAATAATTATAATTCTGTGTATAGGTATTTGTAACGGTCGCGAATCATACTTTAATCAACATACAACCTGATACTGACTTGCAAGTTGCAAAAAGCGTAAGAAAATTTGAATTTTGCGGGCAACTCTGGCGCTTTCCCCTTAACTTTCAAAAGAGAATCAGTGTCAACCATTTCATACCTATGTATAAGTACATCATGTCATGTAGTTTTCCGGATGGAAATCGGTCATTTTAGGCGTTAAATATATCACCATATTTGTTGGGGCATCACATCACGCGTTGTCTAAGTATTATGTATTTGATGCGACATCAAGGTGTAAACATACTTTATATGGCAACATTGATGCCTATTCTACAAAATGTATTGGATTGCTATTTATTTATTTAACCATTTATACCAAGAAGGAACGAACAAAGAAGAAAGGAACAGAAAAAAACTTTTTAGCAAAAAATAAAACCGACTTCCAAAACAACACACTGCAAAGTGAAAAGTAACTTTAATTTCGGTAGTCGATGTCTTTGGTTTTGTATTTTCGTTTTTTGTCGTAAGTCGGTTTTATTGTTTGCTAAAATGTTTTTATTTTTCACTTTTTACTTGTGGTACCTACCCCACACAAATTTAAACACCACTGCCTGCTATGTAACTAACAGTGATAGGAAGTTATTAAAACATCATCCGCATAGATTAAAACATCATCCACATAAACTAAGTGAGAAAAATACGCATTATTGAAGCTCACTCAAACATTACCCAAGCAAAGTTAATAAAATTTATATGGGACAACCTGGGAAGTATCAAACAAAAAAGAATTTTCCAATTTGGTCCATCCGTCTTTGAGTAATCGCGTAACAAACACACAAAAAACAGACGAATTGAGAACCTCCTCCTTTTTGAAGTCGGTTAAAAATACCTACAAATCTCTTCCAGCATACCTGCGATAGGACAGATAAAAAGAGATGTAGACATTGTATAAGAGTAGAACAGAAAATAAAATACATAAACACTTAAAAAAAAATCAAATAACTTATCAAATAAAACATATAATAAATACAAAAATACGTACCTACATACTTCTAAAATAAATATCACTAAGGGCCGGTTTTTTGATCCGTAGTTAACTCAGCCAATGGTTAAACATAGACTAATGGTTGACTTTTGGCTAAATTTGAAAGGCTAAACATGAATGAGTTATGCCATTAGTTACTATTTTTTAATATGAATGAGCTAACATGAATACATTCATGTTTATCCTTTCACATTTAGCCAAAATTCAACCATTAGTTACTATGTTTACCCATTGGTTGAGTTAACAACGGATCAAAAAACCGGACCTAAGGACTGATTTTTCAATAGTCAGATAACTTTATCTGAAGAATAAATATGACAGTTTGACATATTTTCTATACAAAAGCTGTCAAACCGCCATCTTTGTTCCATAAAAGTTATCTGACGATTGAGTAATTAGCCCTAAAATATCTATCAACCACGACGAAACGGAAAGATACGTGTTCTTTCACTCTTCTTTTAAATACTGCAACAGTTTGGCAGCCCCTAATGTCAGGCGGAAGTGAATTCCACAACCGAACCGCGTGCACAGTAAAGGACTATGAGTAGAAGTCGTTGGAATGGAAAGGAGGTTTCTAAGATGCAACCTCCGACCTGCAAGGCAAATGTAAAGGACTATTAAAGAAAAATATTATTAATCTAAAGGACTATTTGAGTCTCTGAAATCGATGTTGCTCCCAAATCTAAAAGTTATTGTATTATTACCTGCAGGGTCCTTTCTGTTACACCTTGTACCATAGTTATGTCATGCTTCACTCATCTCCATCACAACGACGCAATCTAGGCGCGACGCACTAAAAGTCTGTAAGGGGTATTAGATCGTCTAATTGAAAATTGTGCGCCCCTCCACTGCTTGTTACTTATACATTTGAAGTACATAATATTATATACTTTATAAGAAATATACTACTGAAGAATACTGAGACAGCTACTTAATAAAAATATATTTTTTTTATAGTAGAAGATATCGTCTACTACTTAATAAAAATCTTAAATCAATCGATCAATTTTCAGAAAATCCATATAGGGGAAGAAAGTTGTCGGTCCATCATTTTGTCGATGGGAAATCCTATCGGTCACACGGCTTGTTTGTAAAGAAAATTTAGTGTAGGGGCGCGCAATTTTTATATTAGATGATTTGTTTGTGTGTCGTGTGTAACTTACTTTATGTCCAAAGTGCTGGGGATTGTTTGTAATCTTCGTAAGGCCGTAGCGAGAGGTTAGATTCTGATTCATAGTTTCACCTAAATCTAATTCAGATGACGTGATTATATGTAAGCCTTCGTGATTATTTTCTATATTTTATTTGTACAACTTTTGTAAATATCCTGTATAAACGATGTTAAATATTTTTACGTTAAATGTTAGTTAAAGCTATAATTGTTGTAAGGCATTCAAATAAAGAAATAAATGTGGAAGAGGATGATGGGAGTAAATGATATGTTTTATTCCATTATTTTTGAAGTTGTACTACAAGTGAAACGTGGTCACTCACAATGGGCCTCATTAGAATGCTGAGAGTCGCCCAAAGGGTAATGGAGAGGGCTATGCTTGGGGTTTCCCTTCGTGATGGAAGAGATCTGTAGGAGAACCAAGGTAACCGGTAAGGTAGGCGGGGCCCATTGCTGACAGAACAGATGACCGATCGCGCCGAAAGGTTCTGGAGTGGCGACCGCGTACCGGGAAGACGTAGCGTTGGAAGGCCTCCCACAAGTTGGACCAATGACCTTGTAAAGGCCGCAGGAGTCCGCTGGATGCGAGAAGCACAGATCCGGTCGAAGTGACGATGCTTGGGGGAGGACTATATCCAGCAGCAGACGTTTTTCGGCTGAACTGATGATGGTGACACAAGCACCTTGGGTTAAAACAGACTCCAACTACAATTTATCTTGTGTTGAATTTCTACATATTTCATATTATGAAAACAAACATTTTGGTATTAAATATTTATTAATTAACTAATTAAATCCTCGGATATTCAGTCACTTTACCCTCCCAACTTTTGTATATTTCCAAATAGCTATTTTCCTATTGGCACCTTGACTCCTTAAAAATATTCTGAGACGAACTACAATACACCTTTATGTTCAGTTCACCGTCAAATTACTTAAAATTACAGTTACACATGTATTCCATGGTCAATTTTGATCATGTCAGCGGCTTTCTCCGCAATCATAATGACCGGTGCGTTTATATTCCCACTGGTGATGGATGGCATTACACTTGCATCCACAACCCTGAGTCCTGCCACACCTCTTAGTTTCAACCTCTCATCCACCACGCCCTTACCTTTCACCCCCATCGCGCAAGTACCTATCGCATGGTACTGAGTACTCGCCAAGTTCAAAACGTAACATTTCCAGTATTCATGACTCCCAAAATCCAAGTCTTCACATTGACTGACTTTCATATCTACGATTTCAGACTTCATGTCCCTAAAAAATGTCGTGTTTAACACAGTTACATAATCTTCTACGTACTTGGCAAAGATCTCCAAATCCTCTTTGTCGCTGAAGTAACCAGAATAGATTAGAGGACTGTCTTCAGGGTCTGAACTTTTCAACCTGATACTGCCTCTAGATTCTGGGTGCAGATGTGTTATAAGATTGAATAAGGCTCCTCTCTGCTGAGTGGCATCGGCTAGAGCTATACAAGATCTATCTTTTAGTGTAAAAGTATCAGAACATAGTAGTGGAGGCAGAATTGCAGCTGTAGGTGTTGGTACAGCAGTGACCTGATAGTCTGGATAGCTTTGAGATTTGTTCAGAGCTACAAATCCCAAAATCGTTGGCATAGGAAACAGATCCAGACTACCTAAAGGCTCAATATTGTCTAAGATTGAAGACATGCTCCTCTTCCCAGAAAAAATTACAGGAACTAAGGGATGGTCTTGCATATTTTGGCCGACGTTTGGTGAATCTAGTACCAAATCAATGTTCATTTCTTCTAGATGTTTTTTAGGGCCGATGCCAGACAGCATAAGTAACTGTGGAGTATTGATGGTCCCGGCAGATAGCACAACTTCATTATTTGCATTCAATTTTATAATACCTCCTTCGGGAAGTTTCACTTCAACCGCTATTGCTCTTTTATCCTTGTTCAATATAATTCTTCTAACAAGTGTATTTTTAAGGACGTGTAGATTTTTTCTGTCCTTTATCGGGCTAAGAAATGCATTCGCTGTGTTCTGTCTAATACTTTTATCAACAGTAAAACTTGATGCCGCATATCCCAATTGCTGATGACCATTGTAATCTAAAAGAATTTTGTGGCCATGTTCTTTGAAAGCATTGAAGTAGTCTTTTGTTTTGTGATCCCAATTCGGTTGTGTGATGCCTAAATATCCTTTAGTGCTGTGTAAATCCGCTGACTCACTGTTCATTATACATTTGGCGTTTAATCGCTCGCTTTTCTTGAAGTATGTGATCACATTGTCCCAATCCCAGCCGTGGTTTTCTTTGGCCCAGCTGTCATAGTCAACCTTATTCCCTCTTACATAGAACATGAAGTTGACCCCGCTGGAACCTCCAAGCATCTTACCTCTTCGATTTTGGATGCTTTTTGTCTTCAGCCCTTGACTGGAGAAGCCATCGTCGACCGTGTAAAAGTTCCAGTCGGGCAGTGCGGCTGATACTAATACTGATAAGCCTGGTATCTGGAAAGAAGTGAATCGATGTGTTATCATTGAATTGAGCCTACTAGGACTAAGAACAAAAAGGGCATGAGGGCGCTTTTGGCCATTTTGGCTATAAAAGGATTGCGGATATTAGAGTTGAGTTTTGTGTAATGAATTCAGGGAAATGCATTGTAACATGCTGAAGTGCATGTCTGCATTTGAATTGGATTCGCAGAAATTTGAGATTGACTTTCCATTATGAAGTGTGTAGGTACATATTACTATTTGAATCAAATTTTTAGATCACTGGAGATGTAACAAGTTTCAATGCAATACTCCGCTGCAGCAAAGACCGTCTAACTTTGGAAGCTTATGCACGGGGTACCTGCGCAAGATGTTACAAGAGAGACAGACATCTTTGGAGTCGGTAAGAAATAAAAGTTTGATGATGATGATGATGATGATGATAATGAAAGATAGTTACCTATATCTGTAGGTAGATCTTTTAAGACACTTAGTCGTAACCTTTTCGGTCAATATTTTAAGATTAGATGGCGCTGGCATTTCCTATTATTTTTACTCACGTTTGAAGCTCCTGGAGGATTGTCCCCGGCCTCAATGAGCAGCACATTCCAGTTCGGTATCTCTGTCAGTCTGTTGGCTAACACGCACCCTGCCGACCCCGCACCCACTATTATGAAGTCAAACGTTTGACCATCTGGAACATGCAAAAAAACGGTTTATGACTTTTTTATCTTTGAAAATGTAGAACAAGTTAAGATCACGCCTGTAATCTCCGAAGGGTTAGGCAGAGCCGATGTCGCGAATTTGTCGCGATACCCATGAAAAATTTTAAAATTTTCGCAGTCGCCTTGTTTGGTATATAAAGTAAAACAAACACATAACGTAACCTCGGAGGTCATACCTTGCAAGATAATCTTAACACCGCGATCTACGAAAGTGACGTCACGGCACCACGCCATCTGCTATCGAATACTGATACTAAACTAATGACAAAATGTTGATTTTCGAAGATAATTATTTAAACAGATTAGACATTAACTAATAATAACTACTTTCTCCTGCTAAAGCTAAAAAATAAGAGTACTATTGCTGCCAAGTTAATATTTCAATTCACAAAATTGTAATTCGAAAATTAAATAAAGTTCGTTTGTGACTTCTATAGGTACTCGAATAAAAACGTAACCCGTTGGTACAGCGCCATCTAGCGGCAGTATTGTGAAACTTATGATAATTTATTATGATTTTTTTTTTTTCATTTTTCCGTTATTAACAAGCAACTACTTCATCTTAGTCACTTTAAAGGATTAATGCTAAGGATTTTCTACCCAAAAAAAATATTTTCCAAAATTTTATTTTACCACTTTGTCGGCGTAATTGATATACACACTCGTACAAAATTACAGCTTTCTAGTACTAACGGTCTCTTAGCAAAACCTCGGACACACAGACAGACGGTCATGACGGAACTATCAAGGGTTCCTAGTCAGAACTACGGAACTCTAAAAACTTAACTCTATACAAAAAAAAGAGATAATAATGGAAAAAGTTTGATTTTCGCAGCTGCCATCTTGGATTTTAATTTTGACCTCACTATTGGCTTTAACACCCTCGAAAACCAAGAAAACGATACCCATGACGAAATATTTTAAAATTTGCAGCCCCCATCATGGACTTTCATTTAGAACCCCCCAGAAAAACAGTTTATCTAAAGCGATTAAAATATATGTACCTATAGATGCTTTTAGATTTATTTGACGTTTAGTAAAAGAAGCGCAAATATTACAGTAATATTACCTATTTATATTAATAAATATTTTAGTGGAAGCCTGTGATTGTGATTTATTCCCCTAAATTCGATGGTTGCTTGCTCTGTTTTTTATTATTTATTTTGTTGTGAAGCGTGTGAGTCAGGTTTTTGTCTTTTTATCGACTTAAAAAAAGAAAGGAGTTAGCTTTTCGACACGTACCTACCTATGTAATATTATTGGAACTACAATATACAACCTTAGTATAAGTATATGCGAAACCCGAAACACGTGTCTAGTATTTTTATGTAAATAACCTATGTACAAAATTTCAAAACTGTATCATAAGCATGTTATGTTACCTCGTTGTCCGTACATAAACATCGTCAGCACGCGCCCCGAGCGAGGCGCCCGCGCGCGGGTCAAGAACACTCATCCCATTGGAATCCAGAAAAAAATGAGGCAATTAAAAAATTCCCTCCACCAAAAACCACTAAACAAATCAAATCTTTTCTTGGTCTTGTTTCATACTATAGAAAATTTATTCCAAAGCTTTCCAAAATTGTTAAACCTATAACGGAATGCACAAAAAAGAACAAAGTTATTATCCATAATGAAAAATTTTTAGAAGCATTTAACAGAACAAAAGAATTAATCGCAAACCCACCAATATTAGCTTATCCAGACTTTAACAAAATATTTGTTGTCACCACTGACGCAAGCGATAAGGCATTAGGAGCAGCATTATCTCAAGACGGACACCCAATAGCATTCGCTTCACGAACTTTAAATGATACTGAACAGAAATATAATGTTACTGAACGCGAACTTTTAGGAATCTTATATGCGTTATCTCAATTTAGACCCTATATTTATTGACGACGATTTATTTTAGAAACGGATCACCAACCATTAACTTGGATAGCCAAGCTAAAAGAACCTAACGCCAAGCTAACACGATGGCGACTAAAAAGCAGGCGTACAACTATGAAATTAAACATAAAAAAGGATCAATAAATTACGTAGCTGACGCATTATCACGAATCGAATTAAACTTTGATCAATCAAATACCGCCACAGTGCACAGCAACTACGATGACGATAGTAACGGTTTCATAATAAAACACGAACATCCACCACGTAGAATGCATAGAATATATGTAACCCAAGGAAAATATAATGTAAACGTAAAAGCAAAGAATAGTAAAGTAAATGATTATTTAGTTAAAATTGAATCACCAGAAGAATTTAAACAATTCATCATTAAATATTGTGTTCATAAAAGATATGCGATATCTGCGAAAATGTATTAGGACAACAACTTTCTGAAGTCTACAGAAAAAACTTTAACTCTAAAACCCTTTAAAGAATATGGTTCAAAATCATACGTAAAGAAATAACAAATACAGAGGAAATAATAAAACTCATTAGAGAAACGCATGAACATTTACACAGACACATCGACAACCCCGCTTTAATTAAAGAAATCTCTAAAGAATTTTATATCGAAAATTTAAAACAACATACGAGTACATCAAAATTTCTCAAATACTGTCAAACATGTAATCAAGTTAAACACGATAGGAAACCTATAAAACCTTTATTGAAAAAAACACCAGCATATAATAAGCCTATGGAAAGATGGCAAATAGATACACTATCATATGAACGAATCAAATACTTAATAGGTATATACCTATTCTCTAAATGGGCATTTATGGTTCCCCTAACAGAAAACTCTAGTCTCAAAGTAATTTCGCTATAATAGGCACACCAAAAAGTATATCAATGGACAACGATACAATCTTCGTTAATGAAGTAGTAAATCAATTCTTTAACATATTAAAAATCGAATACTATATTCCTACACCACAACATCATACCTCTCATGGAGATATTGAAAGATTACATTCTACCTTAATTGAACGATTAAGAGCACAGATACAAGTACTCGGAGAAATTTGCCCTAAACTTATTATGTTAGGATATAATTCAACTATACATAGTACGACTAATAAAACACCTAACGAAGTACACTTTCTACGAGAAATTGACCTAGATACACAAAACGTAATCACGACAGATTATTTAAATAGTTTAAAAAACCAAATGCAGTTAACTAAATATTATTCATGGTGCCATGCAAATAAAATAAGAAAACCTGAATACCTGAATTAAAACTGGATTAAAATTTTATATAAAACGACACGACTGTAAATGCATTTAGAGGACCTTTCGAAGTAATAGAAGTCAAACCACGGAACGTAGTTACATATGAAACAACAAACATAGTTAGACGAACTCAAGTCATATGCGTATTCCAGATGTTTCGGACGTCTCACTACCCTCGACGGAGGACTCGTCAGTATAAAACAAGGAAAAGCAAGAATTCAAGAAGACGGAATGGACTCTTATTCATCCAATCAACTTAGAACCACTCTTTGAAGAGTATTATAAATTACAAATACTTCAACAGAATCTCAATAAAAATGAAACTCTCTGTATTTACCATATAAAATATGTTCAAAGTAATTTATATCACTGCATCAATAAAATGCAAAACACAAATCGAAATAAAAGAGGATTAATCGACGGATTAGGCTCAATAGTAAAAGCAATCACTGGTAACCTCGATTATAACGATTTAATTAATATCGATCAAAAATTCAGTATTACTACTAACATATTAGATAATATGAATTTAAATTTAAAAAATATCTCTCAACATATTAAAATTGTAATTAATAAATATTCCAGTAAAATTACAGAAGAAAAACTAACTTCAGAATTATTATTTGGATTGAAAAGCTTAAAAGATATGTGTATTCAACCAAAGAGTTTATATAAGCAAGCTATAGAGCACGCGCATCGCTCTGGTCCCTTTATGCCAACCGTAAGCAGATGTTGTATAGATACTGATTTATAGATGTAGCTGGTGGTAGCGGTAAAATAGTGATGCGCCGTGACGTGACTGACGCTTGCGTACAGGTATTATTACTTTAGTAAGTACGTGAGTACCTAGGAGTATTAAGTAAGTTTACGTTTACGCAGATAAATAAAACAATAAATAATATAGGTACTGATAAAACAATATTTATTAAAAACACACAAAAATTTACAAGTCATTATTGCCACTTAAAAAGAGTTAGTTAATTTATTGTATAATTGTCTTTTTCTTTGATTGATCACCGTTTTACGTAAGTACTAGATATTTTATCCTTATATCTATATATTTTTGAATATCAGTGATTGCTGCAAGGGGATTGATTAATTACTGTGTTCATGAAGAGACGTAAAAATATATTTTCCTATAAACAACTTCAAGTTCGACTTCGATCTATTGCGCGAATGAAGGATAAATTAACAAACCGACAAACCAAAAACACACTTTCGCATTATTGGTAAGTATGATTACAAATACTCGAATACAATGCAGTACAACACTAGCTCTAAAGCGGGGAAAGTATGAAACGGGAGGCGTGGGAGCCAGGGACCGAAAACCTTTATAAATTACGGTACAGGTATCGAAGAATTTCGGTTACCTCTATGATTAAGGTAACCGCTATCTGGGTAACCCAAGAAGAAGAAACATGTTACCTTTATTTAAGTTACCGTTTTAATACCAGTTACCTAAAAATGACCTTGATTACGAGAAAGACAGAATATCGCAATGCCGACAATTTGTTGGCATTAGAAAAAATACATTGCCAGGGAGATTGTCGTGCGTCCTGCCAGTATTGTTTACGTTTATTTAGTTCGCCTTTTTGCGGAGAAAAAAAAAGGAAATGAACAAGGTACCTAAGATAATATTACATTGTAAATTGGTAAAATACCATTTGTTTATCTTTTTCCCTCATCATAGAAAACAACTCGGTAGTTTGTTTATTTAACTTGCGGAGAAACGTACACGCCCTATTTTCTAATAGAATGCAGCATTTATTCGTTTGGGGTGGCTTGGGATCTACCTCCTATTGGTCCACCCCGGGCAACGGCACCACAGGCTTGCCTGTGGTACGGCTGAACGATCCCACTTAGCGGTTGTAGGCTCCGCAAGAGGCCGCCTGGCTTGCAACCACCACCCCACCGGAGTCTGGCGCCAAGCAGCTTGCTGTGTTCCGTCGGTGTGTGGGACTGCCAGTGCCTTTGGGGGAGAAGGAGATTGTCAGTTGCGCTATTTGGAACCGGTCGTGGTCTCTGAGCCGGCTAGCCGGGTAACTCATTTTGGAGGGTAGCGGGATCCGAAGCACGGTGCCAGCCGTTGGCCGACCGCAGTCAGTAGGGCGCCCAAGTAGTACGCCAGCCACGTGCCAAAGGCTGCCCCGCCAACTCGCGAAAAATCCCGGTATACTCCGCCGTGCCAGCCGTCGACTGGATGGCAGGACCTGGTGGCCATATCCGAGGGGGGTTCGGGCGTCCCCGCAGTCTCCAAATGAGTTCCCCATAGGTTTGGTTGGCTCTAGTGTTCCACTTGGGTCACTAAGCTGTGCCTCGACAATCGACTTTTTCCCCAACAACTCCACTCAAATGATCAAAGTAAAGAAAAATAAGGGTAAACAACGTCTGCACTTCCTCCCACTAAAAATGCACCTCACTAATATCAGGGGTTGCACTCCAATCTCGATCCGGTCCATCACCACCTTGAGACCGAGATGCCGCACCTGTTTTTCCTAACGGAGACGAAGATAGCAACCCCATCGGACGTGGCGTACCTCAACTACCCGGGCTACTCTCTTGAACACAAGTTCAAGAAGCAAGCTGGGGTCTGTGTGTACGTTCGCGATGACATTTGTTGTCGTCGTCTCCGTTGCTTTGAGAAATCAGGTTTCTCTGCCATATGGCTACTTGTGGATACTGGCGTGGAGAAATCTCTCTACATCGGCATCTACCGAACACACAGCGGTGACCAGGAAACAACAGCGCTCTTTAATTTCCTCGTGGAGTCGACTGACGTAGCCCGGCAACGGTAGCCAACGGCGAAGCTCATTATTCTGGGGGACTTCAACGCCCATCATAAAGAATGGTTGTTCCCATACCAGAAAACTGACCATGCTGGGTTGGAGGCGCGCACGTTTGTTTTAGCGCTAGATCTAATCCAGATGGTGAATATGGCAACGCGGGTACCGGATGTTGACGGCCATACACCCAATTGCTTGGACCTTCTGCTGGCATCTGATCCGGACAGTTATTCAGTATCGGTCTCAGCCCCGCTGGGAACGTCTGACCACTGTCTGGTGAAATCCATATCGACCTGCACTCCTCCAGATAAGAGCCCTAGAGGCACGAGGCAAGTATGGCGATATGGGTCAGCAGACTGGGATGAGATGCGGCACTTTTTTGCGTCTTATCCATGGCGGCAAGTGTGCTTTTCCTCAGGTGACCCCTCGTGCTGTGCTGACTCGTTTGCGGACGTGATTCGGCAGGGGATGGAATATTTTATTCCATTCTCCGACATCCCGCTCGGTCACAAATCCCGGCCTTGGTATAATGCGGAATGCGCCCACGCTAAGGCCCGAAAAGAGACTGCCTACCAAGCCTGGGTCAAGGCCCGCGACCGCACAGTTAGAGCGCGTAGGGTTCGCGCGAAGAAAAGAGCCTTTAATTCTGCTGCCAACTTCTGCAAGCGGGTTTTACGTAGGGCACGTTTTGACCATGTCGGACGTATCGGGGCCACGCTGGTTCCGGGTAGTAAACAGTTCTGGTCCCTGTCTAAAGCGGTTGAAACGCATTTCTGTCGTCCCACTTTACCTCCTATGATGAAACCTGATGGGTCGCTGGCTCACTCTGCAACTGAGAAAGCAAATTTATTTGCATCTCTCTTTGCAAGCAATTCACGTCTGGACGCTGGCTCAAAGCAACTACCTACTGTACCTCATTGTGACTCCACGATGCCGGAGATCGCAGTGCACATTAAAGAGGTCCGAAGAGTATTGTGCAGCCTAGACGTGAACATGGCCAGCGGGCCTAGCAGGTGCGGCAGTGTGCGCCTGAACTGTCTCCTGTATTGACACGTTTGTTCCGCCTCTCTCTTGAAAAAAGAACGGTGCCGAAATCCTGGAAGCTTGCAAATGTATGTACAACCAGTGCCCAAAAAGGGCGACCGTGCAGACCCTGCCCATTACCGTCCGATCGCCATTACCTCCATTCTGTGCAAGGTTATGGAAAGGGTCCTGAACAATAAGTTGCTGATCTACCTTGAAGACAATGATCTCCTCAGTGACCGTCAATATGACTTTCGCCGGGGACGGTCAACTGGCGATCTTCTTGTGTATGTCACGCACTGCTGTGGCGAAGCCATAGAGAAACACGGCGAATTACTGGCTGTATCGCTTGACATCTCGAAGGCCTTTGACAGGGTCTGGCACGCTGCTCTGCTCAGCAAGCTTCCTGTTTATGGCATCCCAGCTGATTTTTGTAGCTGGATATCAAATTTCCTTAGTGAACGGTCGATTAGAGTAGTTGTTGACGGCTGCTCTTCTGACCTTATGGCTATTGATTTTGAGAGAGTTCCTCAGGGGTCTGTTCTCTCTGCAACTCTTTTCCTACTGCACATCAATGACCTGCTTCGGCCTAGTATTGTTGGGTACGCAGATGACAGTACAGTTTCAGAGAGATACTTGTCCAGCGCAAAAACCAGCGGGGCCGAAGTTCGTTCTTTGAGAGAGGCAATGGTAGAGCGGACAGATTTGACCTTAAGCTTTGTCTCCCAGTGGGGTGATGATAATCTGGTCTCTTTTAACGCCACCAAAATACAGACGTGTCTTTTTACCGCTAAACAGAGTCGTTTCGCCCAAACTCCTACTTTTCGGGGTACATCTGTTCCTATAACTGATTGAGTTGAGCTCCTAGGCATGGAGTTGACATCTGGTCTCAACTTCGGCGCCACCATCGAATACAAGGCCCAAACTGCGGCTAAGAAACTGGGCATCCTAAATAGGGTGAAGCGATACTTTACACCTGGACAGCTTTTGACCCTTTACAAAGTGCAAGTCCGATCCTGCATGGAGTATTGCAGTCACCTTTGGGATGGATCAGCCAAGTACCAACTAGCCGCGCTTGACTCGGTGAAACGCAGAGGTAAGAGGCTCGTTGGCTACGTAAAACTGGTGGATGCCTAGCTTCATAGCTTGGCTCATCGCCGCAAGGTTGCCTGCTTGTCGGTCTTCTACAGATTGTACTTCGGAGAGTGTGCCCGAGAACTCCACGACCTCATTCCACCAGCCCCCTTCTACCATCGGACATCTAGATGTCGTGCCGTGGTGATGTGCGTCTAGACGCACTGCCAGTTACCATCCCTACCTAGTTGCTATTCCACCAATTCTTCTAAGCGCTTCCAAATGTCTTTTATAATGCGCACAGCAAAGGAGTGGGACTCACTACCTGCGTCGTGTGTTTCCGAACGCATACAACCCTAATCTCTTCAAAGTGAGAGTGAACAGGCTTCTTATGGATAAGCTCACTCCATCGTCGACTTTGTCTCTGTCACCTGTGACCAGTGGCGTGCACAGAGTTTTTAGACATGGTAGACAGAAAATTTTAAAAGCCAAAATACTTACTGCATATTGGTTTTGGTTCGTCGTCTTGTCGATTAAATAATGACGTAGGTAATAGCCACCTCAAATATCCATACATTGACTGATTTTATAGACATATCAATCCTTTAGTTTGTACTAATTGCAAATCCGGTGTACAACGACCTTTTACAATCACTTGTTTTTTATCATCGAATGATAGTTTTGAAAACGCATCATTTTTTATTTTCTCTATACACACACCACCTGAACAACTTTCACAGTGAATATTATCCATTTTTCACACTATTATCGACGTTAAACTCTTTAAATACCAATTATTATGGCTCACAACACAAATTAAAACGAATCAAAGAAACAATATGGCCACGAAACCAGTCACAAACTCGGAGATAGAGCAAAAAATAATACGACAAAAAAGAAATAGTGTAAGCTAGGATGCAATATAAATGAAACAATGCCACTTTTTAAAATAGTTGTATAGCTAATTTCGGTTCGGAAAACATCGGATAATTTCGTAATTTGTCGTGTTGTGAAAAAGACACTGTCTATTCTGTACGGTTGTGTGCGTTATTGTGACATTGTGTGCTACGTATTTATAGGAACGCACACCCATTCAATCCGCATGACCACGAGAGCACACATATGAACATTTAGACCCGAAAAGTTTGTGTCTTTCCCGAGGCACTCCTGGTACCTACTCAGGTCGTCGCGGCGCTAGTGCCGCGCGAAATGCCACAATACAATACTGAACGAGCTTGCTTGGAGCGACTGTTTTTATTTTTTTTGTTTATTGTTAGTAAGTAGGTACTCGTCGGACTCGTAGATAAAATAATAATAGATATCAGAACAAGATTATACTGAATTAGGTAGGGTAGGCAGTGTCTTTCTGTCTTTATGAAACGCACGCCACTGCCTGTGACCTAGGTTGTGTTGTTGTGTCCAGTTAGAGCAAACCCATCACAAATAAAAAAAAGAAAAAAAAAGAAAGAAAGCGCATAACTTTTTGCTTGCAATTTGTTTGAGCGCGCTAGCACAGTACCTACACTTTTTTATATCAAAATACTATCATGAAGTGTTCGACCATTTCATGAAACGGTTGTATCATGATGTGGATGTGGTCAGCAGTCAGCGCAGGCACCCATTGCGTAACACACGCTCAGTCCCAATCGCTTTCATTTTGACAGTTCAACAACATTCATTACGTTATTCACGTTGTTGAGCAGACAATTTTTTCGAGCTTATGAAGCAATGCAAATTCAGATTGTGATTGATCGTGTGTTACGCCATTAGGGTGCTGGCCAGATTATTGAATTCTCAACGCTTGACGATATGAACAGTTAAACGCGGCGACTTTGACTAATACCGACGGCACGTGTAAGATATAGGTAATTTTTATTTCGGTAACCGGTATAATACCGGTTGTATTCAATGTTTAAGAATTAAGGTAACCTTTGAAAATACCTGTAAAAAAAATAAAGGTTGTAACCGAAAAATACCGGTATTTTTCGTACCGGTTTCGGTCCCTGGTGGGAGCACGTGCTGCATTGAACAGCCCGCGCGCCCGCGCAACCCCCTTTCACGCCTTAAGTAATTTAGATAAAATCTGTGTTTTCTTATCAAAATAGTAAACACCGGTGAAAGGTTATATCATTATTCTTTTTATTTTGCTTCCATGAATTGTTTTTACAAGTTGGCACTGCACATTTCACGATGAAAACTTAGAATTTTAATTAATTCTGTTGGGAGAAACAATCAGCGCTGACGACCATTTGTTACTAATTTGGATGCGCTTGCGATTTCGAGACTGTTCATACCCGTGCTTACTGTTCATACTCGCTAACGCTTGCTCTATAGCTTGCTAATATAAACTCTTTGTATTCAACTAACAGAAGCATATTATTATGTCTTTGCACAACATGACATACTACATCCTTCTATTGTAGATCAACTTCACTTATTAGACAGTCTAAAGAAGATTCCAAATTCTGTTAATATATTAAAAGATCTTTTAAAATTAGAATCTATAAGTACTAATACCCCATGTAGCCATTAATGGTAATATTATGATATTCCAACGACCCATTATGCCTATCTAAGAATGAATATCAATTAGAATATTTACTATCACCTATTGAAAAGAAAACGGAACATTGTTATCTACCAAATATTATAACAAGCCAATATCTCACTCGTGACGATCAAGTGTATAAAGCTCTTAGCTGTTCCCAACAAATTTGTAAAGCAGAACCAGTAAGTGAATGTTTAAAACAAACTGTATTAAAACAAAGTAATCAATGTAATACTCTGCTCATCTACTGCCCTCTTAGATATTCTCTTAAAATATCCAGTACAATGTACAGACGCCAGCAGGTCAACCTACCCGAAACTGTCAGATTTTCCCAATCAACCTTGAACCTAATGCCTTAGCAATAAAGTCGAAAATCTATTAAAGAAATCTGACAGATTGTAGTAGCTTGATGTGCTGGCGTCTGTACATCAAGTGAGAAGATAATTAAAGGATCCTATCTAGAAGATAATACAGAGTGTATTCATCAAGAAAAAGCGACTGAACTTGAAATATATAAAACAGACTGAAAATATAATTAACGACTATCCTATTAATATTTCAACAACAGATGAAGATATTGAACAGCAGCTAAAATGCTTAAAAAACAGCAGCTAAAATGCTTAAAAAACATCAGCTCAATGATAGCAAAGTGACTAACGTTTCAGTTGGAATATATATACCAGTCTAGCCATCCTAAGCTTCTTATTCATCGTTTATCACGCTTTTCGAAGAATTGGACGACGCACACGAAAACGCTCAACGCTGCACTGGGAGAGGTGAGTCAAGAACACTCATCCTCCGCTACTGCCCGAGTAAACACTACAACAGGAAACTCGAGTAATCTATACCTAATTAAGATTGCCAATGTTACAATTGACTTATAATTAATAATTCTTCCACTGGTACTGATCCGAACAAACACCACAACAGGAAAATAGAATAATAACTAATTAAATATAACAATTGTTACAAATCACTAATGTAATCTTCCAATATGTGCCACATACTGGTATTCATTACCTCACTGTCTTTTTTTTTCCGTGGAGAAATGCTCATGCATACTGCACTACCACGGGGAGATAGTGCAGTTATGTGGGACTCCAACCCACTAAAACTCCACGGTGTCCTCCTTTGCCGCTTGTGGCGGGAACACGGACACGCGTTAGCACTCACCGCGAACCCGCCGCGGCTGTCCGTCACCGGACCCTCCTCTGGGGAGCACCCCCCATCACCGGCGCACAAGAACACATTGTGCACCGTGACCACCCCATGGAGCAAACCAGCACTTGGGCGCCAGACGACCCCGTGTCTAGTCACCCTTGGTCCCCCTGCGACCGGTCAGGTCAGTGGCCCGGCCGCCTACCACTTTTCGGCCGCAGAGGATAGGGAGAGCGGCCAACGAAATACCGACACTCCTCCTCCCCTGCGGCCCCACCGCGTCCGCCATCAGACGGTGGCGACCCCGTCAAGGCCGCGGAAGGTAGGGAGAGCGGCGCACCGCAATACCGGCACTCCTCTCCCGCCGCGGCCTCCAACCCTCAGCCGCGATGCCTCCCATACGACATCGCGGCCCGCCTCAGTTGCGATGTCGCCCAAGCGGCACAGCAACCTACCTGTTGGCCGCTACGTCGTCGACTTCCTGGAAAAAGCCCTGCCGAGAGGCCCCTCCTCGGGTTCCTCTTCGCTTCACCGTGGGTGACCAAGCCACGGCTACTGAGCCCCCCCGCCTCGACAATATTACCTCACTGTCTACAGCCACGATTTCTACACTCCTGGTTGATCAGTTTCCTTAACTCGCGCCTGTACCTCGCCTAGCCGTGTAGCCGGCGCGGCGCGGCGTCGCGCTACGCTAGCTCACAATTAGGTACAGACGCCAGCAGGTCAACCTACCCGAAACTGTCAGATTTTCCCAATCAACCTTGAACCTAATGCTTTAGCAATAAAGTCGAAAATCTATTAAAGAAATCTGACAGATAATAGTAGCTTGATGTGCTGGCGTCTGTACATTGTAAAC
Source organism: Dicycla oo (assembly GCA_948252095.1). NCBI lineage: Eukaryota > Metazoa > Arthropoda > Insecta > Lepidoptera > Noctuidae > Dicycla > Dicycla oo. The sequence continues at coordinate 3,363,782 of OX411713.1, forward strand.
ATTTTCCTCACACTTGCAGGCTTTGGACTGTCGTAAAGGTCAAGTGTAGTTAGATATTATTATGTACTTTATTCGTAATAACTTTCTACAATCAACCACCTTGGCGGTTTAAAAATGTTAATCATCCCTATTTACAATAATTGATTTAAGAACTATTTACGATTGATTGGCTACTGAGTTATCACGGCTAGAAAGTAGTGAGTTAGCCGAAAGGTACCGCAGTCCCTAGATCTTTGTGTGACGGAAAGCATTGTGTAATGTATTCCATGATACTCCGATGCCGAATTGTTCCTAGTAACACCACAAACTGCTAGTGCTCATACACAAACGGCCAGTACCATTTCTGTGTACTGGCCGTTTGTGTATGAGAAAGACACTGTTACACGATACTTTTTACATACGATAAGTACCTACATTCACGATCACGATCAACCAAAACACAACTGCGGTGTAGGTACGACGTACTTACTGTCGCTCGGTTGACTTATATCCACTCGGTGTGTAACTTTTAACTTTTTTAAATATTTTTGTGAGAAAATATAACATGGTGAAAAAATTATTGGAATCGATTCAGTTACTTATTCTGAACAAACTATATTCAAGTTTCGCATATACTAAAACTAATGTTGTATTCACAATAATAATCTATTAGGACTTCCAAACAAATATACAAAATTTTATAGACGTAAAATAATAAGTTTTTGGGTTTTTCGAATGTTGATCCCGAAGGAAAGTCGATCCCTGAAGGGGCAAAAAGGGGTAATTCATTTTTTTACTGCGTGGCTTTACTAACTCAAAAAATGGTATAAATAATCTTTGAGTAAAGTTATGGAAACGTCCCAAATGAGTTTTAAAAATTCCACACCTGTGGGGGTGAAAGGAACGGATACAGTTTATAATTGTGATAAATCTTATTCCTTTGATTAATAAACTTGAAAATTTGCACGAGCAATTATATGAGCTGTCCGGAAATAGTTGAGGAACTTGTGGATATGTCTCATGGCATAATTTAAGTCAAATAATCCCGATCCCGACACCTCACATAAATAATAAATAAATAACGCGAAACTTTGACAGTGTAGCAAGTCAATGATACTGCACAACTTTCTCAAGGGAACATAGGTCGAGGAATAAAATAAAAATTCACCTACCCGTACATTGACCCTTAAGGTGGATCAGCAAAAGTAGCCCGCGAAGTTCTAATATTCTTACGTTTTTTTGAAATTTGCAGTTCAGTGTCAGGTTTCATCTTGATCAAAATATGATTCGCGACTATAACAAATATGTGTGTGTGTGTGTATGTGTGTGTGTGTGTATGTGTGTGTGTGTGTATGTGTGTGTGTGTTAGATACAGGTGTCAGGGGGCCGATTCTACTAACAAAATTGTTCAAAAATCGCAATTGAATCGCAACTGAACCACGGCTTTTGAGCGTTTTCTCATTCCACTAATGTAACAACGATCCAACTGCGGTTACGTTTCAGTTCAGTCACCGATCGATCGAAACAATCTCAAAAGCTATTCTGCTAACAAAACCGAACGTCACGCTCATCGTGACGTTTAGTCGCATAATTATCTTTTTGACATAATTGAAACGTTTCGTTTCACAGATTTCGCAAGCTGGGGCCGAAAACGAAACGTTCTTTTGAGTTTTTATTATTTATAAAGTAAAAATATACAGGCTAAAAGTATAAGTATGGTCTATGTAAGGTCCCGTAGTAGTTGGTACCTTACACTTGTAGCTTTAAGTAAGAAGTGGTAAGTCAGTACTTGGAGTTGGTATTTTTTTAAAACATACTATTTGGAATGTTGGTCACACAGGTTACCCGCTGTTACGTTCCCGTTACGATTCGGTTTAAGTTTAGTTTCCATTTTGCTTATAGAATAGTAGAATGACTTTTTTGGTAACTATCGAACGGCGATCGAAACTGAACTGTTGTTGAAACACAATTGAACGTGTAACGTTGCAAATTAGTAGAATCGGCCCCCAGGACACTGACCTGGAAGTTGGAAAAAAGTAAGAAAGTTTGAATTTCGTGAGCTACCTTTGCGGGTCCACCTTAACCGCGGATCGGACAATGTATGAAGGTACATATTTTTTTTTCAGAATATTTAGGTTTTGTTGGGAAAGTTGTGCAGTATCGTTCATTGTTAAAGTTTCGCCTAATAATTTCCATTAACCTTATATACCTCAGAAATATTGCACGTATTAGAAGTGTGTTTACTTCGTAAGTATTCTCTCACTCCAATAAGTAAAAAGGAAATAAGTGTTGGTGATGTTCATAAAAATTGGAGGTATGATTTTAATGTTCTTTCAGCTTGCGGATGCACTCCTCTCGTGTTAGGTACCTACTATTACATAATTATGACTATGACCGCTTTAGTTACTCAGCTTCAAGACAGGGACGCTTGCGAAGTGCGAAGAAAGCAAGAATGCAAAGAATAGTAAGTAATCGTTACATAATTATGACTATGACCGCTTTAGTTACTCAGCTTCAAGACAGGGACGCTTGCGAAGTGCGAAGAAAGCAAAAATGCAAAGAATCGTAAGTAATCGTTACATAATTATGACTATGACCGCTTTAGTTACTCAGCTTCAAGACATGGACGCTTGCGAAGTGCGAAGAAAGCAAAAATGCAAAGAATCGTAAGTAATCGTTACATAATTATGACTATGACCGCTTTAGTTACTCAGCTTCAAGACAGGGACGCTTGCGAAGTGCGAAGAAAGCAAAAATGCTAAGAATCGTAAGTAATCGTTACATAATTATGACTATGACCGCTTTAGTTACTCAGCTTCAAGATTGGGACGCTTGCGAAGTGCGAAGAAAGCAAGAATGCAAAGAATAGTAAGTAATCGTTGCATAATTATGACTATGACCGCTTTAGTTACTCAGCTTCAAGACAGGGACGCTTGCGAAGTGCGAAGAAAGCAAGAATGCAAAGAATAGTAAGTAATCGTTACATAATTATGACTATGACCGCTTTAGTTACTCAGCTTCAAGACAGGGACGCTTGCGAAGTGCGAAGAAAGCAAAAATGCAAAGAATCGTAAGTAATCGTTACATAATTATGACTATGACCGCTTTAGTTACTCAGCTTCAAGACAGGGACGCTTGCGAAGTGCGAAGAAAGCAAAAATGCAAAGAATCGTAAGTAATCGTTACATAATTATGACTATGACCGCTTTAGTTACTCAGCTTCAAGACAGGGACGCTTGCGAAGTGCGAAGAAAGCAAGAATGCAAAGAATAGTAAGTAATCGTTGCATAATTATGACTATGACCGCTTTAGTTACTCAGCTTCAAGACAGGGACGCTTGCGAAGTGCGAAGAAAGCAAGAATGCAAAGAATAGTAAGTAATCGTTACATAATTATGACTATGACCGCTTTAGTTACTCAGCTTCAAGACAGGGATGCTTGCGAAGTGCGAAGAAAGCAAAAATGCAAAGAATCGTAAGTAATCGTTACATAATTATGACTATGACCGCTTTAGTTACTCAGCTTCAAGACAGGGACGCTTGCGAAGTGCGAAGAAAGCAAGAATGCAAAGAATAGTAAGTAATCGTTGCATAATTATGACTATGACCGCTTTAGTTACTCAGCTTCAAGACAGGGACGCTTGCGAAGTGCGAAGAAAGCAAGAATGCAAAGAATAGTAAGTAATCGTTGCATAATTATGACTATGACCGCTTTAGTTACTCAGCTTCAAGACAGGGACGCTTGCGAAGTGCGAAGAAAGCAAGAATGCAAAGAATAGTAAGTAATCGTTACATAATTATGACTATGACCGCTTTAGTTACTCAGCTTCAAGACAGGGACGCTTGCGAAGTGCGAAGAAAGCAAGAATGCAAAGAATAGTAAGTAATCGTTACATAATTATGACTATAACCGCTTTAGTTACTCAGCTTCAAGACAGGGACGCTTGCGAAGTGCGAAGAAAGCAAAAATGCAAAGAATCGTAAGTAATCGTTACATAATTATGACTATGACCGCTTTAGTTACTCAGCTTCAAGACAGGGACGCTTGCGAAGTGCGAAGAAAGCAAGAATGCAAAGAATAGTAAGTAATCGTTACATAATTATGACTATGACCGCTTTAGTTACTCAGCTTCAAGACAGGGACGCTTGCGAAGTGCGAAGAAAGCAAGAATGCAAAGAATAGTAAGTAATCGTTACATAATTATGACTATGACCGCTTTAGTTACTCAGCTTCAAGACAGGGATGCTTGCGAAGTGCGAAGAAAGCAAAAATGCAAAGAATCGTATGTAATCGTCTGACTTAACTTGGATAAAACTATAATTGCGTATGCCTTTCATCCATCAGATTTGAATGAAAGGCATATGAATAGGCCAGGACCTAGGTTAGGATATAGGATACTTTTCTATCCCGGTAGCACGCTCCCGAAGGGTAATTTCCGACTACCACGCGGGCGAAGCCGCGGGTAAAAGCTAGTTTTGTATAATTAACTTACTATACAGGATGTTTGGCGCATGACCGACACAATTTTTCCAGGAATATGGGAGGTCATTAGCTAGGTTCTACCCATACACCCTTTGTCCCAAATGTCACGGTTGGTTAAATATGTTTTTTTTTTAAATGAAAAAAATACCCAAAAATCCTTTAATTCGAAATAGCTTTTTTGTTTCCACATGACACCATCAAAAGCCTGGTGGAAAGCATGACAAGACGATTACATGCCGTAATCGCTGCAAGGGGAGGTCATACTCGTTATTAATTTTTATTTTTTTCATCCTTTTCTATTAAAATACCATAAAAAATACTCGTAGTCTTAATTCATTATACCCATAAAATTGTCCATTTTAACACGGCTCTCACGGCTTTCATTGACTAAAACACCGATTCCTGGGTTAAAAACTATATTCTCATTGATAATAAGAAATTTCTAGTCATATATACTAATGACATATTAAAAATATTAGGTAATATTATCCATAGAATATAGCCCATGACTTTATGGTGCCCGTTTTTTTTTTGTTTGCAAAGGATTGTATTTACTCACAAAGCCAGAACCTATTATTACATAAGAAATGGTAGGTATTTAGAATCACATCATCATCTTCCGTCGTCACCTTCCTGACCTCATCGCAATTTATTTGACGTCAGCATTGTCTTTATCCATACACCTTTATTATTCCTCGGCATCACTTGCCTAGATACCGATGAAAATAGATTTATTAGTGTCACTTTCAAGCTTGCTCTTACTAATTTCTAATTTTATCCATTCTCGGAAGCGGAACACCTTTGTATTTAGAATCACACAAATTGAAGGGTATTTTTTTCCTCACACGGTAACCCTAAATACAGTGACGTATTTTTTTTGTCTCTTTCTGCGACACGCTTTCTAGGTGTCCTGTAGCATTCTCTTTCTACGTTTTATATATACAAGTATACAAGTGCTTAGCTGACATCCTTCAGTATGTCCAAAAAAAGTTTCAGTTTAATATATTAACTATACTACGAGATAGAAAAATAAATATGACGTAATGAATAAAGTGACACTAGATACGACATATTTCACACTGTGCTGTGCAAAGCACTTGATAATCCAGCAAAAGATCGCTCTAAGAAATATGAGCGTGATTCTTCTTTTAGCATATGCATAGGAAGCGTCAGGGTAGCCCGCGAAATTCAAATTTTCTTACGTTTTTTGCAATTTGCAAGTCATTCCTTAAGTTCATTTTTTTGGATTACCTGGTCTTAAAGACTTGTATTGTCAATTTAATGATTCTAATTATGTAAATAGATACTTGTTACGACCGCAAATTATAATTTGATCAACGTACAATATAATACCGACTTGTAAATTGCAAAAAACGTAAGAAAAATTGAATTTCGCGGGCTATCCTGACACTTCCCCCTTAATTCATTGGGCTTTAATTCATACATTGAACTCGACAAAACTGGGGGTAGCTAATATGAAGCATCAAACATCTTACCCTGTACAATCGCATGTGGCGGATACAGCGATGCACTGGTGTCCAGCCGGTACAGACTTACAACAGCTATCTGTATGAGCTTGATCAATGGTAACAGCACCTTCACTTCTGCCACGGATGCAGCATGTAAGATGTTTCTGAAAAGACATTATGTCGCATTAGGAGTAAATTAACTAATTTTATTCGCCGAATCCCTGGAAGACCTCCAAAATGATGGATGATGTGAAGTAAATTGACAAATGATTACACGCACACAAGGCTGTAGCCAGGAATTCACTTCTGGGGGGGAGGGGGGTCGATCTCTGGATCAGTGAGAAGCAATTAGAAGGCAACTGACGTGGATGATCATCAGAAATTGAGCGCGTGACAAATTTCTCTGACCTGACATTCTGGATTTTCTAATTTCGGGAGGGCGGTGGGGGAAGGGAGGTACACCCGTTTTTTTTTTGTCTCTTTATTTATTTAGGGGGTTTTTTCATAAATGAATATGTCACCCCCATTATTGAAAACAAAAATTCACTTAATATTTAACTTAAATAAACCTACAAAAACTAAGAAACAAGAAAACACTACTCTGACCTTAACTTTAAACCTACCATCACCATCCTAACCAGCATTTTGGCTGCATCAGACAATGGTGCAGCCAAAATACTATTAAAGAAACCTACATTGTAGTAGCTATTATTAAACGTAGATCGCCTTCGACGCTCAAGCCGACCACACTCCGCTAAAAAGGTACACCCGTTTATTTTTAACTATCGGTAGGTATATACAGCCGCCGAGCATTAAGAATCCAACGGCACCCTATTTGCGTAACACACTCGATCGGAATCTGAATCATTTATTGCTAATCCATTGCTTCATACATTCGAAAATTTGGTCTGCTCATCAAGGTAAATAACGCAATGAATGTTGTTGAACTGTCAAAATTCCGATTGACAGTGTGTTACGCAATTAGGGTACGAGCGCATCCCAGCGACAGCGCGTCAAAAAAAACTATTGGATTTTCAACTCTCGGCGCTATGCAGTGTGTGCGCATAAACAAGCGGTCTCGTGATCTTAGAAATAAAACCGCTGTTCCGCCACCGCGGCGGGCTTAACGGTCTGGCCACGGGAAATGAATATCGAAACTAATCTAGGGAATTTTTATATTTATCGGGACTGGGGGCCGATTGGAGTTGTAATCTTCATCGTTATGCATTTTTATTGGGCGTAGATGTGCTTTGCGGGCGAAAAGAAATAGTCTGAAGTTGATTTTAGGTTAAGTAGGTATATTAGAACTTATTAAAATTAACGAAACGATAGACAGTTTCTCTACTTCACACTTGCGTTTCGTTGTCAATTGACATCTCGTACTCATGACCCTTCCGATATTCCACGTGTAGATGGTGACCACCAGGGTGGTTTTAGTAAGGTAAAAATCCCACACTCTCCGGTCTTTTCCCCAAAGCCAAAAAAAAGTTATGATGTCATTCAATAATTAAATAGAGATATATTATAACTAGGTAGTCGCCATATGTGGGTATTAGTTACTCTAACTATTCGGTTCTTCATTACTGCAGTTTGCGGTATTTTAACCGACTTAAAAAAGGAGGAGGTTCTCAGTTCGTCGGAATCTTTTTTTTTATGTATGTTCCCGATTACTCGAAGACGGCTGAACTCATTTGGAAAATTCTTTTTTTGTTTGAAAGGGATACTTTCTAGTTGGTCCCATTGTCATCAGGTCAGGATCTGATGATGGGATCCTAGAGATATATAGCGATTTGGGTATTTTTTTATAGTAACTCGTGCATTTGTTCTTGGAAAGCACCATTTGGTGAAGTGGAACTGATGATGAAGATCACAGATGGCCACTGGAACTACTCAATAATAAGTATTTCACGGGTTGCGATTCGATTAGGTACCTACTTTATTAATGGTTGCTAAGTAATTTATGCTCGTCACAATGCTTATGGTGCTCAACAATTAACGTCCCTGCATCGGGAAAAGCAATAGATATTTTGTAAAAGGTGATGAGCAGTTGACATTAGAATATTGTAACTTAGATAAATTACAAACTGACCCACTAAAAAGTGAAAAATATAAACTTTTTCCAAAAAACACAACCGACTTCTAAAAACAAACCAAAGTAAATAATTATTTTAATTTCGGGAGTCGGTGGCAAAAAACTAAAATACAGATCCAAAGACACCGACTTCCGAAATTAAAGTTATTATTAAGTGTTATTTTAGAAGTCGGTTGTGTTTTTGGAAAAAGTTTATTATCATAATAATGTAGTTATGTATGTATCTATTGCGCTACCTACCGTTGCTATTATAGGATCATTTAGCCACTGCGGACATTGGTGACCGACTTAGCAAAGGCTGGTTGCTGGAACAGTAGTAGGTATACATAAATAGGGCACCAAATGTCGTTTTTAAAATATTAATTATCAAGTAAAATATTAAATTAACATCTGAATAGAAGTAAAACTTAAATAATATTACCTGTAAATAAAATGCTCAAAAGCAGTTTATCGAAACATTTTGTGTCAATTTTGATGATGTGTAGGCATGAAAGTACCTTCGAGTACATGAGACTAATATTTTGATTACTTTGTAAATTATTGTGGGCCTTACACTGCCTTACAGGGTTCATGTCATGTTCTGGACCCCTTGCATTTAGTATCTAGGTATGTACTTACTATTATGAGCGCAAGACTATTATGTATCGTAAGAGTAGAAAATATTTCAGTTTGACGGAGACATGTTATACATATTAGGTTGGGGAAAAAGTCTCGCATTATAGTATGTATGAACTTGTAATAAAATCTCTTTGGCTATACTATTTGTATCTGGCTGGTTTTGGTATCATTGAAAGTTTAAATTTTAAAGAACATAATTCCAAATTCAAATTAGGAAAATGTGTGATTTTCATTTGTTTTTCGTACCGTCAAGATGAGTGAATCTAATGAAGAAATTCGATACATTTTAAAATTTTACTACAAAAAAGGTAAAAATGCAACGCAAGCCGCGAAAAAAATTTGCGATGTTTATGGACCTAGTGTAGTGTCTGTGAGAGTAGCACAAATTTGGTTTAAGAGTTTTCAATCCGGAAATTTTGATGTCAAAGATGCACGTCGCTCTGGTCGCCCTATTACGGATAAAATGGATGCCATTTTTGAAAAAGTGGAGCAAGGTCGGCATATCAGTAGTTACGACGTAGCTGAAGAACTGGAAATTGACCACAAAACAGTTTTGGCGCATTTGAAAAAAACTGGATACACAAAAAAGCTCGACATTTGGGTACCTCACGAGCTCACTGAAAGAAACCTAATGAACCGTGTACTCATTTGTGATTCTTTATTACGACGTAATGAAACCGAACCATTTTTGAAGAAGCTGATAACTGGTGATGAAAAGTGGATCACGTATGACAAGAACTTGCGAAAAAAGTCGTGGTCAAAGGCCGGTCAGGCTTCACAGACTGTGGCGAAACCCGGGTTAACTCGCAACTAGGTGATGCTGTGTGTGTGGTGGGATTGGAAGGGCATTATTCATTATGAGCTGTTACCACCAGGTAGGACCATCGATTCTGAACTCTACTGCGAACAACTGATGAGATTAAAGGAAGAAGTTGAGAGAAAGCGGCCGGAATTAATCACAAGAAGGGGTATGGTTTTTCATCATGATAACGCTAGACCTCACACATCTTTAGCCACTCAGCAAAAATTAAGAGAGTTTGGCTGGGAGGTGTTAATGCACCCGCCGTATAGTCCTGACCTTGCACCTTCAGATTTCCACCTGTTTCGGTCTCTTCAGAATTCTTTAGGCAGTGTCAGGTTAACATCACGAGAGGACTGTCAAAACCACTTGTCGCGGTATTTTGACCAGAAGTCCCAAAATTTCTATAGCAATGGGATCATGTCCCTACCTACAAGATGGCAAAAAGTTATCGAACAAAATGGTACCTACATACTTTAGTTTTTAAATGTAAATAAACTATATTAAAAAAATGTTTTGAATTTTCTTAAAAAATGCGAAGAAACTTTTTCCCCAACCTATTATTTAATAAAATTTTATAATTTGCCATGACTCGCCACAGCTGCACAAGACATGACCCACTGATTCTGAAAGGGACAGTCAAAACGCACAGCTATTGCGTTCAGAATGCCATTGCTGCTACCCCGTATACGGGCCAGCAGGCACAGATATTACAATACTACAGCAGGGAAGCTGCTTTTTTGCGTATGATGGCCTGGATATCATCAGTGCGCGCTTCAGCAAACATCCCAGACGCGCTGCACCGCCACGGGGCAGACCCAACAACATTCTGAACGCATTATTCTACCGAGTGCTCAGTGCTATACAAATACGTAGCTTCAAATGGAAAATTCCCACGAAATAAGTGGATGTAAAAATATGTTATTTTTATTTTGAATTTTATATCCCAAATTGTATTTAAATTAAGTTATCTTACTTATTCGTTTTAATAATAACTGAAGATATAGGTATTTAGCAGGTTTCTTGGGAATTTGTTCATTTACAATCCGAATTTAAGTTTTCGTCACGAGACATGGTTTTTAGGGTTCCGTACCAAAATGGTAAAAAGGAACCCTTATGGTGTGACTCAGTCTGTCTGTCTGTCACAGCTGGATATCTCAAGAACTACGAATGCTATCAACTTGAATTTTGGAATTGTTTTAGATGACGTTTGCCCAACTATTTTGCAAATAAGAAAGACAACAACAACAAGCAACAGGGAAAGGGGGTCGGGCATGTGGGGGTATCATATGAAAGAGCGCTGTTTGTACATCCTCATTCTTTCTTTTTTTTTTTAGGCCTCATAGTTTTTGAAATATTACAGAAAAAATAAAACTATGTCTCTAAATAGCAGTTTTTTTTTTTATATATGATGGTACGGAAATGGGAAGCTACAGTGTTGCCCAATCTCATAGGATATTATGTACTTTATGTTGAACAGTTGATGTCCAAAAGGACTCGACTGGCTGTTCATAATGGTGTGCTGGTACCTACGCTTATGTATGGAACTGAATGTTGGGTGTGGCAAAAAAAGCATGAAAGTAGAATAAAGCTGTGGAAATTCGTTCCTTGCGAAGCATGTATGGTGTGACTATGAATGAGGAATGATGTGATAAGGCAACGGTATGGTTTAAAACCGTGAAACGAAGAGGAAACCGAGGAGGCGCCGCTCGTCAGGGCTTTTGCCGGTAAGCCTACGACGTAGCGGCCTACAAATAGGTTGCGGTGCCACTTGGGCGACATCGCAACTGAGGCGGGCCGCGATGTCGTATGGGAGGCATTGCGGCTGAGGATTGGAGGTTGCGGCGGGAGAGGAGTGCCGGTATTGCGGTGCGCCGCTCTCCCTACTTTCCGAGGCCTTGACGGGCTCACCACAGTCTGATGGCGGACGCGGTGGGGCCGCAGGGGAGAAGGAGTGTCGGAATTGCGCTGGCCGCTCTCCCTATCCTCTGCGGCCGAAAAGTGGTAGGCGGCCGAGCCACTGACCTGGTCGGTAGCAGGGGGACTAAGGGTGCCTAGACACGGGGTCATCTAGCGTCTATGTGCTGGTTTGTTCCCTGGGGTGGTCACGGCGTGCAATGTGTTCTGGTGCGCCGGTAATGGGGGTACTCCCCAGAGGAGGGTCCGGTGACGGACAGCCGCGAACGACTCTTTTTAGCGGTAAAAAAACATGCCTGTGTTTTGGTGGCGTTAAAAGAGACCAGATTATCATCACCCCACTGGGAGACAAGGCTTAAGGTCAAATCTGTCCACTCTACCATGGCCTCTCTCAAGGAACGAACTTCAGCCCCGCTGGTTTTTGCGCTGGACTAGTATCTCTCTGAAACTGTACTGTTATCTGCGTACCCAACAATACCAGGCCGAAGCAGGTGTGCAGCAGGAAAAGAGTTGCAGAGAGAACAGACCCCTGAGGAACTCCGGCATCAATAGAAGAGCAGCCGTCAACAACTACTCTGATCGACCGGTCACTAAGGAAATCTGACATCCAGCTACATAAATCAGTTGGGATGCCATAAGCAGGAAGCTTGCTGAGCAGAGCAGCGTGCCAGACCCTGTCAAAGGCTTTCGAAAAGTCAAGCGATACAGCAAGTGCTTCGCCGTGTTTGTCGATGGCTTCGCCACAGCAGAACGTGACATACACAAGTAGATCGCTAGTTGACCGTCCCCGGCGAAAGCCATATTGACGTTCACTGAGGAGATCATTGTCTTCAGGGTAGATCAGCAACTTATTGCTCAGTACCCTTTCCATAACTATCCAAGTAAAGTCCTAGAAATCTGGCACTGCTGCTTTCCGGTATTTTTTGGGCGCTTTATTGGAATGTCATTACCTGTGTCTTTATTGTCAGTCCATTGTTATGTAACCAGTTTATTAACCTTTCATATGCCGGGAACGTAGGTCTGCGCGATTTTAGCTGTACTCGAAAAAACACCTAATTACATTAATGTAATTAGGTGTTTTTTCGAGTGGCGCACTCGCATAAAAAAATGGTGCGCAGACCTGCGTTCCGGCATTCGAAGGGTTAAGCAACAAATTGAATTACTTATCTCATTTTCATATGATTCTAAGTTTTTACACGGTATAATAAGTGTACTGTCAACGGCAAACAGGGCGGTTTGATAGTCTGTACATTTCGGCAAATCGTTTATAAATATGAGAAACAGCAAGGGCCCAAGGACACTCCCTTGGGGTACACCACACGTTTTATATCGAATGGACGAACTATGAGCAACTTTAATCTTAGAATTAGTACAAATTCTATCTAAAACCGTGATTTGTGCTTCTCCACTTATACATATAAGTCGTAATAAGGCTTAATATATTTCCTCGGACACGAAAACGTTGACACGTGATCGAATGCCTTAGACATGTCCGTAAGTACTGCGGCAATAGGATTTTCTTTGTCAACATTACTAATGATTTCAGCAATTAGCTCATAGACTGCGGTGTTGATATTTTTATTTTATCGAAAGCCATATTGTTCTTTAGCAAGTATGTCATTTATTTCAAAGGATGAGTTTAAGGATCTATAAATTACTTTTTCAAAGACTTTTGATAACACCGGTACTAAAGCTATTGGACGATAATTTGAAATGTTTGATTTATCACCTTTCTTATGAAGTGGCTTAATTACAGTCTTTTTTAATAAGTTTGGGAAGTGACCATGCTCGGCAACTCTCATCCAGCTACTACCAGCCACCCTGCGAAGATCGTCGCTACAACTAGCCTGATGGCGTCCCTTTCGTTTGCCGATACGCGGTCTCCACTCAAGAAGACGTCTACCCCAACGGTCATAGGTTCTACGGCTAATATGGCCGGCCTAATTCCACTTCAGCTTGCTTATTCTGTGAACTATGTCAACTTTGGTTCTCTGCCGGATCACCTCGTTCCGGAATCGATCCCTCAGAGAGACGCAACCATTTACGACGTTATATTTTAATCGCATCCCTCTTAATCTAAGCGATCTATAATTATTTTGTGAAGTGTTTGATTGAATTACCGAAAATTAGAAGTGGAGTGTTTTCGACATGTGTTATTTTTTGAAATACTGCCTTTCTACCCGATAATCTACGCCTACCTGAACATGGACGGCGCCTGCGCTTTTGTAGACTGTTAATTGACTTGTTGTACAATTAATGTCAACCTCAAAAATGAACATCGAGAACTGGGAGGCGGCCATCTTGTAAAAGGAGCAGTGAACTCGTAGTCAGTAGATGTTATATTTTAACCCTTAAATGCATCTTGTATCGAAAACGATACTACGTATTTGTATCGATTTTATCAAGTTTTTATAGGTTCTGTAACTTGAGTTGATTGTTAATATGCTATCTGTGTCCCATTACTAACTAAAAAAAACACTAACTAAAAATACTAATTAAAATCCTCATCCTATAATAAAAATATTTTTTTAGGAATAAATCTGTCATCATGCATTTAAGGGTTAACCGCGTCCCTCTTAATCTTAGCGATCTATAATTATTTTGCGAAGTGTTTGATTGAATTATGGAGAATAATAATTGGAGTGATTGTGACAGGTGTTATTTTATTGACATATCCGATAGAAGAGAGCACATTAGATGAAAGTCGAAAGACTTCAAATAAATAATACATTTATTTTGTTGTATATTTGAGTTTATTGTGTTCTTCCTTATTGCAGCAAAGTAGGAATATCAAATATTATGGCAATTCTGAACTAAAAAGACTAGTATTCAAAGTCTTAAAAAATATTTATTGGTGGTTGACATTGACACCCGTTGACAGTTTACAACTCTTAACCAGAAGAACAGATGCTTGGGCTCTGTATCTCTATGTAGTCTGTGGCTCTGTCCTATGTTGTTCAAAAGTTCAACACTGAATATCTATTAATCTGACCCTTCTCTAACAAAAAATGTTGCACAAACTAGTTCAGAAAATGACGCTGAGTTAAATAAGGTATTTTTCATTTCAAGACGTAGTGATTTAATTTCAAATAAAACAATGTATGGGAAGCTGCCATTGTTCTTTAACTTGTTTATTTAGGTAGGTATGTACAGTAGTAAGGGAATCAAAACTGCCGAGTGGGTGTCCTCCACCTCTATGACGTAGCTATAAGCAGGTACTTAATAAGCAGGTAGGTAACCTTGAGCTCGTAACGTAAATAATAATTACAGACTAACAACATAAAAACCCTCATTTATTTTTCGTAATCAACAAGTTTTTAAGCAGACACAGTTATGTCATTAAATTATCGCTTCCTCGTAAATTTATAAGTAATACTCATTAACACTCTCAGCGCCATGTGATCCGCCGGCCGCCCACAAGGCCTGCTTCTCTAGAAAATGCGGCGCTGAGAATGTTAATAACTTAGCACGTTCACTGTCCAGCCAAAATGTCGAAATCAGCTGTCACGTCTAATTTACTTTTTTCGTTCCTATGTACTGGGGTATTTGCCTTTACACTACTTCAGGTCCTTAGAGGCTCCGGCGGGATCTCATGGTGACATGGAGAGTGCGACTGTCGCAACCCAGTGCTGGGCACGCCACAATTGCGGCGATAAGTCCCCTCTTTGAGGAGTGGTTGGAGAGGCGTCATGGCACCCTCACCTTCCGCCTGACGCAGGTCCTCACCGGACACGGTTGCTTCGAGAGGTTCCTGTTCCGGATAAGGCGGGAGGAAACGCCCGGGTGTTACCACTGTCACAGTGCTCCACCGTGTCCTCCGGGCGATCCACACAGTGGCACTGTGTGGATCGCCCGGAGGACACGGTGGAGCATACGGTGGAGGTCTGCCCGGCTTGGGCAGAGCACCGCCGCGTCCTCGCGGAGGCGATCGGCGGCGGCGATCTCTCGCGTCCTACCCTGGTACAGGCCATGGTACGGAGCGAGAGTGCATGGGAAGCCATCACCTCCTTCTGCGAAGCTGTAATGCTCGCGAAGGAGGAGGCTGAACGCGTGAGGGCGAGGCAATCTTGGCGCCCTCACGCCCCTAGTCGCCGCAGGAGACGCCCTGGGCGTCGGGAATCGATAGCCGATTCCCGGCCACCGTAGGCGCGGGCTTGCGGATGGCGAGCAACGGGTAGCTCGCCGTCCGGTAAGGACCAGGCCCGGGTCGACGGCGCGTTGTGTTCCACGCGCGCTTCAAAGAGATGTCAGCACTAGCTGAAGGGGTCCGCTAGGGCCGATGCCCGCCAGGGTTGCGGGTTGTTCGAAAGAGTTACCGTGGCCCTGGCACAGGCAACTGAAGGAACACGGGTGGGTTTTAGTCAGTAGAAGTCTGATACGCCCTCCCGCTCCACCCAGAGCGGGAGAAGTTATTTGATGATTTCCCATCCACAAAAAAAAGGTCCTTAGAGGCCATAAAAGTTGAAGGAACCCTTTTACAGTTCAAAATTGAAAGCTTTGTAAGTCCTAAACAAATAAAAAAATTCGATGGCTCTTTGCTTTTTATATATTACCTACATAATTGCTCATACGTTTATGTATAATTCTAGTATGTTTCCTTTATGTCCACGAAGTAAGAACCCATTATGTATGAAAAGTGCAGTGACCCACATGTATGGCATGGACGTCTCATTCCAACCCTTGTTTTCTCTTCAGTGTATAGTGCAATTAAACAATCTCTTAATAACTGTCAACATGGCTTCTTAAAAACAGGTATATTGTGTCGAAGTTGCTTATCTGTTCCGACTACTTCTCTTCCATCTGAATCCTCTCAAGTGGATGTGATCTACACTGATTACAGCAAGGCATTTGATCGTATACACCACGGTGTCCTTTTACGCAAGCTGCTTACAATGGGTATCAGAAGCGATTTATTCAGATGGTTTACATCTTATATTAAGAATCGCTGTCAAACAGTTGTACTGAATTGATACAGTTCTGTAACTGTTAAAATACCCTCGGAAGTCCACAAGGATCCCTTTTGGGATAAACGTTTAAAATTCTTTATTGTGCTTTTGTCGGCAGCCGCATTTGGAGTAGGCGTACTTGCAAGTGTGGAACCCTAATTATAATATTTATATAAACAGAATTGAGGGAATTCAAAAGCAGTTCCTACGTTTCTTGCAGAACTAGGAAATATACACCCAATTATATAGCGCGATGTAAGAGGTTTCTTTTCCTTACCACTGTATGAGCGCAGACGCATTGCAGATTATGACGTACTTATTCAAAATCGCAAATGGTAATTTAGATTGCCCAGAGCTGTTAGGCAGTATAGGATTAGTTACGCACTGCAAATTGTTTCGCAAACCTAGTTTGCTACCTACCTACATATCCCGCATTCCAAGCCCGCGAACAGGCAGAACTCGTTTATGATCCGTGCGAGCAGAAGTTTTAATAAACTGTGTGGTGAACATGATTTGGATATTTTATTTTATTTTATTTTATTTCTTTTAGGAAAACTTACAGCTAAACAGATACAGTAGGTAATAGTTTAAACAAAATATGGCCAATTACAAGATTTCACATGTAGTATAAAATTACATGAAACGGGAAAATAAAAATATACTAAATTGACACAAAAAACAGCAAAATTACTATTAACGTTCGAAGAAACTATTAGTTAACATTTTCCTCAATTTAGCAACACTAGTATTAAAAATGTCGATATCAGCTTCCCGGCAGGTTGCATTGTACATACAACTCGCTCTAACCATGTATGAGTTCCGTCTGTATATAGTGACTACCACTAAGGTGAGCAATAAATCAGAACTACGTAAGAATGCAGACGGCACTCGCAGCCCGACCTTATTTAACAGCTCGGTAACACCAGTTGTTCCATTAGCAATTTTGAAAAGAAACACAAGATCTGATATTTTCCGCCTTTCGTAAAGTGGAAGGATATGAAATTTTTTACAACGGTAGGTATAACTAATTAAAAACGTTTTAGACCGATATTGAATGTGCCTTAAAAACCTTTTCTGTATGCTCTCAATACGATTTATGTAGACATTATAATTGGGGTTCCAGACCTGAGAGGCATACTCCAAATGACTACGAACAAAAGAACAGTATAATATTTTAATAGTCTTTATGTTTTTGAACTCCGAGGACACCCGAAGAATGAAACCTAGTGCTTTTGATGCTTTCTTCACTATATTGTCTATGTGTGCATCAAACAGGAGCTTAGCGACAAAGGTAACACCAAGATCCTTGATTGTGTTTACTCTAGTTAGTGCTGTATCCAAAAGCAGGTAATTATGGACAATAGGGATAGGTTTCCGTGTATAGGAGCAGACATAACACTTGGATACATTCAAGTCCAGCTTATTATTACTACAATATACTTGAAAATTATTAAGGTCTGACTGTAATAAATGAGCATCTGCCACGGTATTTATTTGTCTCATTATCTTCATGTCATCAGCATATAGTAACAATTTTGAATACCGGAAAGAAGAAAAGATATCGTTGATAAAAATATTAAATAACAGTGGCCCTAGCAAGGATCCTTGGGGAACCCCCGAAGGGACATTCATAGGTTTAGAGCAGTATCCATTTAGGACTACAGTCTGACATCTATTCTCCACATAGGACTTGAACCATCGGTAAAGATCACCCCTGATGCCCACCGATAAAAGTTTACGCAACAGGATCACGTGATTTATCCGGTCGAAACATTTACTGTAGTCAGTATATATAACATCTACCTGGGACCTCTGAGACATACACTCAGAGAGGTAGTCACTACAGACAATGAGATTAGACGTGGTTGACCGACCCCTTATAAAGCCGTGCTGGCTTTCACATAAACTGTGCTTGAGTGCCGAATAAACCTGCGCGTGCACAATTTTCTCCAGCACTTTAGCAAACACACACAGCTTCGAAATAGGTCGGTAATTCTCAACCAATGTCCTAGACGCTCAATATATTCAATACAAGTGTTTCTCGGCTTAAGCATTTGTTGGTGAAAAGCTTCTTTATGACCGAGTGATTGCTTACGTCTAATATGATTTTTAGTTTGTGTTGATTGATCGTGTACATCTTTTTGTTTCCTAATTTATATGTATTTTTTACCGACCTTTTTCTTTTTTCTCAATTTTAATTTTCAGTGTTTATCAGTGGAAACTTCAAATTAAGTGCAAACATGTTTGCCACTACGTGACGTGCAAAATAATAGATTTATATAATAAAAAAAAATAACAAAATAAAGAAAAGTTGTCTTACTTATTATTAATGTGTTATTAAAATTATAGAATAAATTAACATTTTTATAGAAGTAGCTCCTAATTCATTTAATTACTTATGTCAAGACGAATTCCTTTTCATTAAGGAACTCAGTAACGCTATAATATGCTCTGGCGGTCAAAAAAGTACAAATTTTATTTTTAAACATAGATTGGGGTAGTTCTCTCTCCGAAGTCCGAATAAAGAAAAATAAAATAAAATAATAATGCTGAAGAGTTTGTTTTTTTGTTTGTTATATGTCAGAACGCGCTAATCGCTAGAACTACCAGTTGGATTTGAAATATTCTATTTGCATTTGATTACTCAATTCTTGAAGAAAGCTTTATGCTATTTATCATCACGGGTGGGACCATTAGAAGCCGATCAAAAAGAAAGATCGCTAGGTAATAGCTTGGGCAGGCGATGCAATGCGACGGGGTGGGTCGCGGGAACAAGAAATTTCACGCGGACGAACTCTCCGGCTGAAGCTAGTGACAGGCGACAGGTGACGGGCGACAATCCGACAATCTGAAAATTTCAAGCGACGATTTCCCATTCTGAAATTGACTAAAGTGACACAACTTAACTATATAATAGTTTGACAGCACTAAGACCGCACTAAGCTAATTTAGTAAAAATGGCAATTTGGCTATTCTGAATTTGACGTGTTTCACCTTAAATGATTATCAAACTAAATCAAACTGTTTTTAATCGCGATTAAAATGGTGTGGAGTAAAATTAGTTGTCATGAACTAACATTTCGTAAAACAGTACCTACTGTATCTTTTTCTTTTGCTTATATCTCGAAAACGATAGGACACACTTTCCGAGAGCAAATGCACGAGTTAATATAAAACATACCCTATTCGCTATACGTATAGATGTGTCTATAATATTTGAAGAGTTCCATCGATTTCACCAGAATCCCATCATCAGATCCTGATCTGATGACAATAGGACCAACTAGAAAGTATACCCTTTTCCAAATCGGTCCAGCCGTCTTGGAGTAATCGAGGAACATACATAAAAAAATAATAATGCTACTATCCTACCAATATTATAAATGCGATAGTTTGTGAGGATGGATAATAATAATAATAATAATAACCTGGGACATTATTCACACACGGTTATCTGATACCAAACTAAGCAGAGCTTGTACTATGGAAACCAGATAACTGATATACCTACTACATATACTACTTTTTTTTTGTAAATACATACTTATATAGATAATTACATCCAGACTCGGAACAAACAGACATGTTCATGCACACAAATGTTTGTCCTGGATGGGAATCGAACCCACGACCTGCGGCATGATAGGTGGTATCTTAACCAACCACGCCAACTGGCCTGTCAAAATGGATGGATGTTTGTTACTCTTTCACGCAAAAGTACTGAACGGATATTGATGAAATTTGGCACTCAGATAGTTTATGTCCTGGAATAACACATAGGATAATTTTTATCCCGATATTCCTATAGGTTCGAGACTTACGCAGATGGAACCGCGGAGCGCTGCTAGTAATTAAATAAAAGTTCTGACGAACTAGAGAACCTCCTTCTTTGTTCGAAGTCGGTTAAAAAAGGGTAGTATTTAAACGCAAATCAAAATATTACTTTTTGTATCCAAAAATAATCCGAATTCCAATCAAAATTACTGATTGCACAGCAAAATACTCAACTCAAAATATAACTAAATAAGAAACAATTTATATTCGTGGCGCACCGCAATAAAGCTTTTTTATTAATGCGCTAATAATGACTAGCGCACATTAAACCTTATTACCTTACCTTTTATCATTCTTGAAAAAACAAATTATTTTAACTTACCCTTCGTGCCCTTTGCTCGCTCTTGCATCCTAGAACGGAGCTCCTATTTATGTGTAAAGGGTTTAAAGTAACCTAACCAAACCTAACCTTGGAGTTAATATTAGTCACCATGTCATTTTGCTATGAGTCTGAGTATTATGTATGTACGCTCTGGTTAATTTGCTGTGCAGTCAGTATTTTTCTGATGTAAAAAAGTATATAAATGATGGAAATAAATTGATAGGTCATTGTTTATTTGATGTGCAATTAATAATATCCCGTTAAAAAATGAAAAATAAAAACTTTTTTCCGAAAATTAATGTTAACGTTAATTGTCACGTTGTAGTGTTTTTTTGGAAGTCGGTTGTTTTATTGGAACAAAGTTTTTATTTTTCACTTTTTAGTGGGTCAGTTTGGAATTTACCTTCAAAGTGAAAAATAACTTTAATTTCGGAAGTCGGTGGAAAAAAAAATACTAAAATACAGATCCAAAGTTATTTTTAAATTAAAGTTATTTTTCACTTTGTTTGTAGTGTTTTTTTGGAAGTCACTTGTTTTTTGGAAAAAAGTTTTTATTGATGATATTTAACGCATTAATTCACGAGACACAATAGAAGTTTTTTATTATAATCATTAAACTTCTATTGTGTCTCGTTTAGTTTAAGTAGTTATATCTTATGTTATAATTGCTTACGTATATAACAATGTGGCAATAAAACTTATAACGTCATGTGCTCAGGCTAGACAAAATACATGACTTTATAATCGGTCTGTCGGGTTTGAGTATTCTTTATGTTGCCTACGCAAAATCAAGTCATTTATTCAAACTAGGCTGAGAATCAGCACTTTTTGAACGTCAAAATTACATAAGACAGTCCCCCAAAACGCCCGCCCTTCACCACTTCCTAGTGCTTTAGCTGGGGAGAAGAAGTGGCGCAACAAACTCCCCAGCAGCACAACTGTCTGTTCAGTTAAAAAATTGAATCTATACAACACTGCGCATAATAATTTAGGCACATTACGCAATACAAAACATTAAATTAAATTATTTGCTATAAGTAAGCTAGCATACGCCAATATACCAAAAAAAAAAAAAAATCGAAAACTATAATCAAGCAGAAATACAAATAAAAAACTAAAAACGTATACCTAAATATAGGCCTCCAGTAATAAAGGATGTGCCCACTTACATATATGAAGCCGAAAATATCCTGCAGAGCCGGTCGCGTCGGTCGTTGAGCTCCCTAAAATGGGGTCGAGCTACAGGATGACTGATGCATGCATGCCGTCTGTCGGGACAGGTCAACTCAAAGCCGCAATTGCTCTGTCTTCAAAATACCCTTCCAGACATGGTTATGTATGGTAGGACTCGCATAACATCTTACCAATATAATTTTATATAAACATTATATTGTTACCATGACCTCTGATTTTGTTTGAGCATTTCTTCTCAAGGATTAGTCAGCTAGGAAATGCCAGCGCCATCTATATACACTCCTTTGCAAAAAAAAACCGGGTGGTTTTGATTTTTCTACATTATTGGTAATCATTTAGTTCTAAGGAGGTTTTAATAGCCAAACTATGTTACTGCCACTTAATAAAGAGTCTGGGTATGAAAAAAAGTTAATTCCAAATTCGAAACTTTTGTTTTTAAAAATAATACTTAATCCCTTTTTCAGTTCGTGACTTTTTATATTAAATATTACTTATATTACTTTTTATACTTACGTTTCGCGGGTTTGCGGTTTAAAGGTTATCAGGCAACTAAAACTAACTTCTTGTTATTTTTAGTAGAATAATTTATGTTTGTCGCATAATTCTGCCTTATTACTTAAAACAGATATCTTTGTGTCGTTCGTAACGGCAGAAATAGCAATAAGAGCTACTAAAATTATAGCGCTGCTGGAAGAGGGGTGTATGTTACGTCTCACAGCGGTTAAACGCGAGTCGTCCAAAGAACCTGGACTCGATACCAAGAGTCAGTTTCCGTTCAGAGAAGACAGGGTTCTGGGAGAAAACGTTGCACAAACGAGACGACCGCTTTTTAGTGACTCAGGCGCTGAGAAACCGCAAATGCAGTTGCATAGACCTCAGAAGAAACGTTGAAGAGGTACGGTAAGGAAGGAGCACAAGTTAGCCTATGGACAGTGAAGAGGAGGCTTTTAGCGGCTGATATAGGCAGTCGACGACCAGCGCGGGCCCCCAAGTTACTCTGTGAGCACCGGATTGCTCGATTGAGGTTCGCTAGAAAATGTATATCTTGGACACTAAGTAACTGGAGTAGCGTACTCTTCTCCCAATCCACAAGACACCATCAAAAGCCTGTTGGAAAGCATGCCAAGACGATTACATGGCGTAATCGCTGCAATACAAGGGGAAGTCATACTCGTTATAATTTTTATTTTTTATTGTCTATTTTTAATAAAATACCACAAAAATGCTCGTAGGCTTAATTTCATTATACACATAAAAATTACCATTTTAACACGGCTCTCTGTTTACATTGACTAAAACACCGATTCCAAGATTTACGTGTTAAGGCGATACGTAAAAAGCTAACTGAGTGGTAATAAGAAAGTGACAGAGTCAATTACATCCACATGCGAAAAAAAGAGTGCGCAACAATGCGCTGGAACGAAAATAAAAGCGCCAAACCAAATAAAAATTGTTTAAAAATAAATTAAGCTACCTATCAAAAATATGTTCAGCCAGAGTTTTCAACTACCTAATACGCACATTTTGAATGCAGTTTTGCAATGAAATTACTTAGGATTTTAGAATTACAGAAAAAAATATAAAAAAGGCGAGGTATTTTCGGAATTAAATTCTATCGAGGAAATTTAACCCAATCGTGTTTTCCTTCAGTCAGAGTATTGATCAAATAGTCAATAAATATATATCCAAAAATTAAATCCATGCAATCTGTAATAGTGAAATAAATGGTTACGAAAAAGCCCCCAAATTATTTTGGTATCGCCTTAAAAACTACATTCTAATTGAGAATAAGAAATTCTAGTAATTTAGAAAAGCCAAAGACTGTAAGGTGCCCGTTTTTTTTTGTTTGTAAAGGAGTGTAATTATATTATATATAGTTTTTTTTTTAATATTGACCAAATAATTGACGTATAAAAGTGTCTTAAACAAGATATTTTACTTTTACACGTCAATTTTGACTTGAAGAAATAATCATATTCAGCATTTCTTATAATATACGAAAGCCTAACACTAATAGGAGGCTAGTAGGGGGTTAGTTGGAGGCTTCACTAGTAGCCTTCGCTAAGAGTTAATATTCTTTTAATTTTACACCTGTTCCAATTTTAATTAAATATTTAGCTCAAAGAAAACTGAATTGATAATCGTTTTGTGTCGCTGATTGTACCTAAAACATAATATAGGTATTAACAATTTATTACCTACCATGTTTGCATTGTTAAGGAGTTAGTTAATTAATTTAAAATAAGTAGATAATTTAATTAAGATTTAGATCGCATTCATTGCACTTCGGTAGTATCGGTAAGCGAGTGATCAACACAAACAACTCAACTGCACGATGGTCCATTATGACATACGCTAGCGTCGTGTTCGCACACGTTAAGCCGTCACACTTTAAAAAGCTACAAACCCTCCAAAATCGATTCATGCGACGAGCCACGGGCTGCCCCTGGTACGTACGCAATGACCAACTCCACGTCGATTTAAGGGCCCCTTTTTCGAAATTTACGTTTCTAGATCGAGTTGTTTTCAGAGAAATCATCATATTTAAATCCGTAAAAAAATATATAGTACAGATACATCTTTGATCTAGTGACTTTTTTGGTTAAAAACACATTATTTAACATTTCGCTTGATAAAAAAAAATCTGAAGTAAAGTCGATTTTGAAAGTATTTTAAGTTTTATGAGACTTGGGAGAACGCAACTTTTATGAAAATTTAACATTTCATTTACTAATCGGGTTTGACAGGGATATTTTTGGATAAATTTAAAATACGGCACTTTTTTTTTAAATTAAATAAATACGTGAAAAACGGCTCGCGCGCACCGCGCCAGTGTCCTGCCGGACGTCATCGAGGGAGGACCTATGCAATTTTTGCTCGCGACCACATTATCGTCGCCGCAAGAAAAAAAGTGTATCTGTAAGGACTAATCTACACAGACTAGCCAAGTCAGTATGACTGAAATTCTACATAGTCATACTGACTTTAATGGAAACATTCACCTTTACAAGGTGCATTCAAGGAGGTGTACCTATTAAAATTTGTGTTTTGTTTTTATTATTACATTTTATTATATAATATTTTAGAGACTCGCGCCCAGGATTGAGGAATATATCGGTCGATGAAAATGAACCTGCATCTAGCACACGACCACTTTTTATTGAATTTAAATTTTTATGCTAGTGCTAGTATATTTTATTTTTTAACCGACTCCAAAAAGGTGGAGGTTCTCAATTCGTCTGTATTTTTTAACGACTTCAAAAAAAGGAGTTACTCGTATCAATTCTATACGTACGTATGTAATATTACTGGATCTGCGATCACATATGATGATCTATTAGGGCTTCCAAGCAAATATACAAAATTTTATAGATGTACTAGCAGACCCGGCCACGCGTTGCTGTGGCTAAAGTTATTGTTATATTACATTGTAGTATACAATTTAAGAGGATTAAGAGGAACGGTAGGAGAACATCAGTCACGGGGACCACCATGCTTTTTACATAGATGGTATTTGTAAAAAAATATTGTGACCTCCATGACAGATTTTCTACGACTATAACCCTTTAGTACAATGAAATTATTTACGAACCAAGACGGAAATGTTGAAATTGGTACACAAATTTACGGGATTGGGATTTGAAGGGGAAGAACGTTGAACACGACTGATTAAAGTTTTCTTACAGTTTATATTAAGCAGAAATCAATACAAAAGAATTAATTTTTAAATTTATTATTTCCATTTAATTTTGAAACGAATGAGCATATTACAAAGTTCTTAGTGAATAACATATGACATTTAAACTTATGAATGAGGTAGGTAAGGCAGGTAGTCTTAAATCTTTAACAGTAATGTTTATTATTTTAAATTATAAATACTTTCAATTTCAATTTAATTTAGCACTAATCGGTGCACAATATTTTTGGTTAACCTGTCTTTAGCTAACACAAATAGATTCGACGGTTTCCCAACACGTGAACATGCAACATATAGTTGCCCATGAGAAAAACACGGATTTTCCAAATCTAAACCACAAATGGACATTGTTTGGCGTGGAGACTTATTTATTGACATGCCAAAAGCTAAACGAATTGGAAACTGTAGCCGTTTGAAAGGTATGGTAGAATCTGACGGTATCATTGGAATACGTGGCAACAGGACCACTTTTCCTTTAAACTTCCCAGCTAAAATGGTTGCTTTCCGGTGATCTTTTTGATGATCAAACGTGTACCGTTGCATAATTGAGGTGGATTTAAATTACGTAGGAGAATAATCGGGGAACCAATCTTTAATTGAGATTTATATATATTAAGATTGTGTGGTGGCATGCCAGGTATATCTAGTGAATTCAAAAATTCAGTTGGAAAATGTACACTTTCATTTTCATCAACAACAGTATCGATTGATTTAAACGACATCAGATCGCCTGGTAACAACTGTTGTATCTGGAAGTTAACTTCGTCAACATCAACATTTTTGGCTGCCAAAATCGCCCGATGACTGAGCCAGTTATGATTCAAGTAATTATTCTGTATATCCGGAAAAATACTCTGAATCAATTCATTTTTATCTCCAAGAACAGTACAAAAATTGTCTGGCAGTTTGATGCATTGCGTATTTGGTTGCAGTTCTATTTTACCGTTCCCAATATCTAGTAATTGCTCGGAAAATATTTGTGCTGATGGATCATTTTGCAACTGTACCCGCATGTTTATGGTCAATCGAAGTGTTTCAACACTTCGCCATAAGAATGATTGTTTCAAACATGCATTAATCTCATCCGCGAAAGTTGAGCGAGGTATAACCGGTAAGGTCTGACGGAAATTACCAGACAAAAGTAAGATAGTACCACCGAAAAGTTTATTATTGCTGTTTAAATCCTGCATAGTTCTATGCAATGCTTCAAGGGAATATTTGTGCGCCATTGTGCACTCATCCCAAATTATTATAGAACTCTTCCGCAACACTGCAGCTATTCCAGTATTCTTTTTGATGTTACACATTGCATCTGGTTTATGATGAATATCCAATGACAGCTTGAATGTTGAATGTGCCGTTCGCCCACCATCCAGTAAAGTAGCCGCAATGCCTGACGATGCAACTGCCAATGCGATTTTCTGTTGCGACCGTATTTTGGCAAGAATCAACGATATTAAAAATGTCTTACCGGTTCCACCTGGTGCGTCCAAGAAAAAAATACCGCCTTGTTCAGCAGCAACAGCCAGCATAATCCGATCATAAATAATTGTTTGTTCTGCTGTCAGTAATGGCTCACTGTTCGTGATAATCGTGGCTAAATTTCCATGGTCATATTGTTGTTCTCGTTGTGAATCGGTATTGACTAAGTCAGTAACTGGGCGATTAGGTGATGGCATACCATAATGATTAAGTGGTAAATTTGAAATTAGAACACATAAATCCTCGATCAACACCAATGCTTCATTATACATCTCTGGCGTATAATCTATGTTTTGGCATTGATCTGTTTGTCTAATTCGGTGCAATATGTCTTCTGTCATGCAATTTTTATATTTTTCCCACAAAGTTTGTGCTTGCGATAACACGTCGTCAAAATAATTGCAAACAGCTGACGAATGTTATTGGGCATTGATGTCAACGCAGCATCAGCAAGCACTAAGTCCCAATGGTTATCGTCTTCTAGCAATTGCAGTTCACGACATGCATCTTGGTATGTATTGAATACTCGACCATTAACTGTTCGCAGAAATTCAAAAGACGTTGGTCCAGGCACATTCACCAATAACAAACGTAAATAGAAGCACTCACGTTGCTTTGGATGTACTGTGTAAAGTCGCCCCAATGTCTTAGCTTTGAATATGCCTGGAATGGAAGGATGTCGTTTTCCTTGTTTTCGTGGTTCCCATTTTTTACTGGATTTGTTCCATGTGAAATAACGCGGAACATCACCATATAGCAATGTCTTTGCGAATCGGTCAAAAATATCAGATCTTTGACACAATGTAAGAAATTCAGTTAGTGTCGTTTTTGGGGCCTCGAACGCTCTTTGGAGAAGATCTTCTTCAGTGAAGTATACACGTTGACCGTTTTCAAGATGTATTGCTAGATGCTGGACAGAAGGATCTCTTTCGTGTATGGGAAAGCTGAGAATATGCCAAATAGCTTCGTTGCTGCTAATGTATCTACCCATTTGGTATCATGCTATTTCGTCATTTTGATTTATATTTATATTATCGTCGCTAGTTAATATTATAATTATGTGATAATACTTACATGTATATATTTTATAATTATATAATTTTGAATAATGAAGCACAAATAAGTAAAAAGCAGAAATAATTTCACTGTATTATCGTCACTATAATTTGAATTTGATTTACACTTCGGTCTAAGTAACACGTGGCTATGCTAACACCAAAAATTAAAAAAGTAGAAATAATTGAATTTCACGGTATTTCGTTTACTACAAAATAAATTTAATTTATACTTTAGCCTCAATAACACGTGGTAATCATGCTATTGAATTGGAGCTTATATGACACGTTTGTCGGTTTACCATAGTACTGCCATCTATTGATTACTTACTCAATCCAGTCGAAAAGTATCGACATCTGTTGGAATCTTTTGGAGTTAACATATAAAATAAAATTGCGACTATAATTAAAGATCTAAGCTATCCTATCTCTCAAGTTGGAAAAAAGCACACATTTCAAAAAAAAAACATTAAAATCGGTTTAGTAGTTTAGGAATCCATCGCGGACAAACATCGTGACAGGAGATTTATATATATTAAGATGTTTGTATGTATGTACTACATGATTCTTTCTAAAGGTCTGATGATAACCAGGTAAGTGCTTATTGGTCCTCAGTAATGGAAATAGTTAAGATGACCTGGCTTTCAAAATGTATCTAATTGAGCTCGGGTGCTACTACATGATACTTTCTGAAGGTCTGATAAGTCTGGTAAGTGCTTATTGGTCCTAAGTAATGGAAATAGTTAGAATGGCCTAGCTTTCAAAATTTATCTAATTGAGCACGGGTGCTACTACATGATACTTTCTGAAGGTCTGATGATGACCAGGTAAGTGCTTATTGGTCCTCAGTAATGGAAATAGTTAGGATGACCTAGCTTTCAAAATTTATCTAATTGAGCACGGGTGCTACTACATGATACTTTCTGAAGGTCTGATGATGACCAGGTAAGTGCTTATTGGTCCTCAGTAATGGAAATAGTTAGGATAGCCTAGCTTTCAACATTTGTCTAATTGAACACGGGTGCTACTACATGATACTTTCTGAAGGTCTGATGATGACCAGGTAAGTGCTTATTGGTCCTCAGTAATGGAAATAGTTAGGATAGCCTAGCTTTCAACATTTGTCTAATTGAACACGGGTGCTACTACATGATACTTTCTGAAGGTCTGATGATGACCAGGTAAGTACTTATCGGTTCTCCATAACGAAAGTAGTTAGGATGACCCAGCTTTCAACATTTATCTAATTGAGTACGGATGCTACTACTAGATACTTTCTGAAGGTCTGATGATGACCAGGTAAGTACTTATCGGTTCTCCATAACGAAAGTAGTTAGGATGACCCAGCTTCCAACATTTATCTAATTGAGTACGGATGCTACTACTAGATACTTTCTGAAGGTCTGATGATGACCAGGTAAGTACTTATCGGTTCTCAGGAACGGAAATAGTTAAGATGACCGAACTTTCAACATTTATCTAATTGAGCACGGGTGCTACTACATGATACTTTCTGAAGGTCTGATGATGACCAGGTGAGTGCTTTTTGGTCCTCGGTAATAGAAATAGTTATGATGGCCTAGCTTTCAACTTTTGTCTAATTGAGCACGGGTGCTACTACAAGATACTTTCTAAAGGTTTGATGATGACCAGGTAAGTGCTTATTGGTCCTCAGTAATGGGAATAGTTAGGATGACCTAGCTTTCAAAATTTATCTAATTGAGTACGGACGCTACTACATGATACTTTATGAAGGTCTGATGATGAACAGGTATTTAAGTGCTTATCGGTACTCAATAACGGAAATAGTTAGGATGACCCAGCTTTCAACGTTTATCTCATTGAGGACGGATGCTACTACATGATACTTTCTGAAGGTCTTATAATAACCAGGTAAGTGCTTATTGGTCCTCAGTAATGGAAATAGTTAGGATGGCCTAGCTTTCAACATTTGTCTGATTGAGCACGGGTGCTACTACAAGATATTTTCTAAAGGTCAGATGATGACCAGGTAAGTGCTTATTGGTCCTCAGTAATGGAAATAGTTAGGATGGCCTAGCTTTCAACATTTGTCTAATTAAGCACGGGTGCTACTACAAGATATTTTCTAAAGGTCTGATGATGACCAGGTCAGTGCTTATTGGTCCTCAGTAATGGAAATAGTTAGGATAGCCTAGCTTTCAACATTTGTCTAATTGAACACGGGTGCTACTACATGATACTTTCTGAAGGTCTGATGATGACCAGGTAAGTACTTATCGGTTCTCAATAACGAAAGTAGTTAGGATGACCCAGCTTTCAACATTTATCTAATATCTACCTGGTCATCATCAGACCTTCAGAAAGTATCATGTAGTAGCACCCATGCTCAATTAGACACATTTTGAAAGCTAGGTCATCCAAACTATTTCCATTACTGAGGACTAATAAGCACTTACCTGGTCATCTTCCATTATCTTGAATACTATGAAACTTACACTGTGCCCTAAGTTGGAGTAAATGTAAGCCAACAAAAAAAGAATGGTCACGATCCGATTAATAGTTTCGGAGATATGCGTGGACAAACATACATACATACAAACATACATCTATAAAATTTTGTATATTTGCTTGGAAGCCCTATTAGATCATCATATGTGAATATCTCGCAAATCCAATAATATTACATACATACGTATCGAATTAATAACTCCTTTTTTTGATGTCGTTAAAAATAACTTTAATTTCGGAAGTCGGTGGCATAACACGAAAATACAAAACCAAAGACACCGAGTTCCGAAATTAAAGTTATTTTTCACTTTGTAGTGTTTTGTTTTGGAAGTCGGTTTTAATTTTGCTAAAAAAAAATATTATTTTATTATATTATAATAAATCATATTTGTTTTTCATTATAGTACTCACCAAATCTTCTAAAACCATTCTTTAAATTCTATAGAATGATCATCGCCTGCCAGTCATGCATTCATAACAATATAAGTGTATTAGTGTTTACAGTCAATAGTGCAGTGGACAGTACATCAAGCTATACGTTTTTGTTGCAAACTAGCTCTTATCACCAGCACGCCAATAATATTTGAATTACTGATTTATTTATACTGTGGCGTGCTCGCCTGCCGCCATAGGTCACCGGAGTTCATATCGCGACGGCTCCTGTGCAACGCGGACGCAAGCCGTCTCGGTGCGTAAAATGCCTAAACTTTCGGAATAAGGGGCCAATCTGCCGACCATCAGGCAATATTTAAAAAAAGCGAGCAAACGCTTTTTCGATTCAGCTACTACATACACTAACCCACTAGTGACAGCAGCCACTCGATACACACCGTCATGCATCTCCCGCATACGGCGCCCCAAACACGCTATGTTAGATCCAGACGACGACATCACTCTCTACCAAGAGAGTATGAAGTCGGTCCGTAAAACTCTTAACACTACACATGACAGACGTCCTAACTTCCGTACCCGCCGGCGAGTACCACCGCGGCATCGAGTAGTATGTCAATCCCCCCGACCCTTGCACCCGCCCGCCCGTGCGGAGCAAGTAGCTTTAAACGCCCCTAATAATAATAACTTACCGATGGAACAAGTCTCCACTAATCCACTTGCTCAGTAGACAGTAGCGCCCTAAGCCTAGGTTCGAGTCCCACTATGGGACGCCCTTAGCTGCGCTAGTTAGAATTTAATTTCTAACCCGGCGAGAGGCCCTTCTGGCTCTGCCAACGCTCGGTTAAGCAGTCAGATGCTCCCGGAGCAAACTGCGATAGGTCCGTAACAAAAAAAAAATCAACTGCACGACAAAACAAACACGAATAAATTAATTAAATACTTCTTAGAGAATAATTAATTATGTGTGTTTTATTTTAATTTACTAGATTAATATAAATGACTTACTTTAGCTGATGTCCGACAATGATAATCACAATTGCACAAATAACACCAATCAAATTCCATTTTATGCGCGGGAAATTAATTTTCATTTTGTTTCTTTTTTCACTGTAAATGTATTTTATGACAGCTTGTTCATTCAGTCTGTTGCGAGATGCGAGTTGTTCCGTGGCCCGTGGGTGACAAGATAATAAACTGCTAAATATTAATGCCGGTTTTTGTACCAGATTTTTAAAGCCTGACAAAGACGGAATGATGAATAACAAAACATATTACTTTGTCCTGTTTGTATCATCACAATGAATACTTATACAATTGTTACATAAAGAGTATGCACTAAGTATTATCTATTCTGTAAGTACGTACTTTATTACGTAGTTTGCCGTCTTATGGCCACGAAACATTCGCTGCAGCGAAAATTCGCGCGGTGCGAATGGCGAAGCGTCTTGCGACTGGCGGCGCCGCGGCGCGGTGCCGCGGTGGGCGATTACAAACAAATGTATGAATCAGTACGGTGCACGCCACGAACTCGCGCGGTAGATGCGGCGAATAGTGCTGGAGCCAAACAAGTTTAGGGATTTTTTATATTATTATCAATGTAATAGATACATTATAAGTGTACATAGGTACGTATACTGAGGTTAAGGTTAACGTCTAAAATAAATTTTCTGTAGCACGTATAATCCTATCTGCGTTTACCGTTTTCTCCAGTTCTGGTTGGATATTCATAAGAATATAATCAAAGGTTTCGACACTCATTCGGGTATAATTGACAAAAAAATCTGAATAATATATAGTCTGTATTTCTCTAACTTCTTGTGGAATTCTCTGTCTATACCCCGATTCTTATTTAAATCATGTACTCAACAATCTCTTCCAAATATTATGTCTTTAAATAAAACCACTACTACTCTCCAAGCAATATCGAGATAACTTTGATAGAGGCATTTCGCTCTCGGTCTATACTGGTCGCGGAGGCGGTCGCTACTACCCTCAGACTAAATATCCTGTAGACGGAGCCTTTAAGAGAGACGCGTGTCCTTTTCTTGTTAGTGTGCGGCTCTAGAGTAGTATTAGTGTGCGTGACTAGGGAAGGGTCGACGCTTCAAAGCATACTATGGAATCTGTAGTACATCGATTTTTTGCTTAACGAAAAATGCACAGGAGTGAAACTACGGATAGAAGCTAGTACCTACCTACTATAATAAAATGTGTGCTTTGTTCAATAAAAATTATGGGCACATAAAAATGGTATTATGTAACAATTTATTACCAATTAAGGGTCCAACTTAAATAAATAATCAGACGTATATTTTTACGATTTTATTTATTGTAATATTTACACAGGTACCTACATATATTGGAATACAATTAAATAAAATGAAATTGTTTATTTTGCAAATTGGATGTTGGCAATATTCTGGATATCCTTCGAATACTGTTGGCACCGAAACAGACTTTAGTTTTTTTTTTATAGATAATCCCGTTATGAAGCAGGATAGCTATGGCTTTCTTTGGAGCAAAGCCTTGAATATTTCATGTTCCTAGTTCTGACGTCTAACAGCTTTAATCCACTCACTGCTTATTAATTTCACAATATTATGGAAACCTACAACAGTAAGCAAAAATTATTATACCATATCAACAACAAACGTCGATAGATTTTATCGATAATATTGTACACATCCCTGCAGTTCACGCCTAAAACAATGCCTAGGTTAAACATTAATTTAGACTATAAAACTTGGTTTTTTATCAATATGATATAAGACAATCTTAGTCTTAATATGTAAATCTTCAATGTTTATCAATTTTATAACAGTTAGCCTCTGTAATTAACGATAAAATTGTTGTCATAGACTTACGTGTGAAATGATAATTCTGGGTCTATTACGCCTTCTTTCGTTATTCTTGATGAATAATATACAGCCGCACACAGCATATTTTCACTTTAATAATTTTGTTCTAGCCAAACCACTGATATTATTTAATATTTCGCATTTAAACTGCACCAAGCCGCAATGTTTTGACCGACTAAGTCGGTCACTTGTTGACACGATTTACACAGACAGTGCGACGTTGCCAAACTTACATGTGCTGTACCTTTTACTCGTTCCTGAACTCTGTGAAATAGACAGAGAGAACAATACTTTGTTTGACACACGGATACAAGAGCGGCAACAAGTTATAGCTCCGTCTACAGGATACTTAGTCTGAGCTACTACCCGTGGCCGTGCAAACTGCGCCGCGATCTACGCTGCCGCCAGATGCACCCCCACCGTGACGCGCGCCGCCTCGACTATAGCTCATGTGGGCGACGCGCCTTGGCCACGGGACATTCGCTGCATCGAAAATTCGCGCGGTGCGAATGGTAAAGCGTCTTGCGACTAAAACAAATGAATAGAAATGCACTAGCCATGCCACGCGTAGCGGCGACCGGCGAAGTTTGCCGAGCGAATCGCACGAGCGACTGTGCGGGCGCCGGTCGCGACTATAGTTGCAAAACTTCCGAAAAATTCTGAATAATTCCGGAATACTTCTGGGAAAGTTTCTTTAAATCAGAATTATTCAAAATGAATTTAATTAAGATTTTTTTTTGCTGAAATATCATTTTTGCATCGATCGTCGATCGCCGCCGCCGCTGCCCCTCTGTGCGCCGGCCGCTGCCGCCGCGCCGGCCGCGCACGCCCGACTGGCGACTGCCACGAGTCGTGCGTGCAGGCGATGGCGGTGTGGGGTGCGGTAATAGGGGAGATGCTCCCCGGAGAAGTTTTCCCCCCCGCGAGAAACATTCGTACCCCGCAATCGAATGTTTCCGCCGAATATTTCGCCCGAATAATTCAATGGGAATAAACGTTGAAATATTCCCAAAGTTTCGGAATATTTCGGAAGTATTCCGAAATATTCGACGGGAATGATTCGGAATTTTTCCCGCCAGCATCTATAGTCGCGACGCCCTGTCCCGTGGCCACGCGTTGCATCAACCGTCCATGCTATTTGGTCACAATTCCATGGGTTTTATTTTTCTTGCGCGGAACCCTAATTCTTTTTCTAAAATAAAAGTAGTATTATTTACTCCTTATAATATCAGCTGTTATTTTGACATTACAAACAGACACTTCAATTTTATCTACGAAGACCTAGTTTGGCGAACGGACTTCAACAGACGACTAGTTTTCTGTAGTGCTATTCTGTACAAAGGAGATGTTCCAAAGTGTATGAACCTTGGGCCAGGTACGTGTACACTATACATAAAAATAGGGAAATATATTAGGTTGGGGAAAAAGTCTTTTCGCATTATAGTATGTATGAACTTGTAATAAAATCTCTTTGGCTATACTATTTATATCTGGCTGGTTTTGGTATCATTGAAAGTTTAAATTTTAAAGAACATAATTCCAAATTCAAATTAGGAAAATGTGTGATTTTCATTTGTTTTTCGTACCGTCAAGATGAGTGAATCTAATGAAGAAATTCGATACATTTTAAAATTTTACTACAAAAAAGGTAAAAATGCAACGCAAGCCGCAAAAAAATTTGCGATGTTTATGGACCTAGTGTAGTGTCTGTGAGAGTAGCACAAATTTGGTTTAAGCGTTTTCAATCCGAAAATTTTGATATCAAAGATGCACGTCGCTCTGGTCGCCCTATTACGGATAAAATGGATGCCATTTTTGAAAAAGTGGAGCAAGATCGGCATATCAGTAGTTACGACGTAGCTGAAGAACTGGAAATTGACCACAAAACAGTTTTGGCGCATTTGAAAAAAACTGGGTACACAAAAAAGCTCGACATTTGGGTACCTCACGAGCTCACTGAAAGAAAACTAATGAACCGTGTACTCATTTGTGATTCTTTATTACGACGTAATGAAACCGAACCATTTTTGAAGAAGCTGATAACTGGTGATGAAAAGTGGATCACGTATGACATGAACGTGCGAAAAAGGTCGTAGTCAAAGGCCGGTCAGGCTTCACAGACTGTGGCGAAACCCGGGTTAACTCGCAACAAGGTGATGATGTGTATGTGGTGGGATTGGAAGGGCATTATTCATTATGAGCGCTGTTACCACCAGGCAGGACCATCGATTCTGAACTCTACTGCGAACAACTGATGAGATTAAAGCAAGAAGTTGAGAGAAAGCGGCCGGAATTAATCAACAGAAGGGGTGTGGTTTTTCATCATGATAACGCTAGACCTCACACATCTTTAGCCACTCAGCAAAAATTAAGAGAGTTTGGCTGGGAGGTGTTAATGCATCCGCCGTATAGTCCTGACCTTGCACCTTCAGATTTCCACCTGTTTCGGTCTCTTCAGAATTCTTTAGGCAGTGTCAGGTTAACATCACGAGAGGACTGCCAAAACCACTTGTCGCGGTATTTTGACCAGAAGTCCCAAAATTTCTATAGCAATGGGATCATGTCCCTACCTACAAGATGGCAAAAAGTTATCGAACAAAATGGTACCTACATACTTTAGTTAAATGTAAATAAACTATATTAAAAAATGTTTAGAATTTTCTTAAAAAATGCGAAGAAACTTTTTCGCCAACCTATTATTTAAAACAGTTCTCAACTGTCCAATTACTTTAAAATGGCTTTGTTTGCTGGCAAAACACAATTAATTACTCTTGAAATTGCAACACACAACAAAAACCCGTCATGGGGGTAAGCTGTCATTTTGATTGATTAATGGCGTTTGATATCTTTAATACTCAAGAAGAGGACTGAAGTGACACTGTTGTGACAGCGGACAATCCTCTTCTATGATCAGTGGTCGATCTATGGTTTACTGTCATTGTTCTTTATGCACAGAGTAACTAAATCGGTGAGACGCCATGTTGAAAGTCAATAAAAATAATAGATAAATATCAATTCCCTACCACAGCAGTACACATTTAAATGAGTTATCTGTATTTTTCCCGAATTCTACGGATTTTTCTTGTTTTTTTGATGTAGTGTGTGTACACACGAAGGAGATGTTTCAAAATGGGTCAGGTATGTGTATACCTGACCCATTTTGAAACATCTCCTTTCACCGTGAAAACTTAGGTGAGGTAAGGGCAATGGTCTCGAACCTACCGATTTTTCTGTAGGTTCTACCAAAAATTATCCCAAAAAATAGACCATATCGGTAGAACGATATGGGATAATTTTTGGGATATTTTTTTACCTACCTGTTTTGGGTACAAATCTATATCTACAATATTTGTGGGCAACTCTACCGATTTGGCCTTGTGACGTTCGAGACCACTCCTTACCGTAAGGGTGCAGTGAGCTGTAATAGTGTCAATCCCTAGCATCGGGTGGAATGACAGCTCACTTCAAGCTTCACCTAAGTTTTCACGGTGAGATTTTTAACTACTGACAAGCTTATTGAAATAAATGTCTAACCTTGTCTTTCTATGCTTTACATCATGAATCCTTTCCTTACAAACCATTTCCATAAGAACATAGGTACACTGTAAATAACCAGTAAAGATTCTGGCATTCAAGGCTTGCCGTTTGGGTAAGCCTACTAATATTATAAATGCGAAAGTTTGGATGGATGGATGTTTGTTACTCAATCACGTCCGAACGGCTGAACGGATCTGGATGGAATTTGGCACAGAGATAGAGAGAGATAGATATTTATATATATATATATATCTCAATACTACACTCATAGTGCTTACCTACTGCATTTTATAATACGTGCATAGGCCTCTTCTTCAAATTGTCACAAATTGCATTAAATACACTCTCACTAGCAACAAAAACCGGCCAAGTGCAGCCGA
Organism: Dicycla oo; assembly: GCA_948252095.1. NCBI lineage: Eukaryota > Metazoa > Arthropoda > Insecta > Lepidoptera > Noctuidae > Dicycla > Dicycla oo. Next base: position 3,401,326 of record OX411713.1, read on the forward strand.
CATCGGCTGAGTGCGTGTACACGCACAATGAAGGGTAGGTGGGTGAATATTCGAGCGTTTTAACCGCCGTCATTACCTTCCGCCAAAAGTTGATGAAAGAGAATATATTTAATGAAATATTTCAGCAATTCCTGATTCTGGTCCTTAAGCAGATTCTGGGAATTGATGAAATATTTCATTAACGATATTCTCCTTCATCAACTTTTGGCGGAAGGTAATGACGGCGGTTAAAACGCTCGAATATTCACCCAGGTACCGTAGTTGGGATGAATTTATCTCAAGAACAAACTTAACATTGTATTTGAAAAACATATTATTATGTTCTCCCATACATTCGCGCACAATATTGGGAGGATTACCATGGTATTTTAAGACCATAGACTTCATACAGGTTTTTCAGTAAACTGTAAGTACAGAACTAATTTCTGTATTTTTTTTTTTTCAAAATTTTAGGCTCGGTAGTTTCGGAGATGGTCAATTTTCATATATTTTCTTAAATAACTTTAAAACTCTTTATTTAAAAAGAAAAAAATAAATAAAATTACTTGAGACCCTCACAGTAAGCCCTTTCATTTGATAGGTAGGTATGTCGTACGGACCAGTGTGCAAAACTTTTTTCTAAGTTGTCTTATTTGTCTCCCAAAAATTAACTGCATATTCAAAATTCATTTTTACGACGTCCGGCACGTTAATTGTCACACTATCAATCGGAATCTGAATCATTTTGCTAATCCTTCATATGTTGGTTAAAGTCTGCTCGACAACGTAAATTTATTATTTATTATTATTTTTTTTTTCCCAAAAGCAGTGCTTTACATTTCCTTATTGTAGTCTACCTTAATAGCTAGATTTACATTCAAAAACAGAAGACGCAAAGGAAGCATTTTGCTTATGGACTCCACACTAGGTCGAGCCTGCCTCGTGGAGTCCATGGGTGATATTACCAAATAGCGAAAATGCGCATTACATTAATACTGATGGATTGTTATCGTAGAAGCACATGAAAAAGTGTTATTAAATTAAAGAAGGTAATCAAAACAATGAAATATTGACAAAAATTAAAACAGTGAAATAAAAGAATAAAACAGGAATATTTAGAGCACAATGTGCACTGTCTGTAAGTGAGTATGCGTGAGAGAAGAGCGGGTGTGTGTGTGTGTGTGTGTGTGTGTGTGATTATGTGTTAGGGTGTGAGGGTGCGAGTGGGTGTGTGAGTATTGAGTAGGTACGCAGGTGTTGGTGTGTTATGAAATTACCTTTAAAAGAGATTCGGTTTTACTGTATGATTGAGCTAGCAGCCATTTGCGAACAATATTTTTGACTTGGCTTGTTCTTGAGTTACTGATGCCACATATTCCCACGACTTTGTTGTATATGTGACTGAGCAAAAATTCTTGCATGTGTTGTGCGAAAGTTGAACGCGTCCTAACCGAAGCACACATAAAAACGCGACGTTTGAGAAGTTGCGAGTATTCCAGGGTCTGAGTTATGATTTTATGCTGTTTCACTACAATTTTCAAGACATACAACTGTCGGACATTGAGTAGTGAGGCTTCTTTGTACAGAACGGCTGTCGGGTACCTGAAAGGTTTTTTGAGCATGACTTTCAAAACCGATCGTTGGGCTCGTTCGCATTGGATCATGGTGGTGATTCCAACTCCACCCCATACTGTTATACAGTAGCACAGAATCGACTTACATAATGCCACAATGGATGTTGTTAAACTGTCAAAATGAAACCGATTCCGATTGATAGTGTGTTACGCAACTAGGGTGCGAGTAGACGGACAGACAAACAAACAAACCCACGAGCAATCCTATCTGAGTTACGCTTGGTATGTAAAGACGCGTGCATATCAAGCTACCCGAAACTGTCCAATTTCCCAATCAACCTTGAACGAAATGCTTTGGCGATAAAGTTGAAAATCTAATAAAGAAATTTGACAGATTGTAGTAGTTTGATGTGCTGGCGTCTGTACATGCATACCAACGAGTAATCGCATGTCGCCGTCGCGCACTTGCTGCTCATTGCTTGCCAACTCGTTATTAATTGCTAGCTCTACTCGCTTCTCGTTAATAGCGGCCGGTGGATGGGACAGGAGCCTGAAGAGGAAATGTATTCTTTCTTTCCAACGAGTGTAGGGAGTAGTAAAACAATTTCTTTCGCCAAAATTATTGATTATCATGTAGATATTACTTTTTTAAGTTTATTTTTTAATCATTATAATAAGTGAGTATGTAATAAATACAGTAAAATATATACATTATGTACATATGTATGTATTGTTATGGTCGTACCTGTAAAACCTATCTTGATAGTATTTTCAAAATTCAAATTCGAATTTTAAAAACAATAGTATCTCCTAAAATTAGAAGTCAATTTTACGACAATATAAATGGCCTCTTTAAACACTGTAATGTCTTACCAATTCATGTACAAATACATTTTTTGTTATTAAAAGAACAATTTTTCAATAAATCGTTAAGAAAAAAAATCGAACATCCTGTATGCACTCGGGCAGTTTCTGAGAATAAGCTTCGTACACAGCGCGCCAACAATACGTATGGCGAACGAACTACCGGCTATATTGTACCGAGACTTATTAATAGTCTACCCTCAGCAATAAACAAAAGTATTACACATAAAAATATCAAATGTAAACTTAAGCAATATTATTTAAGTATTATTTAGGAATGACTGTAACTATTTAAATACCTACCTAAAGATTTTATTCATTGTATCGACAATAACGCATACTTATAAAATGCAAGATTGATTAGTTTGATATAGACTCATGATACTCGTAGCACAAGTTTAAACCTTAGTGGTTTTTGGTTGCTATGTAATAAGTAATCCTGTATTCTTTAGTTTAGATGATAAATAAATAAAAAAAATAAAAAAATATAACGCTCATTGGGCATCAAAAAATTCGTCCATATCGCTGTCAATGGGAACAGTGCCCAAAAGGCTGGCAGCATTGCCACGTTGGATGACAATGCTGATTCTTTGGGCTAAAAATAGGCCAGTCCTCTGGCCCCGTGAAGAGTCGACCAACTGCTTGGCGATGTCTCGAAATACTCGATGAGAGCTCGGACCCCATGGCCCTAGTGTTTCAACCCCAAACGGCTCAAACATATAGCTCCCTATTATATTTGCGCCGTTAGAGGCTTTCCGCACCCGCAGCAGCCGCCGCAGCACAGCCCGCAGTGCTAGAGAAAGATGGGATGGCGCAAGGGTGTCGACACACGTTGCATCCCACACCAAAAGCCTACCTACCTTCCAAAGCATTTTGGTCATTCCGTCTGGTCTCTTCCTATCGTCGCGTGCCAAGCCATTGGGTTCTAAAACAGCTGGCACCCCGGCAGTAACAAGAGCACGACGGATGATGTCATTGATGCTGGCGTGCCGTGCTATCCAGCCTGCGCTCTTACTGCAGGATAGACCATGGTATCCGCGACAGTCGACACCTTCACCGCATTGGCAGCGATGCGAAGCCAGGCATGAAGCGGCCAGACGCAGACAGGTAGCGAGCAGGAAGGTGGTGTCACCCAGCATAGTGTCTATGTTGGGTGGCGGTAGTGCCTGAAGCCAGAGGCCCGACTCCCACACACCCACAGCCAGCAGGCGGGCACGCTCAGCAGTATTGGTGGACGTATTAATAAGATTATTCCGTACCAACTTGCAGAGCGGCTCATCTCACTGCCTCTGGGAAGATGGGTTCACGGGCCGATCTGTATCCGGGCAAGCCACAATACTGGTAATTTTGCGAACGCCGAGGCCACCAAAACGGTTGGGTAGTGTCAATCAATCAATCGTTTGGTATCGTATGGTTAATGGTTGTATATTGTCTAAAACATGTGCACTATGTTATGCCAATATATTATGGCGTACAAAATAATCATAGACAAACAATTGCAATAAAATGTAAGTATGTCAATTAGTAATAATAATGTCAATTAGGTAAACAGGTCATGTAATGACCTGTTTATTTTACTTAAATAAACACATTCATAATTAATCAATAAATAAAATATTAACAAGTCGGAATCGTCATACCTCTGTTTATCAGTAGTAAACTCAGTGATGGAGTAGTAACATCTGTCTACAAGGAATTTAAGCAAAGACCTCTTAAAGGATCCCAGACACTCTATATTTCTAATAGCTGCTGGTATACTGTTATATATTTTTGGAGCCATACCTAACACACTTTTGCAGGTAACATGAATGGTATTCTGATAACGGCGAGAGCACAGATTTTCAAATAAATGCAGGTTACAGCGAACAAACACTCCCATTTCATATATGTACATAGACGGTAGAGTGAGCAAACTAAGTTCCTTAAACAATGGTTTACAACTACTCGTACCAATCGATCGTAATTTGGTAAACGATCGCAAGCATTTCTTCTGAGCTTTAAAAGCAATGTCTCTGTCAGTGGAGTTGCCCCCGAAAATGATACCGTACCTAATGCTAGAAGCCACATAAGCATTATAAGCTATTTGTACTGTAACGCGATTTACCGTTTTTGATAGTTTGTACAGAGCATACGCAAGTTTCCAAGTCAAATGACTATCTAAAGGCTCAGAAATTTTGTGATGTCAGTTTCAGAGATTGCTACGTTACCATATTTGATATTCAGATCCGGTTTATTTGTTCTTTGATTAAATATCATTATCGTAGTTTTGTTAAGATTTATGTGTAGATTATTATGAACTAACCAAATTATTATATTTTTAATTTAATTTAATAATATTTTTTCATTTTCAAGAATATTAATGTCATTACTAGAGAATAAAATAGTGCTGTCATCAGCATATAAGTTTACTGACCTTAGGCATATCATTTATGTAAATGTTAAATAATGGAGGGCCAAGAATGCTACCTTGGGGAACACCGTAAGTAGTTTTCCTAGGATTTGACGTGTATGTTCTTTAAAGTTTCGAGCTCGCACATAGCCTATCAAGCGTCATGATTTGAGTGCGATTTGAGAGATAAGATTGTAATAGGTTTAATGCGGTTCTCTAATTTGAAATGATGACAACCAGCAACTAGATGTCGTTACCAGTAACTTATTAGAACCACATCAAGAAAAACAACAGCAAAGAATTGGTATAACAGTAGTAACAATACAAATAAAGTAATATCTATAGCACAAAGTACATTCCCAGGTCATAGTATATGTCACTACATTTCCACAAATTGTGGGATTATACAGCTGCTCGATAACTTAGACCAAAAGTTGTTAAACTACACAAAAAAAGACTATTGTCTTATTTTCATGGGCGAACAAGATTTCAGAACAACTGACAATTATTTTAATTTAGTTATTAGTATACGAAACTTATTAATGTCAATTCAACATACTAACATTTTGCTCTGTTTAAATACATACTTTAATGGATACTGTTCTATGTTTAACTCCAGAATAGAAACCTTTAGCAATTTACTCTACCGTGATACGAGTAACTGTACTAATGAATATGCGATGATATTTGACTCCAATTTGAATCTGACGTATGACGAAACAATGTTTTATAGACGCCGCGGTGTACTCAATAACTATGCTATGAAAAATATTTTTGACAATTTAAAGTGCTATCTTGACATGTGTATAAATCATAATTGCCTCAAAAATGACGAGGGAACAGATTCAGAGAACTGTACAACTTTAAGAAAGGAACAGTTTTTTCGTCCATAGTACATCTAATAAGAGGGGAACAGAATACTAAAATTGAATCTCGTAACATACGACTACTGCACCAAAATATTGCAGGGTTATTGAATAAACTTCCTTTGGTAGAAATATGTTTATCGGAGTTTAATGACAGGTGTAAAGATATCCACATACTATGTTTTTCAGAAACGTTTGTTAAAACTAACAACGAAATAAATGTATGTATTAATGACTTTACACTGGCCACTTCATACTCTCGAAATAAGGAAAATAGGGGTGGGGTATGTATTTTTGTTAAAACATTTCTTAGATTACAAAATAGTACAATTATGCAAAGAAATGGCAGTAGACAAAGTGTTCGAATGCTGTGGAGTAGAAATACCACTTTATAACTGTAATATTGTATGTGTTTATAGGACACCCAATTCGAACATTGCAATATTCTTTAATAAACTACAGTCTCTATTGCATAATTTAAGCGATGGCAAAAATAACAAAATAATACTGGTCGGAGATCTAAATATAAATACCCTCACCATGAACAAAAATGCCACCATACTAAATGATATATTAAAAAATGATAACTTATCTCTAAAAATAAACACTATTACCAATATACCAGACTCGTCTGGTGAGACATGTGAACTACATCTCTCGGACCATAATACTGCGCAGATTTTAACATTCCCATCAAATTATACATCAGCAAATAAAGCTGCTCCATCGCATTGTTTTATATAATAGGAGGAATTATAGCCAAGAATACATTGAAAATTTTAAAGAGTATCTCTCGAGCCTAACGTTTCAGGATATTTATGAAGAAATAGATCCTAATACAGCTTTTAATAATTTTTATGAAATTTTTAGTCTATTTTATATGTTAAATTTTCCTTTACAAACAATTAAAGTAAATGATCAAAAATCGACTTTGAAATGGTTGACAAAAGGTATAAAAAAATCGTGCCTCTCTAAAAGATACCTAAAGTTCAATTATCATAAAAATAAATCTCTGGAAAATAAATTAAAGTATAATAAATACGCTAAACTGTTAAAAAAATGCATGAATGTGTCCAGGAAACAAACGTCCGGCAGCTTTATTATGAAAGCAAAAAACAAATGTAGCGCAACTTGGAAATTGATTAAAAATAAACCTAACTGTAGAGATTCGCAATATATAGAAGCAATTAAACTAAACGATTGATAGAAGATCCTGAAGAAATAGCGGAGGCTTTTAATAATCACTTTATTGATTCTACAAACATTGATATAACTAATATTAGGAAAAATAGACCCACGATTAATACTAATAATGAAGGCAATAGTATATACTTAGAACCTTGTACGCCAAATGAAATAAGCTAAATAATTGCATCTTTAAATAATATGCTGTGGAATATGATGAGATTTCGACACAAATTATAAAATCGTGTTACTGTCACCTATTTTAGCTCACCTGATTAATTTAAGTTTCTTTGAAGAAAAGTATCCTGAAAAATTAAAGTTCTCAGTAGTAAAGCCCTTATACAAAAAAAAAAAAAACAATAAACATGACTTAAATAACTACCGTCCAATTACCTTAATTCCTATAATTTCAAAAATATATGAAAAAGCAATGTGTAATAGGATTGTCTCATTTTTATATAAACACAGTATAATAAGTCCTGAACAAAATGCCTTTCAAAGAGGAAAGTCGACTACACTAGCTTGCTATCAACTTATTAAACAATTACTGAGAATATAGATAAGAAAATACCGGTCACTGCTATATTTTTTGACATGAGCAAAGCGTTTGACTCTGTAAAACATGACATACTGTTAAAAAAATGTGAGAGTTATGGAATAAGAGGGAAAGCGTTAAATTGGCTCAAAGATTACCTAAGCAATAGACAGCAGCGTGTTGAAGTTTTAGGAATGAATAAAGATCGAGAAGTGTTAAATTATAAATCTCAGTTCAGGAACAACACATATGGCGTGCCTCAAGGTAGCATTGTGGGGCCGTTGCTCTTTCTTCTGTATGTAAATGATTTGCCAACAGTAACCCAGAATAAGTGCGTGTTATTCGCAGATGACATTTCACTGGTAATCAATAACGAAACAAAAAATGATGCATGAGAACAAAATAAATACTGCCGTTGAAAGCATACTAGATTGGTTTGAACAAAATAATTTATGTGTAAACATCTCCAAAACAAAATATATTAATTTCTGTAATTACAAAATGACAAATAAAACAATGAAAATTATTGGGCGTGGTAATGATATTGAAGAAGTTGACTATATAAAATTTTTAGGCATAGTAATTGATAAAAATTGCAATTGGAAGAAACATATAGATAATAATATATATGCAACAGGCTAAACAGCTTTGCATTTGCACTGAGAAACCTTAGGAAAACTGTTGGAATAAATGCCGCTCTACTGGCTTATCATGGTTACGTCTCATCTGTGCTAAGATACGGCTTAATATTATGGGGTAATTCTACGGATATTGACAGGGCTTTTATTGTGCAAAAAAAGTGCTTACGAGCTGTGTTTGGTGTATGGCCATTAGAATCGTGCAGGCCCATATTAAAAGAGCATAAATTGTTATCACTGGCATGCTTATATATACTGGATATGGGAGTGTTCGTAAAGAAACACCATAACCTATTTAGTAAAGCCGGTAGTGAAAATATGTATAAAATAGGTAAACACTCAAGGGATCCAACCAGATTAGCTATGCCTAGGTGTAGAACAGCATTTTGCCATAAAAAGGCCAGTCGAATGGCAATAAAGATATTTAATAAGATACCAAAGGTATTGAGAGAACTGCTTGAATATAATATTTCAAAAAGACTCAGAACATGGCCTATTGAAAATTGCTTCTATACTATTAATGAATTTTTGAATTATAATATGAATAGGAATATTGCACAGACATGAATAGTGTAATTTAATTAATTTTGACATTTCTGTAATTCAATTAATTTTGACATTTATGTAATTTAATCATTTTTGATATTCCTGTAATATTATTAATTTTGACTTGCCTGTATTCTTATTTTGACATTTGTAATTTCTTTTTCTTTATTGACATTTTCTAAATAAGTTTTAATGAATACAAATATCATTCAATAACTATGAATCATAGCATATCCAAAATTTGCATGCTGAATTTAGTAGGCGGAATATGAAGTACTATGAATTGTATTATGACATCTGTAAACACCAAATTTCATGCAAATAAACGATTATTATTATTTTGTTTAGCAGTATACCATGATCTACATGGTCAAATGCTTTAGACATATCAATGAATAATAAGGTGCAAGTTAATGTCATCAATATAAATACTAGGAACAAACACAAATTTGTTGTACAGATGACTGCAAAAGTCCTTGGGTAGTTCGTAAGAAAAATCCTTTGAAGCGAAAAATGACGCCATCTAGTGTAAAATCAGATGCATCGACATCATTGCATTATACTGTTACTAGATGACGTTGCTGTGCTTCAAATTCATATGCTTATTAAAATAATAATACTTGTATTTGTATTTTCTTTTTGTTTCTTCAAACATCGAAATAATTTTTAGTTTCTTTTAAATTGAATATCAATATAAAAAATATCTGGTTATCTATGTGTTAATTTTCAAACTTCAGTGGGTAGGTTGAATAGATTTATAAATAATAATTAGTAGGTAGTATAAATAATACTTAGACCAAAGAATTGTGACTAGCTCGATTAATTGTTCGCTAAGTTCATTTCAGTAACCACGTTCAAGCTCCTTTCGTTCATTTTTATTTTTAATCATCATCCATCACTTATTTTTATCAAAATGAGTATAAATTGTAATATAGATCTGGTGAAAAGAGCTGAAATAATTGCTTTGCATAACCAAGGAAGAAACTTGTCAGAAATAGCCAGAGAGATCGGTGTAAACGTAAGTAATTTTATTTTTACTCTTTTAAATATCGAAAAACTCCTATATAAGGTTGGAGTGTAGCTAAAAATTTTTTTAATGGAATTTTTTTTTTGCCACCTGCCCCAAAAAAGGTCCAAAATTTTTTTTAAACAAAAAAAAATTGGTTTTTGTTTTCTTCGCTTCTCATAGTGCCCCTAAGCGTATACTCCAACTCCTGCAAATCCGCCCCTAAGACTACCCACTGACCCTATATAATAATCGTTATTGGGTATTATAATATAGATATTTTATTATTTTTTTGCAGAGAAAAACAGTTGTGTTATGGGTACGACGATTTGAAGAAGAGGGTTCTTTGAAAGACCATCAAAGAACTGGTAGACCAAGAGCCATAAACATGTTGCAGCGTCAAGCCATGGTAAGGGAGTACGAAGAAAATGGATTTCTGCGGACAAACTACTACGCTGGTTTATTTGACACAAGTGTTGACACTGTCCGTCGTGCTCTTCATAGTGAAGGGCTGCATTATCGGAGGCATGCTGTGAAACCCTTGCTTACGGAGAATCATAAAAGAGCAAGATTACAGTTTGCTATGGATCACATTAACTTTGACTGGAGTAATGTCATTTTTTTTTAGTGATGAAAAAACTTTTAAGTCCAGTGAACACGGACGCTTATGTTTATGGCGTCGAAATAATACGCGATACACAAGTGGTCACGTAGTGCCCAATATGGAATCTGGTCATATAACAGTCAACATGTGGGGATGGATGAGTGCAGCAGTATTTAAAATAATTAAAAAAAGTTATGAACACTTCAAGTTACGTCTTAATTTTATTTTTTGTTACCTACTAACCATTTGTTATGTCGTTGTGCAATTTTGTAGTTTCTTTTTTAATTTTCTGGCCTCTTGTTTCTTTTTATTGAGGTTACACGAGCTTCAATCCTCTTTCCAATTTTGGAAACGAATACTTAAGCTATGGCTTCAATAAGAACTTATATATAATATTACAATGTTATTCGGTGATTAATAAAAGGTGATTGTTAAATTTGAATATGAAATTGTAAGAAATAAACATCCATACTTTTTAATAGTGCGTTTTGTTTACCTGCTCTTTTTTCCTTTTGAGTAACTACTTACTTGAATACTATATTACAAATAAACATCCACACCAGTATATAGAGCTATGTTATGCAATAACGTGTCAACCCTAAAAAACCTAAACCGGAGAAATCTCAGTTCAAAGAAATTCACAGCTACAAAAAATACTCTTAAGCTATTCTGATTGTATCCAAAACTTATTAAATAGGTCATCATGTACTGTAGTGATTCAAACACAGCTTAATAGAGTGAGAGTTATAGGAAAAATAAAAATAAATGAAATAATGATGAATTGTTTATTGCGAAATTACAATCAAGATATTAAGATTTTTGAAACAAACATTTAAGCCCAATTAGTTTATTGCAAAATTTAACCAGAGCATTTTTTAAGTGCTAAAATGTTTTTCAAGCCCTTGACATATTATTGCTAACAAAAATAATTAAAAAATGGGGGAGGCTTTTTTCCAGCAGTGGGAAAGAATAAGGTAACAAAAAAATGCAGCAAACATAGTAACATAATTATAAATTTGAAAAATCAACAAAATTGAGATCGATAAGAGATCACATCGGTAAATAATCAAAAATAAAAGATCAGTCTTCTCCATCCTCTGATAGCTGTTCAATATCTTCAACATGATATCCATCTATATCTTCATCAATAGAAACACCTGGAGTATGTTTTAGGAAATCATAAAATGGTTTAGCGTCTGCCGGTATTAGTTTCATTAATTCTTTTAGATCTTTTAATTTTTCTACACTCAAAGACTTTCCGTTTGGCCAGCATTTGGGCAAATTAATATTCTTTAGCACAGGCTTGCGGCCTTTCCCTGCCTTCTCAAGATTTACTATCTGAGCATCTTCTTGTGCAATTTCAGTTTTGACTTTCAAAATATAGGGAAATGGTTTTTCTATCACAATCTCATGCAGTTTCAACCAATTAACTTTGTTTTTAGCACTGTCAACTTTTCTATTTGTTATAGCCTGTTCTAGTGGCCTGACAGAGAGCATATCGGAGGGTACCATTCTCGAAACCTCAAACTTCTTATTCTTCTTTGACTTCTGAATACTTTCTGCATAATCTTCTAGAGTGTAAAGCCTTTGTTGCGTTTTCAACTGTGATTCTATAACACCAAAATTGGCATCATTTGGTAGGAAGCTATGCCCCGACAAAAGAAACCGCAATGTAATCGATTGTAAAGATGTGTGATGTTGCATGGTATGTATTAACATGAGAACTAACTTAATACTCCGATTTTGCCCTCCACAAGAATCCGCCCATAAGATTAGATCCGTTACTGGGGATTGTATGTTATTCAAAATGTACTTTCGCAAGCAGGATCCAACTTCTTGAGTACCCTTTCCACCTTCATTTTCAAGCCATAAGTTAAAAATTGAGCGTTTGCTACTTCCTATATAAATCCCTAAATTATACAAATTTAACTGCCGTTTGTAATAGGCTATATTAGTGGGTATTTTTGGAAGTGGATGGGTTTTTTGCATATCAAAAGTAAGTGTTTCTACAGTATCTTTTTCTGACGCCAAATTCAGATCTGCATTCATTTGCTTTCTAAGCTCTGATGCTTTATTAATATGCAAATCTCGTTGCTTTTTTGCTTCTTCAGCTTCTGTGCCTGTTAATGATTTTATAATAGCTGCAAAAGTGTCACACGTTTTACATGTGTCACTTTTTGGGGCTTTAAATCTGAGGTTAAATTTTTCATAAAATATTTTCTTATATGTTGCAAGACTCGGTAGGTTTTCATTTGTCGGATATTTAGCTTTGAATAAATCGTACATTTTTAATAGGTTGAGTTCAGTATTCAAATAACGACTATCAGTCTTACCTCTACAATAATGGCTAATATATTTAGGAAAAGAATCAATATGGCCAACTATTAGATTAATGTCATCTTCATTGATTTTATTTTTGCCACCACTAGCTGTTCCTCTATTGTCTTTGAAATTAGATGATCTATTATTTTTCTGCATCGCTATATCGATTCTACTTTGACAAATACCTAAGGTTTTCAAAAACGTTTTCTTGCATATTTCGGTATCACAAAGCGTATATTTTCGTGAATATATTCTCTTCGAATTTGACGAAGTATACGTCCTAGCTTTATGGGTTTGTGTTACTTTACCACAAATGAAAGCACATCGACCTTCGAATGACCCAAGAGACCAAAATTGGTCCAATACTTGTTTCCGGCTATCAATTGACAAGATCGTTGTACATTTCTTTTTGCAATCACAATGGTATGTGTTGTCGAATTCTTTTGGTAATACTTCTTTTCCTTTCGCACTGATATACTTTTCGTTTACATTGGCTCTTCGTTTTCGCTCTTTTCTAGACTGGTCTTCTACTTTTCTTTTTCTTCCGCGCTTGGGTCTACCGATATTATTTATCTCTAATTGATGATCATTCTCACGATTTGATTGTGGTTGTTCGATGCAGTTTAAAATGCTTTATTGATTATTATCATTTTCAGTCAGTTGTGTAGCAGACATATCTATACAATCTTGAACAATATTATCAGTATTAGAAGTTGAAGCTACTACTTCTATTTCCGCGATAATTTCGTTTCCTTTGTCATCGTAATCATTAAACATACTGGAAAGGCTGTTACGGACAATATCTAAATCATCCAGATGTATTAACTGAGAAGTATCTATAGACGCTTCCATATTACTTATATTTAAATCATTATAGCTTAAGTCACGCTCAAAATTTTTATAAGTTAACGAACATGAAGCAGTATTATGACGCTTAAGATGTACATCCTGTTTCAACTGTGCTAAAGTTGTTACATCTCCACTGTTGGAAGATTCTTCTACTTCAGATTCTTCTTTGTCGTCGTTTTTATTACATAAATGCTCGTCACGAGCCATAGCGACAAGCTTCTGTGCTCTAGAGTTCATGTTCAATACCTGAAAATAATTTGATGCATGGTTGTAGCACATACCTAAAACTTTTCATATCAATTTCGCAATAACCAATTAAAAAATTAAATATTTAATGTTTTTATAAATTACTATCATCTGCCTACAACGAGTAAATATAGACATTCTTATATGTAATTTGTAACCTTCCCTCATAGTAATATCAGCATCTCTTCGGATTAAATTATAGAATAATATAAAAAAGATAAATACACCAAGCGGCCGTTATGGTACAAGTATTAAAGCAATAACCAGTTATAAATTACACAAATTTAAAATGCCAGATTTTTCGTAATTATCGGGAAATAATTTAATTTCATTCCAATTCCATAGTTCTTTACGATGAGAAAAACTACTTTAGTGCGTCATTGATTGTATAGAACAGGAGAAACCATAAAATCAAACACTGAAAACTTACTTTGTGCCTTGTTGCAGCAAGTAGAGACTTAAAAACTCTTGTAAAATAATGAAATTCGCACAACCCACAGTTTCATGAATATTACAAAATACTACACGTATATTAAATTTCACTGAAAGCCGCAATAACCAACAGAAAACAAAATTTTAAAGTAATTGTCACAGAAGAAAAGCGCGCGTGTTGTGACAGGTCTGTAATCGATTATTGCAAAATTGTTGAAGACTAATTCCGCAAACTGCAGAAACATTTTTTGGTAGATGGCGTTTTTATAAATTTAGTACATGCCTCTGCATTTTTTTAAGGGTTCAGGAGACTGGCTACAAGAGCTAGATGGCGTTAACTTAAAATTCATATTTTTGTGGGTTAACAGGTTATTGCATAATATGGCTCTATAACATTCTGACCGATTTCTTTTGTTTGAGCATAACTTACAAAAAGTGGTTGTGTTACGTGAGGTTTGAACTCACGACTCACTGTTTCAAACGAACGGATTAGCCTCTAGACTATCTTGATTCAAGTTTTATTGTTGAAATTATGAACTACAATCAGTTGTTGACGTCTATGATGACGCATGTGTCTATTTTCTACCTAACTAAAAGTCAAGTTTTTTACTTTTTGTGAGATTGCCTTTGGTCACTACTTTGCTGTGGAGAAACCAACAACGCCATCTAGTTTAATTTTAGGAAACTTGAACTTCAACGTGCAAAGGAAAATAGGCGTTAAGGTATCCAACCACTTTAAAATCCGAGGTACCTCCAACAAGGCTCAAGAAAATAGGTGGCTCATTCAGGTGTCAATGTATACGCTTTTATAATAAACTTCCAAGCCACGTTCAAGATCTGAGCCTTAATAAATTCAAATCATTCATTAAACGCAAGTTGTGTCAGAAAGCTTTTTATACCGTTAAAGATTATATTGAGGACAAAAAGGCTTGGGATTGAACTGCTCCAATTTTTTTTATTTTTGCAAACTGAATGTTGACATGAATATTTACTTTGTAAAGTATTATATTATTTTAATTTATTGTGAATGTGAAGACTATGTAGGTGATTGCTTTTTTTGTTTGTTTTATTTTTTCTCTCAGTTATTTTTAATCATGATCTGGCAGTTTGAGTAATTTATGCGGCCTACCCCAATGTCCTTTCTTTGGTATTGTTCGTCGAATCGTTGAGCTCCTTAAGTTCAGAGTTGAGCTGCGCGATTACTGACAAATGCGTGCACTGACTGGATAGGTCCTCTCAATCTGTGTGGTTCTTTCCTCAAAAGACCATTTCAGACACCAATCTACATGGTCTTCACATGAAGTGACCAAGATTATGTCTGGACTCTATAAGAGACTGTGACCTCTCAGTTTGTTTCGGCCTTTCTTCTCAGAGTAGTCAGATAGGAAACGCCGACCTCATCTAGTTAAAAAAAAAAAACATGATTGACTTGTAAAAGTGTTTGTACAAACCTACTTACAGAAATAAAAAAATCATTTATCATTTATCAATGTGTTGCAAATAATTTGGTCGATTTTGTCCAAGAGGTGTGGCTGCTTCCATAAAAGGGAAGAACGTAGAAAGTAAATAAAATTTGGGCCAAAACAACAGTATCTAATTAGGGTGAATGCCGAGTGATTTTAAATTAATTTTGGAGAGTCTGTCCGACGAAATTTCGTTGAAGTTTTTGATTTTCTCGTCGATAAAAGGAGAAAAGCTGTCTTCTAAAATTGGCGACCCTGGGAAGTGCAGTGAACGTTTTTCTAAAATTTAGATTTGTGGGGCTATTGCATTAAATTTCTCTACGATCAATTGTCTGTCAGTAATATAAGAAAGGAAAACTTCACACTTTGATGGGTTAAGGTCCAGGCCAATAGATTTAAATTGCTGTTTGAGGAGTTGTAATTCTTTCTACATCCGTTCCTAGCGTTCCATCACCTAAATACCACACGTTAAATTCCGAATTTAGTTTCTGGATAATTAGATGAATAGCCAAGCTGAAAATAACTGGCCCGAGAGGGTCACCTTGTTGGCATCCTACTGCAGATTCCAGAACGTTATCCTTGTATAACATTTTCATCCTATAACATTTCCACATAAAACCACAAATTTCAGGTAGTTCCTTTTTGACTTCAGCGAACAAAGTGTCCCTGTTGACAGAGTAGTTATACGTGCTGTATCAACCCCTGAAATTATAACATCGTGTTAGTTGGTACGAGCCTTGGGCGGTCCACGCTGATACAGCATTCGCGGTAGAGTCGCGGGATGTTATGACTTGTTTGAGTATGTGCAAACAGCGCTCTTTTATATGATACCCCACATGCCCTAGTAGCCCCACTTCGAAATGTATTTAATACTGTCAACATTATTTTGGGCCACGGTGTAAAAGAAGTGACAAGCTGATTATTTTCAATTTTTTTAGTGCGTAATAAAAGCGTGTTCTTAGTTTTTTTTACTCTGTCTTTTTAATTTTACTTAAGAGTTCTACTATCCACCTCCTGGCTCCATCAACAGACCCTCAGCACCACTAAGTGCAATCTCTTGGACATTTGGAAGCTTACGGGAGCGTGTAAATAAGAGGCGCGATGTAGATTAGATGAAAGTATATTGAGGCAAAGATTTTTAAACGAATACAGCGATAGGCAGAACTTATAGAAAGGAAACGATTTTTAAGCAAGAAGAGTTACAATGGTAAGTTCGATAGGATAGCGATATGAAAAATGAAATTACGAGAGCTACATAAAATAATGCGGTAGCGAGCCAAAGCGACGTGGATTCGCTTCGAGGGCTTCTGGTTGACTGTACGGGCGTCACCAGTGACCAAGGTCACCGTCGTCTGCGTCTTGAGCGGCTGCGGAGGCGGCGCAGTGCGCGGCGACAAGGGTGAGGTAGGCTGACCTTCGGGGGCCGCGGCGGCGGCGCACGGCGCTCGCGCAGATGCAGCGCGCAGTGCCACGCCAACAAGTAGTACAGAGTAGGTAGGCAATTAGTACTGTGAACAATTTATTGATTATTATAATAAGGGTGGGTCTGTTGATTTGAAGCCACAGACTTATTAAAACGAATCATATGAGCCTAAACTCGAGGGGTTTACTAGTAGCCACTGAAGAATTCCACTATCCATCCATTATCAGACCCTCGACTTTAAGTGCAATATATCAGATTCATCACCAACATATTCATTCATAAACATATATTTTTTCTAGATTTTTAGGGCAAAGAATAAAGATTTTATTAGAGATTTTCTGTTTACTATGTTAACTAATACAGAAAGTCAAGTGAAAAAAAGTATATTTTCGATATACATTATTTTGGGAAAGTATCAATAAACCTCTCCTTAAAATATTTGCTGTTAATTTGATTCCACCTTATTTATATGTACATTATACTTACATATATAAAATATATTTTTTTACTATTAAAATCATTTCTACCAATAAATGGCAAATTAATTTACTTACCTTATTCGAAGCCGCGGACTTCAATAGAAGTTCCAGATTTTCGTGCCACCAGCGCCATGACTTCACTAGAAGCTCTTCATTTTAGCTATGTTATAAAAATAAAATTTACTGTATTTAACAGGTTGTTGTAGAAAGCTAAACATTGCTAAAATTTGCCGACTTGAAATAAAAAAGAAAGTTACGGAGTGGCTTCGTAGCCTGGATTACGAGGAGACGGAGGAGTTACTCAAGTTTATCACGTAAGGTTTAATTGTAACATCCGCATATCGTCCCCGCCCTGCATAAGGTGCTTACCCAACCACTTTCTCACCCACACTACATGCACACACATATTCACACACAACAATCTACCTAACACAAAATCAATCTGCCTAGCCTTTTCCCAACTATGTTGGGGTCGGCTTCCAGTCTAACCGTAGCAGCTGAATATCAGTATTTTACATGGAGCGATTGCCTATCTGACCTCTGCAACCCAGTTACAGGGTAATACGATACCCCTTGGTAAGACTGGTTGTCAGACTTTCGGGGAGCAATATGTGTAAAACATTTCTTGTAAGATTGTGTCTCTGAGTATCTATCTTAATGTCTTTTTAATGTATATTTCTTTTAGTGACAAATAAACGTTTTTATGTCTTATGTTATTAGTCCAGTAAACTGGATTCAAATGATTGCTATACAGGGCTATTTTTAAATCATTAACTAAACTTTCACAGGGTGTTCTACCCATGAATATGAACAACTTTTACTATGGGACCAAACCTGAAATCGCGAAAAAAAAATCAGCTGTTCAGTACATTTATGTTCGCTTATTTGGTCAAAATGTACTGAACAGCTGATTTTTTTTTTGCGATTTCAGAGTTGGTCCCATAGTGAAAGTTGTTCATATTCATGGGTAGAACACCCTGTGAAAGTTTAGTTAATGATTTAAAAATAGCCCTGTATAGATTAGTAAACAATTTCCAACCCGATTGCCTGTGATCCGAAGAGTCAGTCTTTGATCCAAAAACAGGCCATAAGGTGATAGAGTTATTACTTTGAATACAATGCTCCGAATCAGTTCTTAATTAAGTCAAATCGTGAATTCGCCGACCTGAGCATAACAGTAATAATGTTGCAGTGTGTCTTTGCACTTGGAAAATATTATCGTGTGTAAAATTGTAATTCCATCGGTTATGTTAAATCGGTGGTTTAGATTTAACTGGTTTCTCTAACGCTATGAAGTTTAAAACCTGTTTTATTAAAATATGAGAACTAATTTGGCCAGCAATGTCTGGATTGCAAAGAGCGAAAATTACAGATTTGTGCAACAGAATCATATTAATAGGTTGGGGAAAAAGTTTCTTCGCATTTTTTAAGATAATTCAAAACATTTTTTTAATATAGTTTATTTACATTTAACTAAAGTATGTAGGTACCATTTTGTTCGATAACTTTTTGCCATCTTGTAGGTAGGGACATGATACCATTGCTATAGAAATTTTGGGACTTCTGGTCAAAATACCGCGACAAGTGGTTTTGGCAGTGTAGGGGATCCCTACACTTATAGATATGATAACGCGGGGCGATTATAATGATGGGATGATGAAATAAAACCGACCGCTTTGAATGTGGTTTGAACACACACTGATTTAATCAAATAAATTTTTACATGTATATATATTTGCAATATTATGTACAAATGCTGTGTGTGCAGAATGCACAGCGCGTAAGTCGCTAAAGTAATGTACGGTTCCGTACATCCTGCCCGCCCAAACGGGACAACTGAAATGATTGATAGATAGGCAGATAATTTGAAGTTACAATAAGTTGATATGTTTAAATAGTAAAATGATAACAGTTATACAAATACGATAAAACATTAATTTAAATGATTATTTTAAGATACAAGACAATGTCCTTAATCATCGCAAGTAAGGTCTTGTAAGTGCACTGAACGCAGAAACGTAGGCGAGGTAGCCCTATCTACACCACTAATCTTAAACACTTCACTACACTTTTGCACTGATTCCACTAAACGCGATGTGGCCGGCACTCTGTCCACCGGCGCGGCCGCCGCTGGCCCCACCCAGTCAGCCTCCTGGCCCTGGGGGGCCGGCGACGCTGGCACTCTGCCCGCACTTCGATGTTTTCTGATGAAATACACGACGATGCCACCCAAGATGATGACCGAAGCTACACTGATGTACAACACAGTATAGTGGTGAATGTCGTGGATGCTCAGATCTGAAGACGACTGTTCCTTAACCTCGTCAATCTGAGCCCTTAATTGATTCCAAATGAGATGATGATCTTCGGCCAAGCTGAAGTTCTCTGGTGCAGACGTTTTCATGATTTTGTTAAGCATAGACACCTCTGGGACTTCGATGTGATGATGAATATTTACATGATTGATGAAATTATTATGAGCATAAATACTAAAGGTATCCCCTTTCAATGTGCATCCTTGACCTAGGGTAATAATCGCGTTGCCGACAAGGTTGACCATTGTGATTCCGTTGGCGCAAATTATGCGCACTGGGCATTCCGAGCAACATGTATACAACCAGGTGTTTGGCCTGTGCAATTTGATCCATCGCTCTTCACATGACGATTTTACAGAATAGCATAATTGCTTTTGATTAAATATTTTGATTTCACAGATAGACTGTTTTATGTTTAGATCGTAAATGGGCATGTTTAATGAGCATAACAAGATATCGTTGGGAACATGAGCACATGATTGTAGGTCTGCTTCTGATAGAAGAAATGCTGTATCCTTGCGTAGATTGTAAGCTATGAATGGTACCGATGGAATGAGATGATAATACTGTAGTCCTCTCTTTTGCGAGATAGATATGATTTTGTTTAATTCAAACAATTCATTGCTTAGTAGTGGAACCTTGATTTCGATAATTAAGTAGTTTGAGAAGACTCTAGCTGACACTTTAAGTAAACGATACAAGTCCTTGATATTTTTCAAATCCACTGGTATTGTAAGTTTACCATTCAGCTGGCTAGTGATAATGCTCAGCTGATATGATAACTGCTCCGGTGACAACAAATGGCTGTCAATGCGCCCGTGTGTAATATCTGTAACCGTACCAATCAACGTTTGCTGAATCCAGCGAATATTGGATAGAATTATTGATGCTGCTAGAGATGATGATGTGACATAAAGGCCATCTTCATTATCCAATCGTACTTTATTCACCTCAGTCGATATATTTTGAAGACGTTGCTTGATGAATGAAAATTGTTGATTCATGTTGTTTTCATTACGGCGATATTAAATTCTGATTCTAAAATACTTGTCTGATTTTTGATGAGTTTTTGAAGATGTTCTTCATTATGACTGATCTGCTCGATGTCACTCTTGTATTTTTCGGCAAACCTCTCGTCCAGTACACCAAATAATGAATTAGCAATATAACCCAATCCGTTTACTAGGCCTCTCTTCAGCCTCTTCGGACTTTGATATTTAAGTAACATATCATAGTGTTCAATTTCGCTAATCTCATGCTCTAATTGAAGAATGATACTCTGATATTGTTTACTTGGGTGTTTGTTGCATAATGATCTGATGTGGTTGACGTAACCTTTGATGTCGGATAAGCCTTTCCAGTAGGTCGTCATGTTGTAGTAGACAACTAGACGCCATTCGTCCTTGATATACCGAAGATTGGATATTCTATCGAAGTAAATAGCTTGATTATCTTCTAATGACGTCAAATTATACGATTCATAATTTGGTATATTTTGCGCTGAACTAGGTGATAAGAACATGACAAATAATAGTAAGAAACTAGTGAACAGGCTCTTCAATGATACGTTGTTGCGAGGAAGTCGCTTTCTCTTGCTTCGCTCGTCTGAATTGTCTAGATTGACATTTTGATCCTGTGTTGTATCTTTGTTTACTGGTAACAACACAAGTCTGGTGACAGGGCGTTGTATGATATTATTCTTAGTTTTTAAACTGACTACCCTTACATAGCCATCCTTTCCAGGATGAACTGCTTGAATACGTCCTAACGCCCACTTGCCGGGTGGCAAGTTTTCGTCCTTGATAAGAACGACGTCATCGATTTCGAAGTTCCTACTTGGCTTACGCCATTTTGATCTGGCCTGCAGTTGCTGAAGATATTCGCTTGACCACCTTTTCCAAAGCTGTTTGTTCATTGATTGAATGAGTTGCCACCTTGTTGATTGATTCATGTGATCTGGATCCGTCTCTGGCCTAGATAGGAGTGGGCCACCGATCAAGAAGTGTCCTGGCGTAAGAACGTCGTCGTGAGGGCTCTCTGTCAACTGACAGAGAGGCCTTGAGTTTAGACATGCCTCGATTTGATGTAGTAGCGTAGTAAACTCCTCGTAAGTGAGTTTCTGTTCGCCGATAATACGCTTTAGATGATATTTGAGGCTTTTCACTGCAGCTTCCCAAAGACCGCCTGCACTTGGCCACGCAGGAGCATTGAAGTGCCACTCTATGTTTATGTCGTTGATGTTATTGAAGAAATCCTTGTTGATGGTGGCTATGATCTCTTGGTACTCCTTCTTAATGATACGATTGGCACCTACGAAGTTCGTGCCATTGTCACTGTATACGTGACTTGGCGTTCCACGTCGGGCCGAAAACCTACGAAAGGCTGCTAAAAACGCTGGAGTACTTAGATCGGAAACTAGTTCCAGATGAACAGCCTTGGTAGACAAACAAACAAATACTGCGATATACCCCTTGACTGTTTTGATTCCGCGTCCCTTATTGGCCTTCAACTCGACGTGTCCGGTAAAATCGACACCAGTGTGAGAGAAAGGTCGTGATGGGGTGACTCGTGGCTGTGGAAGATCGGCCATGATTTGTTGATATTGTGTTTGACTGAAGCGCTGACACTTAACGCATGATCTCAACCTCCTCTTGACAGTACGGATTCCACTGATTATCCAATATCTGTCTCTGATATACGAAAGTGTCAGTCGCGGGCCTCCATGTAATGTGGTAATATGAGCCTGATCAATGATTAAATCGGTGAGACGACTGTGACTTGATAGTATGATAGGGTGCTTTGATGAGTCGCTGATGCATGCGTTTTTGAGTCGTCCACCCACTCTGACGACACCGTGTTCATCTATGAAAGGATTAAAACCTGATACTTTGCTTCTAGGATGTACGTGTCCCTTTTGATTGATAAATAAAATCTCTTCATGGAATTGGTGTGATTGATCATCTTTGATAATGATGTTCAATGCATTGTCCATCTCTGACGACGTCAATACATCCGTTCTTGATGTGTGTTTACCTCGTGATTGCGTAATAAAACGCGATATCCAAGCGATTATTTTTACAATGCGAGTTAATGAACTGTAATTCTGTAATAACTCGTGCATGACTGTAATATGATCTTGATATAAGGCCGTGTTTACACTAAGTTTCTTGGTTTCCAAATCTGGTGATTGATATGAGGTGATAGGAAGAGTACTGTGTTCGAAATTGGTTATCCATTTCGGACCCTGCCACCACAACCGATGGCTTGATAACTTCTGTGATGTCAGACCCCGAGTAGCACAATCTGCAGCGTTCTCTTCTGACCTCACATGATGCCAACGTGATGATGGAATGATACTAATGATTTTGATGATTCTGTTAGCTACGAACTGCTTCCACTTCTTCACGTCGCCTTTGATCCATCCTAAAACTATCATGGAGTCTGTCCAGGCATAAATCTCTACATCCTGATTTGATAAAGATTCCATGACCTTTTTGATAAGTTGAGATAGCAGTAACGCACCACATAACTCTAGTCGTGGCAATGACACCTTTTTTGCCAAAGGTGCTAACTTTGTTTTTGCTACAGCGATCGTTGATGTGTACTCGCCCTTATTGTCTTTTGCTACTACATACACAACACATGCGTATGCTTTGTCGGAAGCGTCACAGAATCCATGGATTTGATATGATTGGTTTGTGTTACCAAGATAACGTGGTATGATAAATTGATCTATGATGTTGAAATCATTCTTAAGCTGAATCCAATCATGTTGAACCGATTGTGATACTTCTTCGTCCCACGATACATGTGATGACCATGCATTTTGAAAAAGTAGTTTTGCTCTGATTGATAATGGTGACAGCCAGCCTAACGGGTCAAATAGCTTTGAAATTTCCGAAAGCAGCTGTCTCTTTGTGACGCATTTATCATGATTTTGTAATTGATTTTGAAAGCTAAAGCTATCCGTTGATGGGTTCCATCTCAATCCAAGTGTTTTTTTTGTCTCCGAACACTTGAAGTCTAATGGGTTGTTGAGTTGGTCAGGTGATAGATCAACCAGTAGGTCCGGTACGTTACTGGACCATTTCCGGAGGTTCATACCAGCACCCTTCAGCATTTCAATGAGTTGATGCTGAAGCTCCCTGGCTTGATGAATGGTATTTGCTCCACTAAACAAATCATCCATATAGAATGATTGATTTAATGCTGACGCAGCTAGTGGAAACTTGTCGGCATCGTCTATAGCCAGCTGTTTAAGCGTTCTCATAGCTAAGTATGGAGCGGCCTTAGTACCGTACGTCACGGTAGTAAGATGATATTCATTAAGTACTTCCTGAGGTGATTGCCGCCAAATGATTGATTGAAGATGACGATCCGATTGTCTGATAAAGATTTGCCGAAACATTTTCTCTATGTCCGCCGTGATAACATAACTATCGGTTCTCCAGTCTAAGATGAGTGTCATGAGGTCCTTTTGAAGGTTCGCTCCGCAACACATGAGATCATTTAGGCTTTTGCCTGATGTAGATTTCGCCGACGCATTGAAAACAACTCTAAGTTTTGTTGTTGTTGAATCTAGTTTCATTACACCGTGATGTGGTAAATAAAAGGCACGTTTTGATTCGTCGACATTTTTGGCAATACACATGTGACCCAGTTGTTGATATTCCGACATAAATAATTTATAATTTTCTGAAAATGATTCGTTATTGCACATTTTTCTTTCCAACTGTTTGAATTGTGCAATAGCCTTTGATTTAGATGATCCAAGCTGATTTTCATATTCGGGCTTCATAGGTATGCCAACCTCGTATCTACCAGTGTCCAAACGACGAGTAGCTTGCTGATAAAATTCTTCACAGTACTGCTCTTCGCTGGTAAGAGATGATGATGATGTTTCAACGTCCTCTATCTCCCAATATTTTGATAAGTCTGATAGGTCATTTGTTACGATATGACAATTAAATGTGCGAACGTTTCCAGACAGTATCCACCCGAGTGCCGTTTGTTGCGCAATCGGCGCCTGCGCTGGTCCTTTGATGAGACCGTCCATGATGATTTGAGAATAGATACTCACATCCAAGAGAATATCAATAGGCTTCGTCACATTGTATTCTGGATCTGCTAATTGAAGATGCTGGATATGAGGCCATGATTGTTTTTTGAATGGTATACCAGGCAAGCTGTTAGCGACCTTTGACAGAACCAGTACTTCTGTAGTAAAATGATAGTCACCATATATTGATTGACAGTCGATAGATACCCGTCCTTTGCTTTGCCTAGCACCAACACCTATTCCTGATACTGATGCGTTGTATCTTCGCCGCTGCAGCCCTAACCGCTGTACAGCATTTTCCGATATTAACGATATTTGTGATCCCTGGTCTAGGAGCGCCCTAAGGGTCACGTAGCTACCATCAGAACACCTGACATTGATTGATAGCGTGGTCAAAAGTAACTCTTCGTCATCTCCTGCGACATGATTGACATTAGCTTGCTTGTTTGACGATGATAATGACGATGTTGCTTGAGCAGCTGATTTAGTAGATGGGACACATGCTTCATGAAGTATTGTATGATGATCACCTTGACAGGTTTTGCAACGTTTTGTCGAAGTGCATTGACTTCCATCGTGATTAAAAAGGCAATTTTGACAAATATTTGAGTTCGTCACCGTCTTCAATTGCGCGTCCGGTGTCATATTCATGAATTTTTTGCACAAAAACAAATTCCGAGCATGATTTGAATTGCATACAGAGCATTTCGAAGTTTGAGTAATGATGGCTTGAAATTTTTTGTTAACGTAACCTTTATAATTGTTCTGCTTATTAAAGTTATTTGTGTTGTTTGATTGATTTGGGTTCCGTTTGCTTGATGGTGAGGGTTCCTTATCTTTTTTATGAATAGGCTCAAGAGCGGTAAACTTACTCTCGAGGAATGCCATTAACTCGTCCAACCATGGTAAATCACGTGGTGTCCTGCGTGCTTCCTTATAGTCAGCATAAGTTTCTGGGTCCAGTTTTTTGCACAATAAATGAACCAACAACGGATCCCATGTATTTGTATCAACGCCGAGATTGTGAATCGCGTGAATACATTCGGTTGAGGTATCATACAACCTTTTGATTTCAAATGATGATTGCTTCTGAATGTTGGGTTGATTTAGGAACAATTCGATTTGATTCGTGAATAGAACTTGAGAATTGTTGTACCGATGTAATAAGATCTCCCACGCAGTATCATAATTCTCCGATGAAATATGTAGATGATAGATGAGACGTTCTGCTTCACCCTTAAGTTTTCCCTTAAGGTGCTGCATCTTCTGAGCTTTAGTGATAGAGTTATTGTTATGAATTGTCTCCGTGAACAAGTCATAAAAGGTTGGCCACTGCGTGTAGTTCCCGCTGAACGATGGTATTTCAATGTGCGGAGTTGATTTTTCTAAGTGACTCGTTGATGAGATTTTCTTATTCAACTCGCGTTTGATAGTTTTATAGGCCAACTCATGGTGATTAAACTCATCATCGTATGATATATCTCCACCAGCAAGTATAGGTTCGATTTGCAAATGTTGAACATCAATAATTGTCCACTTAGCCTGAACGTTTTTGAGCTCATCTTCTAGTTCCCATTTATCTGTTATTTGATCCACTTTGATGCCCTTGATTAGTCGATTAAATGCCCTAAAATTAGTGCGTTGTAATGATAACAATTCGTCTAACTTTCCATCCGGTTGAGTTGATTTTGATGTTTTGCCGTAAGATGATATAAGATTACGAGTTGATTGATAACAATCTTTACCCTTTTGATATGTGTTGTCAAGGAAATACTCAACCGCCACATTTCTATGCTCTGATATTTTTTGATGATTTTGCTCGAACTCTCCCCAGAGGTTGTCTAACGTATCTAACCGTTTGCTCAAGTATTCGGCATTTTTGCGAGAATCCGAGTCCTTGTTGAAGTTCACTTTTATTGTAGTGAAATTGGTGATGATTTCAGATTGACGGGCAAAAAGAGCTTCCATGATGTAGGTAAAGGAACAGTCTTACTTGGTTAAATGATGATCCACGTAGCTGTCTGCACCTGATGCTGCTCCCGAAAGGGATGATGGCGGACGCTGAACCCTCGCACCGCCGATGATGAGCTCCACAGAGCCTGATGATGTTGTCACGCCGTGATATGCTTACCACGACCGTGCTGTTGACCTAAGCTATATTTGCTCAAGTCAACTATGAAGTGTGTTTTACAGGAATAAGTCCACACTGGTTTGATCACAGAACCTTGAGTCCGAACCGTGCCTCTGACCAGCACGCGCACTAGGTCAAAGTACCGCGACGAGGTCCTGTAATGCACGAAGGACCAAAATAAATGTAGGGGATCCCTACACTTATAGATATGATAACGCGGGGCGATTCTAATGATGGGATGATGAAATAAAACCGACCGCTTTGAATGTGGTTTGAACACACACTGATTTAATCAAATAAATTTTTACATGTATATATATTTGCAATATTATGTACAAATGCTGTGTGTGCAGAATGCACAGCGCGTAAGTCGCTAAAGTAATGTACGGTTCCGTACAGGCAGTCCTCTCGTGATGTTAACCTGACACTGCCTAAAGAATTCTGAAGAGACCGAAACAGGTGGAAATCTGAAGGTGCAAGGTCAGGACTATACGGCGGATGCATTAACACCTCCCAGCCAAACTCTCTTAATTTTTGCTGAGTGGCTAAAGATGTGTGAGGTCTAGCGTTATCATGATGAAAAATCACACCCCTTCTGTTGATTAATTCCGGCCGCTTTCTCTCAACTTCTTGCTTTAATCTCATCATTTGTTCGCAGTAGAGTTCAAAATCGATGGTCCTGCCTGGTGGTAACAGCTCATAATGAATAATGCCCTTCCAATCCCACCACACACACATCATCACCTTGTTGCGAGTTAACCCGGGTTTCGCCACAGTCTGTGAAGCCTGACCGGCCTTTGACCACGACCTTTTTCGCACGTTCTTGTCATACGTGATCCACTTTTCATCACCAGTTACCAGCTTCTTCAAAAATGGTTCGGTTTCATTACGTCGTAATAAAGAATCACAAATGAGTACACGGTTCATTAGGTTTCTTTCAGTGAGCTCGTGAGGTACCCAAATGTCGAGCTTTTTTGTGTACCCAGTTTTTTTCAAATGCGCCAAAACTGTTTTGTGGTCAATTTCCAGTTCTTCAGCTACGTCGTAACTACTGATATGCCGATCTTGCTCCACTTTTTCAAAAATGGCATCCATTTTATCCGTAATAGGGCGAGCAGAGCGACGTGCATCTTTGACATCAAAATTTCCGGATTGAAAACGCTTAAACCAAATGTGTGCTACTCTCACAGACACTACACTAGGTCCATAAACATCGCAAATTTTTTTCGCGGCTTGCGTTGCATTTTTACCTTTTTTGTAGTAAAATTTTAAAATGTATCGAATTTCTTCATTAGATTCACTCATCTTGACGGTACGAAAAACCAATGAAAATCCCACATTTTCCTAATTTGAATTTGGAATTATGTTCTTTAAAATTTAAACTTTCAATGATACCAAAACCAGCCAGATACAAATAGTATAGCCAAAGAAATTTTATTACAAGTTCATACATACTATAATGCGAAAAGACTTTTTCCCCAACCTAATTATATAGCATAGAGTTATTGGCTATAACGGTTCGTCTTTGCGTAGCCCTCTTTTTTTAAGAAGCATTAAAAAAAAAGAAGTGACTTTTTGGAAAACCACAAAAAAAGGGCTGGAAATCAATAAAAACCACCAATGGTACTGTCAAGTGCAGGGGCACACGTAACGTAGACGATCAAAGTGCTTATTTGCAGTTTCGTCGAATGAGAACTCTCCGCTAAAAACGGAATACATCGATAGAGATGAAAGAAAAACTTACATAATTTTATGTAGATTGTTTGTTGCCAGAATTAGTTGACCCCCGCTACCCTCGAGGTATGAATATAAGAAATCCTTCCTACATTGAAGAGGCAATGATGAGCAGTATGAAGAAAAAAAATAATGCAGAGAAAATAAAAGAAGTGAAGGTGACGAACCATCTGACGTAAATATGCATTTATTCGTTATTTAGATTTTAAGGATATGTAAACTAGAAATGTCAGGAACGAAGTTCCTTCTCACGTATGATTTAAAACAAAAACAAAATTTTCGCAGCCGCCATATTGGATTTACATTTTAACGTCGCTATCGGCTTTAACACCCTCAAAAACCATGAAAACGACACACATGACGAAAAGTTTGAACATTTTCGCAGCCGCCATCTTGGATTTTCATTTTAACTTCAGCCGCCACCTTGGATTTTCGTTTTGACCTAATTCACCACACACAAGTTTAGATATCGATACCCATCACGTCTACGGAGTTTCGCTAGCTAATTTAATTTGACCCTGTATTAGGTACTTTATAAAATAATAAACGATAATAAAATTGAATTTGTTGTTTATATTTTGTTTTTCTACTTTTATCACTGTCTGAATAACAGGAACAATCTAAAAAGTAAACACCGCACATGTTTATTTCATTATAGAGTAGATACTTACTATGAATAGTTATATCAAGTTTAAATTTTTTTAAATAAAAAACGCCCAACGCAAAAATGAAAACGGAACATTTAAAAAGTCAATAATAATACCTATCGCTAAGCCATCAAATTCGATTGAGTAATACCTGTATACTTTAATTATAGAACTTGATGGATGGCACGATAAGGTTTGCTCATTGAAATGGCGCTATAATGTCACAGTGGGCTATCGGTGACGTCAGCTTCTCCATGGGGAGTTGCTTCTGATTTGCCCAGGCGTTGTACTGAATGCCCAGATACGTCAATGTTTTTGACGGAGTCAATACAGATTTCTCGTAATTTATTATTTATTTGAGAGGTTTGCGTTGTGTGGCTGAAACCAAAAATATGTATTAGGTTAAGTGTTTTAGAAAAAAATTAATAAATTATAAATCACAGAATTCACAGCTCTTAAAAATATCTTAACACACTTATTGTACTACTATTACAGCCAATAACGGATTCACAATTTAAAAACTACACAAAAAAATTTGCAACAGAAACTTAGAAACCTAAACATAATATCTATGATATTTAAGGACTCGTGTGAAGTGTTAAAAAATTGTGTAAGAGGAGTTGCGTGTGAGTGTGTGTTATTATAAGATACGACGACGATCCAGCCTAACGTCTCGAGACTCTGAATGATAATATTTACATGTTCCTTTAAGCTTTCCTTGCGGTGATGAGTCATAAGGAAGTCGTCCAAATACACCAGTATTCGTATTCCTCATTTTCTGATCATTTGGGCAATCCAATTTGTCACCGATGCGAAAGTCTTGGGTGCAGTACAGTACAGTAAACATGTCATTTCCAATAGCTACTTTCGATAGACTAGGAGTAGGAATCTTCTGTGGCTGCGAGTTACTCGAGCGTGAAAGTACGCTTGTGAGAGATCTGTTTTGCACAGCCAGTCTCTTTGCTGTAGGAAGTCTGGCATACAAAAAACATTTACTAAATTGAATATTACGTATTGATTGAGGGCACTCAGGTTGAAAATGAGCCGATACACAATTTAAAAACTAAACAAAATTATTTGTTATGCTTTCACGCTAAAACGGCTGAACGGATTCGAATGTTTGGCACACGTGTAGACCATGACCTGGATTAGAACATAGGATACTTTTTAACCCGGTAGTACAGACGCCAGCACATCAAGCTACTACAATCTGTCAGATTTCTTTAATAGATTTTCGACTTTATTGCTAAGCATTAGGTTCAAGGTTGAGGTTCAAGGTTCAAAATCTGACAGTTTCGGGTAGGTTGACCTGCTGGCATCTGTACGTTCCCGTGGGATAATTACCGACCTCCATGCGGGTGAAGCCGCGGGCAAAAGCTAGTTCCTAATAAAGCTGTGATTTATAATTTGAGTTTTATTCCAAAAAGTGCTTACCTGACCGTCTTTAGGTACCCCTACTTATAAGAGCCGCACTTAAGATATGCGCACTGCTTTATCCTGTTTTCTCAGCTTATTTTATGCGTTTATACTTCCGGTAGGCCACCAATATACCTACATAATCTTGTTAAAAGCCATTCTAAAACTGAAGTCTGTATAATTTGGTGTCCAAATTAAGATTAAAAGAGCTTTAAAGCAGTGAATAAAGCCTAACTTTAGACTTCATAAAAAGGTTTAGAATACGCGAATTCTGTTATCCATTGTTGTTGTTTTTGTTATTCTGTTTGTTATAAAGCTATTCTGTGCTACTTGGCTAGGGTTCTGGGTTCAATTCCCAGTTCGGACAGTATTATTGAGTTCTCTCATTAGGGATCTCTCAGTAGATGGCAGTCTAGATTTGTGCCCGGGTTATGGCAATAGGCTTAATCTCCCGCCCCTATGCCATACATTGGTACTTACTTACTAAGCATTTATAAGCGTCAGGGTAGCCCGTGAAATTCAAATTTTCTTACGTTTTTTGCAATTTTTAAGTCAGTGTTAGGTTGTAGGTAAGTACGTTGATCACAATAAAATAAACGTCCATGTATCGAACAATTTTAATTAATTTGAGAGCACTATAGGTACTTTGTGTGATGCTAAATAAGGTGTCAATATTGGCTATGGCCCGTGGCTATACTTACCTACACTTATTACATACAGCTTCATTTTAAAAGCTAATATAAACTATATCAATTATAATCTCAGAAGGTCTCAGACGCAGACCGTCAGCGCAGGCGCAGGGCATTGTCTGTGAGGGCGAATATGCTGGCCCGCCGCGCCGGTGCGCTCGTTGTACGAGTACCGCTGAAGTGAAAACAACATTGTTCAGAGCATATTGTACATCATTCTACACGAGCAGCATGTGGGTCTCATTCTCATACACGCGCAAACAATACTACGCCTTGCGAGCGCAACATAATAATGCGTTTAGGGTGCTGCTTGCTGGTGAGGCTGCTCCTATACTGTAGCACATCAGGAATGTTCGCCGAATCGCAAGTAGACTGTTTCTATTCTACTATACGAAAACGATGCATATACCTGGTACGCAGGGTTCAAGCTAGCTCCAGCGGCATCCCTAGGGTATTCACGTAGAGGTTCGATTGTCAGTACCTGAACAATTGCTGTTTGGTTCACGTACTGAGCAAACGAAGTTTATAATATGTTTGTAATATATTTTACATGTTATTGTATGTCGTTTGGTGCCTACTATGATCCATTGTTGGTCGAAATAAACGTTTATTTATTTATTATTTCTATGTTGTTTCTTTTGGGTTAATACTAAACGCACTTTAAATAAAATTGACACTGACAGTACACCTTCAACAACAGATTAAATTATAATCTGTTGTTGAAGTTGTACTGTCAGTGTCAATTTTAGAACAGTCCTGTCAGTTAATGTCATGTGCACTGTGCAGCGGTTGTGTGTAAATTCAGTAAAACTTACGATATTTTATTTTTAAAGCCGTAAAATGTCGAAATTACGGCCCATATTGAATTTAACTTATTGCCGGTATTACAGCGTCAAACTGGCGAAGAAAAAGCTGCCCATAATAAAGTGTAAAAGGCCAGAATTAAATCATTTCGATGGTCAGAGTTATAGTAAGTTTGATGGCATACCGCTGGCTTCTAAAGGCTGGTTGAGTAATAAATCTAAGGGGGACTACTTCGTAATCTACGGAGATGCGAATAAGAAGGAAGAGAAGCAGGTTTACAAGAAGAGTTTTGAAGAAATCGGCGTGTGTCCGAGTCTGATTGAGGTTATGTCAGAGCAAGGTTTGTCTTTGCCCACTGCGATACAAGCAAAGGGGATTCCTTCCATATTGGGTGGTCACAACACAGTAATGACTGCGGAGACTGGCTGTGGGAAAACGTTGGCGTATTTGCTGCCAATATTCCAACATATCTTGGAGTGGAAGCCTAGTATTAAGGAGGAATTTAACAGTCCTCTGGCTGTTGTTATAACACCTAGTAGAGAACTTGGTAAGTTAACTTCAATTACTACAGAACTAATATTGTGTAAAATTTTGAGATAATTTTATTTTAAAGAGTGATACTACAGAACTGCAGACTATTATCCAATAATCTTTTTGATTACATCATAACAATTCAAATGTAATTTTATAATTTCCCATGACATTTTTCAGCTACCCAAGTAGGAGAAGTAGCTCAAAACATAGCTCAACGTCTTAACCTCAATGTGACCACTCTTGTGGGTGGACACACCAAACAGAAGATGTTGAACCCACCAATAGAATACTGTGATGTTTTGGTCACTACGCTTGGAGCGTACAGTAAACTGGTTACAACTGGTATTTTCAAGATCAATAATGTGCATCATGTTGTCTTGGATGAAGCGGATACGTTGTTAGATGACAGCTTTATTGATAAGTTGGCACATTTGTTGAAGAAGTTCCCGGTATGTGACAAACACTGATCTCCACTTACTTTATAAACTATAAATACCAAAAAATAATATGAATTTATTTATAACTACCTGTTGCCCATGGCTTCGCCTGTGTGGATGTCGGATAATATTCCACGGGAATGTACTATCGAGAAAACTTACATCTAATCAATTTAAAAACAAAATCCTGTGCACACGATGACCTCTTCTGTTAGTAAGCGTTACTATAGCACGCCGAGTGCTGCAAGTAAGAGTAGTCCTTACGATGTAAATATTATATATGACGTTCCACAGGTAAAGGTACCTTATGGTGCATATGGTGTTATGCATACCATAACTACAGGAACTAACGGAGATATATTTGTTTAAATATTGTAATGGAAACTGTGCAATTTTACACAACAGAAAATTTAAGTTTAGCCCAGGCCCACCTCAAATACAATGTTGTCGTTGTAAGTTACACAGTGGGCTAAGTAATTCCTTAGGCTCCTGTCCTTCAAAAAATGTTGCGATAAGTTCTGTATTACAAATCAAAACCTTGAAATGGGTTAATGAATATGCCTAATAACAAATTTTAAAAAAATCTTAATTTTCACGATTTTTTACAATGAGAATGCCAGATTTTTTACTGATCAATTAGAAAACAATTACTAGACAAAATTTTGACAAAAAAAAAAAAAACAATGATTATAGGTAAGAATAACTTTTAATATTTTCATGCAAAATCACAAAACTTAACTATTTCAGTTTTAATTTAACAAACAATGTAAATTCTTGCATTGTGTGCAACAATATTCTTTCATTAGCATATGATAAAACTGATAATATCGCTTTAAGAGACTATTTTAACTTTTTAAGTCACTTAAACTTACATCACAAACAGTCTTTGTTTCATACGTTTAAGAAAAGGTACTCTATGGAAATTACGTAACAAACAATATGTCAGAACTATAAATGAGATTTTTATTTATTTAAACTATTGCTTTATTTGACCCAAGTTAAGGCACACAAAATTGACACAAAAAAAAAAAAAAAAAAATACGCGCCCCACTACACGACGGTAAAAGAGGTCGTGGGGCGCGTCTTGTCAGCTTAGACAAGGTGTATAACGAAGTGTGTGTGACAGGATCAAAATCATTGACTACATATCAAATTTTTATTATGGCATTTACTTAAACAATTTTTCTTTCTTTACAGATACAACACAAAGTCGAAATCCAAACTCCTCCAGACGGTTGTCAGATAACCTTGGTCAGTGCAACCATGCCTCATGAGTTGCCAGCAGCTGTCAGTGCTTTTGTGGACCCTGAGTCATTGAAGTCAATCACGACGAGCAACATCCATAGGCTACTACCGCATGTGCCTCATAAGTGAGTTATTGAACATTGTGTATTTTACGGAACAGTCTAAATCAAAAGTCAAACTAGGCTGATAATCAGCACTTTTTGAACGTCAAAATTACATAAGAGTCTGCTATATAGATCCAGTCTGGTAGACATGACAAGACATGAAATAGGTAATATGAGATTTTAAGACACTAAAATAAAATTTACTAGAGATTCTATCTTTAAACAAAATTTAAATCATACAAAAATCTAGAGATAAAATACCCGTAGTGAGATCCCAAACAAGGGGATCGAAAGTTGTGGCTGGATACTGTAAACACTTATAGCAATGGAAAATATCAGATAAAATAGCAATTAATGATAGAAAACTGAAATTTCATGCGCTTTGCAGCGCTTTCAGTCGTGTGGCTAACTAGCCAAGATTTTAATTTTAAAATTGAAAGAATTATTAAAATATAACGAAGTGCCATAAAACTAGAAATAGATGTGTTTTATGTAAATCTTTAGAATTTTTGTGTCTTTATTATTGATGGTATGTGCTCACATAACAGCAGACCATCCCTATTGCAAAAAGAAATGTTCGTTATATCACTGGTCGTCATTTTCGGGTAGTTGATCTCGCCTACGTTAGGTTTGTGCTACACGATAGCGGATGCATCTGCTAGGATAATCTGTTTCTCTTATTGTTCTGGTACTTTCCGTAATGGTCTAATCCAGACGTTGCCTTGTTACTTGAAAATCAATGAAATGATTAGTCGTAAATGTCTGGAAGATACCTCAATCTTGAATTTATTTCGGCATTTATTTGCCATGGCAGTAGGAAACGTGAAAAGTGATTTTTATCCTAATTGAAGTATTAATAATTTCATTTTATTTGCCAAATATCTGATATACTTAATTAAAATCATGATTTTTTTAACCAGATTCCTGCGCCTCGGTAAAGCTCAGAAACCATTAGAGCTCCTCAAACTAGTCCAAGCCGACATGAATCAGAGTCGTCCAGTGATGATATTCTCCAACCAGACGTCGACATGCGACTTCGTCTCAATGTTCTTAAATGAGAACAATATCGAATGCATCAATATAAATGGCAAGATGGCTGTCGCTCTGAAGCTGGGAAAGTTTGAGATGTATAAAAGCGGGAAGGTGAATGCGTTGTCGTGTACTGATATTGCGTCGAGAGGATTGGATACTGTTAGGGTGAGAGTATCTTACTTAATTATTTTTATTGTAGGATAGTTTATAATTTTCTTTCTGAATTTTGAGTACCTACTCTTTTCGCCACTTTTTAAGCATCCCCCAGAAAAAGTTGACAGCTATTGTGATCTGGTATCAGTGTCAGGGGGTCTACTCCCTAAGCTTCTCCATACGAAACTATCTCTTGAAAGGGGGCAACTAGAACCATTTTTTTTTTTGTGAATGTTTATGTTCATAAGTGCCTTTTATGGGCATATTTGAAATTTATTTATTTATTTATTCATTCAGTAGTACACTTACATTTTATACATATTTTAAGTCGGTACAAACAAAAACTCATTAGAGTTCTATCATGCACCAAACTCTTGAAACTTCGACCACATAATTTAGAGAATTAAATTAAAATGAAAAAGATATGACTGACTTTGGAGCACGAAATCCATAGTTTCAGCCAAAGTTACGGGCTTTTCCTAATCTTACGGACATATAATTAGTTCGGGGGCCGAACTAAGAATGAATGACAACAGATTTCACAGTAATTGTCCTTGCTCCCCATATGTGTTTGCCCGTCCGAAAAAAATAATTTAACATTTGTTTGATCAACTATTTTCGGACGAGCCCCTACCCTCGTTGACGGATTTAGAGAGAATAGAACCCCAGAGCGGAATAAAGACGGCCCGCTAGCCTAGCTAGATCTTGGACGCGGTGACTCGTCCCTTAAAGACAATTTGTAGCTGACATCAGAGGCCTAGCTAGTGTAACGAGACTAAACGTTCTCTGTGTGATCACTTCATTATAAAAACTTCACCCGGTTTTTAATTACATAGTGGTACTTTAGGATCTTAGCAAAACTGTACCGTCCATCCCGAAATCAAAATACGAATCCCGAAATCAAAATACGAATCCCGAAATCAAAATACGAATCCCGAAATCAAAATACGAATAACCGTTCTACTTATTTTGACACTAGTCCAATCTTTATAAAATCCATTTATATTTCAATTCCAGACGCAGCATATAATAAACTACGACTTCCCGCTGTACACGGCGGACTACATCCACCGCTGTGGCCGCACCGGCCGCATCGGGTCCCCTCGTAACTGTTCCATCACGAACTTCGTCGCATGGCCGCGGGAAGTACAGCAGGTAATACTAAAACCACATTACACACACACAAACAGGTGGAGCCAGTCATTTGTAGATCTTTGATAGTCATTACGGGTGCGCGGGCGGTCAAAAACCCGAAAGTCTGACAACCAGTCGTCCCTTACCTGGGTGTGACACAGTAACTTGGAGATCAGATAGGCAGTCGCTTCATGTAAAAAACTGTAATTCAACTGTATCTGGTTAGACTGGAAGCCGACTTATGTATAATATATACTACAGGATTATTCGTAATATGTCGGCAATCCATTAAGGGGATGTAGGTCATTTGAAACCAAATGACCCCTTATGACCCCTATGCAAATGTCAACCATTTTCGAGTAATTGGACGTTTTAGATTTTTTGAATATATCTGCGGTATACAATCTTTGAAAATTTGTAAAAAAAAACCAATGCATGAAATATTTTATTATTATTACAATCTGCTTGTTAACACTTCAGTATCTTTAATAGTTTGTTTTATTTTTATTTGTGATGGGTTTGCTCTTGACTCTAGTCTAGGTCAGAGGTGACAGAGACAAAGTCGACGATGGAGTGAGCTTACCCAGAAGAAGCCGTTTCACTCTCACTTTGAAGAGATTAGGGTTGTATACGTTCGGAAACACAGTAGTAAATAGTTTTTAAATCAGAGCTACAAGCTACAAATCATTACAATTTTCATAGTTTTGAGCAGGTTTTTTGACTTTAAAATAATAATAATATCTTGGGACATTTCACACACGGCCATCTGATCCCAAACTAAGCAGAGTTTGTACTAAACCAGATAACTGATATAATAATAATAATAATAATAATAAAACATTTATTATCAGGCTACAATGGCCCATAGATACATACCTTACAAACTAACATAATTATATAAAGTATAAAACAAAACTTGTGTTAATAAATATAGCTTAAAATTATGTTAGTAGCGCTTCACTTCACTAGCTTGTCCTTGAGCTGTCCTGTGGCACTTGTCCGCGGAAGCGACGGAACACCACGTCCTGCGGCCAGAAGTCTTCTTCCATGACGACGGGCAGGTAACAATTCGGTACTCGCACCACGAACGCCTTGAAATTGACGTTGCGGCGCGACTCCAGTAACTGCACCCTCGGCATGTACCTTGTCTTCTGGCGCACGTACTCCACGATGTCCTCCGCCTTAGTGCTGTAGTGCAGGCGGGAGATATACACCGGTGTGTTCGGCTTAGCGGCACGCAAGCTCACTTCTGGCTTCGTAGGAGCTTTGCCGCAGCGATTCTTGTTGGTTCGCGACCGGCGCTTCCTCCTTTGCACTGTCACGAAACCCTCTTCATCAGCCCTATTCGGCGCCTTTTCTGGCATAGGCTTCATACTTGGAGCGCCTGGGGCACTCGCGGGGACGCTAGCGAAGTCCTTTCGTAAGGGATTCGCCAGGGCTGCAGATACTGGCAGCGGGACGGGGTGATGAACTTGGGCGGCGTTGCGCGGAGGAGCTGCGGTGACAGGCGCAGGGCTGCGGGGCACGGGGGCGGGGCGCTCTGCAATTTCAGCAAACGACGGATGCGTTGGCGACGAAACTGCTGACGCGGAATTTGACGACGATAAATCGAGGCCGGCTCCGCGACACTTGTTTACATTAGATGCATCGGCTGATGACCTAGTTACCGCCACACTGTTACGCAACTCGCTAACTTCTTTGCGCAATTCGGTGACGGAGTTTTGGGATGCATCTAATTTCGCCAGAACATCCGCGAGGCGGGCCTTCAGGAAGACAATGTCCTTCAGAAGGCTCGTTACGTCGACATGGTCGAAGGTGATGGGTGGAAGCTTGTGCAACTCCTTCGCCACAAACGTCGGCACGTCGTCCGGGTCGGTCTCCTTGAACAGCGTGATTATATCCTGCAGGCTCTTCTTAGTCCCGTCACGCCGGCGGGACACCATCTGGTCGCGCTTGTTCAGCACACTGAACAACAACAGCTTGGCAGCAGCTATGTCTTCCTCGCTGAAGTTCGTTGCACAGATCTGGACAGCAGACACCTCGTCCATCACATCCAGCTTCTGTTGCAGGAACGCCAGCAGCTCATTCGCCACAAGTTCATTGCTCATGGCGAGTAATTCACGAGCGACAGCTTGCGCCGCGCTAATTAAAACAGAATATTATGCAAACACGTCCGCATCGAAACGCGGCACAAGCGAGAAAGCTACATACACTACTTTTTTTTTTTTGTAAATACATACTTGTATAGATAATTACACCCAGACTCAGGACAAACAGACTGATCACGAAATGATTGATTTCTGCCAAAAAATGGTTGACATTTGCATATGAGTCATAAGGGGTAATTTGGGTTCAAATAACCTTTCCTACATCCCCTTAATGGATTGCCGACATATTACCAATAACCCTGTATATCCTAACTAATATCATAAATGCGAAAGTGAGTTTGTTTGTTTGTTACGCTTTCACGTCTGAACGGATTTGCATGAAATTTGGTACACGGGTAGACCATGGCCTGGATTAGGACACAGGATACTTTTGATCTCGGTAGTACGTTCCCGTGGGATAATTTCCGACCTCCACGAGGGCGAAGCCGCATACAAAACCTAGTAGTTTGGGAAAAGGCCAGTCAGACGATGGTATAATATAAAACAACCATATTGAAAACTATTATATGTTTTATCCACGGCTCCTGTATACAGTCTGACCTGCGTGGTAATGGCGTAAAGCCTCTTCTACACGTCGGCGGACGCATCTGCAGATGACATCTATCATTCAAATAATTAAATAATCATCAATTAAATTATTTGCTATAATTACTTATAGCAAATAATTTAATTTAATGTTTTGTGTTGCGTAATGCGCTAGCACACGCCAATATACCAAAAAAAAAAAAGTCGAAAACTATACTCAAGCAGAAACAAAATACAAAACTAAAAACGTAAGCAGAACTTTATACCTAAATAAAAGCCTCCAGTAATAAAGGGCCTGCCCACTTACATTATAGCCGTACATGTAGTCGTAACTCGAAGTCACAGATGATAAACTAGGACCATCGAAGTAAAATCAACAACGAGCTAAATTACTAATAACAAAACAAAACCAAAGTCAGCAAGACGACCAGTCACCACAAGCAGCACCCGTTCACGAGCATAACGCAAATATCAGCCATTACCCCCCCTCGCCATATTTGAGGGAAGGAGACATTTTACTTTAGCTTTAAACGCATTGTAGGGCAAATCTAGCAAAGAAGAGGGTAGCTTGTTATAAAAGGATATACCAAGCCCAACAAATGAGCTATGAACCTTATGAAGCCAGTGAAATGGAGCACATAATTTAACATTGTGAATATCACTGTTTTTTTGTGTATAAATGTATGTTTTGTCTAAAATATAAGATGTTGGCGAAGATGAATTGTGATGCCACCGCACCGTGAGAATAGCAATATGTTAAAAAAAAAAAATTACATTTCTAATCTTTTTTATTTGTATTGCAGGTGCAGAAGATCGAGCTATCTGTTCGGAAGCATAGTGACCTGCCCAGTGTTAACGCTAATATTAGGAGGATCATCGAGGATAGGATTGTTAAGATGTCTGAGGCTCTGTAGAATGATCGCAAAGAGAGATAATCATGTATATGAGGTACAGTGAGGTTGTTTGTCAGCTTAAACCAAGTTACAGTCAAATTCTATGCTGTCAACATTAATATACAGGCCCTGTTTCACCACTTCCTGTGGTTCCTGTTGTATACAGGGTGTTTTTCAGCTGCCTAGCCTTATCCCAATGATGTTGGGGTCGGCTTCCAGTGGGTTTTGATATTTAATTTCACAAATGTAGTTTTATATGGCATATATTTATATATTTATGAAATTTCTGTTCAATTATATTGCCCTAAGATTGCCCTTTTAGCATCAAAAGTTTGAACTGCTAGCAATATTGAAATAGTGATAAGCCCAATCCTAACGATAAGTATAAATTGGCCTTCTAAGTACCTAATTGTGGAATGGATTTGTATAAAAACCCTTATACAGCTCGTCTCAGCTGTAGGTAATGACGCGCCCCACTAACGCCTTGAGTGACAAAAATAAAACCGGCGAAGAGCGAGTCGGACTCGTGCACCAAAGGTTCCGTACCATCATTATATAAAAAAGTGTGCTATTTAGAGACATTGTTTTATTTTTCCTGTAATCTTTACATAAACTTCTATCACATCTATCATTTCAGATTTTTCTCTATGCAAACTTCGGAGATAAGGGGGGAGGGGGGGCAACGGTAATTTTATTACATTTTTCATCAAAAGTCGAAAACTATTCGGCCTAAAAACAGTAAAAATGATTGAAAATGTGCATACAGCGCTCTTTCATATGATACGCCACATGCCCTAGTAGCCACACTTCGAATTTTTAATACACCCTTTCAGTCCCTGTTGCTAAAAAAATAATTCTTTCTTATTTGCAAAATAGTTGGGCAAACGGCATCTAAAACTATTCCAAAATTCAAGTTGATAGCATTAGTAGTTCTTGAGATATGTGTCAGATAGACATGTAGCTGTGACAGACAGACAGACTGAGTCGCACCATAAGGGTTCCTTTTTACCATTTAGGTACGGAACCCTAAAGACGAGACACAATATAAGTTTTATTATTACTGCTATGGACGTAGTGTCCTTCAATTTTTTTTTAAATTAAATGACATCTCGCAGGTCGACCTATGAGGTTGTCGGCTGCTCAACCGGACTTGCCTGTGGATGCCTCAATAAATTAAAGCCTCCCGCCAGGACATAACAACTAAGCAAGCACTCGCTAAGGGCACCTCCTGTGGCCCCTGTGTGGTTCGGACCTCGGCTTAGGGCGTCGCTGGAGGAGGGCAGCAAGGGACAGGCTGGATCGGATTAATAAAATTATTTAGGGACGAATTTGAAGCTACAGGCTCAGCGGCGCGGGCTTGCTCGAGCAAGGGTCAGAATTCAATAGTGTGGCGCGTCACTTCAGCTTAGACGAGCTGTACATTTGTTTTTACTATGTAGGTAAAACAATAAATTGTTAATTAATGGCATGTGACTATTTTATTTAAATCTTGAATATTCCCAAGAGCTTGTCTTTTTTGTCTCTGATGAGCAGAAATCGGAATAGGTAGAGTATACATACCAAACTTCGAGGAAAGAAGTAACTAGATTGGATAATACCTCCTATAAAATCCCGGAATGATAAACATGACGATTAAATCTCGGGATTTAAGAAATTGTGAATTATTTATTGTAGTTCTTGTAGTCTTTGAATAAAATATTTATAATAAATAATTCGCAATTTCCAAATCCCGGGAGTTTCCTGGGAAAGAGATTGCGAATTATTTATTTCACTTTGAATACATTCGTAACAAATTTAATATTTATAGTAAATAATAAATATTTCTACAATAATGTCGCCTGATATGAAATAAAACACAATTTAGTTTAAAACCCAATAAAATTGTATTGATAATATTCACACAATATTCAATCTAATTCTACTAATACACAAAAGATCCCTTTATACACAATTGAACACTTTGGGACCGTCCTTAAATACAAGGGCAAATACTAGAATACACGCTTCTCTAAAAATAAAATGTCTGACTTAAAACGAAAGTCT
Organism: Dicycla oo; assembly: GCA_948252095.1. Taxonomy (NCBI): domain Eukaryota; kingdom Metazoa; phylum Arthropoda; class Insecta; order Lepidoptera; family Noctuidae; genus Dicycla; species Dicycla oo. Next base: position 3,443,789 of record OX411713.1, read on the forward strand.
TTACTGATAAATACTGTCTAAAATATTGCTTAATATGGCGACTACGCAGTATTTGTTTAGTGAGGGCTGTGCCGCTCGAATTCATGGTCAAATTAAATTAATTGGTGATACTCGGCGAAACTTCACAAACATGACGACTCGAGACGATATTAAATCACAATAAAACAAAAGACAGACGTGGCGCCTACGAAGTTTGGTCAGCTAATTTAATTTGACCCTGTATACTTATAACTAATTAGATTAAGTTATGCTTGATATTGGTGCTGATTTAGTTTCATAATGACCCAACTAAAGCTATTTCTGTCTTTGCAGAGTAGATATAACTAGAAAGAGACGGAACATTAAAATAGTTTAATAACTACTTTTTTAAAACAAAAAACGCTCACTAATACAAAAGAAACATTATTTCAATAGTATTACGGTTTATTTTGCATCGCTCAAATAACGAGATGGACAAAGACACCCAAACAAAGTGCCAACATTAAAGTTGATGATACTGCAGAAATATCAAAAAATAAGCCGTGTCTCTTTCTTACTCTGCCGTTTAGTAAAGGTCAGCACTATAGTAAAACATGAACTATGAAGAATCTCTTTATTTTACAAATAATCTTGGTCTTACGAACTATACCCGAAGCGCTTTATCGTGGCAATAGCGGTCATTGCCCTTTCCCTAATATCTCACCGTAGAACCCAAACAATAAACTATGTATGGTTTTTCGTTATTGGAACATGTTGAACATCACGATAGATACTGATTCAGGGCGTTAACGGACTTTATTTGAGTTTTTGAAATTAAGAACGCTAGAAAATGTTGGTGGGTCAATGACCGCTATTGCCATACTAAAGCGATTCGGGTATAGTTGGTAAGACCAAGATAAGAATGCATTTTAATAACAAGTTTGTTAAGTAAGGAGATTCTTCATAGCTGTTCATGTTTTATTATAGTGTAGTTGTAGAGGATATCGGTATCCTCTTAATACACTATAGTAATACATGATCAGCCATGAAAAATTTCGCGCGTCTAGGCGCCCTTATTGTTTGTTTGGCTATTTCTTTTATTTTAGAATGAAAATGCAGAAAATAAGCATGTTATATTTTTCTCCACAAAACTATACGTTATTATTATTACAAACAGTAGTTTTATTATAATCGTTAAAACAGAGCTTTAGGCCACTTTAAAACTACTGTTTGTAATAATAATAACGTATAGTCTTGTGGAGATCACGTAACATGCTTATTTTCTACATTTCATTCTAAGATAAAAATAAATAACCACACATACGATGAGGCCGCCTTTGCACGCTAGATATCCTTTTAATGAAATCTTAAGTATCCTTTTGTGAATTGTATAGTAATTATCTTCGTAGGCAATTTATGACTTACTGTTTACTTATATTTGGCAATTCCAATTGTAAATAGGTAAGTTATTTATTACTTTTTTTCCCTAATACGTTCTACAAAATAGACTATAATTAATAACACAGATTTTCCACACATATAAATATTGAATATTTACAATACAGATAAAATTAGGTGGTTTAGAGGTCTTTTTAATACTGGCTAGGTATTATAAGTATAAATATTTATTTGAATAAATAATATAAAAAAATATCATTAAAAACTGATCCTATTATTGATACAAATAGTAAAAGTTATGAAATTAATAACTTATAAAGAGTGAATAGGTTAATTTGGGTTATCTTCCCAAAATTTAAAAGACCAAAAACCAGCTACGTTGGCACACGATTTTCAGCCATATTGGCCTAGTATTTCAGACGATACTACCGCCTTGAGTGTATTTACAATCTAATCTACTCTTTGGTGTCAATATTCCTTTATTCATCACGATTTATCATGATCTAATATCTACACATTTACAATTTCAAAATTGTGCATCTATTTTTTTAAATGAGAACTTAGCAATTATTAGATAAAGTTAATACTGAGTTCACTACCGTTTTTTTTAAACAAAAAAAAAAACAACTTCTAATAATTTGAGCACACTTAATTTGCTTAGATAGAAATGAGAATGTTGGGCTAATAATATAATCTCAGTCAAAATATTAGAAGTAAGCAGGTAACTTGGTTTGGTAGCAAGGTATAAACTTTCTCTATTAATAATTTTGTAACAAAACTAGCTAGTTGACAAACATTTTCAGACTGACTAAGATTTCACTGCCATAGTTATGTCTTTAACAAAAAAAAAAAAAAAAAACTACAAGTACCTAAGTACACCTACTTACGAAAATCTTTGGCACATTTATTGGCACAGTATATTCGCCTAATCCCTGGACGAAGGACCAGGCCTCGCGTCCTCAGTAGACTTCCATCTACTCTCTAAAACAGCTTTTCCTTTGGCATCCTGGTTCACATTCTGATGGCTGTACCGTCGCTGCTCCTCAAAAACCCTAGCAGTTATGTTGAAAACACTGTCAGCACTGGTTTTCCTCCTCGTATCAAGAGTTGTTAAGCTGTTGGTAGCTGAAGGAGCTATCCTGTGAGGAAACCTCGGAGACCCTTTGATCTTCTCACACGAATTCTGATGGGACATTGGCCTTTGATGTGTAGCTGGTAGAACAAAGTTGACTTTAGTCTCAGGCTCCGCGATATACTTCTGCGGCATAGGTCTCGGAGTATCAGGGTCATAGGAACATGAAGGCTCGTCATCAGTTACGCGGATAATAGGACCACTTTTCGCGTAAGATTCTCTTCTCAGCTTCAGTTCGGGATGAGGTACTTGAAGGGTGTTGCAGGATAGGGCCATGGAGTGTTTTCTATTGCCAGGAACAAGTCCAGCTATCATGCCGACATGCATTTTTAGTGCTGCTGCTATACTGGCCCCTGTTGGGTCTGCTATTGACATGGTTGAGGCTTTTCTACTGGTCGGTCTACTGCTTCCGAAGAAGCTCTTTATTCTGCTAAGTAGACCCGTGTGTTCTTCTCTCTTGTTTAGGCAGAGGTTGTATAGGTCTATCGCTGGTTGTGACTTCCTGTAGTTGAGTTTCGGTTGTGAGCTGAAGCTGACAGAGTTTCGTCCTCGGAATACGTCGGTTGATGGCCAGCTGGCGCGGGGTATGACGGGGGGGAGGACTGAGAGAAGGAGCATTGGTAGACCTCCGCTGATGCTTGGAGTACGTCTGTCGCTGTCTGCGTGGGCCATACCTTCCTCTTCTACTGTGTTGAGTTCAGTCTGCGAAGTATAAATATAAGATTAAATAATTATACTGCAATAAGCGCGGTCTTGGCTAAAAAGTCGTCAACAATCGTGTTTTTAAATTTGTAATATTTGTGTATTTACAAAAAAGCAAATAAAACCCGCTTTTCAAAACTGACACTCAATTTTTGCAATCTTTTGTTGCGAATCTAGTTTTCCATATCGTGATCCTTTCTGGGACCTAGCTAGATTTACAAAGTCTTCTTGCAGTTTTTGCCTATTTCATTAGATATAGCTAAATAACACAACAAATTAATATAGGTACTTACTCGTTTATGCAAAGACAGCGACGCATTCGACCCACTAGCCGAGTCCAGAGGTTCAGCCAACAGTTTCTCAAGTCTCCCTATCTCTTTGTCTAACGCCGCCACTTCTCTCTTATACACCTTGTTCTGGATCTCTATCCTGAAGTGAAGTTCTTGTGTCTCGTCCGTCACAAATCTTCTCGTCTTACATTCTAGTCTTAATCCCATGCTTTGGATTACAGGGTCTTCTTCAGCTGTAAAAGGATGATAGAACTTTAATTCATTTTAAAACTTGAAAGTGCGGGAAAAGTGTTATTCCACTTTTAAAGACATGAATTTTGGGTTACGGTTATTTCGGGGATTTATTGTTTTCAAAAACACTAAAATCTCTTTTTCTGCGATGTTTCTGAATTGATTATCGTGGCTTGACACTTGAAACTGGTGTACAGTTTCAAGTGTCAAGCCACGATTATCAATTAAAAACGGTTTAAAAAAATGATACGCGTTTATGAATTGCTGTAACTTGATCGAGATGACACTTGCGTTGCACAACTCTTTTATTAAATTATTTCACTCACCATTACTCCTAATAGCCACAATCTTCGGCAGAAACAGTAAACATAAAGTTGAGGTAGTAGTAATCAAAATCAAGCTCGTTATCGAAATATACGCCAACGTAGCTCGTTCAGAAATTATAGTTCCAATGACCACAACGCTTGCACTGGTGATGACGACAGAATAGACGCTGATGCCGATGTATTTAGAGTCGTTTAGGGCTGAGATCTTCACGTTTCTGGTCTCCCAAGCCATGTAGACTCCTACGATGAGGAGTAGGCCCTTGTAGGCGTAGAGGGCACAAAGCCAGCCCGTCGTATTTTGGGATTTGCAGACTTCTATCTGGAAAAGAGATGGAGAGGTTTATAGTGTTTTGGTTATCCCGCGTTTACTACAAAGCATACAATTTGTATTCTACGTCCATGTTGTGTCTACTGTCATTGTTTATAGTTTACACCTAAAACAAGTTGCAAGGACTAGTTCTCCCTATTTAATTATACTCTTTGGACCAGTTGTATACAAAACTTGTAGCAAACTTGCCATATTTGTCAAAAAGGTGAACAAAATAGTTAACAAGAATGTCTGAAATAGGGATGTTGCTGATGTTGATTTTTTAACATCCGCGGACGCGGATGCGTATGCGGATTTTTGGTGGCTCACATCCTCGGATGCAGATGTGGTTTTTAAGGGATCCATCAAGACGGCAAGGCGAAATTCAAAATTTACGTTTTTTTGGGTTCCGTACCTCAAAACGAAGAAACGGAAAACTTTTAGGATCACTTCGTTGTCCGTCTGTCTGTCAGTCTGTAAGACCTAAGAAATATGTAGGTCAAGGGACAGTCTTGGAATTAAAAAAAAATCAAGCTTCTAAGTCTACGCAATAAAAAAATAAGGCCATTTAAGAGACATATTAGGTCAGATGGCGTAGTTAGTTAAGATATCACCTATCATGCCGCAGGTCGTGGGTTCGATTCCCATCCAGGACAAACATTGTGTACATGAACATCTCCGTTTGTCCTGAGTCTGGGTTTAATTATCTATATAAGTATGTATTTACATAAAAAAAGTACTTAGTGTATGTAGTAAATCTGGTTTCCATAGTACAAGTATCTCGGGACTCTGCGGTCCCGGACCTTTGGTAGGCGTATGAGGGGCCGAAGCCAACTCGCAGAGGCCCGTTAGACGCTTTTAATGAAATGAGGCACCAACCGACGATTATCCCTGTACGCATTATGCAAGTTTTTTTATTTATTTTTGTTTGAGATGGGTTTGCTCTTGACTCTAGTCTAGGCCAGAGGTGACAGAGACAAAGTCGACGATGGAACTTGAGCTTACCCAGAAGAAGCCTGTTCACTCTCACTTTAAAGAGATTAGGGTTGTATGTGCTCGGAAACACAGACGCAGGTAGTGAGTTCCACTCTTTTGCTGTGCGCATTATAAAAGACATTTGGAAGCGCTTAGTGTGAATTGGTGGAATAGCATCTAGGTAGGGATGGTAACTAGCAGAGCGTCTAGATATTCGATGGTAGAAGGGGGCCGGTGGAATGAGGTCGTGGAGTTCTTGGGCACACTCACCGAAGTACAATCTGTAGAAGACCGACAAGCAGGCAACCTTGCGGCAATAAACCAAGCTGTGAAGCTTGGCATCCACCAATTCTACGTCGCCAATGAGCCTCTTAGCTCTGCGTTCTAACGAGTTAAGCGCGGCAAGTTGGTACTTAGCTGAGCGATCCCAAAGGTGGCTGCAATACTCCATGCAGGATTGGACTTGCGCTTTGTAAAGAGTTAAAAGCTGTCCAGGCGTAAAGTATCCCTTCACCCTATTTAGGATGCCCAGTTTCTTGGCCGCTGTTTGGGCTTTGTACTCGATGGTGGCGCCGAAGTTGAGACCAGATGTCAACTCCATGCCTAGGAGCTCAAGCCGATCAGTTACAGGAACAGATGTACCCCGAAAAGTAGGAGTTCGGGCGAAACGACTCCTTTTAGCGGTAAAAAGACACGCCTGTGTTTTCGCCGGAACCCCCCCGGATATGGCCTCCGGGTCCTTCCATCCAGTCGCCGGGTGGCACGGTGCTCTACCGGGATTTTTCGCGAGTTGGCGGGACAGCCTTTGGCACGTGGCTGGCGTGCTACTTGGGCCCCCTACTGACTGCGGTCGGCCAACGGCTATCACCGTGCTTCGGATCCCGCTACCCTCCAAAATGAGTTACCCGGCTAGCCGACTCAGAGACCAATACGGGTTCCAAACAGCGCAACTGACAATCTCCTTCTCCCCCTAACGCACTGGCACTCCCACACACCGACGGAACACAGCAAGCTGCTTGCAACTCCGGTGGGATGGTGGTTGCGAGCCAGGCGGCCCCTTGCAGAGCCTATCACCGTTAAGTGGGACCGTTCAGCCGTACCACAGGCAAGCCTGTGGTGCCGTTGCCCGGGGTGGACCACTTGGACGTAGATAACAAACCACCCCAAAGTGCACCCAAAGACAACCCCCGGTTGATGCAGGACTATTGTAGAACGTGGAAACAAAACATATCGGGCTATAGGTTTGGGTGGATAACGTGGATTGGGTAACTTGAACTATGGAAGAACTATGTACCCTGCTTGACCAATGTTATGTAATACACGGATAAAATGGCAGGGGGTGACTTGCACACTAATGGGCCGCCGGAAACTGTTATTATTATTATTATATTTTGATACTCGCAAATAAAATAAAACCTATAGGGTACTTCCTGTTGACCTAGAATCCGACATGCACTTGGGCCTGCAGTCTCGACATAGATAGCGATCACTTTACGACCGAATTCGGTCGCAAAGTCATAATGGGCTACCTAGATGGTCAAAATTGCTTGACAAGCAATTTGATTTTTTCGTGTTTGACATGCAATTTTGACCGTCTAGGGACGCCACTAGGACTTTGCGACCGAATTGGTTGAAAAGCGATCGCTATCTATGTCGAGACTGCAGCCCCTGGTCGGTTTTTTACTAATTGCGCGGCAACTATAACAAAATAATTAGGTACCTACTAAATTACTTATAATCATTTAAAAATCAATATAAGTACCTAGCTCTTGAAATTAGACTTGTTTGATGTTTGATGGATATAAGACTACCTATTTCGAGGAAATGTGTCGATTTATAGCTAAACTGATGATTTAAATGATTATAATTTCTATTTTGTTGGTTATGATTTCCACCCACATCTGCTCGGGAAATACAGCAGGTGCAGAAGATCGAACTATCTGTTCGCGAAGCATAGTGACCTGCCCAGTGTTAACTCTAATATTAGGAGGATCATCGACGATAGGATTGTTAAGATATCTGAGACTCTTTAGAATGGTCGCAAAGAGAGATAATCATGTACAGACGCCAGCAGGTCAAGCTACCTGAAACTGTCAAATTTTCCTAATCAACCTTGAACCTAATGCTTTGGCGATAAAGTTGAAAATCTATTAAAGAAATTTGACAGATTGTAGTAGCTTGATGTGCTGGCGTCTGTACATGAGGTACAGTGACGTTGTTTGTCAGCTTAAACCAAGTTAAAGCCAAATTCTACGCCGTCGGTTTCACCACTTCCGGATATAAAATGTGTAGTTAACTATCAAAACCCGGGGGCACTTGGGGCTAAGTAATAACAGGCGCACGGGTCGATCGATCAGGTTAAAACACGCTTACCCGGGTTGGTCCGTAGATGGGTGACTATCTTTACATACCAAGCCGTTGGTCCCAGATGTCATTCGTGGATCTTTGACAGTCGTTACGGGTCGTCAGAAGCCCAAATGTCTGACAACCACTCATACCCATTAACTGGGTTATGGAGGTCAGATAGTCAGTTGGTCCATTTAAAATACTGGAAGCCGACCCCAACATCGTTGGGAAAAGGCTAGGCAGATGATGATCTGCATCTACATGAGCTCCGCATTGATTAATGCGGATGCGAAGGTCTAAACAAATGCGGAAGCTCCTTAAATGCGGATGTAAATATCCGCGACATCCCTGATGTATGAAAATGCATGTATCATAACTTGTCTATGGGTGTAAACGAGGCATTAGAGTGTAAGTTTATAGATAAAAGCAGTGACGTCAGATGTGAACATCATTTCAGCCGAAAGACTTCCACTGCTGGACATCGGCCTCCCCCAAACACCGCCACTTAGACTGGCTCTGTGCTTCCCGCATCCAGCGGATTCCTGCGGCTTTCACAAGGTCATCGCGGTCCACTCTGGTCATCGCCTTCCAACGCTACATCTTCCGATACGCGTTTGCCACTCCAGAATCTTTCGGCCCCATCGGCCATCTATTCTGCGAGCAATATGCATCTGCCGCTTAAATTTGGCATTTCTTCGGGCTATGTCGATTACCTTAGTCCTCCTGCGGATCTCGTGATTTCTGATTCGAATACCGAGGGAAACTATAGCCTCCATTGCCCTTTGGTTGTTGTTCCGTGTGGTGCCGGACTTAAAGGTTCCGTGTGGACCCCTTGGATGTCGTAATAGGCGACTAAGGGACTTACTAGAGAATGGGCAGCAGCGTTTTCTGTGCATTTTTTTAAACCATACTTCAATCACCAACCCGCCTGCTAAGCATGGCGATTTTGGCAAATCCCCAAAAAATGACAATTACCCCCCAAAAACAAATGGCCCCTAGTGCCCGACCGCTCGCCTACTCTTGGCTACGGTAGCTGTAAGGCCACAGTGAGGCAAGGGGTGGTAAGAATCCCCGGAAGTGATCCGGCTACCACGATCACCGAAAACTGGGACCGATGAGATCACCGTATATATTTGAGGAAGAATTGAGCAGGTTACAATGGGGATAGTAGGGTTATCTGAAGTCCGAGGAGATGGGAGGACTCGATAATCCTCAAATGAGAGTACTTGCTCTATTCATCAATCGGCCTAGCTTTTTCCCAACTATGTTATAGGGTCGGCTTCCAGTCTAACCGGATGCAGCTGAATACCAGTATTTTACATGGAGCGCAGGCCTACCTGACCTCTACAACCCATTTACTCGGTAGTACGATACCCCTTGGTAGGACTGGTTGTCAGAATTGGGCTAACTACCCGACTACCCGTAACGACTGTCAAAGATCTTCGAATTCCAGCCGGGACCACGGCTTAGTCCTTTCCGAGACACGGAGGATATTTAATATCCATTACACCCATCAACGAACTGACCGCGGCAAGCGTGGCTTAACCGTTGCTCGACCCGCCGTGCGGCTGTTATCATTTAGCCACGACCAATAAAATGGTAATAAACTACAGATATAGTAATAACTTCAAACCTGAGGCTGATAAATAACACTTCTATCAGTAGTGCTGATCTCCGTGGTCAAGTTCTTGAGATGTCTCTCCATGGGGTCCAGCATGGTCCATAGTGTGACTATCATCCCATCGATGACCAGCAGCGCACACACAAGGGATATTAGTGGCGTGTCTTGAAGTAACTTGGTTTTGCAGACACCACTGCGGTTGCTTAAAAAAAAATAATGTTGGGCTAAAGATTAAGGGTCGGTTCATACTGGCGCAGAGTTGAAGCGCAGCGAATCTTCAATCTATAAGGGCCGGTTTTTTGATCCGTAGTCAAGTCAACCAATGGTTAAACATAGTAACTAATAACCATTAAGTCAACCGAATTTTGGCTAAATGTGAAAGGCATAAACATAAACATTAATGTATTCATGTTAGCTCATTCATATTAAAAAATAGTAACTAATGGCATAACTCATTTACCCTTTTACATTTAGCCAAAATTCAACCATTAGTTACTATGTTAACCATTGGTTGAGTTAACTACGGATAAAAAAACCGGCCCTAAGATAAAACAGCAAATTCACCCTTAGGTCTGTGTTCACCAACTTTCAAACCAACGGTTAAGGATCCGTAGTGATCCGTAGTTAACTCGGGTTGAGTTAACTACGGATAAAAAAACCGGCCCTAAGGTTTGTTGGCTCCAAATTTCTTAATCGTCAATTCGTTTTTGTTTTATCATGTTTTTTCAATACCCATCACGTCTGCGGAGTTTCAGTAGCTAATTTGGATTATTCCGACCCTACCCTACCCTGCTTTGTCCCCTTAGATTAGAGGAACAGATCAGAAAAAATATGATCTGTCCCCCTGTTAGCAACGAGAGCACAGTTCGAACTATATTCACTTCTATCTGGGACAGATAGGAGTGAATAAAGTTGCTAACAGTGGGACAGATCAAACTTTTTTCCGATCTGAAAGAAAGAAAATACGTCTATTTGCGATAAACATGGCGCAATGAAATAAAATAAGTAACTCAAAGTTGTTGTCTGTTCGTCTAAAGCAGGGTGACAGATCGGAATACTCCGCTAATTTAATTTGACTCTGTATTTGAACATGTGGCATTAGTAGAACTTTCTTTTGAAGGATTAGGGAAGGGAAAACTCACCTTATGAATATCCTGTGCACTCGATAAGTCTTCGCAAACATTGAGCCGAAAGCCAATGAGAACCCAGCTGATAAGATGTATACTCTACCCTGAAAGTAGACCAAAAATAAACCAAAAACCCTTGCTTTAAGTCGATATCAATGTTTTACCGCAGGTACAAGTTTTGTTTTTATACAATTAGGTGTTATGGTCTTCTAACGTTTGCAAAAGATGCAAATCACAATAAAATGCAAGCTAGTTTATTAGCGAGTGGGTCTACATAGAGAGCAACCTATTTTTAGGGTTCCGTACCTCAAAAGGGAAAAAAACGAAACCCTTATGAGATTACTCGTGTCTGTCTGTCTAACCGTCTGTCACAGCAAATTTGCTCCGAATTTAATGGACCGATTAAGTTGAAATTTGGTACACGTATGAATTTCTATGACGCAAACACGGACGTGTAACGTAAATAAACGAATTTTACCATTTTGTCACTTTTGGGGGCAAATAAGTAGGGGAGAGTGGGTAGGATTCGTACACTTTTTACTTTAAGCCACATAAAACAAAAACTATCCATTATTTAAAAATAACTTTAATGCTGTCACATACTGCACTTATCAGCCTTTAAGATGAATGATGTGTTGTTTCGGTATAAGAAAGCATGGCGATGCTACGACAACTTTACTAAAATGAGAAAAACGTACGAACCTACCCCACACGTGGGGTAGGTTCGTACATAGCGTAGGGAGCTTTCGTACATAGTGGGGTACCTTCGTACAATGAGAGACATAACCACTATTCAATGTAATATTATCATTTATTGAGATCACAATTAACACAGAATCAGCCTTTTTTTAGGGACAATTATCAATTATTATTTTGTGTACCTCAGTAGGTACTACAAATAACTACTTACTCTTAGTAACAAAAAACGTACCTCAGTACTAAAAATGACTACTTAGTCTTGGTAACAAAAACGTATCATAACTTTTCTCTTATTAATATAATAAGTAGGTACCTAATGAATCAACATAATAAACTCTACCATTACAGCAACAAGCCTTAGTCTTAAGTATTAATACACGTACTATCCGACAGCATACACAGATAAGTCTTTCTCGAAGCTATAAATGTGGGACGTTCTCGCTGTCGCAGATTTTGATGGTGTCAGTATATGTACCACATCTGTTATATTGATACTCCCCTCATCCTTGGTGGTGGGAAAAACAAATTTCCAGGAACCAGGCTTCTTCCTCATAAATGAAACTATGTATTCAATAGGACTGTATTTTATAAGCACTTGCCCAACATAATATAAAACAGTATTTTTTTTAGCAAATTTGACTAGCACGAAACATCCTTGGTTAATGTTCATAGACATAACTGGAGTTTCATCTTGAACATCCAATTGCTCGGACGCTTCTTCGATGGGAGAACAAGAACTTTCTCTTAAACTGATATTAGTTTCATCCTCAGAATCAGACTCGTCCTCACTGACAGGCTTGAAAGTTTTCTTTTGCCTCTTTGATTTAGTTGTCCTTACAGTTTTCTTCTGTCTTTTTGGATTGGTGTTGGCGGATACTAAATTGAAAGCTCGCTTCATCTCCTTAGCCTTTTGTTTTATCTCTTGCTCTTGCTTCTTCAACTGTTTTGCTTTCTCTATTTCTTCTAGTCTTATTTTCTCCGGAGTATCTGTATATATTCTCGACTTTCCTTGCTGTTTCCCTTTTCTCGACTTTTTAGACTCAGTTCTGTCTACTATAGGGTAAGGCCGGATGAGTATTTGGAACTGAAAACACGTACCTTACTATGTCTGTCTTCAGTAGCTGCTTGTTTATGTAACTTCGACAAGCGACTTTCGAGCGTAGTTGGTTTGACGCCATATTTTTGCGCAGCCTTTCTGATAGATAAGGTTTTATTCAAAACTTCGTCTATCGCAGATTTCATGCTATCTTCGTCTACTTGTCCCGTTCTCGTCCCCTTTTTCACATACTTTCGCGGCATTTTGATTCTGTAATAATAATATATTCGGTAAAAAAAATGTTTAATGCTATGCAAGTTAGTGTGGGGAGGATTCGTACAGTACGAATCTACCCCACTGCTAACTGCACGAAGGTACCCCAAACCAAAAATACAACGATTAAATTTAAAATAAAAATACCCGTTATAGTTATCAGAAAACAACTGCGTGCATTTAAGACCTCAATACCATTCCACCAACTAAATTGAATCACTTTTATAACTAGAGTAAAACTAATAACATTTAAACACGTTTCAAAGTGAATCCAAAAATTACTTACGTGGAGCGAAAACATGAACGGGCCTAATGTGTCGAAGCCGGGAGCCGCACTGCCCCGCCGCTCCGCGCGTAGCCTATGCGTCCGAGTGGGAGTTACGCACACAAACATGAACACGCCAGTGTGCTGTATAGCTTAGATATCACTACTGTACGAATGCTCCCGTTGTACGAATGCACCCCACTCTCCCCTAAATAATAAAAAAAAGTCTTGCAAACTGTACCGTGTGACATTATCAAATGAAAGGGGCTTACTGTGAAGATATCAAATAGACTTAAAAAATGTTAGTTATTTAAGAAAATACACGCAAACTGAACATTCGCCCCCTTATCACCGAAACTACTGAGCTTTAAATTTTGAAAAAGATTATAGAAAATAGTTTTATAAAGGAAAGAGTTTCTGAAAATATTTTAAGTAAAGGGTTGGGGAACTTTTAAATTAGTTTGTAAGGAAATAAACCGGTCCAGTGCATGTCGGACCACGCACAATGAAGGGTTCCGTAGTTGGGATGAATTTACAAGAACAAACTTAACATTGCAGTTGAAAAACATGTTCTCCCATAGACTCCAACTGCAAATGTAAGTTTGTACGTACAATAATGAAAGATTTACCATGTTTTTTTTAAGACAATAGACTTCTTATAAGTTTTCCTGTAATCTATAGGTATAGAACTATTTTCTGTAATTTTTTCAGAATTTTAGGCTCAGTAGTTACGGAGATAAGGCCCCCCCCTTATCTCCATAACTACTGAGCTTAAAATTTTGTCTAGTTTCTTAAATAACATTAAAACAATTTATTTTAAATTTATAAAAAAAAATATATATTTGAGACCCTCTCAGTAAGCCCTTTCATTTGCTATGTCACATGAAAACACACACGTGTCACACGTGTTTGCAAAACTTTTTTTTAATTTTCTTATTTGCCCCCAAAATTGACCCTCATATTCAAAATTCATTTATTTACGTTACATGTCCATGTTTGGGTCACAGAAATTCATAAGTGTACTTTTCATCTTAATCGGTCCATTAGATACGGAGCAAATTGGCTGTGACAGACGGACAGACAGACAGACAGACACACGAGTAATCCTATAAGGGTTCCGTTTTTTCTTTTTGAGGTACGGAACCATAAAAATCTGGGCATCGGCTCGCGCCTTCGTTCAACCCGGTCAAACAGAGTGGGTACTTACAGTGCACATAGCAGAGAAGGGCACATAGGATGGTAGCGTAGCGTTGTCCACGCCCAGCAGAGCGACTGCCGTGTAGACCAGCACGCAACCGATCAGGGTCATGTTGTTCAAGCGGGGAGATGACAGCTTTATTGATCTGGAACGATAGTACCTACAGTATAGGATGTTCAATAAACAACAGCTATAACCTACATATCAATAACCAAAGAGAACAGAGGGTTCATGTCAATAATCCGAATGGTGGGGAACGAACTTTTATCTTCTCGTTCGCCAGTCTGACACCGTTGCAGCTGCAGGTGGTAAAAACTTTGTAAAATCGCCAGCTCATCAAGCTACCCGAAACTGTCAAATTTTCCCAATCAACGTTGAACCTAAGCGATAAAGTTGAAAATCTATTAAAGAAATCTGATAGATTGTAGTAGCTTGATGTGCTGGCGTCTGTACCTACGTCTTTCCAATAGTACCTACCTCGTTGAAACTTCGCGGTTACTGGAGAAATAATGAACATACTTTTCAATAATAAATTATTTGGTATGGAAGAGAATTCTAGAAGGAAGACATAGTTACCTTCGTTTACTATAATGCAAGTTAAACACCAAGAACGCGAGCGCCAACGCGACTCCTAAAGCCGCCAACGCTGCCACCGCCAACCTTGCTGGTGCCCACACGGAGTCGACCCTCAACACCAGCACCCTCCGGGCCGCGGGGATACCGCCAGCCCATTGCGGGCGAGCGCAGTCTGTGCAGGTCATCTCTCTGCCGTGGGTGTAGAGGGCTACTGTTTTTGGTCTGCCACCTAGAAATTATAATTTGATAATAAATAGAATACAGGCACGGTAAAAATAAAAAATACTGTAAATTATTTTTTATTGACCTTGACCTTTACATATATTGTATTGTTATATATATGATTTTTTTTAATTTTAAGTTTTAATTCTGTGACCTTTTTAGTTTGTATTCATTTATTTTAATTGTATTGGCATTTTATTCTGATCTATTCTGTGGCAGTAATGAGAAATTTTATTTTATTTTATGTATGTAAGTAATATGGGTTTTGCCTGAATTAAATTAAATTTATTGTATTATTTATTTATTATGCCGAAATCCACAACAGAATCCGTCGAGTAATTTAGAAAGCCGATATTAGACGCTTCTCTTTTTGTTCGCTTTTGCCTTTCAATCGGCAACATTCACTCGAAGTGAAATGTCTGAACACAAAATGCATCGAAAGTGATAAAATAATGAATTAGTGAATTTCGGCACTCGCCTGTCGAATATTCGAAAAATGAAATGAAAGGAGCAGATGAATGTTCATAATATAATATATAATAAATATAATATAATATATAATAAATAAGTAAATAATCCATGGATAACACAAAACACAACTGTACACGCTCGAGTCGAAAGTTGTACTAGCGTACGATTGCTTCATAGGTTCCAATTTTTTTTCTGCTTGACAACGTAAATAACGCAATGAATGTTGTTGATCTGTCAAAAACAAACCGATTCCGATTGATAGTGTGTTACGTAATTTCCCCGCTGCTCCGTGCGCCTGCTTGTGGTTTAGCGCACGGCCTAAGATAAATGAAATACCGAATATTTGCAGCGCCCTAACAGGATCATGTAATCATAACTGGGTGCAGATGGCGCAAATAAATAAATAATGTGGCATGAAATGAACAATGAACCCTCACTCAAGTGAAGAGTCTGATATCGGCTTTATTAAATACACAGACATAAGATCATGTTTTTTACTATTTACAGATAGAACAGTAAAGCTAAGTGATAACAGCCGCACAGGTCAATTGATCAGGTTAAGGTAGGTACGCTGGCCTCGGTTGGTCCGTGAATGGGTGACCATCTTTACATACCGATACCCCTCCGTACCTCGGAAAGCACGTTAAGCCGTTGGTCCCGGCTGTCATTCGTGGATTCTTGACAGTCGTTACGGGTTGTCAAAAGCCCGAAAGTCTGAAAACCAGTCTTACCAAAGCGGTATCGTATTACCAAGTAACTGGGTTGTGCAGGTCAGATATGCAGTCGCTCCATGTAAAGTACTAGCATTCAGCTGTATCTAGACTGGACGCCGACCCCAATATAGTTAGCAAAAGGCTAGCTAGGCAGATGAGGAACAGTAAAGCTGGGATGAACACACGTTACGGCAGAAAGTCTACAGTTTGGTAATTTGGTTGAAAACCTACTTACCTTGAATTTGATAGAAAGCCGACGTGCCAATTCGGTCTGCTCCATTGAATGAGACAGGGCCCTGAAATGACATTTTAAAAAGATATTGTGTGTGTTAAATAAAATAGTCATACAAAGGGTTACAGAGGCTATAATACAGGGTGGCGCAATAGAACGTGCATATTTAAAAAATACGTAACAAAAATAAATACGTAACGCAGGGTTAAAATGAAACTACGAACTTATTAGTTAATTAATGCAGTTTAGGTTTTAAAAATAACATCGTCTAAATGATGGCCCTGTTTATGGCGGCACTCCTCTAAACGTGAGCGGAGATTGGTGAAAACTTTCTTTAGTAAAGCTGGTGTAATTGCTGCCATTTCACGCCGGATGTTCTCCTTGAGCTGACGAATGTTTCCCGGACTGTTGATGTAGACTTTATGTTTGAGGTATCCCCACAAAAAAAAAGTCAGGAGGCGTTAGGTCTGGGCTGCGTGGGGGCCAAATGATGTCACCTCTGCAGCATTTCTTCAGCAAATGCCAACCTTGCTTCGAAGTCACTCTCTTTCAATTGTTTCGTTAATTGAATCTTATATGGATGCAGCATGAGATCCAGGTTTAAAATTCTTTGTAAACTTCGTCAAGATAATTGTAAGGCGTCCGATCTCTTGCGAGTAGACACTTGTGGAATTTGTCGTACTGACTGCTTCACTCTTTCAATATTGTCTGTGGTCCTAGATGTTCTTGGACGACCTTTAGCTCGTGGTTTAAACGTTGAACCCGTCTCTTCAAAACGCTTTAACCAAATTTTAATCAAATTCGCACTCGGCGCTCCACGGATTTGTTGTAATCCATATTCAGCACAATATAGTCGCCTAGTTGAGATAAGAGAACGACCGTTCTCGTAAAACGCGTGTACACAAAATGCGCGACGCTTCCTGTCAAACTGGCTCATGTCTACTAAAACTGCGTCCGTGCCACTATACGATCGTACTATGCTTCCTACCCCCGCGCGCAGAATACCCCTCAAAAAATGATGACGCAATGTGCACGTTCTATTGCGCCACCCTGTATAAAGATGTAAAAAAATAATTAGTTAAATAAATAAGGTTTGCTACCCCAAACCTTATTTATTTAAATTAATTAATTAAACATTTATGTACCTACACATATCCGCCCCTAAGACAACCCACTGACCCAAGAAAAAAGTAAGCGAACCATTGGAATCGAAAACTAATAACTTATTAAAATCGAAGGTAAAGTCATATTATGACAAAAATATCAAATTATTCAGGTAAAATTTGCTAGAATAGACATAATTAATCATAATCAAACGTATCAAACTGTTATGAGCGGATGTGGTTCATGTAGTTGAATATTCAAATCTATGTTCATTTAAATTTACCCACATAAGTACGTTAATAATATGTTTGACACGGTATGATTGTACGGCCATGTTGAGTTTAGAGAGTAGATATCATATAAATTGTTTTATAATTTCACTATATGTATAAACCGTCTTGAATCTCTCTATCTATTGGTGAAAACCGCATTAAAATCCGTTCAGCACATTTTGAGATCATCGCAAACATACAGACTGACAGATGGGGCGGGGGACTTTGTTTTATAATATGTAGTGATGCCGATAGCTCGCACTGCTCTTCTTAATAATATTAAAATGTTATGAATATTATTCATAACAACTCTATGTCCACTTGTGAACAATAAATGGATTTTTGTATGAATAGGTTAGTAGCTAAGCACTTATACAGAATGGTGATTAGGTTATCACATTAATTGAACCCACGTATTCAATACATGATTTTGGACCCCACTGAATTGAAATTTTTCGTCGGTTACTAAAAAAAAATCTGTTGTTCCCCACAAAAGCGCAATACCTACGCGGTCAAAATGTATGGAACAGCTGTTTTTTTTTTAATAACTGGCCAAAAATATCAACGCAGGTCCAGAATAATGTACTGAATACTTGGTTTCAATTACGAGTAATGTGACAACCTAGTCGCCACTCTGTATAGGTATTATATGTATGTATGCACGCTGTTTTGGTATTAACATAAAGGACCCCGAATTCCTTCAATGATAGAGTGAACAGGCTTCTTCTGGGTAAGCTCACTCCATCGCAGATGTTGTATCTGTCACTTCTGATCTAGACTACTCAAGAGCAAACCCATCTCAAATAAAAAAAATGGAGGAAGGCACAACATGAGTAGTGCTTTCGACAGAAATCCTTTGTCGTTTGCCCACGAAAGGGGTGGAAGAAGATTGTAGCCGGGTGTCAATTTTTTTAAAGAAATCACTTAGTTTCTCCTTGCTAATAGGCTTGTCGAAGGAGACTTATTAGGGTGTGATTTATGCGAAATGGTAATATTGGCGCCCAACAGGGTACACGTGTAGTTTGTTTTGTATTTAGGCAAACGTATTAACTCCCTCTAAGTTTATATTGTACCTAGCTCAAATAATAAAAAATACGAGACTTACCGAAACTCCAACAAAACTGAGATTCGCAAGTTGATCCAGGAATTCCTTTGCCATATCCTGTCTATCATAATCAAAATGGCTGAGTCCAAGCTTGGTGCTGTTCGTTCCATTACTCCGTCTGTTTTCCAAGGATCTCCAGAGCTGTTCTGCCTTACTCAAGGCTAGGGCAATAGCCCAGACTGCGTCGTACGTCTGAGGAGCGTATGGGGAGACGGCGACACCAGCTGCTTCCATTTCACGGTGGAACATTTCGTTTGTCTGAAAGAATTATGTATGTGTCATAAAGGTACTGCGTGCCTGCTTGTTATAGGAACGAATGGACGCCACGGATAACGCTAAACTCGACAGCTTAGTTCTGTGGGGTAATAGCGTAACGCACTTACAGTTGGAATCGGTTTCATTTTGACAGTTCAACAACATTCATGGCGTTATTTACGTTGTTGAGCAGACAAATTTTTCGAACATATGAAGCAACGGATAAGCAATTTGTTTCAAAATGATTCAGATTCTGATTGATAGTGTGTTACACAATTAGGGTTCTGGGCTGACTCAATGTAGATTGCGTTGACTCGCTAAGCAGAGGAATGCGATTTGTTCTGGCTGCTTGCGTTTACAATATTTTAAAGTACCTACCTAACATTTCTAATTCTTTTTCACCCATTTATGCTTTCAAGGACACTGAACGAGACACAAGTTTTATTGATATGACTGCTATAGCCGTTTAGTATCGTTCAAAGTGTTAAGGGCCGATTTCGTTGCCGAGCCTTGATGCTGTATACATAAGAGTTCCAAAGATAAAGACCATTTTGTAAAGTCACTTCATCTTATCTGTGGGAGTGCTTGGAGTGATAATATTTGGTATAGGTATTAATCAGGTAAGGTAGTTAACTAAAGGTTAACAAAAAAAAACCACGTGACGTGCTTAATCCGTCACTTCAGTTGTCATGCTACGACCCAGTTATACTCTTCAATTTAGTAACGTTATAATTCGTTTGTAACGTGACGTGGTTAACCGACTAAACGTAATACCTGTGACTTCAGTTGTCGTGCTACGACACAGTTGTACTCTTTAATTTAGTAACGTTATAAACGAATTATAACGTCGAGGGTTCACGGGCTATTTGTATTAGTAGTCAAGTAATTAAAAAAAAATGCATAATTTAGTATACAGGGTTATTGGTAAAACACCTGCAACCTCTTAATGGGTCATTATACTCATCAGTATGAACAACTTTTACTATGGGACCAAATCTGAAATCGCAAAAAACAAATCAGCTGTTCAGTACATTTTGACGAATTATGCGAACAGAAATGTACTGAACAGCTGATTTTTTTTCGCGATTTGTTCATAATGATGAGTACAATGACCCCTTAAGAGGTTGCTGGTGTTTTACCAATAATCCTGTATAATCCAATAGGATTTATTTTAACGCATTTATTCCAAAAAATGGGCCAAAGAAATTTCATTATTAATTAATTGCATTTGCGAATCTAAACTGAAATAGTCTTTCACAGTGTTTTTTGTGGCGTTTAGTTGGCGGTAAGTTTAAAGAATCGGTAGTTTGCGATATCACTGTTAGCAATTTATTTAGGGTAACACATGGTTTTTTGAACTCTTTATTGTGTTTGGAATTCTAACTATCCGCTACGTTATTTTCATCATTAGTCTGTGAACGTCATTATTATCCTACGACCTGATCATATTCTAAACCACTACAATTAGAGTTTGTGGTTTATCGACCGGAGTAGAGCGTGACATATGGGCTGAGGTCAGTCCTAATTAATTCATGAAATTCCACACATATTCACAGTTTTGCGACTGAGTAACAGACCAGCGGGGTAATGGCAACGATTCTTGCAATTTATCCCGCTTGGAGGCACTGTTGTAGTCATAGACCTGTCAAATTTAGATCTGCTTACTCCAATTATCGTCAATAAACTAAATCTCCATGGAAACCACATACGTATTGTATCGTAATGTAGAACAAAAGAGATGGGTATACAATTTCCGTTCATTCATTTTTGACCGGATTACGATTCTCACAATTTATTCGCGCTGTTGTAGATGTGATCTGTCGTCGTTGTCGAGCAGACGAATTTTTCAAACATGTGAAGCAATAGATTAGAAATTTCCTTCAAAATCTTTCGGATTGTAAAAGAAAGTGTTTAACGCTTGAGGTGCAGGACCACGCATAATATAAACTGCAGAATGTAATGGTCTTACTACAAAAAATTGGACAGTTATTGAAGCTGTATCTAACCCCAAATCCAAACAACGAATATCGTGTTCAACACGATTTTGTGGCCAGGCAGTAATTTTGTAAGAAACTTACGCCCCTTACGCAGTGAGGGGTTGTAGTGGAGCTATTACCATATAATTTCGCTATTTCCTAGCAAGAATTTAGCTTTAAAACGAAAATAATAATTATTTTAGTTCAGTCTTCTTTTACATTTTCAGTTTTTAAGTAAGTTATATATTAGGTTGGGGAAAAAGTCTTTTCGAATTATAGTATGTATGAACTTGTAATAAAATCTCTTTGGCTATACTATTTGTATCTGGCTGGTTTTGGTATCATTGAAAGTTTAAATTTTAAAGAACATAATTCCAAATTCAAATTAGGAAAATGTGTGATTTTATGATGAGAGAATCTAATGAAGAAATTCGATAGATTTTAAAATTTTACTACAAAAAAGGTAAAAATGCAACGCAAGCCGCGAAAAAAATTTGCGATGTTTAAGGACCTAGTGTAGTGTCTGTGAGAGTAACACAAATTTGGTTTAAGCGTTTTCAATGCGGAAATTTTGATGACAATGATGCACGTCGCTCTGATCGCCCTATTACGGATAAAATGGATGCCATTTTTGAAAAAGTGGAGCAAGATCGGCATATCAGTAGTTACGACGTAGCTGAAGAACTGGAAATTGACCACAAAACAGTTTTGGCGCATTTGAAAAAAACTGGGTACACAAAGCTCGACATTTGGGTACCTCACGAGCTCACTGAAAGAAACCTAATGAACCGTGTACTCATTTGTGGTTCTTTATTACGACGTAATGAAACCGAACCATTTTTGAAGAAGCTGATAACTGGTGATGAAAAGTGGATCACGTATGACAAGAACGTGCGAAAAAGGTCGTGGTCAAAGGCCGGTCAGGCTTCACAGACTGTGGCGAAACCCGGGTTAACTCGCAACAAGGTGATGCTGTGTGTGTGGTGGGATTGGAAGGGCATTATTCATTATGAGCTATTACCACCAGGCAGGACCATCAATTCTGAACTCTACTGCGAACAACTGATGAGATTAAAGCAAGAAGTTGAGAGAAAGCGGCCGGAATTAATCAACAGAAGGGGTGTGGTTTTTCATCATGATAACGCTAGACCTCGCACATCTTTAGCCACTCAGCAAAAATTAAGAGAGTTTGGCTGGGAGGTGTTAATGCATCCGCCGTATAGTCCTGACCTTGCACCTTCAGATATCCACCTGTTTCGGTCTCTTCAGAATTCTTTAGGCAGTGTCAGGTTAACATCACGAGAGGACTGCCAAAACCACTTGTCGCGGTATTTTGACCAGAAGTCCCAAAATTTCTATAGCAATGGGATCATGTCCCTACCTACAAGATGGCAAAAAGTTATCGAACAAAATGGTACCTACATACTTTAGTTAAATGTAAATAAACTATATTAAAAAATGTTTTGAATTTTCTTAAAAAATGCGAAGAAGCTTTTTCCCCAACCTATTATATATTATTATTAGCCATTTTAGATTCAATTATCATGCACAATGAGATCAACTATATTTTTTGTGACATGGCTATTGGATATTTCTGAACATTTTTATTGCTAGCTATCAGATTCGTAGCAATGAATAAGGCATCAGCTATCCGCGAGGCGCTCCAACTCAATGTCATTCCGAGATTTATATCTCCGCGATGTTGGGTGGGGGTGGGGGCTTTAAATAAAAGATGAAAGCTTAGGGAGTTAGGCTGCTATTTTAGGAAACCTATCCATATAACAGTGGGCTGAATCGGTTTTCGTAAAATATCTACTTGGCACACTGTAGTATTTCCGTCTGCCATGTTGATATTTAAATGATGTTTAAGAGTTTTTTTAAAGATAATTTATCTGTTGTCGGCGGTAAGAACAACGTTGGAATAAAACTCCTTCTATGAAAATGGATATAAATGCTTAAGGCTCCCGCAGACAGGCGCGGCGTGACGGTGCGACGCGATTTTAGAACAACGAAGTTTCCATAGAAATTGTTCTACTAGAGTCGTGTCGCGCCTTTGTAAAATTACTGTACGGAAAATCAATTATTGCTAAATTGTAGCTAGCTCACATAAATACGCCATCAAAATAAATAAAATAAATTATTTATTTTAATAACTTTGCTGCTCTGAACCAGGCTTTCCGATGCGCATGGCATGACGCGAACTTCAGAGCGGCAAAGTTATTTGACGCGAACTATACAAAAGTAGTTAGCTAGAATAGAATTATTTATATAAAGGCGTGCAAATAGCCAGGTACAAAATATGATAAACCCAGCCAATATATTATCATTGAGCATTATTAACTAGGAAACGGAATAGATACAGAACGAGCTCGTCAATTGTCATTACAATACGTGCAAGGTGTACGAAACACAGATACTACTGTTACTAGCCTCGAGCGATTCCAAATTTTACATTCATTATTCGATTCAGTTTCTACTTTCCGAGCGAATGCATAATAAACAGTCCACCACTTAAATTCGCTATTGCACTTGGAATTTACGTTTTCATTCATAAAAATCAACAAGTGCTGTGTTTTATTGCAAAATACAAAACCTTTTATGCTTTTGATTCACCAAAATGCACAGAGAAATTTCGGCCCGATGAAATAATTAATGAAGATAACGTAGACATTAAAATGTCAGCCACATAAATAATTTTATGATATTAAAACGTACCTATGGACTCAAACTGTTTATGAAAAAGTAAAATGCAGACCATCATCCCAAATGAATAGAGATAAGGACGGATTTCCTCAAGCAATGGGAATCATCAGATTTTTTAATTTCTTATATCCACGTCAAGTATATCCACCATAGCTATTTCTGATCATTATGAATAGTCAGAAATAGACCGACAAAATTTATATATCGAGACTCCTCCTTGCCTTGGA
Source organism: Dicycla oo (assembly GCA_948252095.1). Taxonomy (NCBI): domain Eukaryota; kingdom Metazoa; phylum Arthropoda; class Insecta; order Lepidoptera; family Noctuidae; genus Dicycla; species Dicycla oo. Next base: position 3,467,529 of record OX411713.1, read on the forward strand.
AAGCAAAGTTAAGACGTTGGTCCCGGCTGTCATTTGTTGATCTTTCACAGTCGTTACCCGAAAACCTGACAACCAGTTTTACGAATGGACATCGTATTAACCAGTAAGTAAGGGTAGTAGAGTTGAGCTAGGCAGTCGCTCCATATAAAAAACTGGTATTCATCTGCATCCGGTTAGACTGGAAGCCGACCCCAAGATAGTTGGGAAAAGGGTAGACAGGCAGGCAGGCAGCTATTTTAGCACGGGGCGACAGAATTGGCTACGGTGGAATGCAGGATATACTTCACTAAATTTACTAGAAGCTCTATAACTAAAGCTTCTTCTTTCGTATTATTTTAAAAGGCTCCCGCAGACAGGCACGACGCGACAGCGCGCCGCGAGTCTGGTGGAACAATTTCTATGAAAACTTCATTCATTATTACAATGGTTCTACCGGAGTCACGTCGCGCCTATCTGCGGGAGCCTTAATGCTTTCAAAGTAATCGTGGCCACTAGGGTCCACCATAATCATTTGCAGGACACAAAGTTACACCGCACATGGTTCAAAATTGCTTGACACTTCACTTTCTGTCAAATATTGCTTCCCTAAAATCCTTTAGTTTATAGCATAAATAAAAACACCCCCCAATACTCACCAATCCAGAGAAACTAGCCGCGTCTCCCACGATGCCGCTATGTGCGGTCACGGTGACCAGCCCCTCGAGCGCGCGCGCCAGCTGCGCCCGCGCACAGGGCGGGGCGCCGCGGATGCGCGGGGGCATGCCCGACACCAGCCACGCGTACTCCGCGCCGAACATGCCCAGTCTGAACGCCTGCGATCTCACAAACACCACAGACTTACTACTAAGGCATGGTAGGTGGTTATTGGTACCTTTTCGAGGGGGGAGAGTATGGGGGAGCGTCTTACCAAGGTGTATAGTATCACCCACGTTATAAATATAAAAATAAATCAATCCCATAAGAACATAAGTATACCGCCTATCGTAATTCCTTGTTGAATAACTTTCAGGGGAAACCTGAATTAGTTATTAGTTTCCAATGAAACAATAATGAATAACTTGAAGCCGACTCACCTCACAAAATATCTTGGGTATCATCTCCTGAGAGAAACTGCCGATTATGATGCGAGTGTCCAACTCCTGGAAAGAAAACAGTTTCTATTATAATGGTTCAACAATCCTTTACTACATACGAACATTGCAGATGTTGTCACAAGCTGCTATGGATTAGCTATAGGCGGGGGCATCGACGCACAACCTAGGTTGCCATGGATTCAATACATGATTCTGGTCCCCATGAGTTGAAATTTTTGTCGGTTATAAAAAAAAATGGTTTTCGTGGTCAAAATGTATGGAACAGCAAATTTCTTTTTCATAACCGGCGAAAAATTTCAACGCAGGGTCCAGAATAATGTATATATCCAGAAAAATGTATCTTGATGATGTTATAATACTCCGTCGCTGTTGTTCACATAACAAGTAGTGGTATACGAATTTGTGTGGGGTAGGTACAGTCACGAACCGGGATTGTTGAGCCACTAGCTTATCATCTTAACTTGGTTGTGTTACACGAATGTCGCCCGTTTTTCGTTCACATTCATGTAAAACAACCAAGTTAAGTTGATAAGTTAGTGGCTCAACAATCCCGGTTCGTGACTGTACCATAAATGAAAAGTAAAAAATAAAAACCTTTTTACAAAAAAAAAAACAAAAAACAACCGTCTTTAAAAAAAAAAAACACAAAGTGAAAATAACTTTAATTTCGGAAGTCGATGTCTTTGGATCTGTATTTTGGTTTTTTTACCACCGACTTCCAAAATTAAAGTTATTTTTCACTCTGTAGTGTTTTTTTTTTTGAATCGGTTGTTTTGTTTTTTTGTAAAAAAGTAAAAATAATAGTTACTTTATTTTCACATGATATAAACATCTGCCCTGGCTCATGTACTAGGTGTTCCTGTATCTCAAGAGCCAGTGTTATTGGGTATTACCATAAAGAATTTTCTTTTTTCTCAGAAGCAGACTGGAGTCCACGAGACCGGGTAGCGGCAATAGGATTATCGGATATTACATGAGGATTAAACTTAACTGGAAAAATGTGTTATAAACCCATTCCTCATCTTAAAGTAACCAAGATCGTACAGCAAATCCTTCATGTCAACACATCTCATGCCTCGGTGGAGTGTACCATTATTTTAAATTTATTATGACAGAAACCACTCATTGGTGACGTACAGAAAACTAAATAAAGAGCAAACTCCTGTTAGTAATAACTTTCTGAATGCGTTATTTAGAAATTGGGATTTTTGACCTTGGTTGAGTGGTTAGACTGGAAGCTGGGGTTGTTTAAATATTTTTGAGAAAGGGCTAAGCAGATGAATGAATTTATAGACCAATCAAACAGGCTTCACACCAACAACAAATGGCGCAAAGATTTTTTTTTTATAGACCTATATATAATTTGTTAGTTATAAAAATGAAGCTTGTAAATTATTTTTATCAAATTAAACCAGACATAAGGCAGATTTTTATTTCAGACTAGATTCAGCCCGCGACTTCGTTTGCGTGGAAGTCGTTAACACCACAGTATACTAAAATAGCAGCCACATTTCCCGCTCGTGCTATTCTATTCTTCGCTTTTTCGTTCTATTCTTTGATTAGCGTTCTATCTGACGTTTTTTCTTTTTTGCTCGGCTCTTAAGGGTCGTAACGTGATGTGTTTTTTTTTATTTGAGGTGGGTTTGCTCTTGACTCTAGTCTAGGTCGGACGCGACAGAGTGGCGATGTCGACGATGGAGTGACCTTACCCAGAAAAAGACTGTTCACTCTCACTTTGAAGAGATTAGGGTTGTATGCGCTCGGAAACACAGATGCAGGTAGTGAGTTCCACTCTTTTGCTGTGCGCATTATAAAAGTCATTTGAAAGAGCTTAGTGCGAATCGGTAGAATAGTAACTAGGTAGGGATGGTAACTGGCAGTGAATCTAGATGTCCGATGGAAGAAGGGGGCCGGTGGAATGAGATCGTCGAGTACTTAAGTACACTCATCGAAGTACAATCTGTAGAAGACCGACAAGCAGGCAACGTTGCGGCGATGAGCCAAGCTGTGAAGCTTGGTATCCACCAGTTTTACGTCGCCAATGAGCCTCTTAGCTCTGCGTTCCACCGAGTCAAGCGCGGCTAGTTGTTACTTAGCTGATCCATCCCAAAGGTGGCTGCAATACTCCATGCAGGATCGGACCTGCGCTTTGTAAAGAGTTAAAAGCTGTCCAGGCGTAAAGTATCGTTTCACCCTATTTAGGATGCCCAGTTTCTTGGCTGCAGTTTGGGTTTTGTACTCGATGGTGGCGCCAAAGTTGAGACCAGACGTCAACTCCATGCCTAGGAGCTCAAACCGATCAGTTACAGGAACAGATGTACCCCGGAAATTATGAGTTTGAGCGAAACGACTCCTTTTAGTGGTAAAACGACATGCCTGTATTTTGGTGGCGTTCAAAGAGACCAGATTATCATCACCCCACTGGGAGACAAGGCTTAAGGTCAAATCTGTCCGCTCTACCATGGCCTCTCTTAAGGAATGAACTTCGGCCCCTCTGGTTTTTGCACTGGACAAGTATCTCTCTGAAACTGTACTATCATCTGCGTATCCAAAAATATCAGGCTGAAGCAGGTCACTGATGTGCAGCAGGAAAAGAGTTGCAGAGAGAACAGACCCCTGAGGAACTCCTGCATCAATAGCCATAAGGTGTAGGTGGTGGTAAGGAGCAGCCGTCAACGACTACTCTGATCGACCCTTCACTAAGGAAATCTGATATCCAGCTACAAAAATCAGCTGGGATGCCATAAGCAGGTAGCTTGCTGAGCAGAGCAGCGTGCCAGACCCTGTAAAATGCCTTCGAGATGTCAAGCGATACAGCAAGTGCGTCGCCGCGCTTCTCGATGGCTTCGCCACAGCAGTGCGTGACATACACAAAAATATTGCCAGTTGACCATCCCCGGCGAAAGCCATATTGACGGTCACTGAGGAGATCATTGTCTTCAAGGTAGGTCAGCAACTTATTGTTCAGTACCCTTTCCATAACCTTGCATAGAATGGAGGTAATGGGCAGGGTCTGCACGGTCGCCCTTTTTGGCCACTGGTTGTACATTTGCAAGCTTCCAGGATTTCGGCACCGTTCTTTTTACAAGAGAGAGGCGGAACAAACTTGCCAACACAGGAGACAGTTCAGGCGTACACTGCCTCAACACTCTCGCTGGAATGCCGTCAGGCCCGCTGGCCTTGTTCACGTCTAGACTGTTCAATACTCTTCGGAACTGCGATCTCCAGCATCGAGGAGTCACAATGAGGCTCAGTAGGTGGTTGCTTGGAGAAAAGTGGGACGACAGAAATTCGTTTCAGATGTTAATTAGCCCAACCTTACCTTTCACAAGAATTGAGCTATCAAATGCAAGAAGATCTTTTCAAATCCGACTGGTGGTTCCAGAGATTAGCGCGTTCAAACATAAAAGCAAAATCTTCAGCTTTATTATATTAGCATTTAATTAGATGAGATATGGACGAGTAGGTGGTGGTGGTAGGCATTTTTCTCTTGAGCAGCGCTCCAAAACACAAATCGCCAACGTCACCCGAAAAGCAGCCAAGCTTGAGTGGGACTGAGCCGGACACATTTGCCGTATATCAAACGAGTCATGGGCCAAATCTACCACCATGTGGTTTCTAGAAAACGTCCGTCGACATCGAGGTAGACCCAGGAGAAGATGGCGAGACCAGCTTGACGCCTACAGGCAGGATTGGTCTACACTAGCTCAAGACAGAGAGGAGTGGAAAGGAGAAAGGGAGGCCTTTGTCCTGCAGTGAAATAACTTAGGCTAACAATAAAGTAATTGACCTTTTGTCAGTAAGAATTTATTTGAGAAAATGGGATTAGAACCCTTATCAAAAACTGTATTTTTTTCCACAGTATGCCTCATCTACCTTCTCTGGTGAATTATATCTAATTTGTTTTATTCCTCTACAACGCGGCAACGTTTACATATCTAACGGAGTGCGAAGAGTAAACGGTCATGCCCGTATGTCTGTGTACATTGTGCGACATAAAGCCGCATTCAGGAATTACAATCACGTTTATGTTCACAGTAAACAGAGCTAACAACAACAATAGGATTTGTCTTTCTTGTCATATAAAGTGTATACATCTGCCAAGGTATCTTAGGTGACTAGTCAAAATGATCACTCTCCGGAAGTTATTGAAACATAGGTGGAGTGACAAATGGTTTTGAGAAACTGTGGTCCCTCCTCAGAGCGGGAGGACTTGGTCTGTGCAAACTGGAATCAACTTTGCTAACGGGGCGTAGCCCTTGCAAAGTATATCGAGTTGACACAATTGGTTCAGTTTATAATTGAGGATCCACAGTATGATCAATGTGGGCCTATAATAAGATTTGGGTTTCAATGTTGAAATTATGTGATTTTTTTTTTTGAGATTTTCTCTCTGACTGTGATCATGTGATAGATTCTTAATAGTACTTTTCATTTCGTGGCCTTTACCATCCCTCGAGGCTCAATCCCGTCCGATGAGGAAAAAGATTATGATGTTGAGTTCTTTATTTTACCAAACTCCTTCTGGGTTGATGTGAATTGTCACACCATGTTATTTGCTGATAGGAGGCTCGTCAATTCTTTCCGCCAGGTTTTGGTTGACGAGGTTTAAACAGGACAACGTAGTATTTGTGAGTGCACTTTGGCACAACTTAATGGTTAATTTATCTGACACTTAGCGTGGTGTCAGGTTTTCGTGAGATGTCTGTCCTGACTTAAGCCTGCTCTTGCAAGGGTATGACCTCATATTTTGAAATTTATTCCTGGCGTTAGGTAATGATTCTCATAGGCATTAGGTAGGATTAGTCTGAGTACTCGAATGTCATGTTGTGAATGACTGCGTCAAGACCTTTTATTCAAAGGGGGTGTAGCTCATGTAAAGGTTCCATGCAACCTTATATTGTACTGGCTGACATTCGACTATTCGCGCCATGCGCCAGTATAAAATTCTCTTTTTATTAAATATAAAAAAAGATAGTTCGTATGTTTTTTCCAGACCGCACTGCGGTTTTAGCTAGGGTACTAGGCGGTATAATTTAAGAAGTGTGCTATTTTATAAAAAAAAAATATAACGTTTGATCCTAATACCTTTCGTTGTTGCGTCTCCGAGTATTATTTACTGTTTAGTTACGTTACCAGTAGAGACTCAGAATTTCCGCATCGTTGGATTTCTGATCCTCTACAGTACCTACCGAAAGTAAAGATGCCTCTGCGAGTGGCTTTGCTTAAATGTACATCCGGCCCATCGAAATTGCTAAAGCAATTAAAATCAGTGATTATACGAGTAATAAGAGCCGCACGGTTAAGCTACGCTTGCCGGGGTTGGTCCGTAGATGGGTGACCATCTTTATATACCGAGACTCCTCCGTGCCTCGGAAAGCACGTTAAGCCGTTGGTCCCGGCTGTCATTTGTGGATCTTTGACAGTCGTTACGGGTCGTCAGAAGCCCGATTGTCTGATAACCAGTCTTATCAATGGTTATCGTATTACCCAGTAACTGGGTTGTGGAGGTCAGATAGGCAGTCACTCCATGTAAAATACTGGTATTCAGCTGCATCCGGTTAGGCTGGAAGCCGACCTAAACATAGTTGGGAAAAGGCTAGGTAGATTGATTGATTACACGCTATTGAGTAGTGCCTCGCACATTAATAATAATCTGTGTATCATACCGATTCTTGAAATGATAGTGTAGTCTGTAGAATTCGAAGTATTCATATTTTACGTGTCATATTTTATGTGTCAAAATCAAGACTATCGCTACAATAACAATACTACCTAGGACGTAGTATTGTTAATATTCAGCTCAGGACCTCGAAAATAAAGTGCGATTTTAGCTCTTTGACTAAACAAACTGAACATAAAGAAATTCTTTAGAATAAATTAGTACTCGTATAATCCTTCCCCAGAGTGATATTTAAATTATAAACCCACAACATTTAATGAATTAATTTTGATTTATTAATTCCTGGGAATGCTTTTAGGAGTAATTTAAAAGTAGGTATTGTGTTGTGGTTGGTGGTAACAATAGCTCGGCGAAGTTGTTACAACTTTTGCTTTGAGGTTTAAACGATGTTGGTTTTCACACGACCTCTGCGAGATACTCGTACGTTTATTTTTGAATGACTTTTTTCTGTGATGTTATTTCATTGAACAGATATACAGATACAATTTATATACAGATATATTTATCTACTGGGCTCAAACTACATATATAAAAAACCGGTCAACAGCGTGTTAGCAATGAAGGGTTCCGTAGTTGGGATGAATTTATCCCAAGAATTAACATTGTAGTTGAAAAACATGTTCTCCCATAAATTCCAACTACAAAAGTCCATAGTTTAACGACAAAGATCCAACCCACATTACACCTAATGTGGGTTGGATCCTTTTTGTTTCACTATGGACAAATGTAAGTTTGTACGCATAATATTGAGAGATTTACCTTGTTGTTTTAAAATTATCGACTTCTTATAGGTTTTCCAGTAATCTATAGGTATTGAACTATTTTTTAAATTTTTGTTTCAAAATTTTAGGCTCAGTGCTTTCGGAGATAAGTAGGGGGAATAAGTAGGGGGAATGGTCAATTTTCGTCTACTTTCTTAAATAACTTTACAATGGTTAATTTTAAAATTATAAAAAAAATACATTTGAGATTCTCACAGTAAGCCCTTTCATTGGATAGGTATATCACACGGTACAGTTAGCAAAACTTTTCTTTTTAAAATTTTCTTATTTGCCCCCAAAGTTGACACCATACTCAAAATTTATTTATTGACGTTACACGCCCGCGTTTGGGTCACAGAAATACATATGTGTACCAAATTTCAACTAAATCGGTTGATTAGATTCAGAGCAAATTGGCTGTGACAGACGGACAGACAGACAGACACACGAGTGATCCTATATGGGTTCCGTTTTTTCCTTTTGAAGTACGGAACCATAAAAACAACGAAGAAGAGTAGCATCGACATGAAAGGAAGTTTTAATTGTACTTAGTGATTATTGGAAAGCTCATGATATTCATTAGCACACTAAATTAGCATACTTCTAAACAAAAAGTCCAGTAAATCCGTCAGGCTCATCTCATTGGTAAATTCGTTATTTTACAGTATTCATCTAACTAGCTGTGGTTCCAGCCGCACTCAGGTGCACTATTGTTTACCAAATCCCTTAGTACATGTTTTGAAAGGAATTATAATACAGTTTTTAAGTTTAACCATCGCTAAAAGTTACTGATTACTAAAAAAACGATCTAGATACGATATTACTACGCAGATCCTTTCTTTAGGTAGTGCGTAGTACTCGCAATCGGCGTGCGTCTATGGTGTGCATTACTCCAGCAGGAAAGTTGCTCCTAGAGTGACATGAGTGGTACGTATAATTAGTGCGTAATCTGCCTTAAATGTGCGCCGAAAATATAATTTGTGCGTCTTCAGGTTTTCGAGATATTGCGTTTCCTGTTGGAGTAACGTTTTGCAGAATTGTGTATCTCTAAAACCATTTTATGTGCGCCTGTAGAAGAAACATCCACGAGTAGCTCTGAATTTGTACGTATTTGTGACAGAATTAGATTTAAGAAAATATTTATAATATTCAAGTAATCGCGCTTTTTTGAAATCTCGATAAAATATCGCAGCGCCTAAATGAGAAAACGTATAAGCTCGCTAAAAACTGTATTCGGTCCTTCTTGACGCGTATAATAACCATAAAAAGTTTCAAAAGTGTACATGCATGCGTTATTGAATAATATTGCTAAAAGTCAAAACGACGGGGTCATACCTTTGACGGCAAATACAAGAAACCGGCTCAACCCAAGATGTGGAGGTTTAACCAAGAATTTGTGCGTATAATCAAAAATATATAGTGGAAATATTCAGGTTGGAATGTTTCGCATTAAGTAGATATAAACAAAAGTACATTTTCTTGCTGGAGTAATGCACACGAGTCCTAGACCAGATGTACGAACGTAAACGAGGCAAAAGGAGTATGTAAGGATCGTAGCAGGTGGTTTTCTGTAGTTTCTGCCTACCCCCATTGGAAGAAGGCGTGAGATTATGTAGGTGTATATATGTATCCTTTCTTTGTACCGTAAAGTAACATTATTTAATTTAATCTACTTAAATAATGGCAACACAGTCCAGACTAAACAAAAGAACATTCCCTTTGAACGCTTGACAAAGAAAAACTGTTGGAGTTTTCGTTTGATTCATTGTAAGTATATTTGCATAAGCATTACGTCCGGGTGAGATATTTCTGAAACACCTTCGTATTTTCTTGTAATCATTCTTTGTCTTTCAAGTTCTTTCTATATTGGGATTTTGTTAAAGTTTGGATCGCTTTTGTTCTTTTTACAAATTTCATATCTGTTAACTTGCTTCATTCGTATGTGTTTCCGGTTATTCTTGCGGCGGCATCTATATCGCCACATGCGAACTACGCATCACACTGACGTCACGTAAAATCCTGCATCGCGCAATCAAAGTTTACCGCGCGACTTGCATATATGTAAACAACGTCCCGACATCAATCGGCCCACCAGACACAACACCCGTCTGGTCGGAGGATCCTCCCATTTCTATGGAAGATGAGTGAACTACTGTTCCTCATACCTCTATAGTCCCTTTGTCATCCATTTTGAAGCACTTCTTGGTATCCGATAAACATAGAACTTTAATATTTTCTTATAAGATCACTCGACGTGTGTTTGTCTGTCTGTCCGTCTGTCACAGCCAATTTGCTCCGAATCTAATGGAGCGATAAAGATGAAATTTGGTCACGTATGATTTTTTGTTACCCAAACACAGACGTGTAACGTAAATAAATGAATTTTGAAAATGGGGGTCAATTTAAGAGGGCAAATAAGAAAATTAAAAAAAGGTTTTGCAAACTGTGCCGTATGGCACATCAAATGAAAGGGCTGTCGGCAGTCCGAGCACATCGGCACAAAATAATAACGGCGTACTCATATCTATCGGCACTCCGAGCACATCGGCACAAAATAATAACGGCGTACTCATAGCTACTGTTAACATTAGCATGTCTGTGACGCGACCCCATAACATTCTTCTCTACAAAATATCGCTCAACGCTAAAAAAGGTTTCACCTCAAAAACTTTTGAGATCGCCTTAAAGGTAGGTATCGTTTGAGTATCAGCGATACAAAAACACAGCTGCCCAGTAATTTTACATGAACAGTCACTTTTTCAATATCAGCGCTTTTATATACCTAGCATAAGTTTTTTCTCTTACAAGGAACATATTGTCATTATCATCCTTTTCCGAACTTTGTTGGAGTCGGCTTTCAGCCTAACCGAATGCAGCTGAATACATATCAGTATTTTACATGGAGCGACTGCCTATCTGACTTTCACAACCTAGTTACTGGGTAGGTAGTACGATACCCCTTGGTAAGACTGGTTGTCAGACTTTTGGGCTTCTGACGACCAGTAAGGTCTGTCAAAGATCCACGACGGCCGGGACCAACGGCTTATCGTGCTTTCCGAGGCATATTGTATCGCCTGCTTATTATTCAACGATAGTCAAAACTTTCAGCATTACACTTGCATCAACTGCGCGACTTTAGAACTTTGGAAATAAGCGATTTTAAACTTGAGTTCCAATGTTTAAGTAATATCGTCTTGAAGTCAATATAATTTGTCAAACTTAGTTCGTTATACGGTCGGAAGGCTGTGGCGGGAATCAATCACTTGAGGGTTTTTAATGGAGTTCTATTGTCTTGAAAAGCTTTTATCTTATGTATTAACTTACTGATATTGGGTAGCGATTGAGCGTAGATTTTCATTGTTGGGTGCTGTTTTATACAGGGTCAAGTTAAATTAGCCAGCGAAACTCCCAGACGTGATGGGTATCGATATTTACACACGATAATAAAAAAAAGATTAGATGTTTTTTTTTTTGGGGTCAACGAGCGCAGTTACTGGAAGTATGAGTTGAGAAAAACCTTTTTCACCTCAAAACGTCGGAAAGATTTTGTTTATCATTCAAAATTTGAGTGGAAAGATTTTTTTTTTAATTCGAAACTCTCTATTCAATAATTTTCTATACCGCCAGTCCACTGAAAATGCATTAATACTTTTTTCATGTCAGTGCGCCGACCTCATTTTTAGAATAATTGCACTAGCAAGCACGATAACTGCATGAAAAAAATACACTAATTTAATATATTGTTTAAACTGGTTTTCTTGCACCTAGCATTATCCCATTTTTATCATTTTCCTCGTTGTAGTGAGGTGAAAAGTTGTGTGTTTCGCTCAGCAGCAAAGTTATTCTGCGTCTCGCACCTTTGAACCCTTGCTACGCTCAGGATTCAATACAAGTACTCGCACCAAAATCAACCTTGTGGCCTTGCATAACAAATACCTATTTTTGTTGTGTTTAAATATCGATACTTAATAACCTAAATCAGATGTCAAAAAAATATCACAAGTGATGTGGAATCAGATGTTGTTTGTGAAAACATCTGAATTGTAAGCAGATATTTCATGTAAGTTTTATCATGTTTAGATATCACGATTGCGAAGTTTCAGTAGCTAATTTAATTTGGTTGTTTAAAAGATAGTGGTCTCTGTATGAACTCTTGAAACCTTTGTCTTTTGTTAGAAGTAATTAAATACTTTTCACACCTAAATCACAGAACGGATTTCGATAAAATCGTCATTTTTTTATTACGATCATGGTAATCTTTGGATTTTTTCCAAAAGCAAGTTTCGCTTTTGTAGATTTAGATGAACTCCTCCAAGTATTGTTCACGGGGTTCAATTCGATCTTCTTCGAACATGTTACGACCTGCGCAAGACGCGTCCGCCCACAGTAAGTCCTTTCGTGAACTGAGTGATAGATCGATGCCGTCATCCACACGCTATGGAAAAACTGTGTAAACGCAATCGACAACACTTTATCGAATAGAAAATGCAACTGCCACCGATCAACTGTGCAAACGAAGTAATCTGCAACGATACATCCTACACTTGTTCAATAAAACTGCACAAACGAAATGCACATATAAATCGCTACGATAAATGGTTGCCAACTTTACTGGAGTGCGCCGGCGCGCGGCGCCGTGTAAACCAATAGAATGAAAACCATTTATTACGGAACTAATACATTGTCTATCTGGATTAACTCATACGGTAATTTTAATCCCGGTAGTACGTTCCCATGGGATGTGTCCTGACACCCACGCGAGCGAAGCCGCGGGCAAAAGCTAGTTTGTTATAAATAATAAAGTGTAGTCACCATAACTAAACGTAACAAACCATCCTCGCTAGTACTGACGTCATAAGGAAACAAGACGTAGGTATCTAACATTTTTAGAGTTATTTACATATTCGGAAACAGCGAAAAAAGACGCATCTACCAGTATTTCTATATTGGCGTAAACTTAACGAAAACCTAATAATTCTTAGGTACTATTAAAAAACGCATCTGCCTTTGTATATTATAGTTTAAACAGGTCAAAATATTTTTTTCTCCATTTCAATATTTCTGTAGATACGTCCTTCGTCCTTTTTCTTTACGTCGCGGCGGTAGAGTAGGATCCGCAGGTTTTAACGTTCTTAAGAAAACTGTTAAACTTACAGGGTTGTGTTACTGTAGCACGTACCTGGTTAGTGTGAGCCTTTTCCAAAATGTATTGAGGTCGGCTTCCAGTCTAACCGGATGCAACTGAATACTTTACATGGAGCGACTGCCTATCCCACCTCCACAACCCAGTTACTAGGTAACTTTTGGGCTTCTGATTACTGCCGGGACCAACATGCTTTCCGAGGCACTGAGGGGTCTCAATATGTAATCGATGGCTTTCACGTACCGTCCGTGGCGAGCATAGCTAAAACTTCGATCGACTCGTGCGACTGTTATCATTTAGCCACGAGACTCTCTCCACATAATGTCAACTATAAAAGAATAAGTCAAGCTGGCTACGAACACAGAAAGGCAACTTAATAAGCAAAATTCGATCAAAATCAGTCGAAAGCGTAGAGGGCAGTGTAGTGGGTGTGAAGACACTTGGCCGTTGTTTGCCGCAATCAATTAGTCCTGGTTTGATCTAGTTTGGCCTGAACCGAATCACCCTCTATTGGCCGTGTTGTCGCTATCAATCAGAACTGATTGATTCAGCGGGCCTCGGGTTGTGACAACTTCACACAGGAACGGTTTGTTTGGGGACTGAATTTTGACGAATTGGGATTTGATGGTTTATGTATGTCGTGTTTTAACGTACTATTGAGGAATCTTCCATCTGAAATTTGAAAACAAAATCCCGAGCACACGATGACCACATCTGTTAGCAAGCGTTACTATAGCGGCGGAGCGCTGCAAGCAAGATAGTCCATACGGTGTATATAATTATGTAAGTTTCCTCGGTGTTTAGTTTGCATCTGTTTATATGTTATAGCGGTACGTACTAATGCTGTTTTGGGTAAGTTTATGCAACTAATCTGATAATGTGAGTAATGTGTGAGGGTAATACATAGACTTTTTACAAATTCGTGCATTGTTCTCCATGTTCTGCTGACACATGGGCATGCACACTAAGGATGTAACGGAGCTTACAGAGCCCTCTTAGTGGAGGCGGAGTGCAGAGATTGACTTCTTTGGTTTCTTTAAAAACTTTTATTGTTACCAATTAAATTACTTACAAGAAATTGAAAAATGGTAATGTCAAGGCGATATTGTTGATATTATAACAAAGTAAGGAGCAGCAGTGTTATTCTCTCAAAATCTCACCGTGAAAACTTAGGTGAGGTGAGCGTGGAGTAGCAGTCAATCACTATTGACTGCTACTCCCACTCAATCCCTAGCATCAGGTGGCATAAAAAAACACCCAAATAAAAAAATAAATTAAAAAAAAAACCCACGACAGAAAATTGTGACATGGAAAAACATGAAATAAAAAAAACCCACGGCATTAAAGCGTACACTACTACAATAACAATAGAATATTATTGCCCGCGGACAAACCAATAACCTGAAATATGGGGTAACTTTTGTATAACTTTTGCCTGAGATACCAAAATTCAATAGATAATGCTTGTTAACGACTTCTTTTTCTGTTTTCAGTTATGTGTATGTGCAAGGACCACAACCATGGAGAAATAACAAGTTACATTTTCCGTAAATCGTTACATACCTTCAATTGTTGGAGCTGTTCCTTGAAGTCCGACTCTGCGAAGGTGATGGAAGCCGCACAGGTGATGTTGGCGGCTTCCAACTGTGTCACCAGCTCGTTGACAGCCAGGGAGTATATCTCTTCATTCTGAGAGAAGGCCGTCACTGTGTCCCAGCCGAATTGTCTGGTGGAGAAGAAATGTAATTGTAGTTGATTGGTTGACGTTGTTAAAACATATTCATTGTTAAGCGCACTTGCGCCACACCAAAACACATTTAACGCAAAATAAATTTAAAACTGTCTGGTCCTGGGCTCGATTCCCGGGTCGGGCATAATTTTAATGTATTTGCTGCTACTGAAAAATTCCTTATGGATCTAGGATCTGTGACTTATGGATCTATATCTGTTGCTTATGGATCTGGATCTGTTCCTTATGATAAACGATTTTATTTCTGTAAGTAGGTTTGTACTAACACTTTTACAAGTCAATATATGGATTTTGATCTTTGCCTTATAGATCTATATCTGTTGTTTATGGATCTGGATCTGTTCCTTATGGATGTTGATCTTTGCCTTATAGATCTATATCTGTTGCTTATGGATCTGGATATGAGCTTTATGGATTTGGATCTGTTGCTTATGGATCTGGATCTGTTCCTTGTAGATCTGGATCTGTGCCTTATGGATCTAGATCTGTTCCTTATGGATCTGGATCTGTGCCTAATGGATCTATATCTGTTGTTTATGGATCTGGTTTCTGTGCCTTATGGATCTGGATCTATGCCTTATGGAGCTGCGTCTGTGCTTTATGGATCTGGATCTGTTCCTTATGGATTTGGATCTGTTGCTTATGGATCTGGATCTGTTCCTTGTAGATCTGGATCTGTGCCTTATGTATCAGGATCTGTGCTTTATGGATCTAGATCTGTTCCTTATGGATCTGGATCTGTGCCTTGTGGATTTGGATCTGTACCTAATGGATCTATATCTGTTGTTTATGGATCTGGTTTCTGTGCCTTATGGATCTGGATCTATGCCTTATGGAGCTGCATCTGTGCTTTATGGATCTGGATCTGTTCCTTATGGATTTGGATCTGTGCCTTATGGATCTATATCTGTTGCTTATGGATCTGGATCTCTTCCTTGTGGATCGGGATCTGTGGCTTATGGATCTGGATCTATTCCTTATGGATCTGCAACTGTGCCTTATAGATCTAGATCTATGCCTTATGGAACTTTATCGGTTGCTTATAGATCTGGATCTGTGCCTTATGGGTCTGGTTCTCTGCCTTATGGATCGGGACTGCCCCTTATGGATCTGGATCTGTGCCTTATGGATCTAGATCTATTTCTTATGGATCTGGATTTGTTTCTTATGGATTTGGATCTATAACTTATGGATCTATATCTGTTGCTTATGGAGCTAGATCTGTTCCTTATGGATTTGGATCTGTGACTTATGGATCTACATCTATTGCTTTTGGATCTGGATCTATTCCTTATGGATCTGGATCTGTGCCTTATGGATCTGGATCTGTGCCTTAATGATTTGGATCTGTTCCTTAAAGATTTGGGTCTGTGCCTTATGGATCTATATCTGTTGCTTATGGCTCTGGATCTGTGCGAGGTTTATGGCATGATGGCATAATATCTTTGTTTATATTACTTGCGCAGATATAATGCGTTACTGTTTGTTTGTATCAAATAAATAAATAAATGTTATGTATGAATTTAAAATATCGTCGTGTTTCTGTCAATCGTTTGAAGATGACAGAGACAAAGTGATGTTTTAAATAAATTTAATACTAAACGTATTTAATGATTGGCAGTGCACGCCGGCCTTAGTTTTTGATATTAAGAATTTAAAAAAATCTTTATAACGTTTTTTAGGTTTCTGGAATAAAATATGGCTTTCACATAAGTGCCTACTATTCAGTAAAACATCTTAAACTAAACTGCACTTTCGTGCTAGAAGCGGTTCGACCGGATTTACGTCATTAGTGCAACGAACACGGTCCCTTTATTTTGATCAGAGCATAATGATTCAGTTACCCACAAGATTCTGGTAAATTTTACGCTAATTTAAAGTAATTTTATTAGGATTTTAAAACATAACATAACATCACAGAGACATCACAGTTTTAAATTCAATTTGCGTTAGTGCGTCAGTTGTATTTTATATCATCATTCTCCTGCCCTTGTTCCATTTTATTTGGGGTCGGCGCAACAACATATTTGTCATCTCGGTAGTCTCTCCCTTTCTAGTCATATCATCTTTCAACACAGTGCATCCATCGTTTCTTTGTTCAGTTGTATTTTATAGTATCCTAATCATCTTTCATAATTTTCTTCTAAGCGTATCCACGGAAAAAGTAAAAACAATAGATTTGTCAATGATGTTAAGGAATTAAAGTTATCAGTTTAAGGCGAAAGCGTCAGGGTAGCCCGCAAAATTCCCATTTTCTTACGTTTTTTGCAATTTACAAGTCAGTATTAGGTGGAACGTTGATCAAAATGTAATTCGCGGTCGTAACAAGTATTTATTCATATTCATCTATCACATAATTATAATAATTTAAGTGGTTTAAGTATTTACATAATTATAATAATTTAAATGATCAATACAACACTTTAAGACCAGGTAATCCTAATGAATGACTATTTCATGAAACCTTGATATTTGAGGATTATACTAACTTAAGGCTTAGTATTACGCCGTTGACCTTGCTCAAAGGGGCGTTACCGCTGATAATACCCTGCACACCCCCTCATCATAATTACGCGCGAAGCGATCCCTAGATAATATTCTATTTTGCAGGGCTGACTGCCAGACGCGCGACGCACGCATAGGTCGCACACACGCATAGCCAGTAGTATATTTCAGAGCAATGCTTTAGAACATTTTTAGGTAAAAATTGTATGTTGTAGAAAAACAAATACAACACTTGTGTAAATTATTGATTCATTATTGTGTTTTTAGAAAATATATTTTACACAGGTATTCCTAGTACAGGCTCCAGTCTCCACAACATCAATATATTTTTGTATTCACAAATTATGTATTGTACTAATTTTTCATTATGTGGTGGATAAAATAAATGTTATTATTATATACTAACTTAAAGAGTTGTGTTACTGATTCTAATGATTATAATTGTGTAAATACATAATTGTTACGGTCGCGAATCATACTGTATTTAACATACAAATTAATACCGACTTGTAAATTGAAAAAAAAACGTAAGAAAATTTGAATTTCGCGGGCTAGCCTGACGCTTCTCTACCTAAATAAGTTCATCATAATGTAAATCAATAATACAATCCGTAAATTAACATAACAAACAAATCTAAATACACTGAAGCGGCAAATTCCCAAGTGGACCTCTATCATCGAATCAAACCTCTTTCACAACAAAGGATATCCCGAAAATAAAATGTTTATAATTCTGAAAAGGGCGCCGAAGCGGAATACGTGAAGTGTTGTGAAGTATCATTCTTATATCGCACCCTTTATGGCTGAACTCCTTGAAGATTGAATTCAAAGTCACACAAGATGTACTTGCGTGTACCGTCAGCAATACAAGTAGGTGAAGAGTATATCGAATGTTTCAAAAGAGATTTATGAAAGAGGATTTTTAAAATAAACATATTTTAAAAAAATATTTAAGGTAAGCTTTGGAGATGATAATTTATTTTAGCGTTTGTTAACCAACTTTTTTTTGCCTACGGCTTCATCCGCGTAGAGGTCGGATATTATCGCAAGGGAATGTACTACCAGGAAAAAAGTATCCTATGTCCTAATCCAGGCCATGGTCTACCCTTGTACCAATAAACAATTAATATTACTTAGGATAATTACAAAAATTGCAAAAAGAATAATAAGTAGTCAAAATTAGAAAATGATCTGATGATGAATTAATGATCAACTTATTTTTGATACTGACTTTATCCAGGTACCTACTTATACTTTGAAGACTATTCTCAAACGCTACATTGTCCTGTTCTCGACATCTTGACAATGTAGTACAGGAAATGATTTGTAACTTTGAAATATTGGTTGAAAGATTCAATTTTCTCAGTAAAGCCGCAAAATAAAAGTGGAAGATGAGTAGTTTTATTTTCGGAGTCTATGTGAGTGAGTCTCTAAAAGTTTTCGGTTTTAGCTCGCACGATTTTTACGACTTGACAAATTCGAGATTTCCTTATATTTATGTTTAACATGAATGTATTAAATCAAAATCAAAATCAAAAGTCATTTATTCAAACCAGGCTGAGAATCAGCACTTTTTGAACGTCAAAATTACATAAGACAGTCCCCCAAAACGCCCGCCCTTCACCACTTCCTAGTGCTTTAGCTTATTATACACATAAACCCTCCGACATATATCAATCTGCTAAGCCTTTTCCCAACTATGTTGGGGTCGGCTTCCAGTCTAACTGGATGCAGCTGAATACCAGTATTTTACATGAAGCGACTGCCTATCTGACCTCCACAACCCAGTTACTGGGTAATACGATACCCCTTGGTAAGACTGGTTGTCAGACTTTCGGGCTTCTGACGATTCGTAACGACTGTCAAAGATCCTCAAATGACAGCCGGGACCAACGGCTTACGTGCTTTCCGAGGCACGGAGGAGTCTCGGTATGAAAAGATGGTCACTTATCCACAGACCAACCCCGGCAACCGTAGCTTAACCTGATGGATCGATCCGTGCGGCTGTTAGTACTTAGCCACGAGCTCCTCTCATAAACCCTCCGACATATATGGATTTATTTTTATCGTCTTGAAAATAATAAGGTGAACGGAGTAGAAGCCTATGGCATACCTAATTTTTTTTTGTTTTTTCAATAGCTTAGACAGAAGTTGCTCTATCAATAAACACGACACATTTGCAGTAAACTAGAACAATAAAAACAGAAATTTTGAAAAGCTTTATAGATCTTTAAAAAAATATTATTTACGCTATTTTTAAATACTATTTTAACCTATTTTTTTTCAAGATGGTATAAAAGTTACCCAGTATATTTTAAAATATGGTGACATCCGCATCGAGATCCATTGTGTATTCTAAAAGAACTAAGCGGTCACACATACACATACAGACACGAAAATCGACTTTGTTTCATACTATTGATAGATTTTATTACTATAGCTGGTCTGACAGACGTTGTTTTGTCCAAATTTCAATAATTCATGCAAAAAAGACGTTCAGTTTTTCCAATTTTTCGGATAACTTTTAATTTTTTTCTTTCCATAAGAACCTAATTCGAACGATTACAAATATTTTAAAACCAAAATTAGCGAAATTGGTCCAGCCGTTCTCAAGTTTTGACGTGACCAGGGGAAACAGGGATTCATTTTTATATAAATGCTAGCGGGCCCGGCGAACTTCGTACCGCCTTAGCAGCGCCACCTACCAGGTTCAATTGTATTTTCAAACCATCCAGGAACTCACTGAAATTTACAAACAAAATGTCATCCAAATCGGTCCAGCCGTTTAGGAGGAGTGACAAATACACGTACAGAAGAATTATATATATATATATATATATATATAATATTAAGATAGATTCTCTATTATGTCTGTGGTGCAATATATAATATGAGATCAAAAGCAAAATCAAATAGCATTTATTCAAACTAGGCTGAGAATCAGTGCTTTTTGAACGTCAAAAATAACACAAGACAGTTCCCCAAAACGCCCGCCCTTCACCACTTTCTAGTGCTTTAGTTGGGGAGAAGAGATGGATGAAGATGTACTATCGATACAAATAATTGATGAACATTCACTGCTTTGTTAAATAGCAAAGCAGTGTATAAATTACGACTATTATAGATTGCATTTTGATAATAGTTTCAGGGTACCTACCAAAAAATACCTTCTTGACTATAAACTTCACTTCACAGCCACTACAGAACAAATCTCTGTCGGCGTGACAACGCGTTCAGGTTCACCGAATAAAATAATTTATTATTAATGTTACTCTTTGGTGACACATAATAATAATAAATTATTTTATTTCAGGTAAATAACACCCATTGCCGAACATAAAATCAAATCAAAATAAATTAAAGATATGGACGCGACAAACGCGTATTCGCGTGACGATCGCTTTTACGCGTTGTCCCACGCGAACGCGATCGCTAAGCGAAGCGGCACGAATGCAACAAACAATGGATACTCTATTGCGGTGTCCTACGTGACCAACCGCTTGTGGGTGCGGTGCGGCGACGAGCGAAGCGAAACAGACGCGATCAGTTGGTTTGATATTTTCGCGCGAACTCATGCGGTGCACTGGCTTTTTTAAAATAAATTAAAAGCTAAAAAGGGTGGAAGTAGAAATGAAAAAAATGAATTTTCCAGTAAAAATTGTTTCCATCCATCAGTCCATGACAAATGCAGGGCAATGGCGGCGGCACGGCTGCTGAAGCGGCGACTTCGTGCGCACGTAGAACAGAGCTGCCGCGCCGCGTCGCGTTAATTTCGCGTAAACCGCAACGCGCAAACGCGTTCGCGTTGTATCGCCCACGTAGGACACAGCGTTAATTAGGACGCAGTTGAGTTGCAGTGGCAGGTAGCAACAACGTGATTGCATTAAAACTACCCACAATAAAATACCATCTTGTGCAAATCTAAATAAGATACCGTCGCGCTGTCTGTACTCGGTGTACTTTTTTATAAAACTCTAAGTCTGAACTTTGCGAGACAAATTAGGTTTTTAACTTTATGTAAGTTTGAGTTTTTATTTATGCTTATTTTGAATTATGAGGCCAATTAGATGGTGCAGTTTTAGTTTTGTTTGTGAGATGGTAATAAAGTTTTATTACTTTTAAAGTTTTTATCGCATTTTTATTTTATGGTTCGTAGTTACGTAAGTGCCTGTAGGTATCGATAAAATCTAAAAAGTTTCTAATTGGAACCTGCAGAATCATATTGCGTAATTTAGCTGGGTCTGTTTGCAATGATTAATAAATATCGACAGTGTAACAAATTCATGCAATCCGAATCAGACGGCTATATTCCAAAATAATCTTTCGTCGTAAACTTAATTTCTAGTTTAGGAAATTTCTCGCCGACTGGTCGACACTTCACATGACCACAGGGCTGGCTCGTTCTTTGTCAAAGAATTAGCATTGCCATTCAACGTGGCAATGCTGCCAGTCTCCTGGGCACGTTTCCGGACGACAGCAATGTGCACGAGTACTTCGACGCCTAAAATTCCTAGTTTTTGTATGTATTTGTATATACAGTTAGTTAGGTATTAATATAATTTTGTACATGGTGTAAGTAGGTATAAATTAAATGAATCAAAAAATTCTAGTGCAAATGACAACCAAGTTAAATCATCTCAAAACTATTCCTTCTTACTTTTAAAATAGGTTACATATGCCTTTATATCTCTAAGAGCGTATCGAGATCGCTCTGCTATTATAAATGAGACCAATTATATAAAGTTCGGAGCCGTGAAATTCGGAGCGGTATAAATTTATTGATGTTCAGGCGATGTGGTTACCGCCGTCGTTAGAGGAATATAATTATGATTTTGTGGTTAATAATTATTTGTTATAATTATGTAGTGTTACGTGCTGGTATCTTTCCTGCAGAATTAAAAGTTTACGGAGTAAAGTTTAGCGTTTTAGAAATGCATTGGAAATGAAAAACGATTTTAAAAAAATAACTTTTTATGGTCTGTTTCACTACGTCTGGTTAACTTGTGCCCGGTAATTCCATCCATTTTCTATAGATAGGACATCCGGACCCTATATTTTGATGATACAAGCTTTTGTAAATTACAACTCTGCAAATTGATTTTGATAATATCGGAACTTATTGAAATACAGGCTTCAGCTTAATTCAGTCGCTATTTTAAAACAAACTCATTTGCAACTAGAATAATAATGTATTGGCACATTGATTGATTTATTAGTTCCTAAAATTCACTTGAAGGCTTCGATTCCCGCGAGGATCAATAATATTCGTAAGGTCTACGAGATTGTAGCTATGAGCTACGAAAGCGTAGCGGACGTAGCAAGGTGCTGCTACGTCGTAGCAAAGGCGTAGGCTACTACGCGGCGCGTAGCGTATTCGTTGTTCCGCTTGTGCAAAACGAATTTAACACATCGTTCTATTTCTTTCAATCATTTGAAGATGACAGAGATAGTATGATGTTTTAAATACGTTTATGTGTATGTAATAAATACATTTCTTAAGCGTTGCTTAACCTCTCTTGCACTACCATCAGTAAATATTGAATGTGGTGCAAGAGTGCTGGAGCAACCAAAAAAAAAAACTTTGAATTTCTATGAAATGTTGATTTACCTGATGAAGGCTATCCTGGCGGGATTATGTGAGGAATCAGGAGCGACGGTACGGCAGAACAGAGGGAACTCTGTCCTGTCACTCAGGGCTGGCGATGTGGAGCCGAAAGATACCTGTAAATAGAGAAATGATTAAAACAGAACTCGTGTGCCTGATAGTATTTTTAATTAGCAAAAATGACGAAGTTCCATTCAAACTCTTATCTTATTAATTTAACATTATGTTAACTCCTATTTAACATTTTTAGAGGCTGAATTTTCAAAAAAAACTCATCACAGCTTTTGTGCAAAATTTGTCTGTCAGTGAATCAATTTCAGATTTTTAAATATCTGAAGTAAACCATTCACTCAGATATAGTACTCTAACAAGTCCCCTTTTTGAGAAACATACAATTTTTTTGTCTTAGTGTTTAGGAGAGCGCAGGCAGTAACATAAGAGTGGAACTCACTACCTGCGTCTGTTCCCGAACGCATACAACCCGAATCTCTTCAAAGTGAGAGTGAACAGGCTTCTTCTGGATAAGCTCACTCCATCGTCGACTTTGTCTCTGTCACCTCTGGCCTAGACTAGAGTCAAGAGCAAACCCATCTCAAATAAAAAAATCATTTGTTCTACGCTGTAAGCGCTGCGTTTGCCATACGTCACCGGATACAAGCTACTAAGTTGCTACACTTTCGTCACTGGCGCGTGATTACCGTTCTATTACCATAACAAACATTGAAGTAAATATGGAAAAATCGCTCTCGGAAACTGACATCAACCAGGGTGATCTGAATACACCCCCCAACTATGTATCCCAACGTTTCAAGCGAAGTAGAGAAGATATGGAAGGCTCAATTGTCAAGGAATTTGCTGAGTTCAAGGAGGAAGTAAGAAAAATGCTGAGTGGCTTCGGTGAAAAGCAAGGGCAAGACATTCGGCAGATAATTGATTCGTCTTTGAAAAAAATTCAGCTAAGTAATATCAAGCTGGTGGCTTCAATTGAGTTTATCACTGGCCAATATGAAGATCTAAAAAAGAAACATGATATTTTGGAGAACCAGGTTAGGGAGGACCGGTCCTATATAAAAATTCTAGAAGATAAGATGGAATCCTTTCAAACTAGTAATCAGAAGACTAATTTTGTTATAAAGAATGTGCCTAGAAAGCCGAGGGAAGCAAAGGAGGATCTAGTTGACATGGTTATGTGTCTTTCCAAAAACCTAGACTGTGCCATTACCAAGCATGATATAAAAGACATATATAGAGTACGTGGGAAAAACGGTGAGCACCTTAATACGCCAATAATAGTAGAGACCGGCTCGACCTTGCTTAAAACGGACATCATGAAAATGGGTAAGGCTTTGGCTATAAAAACAAATTCCAAATTATGTTATAAACATCTAGGCCTCAAATCAGATGAAGATACTCCTATATTTCTATCTGACCACCTAACCCCGAAGAGCTCCCGTCTTCACTTTTTGGCGCGCGACCTTACCAAGTCAGGAGAGTTTAAATTCTGTTGGACTGCATATGGAAAGGTTTTACTTAAAAAGGATGAGCAGTCCCCAACCATACTTGTCACAAACGAACACCAGATACATCAACTTAAATTAAACAAATGACTAGTAACTTCTTGTCATATTATATTACGTATCAGTAATATTATGAAGGCATACGTAACTATGTTAATTACTTTTTTGTTCGCCGGCTCTTTGATGTATCTGTTCAGTTTGCTGGGATTTTTTGTTACCTTTTGTTATCTTATTATGTTCTGTTTAAAAGTATCTTTATTTGTGATTTTTTTGTACGCTGGCACTACAATGCTACACATACCAAACCTGTACTCACCTACACACAACACACTCACTTATTTCTCACTACATTTACACAGCAATTACTCGCGCACAGTCAAGTATACTACCCATTCATCCATTCTGATATATTCCGTAAATGCCATTTCATTTCACACCTGTATTACAAAACTAACTCTTAAAATTATAACTCATTTCCACAAAATCCTCTACCAAATATCACGTCATTTCTTTTATTTCCAAACTATATATAATGAATAACCAACTACAAACCATAGAAGATATTGATGATCTTCAAATTGCGCGTAGTATTGAATGTGATTGCATGGATTTCACTAGGCTGACAAATCTAAAAAAAACTGACTTTACTGTCATTTCTCAAAACATAAGAAGCATTTCGTGCAACTTTGACAACTTTATAATTACTCTTTCGACTTTTAAATTTGAAACTGATGTCATTATTTTAACGGAATGCAGATTAAGTTCTGAAAAACCTATACCACATCTATATAATTATTCCTCCTACTTTACCACACACCACCAAAACCAAAATGATGGTGTTGTGGTATACATAAAAAATAATTTAAAATCTAAAGTTACGGAAATTAAACTAACGCATGCGTCTTGCCTTCAACTTGAAATATTCAATAACACTGTTTTATGCATCTATCGATCGCCAGCTAACGCGAACTCGGAGAGTTTTATCAATTCTCTAAGTACCCATCTCGATACTATAAACCTCCAGAAAAATATAATTATAGCGGGTGATATAAATATTAATATTAAACAAAAGGATACTGAGTCGTCTCACGACCAAAAAAACAGATTTAATTACCTCAATACACTATCCCAGTATGGTATACTGCCTGGTCACACATTGCCTACTAGAAATGAAAACTGTTTGGACCATTTTATGCTAAAGTTAAACAAACATAAGATATCCGCCCTCATTGCCATTTTGCATACAAGCATTACAGATCACTTTACCACCTTTCTGTCCTTTTCAAAAATAAAAGATTCCCCAATTGTGAACAAAACTAAATCTTCAATTGACTTTGAGAAAGCGTATAAGTATTTACTTGAAAATAAATTAGCTGATTTACTTTTTTGCAACGATCCGGAATCCCTGACAAACCTTCTTATATATAAACTATCAGAATCGATTAAACAAAATACTGCCCTTGTAAAAATCCCAAGTAGTAAGCGCATTATCAAGCCATGGATTACCCCAGGCATTTTAAGATGTATCAGGAACCGCAACAAATTGCAAAAAGATAGTAAAAAAGAACCATACAATGAAATATTAAAAATAACATTTGTAAGATATAGGAACTACTGCAATAACTTAATTAAAAAAGTAAAAAGAAAGTATGAAAGAGAACTAATAACTAAATCAACTACTAATAATAAATTACTTTGGAAGAATATAAAAACTATTACCTACTCTAATAAATGTAAAAGTGACAACTCAGAATTATTAAATATTAAATCATCTCCAGTAGAATCGGTTAACTATATAAATAATTATTTTGCCAACATTGGTAAAAACCTTGCATTAAAAATCCAGCCACGGATAAGACGTAATCAACGGGACCGACATCTCTCTCCAACGGGTCAACCTAACTCATTTGTACTGCTGGACACGGATATAAGTGAAGTTAACTTTATCCTCATGAGTCTTAAGACCGGAAGTGCACCTGGATGGGACAACGTTTCAACTAGTTTTTTGAAGTACATACGCAAGGATGTTGTTCCCATTATTACTCATCTCGCCAACCTTTGTTTTAGTCAAGGAATCTTTCCAGCTGCATTAAAGCAGGCTATCATTACGCCAGTATATAAGTCTGGAGACAGAGACGATGTCGGCAACTATAGGCCTATATCTGTCCTACCTGCTATTTCTAAAATAATCGAAAAACTTATTAACATAAGGTTGCTTAAATATCTAAAAGATTTTGATATCTTATCGGACTCTCAATTTGGCTTCCGGCAGGGTATGTCTACCGAGAATGCAGTTGCGGCGTTTAGTGCGCTAATTACCGAACAACTTGATAGCGGCAAGAAATGTGTAACTGTATTCCTAGATTTAAAAAAGGCCTTCGACACCGTCTCTGTCCCACTCTTAGCAAATAAGCTAGAAGCTATTGGAGTTCGTGGGCTGCCGTTAAATCTTCTCAAAGATTATCTCAGCAATCGAAAGCAAAGGGTTACAGTGGGTCAGTATATTAGTGGGGAAACGGCAGTGTCTTACGGAGTCCCCCAAGGGAGCGTATTGGGGCCCACTTTGTTCCTTATTTATGTAAACGAACTCTGTAATATGCGTATTGCAAGCGCAAGATTTTTTTCGTACGCTGACGACACTGCAGTAGTGTTCACGGGTAACTCTTGGCGAGACGTTCAGCTTAGCGCAGAATTGGGATTATCTGAGATTGCTGGATGGCTGGGACAAAATTTGCTCACACTGAACATATCAAAAACTAACTACATATGTTTCAGTGTGTCCAATTGTACACAACCCAGTACTGACTTTAATCTTAAAGTTCACCTATGTGATGCTGGAAGTTACTCACAATGCAGCTGCTCAACTATAAACAGAGTACCTCACATCAAATATTTGGGTATTATTGTCGACCAGAGATTATCTTGGCATCCCCACATTGATCAAGTTGCTACCAGAATCAGAAAACTAAGCTGGATTTTCAGGACACTTAGACATATAATACCTATAAATATATGTACTCCTCCAGGCAGGAATAAAAACTTCCTAAATATGATATATCTAGCGCTTGTACAATCAGTTTTGCTTTACTGCATCCCTATTTGGGGGGGAGCTTCTAAAACAAAATTTTTAGAATTAGAGCGAGCACAACGGGCTCTCATCAAGTGCATGTATTTTAAAAAACGCAGATATTGTACTGAAAAACTTTATCAAATCTGTAACCTTTTAACGGTCCGGAAGCTTTATATTATTCAAGTTATTATTACAAAACATAAAGCACTAACCTATGATCCCAGAATATTGGCTAGAAGAAGAAAAGACATTATATTAAAAATACCACAAACAAGAACATTATTTGCAAGTATTCAACTTTTTAAACGATCTGCTCAACTTTATAATGCTATTAATAAACACATTTACATCTACCCTAAGAATTGTTATGAATGCAAAAAAATACTAACGGAATGGATAAGAAAGCTAACCTACAGTGAGACTGAATCACTTCTACAACAGACACACTAACACTATACTAACACAATTCTCTACACAAACATACACACCCTCACACACACACACACACACACACACACACACACACACACACACACACACACACACACACACCCTCTTGTACTCGTATTGTATAGTTTACACTTCTTGTTTTTGAAAGAGCGGAGTCTTCTAATACAGGCATCTTTTGCTTAAAAGGAGGCTCCAATCTCAAATTTGTTGTACGTTTAAAGTTATCAAATAAACTATTTTTATTTTTATTTTTTTATTTTTACGTATATATTTTATTTGATTGGTAGGATTGGGTAAGCCAAAATGGCAAAATATCTTTACTTTACAAGTAATTCTAAAAACTTTGACGATCATCGACCGGCACCTTATTGCGTATCACATTTTCAATCACAATCTGAGAGTTTTGAAGGATATTGCTAATCAATTGCTTCATAGGTTTGAAATATTTTTTGTCTGCTCAACGTAAATAACTCAATGAACGTGGGTGAACTGTCAAAATGAAACCCATTGTGATCACAGTCAGTAGTTGTCAGTTTTTAGGAAATCGATTAAAAATGTACCTTATTTTGCTTAAAACATGAATATTTCATCAAAATATTAACATTAACAATACTAATTATTCATTTAAAAAACTCAATTTAATTTTCATAGTCAAAACGGAGCACACAGTAATGGCGGCTCGAGTGATGTCATCATCTTTATAGGCCTGTATTTACCAACTTTCAAACCGCGGCCGCGCCGGTTAGGTATTTAAAAAGTTGGTTTGTTTCAAATTTCCTAAGAAAAGAACTGATTACATAAACAGCCGTTTTAAAAGTCGATGAACTCCACCATTAGTCGTCAAATCTGTGACATCTTTGACAGATTGTCTGCTATCAAACAATTAAAAACAAAAAATCTATATGTTTCCATCCTCTGAATTTGGATTTCCCTTATGATGTTCGATATCAATTCAAATAATCGATTATTTATTTATAAGGGTTTTTACTAATTAATGAATCAAATCGATTAATTGCGATTTCAAAATAAAAAACGCGCTTGAAGCCGCGAGCTGTATGATATAATTGTAATAGTTTAACTTTTAAAACCCAGCTCGGATATGCCGCATCCATCTGGAACCCATACTATTACAAATACATTGACATGATATAAAACGTCCAACGTTTCTTTTTCTTTTTTTCTTCTTTTTCCAAGATTTCTTCGTGCGATGCACTACAGGTGTCACCAAACTTATCTAAAGTATAACCTGTTGCTCAGTAAATATATTACAAGCTTTTGACGCTCAGCTCTAGACGTAAACAATTAGAAGCAATGACATTGTATAATATTGTTAATGGCAATTTGACTGTATAAATTTAAATAATTTATTGTGCTATGCTCCGAGAACTGTCAC
The DNA here is from genome assembly GCA_948252095.1 of Dicycla oo. Classification (NCBI taxonomy): domain Eukaryota; kingdom Metazoa; phylum Arthropoda; class Insecta; order Lepidoptera; family Noctuidae; genus Dicycla; species Dicycla oo. The sequence goes on from OX411713.1 coordinate 3,496,500, forward strand.
TAAGCAGCAGGGGCGAGCAGGCAAACTCTTTGCAGTAGGCACCTGCCGATCTAACACTGGTCTACGATCACCAGTTCGGCGAATGGCAGCAACCTACAATGAAGCATACGAACATATAGTCATATTTACATGCTCTTTGAAAAGGTTTCGTAGCCTTTTGTATGAGACACTTGAACTCTTAGGCTCTCTCGGTTTCTTTCAAACGTCTGAAGATGACGATGATGTTTCAAATTCGTTTAGCGTTAAACGTGTTTAGTAATGTGCAGTAAAAATAAAATAAAATGAGCCTTAGAGTAATTGTTTGTTGTTGTTACTAAAATACTATATTTTTTAATGTTTATTATATTAGTGTAACTGTCATGCATGAAACAGTTCACCTACTAGTGACTTTAAGGATTTATTTATTAATCTGTGTGCTACATTATTACTTAAGTGATAAATTTTGACAGCCCAGCTGGCGTGGTAGGTTAAGATACGACCTATCATGCTGCAGGTCGTGGGTTCGATTCCCATCCAGGACAAACATTTGTGTGCTTGAACTTGTCTGTTTGTCCTGAGTCTGGGTGTAATTATCTATATAAGTATGTATTTACAAAAAAAAGTAGTGTATGCATGCATGTAGTATATCAGTAATCTGGTTTCCATAGTACAAGCTCTGCTTAGTTTGGGATCAGATGACCGTCTGTGAAAAATGTCCCAGGATATTATTATTATTTATATTTTTCTGTTTGTAACGTTGCATAGTATAGCTGTTTGTTGTTCCTTATTTAATAAAATAAAATAAAACTTCGTGTTGTCAGTTAGGTTCCCTGTTTATTACTATACTACCCACACCTAACAGGGTTCATATTGAAACACTTTATGTAGGTATGAACCTACTAAATCAACTAACTAATAGAGCTGCTATCATTAATAATCACTCTGTTATGATAATTACAGTTAACATTAACTCGTGTGTGAAATTAATTACAATGATTGATAATCCTTCGGTTAGGGTTGTCTCGCGTCCTTCATTGGGCGAAAAATGACACAATTTTTTTTTTTTGGAATAAAATACCGCGCATTACCGAAATATGAGTTCATTTGCCGCTAACATGATTGCAAAGCATGTGGTTGAAGGATTCTCGTGTTGGGAAAAGCGCCGCTTTTAAGGTCAAAGAAAAATACTGCGCAGGGGAGAATCAGTTCCCTCGTTACGCATTATATAGTAGTCTATTACAATTTTCTGTGACCATAATTCTAAGGTCGACTAATTTCTGTGAGAGAGAATACGGTTAGATAATAACTAGGATTTTCAAATCTGGCCATTTTAAAAAATTAATCATTACGATTGCAGCAAGAAAACAATGAAATATACTACAAGTAAGTAAATATACGACAGTACTGTTTCAGAGAGATACTTGTCCAACGCAAAAACCAGCGGGGCTGAAGTCCGCTCCTTGAGAGAGGCCATGGTAGAGCCGACAGATATGATCTAAAGCCTTGTCTCCCAATGGGGTGATGACAATCTGGTCTCTTTTAACGCCACCAAAACGCAAGCGTGTCTCTTTATCGCTAAACAGAGTTGTTTCTTCCTAACTCCTACTTTTCGGGGTGCATCCTGTAACTGATCGACTCGAGCGCCTAGACATGGAGTTGACATCTGGTCTCAACGGCGCCACCATCGAGTACAAAGCCCAAACTGCGGCTAAGAAACTGGACGCCTTTTAACCCCTTTTACAAAGTGCAAGTCCAATCCTGCATGGAATATTGCTGCCATCTTTGGGATGACTCAGCTAAATACCAACTTGCCGGGCTTCACTCGGTGGAACGCAGAGCTAAGAGGCTCATTGGTGACGTAAAACTGGTGGATGCCAAGCTTCACAGCTTGGCTCATCGCCGCAAGGTTGCCTACTTGTCGGTCTTCTACAGATTTTACTTTGGTGAGTGTGCCCAAGAACTCCACGACCTCATTCCACCGGCCCACTTCTACCATCGGACATCTAGACGCACTGCAAGTTACCATCCCTACCTCATTGCTATTCCACCAATTCGCACTAAGCGTTTACATATGTCATTTATAATGCGCACAGCAAAAGAGTCGAACTCTCTACCTGCGTCTGTGTTTCCAAAAGCATACAACCCTAATCTCTTCAAAGTGAGAGTGAACAGGCTTCTTCTGGGTAAGCTCACTCCATCGTCGACTTTGTCTCTGTCGCCTCCGACCTAGACAAGAGTCAAGAGCAAACCCATCTCAAATAAAAAAAGACCAGTTATTTTTATCTTTTTCAAAATAATAATACTTACTATCGTTTTCTTCGGTGTGGCAGCCCTATATCACAGTATTGTTAAAGCTAGATTGATACATAGTATTAAAGTCACGCTTAACCACAACTAGTTAGGACTGGGAGATTGATTAATTTATGTTGCCAGACGATCCTAAATTATTTCGTTATTATTATTTTTGATGACTTGGCTTACCAGAATGTAATTAAGAAAATATTGTTACTACGAAAGTAATTTTTTGTGGCGATTAAATACAGCGTGGCAAATCTAATCTCTTCAAAGTGAAAGTGAACAGGCTTCTTCTGGGTAAGCTCACTCCATCGTCGCTTCTACAGATCGAGGATCAAAAAGCATCGACGCGCAAACTGTAACCGTGAATTCAGCACATAATTCTAAACCCCCTATATAGCTTAGAAATTTTCAGTCGGTTTATCAAAAAAAAAAAGCTGTTTCACAAATTGCAATAAGGTCAATATGGGTAAGTGTGACATACTTTTCACAAAGTTTACTTTGAACATAAAAATCAAAACGTTTAAGGATAAAATTTCAAATATCTCTTAAAGCAAAATGTAATAAGGTCCATAAAGGCCAGAAAACAATGTGTTTTGTACAATTTTAATCATTATTTATTGGTTTTTAGGGTCCAAAATAAAAGTACTACGTTAGACACACTTCCCCAGCAAAACGAGGCAAGTGTGACTACATAATAAACCCGCGATAGACAGCTGTTTTTTAAATAAAATCTGCAAATTCCTTGATACTTAAGCATGTCAACCTTCATATTTTACTTATACTACTTACAGCGCTTGTTATGATAATTTAAAATAAAAAAAGTTACGGGGTAAGTGTGTCATATCAGGGGTTTAAAACATTTTTTTTTATAAAGGTTGAATTGAAAGAAAAACACATATTGGTGCTTGATACAAAATATATTCATTAAAACAATGCCAATCAAAATAACAATGTCTGAAAATTAAAATTTGCGAAGGAGTTTCTAAAAATTATAAAATTAAACAAAAAATCAACATCTTAAACGTAAGCTGTGAAGTAAGTACTTACCCACTTACAGCAAATTTTCATAATTAAGTTAGTATCTGTCGAGAATTGAGCTTACGATCTACGACAGGAGGATTACTTTGGGATCCTACATAAGTCTTTAGAATATTCATTAAAAAAATAAAATAAACATAAAAAACAACATTTTCTAAATTGTATAATTGCACATTTGTGTGTAAATTTCTAAGTAGGCTACGAGTATCTGTCTAAAAATGCACTTAGGACCTAGGAACTAGAGCGTAATACTGTTTCGTTTTGGAATATTATCACATTAAAAATTATATAAAACAATTCAACATTTTCTAAAATATAGCACATTTTTATAACTAAATAAATAATAAAAACAAAAATAATAAATACCTACCTACAATAAACACAATTTAACATAGACGCTCTTCCGCAATTCAATTCAGTACCTTCAATGCTTATCCCAAGTAAAAAAAACTTCAGGTAGGTAGGCACTTACCTCTAAGTAGGTAATAATAATTAGTCATACATAAATGTTTGAGACTCCTGACTTGAGGCAAGTGTGACATAAAGACACACTTGCCCCAAGTCAGTTTTCGTAATATAAGGGGCAGTTACACTTACCCTGTAGCTACACTTACCCATATTGACTTACCTAAGAATTTATTTATATAATAGTTATTTTATGCACACAAATATACAGATACGGACTTAACCCGGCAAGCGTCTGAAATAACCATACATTATGTCAAGGTCATGTCGAATGTCAGCCGAACCCCATAGGTTCACAACTGCTGTAAGCCCGCGATCGCCATAGGATGTTTTTTTTTATATATACCTATTATGTACAGATTACAATAAAATTTACTGGAACTATCATAGAGATAGTTGACAATTATACTATGTCTTAAATCACACTAATATTATAAAGACAAAAGTTTATGAGTGTGTTTGTAGGTTTGTTACTCTTCACGCAAAAACTACTGAACGGATTTTGATGAAATTTGGCAACCTGGATTAACACATAAGATACATTTTGTTCATATATTCCTACGGGTTCGAGACTTACGCGAGTGCAACCCCGGGGAGCTGCTAGTTGTATTTTTATTGCAACTATCTACTATTATAGTATTAACACATAGGATACATTTTGTTCATATATTCCTACGGGTTCGAGACTTACGCGAGTGCAACCCCGGGGAGCTGCTAGTTGTATTTTTATTGCAACTATTTACTATGATAGTATTAACACATAGGATACATTTTGTTCATATATTCCTATGGGTTCAAGACTTACGCGAGTGCAACCCCGGGGAGCTGCTAGTTGTATTTTTATTGCAACTATCTACTATAATAATAATAATATCCTGGGACATTTTATACACGGTCATCTGATCCCAAACTAAGCAGAGCTTGTACTATGGAAACCAGATAACTGATATACTACATGCATATTTTAACTTACTTATTTAAATTATCTATAGCTAAAATATCTATTTAAGGCGCTAACCCGACCAAAACCTTGCGATAGTGCGTTATTCAGAGGCTATCAAATCATTAATTAAGAGTAATGAACTACATCTAAAAGCACATTATTAATATTTGATATCTTAACATCACATTGCACGTTTTTAGGGTTCCGTACCTCATAAGGAAAAAACGGAACCCTTATACTACCACTCGTGTGTCTGTCTGTCTGTCCGTCTGTCACAGCCAATTTTCTCCGAATCTAATGGACTGATTAAGTTAAAATTTGGTGTATTTATGAATGTCTGTGACCCAAACACGGACATGTAACGTAAATAAATAAATGTTGAAAATGGGGGTCAAATTTGGGGGCAAATAACAAAATTAAAAAAAAAGTTTTGCAAACTGTACCGTGTGACATATCAAATGAAAGGGCTTACTGTGAGGGTCAAATGTTTTTTAATAATTTTAAAATAAACTGATTTAAAGTTATTTAAGAAAATAGACGAAAATTGAACATTCCCCCTTATCTCCGAAACTACTGTACGTAAAATTTAACCGACAAAAAATGTAAAACCAATGCAAAAATATATCAATGTAAATTTTTAATATTAATACTAGGTAGTAACTCCTCTTTGAATGAGGAGCTCGTGGCTAAGTAATAACAACCGCACGGGTCGATCCATCAGGTTAAGCTACGCTTGCCGGGGTTGGTCCGTGGATGGATGACCATCTTTTCATACCGAAATTCCTCCGTGCCTCGGATAGCACGTTAAGCCGTTGGTCCCGGCTGTCATTCGTGGATCTTTGACAGTCGTTACGGGTCGCCAGAAGCCCGAAAAAAGTCTGACAACCAGTCTTACCAAGGGGTATCGTATTACCCAGTAACTGGGTTCTGGAGATCAGATAGGCAGTCGCTCCATGTGAAATACTGGTATTCAGCTGCATCCGGTTAGACTGGAAGCCGACCCCAACATAGTTGGGAAAAGGCTAGGCAGATTGAGTAACTCCTTTTGAATGAGGTTGTATTGAGAAGTTCTTCCGCAGGTTCTATCTCACAAGTATATTTCTATCGTCAATCAGCTTATTTGTGTCTCACTTTGTAGACTTAAAATTCCTACATACTATACTTTAGTTAGAGTAAGATTCTGTTAAAATGGTAAGTCAAAAAGTTTTTGAAATTACCAACTTCATTTGGATTTTAAATTAGATCGAGAATTTACTCTTACAAAGGCTTATAATTAATATTAATATAAACGGGTATGAAGCTTAACCGACGACGTTGTACAAATTACAATCCATCAATTCGGTGCGAATTTCCCATCAATTGTAACGTTTGGCTGAATGGAATCACTTCTTCCCTCTTGGTAATACGATTACTAGCAAAACAAACCTACCCAAAATTCAAATATTGGATTTCATGAACTACACACCAATTCTTCTTCAACCACAGCTGAAAATTAGACTCTATTTTTACAGCTCTTAAGTTGAAAATTGGTTGTAGCAAGTACCTCAGATGTTCCCTATAGACGGAAAATCGAGTTGTCTATCTAGGCAGGCTCGTTTGTTAGAGTTGACGTCGACGCCGGTAGCAGGCAAGTACCGGATTGAAGCGGATAGAACTGGTTCAAAGAGGCTGCAGTGAGTTCGTGACTAATTTGAGGGTAGTTGATTGTGATGACTGGATTTGACTGGTAATTGATGTGGGAATTTTCTTGTATTATATGTAAAGCTATCATACTGGATAAATCTCTGATGTTAGCGAAAATGCGTTAACACATTATCTGCTTAATTCTTTATGCAAACGCTTCTTTATGCTACACCCTTACCGACCCTTATTTTACGATGTTTTCGAAACAATAGAGATGCACAACGAACGCGCTGGTGCGGCGCGCCGCACTCGAAGAAAGTTATGTAAATTGTATGGACGCGCATACGCGCCGTCTAGCACCTGATGAACGTCCGAAAACGCGCATGTGCGTCTGCCGCGCCTAATGTATTAATTTACATACAGACACATACATAAACTCACGGCTTCATCCCATGGGGGTAAACAGAAACTACAGAACGCCACCTGCTATATATATGTATATATATATATCCTTACAACCTCCTTTTGCTTCGAACTTTTAGAACCAAATATATAGTATTTGGAAGCTGGGTGCACAGAATGAAGGGGGTTATAGTTGACACTATTTAGAGCATTTTGAGCCATACATGTCATAGACAAAATTAGTTTATTTTTTGTTTTTGCTCAAGTATTGTTATTATTTAATGAAAGTTTGCAGTTAAAAAAAAAAAAACATATAAGGCTAAAAATGCTCTAAATAGCGTCAACTATCACCCCTTAAAGCTTTGCACCCAGCTTCCAAACTGCCTATATAATAGTAGTCTTATTCCTATTTTCGACTATGAAGATATCGGATACACAATTCACAATTCGATTTAACAGCGCCAGATTATTTTCTCTGGGGTTATTTAAAAGACAAGGTGTACATTAATAAACGCAGGATAACCGAGCAGCTGAAAGCAAACATCCGAACTGAAATACGGTTGTTAACTCCTCATGTTCTGAGGAAAGTAATGAGAAGCGCTCTCGAAAGAGCGAAGCTAAGCTTTATGAAGCTGTAAATGGTGGTAATTTACGCGACTTAATATTTAAGACCTAACTCGAAAATATCTCCATGAGTTTTATTTTATTGTCTGATAACAATTAACATTAGCAAACAAAAACAAACAAAGTTATAAGTAGTTGCGAGCCCTTCCGGACGTATGCGCCATCCTGTACAGACGCGATGAAAAGTAACCTAGAGAGCTCCAAGGATTTTTTGGCACTTGAATGAAATTGACAGGCGGGCGTTGTTAGAACATTTATGAAATGGTATTGACAAAACAAGATGGCGGCATTAGATTCGGTCTTGGCCACGCGCCAAAACAACCTTGTAGTGGGTATATTCTAGTAATCACGAGAGGCCTTCTTTGTTGTTTTTAGGATTCCATAACGTTCAAAAAAAAAAAAAACGGAACTTTTATGGGATCACTCGTGTCTCTGTCTGTCCGTCTGTCACAGTGAATTTGCTCCGAGTCTAATGTACCGATTAAATTGTTTGGTACACATATGAATAACTGTGACCCAATCACGGACGTGTAACGAAAATAAATTAATTTTTAACATGGGAGCCACTTTTGGGCGGCAAATAAGAAAATTGAAAAAAAAAGAACTGTAGCATGTGACATATCAAATGTAAGGGCTTACTACGAAGGTCTAAAATATATTTTCAAATTAATTTAAAATAAATAGCTTTAAAGTTATTTAAGAAAAGAGATAACTGACCATTCACCCCTTGTCTCCGAAAACACTGAACCAAATATGTATTTTGAAAAAAAAAAAATCTCAAAATAATTCTATACTTATAGATTACAGGCAAACCTATAAGAAGTTTGCAGTTGGATTGCATGGGAGAATATGCTTTTCAATAAATTCTTCCCAACTACGGAACCCTTCATTGTGCGTGGTCCGACATGCAGTTAACCGGTTTATTTCCTTACAAACTAATTTAATAGATCCCCAACCCTTTACATAAACTATTTTGAGAAAGTCTTTCCAAAGAGCAAACGTTTCGGGATTTGCCAAATTAAACTTCGAATATTGCCGCCCCGAATGAAGACGCTATACGTTGGCACAGGAGCTAATATTGGCTATTTGACGCAACATAAACTGACCACAACAAGAAAATACAAGAAGGATATCCCTTTTTTAGGATATACTTTATAAGGGCGTCCGAGGATATCTCAAGGATTAGTTGAACGAGTCTGAGGGTTTCATTTCTCCGTAGGATGGGCAATCTAGTAAGAATAACTTCTAAAAAAGTAATAAGGTTTTTGTAACCTAAAAATACAGTTGTATTTTGCTTGATAATTTACTAAACTATGGGTATTGTGGCTGAGAGACTCAGACCAAATAAAAACCAAGACATAGTACTGCTAACATAATAGTGAAGCATGCGCAAAACCACACTTTGCTTTTTTTATGACCCCCTTTCAGACCCTGTTGCAAAAAAAAAAAAATAGTTCTTTCTTATTTGCAAAATAGTTACGCAAACGTCATCTAAAACTATTCCAAAATTCAAGTTGATAGCATTAGTAGTTCTTGATATATCCAGCTGTGACAGACAGACAGACTGAGTCGCACCATAAGGGTTTCTTTTTTACCATTTTAGAACGGAACCCTAAAAACCAAGACATAGCGCTGTCAACAGTGACATGAGGCCGGTTTCGTAGACATTGCGCGCTTAGTGAGGTGTAGTTTAGTTGTAGTATGGTGAAAATGTGCATGTGCGTGTGAGCGTGTACGCATAGAGCGAAGTGTAGGTTTGCGCATGCTTCACTGTATTGTACACCGTAGAGGCAATAATAAGTAAATAAGTAAAAAATATTCTAACATGCATATAGAAAACTAAACTTTTGCGCTAAAGCTAGGATATATAGAAAACTAAACTTTTGCGCTAAAGCTAGGTTTCAAACTGCGGGGGCCGCCACACAGCGCCCATAATTTACCGGTGAATAGCGTCACTGAAACGTTATTTATAAAAGTACGTGTGTGACGGCCGCCGCTACAGTTTAAAGCTACGGTCACAGATTAATACAGATGGGACTCTTCGCAAAATCATTTAAATTAAAAGCAACTCTTACTACGACACAATAAAGTGCAATTCAGGTCGCACAACACTAATTACCTACAAGTTGCCTCTCTTTCTAACGCGTAACTCTTATACCTTCTGACCGCGGCAGTCCTACTGAATTGGCCCAGTGAGATAGGCCCGCGGCGTACTTGTAGCTTCATACCTAAACTGCGGAGTGTCCCATCTGTATTAATCTGTGTTACGGATTAGATTCTAGGACTGTTTGGCCAGATGGTAATTTGAGTCTAAGTGGTTAATAATACGTGAGATTTGGTACTGTAGATGCAGCTACAATGCAGGAGATATATTATTATCAGTCGGTAAATCAAAGTTACAATGAGGAAAATTGTAAACAATGAAATAAAATTAAAAAAATAGATGCCTCGTTTGAAGAATCCTCTATTCACGTTTGAAAACTTCAATGAAAAAACTAACCTAATGTTGGTCAAAGACAAGTAAAAAAAATCCTAGTCCCAAAATTCAGCCAGTAGGTACCTATCAGTAACTAGGAACGCAATCTGTGCCTCTCAAAAAAGCGGGAACTGCAAAACGGCATGTTTTGACTTTGACGGCGCGTGTATGAGAAGTGAAAATTGGTGTGTCCGCTCCACGCTTTGAAAGGAAACTGATTTTATCCACATCCAGAGAGAAATTGGAAATTATCGGACACATGCGGCTGTCGATAGACTGCGTTGAGTCTGTACTTAGGTATTCTTTGAACAGATGTTTTAGAAGTTATGTAATCTAATTCACTATAACTTTACTGGACGTTAGTATGACGTATTCAGTTTGTAATAGAATTGTTTGTTATACATATATATAAAGCCATTTTCTCAAAGGCCAGACCACGCCAGGCCAGGCCAACAGGGCGTGGGAACAGTCGGCCTGTGGTGGCCTGTCGTCGCCCGTCCGATCGAATGTACGGAATGATCCATGAAATGCTCGGCACGGGCCGTGACAGGCCTCGACGGCCGTGAGAACGCGGCATTAGATGTCTATTTGTTTGCATCTTTCCCATAATTATACTTAATAAGGGCACCGTGAGTAGGTAGGTACAGACGCCAGCACATTTGATTGGGAAAATTTGACAGTTTCGGGTAGCTTGACTTGCTGGCGTCTGTACATACTAGAATTGTTCGTAGGTAGGTACGTATTCTCTTCACGACGCCGCTGCCATATTTATTATCAACTGCTCGTCGACGTAGGGCGACATGGCTTCTAATTTTGGCAGAAGTCAACCAAATGATGATCATAACACAGACACAGAGAAGCTTCTAGAATTACTTCAATAATTATGTATACATTACCTGAATCTACCGGCCCCCTTCTACCATCGTACTGCTAGTTACCATTCCTTCATTGTTGCTATTCTATCAATTCGCACTAACAATAAGTGTTTCCAAATGCGCACATATAATGCGCACAGCAAAAGAGTGGAACTCTTTACCTGCGTCAGTGTTCTGAACGCATACAACCCTAATCTCTTCAAAGTGAGAGTGAACAGGTGTCTTCTGGGTAAACTCACTCCATCGTCGACTTTGTCTCTGTCACGTCCGACCTAGACTAGAGTCAAGAGTCATCTCAAATGAATAAATAAAATAAATAGTAGGATAGTATTATTTCATTAATTAACTAGGATCAAATAATATAATCAGTCGATCGCTTAGTCTGGGGATGGCCTGAAACACAGGTTTTTATTAACCTAGCTCAGGCAGGTCGCCACAAGTTAATTGTCAGTACCACGGATATAGAGTACCAACGCACCTTTCATAGGTATTTAAAATCATGTGTAAATTAAACTAGTTTTTGTATAAGTAATTAAGCCAATCTGTTAAGAACTTGGTGAGGAGCTCGTGCCTAAGTAATAACACATAACATAAGGTTCAGCTATGCTTGCCGGGGTTGGTCTGTGGATGGATGACCATCCTTCATACCGAGACTCCTCCGTGCCTTGGAAAGTACGTTAAGCCGTTGGTCCCGGCTGCCATTCGTGGATCTTTGACAGTCGTTACGGGTCGTCAGAAGCCCGAAAGTCTGACAACCAGTCTTACCAAGGGGTATCGTATTACCCAGTAACTGGGTTGTGGAGGTCAGATAGGCAGTCGCTCCATGTAAAATACTGGTATTCAGCTGCATCCGGTTAGACTGGAAGCCGACCCCAACGTAGTTGGGAAAAGGCTAGGTAGATTAATTTATTGTTAAGACCTTGGTACTACTAAGGGCGAATTTTACCGTTCGTAGTACAAAACGCGTTTAAGACAACTAAGTTCTGCGTAAACGAGTTCAAATATCGATATTGATCTCGCTTACGTCCAACCGATCTCACCAGCTACATTTTGATCGCGTTCACGGAAACCAAATTACCATGGCATAGAATGTAAATGTTATCACATGGACGTAATCAAGCTGGAAAGGTGTGGAATAAAGGGAACGGTACTTAAAATCTACAAAGATTTTCTTACTGGCCGTCTGCAGAGGTTTAAAGTGGGTAGTGCCATTAGTTCAGATGTCGCAGTCACCTATGGAGTCCCACAGGGTAGCATTCTCGGTCCCAGTCTCTTCCTGCTTTATATAAACGACTTATGTCAGATGATTCTGAAATAGTGGCAAAATATTTACCTATGCCGATGACACAGCCTTGGTATTTCAGGGAGAGACTTGGGATGAAGTCCAACAAATTGCGGGACCGAACCTTCGATTTCCCCAAAGAGGTTACCGAAGCGTAGCCAGGCCACGGACGCTAAGAAATCTACGTCGCGCCCATGAAGGGCCCGAAAAAAGCGTCCGTGAAGCTCCTTGCTTTGCCTTATTATTATTAGTAATGCGTTTAACATTTCCAATATGCGACAGCGATCTACTGCGGTTTTAACAACAAAAGAAAATTTCTTATCAATTATTACTGCAAAATATGACCTTATTACTCTAAAATCCAGACTTGAGATGATGACTATTTAGTATATGTCGTAATAAAGTCGACTGTATTGATCTAGTGAACAGTTTGTGCTACCTGATCCCTCGTACCGTACATGGTCGAGAAGTTCGCTCGAGACACTTGTTTGCAACTACTTTTTGTAGAACCAACTCAGGCGTACGCTCACCGCTGCGTCGATTGGTTGACACCTATAATAGGCAGTTTGGCTCATCTGATATTATGTTTCTCAGCAAGGCTATATTTAGAAAAGAAATTGTTACTATATTAAGTGATCAGAACCCTACTAATTAAGTAATGTTTACTTTTATTCTGTTTATTTTGATATCGTTCATTCTAACAACTAGTACCTAGATCTGTTTAGTAATATGTGGATAACGTTGTGAGTAGTGTATTTGTTACCTCTATTATTAAGCTCTAACCTATGTTTACTTAGTATTACACTGCTGTTTGTTGTCCCTAAATAAATAATTAAATAAAATATATCAGTAAACTACTAAACGCAAAGTCAAAACCAAACAGTGTTTAGTTTAATTTAAAACTGCATGCCCCTTCAATAAATTATGTGTAAGTAGGTACTTGATACTTGGATTATGTAGGTACGTAAGAAGCTGTGGAGGGTCGCGAAATTTTAAATGAAACGATCCAATCTGTTAGGTATAATACAATCCATATAAGAACAATGCTTTGCCTGGTGATTTGGTGTACTTCACATGAGTGCGTGTGTGGGTTTCCTTGAAGAACGGTGGCCGCCACATAGCGTCTACAATTTACCAGTGAATGAGACGTGAGTTGCGTATTTGGAGTACCACAATTTACGTTCAACTGAATTCCGGTTAGGCTGCCAGACGGACGGACGTAACTTCAGTTGCTATCCAACGATTGTACGGGGTGCTTGTGTCGCCTCTCGCGCATTCTGTAACTGACACTTGCCTCGCTCCCCTCCCTCACCCCGAGTGCGATTTGGTTGAAGTAATGCGCGTGAGTCAGCAGGCAACTCATTTTGCGTCGTCGTGTGGTCAAACAGGACATTAGTATGAAACCGAATGCAGCGTAAATTCCGCGACTCATTTTACGCGACTCACAGCTCAAAAATTACGCTCGTTTCACCTCACCCTAAGGCGCAACGCTCACTGGTAAGTCGAGGCGAGGTCGCGGCGAAAGTTTTGCCTGCTTATGAAATTCAATTTGTGTTTGGAGGATATAGTGTGTTTATATAATTAGCCAAATACCAACAAAATTAGTATTTACACAATATTTTCTCAACAACACGACACCGACAGTGTGTTGACAGCTCTTGAACTCGTTTAGAGACTTAATTGAACGCCGAAAATCGAGCGTTCAGATTTAAAACTGGTTTAAGCTTTAACTGCGTTCACTTTATGTTGATGGAATCTAAAGTGGAGTTCTGAACTCAGTTGAACGCTTGAACCAAGTTCAGCGTGAATTGATCACGTTCAATTTCGTTGGAGAAATCCGTCCTAACTATTTATAAGTTTGTAAATGTATTACTTTGTAAAAGGACCTACATAAATTATTATATTATATAACTAGTTCTGTAGACACGCGCCATGAGTAAATGAACACAAAACATTTCAAGGATATTCTCTCCTCCTCACTACTTTCTTTAAAATGTTCGTTACCTGCACAATATTCCAGTACGGCACAATCTTGGCGATGCTCTCAGTGACCTCGGAGCAGGCTGTGCCGAGTAACATCAGCATGCGCGAGTCTCGCTCTGTGTAAAGCGCATGGAAGAAACGGTCCACGCCGACACCTGGGTCACACTGGAAGAAAAATAAAAGGGGAAATCAATTATCTCTGTAATCTGTGTTTTATTAACAAGTAGAAGAAAAGGAACAACATAATTTGTTTAATTCGAACAATTATTGCAATAAGGGTCTAGTGTATAATAATTCTTCGTAATATAATACGAATATCAATAATCAACAAAAAAATAACAATAATAACAGCCGCACGGTTCGATTGATCAGGTTAAGCTACGCTTGCCGCGGTTGGTCCGTGGATGGGTGATCATCTTTACATACCAAGACCTCTCGGTGCCTCGGAAAGTACGTTAAGCCGTTGGTCCCGGCTGTCATTCGTGGATCTTTGACAGTCTTTACGGGTCGTGAGAAGCCCGAAAGTCTGACAACCAGTCTTACCAAGGGGTATCGTATTGCCCAGTTAGGTTGTGGAGGTCAGATAAGCAGTTGCTCTATGTAATGTAAAATACTGGTATTCAGCTGCATCCGGTTGGACTGGAAGCCAACCCCAACATAGTTGGAAAAAGGCTGGACTGATGATGATGATGATGATGATGATCTACTAACTAAAAATCTTAATTTGGCTCACTGACAGACAACGCATAGCCTAAACCGCTGCCGCTGGGTCTAGAAACATGTTGGAGATGGATAACAGTCCCATACAAGCTTGGCCCAGAAATGAACCTAAATAAAACAAAATGTATTATGAAGCTTTAATTATATTTCATAGACCTGTATATTTTTGTTCCTCGTAAACTTGGTGAAGCGACATTAAGACCCTTCCCAAATCTGATGACTTCAAAAAATAAATTCAAACCTGAAGATCGCGAAATTTCACAAATCTAACGTCTGAATCCCAAATGATTCATTTGCTATGCCTCAGTTTATAGAACAGTGGATCTCCGTTGGAAACCAGGCAAAATTAGAGTGGTCCGAGATATGAGTTATCAACAATACGAAGGTAACCAACAATACGAAGATTCATAGTCCAAGAAAGGCGAAGTCACTCAGAAATGCAAATAAAGATAACCAGAAACACAGGCAATGATATATTTGAACAACTCTCAAGAAATCACAACAAAACATTCATGATTCCGCTTAAGGGTATTAGTGTTCTATGTTCATGATGCTGTCACAAGCAATACCACAGAGTTATAAATGAAAGAGAAATTGTCAAAGACAGTCCCGACTCCCGACTGACGAGAAGGGTTATGTAGGTAATGGGGCTTCGCCGCAAGAGAGCGCCGTGAGTTTGTTACAATGTCAAAAGTCTTTGATAAAAACGTGTGCATTGTGTGGATGATTTTTAAGTATTTGCGTGTTTCTTTTTTTCATCTATTTGTGTTGCTTCACAATGTATTCTACCTGGCGGATCGCCCAGTTGAAGGAGAAGTTGAAAAAATCACTTGAATTGAAGTTTATTCATTACAATGCCTCTTCCCACTTTCTCTTCATGTGAAAAGTACTTCGGAATTTGTCAACGCCTATTTGTTTGCATCCAAAGGCTACACAATGACCCATTATATTGATATAAGACACAAAAAATAAAATATTATTTAATTTCTTTGGAGTTTGAAAATTCGTTTGTAACAAACACGTAGCGCCATCTACGCGGAACTAATTTGACAGTTTTCTTCCCCATTGAGGTTGAACGTAAAATACGGTAGACACCGCGTTTTGTTGTCCCAAACTACAGATTACTAATATGTAGCAAGCTATCTCAAACTACTCATACGTGTACCGCGGATGTCAAATGTGACAACCGCGGTGTACGGGCGTTTGCTGTCTCGGACAAAAGTTTACATTGAACCTCAATGGGTAGGTTGGCACATAGTTGTGACCTACCTATGTATGTTCTAGGAGTCTTTATTCTTTCGTAGCATCCAGCCGTCTGGATGCATTTTAATGATTTACAGGTTTGTGGTGACCGCCCAGCGTAACGCACTTCACTTTTAATGATTTACAGGTTTGTGGTGACCGCCCAGCGTAACGCAATTCACTTCTAATGATTCACAGGTTTGTGGTGTCCTCCCAGCGTAATGCACTTCACTTTTAATGATTTACAGGTTTGTGGTGACCGCCCAGCGTAACGCAATCCACATTTAATGCTTTACAGGTTTGTGGTAACCGCCCAGCGTAACGCACTTCACTTTTAATGATTTACAGGTTTGTAGTGACCGCCCAGCGTAACGCAATTCACTTTTAATCGCAATCCGAAGAACTTTTAAGGAAATTCCAGATCCAATACCTAGATGAAAGGTGACATTTCATAAAAATCAACATGGCGAACTTTAGAACCCAAATATGGCTTATGACCCTGGAGTCACCAGGGTCACCATGTTCTTGTCATACGTGATCCACTTTTTATCACCAGTAATCAGCTTCTTCAAAAATGGTTCGGTTTCATTACGTCGTAATAAAGAATCACAAATGAGTACACGGTTCTTTAGGTTTCTTTCAGTGAGCTCGTGAGGTACCCAAATGTCGAGCTTTTTTGTGTACCCAGTTTTTTCAAATGCGCCAAAACTGTTTTGTGGTTAATTTCCAGTTCTTCAGCTACGTCGTAACTACTGATATGCCGATCTTGCTCCATTTTTTCAAAAATGGCATCCATTTTATCCGTAATAGGGCGACCAGAGCGACGTGCATCTTTGACATCAAAATTTCCGGATTGCAAACGCTTAAACCAAATTTGTGCTACTCTCACAGACACTACACTAGGTCCATAAACATCGCAAATTTTTTTCGCGGCTTGCGTTGCATTTTTACCTTTTTTGTAGTAAAATTTTAAAATGTATCGAATTTCTTCATTAGATTCACTCATCTTGACGGTACGAAAAACAAATGAAAATCACACATTTTCCTACTTTGATTTTGGAATTATGTTCTTTAAAATTTAAACTTTCAATGATACCTAAACCAGCCAGATACAAATAGCCAAAGAGATTTTATTACAAGTTCATACATACTATAATGCGAAAAGACTTTTTCCCCAACCTAATTTAATCCTAACTTCCTTACTAATATTATAAATGCGAGAGTAAGTTTGTTTGTTTGTTTGTTACCTTTTCACGCCTAAACCACTGAAACGGTCATCCTGAAATTTTGCATATATGTTGTCAGGTGTACAGAAACGGACATAGGGCACATTTCATCCCGAAAAAATGTATTGTTCTCGAGGAAAACTACAATAACGTTCTTATGATAATAGATGGCGCCACGTGTCTTTCGAATCATGATTGAATTATATCATTATTGAAACTTTAATAGTGTGTTAAGAGTTTTTTTTTTATTTACCTAATACATTTTGTGAGTCTTAGAGTATCGATAGACCGGTTTTTCATCCTCTAAACTATCCAAACTAATATTATAAATGCGAAAGCGAGTTTGTTTGTTTGTTACGCTTTCACGCTTAAACTGCGGAACGGATTCGGATGAAATTGGCACACGAGTAGGCCATGACCTAGAAAAGGACACAGGCTACTTTTTATCGACATACCACGTGGGCGAAGCCGCGGGCGGAAGCTAGTATTATAGAAATGGTACCGTACAGTTTCCAGTTTATCATTTAATTTATTTTTAGAACCGCTGGTGACTTCACAATAATTATTCCATCAAAAACATTTAATGTCAAGTTGGTTGCCAAGACTTACATAACGCTTTCACTGTTAAAAAGTAATCAGATCTAATGTAGAGCCAATCCCTTAACTCTATAAGGCCTAACTCTACAAACCTTACATCTTGGTCAAAATGTACGGCTTGGCCGTTTCGCGGCCGTCACACAGACATTCCTTTAGGCTTATGGTAAGAAATTGAGTCACTGTCGAGCAATCGTTCTATGGAACGGCCTAGCCTGCATACCTCAGCTTTGTAGTCCTTCGGGAAGTATCTTAGAGGATTTATTTTATATACAGACCTTCACCCCCCATTACGGGGACAGGAAGGTAAAAGTTACTGATTTCTTATTGTTTTTGTTGTTTGTGTGCAAAACCTAGCCTGCATACCTAATTTCAGCTTTCTAGGACTTCGGAAAGTGCCTTAGGTTTTAATGAGCGAGTTAGTTAGTCAATGACGAAATCGATGTATTTTAGGTATTAATAAAATCCAAAGTAAAAAAGCTAGACAAATATGAAACTTCAGTGTATTTTATAAGTATGCTAACTACATATTACTTTGAGAATTTGGGCTCTCTAGCATTATCCAGGCCAAAGCTATGAGGGTTTTAAAATACGACGAAACGGTTTGAGAAAAGGTTGCTTGCTTTTTGTTTTTCGCTCGTCAGATTATTTGATTATTTTAAAAGGTTGTGTGAAGGTTGTATTATTTTCACTTATTATGAGGTTATGCTTCAATTTATATGTACCTTCTGAGTTTATCTTGGACATTACTGACAGCGGTGAAGGAAGACATCGTGAGGCAACCTGGACTTCTTCTTACTATACGTCTGAAATCGCCAACCAGCCTGACCAAGCGTGGTGATCAATGTTCGTGCCTTCTCTGTATGAGAAGAGACAAAGGCCTCTTCTGATACAAAAAAGGACAATCAATCTGCCTAGCCTTTTCCCAACTATGTTGGGGTCAGCTTCCAGTCTAACCGGATGCAGCTGAATACCTGCCTGCCTGACTGCCTATCTGACCTCCACAACCCAGTTACTGGGTAATTCGATACCCTTTGGTAAGACTGGTTGTCAGACATTCAGGCTTCTGACGACCCGTAACTACTGTCAAAGATCCTCGAATGACAGCCGGGACCAACGACTTAACCTGCTTTCCGAGGCACGGAGGAGTCTCGGTATGTAAAGATGGTCACCCATCCACAGACCAACCCCCGGCAAGCGTAGCTTAACCTGATGGAAAAAAGGACAAAGGACAATAATGGGCAGGTAAAGAAGAGGGGTACGCAAAGACGAACCGTACCGCCAATAACTCTATAGGTATATTATTATTATTTTGATTTCATCATCTTGCTTTAATTATTTTGCCTAAGTTAATGTTACTTAAGTATGTAATTGGTAGTTTAATGACTGCCCGCAAATTCGTCTTTACAATTCCGAACTGTAAAGACGAATTTGCGGGCAGTCTGATTTAAACTGTATTTTTTTTGGTCTTTTGATCCAATTCATTAAATCGAAACCAAAGTTCACAGTAAGATGGTTGTATGTAGCCGTGATATAGTTATATCCATAGGGATATAGCTATCTACCATAATATAGGTATATGAAAGTGGTTCGTAGCTATCTTACTAGGATTATTGACCTTGTGAAGGCCGCAGGAATCCGCAAGCCAAATAGGTTAGGTTAGGTTGTGCAATTAAATAAATACCTTTGTATCATTAGTGATCAGATGCAGCTTGTACCCTGGCAGCAGGCCTCGTTTGTTGACATGGTCTACTGCCAACCTTGCAGCAGCCAGTTCCGACACACCATCAGCTCTTGGAGAATCTCCTACTGAGAGTTCGAACAGTCCCAGGATTGACACGATGCGGTTTGACTTTTTCTTCGGAAGATCTGTGAAAAAATAGTGTAATTTAGTACCTTATTGCAAATTGCGTCGCATGGCCTAGTCAGGTATACGAAACTTAGGCCTGAGACGGCGGCGCACCTGTCTCTAGAACATAGGTTCCCTGGAACTTTTTGTGCGGCACGATCACAGAGAGAGACAGAGAATTAATTTTTAATTTGTGATTATTAATAGATAATAGACAGCCATATAAAATTGGTATAATTAACTATTATGTAAAGGGGGCGTTGGTTTTTTTGTTTTTCTTATAAAGGGGGCGGTAGTCCATAAAAGTTTGCGAACCTATGCTCTAGAACATAGGTTAGCTACGGAACAACTTTTACTATGGGACCAAAAAAAATCTGCTGTTCGGTAGATTTATGTTCGCATAATTCGTCAAAATGTACTGAACAGCTGACTTTTTTTCGCGATTTCAGGTTTGGTCCCATAGTAAAAGTTGTTCATAATGATGAGTACAATGACCCCTTAAGAGGTTGTTGGTGTTTTACCAATAACCCTGTATATCACGACATCACCTCATTATCAACAGAGTGATTCCTGAGGAAGGTTAGGTGTATAGTTTGTAAAGGTTTTGAGTAAATTGGTTGAAATATGTAGGTACATATATTATATGAGTTTAAATAAATATCTTAGGAGTTATTGTAAATTAAAAATTACGCGCGAGAAAATAAATTCTAGTGGTCTCGCACCACCGTTTTTACTAAATGTACCAATGGCCGGTTAAACAGTCAAGACTCTCGGAGCCAACTGCAATAGAAAAAAAAAAAAAAAAAACAAGCGAGATCCCCTATGATTAATAATATTCCAAATAGTGTGGTAATATGTTACATTAAAATCTAATTCATACTCGACGCGACAAGCTGATGCCAAAAATGTAGGCATATATGCTTTACTACTCGTGCGAAGCCGGGGCGGGTCCGTGCGCCTGGTAAGTTATAAATTAAAATAGCTTTTTGTGTTCGTCTGTGTGAGCGCGTTGTTCTTCTAACTACACAACGGATTTTGATGCGGTTTTCACCATAATTAACGACTTCAAAAAAGAAGTTATCAATTCGACACGTATGTATGTAATATTATTAGAACTGCAAAGTATTCACATATGATAATCTATTAGGCCTTCCAAACACATATACAAAATTTTATAGATGTTTGTTCGTATGTTTGTATGTATGTATGTTTGTCCACGCATATCTCCGAAACTATTAATCGGATCGTGAACATTCTTTTTTTGGTGGCTTATATTTACTCCAACTTAGGGCACAGTGAAAGTTTCATCAAAATCGGTTTAGTAGTTTTCAAGATAATGGACTAATACGTGTAAGGGTGTGGTGTCAAAGGGAAAACATCTCAAAAACACAAGGTTCTCAGTAACAGAAATAGGATGACCTAGCTGTCAACATCCCAAGACACCGACTTCCGAAATTAAAATTATTTCATAATTTTGAGTTAATTTCTTTTTGAAGTCGATTTAATTTTTAAATTTATTTTTTATTTATAGAATTTATTTCGGAAGGTTTATAATAAATTCATATTAAACTTATATAATACAATAAAGAAATCTCGATGTTTTGTCACGTCGATAAAACAGTACGAAGCTGGGGCGGGGAGCTAGTAGTAAAATAAAATATGATATCCTTTGTGTAAGAAGAAAGAAAAAGAAAGAAAATATGTTTATTTGCGATAAACATGGCGCAAAGAAATATAACAACAAAATAAAATAATAAAAGAACAAGATTGGGGAAAATATGCGTCACATTCACGCAAAACGGCCGTCGCTCAGCATTATAAGTTTGGTATACGAGTATGTTTCTTAAGATGATATGTAAAAGGTGAACTGGGCGGAAATAAGAAAGTGACAGAGTCAATTACATCCACATGCGAATAAAAGAGACTGCAACAATGCGGAACAAAAATAAAAGCGCCAAACCAAATAAAAGTTGTTTAAAAATAAATTAAGCTATGTATCAAAAATTCTTTCAGCCAGAGTTTTCAACTACGTAATACGCACATTTTGAATGCAATTTTGCAATGAAATTACTTAGGATGTTGGAATTAAAAAAATATATATATAAAAAAGTAGAGGTCCTTTCGGAATTAAATTCTATTGAGGAAATTTAACCCAATTGAGTTTTCCTTCAGTCAGAGTATTAATCAAAAAGTCAATAAACATATTATTATATCCAAAAATTAAATCCATGCGTGCTATAATAGTTAAATAAATGATTACGAAAAAGCCCCCAATTTATTTTGCTATCGCCTTAAGCTTTTACGAAAAAAAAAAAAGAAACAAAAAATGTTTTTGCTGTATTTCACGAGCGCGCATCATGTTGCTTTTATTAACATTGACATAAAGATTAAATTACAATGACGGACTCGTGTGCTCCCAAAATGCATCAGCTTTTTATATCAAATGCAAATACAATTTTAAAAACTCTGTGGTCTTCCTACGAATGTGAACGCGATTCATAAAATGAGTGACGTTTTGCATCTATTTGAAAATCAAAAGTCATTTATTCAAACTAGGCTGAGAATCAGCACTTTTTGAACGTCAAAATTACATAAGACAGTCCCCCCAAAACGCCCGCCCTTCACCATTTCCTAGTGCTTTAGCTGGGGAGAAGAAGTGGCTCAACAAACTCCCAGCATTTTTTAAATATTGCATAGAGTGATCCTAATTTTGGTTAATAATATTCTTATTTAGTTTGTTTGAAATTTAAAATTTTCCAATTTACTAATTATTTTATCTTGTTATAATTTTTATGATTGCAGGTCACTATTCCTACCCTTGTGTAAAATCAATGTCGCCATTGTAGAGGCACGTTGTATAGGGTACCATTTTGGTATGGCGTGGTCCTTTCCATTAGTCGGTGTTATTGAACGAGGATTAGGGAATTATGTTGAGGATAGCCACTACAGCCAGCGGTGTCCTTTCGTCAGTTTTAATCATAAAATAACAAAGTCACTTCGGCTATCTAAAGGTGACGATACACGACGACACTTTTTTTTTTGGGGATGGGAAATCATCAAATAATTTCTCCCGCTCTGTCTGGAGCGGGAGGGCGTGTCAGACTGCTACTGACTAAAACCCACCCGTGTTCCTTCAGTTGCCTGTGCCAGCGCCACGGTAACACTTTCGAACAACCCACAACCCTGGCGGGCATCGGCCCTAGCGGACCCATTCAGCTAGTGCTGACATCTCTTAGAGGCGCGCGTGGAACACAACGCGCCGTCGACCCGGGCCTGGTCCTTACCGGACGGCGAGCTACCCATTGCTCGCCATCCGCAAGCCCGCGCCTACGGTGGCTGGGAATCGGTTATCGATTCCCGACGCCCAGGGCGTCTCCTGCGGCGACTAGGGGCGTGAGGGCGCAAAGATTGCCTCTCCCTCACACGTTCAGCCTCCTCCTTCGCGAGCATTACTGCTTCGCAGAAGGAGGTGACGGCTTCCCAAGCACTCTCGCTCCGTACCATGGCCTGTACCAGGGCCGGACGCGAGAGATCGGCACCGCCGATCGCCTCCGCGAGGACGCGATTGTGCTCTGCCCAAGCCGGGCAGACCTCCACCGTATGCTCCACCGTGTCCTCCGGGCGATCCACACAGTGGTAACACCCGGGCGTTTCGTCCCGCCTTATCTGGAACAGGAACCTCCCGAAGCCAGCGTGTCCGGTGAGGACCTGCGTCAGGCGGAAGGTGAGGATACCATGACGCCTCTCCAACCACTCCTCAAAGTGGGGACTTATCGCCGCAATTGTGGCGTGCCCAGCACTAGGTTGCGACAGTCGCACTCTCCATGTCACCATGAGATCCCGCCGGAGCTCTGTCCGCTGTGCCATGATTTCTCGCGGCATGATTTCTCGCGCCATTCCCATGTGTATGCGAGGACTTTTGCTTCCAGATCCCACGGGGTCAATCCGGCAATACACGACGACACTGACATTCGACACAAATGTCGACAGTACTGTCGATTGCGTCCACACGGTAGCATTTTTTTATGTCGACATTTAGTGTATACATCTAGTGTCGCTCAAGTGTATTGACCGCCTACACGAACCACGACATGTGACACTTATTGAAATTCAGCCAGCGTAGTGTGGTAGATTCCATCGTCATGAGCCGACGTGCCGCTGCCGCGATTGTCGCGATAAGTGTTTCGCTTAAAATGCGTCGTCGTAAAAAGAATTCCATATGAGTTTAAATAAGAGCACAGCTAGGGGTATATAATCAGCGGCGGTACGTAGGCTGAGTGCCAAAAATGCCGCCCCAGGACCCGACGGCTTACCTGGAAGAGCCTGGGTTCTGGCCTTTGGGGCTCTCGGGCCTCGACTAGGGGGGCTCCTAAGCGCATGCTTGGAGAGGGGCCAGTTCCCACTTCGTTGGAAGACGGGGAAACTGGTCCTCATTAAGAAGCCGGGGCGCCCTGCGGACTCTCCGTCCGCTTACCGACCCATCGTGCTGCTCGACGAGGTGGGCAAGCTCTTTGAAAGAGTTATTGCAGACCGCCTCGTCGGGTGGCTGGTGCAGGAGGGGCCGGATTTGGCGGAGAGCCAGTTTGGGTGCCGAGTGACGTCACGGACGGTTTACGGTACACATCAGCTGTTCGTGTCTGCATTAATATATAATAAAACACAAATATATTCCGCGTAAAGTGCGTGTTAATGTTATCGCGGGAGTGCTTACTACGTGTGAGATTGTTTGCAAGGCTAGGTTTGGTGTAATTCCGTAAAAACAAATCCAGTTTTATTGTTACCTTTTAGACTTTTGTAGTTACTTGGAAACCACCGGTGGTGTACCGGCCACCGGTACCTCCAAAAAGTGTCACTTTTAACATTTTTGACAAGTGTTGATAACGTTACCACAGATCTGTGCGTGTCGGTCAATAAATTTTGCGTAGCAGGCGCCATCTAGGCCCAACAAAGAGGCGTGAGAGAAGGGTGCGACATCTAGCCATACTACTATGGTGAAGTGTGCCACCTGCGGAAAGTTTCTGTCGACAAAGGGGGGCGCTACATGTAGTAACTCCGCCTGCCACAACCGATATCATCTCGCCTGCTTGTTGTTGCCTGATCCTGCCCGGATAAGTAGCGATTGGTTGTGCCCCGAGTGCAGGAAAAAGTTGCCCAGGGGAGATAATAGCGCCACACCCGTCAAGGATCTGGGTAGTGGGCCCCCTGCAATTCCAACAGCATCAGCGGCAGCAGCCGCTGTTGTGGCAGAGCCTGCATCTCCGGTTGCAGTATCGGTTCCGGGCGCTAGGTCACCTGTTGCGGTGCCTCAGGCACAGGGTACTCTGGCCAAGCCCCCCGTTGAAGTGGCTAAAGTTTCGTCTCAGGCTGGGAGCGAACGAGGTGCTGATGGGGAACCTTCGCCGGAGGCACAGCTGACACTCCGTGAGGAAATAAGGCTCTTCCGATCTGAGCTGCGGGAGGTTCGGGATGAAATGAGGGAATTTCGTAGGGAGATGGCTGGCCTGCACGCGTCGATGGGAGTTTGTACCGAGCGGGTTGACATCCTGGAGACTAAGATCGAGGCACTAGAAAATAGGGGAAGTGCTGCAGTGCCAGACGGCAGAGTGGGTCAGCTCGAGTAGATAGTGCTGCAGTTGCAGCTCGAGCTCAACGACCGTGAGCAGGATTTACTTGGCTCCGATTTAGAAATCGCGAACATCCCGGAGATTCAGGGGGAGAGTGTGTTGCACACCGTCGGGCAGGTGGCGGCAAAGCTTGGGGTGACTCTCGATGAACGGGACATAGTGTTCGCGCAAAGGGTGGGCCTGCGGGCTGAACGAGAGGTGAAGGCGAGTGCTGCGAGTCCAGTTGGCGGAGCAAGCCCAGTGGGAGCAGAGGCGGCGCCGGCGCGCGGGCGGCGCATCGTGGTGCGCCTGACGCGGCGCGCTCTGCGCGACGACTTGCTGCAGAGCGCGCGCGTGCGGCGCGGTGCCACCACCGCGGACATGGGACTCCCCGGACCCCCACGATTCGAGTCGAGTCGAGTCGACGATGAAGTACCTGGGACTCGTCCTCGACAGCCGGTGGAACTTCGTGGAGCATTTCCGACGTTTGGCTCCTAGACTGGAGCGGGCTGGGGCTGCCTTGAAGCGGCTCCTGCCCAATTTAGGTGGTCCAAACGCCTCCTGCCGGAGGCTTTACGCGGGGGTCGTGCGGTCCATGGCCCTTTACGGGGCACCGGTGTGGGCGCGTTCCCTGAGGCTGCGGCCAGTCCGCCGGTTGAACGCGTCCCAGAGGGTCATGGCCATTCGGCTAGTCCGGGGTTACCGCACGGTCTCCGGTGAGGCGGCGAGCCTCCTTGCCGGATTGCCGCCGTGGGATCTGGAGGCGAAAGTCCTCGCGCACGTGTGGGAGTGGCGCGAGGAGGCGAAACGCCGGGGCGTAACTCCGCTGCCGCGAGAAATCACGGTACAGCGGACAGAGCTCCGGCGGGATCTCATGGCGACATGGAGAGTGCGACTGTCACAGCCCAGCGCTGGGCACGCCATAATTGCGGCGATAAGTCCCCTCTTTGAGGAGTGGTTAGAGAGGCGCCACGGCGTCCTCACCTTCCGCCTGACGCAGGTCCTCACCGGACACGGTTGTTTCGGGAGGTTCCTGTTTCGCATAAGGCGGGAGGAAACGCCCGGGTGTCACCATTGTGTGGATCGCCCAGAGGACACGGTGGAGCATACAGTGGAGGTCTGCCCGGCTTGGGCAGAGCACCGCCGTGTTCTCACGGAGGCGATCCGCGGCGGCGATCTCTCGCGTCCGAGCCTGGTCCAGGCCATGGTGCGGAGCGAGAGTGCATGGGAGGCCGTCACCTCCTTCTGCGAAGCGGTAATGCTCGCGAAGGAGGAGGCGGAACGCGTGAGGGAGAGGCAGCCTCACGCCCTCAGTCGCCGCAGGAGACGCCCTGGGCGGCGGGAATCGATAGCCGACTCCCAGCCACCGTAGGCGCGGGCTTGCGGACGGTGAGTAGTGGGTAGCTCGCCGTCCGGTGAGGACCAGGCCCGGGTCGACGGCGCGTTGTGTTCCACGCGCGCCTCAAAGAGATGTCAGCAAAAGATGGGGTCCAATAGGGCCGATGCCGCTGGGGTCGCGGGTTGTTTGAAAAAGATACCGTGGCCCTGGCATAGGCAACTGAAGGAACACGGGTGGGTTTTAGTCAGTAAAAGTCTGACACGCCCTTCCGCTCCACCCAGAGCGGGAGAAGTTATTTGATGATTTCCCATCCACAAAAAAAAAAAATGGGTATATAATCAATTGTTATCTGAACTGAAACCACAAACTGTTTTTTTATTTAGTTTTCTAAGTTCATTGCGTTCGTAATTGTGCAATTTTTTATTTATTTCTAATGCAGTAGTAGACCGAGCCAGGAAAGCCAGGGAAGCATTTCTGTCTCAAGTCTGGCAAAATTTGCTTTCATCTGTCAGCTTGTTGGTACTCCTCTACGGGTAGTATTTTACAACCGATCTGGACGAAACTTGGTATACAGGTTTTACGACTTTATACAATCTTTATGTCGTCAAGATTTTTTGATTGGAATGAAAAAATTCCAAAACTTCCTCCTTAAAGGGGCAAAAAGGGGGCTACTGGATATATCCGCCTTATGAGATCCAATTTCTATGGTTCTTTTTTATTTAAAAAGTAAACCTTAACGCCTATATACGGTGTCCCACAAGGCAGCGTACTTGGATCTCTTCTAATTATTATATATATTAATGACATGTCGAAATCTATTGATCATCCCATGACCCTCTTTGCAGACTACAGCACAATGACTATAACATGTAATAATAAGGACGTTTATGAATATGACATTAATAAAGCTTTGAATCAGTAATATTATGGCCAAATAAGAATAATCTTAAAATTAACTGAAATAAGACTACGATAATTTTAGTCAAAGGGTACAGACTGATAATGCCATTAAAGCTCTGTACAATGGCACAGTATTAAATAAAGTCGAAGACACGAAACTTCTTGGTGTGATGATAGATGCCAAATTGCACACATTGAATGCTTAAGTAAAAAGCTGAGCTCTGCCGCGTATGTCTTGTACAAACTGGCTCCTGAACTTAACACAGATGCCTTGGTAACGGCATTTATCATGGATTGATAGCATCGCTGCTGCGCTATGGCGCTATTTTGGGGTAAATCTACGGACAAGGAAATCGAGTTTAAAGGACAAAAGAGATGTATTCGGGCTATGTTTAATTTAGATTCGACAGAAAGCTGCAGACCATTATTTAAAAACTACAAATTATTAACTCTACCGTCTATGTATATTTTTGAAACTGTGTTGTTCGTAAAACGTAACCCCCAACTGTTTCCACGTTTATCTGACACCTTTCCGCGTAACAGACGTGACAATAGCCAACTCTGCTTGCACTCGGCAAAAAGTGCCGCTGTGGGGAAAAGCTTTTTCTGTACGGCCCCTAGATTATACAATAAAATACCACAAGCACTTAAAGTTCTACCTTATTTGACAACTATTTCCACTAAATCTATTTGAAAATAAGATCCGAAATTTATTAGCAGACAAGTGTTACTATAATAGAAATGACTTCTTGGTGGATACCTTTTGACATGTCTAATTTTTTTTTTATTAACTTATAAATTGTTATTTCCATATTCTTTAATAATTTAGTTTGAAAAATATGCACGCAAAAAAATAATTTGAATGACAATATAAAGACGAATGTATGTACAGTAAAAAACTATGATTACTTGCTATGGAAAAAGAAAAAAAGAAAATTTGTACGCCTCGATGGATAAAACATGTACGGACATCACATTTTTTTATAAGATCTTGCATACTTTAATTTGTGTGTAAACGCATGTTATGACAAATAATATATCTTTATCTTTATCTTAAGCTAGTCTTATTAAAATTCGGTGAACACCCTTTTTTTTTTTTTTTTTTTTGGATGGGAAATCATCAAATAACTTCTCCCGCTCTGGGTGGAGCGGGAGGGCGTGTCAGACTTCTACTGACTAAAACCCACCCGTGTTCCTTCAGTTGCCTATGCCAGGGCCACGGTATCTTTTTCAAACAACCCGCAACCCCAGCGGCATCGGCCCTATTGGACCCCATCTTTGCTGACATCTCTTTGAGGCGCGCGTGGAACACAACGCGCCGTCGACCCGGGCCTGGTCCTTACCGGACGGCGAGCTCTTACCGGACGGCGAGCTTCGGTGAACACCCTAATGAAGAAAAAAGAACACCCTAATGAAGAAGAAGAAGAAGAAAGAAATAAGAGTAAAGTTAATTAATTGTAAATTATTTGTTGCAAAAAGTTTTTTTCTCGCGAAGTCTACTGTTCGCAGAACTGCTAGTGTTAAATTATTCAGCCAAACTTTCTACCGCTGCTGACTTCTTTACTCAATTTTGGTAATCGGTGTTTGAAATTTGTCATAATTCTGGCAGCACTTCTGCTCGACGTCCGTATGTCACTGCAGGGATCCAGCAGAATATCAGCGTCAGGTATATTTGCCTGACACATGCTGAGCTGGACTCCCATTTGATGCAACCTTGAGACGCACACCGTATAGTCCGCCGTGTAGTATAGTCGTTATTAATTTGGTTTAAGAACACATATGTCATAGTGTCACTTTTATTTCTATAAGTATGTTTTCCTTTTTTTTATATTGGCATCTTAATTCTATAATACTCGATATATTCTTGTCACGATGTCGATGATTGTAATTATGACTATATACTTTCTGGCTGGTATATAATTGAGAGGGTTATATTAGCAATTAGAGTGCAATGTTGCCTTTTGATTACAAAATGTTTTAAAAATAAACAAATAGGAATAAAAAACAACGGAAAACATACATATTTTATTTTCTTTCTAAAACAAAGTCATGTAAGTCATATTATAGACGTACATGGGGTTCCGTAACGTTATAATTAATTGTTTATATTTTAAGAAATATGGGCAATAATTGGGCTTTATTTGGCAGTTTGATGTATTAAGAAGCAGATATATGCTGACGACCTTGAGTGGTTAGCTTGCGTGTTTTGTGCTGCGCTCACGCAACGAGTAGCACGTCCATTCAGTAATAGGACTCGCCCATCAAGGAGCGCTGTCGCAAATTAGACGCATTATTAATTTATTGTACTTATAAAAGGTATTCTAAACGATAAATAATTAAATTATCTTTAAAACGATAATGGTTTCATAAAAATACGCTTAATAGTTTTTGCGTGATTCTGTTTTTTTATCCGCGTTAGACATCATTTTACAAATTAATTACTTACACTATAACCTAAAATATTTTTAACCACCTACACCTACCTAAATCATTTTATCAATAATTTAATGTGTGAAACATTAAATTATTGATAAAATGCTTTAATTTAACATATTTTTTTTCCAAATCATTAACACTGCTCGTTTAGACGTGATCTTCAGTTTAAAATCATTAAAAGTCGGTTATCGTCGCCTTGCTAAACGTGAAACAATAGAAGTTTTATTGTGATGACGTCTATCTATACCTAGTCGACAAACGACCGCCAAAGCGTTAATAAACATCAGATTTCGTAAAGCACAACTGGTGTACGACCTGATGATGTCCAGCCAGGGTCAGCACAGGGCTTCGGATGGAACCAGGTAGCCTCTGAATAAAACGCAGCAACCCTGTTCCAACGGTATATTTCGCAAGACAAAAGGGTTATTCTAAGTCCATAGGGTCCTTATACAGGGTGTCCGGTAATGAATGGATAACCTTGAAATGTCTTATAGTATAACTTATGGCCGTTCAGAAAAAAAATTGAAACAAAATATATCATAAGTAGTACCTAAGTTATGATTTTTTTAAAAGAAAGGTCTAATTTTTTTTACCTTGTTTTACTTTTATGAACACTACGATCAGAAATGAATGGATTCCATCGGTTTGTTGTTATTTTATTATTATACACGAACTATGCTAATAGATAAACAGTCAATAGTATGACTAGCTATTGCACTTTTTTATTAAAAAATTAGCAAATTAATTAATTTTAGAAAAACTTTGCAAAATTTATTTTTTAAACTATGTTTAAACATCTTGGGTATAAAAAAAATGTATGAATACATGAGTGGCCAATAATTTTAAAATAATGTCACTTTCAAGTAGATTTTATAATGGTACAATTCATAAATGTATCTACAATAAATAGTGAATTATTGCCATTAATGTAGAAAAGGAGAAAATTTTACCAAATGTCAAAAGTAATGTAGGAACTTTTTTTAAATTAAATTGCTTCTGACCACTGAAGATTAATCAAAAATACATTTAAGGAATTTGTAGTGAATAAAAATTGCGTATTGAAACCAAATTGTCAGAAATTTACAAATACTCATAATGATTAAAATAGTTACTTTAAAAGCGTGAAATGGGTCGTGTGACCTTCATATTTGCTACCTGCGCGCACGCCGTGCTGTCATTCTTTTGTGTTATGTTAGACAAAGAGGGTCTGAATCGGCTAGGTGCGAGAGAGAGGAAATAAATGTAAAACATCAGGTAAGCACTCATACTTTTAGTGCGTTTCTCGACTTGCTCGACTTCGCATGTGTTTATTTAGTTTCCGTTTGCAATTATCGTGATTTACTTTGAATCAGTGTTAAAACGACCACGTGGCTATTTTATTGGACTATTCGTTTTGCTTACTGATTTGGACTTGTTTTGTTTGGTGATATTTGCGACGATTTGGTTTGTTTTTGGACTAAACTGGACTTTTGTGTTTTTGTGTATCAAAATGCCACGTCAGTATACGGCACAAGAATATGCAAATATGCATTACATTTATGGAGAATGCAGAGGTAACGCAAATGCAGCTGCAGCGCTCTATAGGGAGAGATACCCTAATGCGCGCCACCCAGACTACCGCGTATTTATTCGTGTCCACGGTTGTTACTCCGAAGGAAGATTGCCTGGTAGTGGTGTCGGTGGTACAAGCAGTGGAAGAATCGCTCGTCTTGATGTAGAAGAAGCCGTGCTTGAGGAAGTCGAAAACGATCCTTCTACCTCTACACGAACAATAGCTCGACGCACAGGTATCGGAAAATCGACCGTGCACGATATTTTGAAAAAAAATAAATTCCACCCTTACCACGTTACACGCGTGCAAACTCTCCAACCAAGAGATTATGCAGCTAGATTGCGTTTTTGCCGACAAATGCTGGCAAAAATCGAAGAAGACCCGCAATTTTTTAATAAAATTCTGTGGAGCGACGAGTCAACATTCAAAAGAGATGGATACATGAATCTTCATAATTTACACGGTTGGGAATTAGAAAATCCCCATCTTATGCGTGAAGATAGATCCCAATACCAATTTAAAATCAATTATTGGACTGGAATATTAAGTGGAATAATAATCGGGCCATTTGAATTACCGGGGAATTTAACAGGGCAAAGTTATTTGGAGTTTCTTCAAAATGATCTCCCCAATTTATTAGAAGAAGTGCCCGAGGAGCTGAGGGAGTCATATTGGTTGCAAAATGACGGCTGTCCTGCGCATTATGCTGTATCTGTTCGTGCATTTTTAAATAACACGTACCCAGATAGATGGATCGGGCGGCTAGGGCCAATTTTGTGGCCTCCACGTTCACCGGACCTAAATCCATTGGATTTTTTTTATTGGGGCTGCCTTAAAGAGGAAGTATACTGTAAGCCTATAAGGTCTTTAGAAGAATTAAGAAGACGAGTCAGAGCAGCCGCATCAAAAATTAGTGAACGACGGTACACAAGACTGCTCCGTAGATCATTTATCCGTAGATGTAGGGCCTGCATAAGAGTGGGAGGCCGGCAGTTTGAACATTTATTATAAACGAATGATAATAAAGTGTTGTTTATGTTAAATGTTGTTTTTTATTAATCCCCAAAGTTCAGGTACAATTAAATTTAAAAAATGTTCCCATATTACAAATTTTGATATTTAGTAAAATTTTCTCCTTTTCTACATTAATCGCAATAATTCACTATTTATTGTAGATACATTTATGAATTGTACCATTATAAAATCTACTTGAAAGTGACATTATTTTAAAATTATTGGCCACTCATGTATTCATACATTTTTTTTATACCCAAGATGTTTAAACATAGTTTAAAAAATAAATTTTGCAAAGTTTTTCTAAAATTAATTAATCTGCTAATTTTTTAATAAAAAAGTGCAATAGCTAGTCATACTATTGACTGTTTATCTATTAGCATAGTTCGTGTATAATAATAAAATAACAACAAACCGATGGAATCCATTCATTTCTGATCGTAGTGTTCATAAAAGTAAAACAAGGTAAAAAAAATTAGACCTTTCTTTTAAAAAAATCATAACTTAGGTACTACTTATGATATATTTTGTTTCAATTTTTTTTCTGAACGGCCATAAGTTATACTATAAGACATTTCAAGGTTATCCATTCATTACCGGACACCCTGTATATAGTCGACGGAGAATCTTAACACCGCGATCTAATAGTAGTACAACGCCATCTATCGAGGCATCGAGAACTAAATTACAAAACTGTGCCTAGGGTATTTTTAACTTAATTTATACAGTGCGAACAAGGTTATACAACTGGAATGAACATAATTTATTTGTATGTTTCAGCTTTAAAGAAAAAGCAAAAACTTTTGATATAAACTTTTTTTAATTTTTAATAAAATCGGTCAATATTAATATCACTGCACTTATATATTTCAGTTGACTATCTATCTCTCTCTCACCATAAATAAAATAGAGCTTTTTGCCAAACTCATAATAGGTACACTCAATAATCCTTTTGACAACTTTTGAGTACGGAACCCTAAAATTAACTGAAAAGGGTTCTCTTATATATGTTGAATAAAAGACAAACATCTGACGCCATCGTCGGCTTAACACGGTTACATCATATTTTGGGTAAAGGATAACATAAATCGTACCTTATATTAAATGTAGGGGCCACCATATTGTGTGATGCTGATGAATCACGTGTCGGCACGGTCCAGGAAATAATATGTTTATTTATATCAGGGCTAGTTCAAATCCTAACTTTAATATTATAAATGCAAAAGTAAGTTTGTTTGTTTGTTTGTTACCATTTCACGCCTAAACCACTCAGCCGATCATCCTGAAATTTTACACATACGTTGTCAGGTGTACAGACACGGACATAGGATACCTTTCATTCCGAAAAAATACTGTTCCTGAGGAAAACAACAATAACGTTCTTATGATAATAGATGGCGCCACGTGTCTTTCGAATCATGATTGAATTAAATATTATTATAGAAATTTTAGTAGTGTGTTAAGAGGTTTTTTATTGTTTTATTTATGTACTTAATACATTTTGTGAGTCTAGAGTGTTGATAGACCGGTAACTAATATTATAAATAAAAAAAAATCAAATAATAACAACAAGGTCCATCTTAGTGAATAAGTACTTAAGAACTATGTTAGTGGTCAGGAAATATATTAAAACATTCAATCAATCTGCCTAGACTTTTCCCAACTATGTTGGGGTCGGCTTCCAGTCTAACCGGATGCAGCTGAATACCAGTATTTTACATGGAGCGATTGCCTATCTACCCTCCACAACCCAGTTACTGGGTAATACGATACCCCTTGGTAAGACTGGTTGTTAGACTTTCGGGCTTCTGACGACCCGTAACGACTGTCAAAGATCCTCGAATGACAGCCGGGACCAACGGCTTAACGTGCTTTCCGAGGCACGGAGGAGTCTCGGTATGAAAAGATGGTCACCCATCCACAGACCAACCTTGGCAAGCATAGCTTAACCTGATGGATCGACCCGTGTGGCCGTTATTACATAGCCACGAGCTCCTCAAAATATATTAAAACATTCAATCTTCGAATAATAATTACATCAATTTCATTGTTAATTCATTTCAATCAGCACCCTAATGTGATGACTTAGAATTTGGCAGTCATATTTATCCGCAATAACCGCCAGAATGCCGTTGCTGCTAGCACAAACTCTGCTCAATAAGGAGGCGACTTTTTTGCGCAGAATAGCTGCGAATCCATCCGTTCGAGCCTCAAATAAATGCGAAAGTGTTTGTTTGTTTGTTGATTACGCTTTCACGCTAAAACGGCTGAACGGATTTTGATGAAATTTGGCACTTGGGTAGACCATGACCTGGAGAAGGACATAGGCTACTATTCATCCTAGATCGCAGACGAAGTCGCCGGCAACAGCTAGTAAATAACAATGTACAGACGCCAGTGTACCCGAAACTGTCAAATTTTCTCAAGCAACCTTGAACCTAATACTTTAGCGATTAAGTTGAAAATCTATTAAAGAAATTTGACAGCTGGCGTCTGTACTAAATGCAAGCCCTTATCGTAATCATTTACAAGGCAACTTAACTACTCTTATATCATTACAGAAACAATTAAAAGCCATTGTGTCTCGCGTAGATCTACGTTCGGCATACGAAGAGTTAATGGAGCCTCCATTCTGAAAATATTTCGTTATTTTGATAAAGGAGATAGATAACGGTCCCATACAAGTTTGGGCCAGAAGTGAACAGAAATTAAACCAAATGTATTATGAAGCTATAATAGTGTTTCACAGCCATGTATATTTTATTCGTCGTAAAACTTGGTGAAAGGACATAAAACCCTTCCCAAATCTGATAATTTCAAAATTAACTACAAACCTGTCGGTCGCGGGGTCTGTTTCCCAACAGATTAATATTCACTCAAATCTAACGACTGTATCCCAAATGATTCATTTGCTATGCCCCAGTTTATAGAATATTCGATCTCCGTTGGAATCTTTCCAAATAATTTTTAGGGTTCCGTAAGTCCGAATGAAATAATGGAACCTTTATAAGATCACGCATGTGTCTGTCTGTCTGTCCGTCTATCACAGTCATTTGGCTTCGAATCTAACGGACCGATTAAGTTGAAATTTCGTACACATGAGTTTCTGTGACCCAAACACGGTCGTGTAAAGTAAATAAATAAATTTTGAATATGGGGCGCCCATCTTTTAGGTGTCAAAAGAAATAAAAAAAAAAAACTGTAAGTATCGTGTGATATATCAAATGAAAGAAATTACTGTGAGGGTCTCAAATAATTTTTTTAAAATTATTTTAAAATATATAGATTTAAATTGTTTAAAAAATATATTAAATTGACCATTCCCGCCCCCTTATCTCCAAAGGTACTGAGCCTAAATTTTGAAAAAAAAAAAAAACAATATATATTATACGATACACATAGCAAAACCTATGAGACTGTACGGTCTTAAAATAACAAGGTAAATCTCTCAATATTATGCGTACAAACTTACATTTGCAATTGGAATGCATGGGAGGACATGTTTTTCAACTACAATGTTAAGTTGGCTCTTGGGATAAATTCCTCTCAACTACGGAAGCTTCATTGTGCGTGGTCTGACACGCACTTGGCCGGTTTTTTTACACCAAGGCTCGCGTCCACGGTTTACCGAGTAGAAGTGAATAGAATCGCTGAAATTGGCCTCTTATATATTTACTATGAAACTGCGTCCATTAGCGACGAGCCGAATCGACAGCCTGCGCGCATTGTTCGACAAGCGAATTTCTTCGCCAACGCATTTCGACTCGACTCGGTGCGCCTCAATTGGCGCGGGTAATCGGATGCGTACCGACGACTTTTTTTTTTGTATTTTATCGTGGCTAAGTAATAACAGCCACACGGGTTGATCCATCAGGTTAAGCTACGCTTGCCGGGGTTGGTCTGTAGATGGGTAACCATCTTTACATACCGAGACTCCTCCGTGCCTCGGAAAGCACGTTAAGCCGTTGGTCCCGGCTGTCATTCGTGGATCTTTGGCAGTCGTTACGGGTCGTCAGAAGCCCGAAAGTCTGACAACCAGTCTTACCAAGGGGTATCATATTACCCAGTAACTGGGTTGTGGAGGTGAGATAGGCAGTATAACAGCCACACGGGTTGATCCATCAGGTTAAGCTACGCTTGCCGGGGTTGGTTTGTAGATGGGTGACCATCTTTACATACCGAGACTCCTCCGTGCCTCGGAAAGCACGTTAAGCCGTTGGTCCCGGCTGTCATTCGTGGATCTTTGGCAGTCGTTACGGGTCGTCAGAAGCCCGAAAGTCTGACAACCAGTCTTACCAAGGGGTATCATATTACCCAGTAACTGGGTTGTGGAGGTCAGATAGGCAGTCGCTCCATGTTATATACTGGTATTCAGCTGCATCCGGTTAGACTGGAAGCCGACCCCAACATAGTTGGGAAAAGGCTAGGCAGATTGATTTATAGTGTGTCATTGCAAGGACCTTGAAATTTTTCGTAGGTTCAACTAAAATATTGAAAAACATTGACAGGGTCGCTTTTCAAATCTGGAATCTGTAAATGATAAAATTCACCGTAGATATTTCTTTTCATATTAATATCGTGGACCCAGTATTTGGGAGCACGCCGTTTCTTTTATCTCCTATTCTTCTCTTATCTATCAAAAATTATTTAAAATAAAAACATTTCTTCATCCGAGTTGTCTATCACGCACATATGACCTACTTTGATAACGAGTTACGATGAAAGGACGTTTCGATTCGATTTGGCTAAGATGGACGCACAAGGAACAAATGCGACTCGACTCGACTCACTTCGATTCCGCTGTAGTCGACGCCAGGCTTAACAAAACCTAACCTAACCTATCGTAGTTTAGACTTATAAGTCATTATATCATTGCATTGATTAATTAATTGATTAATTAATCAGCACAGCAAAATATTTGACAGGTCAACTTGCCATAAACTTCGCTTGACAATGGCGCCGATTCCCTTGTTCACCAACTAAACAAATTTTAAGTTCAGTGCTTCTTTTTCTTTCTATTTCATTAAGAAAAGGACAGAATATAAATAATAACTTAGTCCTGTCAAATTAGTCAGCGCCTGACGTAAATTAACGTATTTTTAGTAGCCAATTTATTAATCACGTCTAAACTTGTCTAATGAGTATCTTAATTTGACAGGACTAAACTAATGTCTATCGTCTGTCATTTTCTTAATGGAATAGAAAGAAAAAGATGCAATGAACTTAAATTTAGTTAAAACGTGAAAAAGGGAATCTGAAAAAAATCCATGATTCCATGACGATGATGAATCCATGATGATTTGATTTCTGTCAAATACTTACTTAAAAATACTCAGTATACATCATTCTTTTCCAAATGTTACGAGTATCATTGTATAAAATTAACAAGATCAATAATTATGTGAACAACAACTTAGCTTCTCTACCATTCTCTCCCTACTGACATAATTGTCACAGCCTACAATAATACGAACATTATAAAGCGGAACAATCA
Source organism: Dicycla oo (assembly GCA_948252095.1). NCBI lineage: Eukaryota > Metazoa > Arthropoda > Insecta > Lepidoptera > Noctuidae > Dicycla > Dicycla oo. The sequence continues at coordinate 3,534,457 of OX411713.1, forward strand.
AATTCCTTCAATATCCTATTCCTTCAAAAACAACATTAGGGGAGACTCTGGTTTAAAGGAAGCCGAATCTAAATGTATACGTTCAGAATGGACATTCCACACAAACTTGTATTGTATTGGAAACTCATTTGTAATTAATTAATTAACCAAAATACTAGGAACCACTCATATGTAAGTGAACAATAAAAACTTTACACTCTTTTTGGGCTTGGTCGCAGTCGGGTAAACCTTCAGAAAACGATTTTGTTGACTTGAACCACACTTTGTACCTGCGATCATAGGATCAAAAATAACTTTTTTTCTTTTGTTCTTATAATTATAGGTTCCGTAGTTGGGATGAACTTATTCCAAGAACAAACTTAACATTGCAATTGAAAAACATGTTCTCCCATAGATTCCAACTGCAAATGTTTATTTAAGACCACAGGCTTCTTATAAGTTTTCTTGTAAGGTATAGAACTATTTTCTGTACTCTTTTCAAAATTTTAGGTTCAGTAGTTTCGGAGATGAGAGGGGGGGTGGTCTATTTTCGAAAAATTTCTTAAGTATCTTTAAAACAATTTATTTTAACATTATTAAAAAAAAAACTATTTGAGACCGTAACACAGTAAGTCTTCCTTTTAACGTAAGACAGTAAGCCCTTTCAGTTGATATGTCACACAGTACAGTTTGCAAAACTTTTTATTTTAAATTTTATTATTTGCCTTCCAAAAAAGGTGACCCTCATATTCAAAGTTATTTTATTTATGTCATAAAATATTTATATCATAAATATTTGACAGACGGACAGACAGACAGACAGACAGTGATTTAAGTTTTTTATAAGGGTTCCGTTTTTCCTTTTGAGGTACGTACTTAACTCTAAAAAAAAAAAACGAATAACTCGTTTCTTTTTAGAGTTACGTACCTCAACTTTTATGTATTGAATACAAGGCTTTTGGCTACTTTGTAGTAGTGTGTGTAATTTATGTCTTTTTTGTAATTTCGGTGTTTGTGCAAAATAAACAATTTTGCGTCTGTCTTTCTTACGCTCGCTTCTCACAACAATAAATGTTTAAATAGGAAGGATCCTATTAATATCACTTACCTATAATTGAAAGATTGATTCAAATAGGTACGGTACTTTGTTGGTCCTTCTTTATTTATTTATTTATTCACAAGACAACTACGAGTACAACAGGTAACAATCACAGTATAACACTAAATTCACATTATAGGTTTCGACCTGATTATCACCCAAAGCGTAATGGCACAACATGACTAGCAACAACAAACACAATGATGACAGCAACAGTAAAAAGCTTAGTTAACAAAATTGTAGCTACAAAGTACGTGCGTGAAATGTATAGGAAACCAAACACAACACACCAGGTAAAGACATAATAGACAAAAAGTTACATTATTAAAAGGAAACAATATTTAAAACGTTACAAGATTAAAAGGAAAGAGTCCTTCTGAACAAAATCTACTTTGTGGTAACTATAGGTAGGTACTCAGCCTCCAGCGTCACCGAGATTCAATACTCGTACAGTGGCGTGTTTTGTTTTAATTCAACCCGTTACTATGTTATTGTAGGAACAATGTCCCAGGAATTGAACGTGCCATAGCAACGGAGAATTGTAATTAATTGGATAGGACGTGCGTTTTCACTGAAGGAGTTACACTGTGGTATGAATATGAATAAGTTAATGAAGGCATGGAACGGGTATGCTGTCGTCGTTTTATTTATATAAAAAGAACCGGTCAAGAGCGAGTCAGACTCGCGCACCGAGGGTTCCGTACCATCATTATACGTATATAAAAAAAGTGTGCTATTTAGAGACAACGTTTTATTTTTCCTTGTATCTTTACAGAAACTTCTATCACATAGAATAATTTCAGATTTGTTTCGATGCAAACTTCGGAGATGGGGGGCGGGGACGGTGAAGAGCGCTGTTTGTATTTATAAACAGCGCTCTTTCATATGATACCCCACATGCCCAAGTAGCCCCACTTCGATTTTTTAAGACCTCCTTTCAGTCCCTGTTGCAAAAAAAAATCTTTCTTATTTGCAAAATAGTTGGGCAAACATCATCTAAAACTATTCAAAATTTCAAGTTGATAGCATTAGTAGTTCTTGCGCAATCCAGCTGTGGCAGACAGACAGACAGAGTCGCACCATAAGGGTTCCTTTTTACCATTTTGGTACGGAACCCTAACAACAATGCTGACACGCGCCGTGAAAAAGAAAGACCACCTTGTAGAATTTGAAGTCTCATGCGGCTATAATTTATCGAGTAGTATTTAATTTTCTTAACCAATGCTCAGTTCTCGTCCTCAAACTGATCTTGTTCACGGTATTAGAATAAACTAGCTTCTGCCCACGTCACATTGCCTAGCCGCGCTAGCTAGCCTTCTTTCCGACTTATTTTCTTTTTGCTCGGCTTCTAAACGTGGTAGCCATAACCTTCCTCAAGAATTGGGCTATAAATGCAACAAGATTTTTTTCATATCCGATTGGTAGTTCCAGAGATAAGCGTGTTCAAACAAAAAAGAACAAACTGTTCAGCTTTAGTACTAGCTTTTGCCCTCGGATTAGGCCACGTGGTTGTCGGAAATTATCCCAGGACAACTCACTACCAGGATCAAAAGTATCCTATGTCCTAATCCAGGTCATAGTCTACCCATGTGCCAAATTTTATCCAAATCCGTTCAGCGGTCTTAGCGTAAAAGCGTAACAAACAAACAAACTCACTTTCGCATATATAGTAGGTATTAATGAAAAACCGGTCTCACAAAATGTATTAGGTACTTAAATAAAATAAAAAAAAAACTTATCACACTACTAAAGTTTATATTAATATAATTCAATAATTATTATTAGAAACACACGTGGCGCCATCTATTTTCATAAGAAAGTTATTGTTGTTTTCCTCGGAAACAGTACTTTTTTTCAGAATGAAAAATCCTATGTCCGTTTCTGTACACGTGTAAACGTATAGGTATGCAAAATTTCAGGATGATCGGTTTGGTGGTTTAGGCGTGAAAAGGTAACAAACAAACTTACTTTCGCATTTATAATATTAGTTACGATTATACAGTGTAAGTCTTTATAATGTGCACATATCGAAATGAGGGAAACTATGCTTAATTTTATCTACGGAAAAATGTTAAAAAAATAAAAAAAATAAACATTTAAATTTTATTTATTTTCTGCCTGCTAAGTATTTTTGTACGTAGCAGTGTGCAAGGCCTTTCTTTAACAGCTGATAGTAAATGTTATGATTGAGTCATAAACGTAGTATTTTTACTTTTAGAAAGTTAATACGATGTAGAATAATTTAAAGTAATAAAAAAATGTAGGTAATAAGGGGTTTTATTGAGAAATTATTGTAAAACATTATGAAAAAAATACCAGATTTTTGTCAAGAAAACACCTTAATTCTCAATTGAGGGCAGATTTTTATTTAACTTTTATTTTATGAGAACGCCCTGTTATTTTTAATTATAACTGAGTTTGTTTCATTGTGATAGATCGTTTACTTTAAAAGTTATACCGTTTTGTTTACACAGATGTCACAGCAGCGAACAAGAATTTAAAAAATGCTATAAAAAGTTTAATTTAATATTTTGAATTTTTAAAATATTTTTCCGTCGATAAAATTAAGCATAGTTTCCCTCATTTCGATATGTGCACATTATAAAGACTCACACTGTATAGACTAGCTTCTGCACGCGACTTCGTCCGCGTAAAATTTCTATTTCTCCTTGACAGACCCCGTCGTATCGCATCGCCTGCCCACGCTATTTTGCTTAGCTTTCTTTCAGACTTTTTTTCTTTTTGCTCGGCTCCTAAGGGTTCTAGCGTGATGTTAGATAGTCTATAGCCTTCCTCAAGAATTGGGCTATCAAATACAAAAATATTTTATCAAATCCGACAGACAGTTCCAGAGATTAGCGCGTTCAAACAAACGAACTCTTCAGCTTTATGAATTATTCAGATCTATCACCCTGTTTTGTCCCCTTAGAGGAACAGATCGGAAAAAAGATTGATCTGTCCCACTGTCCTCTCGTTGCTAACAGGGGGACAGATCAGAATAATCCAGCTTTATTATTAGTTTAGATATAAATGAAAAAGTCGGTAATACCCGTCTTCAGCAAGCGTGGTGATCACTGCTCGTGCCTTCTCTGTATGAGAAGAAGCCTTTGTCTTGTAGTGGGACAGTAATAGACTGGTGTTATTATTATTTGAAATCTACAAGCAACTTACTGTTAAAGAAAGAGTACACACGCTTCCTTGATATCTTCTCGTTATATTAGGTCTTTACCTATGAAATTGTCGATTTACATATTTATAAAAAAACAATCAATTTTTTTTAAAGAAATATTGTCGATGCACTTTTGCCTATTTAATGAATGTCCGTTGATGCCTCTGCTATAGATATCGGAACGGGAAACGATAAATTCTTTAAAGCCGTTTTTCACCGCCTCGTTGGATTTGAAATTTTCCCCGGGGCTCAATGTTGAGATCAAACCGAAAACGCACCGTGCGTTCACTTGCGGTTCCTTGTCCATACACGTCATTAATATTGCGTGCTGTCTGTATTGCGTTGGTGCCACGTCGGAACTCGTATTCGAAAATAGCGCATAATTTCGATTTTCTCGTGGTTCAAACATCAATATCAAAAAAAAAAAAAAAAAAAATCGAACGGCGGGAAAACAAATGAATATTTTATAAAATTAATTTGAATTTGGAATTCTAAATAGAATGAAGGATATTGATCTTCACACTAGACGGTATCGAAAATCGGCAAATTCATAGGTAAAGACCAAAGAGAATTAAACCACAGGATGTATTTACACTCTAAAGTGAAATAGCTGTGTGTGGGTGTTTAGCACGTGCCAGCGGAAGGTGATAGTTTAGCGTTACATAGTCATCCGGCACAGACTTGAACGATAAATTGGGTTACACGTTCCTACAACGTTTATTGTTTTTGGTACATTGTATTTTATTTATTTAACATAAAACTGCCAATACCCATTACATTACTTATTATAGTTAAAGCCCAATACCATTATATAACGTAGGTATACGTATATCTACACAGTCATTTATTTTATTAATTCTGAGCTAAAGGAAGTTTAACGCCTAAAACAATGTCACCAACAAAATGTCACAAATCAAATTCGTTAGTTGCTTATAACGTATAGTGTAATTAAATAGTTGACGAGTTTAGGATCTGCCGATCTTCAGGTGAAATGACAGCTCACTTCAACTAAGTTAAGGACCTGCAAATCTTCAGGTGAAATGACAGCTCATGTCAAGCTTACTTCACCTAAGTTCAGGACCTGCCAATCTTCAAGTGAAATGACAGCTCACGTCAAGCTCACTTCACCTACGTTTAGGACCTGCCAATCTTCAGGTGAAATGACAGCTCATGTCAAGCTCACTTCTCCTAAGTTAAGGACCTGCCAATCTTCAGGTGAAATGACAGCTCAAATCAAGCTCACTTCTCCTAAGTTTAGGATCTGCAAATCTTCAGGTGAAATGACAGCTCAAGTCACGCTCACTTCTCCTAAGTTTAGGATCTGCCAATCTTCAGGTGAAATGACAGCTCGTATGAAGCTCACTTCTCCTAAGTTAAGGACCTGCCAATCTTCAGGTGAAATGACAGCTCAGTCAAGCTCGCTTCTCCTAAGTTTAGGACCTGCCAATCTTCAGGTGAAATGATAGCTCACGTCAAGCTCACTTCTCCTAAGTTAAGAACCTGCCAATCTTCAGGTGAAATGACCGCTCACTTCAAGCTCACTTCACTTAAGATTTCTCGGTAAGATTATATCAGAATAGAACGTCTGACTTTAGCCTAAAGCAGAGTGATTTCTGTTATTCTGCTACGTAAAATTGAACATAGAAACGAAACCTGTAGAACTCAGTTTTATCTCCATCTTTTTGTCCCAAAAACAGTTGGAATATTGGTCCGTAATCTGTCAAACGCGTAGTGTATGGAATGCGGGCCGAATCGAACGTTCTCGGTAATACCGACAATATCTGTGATGCATTAATTGTTTCAATCCCTCGCTTGCCTTTATGAGTCAGTCAGTCAGTCTGCCAGTCTGCTGGGTTAGTAGAGGCAGGAGTAATCTGATGCGTTTAGAGAGCCATACAGTTGAGTTTTCTATTGCTTTTTTTAACAGCTATCCTGTGAATTGTTGTGTGTTGCATACAACGGTACCAGGATCTTTTGGAATGAAGTTCTATAACGCAGCTTGTGATGGGATTAAACTGGCAGAAATTGTGACGTAACGTAAAAGCCGTCAGTTTCAAGTTCCAACTGAAAATATTGAATATATTTGAAACTAGCTGTGCCCTGCGGTTTCACGCGCTTCGATCGGGATCGTACCGTGATGTTAAATAGTTAAATAATCTTCCTCGGGAATTGGGCTATCAAATGCAAGAAATAAATCAAATTCGACTAGTACCTAGTTCCAGAAATTAGTGCGTTCAAACAAAAAAAACTCTTCAGCTTTATTTTTATGAAGTATAGATTCGTTGAAGAGCTTGAACATGAATTTTGGTCCCTTTACAACCAAGCCTTCAAACTGTCGATCACTTTTCCCAACCTCTAAATTACAGCAAACAAAAATTAAACGAAGCATTTTCCTTTTAATCTAATAGTTTATTGATAATATAAACAAAAGCCACAAACTATTCAGTCAAATGAGCACGTACCCTGATGAATGAACAATAACGAACTTTGTTGAACAACCAATAAGTTTGCTCACGTCAGAACGGAAAAATAAATAATGTAAAACCTCTTTTGTATTTTTATTATCTGTGGCATTTAGCTCGTGGCTTCAAGCGCACTACTGATGTTCGAGATTTAAACTTTTCATTTGTTGCGATTGGCGGGAAAAATGAATAAATTATTATTCTTTGAATATTAATTCTGTGAATATTTTAAGAAATGGGCCGTTTTTACTTATAAGTGTCCTTAAAGAGGATTATCAGTGTCCTTTCGTCTAACAATCTGCGACCACCATTAGTGAGCGAATGCGATGACAGAATGAAAATGAGTTCAGATTTGTAGGCAACAACACAAAAAATCTGAACTAAAATGTAAATAGGTACATTATACATAAACACCTAAACATGAAAATAAAACTATAGGTTTTAGAAACATTTGCTATATTATCCGTGATATTGAAGCTGTGAGACACGTTCAAAGCTAAGCGCCACCCGGATTTCCTTTATAGGGGCCTAATCGCTTAAGCAACATTAATAATGTCATCCATCTAGCGAGCTAATCGCGCGAGAATGGCAAAGGCCCTCTAATCGTTCACAACATTACATATACACAGTCCTGGCTTATACAGTGATAAAATATTACACATACATATAGCAAAGAGCATCCATCAAAAGGTAATGGCCCGTCGTAAGATCCACATTTGACCCTCGTATCTGTAATCTTGTTATAAAATTCACAATGGATCATGTTTGGATGTAGGTATAGTCTGCACTGACTGGAATATTTGAAAAGTAGAATAGTTGATTTATGATTAAATAAAGTGTGAATTTCAATAATAAACAATCAGCTAAACGGCGTGCAAAAGCTCCCTGTGTCAATATTCCACAACAATTTGATTATGACTCTGACAGTTCTTGAACGTGGTTTAGCTGGTTAGCGCGTTTAGTTTCATTGGTGAAATTCCACCTAAGGTTCTGATGCGGAATGAATTGTAGTTTTACGATTTCATGAAAAATGAAAAAATGAAAAATGGTTTATTATTACTACAAGTAAATATCCTAACAACTAGTGATCGGAGCCTCCTTTTAAGCAAATAAGCCTGTGTTAGGAGACTCCGCTCTTCCAATATCAATACAATATCAAGTACAAGTTACATGTTTTATTTTTGATTCTATACATTCGAAATAATAAGTACTAAGTAATATAAAGAAATGTGAATTAAAACTTAACATAAAAAATAGAAAAATAAATACAAACGCAGCCCATTTGGAGGCATGCGAGTGTGTGAGTGAGAGTGAGAGTGTGTATGAGTGTCAGTGCGCGAGTGTGTGATGTGAATGTGTATGGATAAGAGTGTATGCGTGAGTTAATCAATAGTGCAAGCAATAGGTGTAAGGTTATATTTTATTCCATCAGCGCCTCCGTTTCGTCATAGGTTAGTGGTTTTATCCAATTAGTTACAATTTTTTTACAATCGCTTTGTTTTTTATTATATACGTGAATCTCTTTGTTAAGTCTATTGTATAGCTGAGCTGAGCGTTTAATGTATTGTATACGGGTAAACTTGGTTTTTGTTTGAGGAACTTCCGCTACTATATCTTTTCTCCTTTTCAAGGTTAAGCTGGGGACAAAAGGAAGAGTTTTGTGTTTCTTTAGAACAGTTTTGATTATATTAGGTTGGGGAAAAAGTCTTTTCGCATTATAGTATGTATGAACTTGTAATAAAATCTCTTTGGCTATACTATTTGTATCTGGCTGGTTTTGGTATCATTAAAAGTTTAAATTTTAAAGAACATAATTCCAAATTCAAATTAGGAAAATGTGTGATTTTCATTTGTTTTTCGTACCGTCAAGATGAGTTTTAAAATTTTACTACAAAAAAGCTAAAAATGCAACGCAAGCCGCGAAAAAAATTTGCGATGTTTATGGACCTAGTGTAGTGTCTGTGAGAGTAGCACAAATTTGGTTTAAGCGTTTTCAATCCGGAAATTTTGATGTCAAAGATGCACGTCGCTCTGGTCGCCCTATTACGGATAAAATGGATGCCATTTTTGAAAAAGTGGAGCAAGCGTATATCAATAGTTACGACGTAGCTGAAGAACTGGAAATTGACCACAAAACAGTTTTGGCGCATTTGAAAAAAACTGGGTACTTACACAAAAAAGCTCGACATTTGGGTACCTCACGAGCTCACTGAAAGAAACCTAATGAACCGTGTACTCATTTGTGATTCTTTATTACGACGTAATGAAACCGAACCATTTTTGAAGAAGCTGATAACTGGTGATGAAAAGTGGATCACGTATGACAAGAACGTGCGAAAAAGGTCGTGGTCAAAGGCTGGCCAGGCATCACAGACTGCGGCGAAACCCGGGTTAACTCGCAACAAGGTGATGCTGTGTGTGTGGTGGGATTGGAAGGGCATTATTCATTATGAGCTGTTACCACCAGGCAGGACCATCGATTCTGAACTCTACTGCGAACAACTGATGAGATTAAATCAACAGAAGGGGTGTGGTTTTTCATCATGATAACGCTAGACCTCACACATCTTTAGCCACTCAGCAAAAATTAAGAGAGTTTGGCTGGGAGGTGTTAATGCATCCGCCGTATAGTCCTGACCTTGCACCTTCAGATTTCCACCTGTTTCGGTCTCTTCAGAATTCTTTAGGCAGTGTCAGGTTGACATCACGAGAGGACTGCCAAAACCACTTGTCGCGGTATTTTGACCAGAAGTCCCAAAATTTCTATAGCAATGGGATCATGTCCCTACCTACAAGATGGCAAAAAGTTATCGAACAAAATGGTACCTACATACTTTAGTTAAATGAAAATAAACTATATTAAAAAATGTTTTGAATTTTCTTAAAAAATGCGAAGAAACTTTTTCCCCAACCTATTATATAGTTTCCGCACAGAGAGTAAATCGCTTAATTGGTAAATACTTTGTGTGGGATACCTAAGGTTCTTAAAGTACATTAATTTTATTAAAGCCCGTTGTCCCCGTTCAAGGTTTATGAATTTAGTCTTAGCCGCGCCCCCCCAAATGGGGATGCAGTAAACTAAGACGGACTGTACTAGCTATGTATATTTCGTTGAGTAGGTTTCTGGGGGTATTTGTGCTCGTGGGTGCTTTTTTTGGGACAATATACCTCAGCGTTTTAAATATCCAGCTCAGTTTTCTAATTCTGTTAGTGAGCTGTTCAAGATGAGGGTACCACGATAGCCTCTGGTCAACAATAACACCAAGATATCACACAAAAACTAGTTTGTGACACTTTGACTAGTATTGGACATTGGCAATTATTTGTATCATCGCACGAATGCACTCTTATGTTAAAATCTGTATTTGGTTGTGTTCTGTGTGATATACTGAAACATATGTAATTAGTTTTAGCTGTGTTAAGTGTGAGTAGGTTATTTTTAAGCCATTCAGCTATTTGGATCATACCAGCTTCAGCACTTCTGGCAACATCATGCCAAGAATTCCCAGAAAAGACTACAGCTGTGTCGTCGGCGTAAGAAAACACTTTAGCATTGTTGATATTAAGGTTGCAGAGGTCGTTGATGTAGAGCAAGAACAATGTAGGGCCCAGCACACTTCCCTGTGGGACTTCGAATGTAACATTTGCATCACAACTGACGTGTTCTCCCACCCTAACCCTTTGCCTCCTGTCTGAAAGGTAGTCCTTAAACATTTTGAGTGGAATTCCTCTCACACCTGACGCTTCCAGTTTGTTTATGAGGATGGGAATAGAGACGGTGTCAAATGCCTTTTTTAAGTCCAGAAAGATGGTCAAACATTTTCTTCCATTATCCAGATTATCAGCCACAAGCGAGCTGAGGGCGGTGACTGCATCCTCGGTTGATACTCCTTGTCTGATCCCAAATTGTGAGCTAATTAAGGTATTAAATTTGTGTAGAAATTTCAAGAGTCTGTTATTTATTAGTTTTTCAATAATTTTCGATATAGCTGGTAAAATGTATATGGGTCTGTAATTGTTGACATCGTCTCGGTCCCCGCCCTTGTGAACAGGAATGATGATAGATTGCTTAAGAGGCGCAGGGAAGACACCCTTAGTAAAATAAAGATTGGCCAAGTGGCTTATGATAGGAACGTTTTCCTGGTGTATGTGTTTCAAAAATCTAGTGGATACATTGTCCCAGCCAGGAGCCCTGTCAGATTTTAGGCTCATCAAGATCCTGCTAACTTCTTCGGTATCAGTGTCCAAAAGAACAAACGAGTTCACCTGTGTCGATAATGTATCCGATCGAAAAGAGTTTAGCTTATGTGCTAGGGGTTGAATTTTTTGTGCTAGCTCTTTACCTATATTTACAAAGTAATCATTAATGATTACAGACTCAGTTAAATTTGGTTTCATGTGTAGTAGTTCCGTGTTTTGGCTCTTAGAATTATTTGTGTAAGTTAAAGTTTTAATATTTTTCCATAATAATTTATTGTTTGTGACGGAATTAGCAATTAGCTCCCTTTCATATTTTCTTTTTATTTTTTTAATTAGATTATTACAATAGTTGCGATATCGGCGGTAGGTTATTGTTAAAATGTCATTAAATGGATCATTTCGGGATTTTTTTTGCAGTTTGTTGCGATTCTTAATGCATCTTAATAAACCGGCAGTTACCCACGGCTTGACGATACGATAACAGTGTTGTGATGAATGGATTCAGTTAATTTGTGTAATAGTAGGATAGTTAATTGGTCCGGGTCCTCACAAAACAGCAGCTCTGCAATTTTATTTTCTCTAAGATATTTCAGGGCCTGTTCGAAATCAATAGACGAGGTACTTTTATTAGCAGTTTGTTTGATTTTTAGTTTAGCTATTGATAGAAAAGTAGTGAAGTGGTCGGTGATGGAAGTGATGAAATTTGTAGTGTTGCAATAGATGCTGATACCTTCTTTTGTCTATTTTAATCATAAAGTGGTCTAAACAGTTCGATTCGCGTGTAGGAAGAGTATGTCCAGGTAGCATGCCATATAGTGATAACATATTTAGGTAGTTTACCTTATTTGTATATTCATGAGGCGGCTCAGTGTCTTTAGCTCTGAGGTTGATGTTAATATCCCCCGCTATAATGATACTTTGATGAGACTTTAAAGTATTGAGGTGTGTACTGAGTGAATCTATAAAACAGTCTGTGTTTGTGTTAGAAGGGGATCGGTAAATACATAGAAGAATATTATTAAGTATTTCCAGCTGAAGACACGATGCCTGAGCCAGAAGTATTTCTTTAACTTTGGGTTTTAATGATTTTTTTACGTAAACAACTACTCCGTCATTTTGGTTTATTTGTCGAGTGGTAGAAAAAGAAAGATAATTATAAAGTTGCGGGATAGGTTTATTTGGTTGTAACCTACATTCGGTTAAAATTATGATGTCAGTTTCAAAATTAAACGTTGATAATAAAAGAGAGAAATCATCAAAGTTGCAGAAAATGCTCCTTATATTCTGACAAATAATGGTCAAATCGTTTTTACCGGGTTTAATATAATTGTATAGCTCCGTGCAGTCGCATTGGAAAGTACGCGCAACTTCGATATTATCGATCTCATCAAGAGTTTGTATGGTGTCATCCATTTATGTTGTTTATAAGCTGAATAGACGTCGTAACAATACAAGCATTATAGCCATTACATACACGTGAGTTGAGACAGTTACTACTCATAGTAAGGTAATTGCAGTTCAAATAAGAATGCTGGTTTATTGTTATTTTTTTAGTGCAGAATACGTTTGCGTGTGTGTGTGAGAGTCAGGTGTGTTAGAGTTAGAGTGAATTATAATTATACATGCAAAAATATATGCTAACATGTGGTAAATAAAGAAATTACCCGAACTTAATGATGCTATTAACAGGAGATGTATTAGACAAAACATCATAGTGAACAAAGCTATTTTGTTAAAACAGTGTAGCTGACTATGCACTAAGAGTCATTGGCCCCCCATGAGCTTATGTACTTGCTCTTCACTTCTAATTGGTATGGTAGGCTCACCAGCCTTCATCTTTCTTTACGTAGACCTTTCCGTACGCCGTCCAGCAAAATTTATAAGCTCCCGATTTCGTAAGGTCCCGAGCCAGGAAGTGAAGGCGTGTCCCTTTGGCTGTCAAGTGCTCGGATAAAAATATGGGTGTGTCTTCTTGTGAATTAAATCCTAGGTGCTTACAACTCAGTCTAGACTTGTGTTTCACATAGTAAGCTCTGCCCATTCTCATAACATCATACTTTAGGAAGGTGGACCCTGTTTCAACAATAATTGGTTGATTCTGACTTTCACTATTTTCTCCAAAAAATTCATCAAGATTTTCGTCACAAAACGTAGTCACGATTAGGCAGATATCAAGTATAGCGAGAAATATGGCCCTGGAAATGAAATGAAAAGAAAGGAATTTCACATTGAGATGACGGACGATTGGCCTTCACGGCCTCGAGCGATGTGACTTCCGACACGACTTGCGGCTACACGCGCGCGCGTCACTTGTTTCACGCGTCTTTAATTTGTTTTCTACGCAGCACAGTGTTAAATATGTCGTATGTAGCATCACTTTATTCAATACGTCATATTTATTTTTCTATCTCGTAGCATAGTTAATATATTAAACTGATTTTTTCTGGACATACTGAAGGGTGTCAGCTAAGCACTTGTATACTTGTATATAAAAAAAAAAAACTGTTTTTTTTTTAATAAAGAAAATTATACTAATTTACTTTCTACCTGTAATTGCGTAATAACGGTAGTAGTATGACACTAAGCAATCCAATCTCTTAAACTAGATGAATGTTGTTTAAGAGTATTCCTTTTAAAATATTGATTGCCAAGTTCCCATTCTGTGTGTCCTAACCACTTCCGTGATTGAAAATCAGCAATAACATTATCCTTTGTATTAATGTAGGAAGCATAGATCCATAAGTTGTGTGTTTCGTACCTCTACTGGTATTAATTTTGAAATATTGTTGAGATTTTGGTGTTGAATTCCACACCAAAATCTAATCTAAGCGATTTATACAGGGTTATTGGTAAAACACCAGCAACCTCTTAAGAGGTCATTGTACTCATAATTATGAACAACTTTTACTATGGGACCAAATCTGAAATCGCAAAAAAGAAATCAGCTGTTCAGTACATTTTGACGAATTATCCTACTAATATTATAAATGTGAAAGTTTGTATGTTTGGATGTTTGTTACTCAATCACGCAAAAAACGGCTGAACGGATTTGGATGAAAATTGGTATACAGATAGTTTATAACCTGGATTAAGACATATAATACTTTTCATCCCGGTAGCAGGTTTCCGTGGGATAATTTCCAACATCCACGCGGGCGAAGCCGCTGGCAAAAGCTAGTGCGAACATAAATGTACTGAACAGCTGATTTTTTTTCGTGATTTCAGGTTTGGTCCCATAGTAAAAGTTGTTCATAATGATGAGTACAATGACCTCTTAAGAGGTTGCTGGTGTTTTACCAATAACCCTGTATATGAAATATCAGTGGTGTTGTCAAACCTTAACAATATTTCACAATTATACAGATCTTTAGCGAAACTTTTTAAACCTAAAAAAGCTGCATGGAGTTCTAAAGTATTGATTTGTAGTTTTGCTTCCTTTTGGGTCCATGACCCCCTGGCTGTTTTGTTAGCAAATCTTGCACCCCATCATGTGAGAGATGCATCTGTTTCAATTTCTAAGAAAAAAAATATTTTTCCTTATAGGACATATGGCTGATTGTAGGTGTGTATGCCACCATTCTATATCCTCAAGGCAACTGTTAGGTAATTTTATAATGGTTTCAAAATTTTCTTTATTTGATAATAGTGTCAGATATTTAATTCTATCTAATTGTTTGATATACAACATGCCATATTTTTTGGCAGGGCAAACTGAAACTAATGTTCCTATGACTTGAGCTAAAAAACGAATGGAAAAACTTGATTTCAGTTTTAAGAGTAATTCTATGCACCTCTGTCTTTTGTCTTGGCCTATAGAAATAGTCATATCTTTGCTATTGAAGATAAACCCTAATAATTTGTACGTACATTCTTGTTTAGGTATAATACTGCATTTCTTATTTTTTCATGTAGCTTGCCGTGCTCAATTAGATAAATGTTGAAAGCTGGGTCAACCTAACTATTTCCGTTATTGAGAACCGATAAGCACTTACCTAGTCATCATCAGACCTTCAGAAAGTATCATGTACAAGCAACCGTGCTCAACAAATGGTGAAAGCTGCGTCATCCTAACTAATTTCGTTACTGAGAACCTTGTTTCTTTTTTTTTTAGATGTTTTCCCTTTGACACCATTACCGTAGCTCATAACAATAAGCCAGGCCGTCACACTTACACGTTTTAGTCCATTATCTTTAAAACTACTGAACCGATTTTGACGAAACATTCACGGTGCCCTAAGTTGAAGTAAATGTAAGCCAACAAAAAAAGAATGTCATGATGCGATTAATAGTTTCGGAGAAATGCGTGGACAAACACACATACATATATGAAATTTTGTATATTTGTTTGGAAGCTCTAATAGATTATCATATCGCCCGTGAACTTCTGAGATCTTCTATCTACCTATAAACAAATTTTACAGGAGGAACATAAAAGTAATTTATTAATTTTTCGTGGAGAATATTGGTAAACCAAAACGTAGTATTTATGTCTTTTATGAAATCATAATTAAATGCAGTTAGTATTGTGTTGTTTTTATTTTATTCGTAATTAGGAGTTGGCATTATAAAAAAGTTTTGTGCAAAAATACTAGTTAGGAGGTATAAGAAGTTCACGGGCGATATGTGAATATATTGCAGTTCCAATAATATTACATACTTATACAATAATATAACTCCTTTTTTTGAAGTCATTAAAAAAAGTAATATTAGTTGATTGTATACACATTATAATTAATTGAAAAGGTTTTTTTTTTAGAAACGATCATCTTTCGAGTCAATTATATTTTCTTCTTCCAGAATGAGATCTTCTTCTTCATCCGAGTTCTCTAGTCTGGCAACTTTTGGAGCCTTTAGGAGTGTTATTGTTTCAAAAATAGTGAGTTTCTTTATTTTTGTTCACCTAACGAAAAAAAAACTTTGTATGACATGGGCAAATAGGTGCACGGGAATACAACTGATTCCTATAAAGCACGAGTCAGGGAAGTAGAAAAAAATGTTTCAGCTCGGATACACGCGGATACATTTTCTAATGTCTTAACATATGCATAATTAAAAATATAAACTTGTATAAGTAATACATGTCTAACTTTGAAACTTACCTTCTAAGATATCTAAGACACTGTAGGTGATAATATAACTGCGCCTCTGTATGCCTATCTAAAATTTCACCCGTGCAACACCTTCAATCAATCCGTCGATTACAAAATCCATATCACAAGTGTCAATTTCTCGAAAAATATCGACACATTATCAAATCATAAAGTTTACTTATCTAGCAGGCGTGTAAAAATATTGTATCGTTGAATACTGCATGTTCAAATTTTGGATAAAGTGACGCTAGATACGGGTTATTTCACAGTGTGCGCAGTCAGCATCGCACCGCACCGGGAACGGGGCGTCAACGAGAAACGAGATTATTCGGCCATAGTAAATGCACTCTCGCTAGTTCGGCGCCGTCATCTGTTTTCTCGTCGACGCCCGTTCCCGGTGCGGACAATCAGTGTCGCTGTCGCAAGACGCGTGTCGCTTAAGCGTGAAGCTCGTGGCCAACGAGAAATGATGAATGGGGATGTATATAAAGAAAATATACTACACAAGATAAATTAGGTTAGTGGCAGAAGGATGTTGATGATATAACATCATTCCCATATCCAATTTACTTGGGGTTGGCGCAACATGTCCCTTCCTTCCATACTTCTCTATTAGTCGTCATCTCGGTAGTCACCCCCATTCTAGCTACATGATCTTTCACACAGTCCATCCATCGTTTTTTTGGTCTTTCCCTACTCTTATAGCCATCGATATTCATACTCAAAACTTTCCTCACGACGTTTTTCCTCATTCCTCCGCATCACATGGCCATAACATGACAACCGATTTCCGCACAACTTTTCAGTCACCGGGAGACGAAGTCTGATATTGACACACTCTTATTCTATACATTCATGTAACACAAAACATCCCTTTTAGCATTCTCATCTCAGCTGCATGCAATTGCCTTTCCTGCATTCCTTTTGTGGCCCAACTTTCTGATCCATACAAGACAGCAGGTCTAACCATTATTTTATATGTCTTCCCCTTGAGTTTAAGGGGAATGCGGGAGTTGCAGATTGTTCCCGTGACCTGCCACCATTTAATCCAACCAGTGTTAATTCTGAGCTTAACCGTCCGATCTACTCCGCCAACGCTTTGCACGAGTAAACTGATACCGAACGCTGCAAATACAGTAATGAAAACGTTTAAACTAAAAGCAAACGTAAATATGTATGCTGTATACAAAAAGCATGACGAAGACATCGATTTATTTCATACATCTGTGCCTACACTCAGAAGAGAATCCTAAATTCTGATTTGAGAAATAATCGTAATTAAGTCTATTACTGTATGTGTATAATTCTTGTTTGTAATGTGTATATAAAAAAAAATATATAAGTATATATATAAATACTTATATATATATTTTTTATAGAACATCTAATCTTAAAGTGTATAATTCTTAGTTATAATTTTTTTTTTTCATTGTTGCTTTTGCGGTTTACGCGCTAAATACAGTGCTTTTCTTTAAGTGATGGGGCACTTAAACTTATGTTTGTACTCATTGTTGAAGAGCCAAATTACATAAACAAATAAAGCGGATGAAAACATGATCCTATGACATTTAACAGATATACACGAGCGCTTCGAAAGGTCAGATGTGACCGTGCTACTTGAAATCTGTATTGTTAATTACGCGAAGTTTAAAGCTAGGGATTATAATATCACCCTCTTTTTGTCTTACAATAGGGATAAAGTTAATTACCGTGAATTACTGCACAAATTCACGGCATGCTGAAAATTTTAAACTTTGAAGTTCAGGTGCCTCTAATGGTTTTCTTTTCCTAAAGCGTGTAAGTGATGTTAAAATTATAACTAATAATATCATAAATGCGAAAATATTATGTTTGTTTGTTTGTTACTTTTTCACGCCTAAACCACTGAACCGATCATCCTGAAATTTTACATATACTTTGTCAGTTGTCCAGACACGGACATAGGGTATATTTTATCCAGAAAAAAAGTACTGTTCCCGAGGAAAACAACAATAACTTTCTTATTATAATAGATGGCGCCATGTGTCTTCCGAATCATGATTGAATTATATTATTATAGAAACTTTAGAAGCGTGTTAAGAGTTTTTTTTTTAATTTAAGTACTTTACACCTACTCTTTATGAGTCTAGCGTGTCGATAGACCGGTTTATCATCCTCCTAACTATTCAAACTAATATTATAAATGTGAAAGTGTGTGTGTTTGTTTGTTGATTACGCTTTCACGCTAAAATGGTTGAACAGCTTTGGATGAAATTTGGCACTTGGGTAGACCATGACCTGGAGAAGGACATAGGCTACTGTTCATCCTGGATCGCAGACGAAGTCGCCGGCAACAGGTAGTAACTTGTAAATAGATAACAATACCAGATTTTAACTTGCCAGGTTTTCGAATACTTAACTAGTCACTAAAACTGAGACTAAACCGCACTTTTTGCAATGTCCTTAAACTATTGGTTAAGATACCACCTGCCATGCCGCTGGTCGTGGGTTCGATTCCCATCCAGGACAAACATTTGTGTGCATGAACATGTCTGTTTGTCCTGAGTCTGGGTGTAATTATCTATATAAGTATGTATTTACAAAAAAAAAGTAGTGTATGTAGTATATCAGTTATCTGGTTTCCATAGTTAGTTTTGGGGTGGTTTTGGGATCTACCTCCTAGTGGTCCACCCCGGGCAACGGCACCACAGGCTTGCCTGTGGTACGGCTGAACGATCCCACTTAGCGGTGGTAGGCTCCGCAAGGGGCCGCCTGGCTCGCGACCACCATCCCACCGGAGTCTGGCGCCAAGCAGCTTGCTGTGTTCCGTCGGTGTGTGGGAGTGCCAGTGCCTTTGGGGGAGAAGGAGATTGTCAGTTGCGCTGTTTGGCACCGGTTGTGGTCTCTGAGTCAGCTAGCCGGGTAACTCATTTTGGAGGGTAGCGGGATCCGAAGCACGGTGCCAGCCGTTGGCCGACCGCAGTCAGTAGGGGGCCCAAGTAGCACGCCAGCCACGTGCCAAAGGCTGCCCCGCCAACTCGCGAAAAATCCCGGTATGCTCCACCGTGCCAGCCGGCGACTGGATGGGAGGACCCGGTGGCCATATCCGGGGGGGTTCGGGCGTCCCCGCAGTCTCCAGATGAGTTCCCCGTAGGTTTGGTTGGCTCTAGTGTTCCACTTGGATCACTGAGCGGCGCCTCGACAAGTCGACTTTTTCCCCCAACAACTCCACTCAATATGACACACAAAGCGAAGAAAAATAAGGTAAAACAACGGCTGCACTTCCTCCCACTAAAAGTGCACCTCACGAATATCAGGGGGTTGCACTCCAATCTCGATTCGGTCCATCACCACCTTGAGACCGAGAAGCCGCACCTGTTTTTCCTAACGGAGACGAAGATAACAACCCCGTCGGACGTGGCGTACCTCAACTACCCGGGGTACTCTCTTGAACACAAGTTCAAGAAGCAAGCTGGGGTCTGTGTGTACGTCCGCGATGACATTTGTTGTCGTCGTCTCCGTTGCTTTGAGAAATCGGGTTTCTCTGCCATATGGCTACTTGTGGATACTGGCGTGGAGAAATCTCTCTACATCGGCATCTATCGATCGCATAGCGGTGACCAGGAGACAACAGCGCTCTTTAATTTCCTCGTGGAGTCGACTGACGTAGCCCAGCAACGATACCCAACGGCGAGGCTCATTTTTCTGGGGGACTTCAACGCCCATCATAAAGAATGGTTGTTCCCATACCAGAAAACTGACCATGCTGGGTTGGAGGCGCGCAATTTTGCTTTAACGCTAGATCTAACCCAGATGGTGAATGTGGCAACGCGGGTACCGGATGTTGACGGCCATACACCCAATTGCTTGGACCTTCTGCTGGCATCTGATCCGGACAGTCATTCAGTATCGGTCTCAGCCCCGCTGGGAACGTCTGACCACTGTCTGGTGAAATCCATATCAACCTGCTCTCCTCCAGATGAGAGCCCTAGAGGCACGAGGCGAGTATGGCGATACGGGTCAGCAGACTGGGATGAGATGCGGCACTTTTTTGCGTCTTATCCATGGCGGCAAGTGTGCTTTTCCTCGGGTGACCCCTCGCGCTGTGCTGACGCGGTTGCGGACGTGATTCGGCAGGGGATGGAATATTTTATTCCATTCTCCGACATCCCGCTCGGTCACAAATCCCGGCCTTGGTATAATGCAGAATGTGCCCACGCTGAGGCCCGAAAAGAGACTGCCTACCAAGCCTGGGTCAAGGCCCGCGACCGCAAAGTTAGAGCGCGCAGGGTTCGTGCGAAGAAGAGAGCCTTTAATTCTGCCGCCAAGTTCTGCAAGCGGGTTTTGCGTAGGGCACGTTTTGACCATGTCGGACATATCGGGGCCAGGCTGGCTTCGCACCCTCCGGGTAGTAAACAGTTCTGGTCCCTGTCTAAAGCGGTTGAAACGAATTTCTGTCGTCCCACTTTACCTCCTATGATGAAACCTGATGGGTCGCTGGCTCACTCTGCAACTGAGAAGGCAAATTTATTTGCATCTCTCTTCGCAAGCAATTCACGTCTGGACGCTGGCTCAAAGCAACCACCTACTGTACCTCATTGTGACTCCTCGATGCCGGAGATCGCAGTACACATTAAAGAGGTCCGAAGAGTATTGTGCAGTCTAGACGTGAACAAGGCCAGCGGGCCTGACGGCATTCCAGCGAGAGTGTTGAGGCAGTGTGCGCCTGAACTGTCTCCTGTATTGACACGTTTGTTCCGCCTCTCTCTTGAAAAAAGAACGGTGCCGAAATCCTGGAAGCTTGCAAATGTACAACCAGTGCCCAAAAAAGGCGACCGTGCAGACCCTGCCCATTACCGTCCGATCGCCATTACCTCCATTCTGTGCAAAGTTTTGGAAAGGGTACTGAACAATAAGTTGCTGAACTACCTTGAAGACAATGATCTCCTCAGTGACCGTCAATATGGCTTTCGCCGGGGACGGTCAACTGGCGATCTTCTTGTGTATGTCACGCACTGCTTTGGCGAAGCCATCGAGAAACACGGCGAAGCACTGGCTGTATCGCTTGACATCTCGAAGGCCTTTGACAGGGTCTGGCACGCTGCTCTGCTCAGCAAGCTTCCTGCTTATGGCATCCCAGCTGATTTTTGTAGCTGGATATCAGATTTCCTTAGTGAACGGTCGATTAGAGTAGTTGTTGATGGCTGCTCTTCTGACCTTATGGCTATTGATGCCGGAGTTCCTCAGGGGTCTGTTCTCTCTGCAACTCTTTTCCTGCTGCACATCAATGACCTGCTTCGGCCTGGTATTGTTGGGTACGCAGATGACAGTACAGTTTCAGAGAGATACTTGTCCAGCGCAAAAACCAGCGGGGCTGAAGTTCGTTCCTTGAGAGAGGCCATGGTAGAGCGGACAGATTTGACCTTAAGCTTTGTCTCCCAGTGGGGTGATGATAATCTGGTCTCTTTTAACGCCACCAAAACGCAGGCGTGTCTTTTTACCGCTAAAAAGAGTCGTTTCGCCCAAACTCCTACTTTTCGGGGTAAATCTGTTCCTGTAACTGATCGACTTGAGCTCCTAGGCATGGAGTTGACATCTGGTCTCAACTTCGGCGCCACCATCGAGTACAAGGCCCAAACTGCGGCCAAGAAACTGGGCATCCTAAATAGGGTGAAGCGATACTTTACGCCTGGACAGCTTTTAACCCTTTACAAAGCGCAAGTCCGATCCTGCATGGAGTATTGCAGTCACCTTTGGGATGGATCAGCTAAGTACCAACTAGCCGCGCTTGACTCGGTGGAACGCAGAGCTAAGAGGCTCATTGGCGACGTAAAACTGGTGGATGCCAAGCTTCATTGCTTGGCTCATCGCCGCAAGGTTGCCTGCTTGTCGGTCTTCTACAGATTGTACTTCGGAGAGTGTGCCCGAGAAGTCCACGACCTCATTCCACCGGCCCCCTTCTACCACCGGACATCTAGACGCACTGCCAGTTACCATCCCTACCTGGTTGCTATTCCACCAATTCGCACTAAGCGCTTCCAAATGTCTTTTATAATGCGCACAGCAAAAGAGTGGAACTCACTACCTGCGTCTGTGTTTCCGAACGTATACAACCCTAATCTCTTCAAAGTGAGAGTGAACAGGCTTCTTCTGGGTAAGCTCACTCCATCGTCGACTTTGTCTCTGTCACCTCTGACCTAGACTAGAGTCAAGAGCAAACCCATCACAAATAAAAAAAAAAAAAAAAAAAAATAGTACAAGCTCTGCTTAGTTTGGGATCAGATGACCGTGTGTGAACAATGTCCTAGGATATTATTATTATTATTTTAATATATTGTTATTTTTTTATATTAGGTACTTAAATAGTTTGTTAGTTTAGTTTAAGATGTTTATCCACTATATCTGTCGCAGTTTGTTTATTCGTTTAGTTGACAGCCCTTTCGAAGTTGTTGTCGCCGGCCGCTACCGTGACACCGCACGCTCGCTCGGCTCGCACGCGGTTTGTCACAGTTCTAACCTTTTTTTTTTGTTCTAGGGGAAAATCCTCATGGATGTCCTCCGCCCTAAGGCGGGTGGAGGGGTCTGTCAGACTCTTACTGACTAAAAACCACCCCGGTGTTCCCTTCTCACACTTGGACCGGGGATAATAATCATAATAACCTGGGACATTATTCACACACGGTCATCTGATCCCAAACTAAGCAGAGTTTGTACTATGGAAACCAGATAACTGATATACTAATATGTAGTATATCAGTTATCAGTTAACTACTTTTTTTTTGTAAATACATATACTTATATAGATAATTATACCCTTCAAAGTTTAAAATTTTCAGCATGCCGTGAACTTGTGCTCCTTCTACGATCTCGGGCTAGTCCCGGCCCGCCTTTATTGCGGTCCACCTCAGGCCCGCGGGAGGAGTGAGGTGTGAGACCACGACGTCCATTAGGGTCGTGCGGTCCTGCTGGATGAGGGGCGGCAGACGTGTCCGCGTAAATAAAAAAAAACCAGACCGAAACAAATAATAGGTTATAGTAATGATACGATCGTACTGGCACCGAACATGTTCTAATAAGTTTACCTATTGTCTTTTGTTTCCTTTGTTTCTATATTTAATTGCGTAGAACACACTCCTCAGTAGTGTGATTTGTGCTCATCTGCCTTGTGCACGTGCTAGTTGTCACGGAATTGGTTTACAAACATTAGTGAAGATTCGTTACATTTCCGACACGTTATTTTGTAGGACTTTCGTAAAGGCCCAAGTGTTCCGACAAAAGAAAAAAACTGTTCAAGTGCGTGTCGGACCACGCACAAGGAAGGGTTCCGTAGTCGGGACCAGTTTATCCCAAGAAAAAATTTAACAATGTAGTTGAAAAACATGTTCTCCCATACATTCCAACTGCAAATGTAAGTTTGTACGCACAGTATAACAATAATAATAATATCCTGGGACATTTCACACACGGTCATCTGATCCCAAACTAAGCAGAGCTTGTACTATGGAAACCAGATAACTGATAAACTACATACACTACTTTTTTTTTGTAAATACATACTTATATAGAAATACACCCAGACTCAGGACAAACAGACATGTTCATGCACACAAATGTTTGTCCTGGATGGGAATCGAACCCACGACCTGCGACATGATAGGCGGTATCTTAACCAACCACGCCAGCTGGCCTGTCAATATTGAGAGATTTACCATGTTAGTTTAAGACCATAGACTTCTTATAGGTTTTCCTGTAATCTAGAGGTATAGAAGTATTTTCTGTATTATTTTTCAAAATTTTAAGTTTAGGAGACTAAGGTCAATTTTCGTCTATTTTATTATATAACTTTAAAACAGTTTATTTTAAAATTATGTAAAAATATGTTAATATATTTGAGACCCTCCAGTAAGCCCTTTCATTTGATATATTGCACGGTACATTTTGCTAAACGTTTTATTTTATTTTGTTATTTGCCCCCCAAAATTGACTCCCATATTCAAATTTTATTAACTTACATTACACGTCCATGTTTGGGTCAAAGAAATACATACGTGTACCAAATTTCAACTTAATCGGTCCATTAGATTCGGAGCAAATTGGCTCTGACAGACGGACAGACAGACAGACACACGAGTGATCCTATAAGGGTTCCGTTTTTCCTTTTGAGGTACGGAACCCTAAAAATGGATTATATACGATAACAGGACAAGTCCGAGAAGTTGGTGGGAAAAGGGTGACGTTGAAGCTTCAAGCTTCAGCCAAAAAAAGATTTATATCCGCGTAAGATTTTATTGTTTCTCTGGTGGGATTGCAAAGGCCAATAACGAGTATATTACGAGTTGCTTTCATCGCATAAAACGATTGATTCTGATAAATACTGCCAGCAACTTAATGAATTAAATCAGAATATCATTATCTAACGTTCAGTTTTAGCGAACAGAAAAGGAATCATTTTTCATCAAGATAACGCACGCCCACAGACTTCATTCCAGACCCAACAAAAATTAAGAGAACTGAGTTGGGAAATCCTTTCGCATCCGCCTTACCCTCCAGATATCGCGCCATCGGATTATGATCTATTTCGTTCTCTACAAAACAGATTAGTGAAAAAAAAAAAAAAAAAAAACAAAGAAAACGAAGAAGCGATCAAATATACTTAGATGACTTTTTTGCCAACAAACCCGCCTCCCATTTTAAAAAGGGGAGCTATATGCTGCCAGATCGCTGGAGAATGGTTACAGAAAACGAAGGCAATTATATAATTGATTGAATAAATATATTTGTATTATCAATGTTTTTCAATTTATTTCTTTAAAATCGTATCATTATTTATGCAATGACCCAATACTTGTAGGCGCATTTGGTAGCAGCACGTTTAAGGGGCTATCTCGAGAATAAATCGTAGCTCGGTGGGCGTGGCTTAGCCCCCCCGCGCGGGGAGCGGCGAATGCAAAGTACGCGGTCGCATCGGGAAAAGCTAGTACGCACTTCTTGGATTTTTTGAAATATTAGCACATAGGAGATTATGGAGTAGACAAATAATACAAATATTTAATTTTCAACCATTTTTATTTTATTTAGTAAACCATGTAATAAAAAATAATTTGGTGATGACAATATATAACAAATGCTTATTTCTTTTAGTCTAATTATGTTCTTATAATAAAAACGTGGTACATGTACTAAGAATATTTTTTATTTAAATAACTAGCTGTTGCCCGCGTGAATGTCGGAAATTATCCCACGGGAACCTTCTACCGGGATGAAAAGTACCCTATCTTTTAATCTAGGTTAAAAACTATCTGTATACCAAATTTCATCCAAATCCGTTCAGCCGTTTTTGCGTGATTGAGTAACAAACATCTAAACATCCAAACATACAAACTTTCACATTATTAATTATTAACTTTCATATTAGTAGGATTAATGAATTATTTTAATTTTACAAAAATTAACCTACTTTAAAAAACTCGTGTTTTATGTATACTGGATATTTTTTTAAGTAGTGCGCAAACTTTCACAGGTTATTCTACCCATGAATATGAACAACTTTCACTATGGGACCAAACCTGAAATCGCGAAAAAAATCAGCTGTTCAGTACATTTATGTTGGCATAATTCGTCAAAATGTACTGAACAGCAGATTTTTTTTTCGCTATTTCAGGGTTGGTCCCATAGTGAAAGTTGTTCATATTCATGGGTAGAATAACCTGTGAAAGTTTGCGCACTACTTAAAAAATTATCCTGTATACATATATGTTCGCAATTTTCTAGTAAACTACTGAACCGATTTTGATAATTCTTTCACTGGTATAATCTAGGTACTCCAAGTATGGTTTTAGTGTACCTACAAAATATTAAGATGCCAATCTTATTAACAAAGTTATAGACATAAATATGACAGAGCTCCACACAACAAATTAAATAAAAAATAAAAATATGAGTAAGTAATTTTATGGAAAATTGCCTTGACTAAAAAAGGCGAATACTAAAACATTTAAAATAAAATAGCCGAATTTGAACCCTCTTCAAAAGAAGCTTTGAACTAAAAAGTATTAACTGAAAGTCATAACAGTTTATAGATTTCTATTACTTCAGAATCACAATAGGTAGACAATTTTTGTTATTTTATACTTCTTAGTAACACCTTTTTTAAAAAATCGGTTAAATAATTTTACAAATTTATATTATTTTAATTTTTTTAGTATTCGCCGTATTTAATCAGGGCAATTTTCTATAACATTACTCATATTTTTATTTTTTATATTCTTTAAATTAAATAATCAAATTTTCAGTTATAATGAAACTGCAAAATAAGTAATATTTTTTTTTATGATACCCCTTTTTTTTTGTGGATGGTAAATCATCAAATAACTTCTCCCGCTCTGGGTGGAGCGGAAGGGCGTGTCAGACTTTTACTGACTAAAACCCACCCGTGTTCCTTCAGTTGCCTATGCCAGGGCCACGGTATCTTTTTCAAACCACCCGCGACCCCAGCGGCATACTACTACCCCTGCGCATCTTGCCTGATAAGACCGTTTAAGAGCGTAGTTGACTCTTTTGTCGCCGACTAATTTGGCAACTACTCCATTAAAATTCTCTACAATGTTGCTGTCTACATTTTCAATTAGATCCGTGAGTGTGATGCAACATTGTAGATTAAAATATATTTCAGACGTGTGTTACAAATATTTTTTGATTCTTCATTTGTATTTTCACTACAAATATTTTTATCACAAGAATCATGGTGCTCAAATGCATGATAAATGGCATTCGTAATATCGTGGTGCAGATTTTTTATTTTGTCTGATTACTGTAGATTTTGTAAGCCATGATATTTTATGGCGTTACATATGTACTTTAGTATCTTTAAAATCTTATTTGTAATTATTATGTTCTTTTCTGTTACAGCATATTTTGTATCCGTTTTTAAATTTATCAATTTGTTACAAAAATTGCTTAATATGTGATTTTTGCAATCAATCTTTTCGACCGTGATTGAGGGATATGATCGAGTGTCAAGTATTTTTGCCTAAGTGCTACTGTCTCCATCAGCTAATGTATGTATGTTTAAATCCTTCGGCGATAATAGTGGATTCCATAGCTGTGGAAGATCTGTGGAAGATATTTTTTAAAACACTCATGCTGTTTTAATATCTCATTTTGTTTTTCCGCTTTAGCACAAATACAACAATATTTGCTTTTGACTGCCATGAAAAGAACTTGACGAAATCGTCTAGCTATAATTGTCGCAGTGCCAGATAGTGCAGCATAATTAGTTCTGTATGAACGTTTAGCCCAACAACCACCTAAGATTACATCTATTATTGGTATGCCATCTTTAGTAAGCTTTCCTTATTTGACTGCCGCTTCTTTCTCCCGCTCCTCCGTTTTCCTCGTCTCTTCTCATGCCGTCACTTCCCATTCGTCACATACTTCATCTTGTACGATTTTGTACCTATATTCCGACAAGGATGGTAAATCGACAGCTGCCAAAAACTGTTTCAGTTGAGCGTTAACACAACCAGCTGACATTATCCCGGCCACCACCATTTTATTCAACCTGTGTGTTGAGTTCTGTATTTTAAACTCTATTTTACATAATGTACAAGAAAATGTAAACTCAGATGTAAGGCCAGAAACTTTTTCGGATTCTTATTTGATGGTGGTAAGGCCACATTGGAACATTGATTTGTGACTCAATATTTTAACTAATTCATTAAAAAATTAATTTACATCAACAACTCTGTGGCTACTGATGTCGGCAGTTTTGGACTCCTGAAAGAAAAAGTATAAGTCAACATGGAAAAATGATATTTATGCCAAGCTCTATAGTATACAATTCATAGTACATAGTAAATAAAATAAGAGAACTCACATTTTCTTCAAGTTCGATTTCGTATGGCAGTGGTTGTTGCTTCCATTTCTGCAATAAAAACGTTCATCAACATTCAAGTGGAGCTAGCATAATCAAATTCATGCAGATTTTTTTTTGATAACTTTTGTTCCACGACTTTTATAAATCACAAAAAAAATCAACACTTGTTGGAAAGAAAACTAAAATGTTTAAAAAAAAAACTAAAATAAACTATTATATTAAATCACACACAATAAATCCATACTTCAATAAAGATCAAAAAATAATTTCGACTAAACTCACCTTTTTTCGCAATTCAAATGCGACTCCATTGCTTTTTGTGCTCTTAGTCTGTCACACGCAGTAATAGTACTTGACGTATGACCGATGTATTGTTGACATATTTCTAACCTAAAATTAATTATAATTACATTTTAGCCTTTTTCATTAGATACACAATTATTGGTAACTTACAAAAATTAAAACAGATATTTTGTTCTAGCAAATAAAATGCTTACCCATTATTACTTTGCGAGGCGAGGATAGGTTGTAGCTGATTATCCAAATTTATGAGCGAAGGTGGCGACTTCGATTATTTGTTATTGTCTGCTACTGATACTGATTTCCTGTAAAATGAGTCCATTGATAAAAACCGGTCAAGTGGTTAGGAATTTAGGATCTAACAACAAAAAAATCACAAAAAAAGTAACTCGCGAGCGCAACTCATTATTTACGTATATATCCGATGTCATCTTTGTCTTCCATCGGGCAGTGATTGCAGTCAAGAACGTGCCCATAACTGATAAAGTAGAAACTATTGTACATAACTATATACTTACTTTTGCTCTCTCTCATTTTTTGAGCCCTCACCCTCAGGTAGTCTAAACGTTGTACTTTATTTAGTTTTGGTTTCCTATTTCTTCCCATTTTTATTTATAAATCATTAAAAACTCGTCACAAATAGAAACACGATACTTTATAGGTACTGTTCAATCACAAGAAGTCTTTATATATCACTTCTACACTAATTAACTAACAATTTACTAGCTTTTACTATATAAACATTTATTAAAATCACGAAAATCCGATAGCACCGATCTGTCAAAAAATGACATAGACTCGTCGTCGATGAAGCGCACCGCGCGACTGATCCAGCAAGCGAGCGAAAGTGATGCAATTACTTTTGAAACGCAAAAGAAGAGAAGGCTATAATGTGCGTGCGCTCGAAATTAAACGACGTATGTGCCAAAACGAATTTACTCCTTTTTTAACAAAATAAATAAATTAAATTTAAAACTACTTTGAGTAAACTTTAATATTATAATTATCTATGTTTTAAAGTAAATTTCATTAAATAACTCTTAAGCGTTACGCCGTGATGTCGAAAAAAGTAAAAAAATAGATATAACTTTGCAATTTTTTTGTATCGAGAAAAATTCATTGAATCGTGTATTCCTTTTACGTGATTCTAGACTAAAGAGTCAGAAAACATATACTAAAATGTTAAATCCCTATTCCACAAATTTAACAAGTTACACGAAATAGAAAAACCACATTTTTTTCAACATATCACCTTAACCTAACCTAACCATTTGGTCGGGATGCCCTGGCTTAGTTACAACCAATTCGGCTCGCGCGTGGTTGGTCACAGGTCGACCTAACCTATAATAAATATTATTCAGGCCGCTAATTGAACGGCGCCGTTTAGTTAAAAAAACTAAGCTGTTAATTGAAAGGTTAATTAAGCTTGCTGCCTGCGATATACTTATACATATTTAAGTTCTAATTGAATTAGAAATAAAATATTTTACTTAATGAAATTCTGAGAAATTCGTATATTGATGAGGAAAACTATTCCACCGTAATACAATTTATACTAGTACGGGGAGCAGAATGAATCAGTTCCGTTCTAAATACCATAAGAAGTACCGAATATACCAAACAAAAAATACCTATATTTGCTGCTTAATTGTAACATAATTGAAATGTGCAAGGTTGTTGTTTTATTTGGCAAATAAAGATATATTTTTTGTATAGAAAATAGCCTTGTCTAAAATGTGTTAACCCTCAATCATACTTACGTACGTTAGAATAGACATCCATCAAAAAGCAATGAGCCAGTAAAGATCGCATATAATACCCGTCCGGACATTAGGACCAAATCCGGATTTATGGCGATAGATATTATAAGATCATCGTACACATTCCCTTTATGGGGTATGTACTTTTACGATTATATTCCGGATCTTGGCCCCTATTACTTATTGAGATCTTAAAATACCCGTCGTAAAAGAGATTGATTTAAATGCCAGCCATTGTAGTCAATTCTTTCAATTGAATGATTTTTACGAGTATGACATTTAAATCTTTTGTATGTGAACCATTGTCATGCATTTTTTTCAAATAATAGACGTTATGGGGTCCCTAGACGGTCAAAATTGCTTTTTATCATTACTTGATATGCATTTACAAGCTTGACAAGCACGCTTGCCGAGGCTTGACGTAACATGCATGCATGCATGCATGCTTGTCAAGCATCCGCACTCATTTTCGTTTTAGTCGCCATAGAGTGACTCAGTCTTGAACTTGTGCTAAAACAGAAACATTCTGTATACAAACATACAGAATGTCTCTCTTATAAGTTTTCCTGTAATCTGTAGGTATTGAACTATTTTCTGTATTTTTCTCAAAATTTTAGGATCAGTAATTTCGGAGATACGAAGGGGATGCCCCCCAAATCCCCTTCTTTAGCTTCTAGCGGTTATGGTCTTTTATCGTCAATTTTTTTTAAATAACTTTAAAACGATATATTTTAAAATAAAAATAAAATATAAATATTTGAGACCCTCACAGTAATCCCTTTTACTTGATATGTCACGCGGTACTTACAGTTTTTTTTTTTATTTTCTTAATTGCCACCTAAAAATGGAGCCAATTCATTTATTTCCGTTACACGTTCCTATTTTGCACATATACATACGTGTATAATAACCAAATTTTAACTTAATCGGTACATTAGATTCGGAGCCAATTGGCTGTGACAGACAGACAGAAACACGAGTGATTCTATAAGGGTTCCGGTTTTCCGTTTGAGGTACGAAACCTTAATAAACGATAAGTCTTCATCTCTATCTTCATATCTTTCTTTTGCTGTGCCCGACAGGACAGTGTCCACGATTGGTCTTAGGCTAATGTTTACCACCTAAGCATAATATACATCCATCATCATTGTCAGCCAAGCCTTTTCCAAACTATGTTGGGGTCGGCTTCCAGTCTAACCGGATGCAGCCGAATACCAGTATTTTACATGGAGTGACTGCCTACCTGACCTCCACAACTCAGTTACTGGATAATACGATACCCTTGGTAAGACTGGTTGTCAGACTTTCGGGCTTCTGATGACCCGTAACGACTGTCAAAGATCTACGAATGACAGCTGGGACCAACGGCTTAACGTGCTTTCCGAGGCAAGGTGGGGTCTCGGTATGTAAAGATGGTCACCCATCCACGGACCGACCGCGGCAAGTGTAGCTTAACCTGATCGATCGACCCGTGCGGCTGTTATTACTTAGCCACGAGCCCTTCTGTAACGCAAATATAGCATAACATACATTGTGTATTGCACGGGCACCTATCCGGGAACTACATAATATAACAGATCGATCCACGCGGTAACCATTTCAAAACAGGCCGTCGAATACACGAGACTAGTCCCGAACTTCAATTAGTTAAAGTTTGGTTATTAGTTAGTTATAATTACTTAATAACAACATCTTCTAAGAAAGGTATGGTTTACATAAAGCCTGTATTTACGCCCAGTTTGTACTTTAAGAGGCCGTATAGGAAATTTTGTCGCTTTCGCTGATTTACGTCGTGATTTTACAGTTAAAATATTATATTTCTATAAGATGCACAATATAACGCAAATAAATGAATTGAATTGAATAAAAGATCATTTCAATTATTATTTAGTGAATGAGCTACTTTTTAACCGACTTCAAAAAAGGAGGTTCTCTATTTGACCCGTTTGTATGTATGTAAGTTTGTATGTCTGCGATTTTCTCAAAAACTAATTAACCAATTTTGATGATTCTACTCGAGCGTGATCTACATACTTTCAGGAAGGTTTTAGTATATAATACATTAGGTAATTAAACTTATGTACGAAGTTATATACATAAATGTACTGTATCTCCGGCATTATTAAGCGGATTTTGATGATTCTTCTTTTCGTTCGTCTTGGGCTTCTGTACTCGTATATTCAACTAAAATTGGAAAAATAAATTTATTTAAAAAAAGTAATAACCGACTTCAAAAACCTAAAACGAATAAAATAACTTTCATAAAAAACTTCAATTCTTCAATGTCAATGCACCTTAGCTTGGCGCCGACTTCAAAAGCTGAAAGTTGTATTCGATTTAGGTTTATGAAATCAGTTTTTACTTTTTTAAAGTAAATTTTTTTTTTTTATTTTGCTTCGAGTTTATAATGCGAGGTTTAGGTTGTTTAAAAAAAAATATTGCCAAATCTTTTTAATTTTTGCTTTTTTTTTCAGGAAATGGATTGATTTTGAACTGAAGTTTATTTCTGTTGTTTTAATTTTTTGAACGAGAGTTGTAAGTAGCTGATATCAAAAGCTATATAGCCTATGCTCATTTTCTCTAAAATTTTACTAAGTTAAATATTTTTTTTATATGAAAGTGGTAAAAAGTGATGCATACATTGTAGACGACTTTCACAAAAATACATTGTATTTTTTTCATACCCTTTAGACGACAAAACGATTCGTAAATAATAATATGTGATATTATAAACCTCTTACAGCAAAAATTCATAAAACAGTCACCGTTTTAGGTCGGTCGGAAAAATAAAAAACTAGCTCATACATTAGATCGTAATTGAAATGTTCTTTCATGTTGTGCATTAAAACTTATAGAAATACAGCATTTTAACTGTAAAATCACGTAAATTAGCGGAATTTCGTATACGGCCTCTTAAGTGGAATGTACAATTATTGTTGCGCCATTATTTAATACAGAATCAGGGTTTCAAGGAACAAGAAATAAAATTTTAGTCCGAAAATGTTAACTTCGTAAATAGCTTCGTAAAACTTTTATTTACCCTCAAAATTGAATTTAGAACGACTCTCAAGAGATAATCAGGAAATACCGACCTACTCGTATTTTTCTTTCACTTCAACATCCACGTTTAATTATTTAGTTTTCGAAAATCCGTTTTCCTCAAGTCTTGGAGAATTTTTAATACAGGATAAAAGCTTAAGTTTTTGACGCTTCTGTCGAAAGTAGTCTTAGTAAAATTGGGTTTCCTTACGGCTTATTGGTCCCTTTTTACCCAACTTACCCTATTTGAGGTAGCTTAAGGAAAGGATTTTAATTATGTAGTATTCCGTCAACGGAGGCTGCAATGATTTAGGTTTTACTTTGGTACTTTTTAAAGTAGACACATAACATCACGACTGTAATCCTCAAAGGGTTAGGCAGAGCTGTACCTATAGTACACCAACATTTCGCCTGTTATGTTGTAGCTATCAACTGGCCACAAATCCATACTCCGCCGGCTGCTACTGAGAAATTTCACATGTTGGGTGTGAAATTTCACCACCCAAAAAGTCTTAACTAAAGAAGTAATTCATGAATTTGTTGTGAAAGCCATCGCTAGCATGGCTAACCATAAGAAAAACCAAGCTTTATTTAAGTATAAAAGCATTTTTACAACGCAATAAATCTCAAAACTGGCCGCTATTCCAATTAATACCAAGACAAAATTAGCATCCGTAAATATTAAGCCATCCAGAATTCCGTTAGCGCCTATGCTTCGTCCTAAAATTTAAGCGATAAATTCTAAATTGCAATTTTATTAGACTCTCGTAAATCCTCGGGCCTTTCTTATAAATCTAATAAAATGCGTTTCATCCACTCAGACATTGTAAGATCGCTTATAAAGTTAATTTCTTTAAAAGTTTCCAAAATGGCGGCTGAGATTTCCTGTGCTAAGTGCTCGGAAGGACTTCAATCAAGTTTTTGTGGCTTTTTGATTGGATTTCTTTCTTTCCGTTGTGTCTGGATTGTAATTGACGGATTGTGATTTAATTTGTTTTAAATGGGAGGCGGGGAACTGAACTTGTTTGAATAGGTTTGAACTTGTTTTGACAAATTTTATTTTGTTTATTTGTGTCCTTTACTGACTTGTCTAATAACGTCGTGAATGATAAGATGATATTTATCAGTATACATATATATATGTCATATGTTTATAATATATCTCGCGAGATTATAAACTGTCGATAAACTGTGAACTGTAGGTAAAATACTACAGATTAATACAGATAGGACACTCCGCAGTTTAGGTATGAAGGTACAGGGACGCGACGGGCCTATCTCACTGGGCCAATTCAGTAGGACTGCCGCGGTCAGAAGGTATAAGAGTTACGCGTTAGAAAGAGAGGCAACTTGTAGGTGAATACTGTAGGTAATAAGCGTTGTGCGACCTGATTTGCACTTTATTGTGTCGTAGCAAGAGTCGCTTTTTATTTAAATGATTTTGCGGGGTGTACCATCTGTATTAATCTGTGCTTGCATACTGCTTACAATATAAAGTATTAATTTTAGATACTTTATAATATATCCCTGTCACACCGCCAAATTGTGAATCTGCACTTATCGACAGAGTTCGCAATATGTCCGATTTTATCTCTCGTAAAATTGGGAACCGTCCCTGAATGGTAGGTCTTGGCAGTAGCCAAATTGGTCGCAATAGCTCAGCCAGGGTACCTACACCTAATGGGTTAGGTTTGACCAACCGTGCGCGAGCCGAGCGAGCGTAGCGTGCGGTGCCGCGGTTTGGGCGACCGCTTCTTCCAGTTGGTCGCAGTTACATGGCTATGTAGTATTAGCGCAAGGTACGTTCGTCGCGTGCAAGTTTTATACCAGTTTACAATTTGTCGGTTTGCGATGCGATTATAAACTATCGAAAAATAATGCGTTATGTAAATTGTAAATGATTTGTTGCAGTTCACAATTTATAGATAGTTTATAATCTCGCGAGATAGCAAAGTTCAGAATCATATGGTGACATAAATACTTCTGACTTTTAAGATCAGAGATTTAAGTACCTAAACATTTTTTTAGTGTTAGTGTGCAAGTGTTACCAAATAAAAGTACAAGGAATCATGTTCCACATGCTTGGTAGTAGGATCAATGATCACAGTTAGATGTTGCTATATCTCAAACGTTTCTATTTTTTAGCCGTATTTTTACTAAAGCCACAACAGTGAGGAACCTACCCTAATCATTACCGTGAACCTCACGGTATAAGCCCATAATAAATATTATATCGTTTCAACTAAAACCTCAGCCCGCAGTTACCACCGCAGTTTTATATGTATAATATTATAATCTATCTATATCTTTATCTATACAAATAATAAAACTGAAGAGTTTGTTTTTTTGTTTGTTTGAACGAGCTTATCTCTGCAACTGCCAGTCGGGTATGAACAATTATTTTGAATTTTATAGTCCAATTCACTTAACATCACGCCCGGAAAAAGAAAAAAAAAATGTCAGAAAGAACGCTTAGCAAAAACGACATCACGCCCGGGAAAAAGAAAAAAAATGTCAGAAAGAACGCTTAGCAAAAACGACATCACGCCCGGAAAAAAGAAAAAAAAATGTCAGAAAGAACGCTTAGCAAAAACGACATCACGCCCGGAAAAAAGAAAAAAAAATGTCAGAAAGAACGCTTAGCAAAAACGACATCACGCCGCCCGGAGAAAAGAAAAAAAATGTCAGAAAGAACGGTTAGCAAAAACGACATTACGCCCGGAAAAAAGAACAAAAAAATGTCAGAAAGAACGGTTAGCAAAAACGAAGTAATAGCGTGGGCAAGCGATGTGATGCGACGGGGCGGGTCGGGGAACATGAAATTTCACGCGGATCGAAGTCGCGTGCAGAAGCTAGTTTACAATATAAAACCCTCTCCGACGGTTCTCCCTAACTAACCTGTTGACCTTTCTCCTCCGACCTTTGGGTCTAACTGCACTTACTACGGGTCTTGGCTGTTCAATTAACGCCCATACTGTGAAGGTAAAGTGGTGAAATTGCTTTGAGCATTTTTCGTTCCATATTAGATTTTTGACAAGAAACAGCGCGGACATTCAATTTAAATGTAGTTGAATTTAACGTTTTTCAACTTATTTTCTTGCTTTTTAACGATATGGTAATACCCTATTTTTGAGAGGTTGTTAAATTATCATTACTTACCTTTTTTTCATGTTGTGTAGGTACGAGCAGCAACAGAAGTAGATAAACAGTGTTACTTTTACATATGTCATATAAATAGGCCCATTATCATTTGATGCAGTACTTTTTATCATTGACTTTTTTTCAATTGAAACTGATATTTTTTTAAAGTTATGCTTAACGTTATGTTTTAAAAATTGTTGATTATAAGAGAAGAAAAAACCGAAAACAAAAATAATTTTTCGATTTTTGTTGCTAACCGTACCTTTTTTTTCACGATTTTTTTTTTTCGAAATATATTTTTTTTATTACCCGTAATAAAAAGTAAGTTCCTGATCTAGAGATTTTTTCTGCCAAAAGATAAGCCGATACTGAAAGCAAGGCATGTTAAAAACCTTTCCTTTTTGCCTTTCTCATACAAAATCCAGGGCAATTCAGACCTGCTTACTAAACAAAGCCAACACAGCATATGGCAGGCCCCATGTGCCCCTACACCGAACAATGGCCGAATATAGGCATTGTTAGAGGTAATGTTTTAGATAAATGAGCTGCCGGATTAAGGTCGATTCATTAACTTTAATGATTTTTAATGATTTTAACCTGAAGATCACGTCTAAACGAGTAGTGTCAATGATTTGGAAAGAAAATATGTTAAATTAGAGCATTTTTAATAACTTATTATGTGAATATTTTAGATTGTGTTTAGGATTAGGTTCATAATGTAATTAGTTTGTAAAATTATGTCTAACGCGGATAAAATACTTAGAATCATACAAAAACTACTTAGAATCCACCATATCGAGTACAAAGCTCAAACTGTGGCCAAGAAACTGGGCATCCTAAATAGGGTGAGCGATACTTTACGCCTGGACAGCTTTTAGCTCCTTACAAAGCGCAAGTCCGATCCTGCCTGGAGTAATGCAGCCACCTTTGGGATGGATCAGCTAAGTACCAACTAGCCGCGCATGACTCGGTGGAACGCAGAACGTAGAGCGGCTCATTGGCGACGTAAAACTGGTGGATGCCAAGCTTCATAGCTTGGCTCATCGCCGCAAGGTTGCCTGCATGTCGGTCTTCTACAGATTCTACTTCGGTGAGTGTGCTCAAGAACTCTACGACCTCATTCCACCGGCCTTGTAATCCTTAAAACGGGAAATGGTGGCCACTTTTTTCCGTTTTAATGATTACAATAAAACTTAACAATATAAAACTACTGTTTGTAATAATAATAACGTATAGTCTTGTGGAGCACAACTAAACGTGCTTATTTTCTGCATTTTCTTTTTAAATTAAAAGAAATAACAAAACAAACGATGAGGGCGCCACTGTGCGCTCGGTAGCATCTTAAGCCATTACAGATTTGTTAAAGTCTTAGAAACACAGTTCCTAATTACAAAATGTAAATATAAAAAAAATGTAACCTTTCCAACAAAGACATTTTATCTCAATGAACTTCCTTAAAACTTAATTTCATCGAGTAATTAATTGTTTCGACGAAACTCCCACTTTTTATCGTAAAATTTTAATTAAAATTCCCATGCGGAAATTTTCGTCAGAGGATTTGCCCTACGAAAATTTTGAGTTGAAAAGTTTTCAAACAACAATACTGGCGAAATTTTGGTGACGTAAAAACATGGCGATTGATGAAAAAATATAATAAAATTACTTTGCCACCATAATTGGTTTTCCCCAAAATGTTAATTGATACTTTTTGGTAACGATGTTACAAGGTAAAAGTTTTAATAAGGTCAAGTGCGAGTCGAACTTGCGCACGAAGGGTTCCGCACTAATATCTATAAAAACGGCAAAAATCACGTTTGTTGTATGGGAGCCCCCTTAAATATTTATTTTAATCTGTTTTTTGTTACGCGGCACGTGTAGGTGTTATTTTAAGACCACAGACTTCTTTTAAATTTTCCAGTAATCTGTAAGTACCTATAGAACTATTTTCTGCATTTTTTTTTTAAATTTTAGGTTTCGGAGATAAGGCGGGAATGGTCAATTTTCGTCTATTTTCTTAAATAACTTTAAAACAAATTATTTTAGAATTATAAGAAAATCTGTTTGAGACACCCGCAGTAAGTAAGCCTTTCATTTGATATATGACAAGGTCCAGTTTGCAAAAAAATTATTTTATTTTATTATTTGCCCCCAAAAATAATCCCCATTATCAAAATTCATTTATTTACGTAACACGTCCATGTTTGGGTCACAGAAATTGGTATGTGTATCAAATTTCAACTTAATCGGTCTATTAGTTTCGGAGCAGCTGTGACAGACGGACAGACACACGATTGATTCTCTAAGGTTTCCGTTTTTTCCTTTTGAGTTACGGCATGAACCCTAAAAACAAAAGAATACATGTAATTGGAAGAATAGTGTAATTTTTTTTTCAGTTTGATGGCACGG
The DNA here is from genome assembly GCA_948252095.1 of Dicycla oo. Taxonomy (NCBI): domain Eukaryota; kingdom Metazoa; phylum Arthropoda; class Insecta; order Lepidoptera; family Noctuidae; genus Dicycla; species Dicycla oo. The sequence continues at coordinate 3,572,956 of OX411713.1, forward strand.
GTAGGTATACACATATACATGCATAGTGCCGTTTTAGGTCTATTTAGTAAAACTTTTAGGTACACGATATCACAGCGGGTGTTTCGCAGCTCAACGCATGTGCATCGGATTGCTTCCACACGACTTCACTCCTAATGGCGACACCTATCTTCTTGAGCATGAATTACCGGTGTTGATAAGGCTTTATTGTACACCATTGAATAGATCTTGAGTGAACAGCTTACTTCTAAGCGAGCATATGACATTGATAAAATAGGGCTGACAGGACACCTAACGTTATACGCAGATGACACTTCCCTGTTCTACTTTGATAAATCTTTGCAAGACATTATAATTGATGCTCAAAAATATCTTGACCTGCTCAATGAATGGCTTAAATACAACTTGTTGACTATCAATACTTCAAAAACATCATTTATGATTTTCTCCGCAAAAAATAAACCGATACCAGATTTCTCACCTTTTATGATCAACGGAGAAATAATCAAACCCACAGTTCGAGATATTTTTCGTGACTAGACCAGTCACGAAAAATATCTCGAACTGTGGGTAGATAGATGACAAACTGACTTGGAAGCTGTCCACGCCATCTTACACGAAAGACGCAACAGCAGACGGATACGGCGTGGGTGCCATCTACCGTTGAACGGGAGCAGATCGCCATCAATCCGGTCGTTCTTTAGGTCGCTCCGGTCACTCATTCGGTCTCATTTCACTCGCGCCTCCGTCAAAACCTATTGTCTTCTCTTGCGAACCGCAAACCGCTACGAACAACCAACTATGTACTATGTAATCCTAAACGTTTATTTTCAATACACAACTGTTAAAACTACAAAGTCTCATTTTGGACAAACAAACCTGATCCTGCACAGAAGCTACACATCGATCATGTCAAAACAAAATTATAGTTCTCACTTTTCGCAACACTCCTAATAGTGATATTAGGAGTGTTGCGAAAAGTGAGAAACTGCATTCCAAAAAAAAGTACGACTAATTATATATAATTCCCTAGTAAAATCAAACCTTGAATATCTTATTGAAATATGGGGAACAGCAGCTAAATCCTAAACCCACTACAAAGTTTACAGAACACAATTATCAAAGTATTATTTCATTATATCCAACAAAAAAAAAAATATACGAAAAATCTAACAAACTAAATCTCACACAACTTTACACGTACTACACCTGCATTCTTATTAAAAAAAAAAATCACCACAAGTTCCGTACAATCAAACACATCAACACAAAAAATCAATAACATACAACACAAGAAGTAAATATGTACAAATTTCAATTAATGACTGCACGAGCACGGACTAACTACGGCAAAAAACAATATTGGTTTAGGGAGAGCATTGTTGTTCAATAATTTACCGAAAGATTTAAAAAAGTGTGGTAGTATAAGCGTATTTAAAACAAGACTTAAAAGGGACATCATGTATGTACCCTATAACGTCACCAACACCTAAGAGGCAAATATGATAATTTAACTTAGAAGTAAGTACTTTATATCTCATTTTAAGTGAACTGTTATGTAAGTTCTTATGAGAAATAAAATCCTTTAAACCTATATATCGTCGATCGTTATCATCGCTTATCCGGTAAGGGGCTACACATATGTTCGAGCAGCATGATTCGGCACTGCTAGGCGGCAAATTCAAATACAATGTGTAACTGAATTAATACACATTATGAAAGTAGTTTGTTCAGAATCGTTCACTGAATCGATTTCTATCATTTTTAATATAGGTATTTTTTTATCCCAAAAGTAATTAAAACTTCCTAAATTACAGTAACACTTCCGCTGAACATGGCTGTACAGTGTAAACCAACCAAAATGGACGAATACCTACTACGCTCGACACTAAATACGTATGTTACTGTGTGTGTGCGTAGATTTATAATGTGACCACAATCAGTATAACTAATTTAATAAACACACAATATTTTATACATAGTATTAAATATTCAGCGTTTGTATTATGGTTATAACATAATATTCTAATTGGGGTGTTTGTTATAGGCATACAAGCGTTAATTCCGGGACATGTTGTATGTTCGGTGGCTTAGTTCGAACTGTGCCGACCTGACCTGAGATGCTTCAAAACGAGGCCAGATGCCGAACGGAGGTTGCCGATTAGCACGAGCTGAATGAAAGCCGATAATATTGTGTAGTAATTGCTTCGGGCCGGATTTGTTTTTCAACAAATACTACCGAATCAATATCCCGTACATGTATGTGTATAGCACCCCGAAGATAGTGGTCAAATGCGAGCCTATCAAATCGCTTCTTTATTTCGTTCGAGTGCACATGGCTATTGCAGGGCCAGTGCAATGATTATACATATATATAAAATCCTGGAACGGACTTCAGTAAAACATACACGGCGTAATGGAAAAATCAGCTGTCCCATTTATTATGACCGTGTAGGTGTTGCACTTTTGTTTGAAACAGCAGATTTTTTTTTAAAATAATATATTAGGTTGGGGAAAAAGTCTTTTCGCATTATAGTATGTATGAACTAGTAATAAAATCTCTTTGGCTATACTATTTGTATCTGGCTGGTTTTGGTATAATTGAAAGTTTAAATTTTAATAATTATATTAAATTAATAATAATAATAATTATATTAATAATAATAATAATAATTCCAAATTCAAATTAGGAAAATGTGTGATTTTCATTTGTTTTTCGTACCGTCAAGCTGAGTGAATCTAATGAAGAAATTCGATACATTTTAAAATTTTACTACAAAAAAGGTAAAAATGCAACGCAAGCCGCGAAAAAAATTTGCGATGTTTATGGACCTAGTGTAGTGTCTGTGAGAGTAGTACAAATTTGGTTTAAGCGTTTTCAATCCGGAAATTTTGATGTCAAAGATGCACGTCGCTCTGGTCGCCCTATTACGGATAAAATGGATGCCATTTTTGAAAAAGTGGAGCAAGATCGACATATCAGTAGTTACGACGTAGCTGAAGAACTGGAAATTGACCACAAAACAGTTTTGGCGCATTTGAAAAAAACTGGGTACACAAAAAAGCTCAACATTTGGGTACCTCACGAGCTCACTGAAAGAAATCTTATGAACCGTGTACTCATTTGTGATTCTTTATTACGACGTAATGAAACCGAACCATTTTTGAAAAAGCTGATAACTGGTGATAAAAAGTGGATCACGTATGACAAGAACGTGCGAAAAAGGTCGTGGTCAAAGGCCGGTCAGGCTTCACAGACTGTGGTGAAACCCGGGTTAACTCGCAACAAGGTGATGCTGTGTGTGTGGTGGGATTGGAAGGGCATTATTCATTATGAGCTGTTACCACCAGGCAGGACCATCGATTCTGAACTCTACTGCGAACAACTGATGAGATTAAAGCAAGAAGTTGAGAGAAAGCGTCCGGAATTAATTAACAGAAGGGGTGTGGTTTTTCATCATGATAACGCTAGACCTCACACATCTTTAGCCACTCAGCAAAAATTAAGAGAGTTTGGCTGGGAGGTGTTAATGCATCCGCCGTATAGTCCTGACCTTGCACCTTCAGATTTCCACCTGTTTCGGTCTCTTCAGAATTCTTTAGGCAGTGTCAGGTTAACATCACGAGAGGACTGCCAAAACCACTTGTCGCGGTATTTTGACCAGAAGTCCCAAAATTTCTATAGCAATGGGATCATGTCCCTACCTACAAGATGGCAAAAAGTTATCGAACAAAATGGTACCTACATACTTTAGTTAAATGTAAATAAACTATATTGAAAAATGTTTTGAATTTTCTTAAAAAATGCGAAGAAACTTTTTCCCCAACCTATTACATATTGTCATTGCCGCCACTAATGGCAGTGGCAAAGATTTAAATCATTAGATTCGCTCTACCGCATCAAAAGATAGTCGCATTTCTGATTCGTTTTGATTTGACACTTCTGACACGCAATAACGCAGTGACAACAGTTGATTGTCATGGAAACGCAATTTAATAATGTGTGAGTTCACTCGTATGGATATTTTTTCTTGTGACTACGTACAGTGAGGGCCAATCTAGCTATTTTAATCTTTTGGCAGCGGGGTTTGGTCAAATACTGGTGAAAATGACAGATTATCATGGCGGTCATTACCCTAAGACCCGCTTTCCTAGGAAACCAAAGGTTTACATTCTGTTTATCAACGACCAGGGGGCTAACCTCCAGACAGAGAAAGAGATGGAGCTATACAGGACGTCTAGCTCCACCTCTTTCCCACACTCAAATACGATTAAAATTATACTGCTTTAAGAGGTGGTGATCTAGCTCCTGTACTACTTACCCAAACAATCTCTCGTTCGTTATAGTTTTTAATTTTAACGCATCTATTTTGTCCTCTAGTTTTTAATGAAACCAAAAAAGCCCGTAAAAACGTACAAATTGATATCGTACACGATTGTTTGAATGCACCGCAGTCTACATACCGAACAATACTATCTTTTGAAACTATGAATTTCATTTGAATACTCGAAAAGCCCATTGAAAGTAAGATCCTTAATTACCAACTACGTAACAAGCTAGGTACAGTTGATTGTCTGCAACTTTCCCCGTTTTGGAACTGAGCAGTGAGCAGTGCCGTCGAAAATCAATTAAAGACTTGCAACGTTTCAAAGTCTGGGAACTCTGAATTAAGTTCAAAGGCCGTAGTAAGTAAACAATGCTGCTTTGTGTAGCTGTCGAACTGACTCGTTTAATTACTGTGTCGGGTTTGGGCAAGTCTGTAGTGTTCTGGTTTAGCTAGTGGTCGCTCTGTGGGTTCCTAAATTAGAATCCTAGAACATTTCCGAAGGATATCGATGATATCTGAAGAGATTGGCCAGGTGGACTAAATTGCTATACGGATTTGATCAAGTGTGATACAACCATTTCCTCTTTAACGTATTGGAGTGAACGTTTAGAGACAAACATTATTAGACAGGCCAGATGGCGTGGTTGGCTAAGATACCACCTGCCATGCCGCTGGTCGTGGGTTCGATTCCCATCCAGGACAAACATTTGTGTGCATGAACATGTCTGTTTGTCCTGAGTCTGGGTGTAATTATCTATTTAAGTATATATTTACAAAAAAAAAGTAGTGTATGTAGTTTATCAGTTATCTGGTTTCCATAGTACAAGCTCTGCTTAGTTTGGGATCAGATGACCGTGTGTGAACAATGTCCTAAGATATTATTATTATTATTTGTAGAGCACCTGCAAAGCCCAAAAGAAATATAATAAAATAGGGTACATATAGGACCCAAAACGCTAACGCTAACGTTTGTTCCCTATGGACTCCAAAACGACTGGAACGATGATGATGAAATTTTCAGACAATCTTCAAATTAGTCCAGCTGGTAATCCTGTGAAGTTTGGTAGCGATCAGATCAACATAATCTTTTTCTAGGCTATTTGGTAATTTTTTCTGAGCAGTAACCTAACAAAAAATACCAGGCTTGCATGAATTCAAAATATTCAATATATTCAATCATTCACAACAAGTCATCTAGCTATAGATAAATAGTGCTAAACTTGCGAAGCCGGGGTGGGTCGCTAGTCCTTAATATTACCTAGATATATGTAAAATACTGGTATTCAGATGCATCCAGTTAGACTGGAAGCCGACCCCAATATAGTTAGGAAAATGCTGGGCAGATTGATTGATCCTAATATTAACCGCAAAAAGGATTGTTATACCATGATGAAAGGATGGCGAACTAATGGCAGGTAACAAAATAATTTGGCCACGGCATGACTTCAAGAATTTAGGTACTTACTACCTTTTCATCTAGTTTGCAACAGCAGACGTCGCGCTAATTTGTTCCTTCATTTAAATAAATATAAAACTGGGTATTATTTTGAATAATATAAGGTATAGGTATCTATTCATATACGAAATCTCTTAAGGAGTCATTGTACACATGATTATGAACAACTTTTATTATGGGACCAAACCTGTAATCGCGAAAAAGAATCAGCTCTTGCCTCAAAAGAATCACATTTATATCTTCGCATAACTCGTGAAAATATACGGAACTGCAGATTGTTTTCGCGATTTCGGGTTTGGTCCCATAGTAAAAGTTGTTCATAATGTTGAGTACAATGACTCCTTAGAGATTTAGTGTATAAATAGATAGACCTTCTATAATATTTTTCAGTAGTCACTAAGTTAGGATTGTTTGATGGTAAAGTTACGAACCGGGATTGTTGAGCCACTAGCTTATTATCATCTTAACTTGGTTGTGTTACACGAACGCCGCCCTTGAAATTTATCATGTGACATTTCAGTAACGAAAAACGGGTGGCATTCGTGTAACACAACAAAGTTAAGATGATATGTTAGTGGCTCAACAATCGCGGTTCGTGACTTTACGTCATGGCCACATTTATTATTTTTTTTGGAAAAATGGCACTTAGATGTATAGAGGCCATCCCTGCCATAGAATATTAATTGCCAAGCACGCAGCTTTCTGTAAGGTTAATTAATATTGCCACTAATTGCCGCTATCGAGTGTCAGATATGTGGCTTTTCCAAACCTATCTAGCTCCTCCATCAAATCAAATCGTTTATTTGTGATGCATGGGTTACATACAGGTGTCCATTACATAATTATTTACTTAAAATAATGTTCATTCCATGATCAGCCACTTGGGTATACAGATTATTAAAAAATAGAATGAAAATATAATTATAAAATTCTAATAGTTTGATAAAATTCCATTGAGGAATAAAAATATAAATTCTATTATTACTATTAATCATGACAGTCACAAGACAATCAACAAAAATAAATTATCGAAACATTAAAATAAAATCTTGTCGATAAAAATTCAGCAACAGAGTAATATCAATTTTCTTGAAAATAGAAATTAGAACAATTTATTTTTAAAGATAATATGAATATTGCCACATTCTTTGATGTTTAGATCTTTGTGGCTATAGCAAACACTTTTCATCTTATAATCATTAAATCTTAAAAAGCCTTTTGCATTTAGCATTTTGTGAAAGTACAAAGTACTAGTAAGTAAAGTACATTGTTATTAAAATTTGAAACCAACAAAAATGTAGGCACCAGACTCTTTGTCGGCTAGATCGATGTAACATAGGACACCCATCCATTAAAGGTAGCTAGGTATAATAAAATTTCGATAGGTTTGCATATCCCGGTTGAACGCATGTGCACTCAAACGGTGTGGGTCGGTTCAGCGCACACCGCGCAACACGTAATATCGTTTTACGAATCACCGGGGTTGCCAACCTTTTTGTATTTGTGATTTGATTCTGTGATAGTGTGTTTGAATGCTTCGGCACAGTTAGCAATGAAATCGATGTATGTGATCAAATTGCCAATAGGCACACCACGTTTTCACGTGAACCGGTGAAATGACGCTTTTGGCTTAAAATGTTTATTTATTTAAAACTGTTTGTATTTTTCTTTTACTATGTGTATAATACCTCAAAATAGTTAAACTAATAATGTTGACCTGAGAAAAAATTGTATCGCAATTGTTTATGTTTTTTTCTTTATAAAGGTAGCTTTGAAGTGGTATGTTAAAGATATTATTTTTTGTAAACCATTACTTAAAAACACTACAAAGTGAAAAATAACTTTATTTTCGGTAGTCGGTGTCTTTGGCTTTTTTTCGAAATTAAAGTTATTTTTCACTTTGTAGTGTTTTGTTTTATTTTTTGCTAAAAAGTTTTTATTTTTCACTTTTTAGTTGTGGAACTTACCCCACACAAATTCGAATACATAATTGACCACAATAATTGTAGATATAGCCATGTAAATAACAGTGATAGGAAGTTATTAAAACATCATCACATCGTCCACATAAAATAAGTGAGAAATATACGCATTATTGAAGCTAACTCAAAAACTCCCCAAGCAAAGTTAATAAAATTTATATGGGACTACTTCGGAAGTATACCCTTTCAAACAAAAAAAGAATTTTCCAAATCGGTCTATCCATCTTTGAGTAATCGCGTAACAAACATACAAAAAAAAAAAAACACGCACAGACGAATTGAGAACCTGCCTTGAAAGACTGCCTCGTTGATCTAGTAGTTGCAAGCGCTATTGCTGAGTATGAGGTTCTGGGAACGATGGTCGGGCGTGGTGTTATTGGATTTTTCAGGCCGGAGTCTGGATTTGTGCCTGGTTGAAGGCAATAGGGTCACCCCCTGTTACATGGGATTTAAACATAACTTGCGAAATGTGGGAAATGGCCTCCTTCTATGAGACCGTGATGTTTCAGAAGGAGGCTGCCTAGCGGGGTCGTGAGAGGGCTGATCCGGCTCGGAGAAGAAGGCGTCGAGGAGGCAACCTTCTCGACGTCTAACACGCGGAAACCCCACTCGCATCCTTTAAGGGGACTACAAGACCTAAACGCAACTTAACGTAAGTTTTATAATGCCTAAAAGTATATGATCTACCGCAGTAAATAAAATCAGAAAAATATATGATGTTCTTCAGGATATATGGATTTAGATAGTGTGTTGAAAACATAATGCAACTAATTTGATACGATAGAAAATAATCACGAAGATACCTCTAAAAATTTCTTTTAACGATTAAATACCAATATATACGTACAAGCAATCATTCTGATTTTGCCAGATTATCCTACAAGCAATATATTAACGAAATGTGTTTTAATTTTTTAGTTTAAATAATAGTTTTTTTGTAAATAGATAATTTGCTTCATAGTTTGCAATAAATTACCAGCGTTGTGTCATCGCGCTTCTCTTTTTTTGTATGCAGTCCGACAGTGACCGCGCTTTAGGTCATGTAGTCCCCTTAAGGCAGGCGGCAATTTGGGGTCACGGGCGCTCAGAATAGGGACTCTGTCCGGCCACAGAGTGACCTCAGGGATGACGGCGCACAGCGGTCACGTGCTGCCTTGCACATTTGCACAGTTAGCACAGAGGGGGTTCCGGATCGGTCTTTTGAGAGGTAATTGGTGCCCCTTGTATGTGTGTGTGTGTGGTTTTAGTGAGGCGAAAGTCCGACACTCCCCGATCTTTTCCCCTAAGCCCGGGCGCCTTTTGAAGATTTAAAAAAAAAAATACACCACTGCCTAACCCTTCGTGGACTACAGGCATGAAGTTATATTTACATTGATTAGCAGTAAATATAATATCTTAGGCTATATCAGACGCCATGTGTGACAAATTATTTGATCGCTGCCATAAAATAATATCCATAGATATTTTATTTTATGCGCAGTGAAATATTTATGCCGTCGCCTCTATTTTTCTGTTCTGTATTTTTTCTTCGCGATAAAATCTAAGAATAAACATAATCTCTGATTTCATCTTGAGTGCTATGATACGATAAACTGCGAGCACTTGGTATATTGCCAAGTAGGGGAGGAATACAGACTGACGCTAAACGGAACAGATGACTTGGAATAACACTTTGTATGAGGATTTATCATAATATTTATCATCTGTGGATGGAAAACTAAGGTTACTAACTGAATATAGTAAGCTAATTTCAAATCATCGTACCCTCTGTAGTTTGAGGGGAAAGTATGTGTTATGTGGGTACCTACTTATTTATAATCAATAAATGAGTAGGGTAGAATCATGATTTTAGTTTTGCTTTTACGACTGCTGCGACAGTCCAATATATGAGCTTGTTCGTATTGGTTGCGTTATTATATCTCCTTCCCCCCTCGGTTATAACAGTATGCAATGGGCACATCTGTTGAAATCTGCCCCCTGGAGGTGGCTGCTGGTGAAAGTTGACTTCCTCTAGTCTTACCGAGGAATATGTATCTATTTATTGTATACTAGCAGCGCCACGCGGTTTTACCCGCGTAAGTCGCTAACCCGTAGGTAAGAATATCGAGATAAAGAGTAAGAAACATCCATCCATCCTCACAAACTTTCGCGTTTATAATATTACTAGCTTTTGCCTGCGGCTTCCCCCGCGTGGATGTTGGAAATTATCCCACGGGAACTGTACATTTTTCCGGAATCAAAAGTATCCTATGTGCTATTCCAGACTATACTCTATCTCTTATAATATTAGTAGATAGTAGAATAGTATACTATAGTAGGATGCAAATGGTACTCCCCAGACACCTGCAGTATTGTCTCTCCTGCGCAAAGGTTATCTTTATAAGACCAATTTTAGCGATAAGATCGCCCATTGTGTCACTATATGTAAAATTTCTACGTTTTCATAACATAAATACAAGCCTTGTTCCCATGGGGGTAGGCAGAAACTATAGAACGCCACCTGCTACGATCCTTACATACTCCTTTTGCCTCGTTTGTGTTCATATACACACAAGCCTCGCCGCGCTTCTGGTTTTTTCGTAATGTGCGTTTTGTTTGTGCAGAATTTTTTTTTCTTTCACTTCGGTTGCGAGTACTACGCACCTGACCATTCGGAAATAAGGTCTACTATATTATGCCTTCCTAGGGCGTCCCCTTCCGACGTTTCCACTCACATCTGCCTTGTAAATAACTTTTGTTAGTCACCTATCATTCATCCTTTAATTTCTACATTTTGTATATTTAATCCCATCAAAAAACTAACATGTAAAAAAATGCCAAGTCTCGCAACGCAGTTTTTCTGCCGTAAAAATTGTGAACCCGATTGTAAAGGAAGTCGGTTAATTCAGTACCAACCTATCTATGGGAGCAGCTATCCAACCACTTTGTCATAAATTGATACCTTGTTAGTTAGCTAACAACACTACTACTACCACTACGAAACTACTGAGCTTAAAATTTTGAAAATAAAAAACACAGAAAATAATTCTATAGCTATAGATTACAGGAAAACCTATAAGAAGTCTATGGTCTTAAAATAACATGGTGAATCTCTCAATATTGTGCGTACAAACTTACATTTGTCCATAGTTAAACAAAATGTATCCAACCCACATTAGGTGTAATGTGGGTTGGATATTTTTCGTTTAACCATGGACATTTGTAGTTGGAATGTATGGGAGAACATGTTTTTCAACTACAATGTTAAGTTTGTTCTTGGGATAAATTCATCCCAACTACGGAACCCTTCATTGTGCGTGGTCCGACACGCACTTGACCGGTTTTGTTTTCTTTAATAAATAGAGTGACTTGGCAATTGAATAATAGGCCAGTTAGCGTGGTTGGTTAAGATACCACCTATCATGTCGCAGGTGGTGGGTTCGATTCCCATCCAGGACAAACATTTGTGTGCATGAACATGTCTGTTTGTTCTGAGTCTGGGTGTAATTATCTATATAAGTAAGTATTTACAAAAAAAAAGTAGTATATCAGTTATGTGGTTTCCATAGTACAAGCTTTGTTTAGTTTGGGATCAGATGACCGTGTGTGAATAATGTCCCAGTATATTATTAATTGCACACAGTAACATAATCTACTACGTAATATAAATAGTCCTCCATATAGTACCTACTTTAAAACAAATAAAAACACAAAGCGCTAATATTAAATAGATTGTCTTTTATGTAGATTATATTGCCGTGTGCAGTTGCCAAGTCACTCTACTTATTAAAGAAATAAGGAAATGTAATATTGCTATGGTTACTATAAAATGTTATTAGCTAACTAACAAGGTATTGTATGACAAAGTGGTTGAATAGCTGCTCCCATAGATAGGTAGGTACTGATTTGGTTTACATTCGATTTCACAACTTTTTACGGCAGAAAAACTGCGTTGCGAGACTTGGCATTTTTGTACATGTTATGTTTTTCAGTGGGTTGAAAATGTCCGATTCGAGAAAAGGATGGTACGGCCGTGCCCTTGTTTAACTCGACTTGGCGGGGCACTTCCGCACCCCCAGATTCACACGGTGTACCGTCTAATAACGAGTAGGTATTCTATGATATTCTTATGACGTCAAAAAGAACGGCAAAAGCGTGTTCTTGTCTGCTTATCTTATCTATTTAAACTACGCAACGGATTTTGATGCGGTTTTACCACTATTTAGAGAATTTGTTACGAAATATTGATGTGTATAATTTATTCATAGTAACTTGCATATAATAAAGGAATCTGGATGTTTTGTAACGTCGTAAGAAACGTGCGAAGGTGGCGCGTCGCTAATAATCTAACTAATATTATAAATGCGAAAGTGAGTTTGTTTGCTTGTTTGTTACGCTTTCACGCTAAAGCGGCTGAAAGGATTTGAATGAAATTTAGCACATGGGTAGACCACGAGCTGGGCTAGGAAGTAGCATATTTTTTATCCCGATATTCCTACGGGTTCGAGAATCATGCGAGTGAAACCGCGGGGCGCAGCTAGTAAGCAGCTTATATACTTTCACGGCTATGGGTATATTTTCACGTGTTTCACGTTTTTAAAACGTGTGTAGGCATGTACAAAGGCCCTCATGAGTTTTCACTCGCCATCCCCAACAACTTCCTAGTATGCCATTGTTCAGTTTATACAAAACAAACAGCCAGTGACACACCTTTTACCACATGAACAGCTTGTAACAATACACACATAGCATACTGTTCAGTATTCATTGTAAACAAACAAGTGAGCGAGCTGGAAACTATTTGTAAACTACAGAAAAATGCTGAGTAAGCGCCCAGTAATGCGTTGTAAGCGGTTTTCATGTTTCATGCAATGAGTGTTTAGTGAACGGTTTCAGTGGACATTCAAAGAATGAAAATACATTTATTTAGCACAGACTAAAAGGCACACAAAATAATACACGGCAGATTTTTTTTTTAAGATGGGTTTGCTCTTGACTGGTCGGAGGCGACAGAGACACAGTCGACGAAGGAGTGAGCTTACCCAGAAGAAGCCTGTTGACTCTCACTTTGAAGAGATTAGGGTTGTATGCGCTCGTAAACACAGACGCAGGTAGTGAGTTCCACTCTTTTGCTGTGCGCATTATAAAAGACATTTGGAAACGGTTAGCAACTAGGTAGGGATGGTAAAAAAAAAAAAAAAAAAAAGTGTAAAATGCGATGCAGGAATTTGGCACAGCCTGAGGTACACCTCAGGCTGTGCCAAAGTAGGCCCAGTTCAGCAAAATGCCAGGCAACTAGTGCCTGACACCGGTTTTGAACTGGACCTGAAGTGTGAGGTGACGGATGTAAACCAGTTTTATACTGCAACGTGCGTATGCATACCTACTTAAATAAAAATAAGTTTGTGGCAGATAAAAATAATATTGAGTATGTACAGACAAGCTACCCGAAACTGTCAAATTTTCCCAATCAACCTTGAACCTAATGCTTTAGAGATAAAGTTGAAAATCTATTAAAGAAATTTGACAGGTTGTAGTAGCTTGATGTGCTGGCATAAGTAGTGTGATTGCTATAATCCACCAACTTATTTCGTAATCAGTTGGACAATACGAGAAGCTTCATATGCTTAAATAATAGCCCTATCCTATGCAACCTTGGATATGTTATTGACGGCGGTTGCTGCGGTGCTTGGATGGGGCTGCGCGACGTCACGACCGTCCGGAGGCGGCCCACCATGCAGCCGCGGTCGAGTCTTTGGAAGAAGGCGTTTTCATCTTACAACCTCGAAAGATTCTGTTTATCATTCGAAATCTGAGTGCAAAAGTGCATCTTACCCGCTAACGTGGAATTTTTTATTTTTTAAAATTCGAACCTTTCTATTCAATAATTTTCTATACAGCCAGTCCACTAAAAATTGCATTAATACTTATTTCATGTCAGTGCACCAACCTCGTTTTTAGAAAAATCGCACTGGCCAGCAAGACGCAAAGACAACACGAAACAATAAATAAACACTAATTTAGTATAATATATTATTATTTAAGCTGTTTTTCTTGCACCTAGCAGTTCCCTCGCTGTAGTGAGGTGAAAAGTTGTGTGTTTCGATCGGTAGCAAAGTTATTCTGCGTCTCGTACCTTTGAAACCCTCGCTACGCTTTGCTTGCTCAGGTTTCAATACAAAAACAACGTTGCAGCCTTGCAAAACAAATAACTATTTCAGCAGTGGATCGCCCCAGTCTGCGCGCAGTTCTTAGCGAGTCCACAACTGTCTACAAGTATTCACCTACACTATGTGTAAAATGGGTAACAAGAATCAACGTGTGGTGCATAAATCCTAACTATGTGCTGAATATTATTGGAAATGTGATTCTTTATGTATTTTGATAACATGTACCTATGTGCTTATATTAAATGAATATTATACTAATCTGTGTTATTTCTCACAGATTTATTCATAAACTCTTAGTGGACTAAAACAATTAAAAGCATTAACAAAATAACCTTATCAACATCCCTACCTGGTTGCTATTCTACCAATTCGCACTAAGCGCTTCCAAATGTCTTGTACCCTATAATGCGCACAGCAAAAGAGTGGAACTCACTACCTGCGTCTGTGTTTCCGAACGCATACAACCCTAATCTCTTCAAAGTGAGAGTGAACAGGCTTCTTCTGGGTAAGCTCACTCCATCGTCGACTTTGTCTCTGTCACCTCTGACCTAGACTAGAGCCAAGAGCAAAAACATCTTAAATAAAAAAAAATAAACCTTATTTTTCTGTGTCTGTCCTCAATTTTTAGGTAAATTGCGTTGCGTAATATCGACGATTGTACTTCTAATATTGTAAAAGGGCTCAATTTCAAACTCCGTTTTATATAACATTTTACCAAAAAGAACCTGCACTCTAATTGGGTAACACACTATCGACCGGAATACGTTTCATTTTGACAGTTCAACAACTTTCATTGCGTTATTTACGTCGTTGGGCCGACAAATTTTTCGAACATATGAAGCAATGGATTAGCAATTTGCTTCAAAATGATTCAGATTCCGATCGACAGTGTGTTACGCAATTAGGGTGCTGAACAACATAATCACAGTATTCGAGAATTGAAGCCAACCTCATAGAGAACAAAAGTAAAAGTACAAAAACGAAAAAAAAAAAACAAAACAAAAATGGAAACAACTCCAAGTCAACAATAACGAGTAGTATCCAAAGGATTGCTACAAACGAACCGACGACAGAACGTCGGGTAAACTGCACACTTTGTTTCGTGCTGATATAATGGAGCAAAAAATATTGCAGCTTTTTAGTAAAAAGAAAATAAGTGATCGAGGCTTTGCGTGGCTAGCGCTGTTGTGGTCAAGTAATAACAGTAGGTACCTCTCAGTACCTCTAGTGAGAGATGTTTAAGTTAACTTTTGTATATTCGTATAACTTTTCTAACGAATAAGGCCTATTTTTCAATAGTCACATAACTTTTACCTGAGTACAATCACTGCCAGTCCCGCAGACTCACGAGACTGATCAGAGAGAGATGTCTAAAGGTGTCTGCGGGACTGGCAGTGAGTGTACCCTTCCCGAACCTGGTATTCCTGTCTACTATCCGTCTGTAACCTGAGGTCGCATGGTGCAGACATCCTGAACTTATTTATACATTATTTATCACATACTAGGTGTATGATAGGTTAGGGTTGTAGGGCTTATACGCTTGCTGTTAGGCTTGTAAGTCTTGTAGGTTCCTTTAACTAATCATATCGTTTCATGTACCATCATACCCTTGACAGTATTGCGGCCTTACGTGACGTTTGTTAAGGGTGGATGTACATTTTTTTCTTTCTAGCTCCCGCATAATCTACTCCAGTAACTAATGGTGAATTTTGGCTAAATGTGAAAGGTTAAAGATGAATGTATTCATGCTAGCTCAGTCATATTAAAAATAGTAACTAATGGTATAACTCATTCATGTTTATCCATAATTCAACCATTAGTTACTATGTTTAACCATTGGTTGAGTTAACTACGGCTCAAAAAAACCGGCCCTAAGTTTAAAAGTTTAAGTTTAAGAGAACTAACCCAACCCAAGAATATTATTTTATTACTTTCTACCATAATAATTCCACAACTTAACCCGACATTACTACTCATGTTGCGACGTACAAACAAACTACTCATACGCCGGCGAGGCGCATCATATTGTCTAATGATTTTATTCAAAACCTATAAGTATGATTGATATGTTTTGACTGTTTATATAATTAAATATTAATTATTAATTATTATTGTTGTTTGTATAACGCGCGAAGGATAAAAAAAGAGAGCAATATATCAAAAACGCAGGCGCCTCTGCGACGTAGAGTAGTAATCTAGGGTTAATGATAATATTCCTTTCTATTTTTTCCCATTTTATTTACCAGCGAATTTCATGAATTTTCAAGCAATTCTATTAGGAAAATGAAATATATTAGAATGCCGATCAGCTTAAATTTTCTATTACAAAGCGCGGTTTCGCAAATTTAACATTATTTATGTTCGAAGCTGAGGTTAACTTATTAACGTGATATGTAGGGTGGGATTACGTAGCCGGGTTTCATGTGAAGACACGACGCGGTTTTGAAAAGGCCTAAAATAGCAAAAGTTGTTTTGACATTTTACTTTTTTAGACCTGATCTCTGACGAACAATTATCTGGTCACATTTCTTCGAATCTCGTTTTTAGCACGAATTAAATATGGGAAGATTTTAAGCCGTGGAAAATTTACGGGTTGCCGATGTATGGTCTGTTCCACACTGATGGAAATGTAAACATATGGATCAGAAAACGTACCTGTGGAGTCCAAAAAGAGCTGCACGGGTCAATCGATTAGGTTAAGCTACGCTTGCCGCGGTTAGTCCGTGGATGGGTGAGGGTGACCATATTTACATACCAAGACTCCTCCGTGCCTCGGATCGCGTTAGTTACCCAGCAACTGGGTTGTGGAGATCAGAAAGGCAGTCGCTCCATGTAAAATACTGGTATTCAGCTGCACCCGGTTAGACTGGAAGCCGACCACAGCATAGTTGGGAAAAGGCTAGGCAGATGATGACTTACAAATTGAGTGCTTTGATTTCATTATTTGTATACCTGTACCTGAAATTATAATAATAGGTCTTTATCTATGAAATTGTTGATTTTAGATACCGACTAGTGTGAAGATCTTTCATTCTATTTAGAATTCCAAATTCAAATTAATTTTATAATCTAACATGACATTTAAAAAGAAAAATCTGTTATTCATTTGTTTTCCCGCCGTTCGATTTTTCTTTGATATCGATGTTCCTGTAGCCATGGAAAAATCAAAATTGCTCGCTATTTTCGAATACGAGTTCCATCGTGGCACCAACGCAACACAGACAGCACGCAATATTAACGATGTGCATGGACAACGCAAGTGAACGCACGGTGCGTTTTTGATTTGATCGTTTCCTTTCTGAAAATTTTGATCTCAGCAATGAAGCTCGGGGAAAAATTTCAAATCCAACGAGTCGGCGAAAAACGCCTTTAAAAATTTATAGATTCCCGTTCCCACGAACTTTCATTAAAATGGCAAAAGTGCATCGACAACATTTCTTTCAAAAAAAAAAAAATTTTTTTCTATGTAGATCGGCAATTTCATAGGTAAAGACCTAATAATAATATTAAATCACATTAAAGATGTTTTAATTTGATAGTTGAGGTTCATTTTATAATTACAATTTGCGTCTATGATTTTTCGATGACTATTTAGTAATGTTACTTATAATGTTATGTAAGTACACTACGGCCGATTTAGCTTGGCAAGTCCGAACATCGCGCAGAAGGGTGCGCAGTAACGTTTTTAGGAACCAAATAGTGACATGAGGCGAGTGTGAGTGAGAGAATATGCGTGAAAGTTCTTAGTGCCTATGTTCAGACTTGCCAAGATATTTCGACTGTAGGTAATGTACGAGGGGATAGAACGAATCGGTCTAAAGACAACCAAACCATTTTTTTTTTTTTTTTTTGTTTTTTTACAATGTCCACTTTACATTCTCCAACTGTTGACCTGCCCAAATTTTGATTGTCAAAATAACTTTCAACGATTTCTGTCAATATTGTGTTTATACAGAGTAACTTTACTCTGTATGTTTGTCTCATATTCATGCAATAAAGATTATTATTAATAATAATTGTTGGAAAAAGTGGTGCGATATAAATTTGGAACTTTCTAAATCAAGATGAATGTGTTACTAAATCCCTTTAGTGAGTGATTGAATAAAAATATAACTCAAACAGGGCTTGTAGGAATGTATTATTTTATAGTAATCTACGATTTACTTACGATCTACTTACAGAAATAAAAATCATTTATCATTTATCATTTAAATGGTATTTTATGATGCAAAAGGAGAATGTAAGGATCGTAGTAGGTGGCGTTCTGTAGTTTCAGCCTACGCTCATGGTTATATAAGTATGTACTCTATAGGAATCTGGAAGTAGAACATCGAACTTATGTAGTTTGTTAAACCGATTCATAGTTTTACAAACCGGGTTTAAAAGAAAATTGCACAAAATCTGGGTGAATCGCAAAGTAATCTGAAAAAAA
This sequence comes from Dicycla oo, assembly GCA_948252095.1. Taxonomy (NCBI): domain Eukaryota; kingdom Metazoa; phylum Arthropoda; class Insecta; order Lepidoptera; family Noctuidae; genus Dicycla; species Dicycla oo. The sequence goes on from OX411713.1 coordinate 3,591,282, forward strand.
AAAACTAGTTTAATTTAAAACGCTTTATTTTTCGTTTGCCTGCGAAGGCAAGCTTCGCTGCTAAATGTATTAAAACCTAGCTCGAAGCTAGAAGCAAATGGAAAAAACTCAGAGGGCCGAAATTTCATTTATTTTTGATACGCTTTCGGACTGAATAATAGAACAACAACATTTATTTAGTAAAACAACATCGAATACCTACTGGGACCGCTATGTTTTGGAACTTTGATGATGATGACTTTACAGACTAAAGACTGTAAAGTCATCATCATCATCGTTATCTTGCCCAACTATGCTGCGGTCAGCTTACAATCTAACCGGATGCAGCTGAATACCTGTATTTTATTTGGAGAGATTATGGTCAAAATATTAAATACTAGCTTTAGCATGGAAACGTACTACTTACTTACTGAGATAAAAAGTATTCTATGAGTTAATCCAGGTTGTCACCTATCTGTATGCCAAATGTCATGCAAATCCGTTCAGCCGTTTCTGCGTGATTGAGTAACAAACATCCAAACATACAAACAACCAACATATAAACATACAAACTTTCACAGTTATAATATTATTATAAAATTACTAGCTGACCCGACAAACGTCATGTCAAAATTTCAATAATTCATACAACATTCCCATACAAAATGCACTTTCAGTTTTCCCGAATTTCCCAATGTTCCCGGCCACTTTTCAAACATTTTCTTTCATACAAACCTTGTCCTGACAATTACAAACACAAAAAAAAAAAAAAAAAGAATTATCCAATTTAGTGCAGTCGTTCGGAAGTTATGCGCGTACATACATTTCGGCGATTCATTTATATATATATAGATTAATTATTAATACAAGCTGTTGCCCACGACTTCGTCTGCAATCCAGGATGAAAATTAGCTTATGTTTTTCTCCAGGTCATGGTTTACCCATGTGCCAAATTTCATCCAAATCCGTATAGCCGTTTTAGCGCCAAAGCGTACAAAAGAAACAAACGAACTCACTTTCGCATTTATAATATTATAGTTAGGATTACATATATTATTTTATATTCTTATATAGTAGGATTGGGTTGTACTTATAAAGTAATTGCTTTCCCCAGCGTCGTCTCCTGCGTGCATGTCAGAAATAAACCCAAGGGAACGTAGTACCGGGATAAAAAGTATCACGTGTGCCTTTCATCCAAATCACTCACACACATTCGCATTTATATTATCCAGGGTTATTGGTAAAACACCAGCAACCTCTTAAGGGTTGATTGTACTCATCATTATGAACAACTTTTACTATGGGACATTGGGCAAAAAAAATCAGCTTTTCAGTACATTTTGACGAATTACGCGAACAAAAATGTACTGAACAGCTGATTTTTTATCGCGATTTCAGGTTTGGTCCCATAGTAATAGTTGATCATAATGATGAGTACAATGACCCCTTAAGAGGTTGTTGGTATTTTACCAATAACCCTGTTTATTTTTATTAGGATTTAAACGGAAACCCTATACATATAGCTACAATGTACTGTTAGCATTTGGGTTTCCACAATTGAGGTCTAGTGTCCTGACATAGCAAAGCGGGCTTGTGGTTGACCAACATGGATATGTACGGAACACGATGGGGGCACTGGCTTGCGACTGATAAGTTTGGAACTCACGGGACTAGAGTTTTGTTTAGAAATAGCCATATTCAAGGTAATCTAAGGTAACTTGTAAGAAGGTGCCGCGGGTATGAATTCAAATATGGTACCTGTGTACCCCGCCGTGCCTCGAAAAGCACGTTAAGCCGTTGGTCCCGGCTGTCATTCTTGGATCTTTGACAGTCGTTACGGGTCGTCAGAAGCCCGAAAGTCTGACAACCAGTCTTACCCAGGGGTATCATTTTACCCCGTAACTGAGTTGTGGAGGTGGGATAGGCAGTCGCTCCATGTAAAATACTAGCTGCATCTGGTTAGACTAGAAGCTGACCCGACCAGCACATCAAGCTACTACGATCTGTCAAATATCTTTAATAGATTTTCAACTTTATCGCTAAAGCATTAGGTTCAAGGTCGATTGGGAAAGTTTGACAGTTTCGGGTAGCTTGACCTGCTGGCGTCTGTACCTGTGTTGTAAATAAGAAATGTATCGGTAAAAAATTACAATTTTAAAATTTGGCTTGCAAGCCCGCGGAGTCTATGCTTGTTGCATTAGGTGTCGCAAAAGCCACTCCACAGTGCAAACCTACATAAATAGACGTTTACATTATTTTATTTTGGTAAGTTAATTCCTGCTAATAAAGATGTCTTTATTTTAGATACGAAAATAGGTATTATAATATCCAAGAATTCTATAATTTTGACAAATTGAAATTGAACATGTTAAAACTTCTCGAATTATCGGATATGTCGACGTCTACGCCCCTTTTTCTCATCCATATATTTTCACCGTACACTTTAACCCGCAAATTGCACGTACAAGATTACTAAGCATTACTGGGTTGTACGCTAAAGTACAACCGAGTGCTTATTATATCGTATAGCGGGTGAAGCCAACTGTGAAACTAGTATTGCTGAGAACAACAGCCTGCTAATGTTAAAATCCATGCTGTTGGCTTTAAAAATTAACAGGTAAGTATTTTTTGTATTATAATAAATAATAAGTAATTATAATAATTTTAATAATATTTTATTTTCATTTATTTATTTATCAAACCATTTATGTACAGACGCCAGCAGGTCAAGCTACCCGAAACTGTCAAACTTTCCCAATCAATCTTGAACCTAATGCTTTAGCGATAAAGTTGAAAATCTATTAAAGATATTTGACTGATTGTAGTAGCTTGATGTGCTGGCGTCTGTACACAGAAATAAGCAGACAAGAAAAAAGGAACAGAAAAATACGTACAAAGATTTGCTTGTGTAGCAATCACTAACAGTATGAGAACTACACCCACTGCCGGCCCCACAGGCAAAGCTGGAACTACCACATCTACACCTCATTTTTTTTTTTTGAGATGGTTTTGCTCTTGGCTCTAGTCTAGGTCAGAGGTGACAGAGACAAATTCGACGATGGAGTGAGCTTACCCAGAAGAAGCCTGTTCACTCTCACTTTGAAGAGATTAGGGTTGTATGCGCTCGGAAATACAGACGCAGGTAATGAGTTCCACTCTTTTGCTGAGCGCATTATAAAATACATTTGGAAGCGCTTAGTGCGAATTGGCGGAATGGCAACTAGGTAAGGATGGTAACTGGCAGTGCGTCTAGATGTCCGATGGTAAAAGGGGGCCGGTGGAATGAGGTCATGGTGTTCTTGGGCATACTCACTTAAGTACAATCTGTAGAAGACCGACAAGCAGGCAACCTTGCGGCGATGAGCCAAGCTATGAAGCTTGGCATCCACCGGTTTTATATATATGTCGCCAATGAGCCTCTTAGCTCTGCGTTCCACCGAGTCAAGCGCAGCTAGTTGGTACTTAGTTGATCCATCCCAAAGGTGGCTGCAATACTCCATGCAGGATCGGACTTGCGCTTTGTAAAGGGTTAAAAGCTGTCCAGGCGTAAAGTATCGCTTCGCCCTATTTAGGATGCCCAGTTTCTATGCCGCAATTTGGGTCTTGTACTCGATGCATTGCATTTTTGCATTGTGAGAAAAAGGAGGCTGGCGGCCCTGGCCCCCTTTGGGCTCAATTTGACAACACTGAGCAAGACTCCAGGGTCAAGCAGACACGTATATAAAAACTTTTTAGCAAAAAATAAAACCGACTTCCAAAACAAAACACTACAAAGTGAAAAATAACTTTAATTTCGGTAGTCGGTGTCTTGGATTTTGTGTTTTCGTTTTTTGCCACCGACTTCCGAAATTAAAGTTATTTTTCACTTTGTAGTGTTTTGTTTTGGAAGTCGGTTTTATTTTTTGCTAAAATTGTAGATATAGCCATGTAAATAACAGTGATAGAAGGTTATTAAAACACCATCACATCATCCACATAAAATACGTGGGAAATATACGCTTTATTGAAGCTAACTCAAAAACTCCCCAAGCAAAGTTAATAAAATTTATATGGGACCACCTCAGAAGTATACCCTATCAAACAAAAAAAGAATTTTCTAAATCGGTCTGTCCGTCTTTGAGTAATCGGGTAACAAACATACAAAAAAAAAACATACAGACGAATTGAGAACCTCCTCCTTTTGGAAATCGGTTAAAAAGAAGATGCGATCAAACGAGAACCAATGATGGATTCACCCTGCAACAAAGCACCGAAACTACACTAATTTCAAAAACACTACAATATAATACTCACAGAAGATCAGTGTGACTACTCAGGCCCAAAGGAGATGAGAGTATACACCGACGGGTCAAAAACCGACTCAAACGTTTCCACAAAATATTTCAATCATAGTATGCTTGGTTCTCGCTAACGAACCGAGCTAACCTGGTTCAGCATCAACAATTACTTCCGGCAGCCATGCTGAAAAGAAAAAAAAAGGTCCTACGACCAAACACGGTACACGATGGAAATGAAAAAAGTAAACGTAGTTGCGGAGCTGGTGACGAAAAAGCATGTTATTAGTTTTTCTGAACGAAATAATGTGGATGGCAGATTTTTGGGCGAAGGTGAATAAAAAGTACAACTTTCAAATTTTTATTTTCTTTTGAAATACAGTATTCTTTAAATTAATTTTGATAAACAATGACAGACAAATGTTCATACTACGTACATTGCTTGCTACTCAAAGACAACCGACGAAAGGGTAGGGTATGTCCCACGGCTGAATTCAAATCCACACTCCATAACAGATTCTATTGCTTTCTTGGTATCTTTACTATAAATTGAGTAAATTCCTAAACCTATATCCAAAAACTCGAGCAAGCTGTATTAAAGAAATAAAAACAACCGACGAAAGACAACCGACGAAAGGGTAGGGTATGTCCCACGGCTCAATTCAAATCCACACTCCATAACAGATTCTATTGCTTTCTTGGTATCTTTACAATAAATTGAGTAAACCTATATCCAAAAACTCGAGCAAGCTGTATTAAATAAAAAAATACTTAAAAACTCTAGACTATCATAAAACTGAGAATCTTTTGACCGTTCTAAAATAAAACTAATTTTGATCAACCCCACACATACATAGCTGTTCCTCACTTCCTTGAAATACAATCTCGTTGCACTCACTCCACAAAAGTCACCTTCTCTCACACACTACTCATCTGACTTACTCTCATTCATCTCTTATTAGTCTAACACTTCACACAAGATAAACTCTCACTCACACATCGTCTCACAACATTACATATTTACTTCTGCAGAATTATAGGAAGATATTTTTTTTTTGTTATTGTTATTACTTCTTGTTTTACTTTTGTTAAGCATATAGTTTAACCTCGACTCGTGCAGGGTAACTCTGTAACAGCTAACTCTAGCCGTGGATGGGGCCTGGTGACCTGTAACACCGGTTTTTCCCAAAAACCTATATCAGGCACCAGTCTCTCACAAAGGTGGAATGCATCTGAGACATTTTTGTGCACACTAACTTTAAGTCTGCTTTGTGAAGAGAGGATAAATAAATGATATGATATGATGATGATAAACTACCTAATTAGCTTTGATAACTTGTAATCAATAAATTAATTAAATTATGACGTTTCCACGTCCTCTGAGACAAGGTCCAAGCACCAAAAGTAGAAATCGTGGAGTAGTTGGCTACTTATCAAGCATCTACAGATTTTTCAAGATACTTATCAGAAATCCCTTGACACTGGTGATTTTGATTGACACTTTTCTACCATATATTAATTCGTTTGTTTCTCCAATCAATAAATAGATTTTACAAATACGAGCTCCTAAACTATAAAGTCAGAATGAATTTCCATTTAGTACTTTAAAAAATTCAGCCATTTCGTATAAAAAATTGCGAATCAATTATGTATTTTTCTTTTTGAATGCGAGTTTATTTTTCTGCGGACAAAAGAGTTAGACGCAGACAGGCTGTTTGTAAAATACATGCCATAGTTACATTGTTTTTACTTGAAATGTTTTTTAGTTTGGAGATTATTAATATGAGTTTATTTTTGAATGGTTAAAAAACTACCTCGTAGACCACTCAACAGTGGTCGCCAGCGCTACTACAGAGCATGAGGTCCTGGATTCGATTCCCGGTTCGGACAAAGTGATAGTGCAATTGGGTTTTTCAGGAATTTCTCAATAGCAAGCCGGAGTCTAGATTTATGCCCGGTTGATGGTAATATATGACTAGCGAAATTAGGGTGCACTTTAAGTACATCTCTGCCTATCCCTTCAAGGATTACAAGCGTGATGTTATGTTATTTGTCTGTGTGTTATTTTATAATTAAAACATCAATACAACTCTCTTTCTTTGCGAAAATTTTGCGCGCTACCATAGCGTATCCCATTTAACGTCACGTGACTATAGGTTCCCAAGCTTTTGTAGATTACCGCCCACTTTACAAGAAAAAAAAAAACAACGTCCCCTTTACATAAATAACTACAAATTAAAAATTAATTCTCTCTCTCTCTGTAATCGTGCTACTCGTGGTCGTGTGATTTTGCCTTTGGACCCGCTACCGCCCCCACGATAAGCTCCAGCGCCTACTAGGGGGCGGTACCGCATCCGTTCGGTCCGTACCGAACCTATGGCCTAGCTAGACCCACTGCCAATACCGTCCATAATAATTCCTAAAGCTTTTCTTAATTTGCACAATTAATCACCCGTCTGAATCTACTTTTACTTACTTTTAGGCTAAAATCAAAACATATGGTCCTGGTAAAACAAAAACTATGTAGCCATTACTCCGGGTTCGCAGTCCATCGAATTAGGGAGCAGAATAAATAATAGTTATTGTGTACGCTAATGGTAGTCGTGACGTCACACGCGGCTGAGTACCTACGTAACTTGTATGTGTCGTAGAATGATTTGATAATTCGAATTTTCGCAAAAAACCTAGGGATATTGCGAAAACATGGATAATTAGACAATGGTGATGACATTTCTTAATCTTACTAGAAAAAGATAGGTTTTTTGCAAAAAACCGAGTTGCTCTAGTAATATTACGGAACGAAACGTTAGCTATTATGAAAAAAGAACGATGATTGGCCGGTCAAAGCGCCCAAAACGAGACCTTTAATTGGTTGATATTTTAAATATCAATCATTCACGGCTTCACGCTAAAGGGTTCTATGTTTGTATGTAGATTACGAGTAGGTAACTAAAATGTTCAATAAAAAGTAAAGTTCCTATAAATCGATATTGTTATTTCTAACCCTTCATAACTATATGATACAATCAAATAAAAAATCTGCAGTGATATGCAGAGTGCATGATCTTCAAGTGCCCAACGGTTGTTCCACCAGTGTTACTGAATGGTATTCCTCTTAATCGAGTATGCCAATAGGGATGATGCCTGGGTAAAAAAAAAGAAATTCTATTTAGTCCGTCAGTCAGATAATAAAAAAATATTAGACACGTATTTTTTGCTTTATCATATTAATACAAAAATGACTTAGATAACTCGCATTAAAGTTCGGGAGTGGGGGCTTGCTACGTCACTTCTACGTATAAAATCTACGAAGACGTGACGTCATGCCACATTTTAACTCAATGTATCGCAATAATCTTTTGATTACGTAGAAAAAGAAAAAATACGTGTCCAATATATTTTAATAATCTACAAGACGGACAAAAAACATTTTTTTGTCATCATCCCTATTCTAGTATACTTATATATTTTAAGTATTTTGGGCATGTGGTTACTGAAAATCTTGGAGATGATGTAGACATGGAGAGGGAGCGCAGGGCATTGTCAGTCCGGGCGAACATGCTGGCCCGCAGGTTCGCTCGATGTACAGACGTGGTGAAAGTAACTTTATTCAAAGCGTATTGTACATCTCTGTACTCAGCAAGCCTGTGGTTCAGATATACCCAAAGGGCTTACAATTCTCTGCGCATCCAGTTTAACAATGCATTCAGGGCGCTGTTGCGTCTGCCACGCTTCTGAAGTGCGTCAACAATGTTCGCTGAGTCTCGCACAGACGGCTTTGATGCCACCTGGCGCAAAAAGATAGCCTCACTGCTAAGCAGATTGCGTGGGAGCAGTAACAGCATCCTGAATGTAATAGGCAATAAGTTGGACAGTCCACTGGTGTGGAGCCTCACCCAGAGGACTAAGTCTCTCTTAGTTATTAAGTACTAATATAGTTTTTAAGTTCTTACTAACAATATAATGTTAATGTAATGGACCAATGGTTGTCTGAATAAACAATTTATATATTATTATTATTTTAATACTTCAAAGCTCACAGGGTAGAACAAGGAACCAATCAGAATAAGATTTGGTCAGTAAGCAAAAATATAGCCAATCAGAATTAAAGATATTCAATGTTACTAGAGCAACTCGGTTTTTTGCAAAAACCCTATTTTTTTCCAGTAAGATTGAGAAATGTATTCAGCATTGTCTAATTATCCGTGTTTTCGCAATATTCCTAGGATTTTCAAGAAAATTCGAATTATCAAATCATCCTACGACATATTCATTACGGGCCGGTTGTTTCAAACGGTTGATTAACATAACATACGTACGACAAATAATGACGACGTAAGATGTTCAACGTTCGTTAAATACAAAGCGTTGTTTCTCTTATAAAAAACCGATTGTCTGTGAAACAACGCTTTTTTTTTGGTTTGACGATAGTTGTTTATTTTTGACGTATACGCGTGCGTTATGTGGACGAGAAACAACCCGCCCTAAGTGATTGAGAACATGTATCGTGTAGTAGCACCCGTGCTCAATACAATAAAATAACTGATGAAAGCTAGGTCAATTACAAAATAAATTATAAGTTATGAATCTTATGTATTGTTATGGTGTAGGTTCTTGTACAAAACTCTTAGAGGAATTAAGTCTAATAAAGCTCTTAGAGAACATATAAAATAGGCAAAAACGACGACAACTCTGTGACACATCTGTGTTCTTGCTTATCTTCAGTTTGTATGTTTTTAGTATGGTCGTTAGTCGGTAGAGGGCGCCAAAATAACAAATGCTAGTACAGCGGTCAAATCTTCAATGTCATCGAGCAATGTAATATCCTTAAACATACTGGAAGCCTAATAAAAATTATAGTAGCCGCAGTTCGAGTCCACGCCGTTGGTTTTCGTGAAAACTGATTGAAATTTTACTACGGTTTCCGATACTACCGTAGCCATTGTATTTGCTCGATATTAGACGTGGTAGACTCATAGCATTCCTTATAAAGTAAGCTTTCACCGATTGTAATATTTTTCAGTTCTGAGCAGATTTACGGCCGATATGAGACGACATCCCAAACTTTTTTGCTTCTTGCAACAGAATTTCTTACGGTGTCTGACACTGCCGTAGCTATTGTACTCGTATTTGCTCAGCACTAGATTTTTGAGACTCATTGCATTCACTTTTTTTCATTTCTGAGCAGATGTACGGCCGTTATTAGACGACATCTGATATTATTTTGCTATTGCCAACTTCATATTAATTTTGAACCCTATTTTGACCAATATTTGTTGTTTCTTTTTAAGTCCTGGTAGTACTTTGCCAACTCTTTACAAAGACACTAGAATAACAGATATAGACACTAGAATAACAGATATAGACACTAGAATAACAGATATAGACACTAGAATAACAGATATAGACACTAGAATAACAGATATAGACACTAGAATAACAGATATAGACACTAGAATAACAGATATAGACACTAGAATAACAGATATAGACACTAGAATAACAGATATAGACACTAGAGTAACAGATCTAGATCTAAACACATTTTGCGCTATACGAATTGATATTTCGAAAAGTAGAGGGTCGCGCGCATGCGCCTTTGCTCGCAGTGTGACGTCATAGGCAAATAATATCCGGCCTTAAAATTGTTATAAATATGACCTATCTTATGAATTCTCAACCATTACTCTAGCATTAAAAGTATTTCAGTTATTAGCGGTTGAAATCTTACATGTTTTTGTCGATCAGAAATATTGAACTTGCCACCAGGTATACCGAGCGAAAAGATGTTTTCACGTCAAAAAAAGTAATAAAATAATTACATTTTATGCAACTTTTACATTTCACCACTCTACTTTTACAAAGTCTGCAAGCTGCGCCATATTATAATAATAATAATCGACGCGCTCAGCAGCACCATGTCGTCTGCGTAGCTAATGTTATTACAATACACGCCATCAATATGACACCCGACACGCATGATGCTAAGCGCGCCAACCAGATCATTCACATATAGGTTGAATAGCGTAGGCGAGCATAACCCCCCCTGCCTCACCCCGCACTCCAACCCATATGGCCTAGATAGGGCACCAGCCCACCTCACACTATTTACTTGGTTTCCATACCAGTATTTTAGAGTATTTGTCACCGCTGGTGGCAAATTAACCTCTTCCATTTTTCTCCATAAAATGTCGTAGGAGGTTATACTAGGACCTAGCTAACAAACGTAAATAAAAAAACAAAAAGAAAAAAAAGTTGGTCTTTGACTGGGAATTTGTGTGCGCGTTTAAAGGAGACCTCTGAGTTTGTGTCAGTGTGTGTTCTCGGAGGTTGCTCAGGAAACACCGATTTCATCTAACATAATCATAACATCATCATCACTATGTATGTTACAGGTACTATCGACAAAACGGATACCTTTACACCTTAAAGTTGCTTTTATAAAGGGACAGGGTGAATCAGTATACCGTTGCTAGTCCTACAATTGCAGCTTGCAAGCGAAATTGTTTCGAAATTGGAATGGCATGGCGTTTGTCGATAGTACTTGCATACCTAGTTTCGTGTAAGTTAAAGCAAATATTACTTGTTTTAAGGATGAAGGATGAGTGTAGTAATATAAAAAAAGAAAGTGATAACGGACAGACGACTCTTGCCACTTGCCTTCATTAACTCTCTTTCAAAGCCGCGGTCGGTTTCCTGTGAAACCGGCTTCCCACTTACAGAGCAAGTTTCTCAGTTTCACAAGACTGAAGCTTGACGCTAAGTAATGCATGTTACCTACTCGTGAAGTTGCAAACTAAGCTACATTGCTTCTCGTACAAATAAAACTGAAGCAATTGAAGTTTTCTGCGGCTTCTCTTGGTTCTTGGTTACACACAAATATGTAGTTCGTTTATATGAACTGATTCTGTAATTCATATTTTATCATGATATTTCGATTGCATGATAGCAAAGTAAAAGAAACTAACGTTTTTCAAAACTTATATTAAGAAAAAGTTACCTGAAAAAAGTTATGGTCAAGATGTAGATATTAGTAGATATTCATTAACACATTATCTGATTAATTCTTTATGTAAACGCTTCTTTATGCTACACCCTTACCGACCCTTATTTTACGATGTTTTCGAAACAATAGAGATGCACAACGAACACACAGGTGCGGCGCGCCGCACTCGAAGAAAGTTATGTAAATTGTATGGACGCGCATACGCGCCGTCAAGCACCTGGTGAACGTCCGAAAACGCGCATGTGCGTCTGCCGCGCCTAATGTATTAAAAGGTGTATTATTTAGCAAGAGTGGCAATTAGGTACCTAAGTATCAATAGCAATGTGGCTTGTCCAATTTCTTTTGTTAATGATTAAAGTTTATATCTTACATTAGAAGTGTCATTGCCTGCAAAAGATAAAAAAAACCGGCCAAGTGCGTATTTGGCCACGCACAATGAAGGGTTTCGTAGTAGGGATGAATTTATTCCAAAAACCAACCTAACATTGTAGTTGAACAACATGTTCTCCCATATGAGAATATGTTTTTCATCTACAATGTTTTCCTTTACTTGCGCTATGAAGCCAAATTTTATGATTCATACATATTTGATATTAATTTCAATTTGATGCTTCCACGCGTTCCTGATAAAAAGGGCCTTAATAGACTGACAGACAGATAGATGGACAACGAAGTGATCCTATAAGGGTTCCGTTTTTTTTCTTTTGAGGTACGGAACCTTAAAAAAGACAGTTTCTTATTATAAATTCAGTCACAAACAAACAAATACAAATGTATTTAATTGCACGACTTTATAATTTTCAAAAATGAAAACTGCTCAACATTATCTTTTGTTTAAAAGTTTGACTGAAGACGAAAATAAATTATTTTAATTATTTTAAAGTATTCCAGACGATCTAATAATACCTAGTCCCCGCTGTAGGTCCCTCATCGACAGATTTATGAGTCCTCTCTGATTCTCGTCTGTCGGTGCGAAGACTCGCAGTAGATTGCTTCTGAAGCTTTCATGATTTATAGTGCCCAGCATAATAACGCTAGAAGTCTTTACTATTATTTATATAAAATATACAGGGATATTTTAAATTGGCTAGCTAAACTCCGCAGAAGCGATGGGTATCGATGTCTAAATACGATAAAATAAAAAGATTTGATGATTTTTTTTTTCTGGGAGGTCAACGACCGCTGTTAGTGTTGTTACTTGAAGTATGAGTTGGGAAAAACTGTTTTATTACGTTGCTCGTGTTTAGATATTGATAAGATACGCATCACGTCTGCGAAGTTTATAAGTACTTACACAAAAAAAAAACAGATTTTCTAAACTGATATTTCAAGTGACTACAATAACTGCGATGACCCTACAAAAACATCATCAAATAAATTTATTAATTTTTTGTTTTATCATGTTTAGATACCCATTGCGTCTGCGGAGTTTAGTCAGCCAATTTGAAATAACCCTGTATAATAATAATAATAAAGAAAAAATAGAAAAGAAAGAAAAAAATACGTGTGCAGCACCGTACACATAATAGAAGTGAAACTACTGGAAAAAAACCGGCCAAGAGCGAGTCGGACTCGCGCACCGAGGGTTCCGTACTATCAAAAAAAGTGTTCTATTTAGAGACATCGTTTTATTTTTACTGTAATCTTTACATAAACATCTATTACACAAAATAATTTCAGATTTTTCTCTATGCAACCTTTGGAGATGGGGGGGGGGGGGGGGACGGTATTATTTTTTACATATTTCATCAAAAGTCGAAAACTATTCGGCCTAAAAATAAATAAATGCCCTAGCTAGCACTACATGCCCTAGTAGCCCCACTTCGAATTTTTAAGGCACCCAGTCCCGGTTGTAAAAAAAAAAAAGAATATTTCATTGTTATTTGCACAATAGGTGGGCAAACGTCATTTAAAACTATTCCAAAATTCAAGTTGATAGCATTAGCTCTCGAGATATCCAGCTGTGACAGACAGACAGACTGAGTCACACCATAAGGGTTCCTTTTTACCATTTTGGTATGGAACCCTAGAAAGAAAGAAAATATTGCGCGTGCAGCACCGTACGCGACGTGATACAAGTAAAACTTCTAAAAAAAAAACGTAAATAATCACGAAACCCTATGATAAATGTTAATTAAACAACGCGTGGTAGGTACCTCAGCAGTTTACGCGTCCTTGAAATTTCACTCTCAGTTCTCGTCCAATCATCGCCTAAGAAGTTTCACTTCGAAAAGTTTGTCTCACACAGTATCGGCCTTATTAGAAAATCAGAATTATAGCTGCTGTACAAGGATGCTTTGTCGCGAGACGAAATGACGCCGTATCTTGATTTTTCAATACAATATCTATACAAACGTTTGCCAACAACACCTCTCTGTCAGTGTCATAAGAGTCAAAAGATTCCTGAACAAACTTTAGACCCAGGTTTAAAATATCGAGCCATTTTGAAATGTCGATCTCTATTCCGACTACGTTAAAGTTCTAAATAGAGAAACTAATTTTAAAACCGGGTCTAAGTTGTCAATTTTGTATTTAGAACTTTCATCATCATCATCATCATCCCCCAACCATCGCCATTCGACTGGTTCTGTGTTTCCCGCATCCAAAGGATTCCTGCAGCCTTCACCAGGTTATCGGTTCACCTTGTAGGAGGCCATCTTCCGGTACGCGGCGCGGTTGCCACTCCAGAACCTTTTAGCCCCATTGGCCATCAAGCGAGCAAGTTTGGCAATTCTTCGGGCTATGTTGGTTACCTTGGTTCTCCTGCGAATCATCATTTCAGATTCGACCATATAAATAAACTCCAAGCATAGCCCTCTCTATTAATTACCCTTTGCCCTTTAGAACTTTACCCTAGTCGAAATAGGATTCGAAATACAAAAACTGGCTAGAAGATTTAAGGCTTGGCATTACGCCGTTGACCTCGCTCAAATGAGCGTTACCGCCGAGAATGCCCCGCGCACCCCCTCATTATAATTACGCGCGAAGCGATCACTATATTGTATTTTGCACCGCTGACTGCCACAGACCATGACGCGCGACGCACGCATAGGTAGCCTGTTGCATATTTCAGAGCAGTGGTGCAGAACATTTTTAGGTAAAAACTTGTATGTTGTAGAAAAACAAATACAACACTTGTGTAAATTATTATATTTTTAGAAAATATATATTTTTAATGACTAAGAACTCATTGTAATATTACTAAAACAGAAAATGGGCGGCAGAATATAGACAGTTATTATTATTAGCTTTCCCCGCGACTTCGCTCATAAATAAAAGTGAATAAGTTTGTACCTAAAAGTACTACTAGTAGTTGTTTTAAGTACCTACTTCAAATATTAAAAAAAAAAACGCAAAATAAATCAAGTGGAAAATCTGAGCAATACTTTGTGTATTGCTCAGATTTTCCACTTGATTTATTTTGCGTTTTTTTTTTGCCGGCCATATGCTTGCACGAAGCTCAAATGCCATATTAGGTTCATGGGGTCCATGAACCACAATGCGTCCCATATGGTTTGTGGGCCCCATACGACCCGTGACCTCAGTTCAATTTATTATAAGTCACAAGCGGTCGTGGGCCCGGAACTTATTAGTTCAATAAGGCCGGCCACATACACAGACTGAATTCCGTTTCGGAATTCCGTTCCGAAATATCGATTCGGAATTTTCGAAGGCAGTAAATCCATACAAAATCAAGGATGTATCACACACGTACAGTAGTTCTTCGTTTATTTTGTATGGCTTTGCTGCTTTCGAAATTCCGAAATGATATTTCGAAACGGAATTACGACTATATGTGGCAGGCCTAATCAATTATTCATTCTTTTTCTAATTGAGTTTTGGCAATACTTTCATTTTCTAGCCCATGTTTGACTGATTTGACGTGATCTATTAGGTTTTTATAAATTAAATTCTTCACCATATTAGCACAACTGATGTCACTGCGTTTTTTAATTAGGTTACCGAAATTTGAAGCCGTCAGTTAATTTCTTCTTAGTTCGAGCCATTCACTTGACTCACTTTGAAGTATTGTACCTGTTTCAATTCTTATTCTTTCATCTTCATTCTTCTCTAAATTTTTCAAAAATATTCTTTTCGATTCCTCTAGCATTTCCTTTGACATATCGGGTTTCGCGCAATCCTGTCCATAATTGATGGAAGAGGCGTTTTGATTTTCCAATGTTCTTCTTTTCTTCTTTGTATATTTTTTAGGTCTTATCTGTCGCTTTATTCTGTTCATTTCAAATTTATGTATTTGTCCTTTTGGACTTCTACCTACAATACATTTATGCAAGATGCTCAAAGGTTTTCTTGTGTTAAATGATAGAGCCGCAGTATTACATCTCATCTGATATTGATATTTTTGAGCAAAGTTTATCCTTTTGCCACCTATGAATTTAGCAACAACACTATGATATCTCTCTACAGAGTTGCTGTCGACATCGTGCAAAAAATGCGTGAGTGTGCCGCTAGCTGTGATAATATTAATTTTATTTTTTGGCACAGAGTGTTTGTATGAAAGTCTTTGTCAATAGCTTCTATTTCGCCTAGTTTGCCACAAAAGTATCCTTTGCACGTGGTATGTTGGCTAAAAGCATGTTCTGCAGCAAGCATTATATGAGCATGGAGTTGCATTGCATTATCAGTATGCTTGTATTTTGCAATTGCAGTTACTACTACTTTTCGCATGGTTAATATTCTTTTCTTTGTTAGGAGTTTTATGAACCGTATTAGAAATTTCGTGTCTGTTGTAAAACTCTGCAGTTTGTTGCAAAAAATCCTCAGCAAGTGGTTTCGGCATTCAATTTTTTCTATTGTTAAATTTTCGTACGGCCTTTCTTGCAAAAGCTTTGAATATGTGTTGGCGTCACCATCTGATATAATTCTGCCATATATCAAATTGTGCATTTCTATGCTTTTCTTAAATCCCTCGACAATAATCGTTGACTCCATGCCGGTAGATGGTCCTGTAAATGAAGACAAAAAGTATAATAATGTAGCTTTCACTATACAAAACCTATATTACGGCTTTAGTTCTCTAATGGGTTACCTCTACCATTTTTATATAATAGATATTTAGTTTGATTTCAAAATAATAAGGCGAACCATTTACGTTTAGTTAATTTATAAAACAAACAAACAGCAATACGTTTCCACTTATAATATTACTAGGATTTTTATATAAAACACATAAAATATTTACCTGTATAGTTTTTATAACAAATATGATTTGTTTGTCGAGATTCCTTTATTTTCTGCTCTAGCGCAAATGTAGCAGAACTTATTTTTGACAGCCATGAACAATATTTTATTGCTACGTTTACCAAGTATGGCTGCTGCTCCTGACAGTGAGGAGTAGTTTTTCTTGTATGATCTTTTTCCCCAACATCCGTCAGCAATGACATCAATTATCAGTATTCCCTTTGCATTTACTTTACCCTCTTCAACGGCAGCACATCTTTCCTCTTCAGCAGCTTCGTTCAAAGATCTTAACGCTTCAGATTCCCACGTTTTGTTTACTATATCCATATGAAAGGTGAATCATTTTTGTGAGATCTCAGGAAGTCCTAGAGTTGACGTAATTTCCAGAAGTTGCGTATGTCCACATCCTGCTGCTATTGCCCCAGCTACGGCACATGTGTTTAAATTCATTTCTTCTGGGGTGTTGTCTCCCTCTATTATAAAACTCATGTTACATAAAAGACATTTCAGTTTTAATTTATTCATTAAACCTGTCAAACGTTCAGATACGATTTCTATTGACTTTAAACCGCAGTCCAATGGTCCGTGGCTTAATATTTCTCGGAGTGATTTAAAAAAATGACTGATGTTTACAATACGTCTACCAATCGATAATTCTTCAGTTCCCCTAAAACAAAGTAAAATATAAAATTCAGTTGAAATACTGATGGCTTTAAAAAATATTGTAGCTTATATTGTATACGTTCATCCACGTTTACTTATAAAAGGGTTACGTTAATCCAATTTTAAAATATGTCATTTGATTTGCTTATAACTTTAGGGTCCTATGAAACTCGCCAACCTCGTTACTTTTCGACCCCTTGTAGTCCGAGAGTCGCAATCTGCAGGTTACATCCATGGGGTCCAAAGAGGATGGACAAAAAAAGTCCACATACTGTCGGAATTCCGTTTCTAAACATCGATTCGGAATTTTCGAATGCAGCAAATCCATGCAAGATCAAGGATCTATCACACACGTACAAGTAGTCCTCCGTTCGAAATTTTCTCCGATTCAAAATTACGCATGGTAGTCTGTGCGTGACTTTGTATGGGTTTGCTGCTTTCGAAATTCCGAAACGATATTTCGAAACGAAATTCCGGGACGGAATTCCGACTGTATGTGGCTGGCCTAATTATTAGCCTGTATTAGCAATCTGATTGCGATGAGTAATAATACAGGGTCAAATTAAATTAGCTAGTGAAACTCCACAGACGTGATGGGTATCGATATCTAAACATGAAGAACTAGTTAGCTGCGACACATATACAGGTTCAAATTAAATTAGCTAGCAAAACTCCGCAGACGTGATGGGTATCGATATCTAAATATGATAAACTAGTTAGCTGCGACACATATACAGGGTAAAATTAAATTAGCTAGCGAAACTCCGCAGACGTGATGGGTATAGATATCTAAACACGATAAACTAGTTAGCTGCGACACATATTCAGGGTCAAATTAAATTAGCTAGCGAAACTCCGGCCAACGTAAATTCGTACATGTCTAATAGTAACAAGCTATAGATTCACTGCATGCGAATCTATAGCTCGTTGTGTCGTTACTGTGCCGCCGTGTCGTAATGCCGCCCGGTCGTTTGGAATCTATACCTTGTTGCCATTAAACACGTACTAATTTCCGTTAGCAAATTCGAAACGAAAACAGTTTCTCGTTCTGGCGACGAAAGGTACCTAGGTAAGTATAAGCAGCTGATAGGTAGGTACCTGCTTAGGTACGCATATTACTTATACGTACCTACCTATATCTTTTTATCAAAACGCTTGATTGATGGTTACTAGTAAAATGTTAGATAGGTACTCAAATTACTTACCATTTCATTCTTTTTATTCTCCTCTTGTATTTTATTTTCAAATTACGCTTAGTGCGTCTTTTTTTGTCACCCATATTGATTTTATAAATAAACTTATATTAACACAAATATTTCCTATGTAGTATTTACTAACTATATACTAAAAACTACTCTAATATTTACACACACAAAAACTATTTAAATCAACAAAATAAGTAGGTAGGTATTTGTTTACAATACTTTCTAATGGTATTGTCACCAACGAAAAAATGCGGGAAAAAGTGGTACAGGTCCGTTCAGCACTGCGTCTCGTCCCGCACTAAATTAATAGGCGACAGAGGGGTTGCTCACGCGATTGAGTGTCGATTTATGTAAAAAATAATTACTTAAGTAATTAGAAAAGTTATTTAAAAAAATAAGCCGAGGATTCCCTAGGTATTGTATTGTGTAATATCATGATGACTATAAAAAAACCTAGCGATTAATAGTTTCGAAGAAAAAAGGTTTTATATTTCTAAAACAGGGGTTACTTTTCATGTATGTTAATGATATTTAAAATAATTTTTTATTTTTTTCGAAGTGAAGGGGACATGTGTTTTATTGTGTAGTTTAACATATTTTTTTTTAAAGATCATTATGGTACGGGTTATGGAGAAAAAAGGTTTTAAACTTCTTCAGTTCCAGCCTAATTTACATATAGCACCGCCTTAAGCTCGGAATTCGTTTTTTAAAAAGAAGATATTGGATTCAGGGGTCTATAGTCATGTTAAGGGTAGAATATAATATGCAGGGCAGGCCAAGGCAACAAGAAGCGAGTGGACGACGACATGATGCGTATTACCAAGCGTCTTCAGCGAGTTTTCTGTCCGCCAAGCGAGCGTCGCTGAGCAAGTACTCTCTTTGATCGCTCTGTCGCTACGACAAGCGAGTACTCGCCGGCAATGTGTATATTAATACACTGGCCTTCAAAACTTAGTACCACATTTTTAAAATTGAAATTTCTCCTAAACTATAGAAGTCAGAGTTTTGAAATAAAAAAATGTTTTATAGCAAATTTCAGACCACCTTCTATCACCCTCAGGGCCCTAAAATAAGCCCTGATGGAAGAATGCGAGAATATTCCCCAACATCGCCTCCGAAGCCTCGTCTCCAGTATGCCAAACCTGCTCGAAGCTGTAAATAGAGTCCGAGGAGGCAATATCACTTATTAAAATATAAGTGTAATTTGTAATTTTGTACAGGTATGTATTTCTGTGACCCAAACATGGACGTGTAATGTAAATTAATGAATTCTGAATATGGGGGTCAATTTGGGGGCAAATAAGAAAATTAAAAAAAAAGTTTAGCAAACTGTACTGTGTGATACATCAAATGAAAGAACTTACTGTAAGGGTCTCAAATATATTTTTGTATAATTTTAAATTATTGTTTTTAAAAGTTATTCAAGAAAATAGACGAAATACCATTCCCCCTTTTCTCCGAAACTAGTGAGCCTAAAATTTTGGAAAAAATGTAAAAAATAGTTGAATACCTATAGATTACAGAAAAATTAAAAGACGTCTATGGTCTTAAAATAACATGGCAAATCTCTCAATATTGTGCGTACAAAGTTACATTTGCAGTTGTAATGTATGGAAGAACATGTTATTCAACTACAATGTTAAGTTTGTTCTTGGGATAAATTCATCCCGACTACGGAACCCTTCATTGTGCGTAGGCCGACTTGCACTTGGCCGGTTTTTTTTTATTAACATTCTATATACACTTTGTAGTTTTTCTCTCTTCAAAACTATACCTAACAAAAATCGGAAGTTGCTTGTTTTCTTACGTTTTGACTAACCGTAAGTGACATTTAAATGAATCCCTAAATTAAAGTAAATTAATCCCTAAGTAAAAGTGCATTGTGGGATTTTCAACGCTAGGCTTAATAGCGCTGAGAAAAGCCAACAGTGCAATAATGTTTAGAGATTTATTTAAGTGTCTCTTAGGGTTGGTGAAAACGGGCATTATACCCTCTCATCCTAACTATACTTTATCACACACACCAATACAGACAAACACATACACGCACACAGACATATCGCACACCTAGATAAAGAGTAGCACAACTCAAAATAATCCAAAATCGAGTTATTGCGATTATCGGACTCTGCGTTGAAAACTACATTGACTGATTGACTTCAAAGACACATGGGTACCAATCTCCATTAATGAATTACAACATTATACAAAAATATTTTAAATTGATCAAATAGAAAACGAGTAAAACGTTTTTTACTGTGCCTGAAAAAAGGGGTACCTATTTTGAGTTGTGCTACTTTTGATCTAGGTGTGCGATATAGACAAATACACCAGGCACACACACACACACACAGATACAGACAAACCTATTAAACGCACCTACATCCCACACGCACCTTATTCTCCACATCTTGTCTTCACTACACTTCACACAAATGTAAGGTTCTATTATTATTTTGCTATTAAATTATAATGTTTTGTTCTTTCCATCAAATATCCATATCTGTATACCTATAATTACAATAACTAGACACCAGTATACCTAGTTATTTCAATAACCAATGTAGAATGTAATTTTTGCCTGTAGGGGGGAGTCCCTGGTGTCCTGAAATACAAGTTTAGGCTTAGTTTAGGCACCAGTCTCCCACAAATAAACATAGTGATCATTTTCAGTCAAATTGCATGTTTAGTTTATAAGTATTATTTGTGGAAGAAAAATAAACATCATTATTATTATTATTAGACTAATACGTCATACAAAGCATTGTATGAAGTAATTCGATGTAATTATAGAAGTCGATGGCTGTACAGAAAGCCGAAAATACCACGGATAAGCGGATACTCGTACTACTGTAATGAGATTAATATACAAATGGAAAGATTAAAAAATATCGGTACTTAACTTATAATTCGATCATGTGGACCCTGTCGGGCACACCAAAATAAGTGAGTTAGGAAGGAGGAAGCTGATTTCATAGCAGTTTTTTGCAAATACTGCTATGAAATCGTAACCATGTGGCGTTTTATGTCGCAGACAATTTGTATGATTCCGCTTTTTAAAAACGGCGTCGTCCGTTTAAAAACGCTCGCAGTTATGTAAATTACCTTGTCATTATAGAATATGCCACAACATTTGATGGATAATTCAAACGCCATTTGCAAAAAGCCGAGGCAAATTAAGGTATTTAGTTCTATTTAGTATTATATATAGTTAACCGCCTAGTCATTTTGGAAGTAGTGTTTGGTTGATCACAGTTCTAACCTAACCTAACCCATTTGGTCGGGGTGCCCTGGCTTAGTTACTGCGACTAATTCGGCTCTCGCGTGGTCTCAGTGGTCACCTCACAGCTCCAACTGAACCAACGTCGAAATAATAACGATTGAACGAGTTGCCAATTTGCCTTCGACATTTCATAACTGCGAGCGTTTTTAAACGGACGACGCCGTATGTATAATGACGAATCAGACAATCTGCCTGCGACATATACAGTATGTTAACCAACAGAGGGCGTTCCCGTTAACCCGCAATAGTATAGCATCCATACATGCTAAAAAAAATATTACCATTTGAAAACAAAATGGTTTTTATTTTTTTTTAATATTAAAATATTCACTAAAATATTCAAAAAAATATAAAAATATTCACTAAAAATAAAAACTAAATTGCGATGTTTCCGTCCTTCAAGTACGCGTGTACAGAGTGTTTCTTTTACGTATCAATTTAACATTTTTAGTGAATATTTTAATATAAAAAAAAATAAAAACCATTTTGTTTTCGAATGGTAATATTTTTTTTAGCATGTATGGATGCTATACTATTGCGGGTTAACGGGAACGCCCTCTGTTGGTTAACATACTGTATACTAGTATACTCGTAATAGGTAAGCACAAATTCAATCACAAACTCTACCAACACGTATATTTTTCCCCTAACATTTGTTTCACCCGAAAATTGAACCTGAACCTCAAAAGGCTCTCACAACCACTAGGGCATTAGGACTAATGTGTTGTGTGAAGGGCACTAATGAAGACGAATGGAAGATCTCTTGTGTAATGAATGAAAGAAAATGTGCTGATATTTTATTTGTATGGAGTAGCTGTTAATGCTTAGATACAAACGTTGAGGTATGGGAAAAGTTAATTATTATTATGAGTGATAGGAGGCAAGTATCACTTGGAGAAAATACAGTTGTTTTTTTTTTTTTGCTAGCCTACTTTGTGTCCCCTTTTCCCTTCCATACCTTTCTGTGTTGTGAGATCTTTGGCCATGTTGGTCCTGCAAATATTATCAGATCGTCACACCACCTTCGCCGCGGTCTACCTCGACAGCGATGTCCTCCCTGAGGCGTCCAGTGGGTGACGATCTTTGCCCATCTCTCCGAGTGCATTCGTGCGACGTGGCCAGCCCACTCCCACTTCAGCCTAGCTGTTTTTTCTCCAACATCCGCTACTTGAGTTAAGGAGCGCAAGGTGGTGTTTCTAACGCGATCTGTACGCTTTACACCTATTATGCTGCGCTCCATTGCCCGTTGGCAATGGAGTACCGTTGTGTTACCAGTTATAAAAAAATATTTCTATCCAGTCCATATTTTGTCTGTTTACTTATGCAAGTTAATTTTACATTAAAACCTATTTTAGTAAAATATACAATATGTTCTCTTATAAATTTCAAGTTAAATTAATATACACACACTACGAAACTATTGATAAGTACTTTGCTTACCTACCTTAAAATAATAATTATCTTTATGTTGCTTAGATTCTTGTTTGTTCTTTTATAGACACGAACCGGGATTATTGAGCCACTAGCTTATCATCTTGGTTGTGGTACATGAATGTCGATACTAACACGCAGCGCGAGAAAAGGGCGGCTATATGTATAGCTACGAACTAAGTTTCCTACCTAACTCTACACCAGCGTACCTACAAGCGCTGCGCTTCCACTCAAGCTCCGGTAGGCCGGCTCAGCGGTTACTAATACAGCTGCCGAAACCGCAGGGGAGTGAGTGGCTGGACAACCCTGCAAGCAACGATACGTGGAGCCGGAACCACCTACATCTGGATCCCGCTTCGTACGTCTGGAGGACCTACAGGATAGTGGCATTCTTTAGGCGGTATACACAGATCTTTTGTGCACTCGATATCTGGTACCACGCCTAGCTCAACCGGCTTTGTTATTCTAATTACATTAAAATACTCTTTGTTATGTTAACTTCTCATCTTTTTTAACCGACTTCTAAAAAGGAGGTTCTCTATTCGACCCGTATGTCTGTATGTTTGTATGTCCACGATTTTCTCAAAAACTAATGAACCAATTTTGATGATTTTTTGACTAACGTGATTTACATACTTTCAGAAAGGTTTTAGTATATTCGTTTTAGGTTTCTGAAGTCGGTTTTTACTTTTTTAAAGTAAATTTATTTTTCCTTTAAAATTTGTATGGAAATAATAGTTCAACTAAATTTGACAGCTCAAATTTACGTCTGTCTCTTTCACGTTGTATTAGAGAGAAAAAGTTAGCATTAGCCTAAATTAAGTTTAGTTTGTGTACAACAGAATCGGCGCCATATCCATACAAATTTAGACGACACGTAAAAACATGTCGACTAAAAACACGGTGCAGCGCAAGGCGTAAACTAGTTTGACATCTCTGAGTTCATAGCTATAGCCGTCCTTTTCTCGTGCAGCCTGTTAGTAAAATATAGCGTATATACTTTAATTTTAGTTTAGTTATTGAACAAGAGAATCGGCTCCATTATTATGCTGAAATCCTTACGGATACGCAATGATTACGACAGTTACGGGTTACAAAATAACACATGGCAATAATGTTTCATCATCTTTCCTATTGGCACTACACAGGACAATTTTTTAAGCAGTGCGCAAATTTTCACAGGTTGTTTTACCCATGAATATGAACAACTTTCACATGGGACCAACCCTGAAATCACAAAAAAAAATCAGCTGTTCCATATAAAAGTTCAATACCTACTCGACCAAAATGTATGAAACAGCAGATTTTTTTTTCGTGATTTCAGGGTTGGTCCCAAAGTTGTTCATATTCATCGGTAAAACAACCTGTGAAAATTTACGCACAGCTTAAAAAAAAATCCTGTATATACAGGGTTATTGGTAAAACACCAACAACCTCTTAAGGGGTCATTGTACTCATCATTATGAACAACTTTTACTATGGGACGAAACCTGAAATCGCAAAAAAAAATCAGCTGTTCAGTACATTTTGACGAATTACGCGAAGATAAATGTACTGAGCAGCTGATTTTTTTTCGCGATTTCAGGTTTAGTCCCATAGTAAAAGTTGTTCATAATGATGAGGTACAATGACCCCTTAAGAGGTTGCTGGTGTTTTACAAATAACCCTGTATACGTAAAGAATGTTGGCTGACTCTATTGGTACTTCGTTGATCTAGTGGTCGCGAGCATTAGGTCCTGGGTTCGAGTCTCAGGTCGGGCAAAGTGTTATGGATTTTTCTATCTGGAAATTCTCAGTAGCAATCAGCCTATAATCTTCCCACTGCTGGGACCCTGTGAGGAGGAATGGACCGTTATCCACCACGTGGGTTGGTGGATGTCACTTGTCTTCGATTCGTACCCGGTGATTGTATTTGATTCGTACCCGGTTGATGGCAATAGGCTATTATTACATGGGACTTAGACATAACCGGCGAAATGAGGCTGTACTCTATGTACACGTCTGCCTAACCCTTCGAGGACAAAAGACGTGATGTTACGATGATGTTTTAAGAGAATAGATCATGTCTTTTGTTAAAAAATTGCCTTGCCAGTCAGCAATGTCAAAATACAGGGTACGCCGGACGTCGACTTAGGTAATCTTATTGAGCATTTTTTTTTAATTCTTTATGCGTCACTTCTACTGCAAAAATGTATTTTCTTTCTTTCAGAGGCTTTTTTGAATCTACCAGTAGTAATTATAAATTAATTGGCTACACATCACCACTGATAACTCGTCACGAAACTCAACACCAATGTAAATGCACCATAAACACAAGGATTCCATTCCCCAAATTCAGGCACGTCATTTGACAGTCGAATCCATAGAATAATGATGGCCGATTCCTATAATTTACGTACCGTTATTGGTTAAAATTAAGACTCTTGTATGTTTACCAATAATGAAGCATATAGCTCAAAGCTTTGCATAGTAGACCCTCCCATATGGAAGTAAATATCACAGGTATATAAAACTAGCTTACGAATCTATTTCAGTTTGGCAATCAAAAATGCTATCATTGGTAAGCTAAACGATTCATTTTTGTTTATTGGAACCGAGCATAATTCAATTTGAAACTGTAACCGACTTTCATAGCTCGACTCTCAACCATAAAAAGGTCACAGATTTTCCCTTAATCGCTTTGACAACTAGGCCTCAAATGCTAAAGTTAAAGCTTTACGCAGGAATGCAATAACTCAGGTAGCTCTAATTGAACCTGTAACCGCTGATTCGAGGCGAATAATTAAAGGCTAACTTTGTTAAA
This sequence comes from Dicycla oo, assembly GCA_948252095.1. Taxonomy (NCBI): domain Eukaryota; kingdom Metazoa; phylum Arthropoda; class Insecta; order Lepidoptera; family Noctuidae; genus Dicycla; species Dicycla oo. The sequence continues at coordinate 3,617,128 of OX411713.1, forward strand.
TTTGACTTGTTTGTATCGATCGGTGTTAGAGGTTAAGATAGGTGTTAGAAAGTTTTAGTTATCGATTGATTCGATAGTTGTGTTTATTTTTAATTGCGTATGGAAAGATGTAAGCAAAAACGAACTCAGTATGTTTATTAAAGCTATACCAAAATAAATTTGGGGCTTTTTCGTAACTATTTATTTCACTATTACTGCATGAATGGATTTCATTTTTGGATATATGTTTATTGAATATTTGATTAATACTCTGACTGAAGAAAAACGCATTTGGGTTAAATTTCCTCAATTAAATTGAATTCCGAAATGACCTATACTTTTATATATTCTTTTCTGTAATTCTAAAATCTTAAGAAAGGAGATGTTTCAAAATGGGCCAGGTCTGTGTACACTACCTCAAAAAAAAAGAGAAAAATCCGTAGAATTCGGGAAAAATATAGATAATTCATTTAAATGTATACTGTTGTGGTAGGGAATTGGTATTTATCAATTATTTTAATCGACTTTCAACATGGCGTCTCACCGATTTAGTTCCAATTCCAATTCCAATTTTAGAGTAATGGCTCCATCGTTTTATCGATGATTTTGCCAATGTCAAGGTTGAAGGAAACAAAATGTATTCGCTGAGGTTGATCAGTTATACAGCCTTAAGTTAAAACTGGATCTGTTTGAGTACCCTGCAAGGACAACACAATATATATGTTAGTATTAATTTATTGTTAGTAGTCAGACATCACAAATTAATTTAATTATGAGACATAAACAGTGAACTATTATTAAAATACTTTTATTAAACTTTCATGCATACCGATTTAGTTACTCTGCTAGAAAGAGGACTGTCAGCTGTCACAAGAGTGTCAATTCAGTCCTCTTCTTGAGTATTAAACATGTCAAACGTCATTAATCAATCAAAATGACAGCTTACCTATACCCTATGACGGGTTTGTGTTGTGTGTTGCAATTTCAATTGTGGTTTACTAGAAAACAAAGCCCTTTTAAAGTAATTGGACAGTTGAGAACTGTTTTAAATGTAATTCCCTATTTTTATGTATAGTGTACACGTACCTGGCGCAAGGTCCATACATTTTGGAACCTCTCCTTTCATTGCAAAATTGCATTGAAAATGTGCGTATTAGGTAATTGAAAACTGGCTGAAAATATTTTTGGTAGACAGCTTAATTTATTTTTAAACAATTTTTATTTGGTTTGGCGCTTTTATTTTGGTTCCAGTGCATTGTTGCGCTTTCTTTTTTTCGCATGTGGAAGTAATTGATACTGTTACTTTCTTATTTCCACTTAGTTTACTTTTTCATATCACCTACTGCGGTCTACGAGTATTCAACCTGAGCCCAGTTGCTGAGAAATGTTTTGGGTACGAAAAAACTTTTTAGCAAAAAATAAAACCGAAATCACAATGTGAAAAAATAATTCTATTATTTTATTGTCTCAAATTTATTCTAATTAAGTTACAAAAATAATATCCTAGCCAACTAAAATTTCGCAAAATTCATCCGCATCGCTGTCGTCTGGTAATGAGACTAGCGGCATTGCCACGTTTTATGGCAATGCTTAGCCTCTGGACAAGGTAAAAGCCTGCCCTTGGGTCACGGAAAGTGTCAACCAGCCGTTTGGAGATTTCGTTGAATAAACAGTGAGCACTGGGACCCCACGTTTCAACCCCAAACGGCTCCAATATATAGTTACAGATAAGGTTATTATACTTCCGCCGCTTGAGGATTTCCGCAGCCACAGCAGCAGCGCCAGCACAGCACGCTGTGCCAGGAAGATGAGATGGCGCAAGAGTATCGACACACGTTGCGTCCCACACTAAAGGCCTACCCACCTTCCATGGAAATAAAGACATGCCGTCCGGTCTCTTGCCATCGTCGCGTGCCAGGCTATTGTGTTCTAATACAGCTGGAACGCCGACGGTGACAAGGGCACGTCAAATGATGTCATTAATGTTTGCGTGCCGCGCTAAGCGACCCGCACTCCGGCTGCAAGGCAGGCCGTGGTGTCCGAGGCTGTTGACAACTTCACCACAGTGACAGCGATGAGGAGAACAACAGGGAGCTCCTAGTCGCAGGGAAGCGGTGGCGAGGCGGAAATAGTGTCGTCGAACAAAGTGCCTATGTTCGACGATGGTAGTGCATGGAGCCACAGACTCGATTCCCACTTACCCACAGCCAGCAGGCGCGCACGCTCGCGGCAAGTAAATTGTTCTGTACTACTCTGCAGAGCGGCTCAGTCCACAGTCTCTGGGAACATGGATTGTCGGGTAGGTCTGAATTTGGGCAAGCGGGTCTCCAGACATCCATAGCCTCGGTAATACAAGGCACATCAAAATAAACCAGTATGGAGGCTAGGATTTTCCTGATGAATTTTTCAGTGCCGTGGATGGAGAATATGAAAGCCGGTAAACTAACACTAGAAATTTTACGGAAATATAAAATAAAAATAACTTTAATTTCGGTAGTCGGTGTCTTTGGTTTTGTATTTTCGTTTTTAGCCACCGACTTCGAAATTAAAGTTATTTTACACTTTTTAATGTTTTGATTTGGAAGTCGGTTTTATTTTTTGCTAAAAAGTTTTTATTTTTCACTTTTTAGTTGTGGTAACTACCCTACAAAAATTCGAATACCACTACCTGCTATGTAAATAACAGTGATAGGAAGTTACTAAAACATCATCCGCATAGATTAAAACACCATCCACCCAAGCAAAGTTAATAACATTTATATGTGACCACCCTTGGGATATCTCCTTACCAACAAAAAAAGAATCATCAAAACCGGTTCATAAACGATGAAGTTATCCGAGAACACACATAACAAAAATATATATATACGGCCGAATTGAGGAACCTCCTCCTTTTTTGAAGTCGGTTGAAAATCAGACACCATGATAAACATCTTGTTGGACTGTTTTTCATAATGTATTATAAGATTACTTTAAAATGTATGTATTTTGATGTATGATGTAAATGTCATCTGTCTGTCTGTTGTCTATTTGTTGTCTGTCTGTTTTCTGTCTCTTGTGTGTCTGTTTTCTGCCTTTTGTCTGTCTGTTATCTATCTTTTGTCTGTCTGTTATCTGTCATTTGTCTGTCTGTTATCTGTCTTTTGTCTGTCTGTCAGCTGTCTTTTGTCATTCTGTTATCTGTATTTTGTCAGTCTGTTATCTGTCCTTTGTGTGTCTGTTATCTGTCTTTTGTCTGTCTATTGTCTGCCTATTGTCTGCCTGTTGTATGCCTGTTTTCTGACTGGCTGTCTGCCAGTGCAAGCTCTTCAACTAACAGCATTTAGTGAAATTGGGTATCCATAACAATATTTTATTTATTTACCAAATAAATAAGATAGAAACCTAGATCCTTAAATTTAATAAACGATAGGATAGAATTACTTTAACCTAGATATAAGTGTTTCATTCAAGCCTAAGCACAAAATAGTCAACTTAACCTTTCAATGTAACCCTCTTATCTTAGCTTATCTTTTGAAAAGTTAGAAGCGAAGACACGAATCTAAGACGCCTTTAGAAAATAATTAACTTTATGATATAGGTCGCAATATGGCTTAAAATATTAATTACCGAGTGTTATGAACTAGGTGGGGAAATTGTAGCAAGAAATGGCGCAAGCCCTAAGATGCCCAGCTTAGGAGCTTTCTATTGCACTGGAGAGAAAATGGCTAATTACTTTCTAATCCTCTTAATTTTTTTTTTTGCTCTTGCAATATTGCGTCTCGGTTTATACCAGTACATTATTATTTTACGGAAATCTACTCGCATTATTAAATATATATATAAAATTCATTTACATAATTCAGGCAAGACCCAAATTACTTACATAAAATAAAATTTCACAATACTGCCACAGAATAGACCACAATAAAATGTCAATACAATTAAAATAAATGAATGAATACAAATTAAAAAGGTCACGGAATTATTAAAATGAAAATAAAATATCAATGCAATTAACAAAAAAACAAAGTCAAACAAAAACAGCGCTGTGCTGTGGGTCCCCCATAGCACAGCATCATGCTGAGTGGAAGCCTTCTTGTCACAGTCATGGCGTGCCAGCAGCTGCCGACTTTTGTTTTGTGCTCGTGATTTTTGTATTTTTCTTATAAAACTCGAATTAATTATATTTTTGTATGCACGTGTTTCTGTGACAAATAAACATATTTTTCTTTCTTTCTAAAGATAAAAAGATACAAATTGTCAGGCTAAGGTAATTTGAGCTGGATATCTGTGAAAGTTGCAAATACTAGAAGAATTAACATACATAAGCTGCGGCTACGGAAGTGCCCCCGCCAAGTGGAGCAAAACAAAAGGCACGGCCGTACCATCCTTTTCTGGAAGACAGTCGGGCTATTTTCGACCCTCCTGTAACTTCGTTGTGGAAAAAACTAGAAGCCTAAATTTTCAGTGACCAAGAGGGCATTACATCAGAAGAGGGCATTGCAGCGGCCAAGAAGCTGGGAATCCTAAATAGGGTGAAGCGATTCTTTACGCCTGGACAGCTATTAACCCTTTACAAAGCGCAAGTCCGATCCTGCATGGAGTATTGCAGCCAGCTTTGGGATGGATCAGCTAAGTACCAACTAGCTGCGCTTGACTCGGTGGAACGCAGAGCTAAGAAGCTCATTGGCGACGTAAAACTGGTGGATGCCAAGCTTCACAGCTTGGCTCATCGCCGCAAGGTTGCCTGCTTGTCAGTCTTCTACAGATTATACTTCGGTGAGTGTGCCCAAGAACTCCACGACCTGATTTCACCGGCCCCCTTCTACCATCGGACATCTAGACGCACTGCCAGTTACCATCCCTACCTGGTTGATATTCCACCAATTCGCACTAAGCGTTTCCAAATGTCTTTTATAATGCGCACTGCAAAAGAGTGGAACTCACTACCTGCGTCTGTGTTTCCGAGCGCATACAACCCTAATCTCTTCAAAGTGAGAGTGAACAGGCTTTTTCTGGGTAAGCTCTCTCCATCGTCGACTTTGTCTCTGTCACCTCTGACCTAGACTAGAGTCAAGAGCAAACCCATCTCAAATAATAATAATAAAAAAAATCTATAGATATATTTCTAAATTACATTTTTGAACCAGTTGTTTAAGAATTATTGCAAGAAAAAGTTCTTTAATTTTGTCTCTGATTCACTAACTTACCGATCATCAAAATTCTAAGGTAACACGTACACGGTACACGGTTCACAGGTACACAAAACAAAATCTATCTAATATTAGCGCTTTGTTTTTATTTGTTTGAAAGTAAAAGCCAGCACTACAATCTGTCAGATTTCTTTAATAGATTTTCGACTTTATTGCTAAAACATTAGGTTCAAAGTTGATTAGGAAAATCTGGCAGTTTCGGGTAGGTTGACCTGCTGGCGTCTGTACCTATATGGAGGACTATTTCGATGGCTCCTAAGTATACCGAGTCAGTGTACTTCTAATAATTTTAAAGGAAGGCGATAAAAAGAGCGAATATTAATATTTCAAATGTACAATAAAAAAAAATAGCTAATCATAGTGAATTGAATATAATAAGGCCTATTAGCAATGCAAAATAAATTTCATACTATTTTATTAATAACTTTTCGCTCTTTTTATCGCCTTCCTTTAAAGTTATTAGAAGTACAGTTGACTCAGTATACTTAATAACCATCGATTTGAATTACTTAGTAGATTATGTTGCTGTGTGCATTTGCCAAGTCACTCTATTTATTAAAGAAATGTAATATTGATATGGTTATTATAAAATGTTGTTAGCTAACTAACAAGGTATCCATTTATGACATAGTGGTTGAATAGCTGCTCCCATAGATAGGTAGGTACTGAATTAACCGACTTGGTTTACATTCGATTTCACAACTTTTTATGGCAGGAAAACTGCGTTGCGAGACTTGGCATTTTTGTACATTTTATGTTTTTGATGGGATCGCATTTACCTATATCCACCCCACACGCAGATTAGGTACCTACTGCCTGCCTGCCTAGCCTTTTCCCAACTATGTTGGGGTCGGCTTCCAGTCTAACCGGATGCAGCTGAATACCAGTATTTTACATGGAGCGACTGCTTGGTAAGACTGGTTGTCAGACTTTCGGGCTTCTGACGACCTGTAAAGACTGCCAAAGATCCACGAATGACAGCCGGAACCAACGGCTTAATGTGCTTTAGGTTAGGTACCTACTATTGCTTTAAAATATACACCCGTGTACCTATTCTGAAAGCCCTGATCGTCTTCGATCAGTAAACTCGCTACGTAATAAGGTTGGCCGTGTTGATTTGTTGATGTTGGAAAATAACATAACCAATCATTTGAATCGCTTAGTTGGCAGTTATTAAGATACCAATTTCCTTTCAATTCAATTTCTATTTACAATTGAAAACACAGTCAATTACAAGGAGTGACGTGTCGCGCTCTGATTCGCGTTCAATGTTACGTGACGAATGGTTTTATTTTTACGCATTTACATACATCAACGAATTAAGAATGAACATACATACATACCGATCCTTGCATACTTTGCCTTGTTTACGTTAATACCCCCATTTATTTATCAAAAACTAAATGATGAATAATTTTATTTCTGTAAGCAGTTTCGTACTTAACACTTTTACATGGCAATCACATTTTTAATTAAAAACTAGATGAGCTCGGCGTTTCCTATCTGACTACTCTGAGAAGAAAGGCCGAAACAAACTCGAAGGTCACAGTTTCTTTTAACGTCTGTGTTAGAAATAACCTTTTGAGGAAAGAACCACACAGATTGAGTGGACCTGTCGTTCGCTCCACAGCAGCCCACGGCTAACCTAGCTACATTTTTCTTTCTTTATTTATTTATTTCTTTCTTACCGTGTACTTAGCTTCGCTTTGTATGAAAACGTTTGGCGGGATCGTTCAGTGCGACCCATGGCCACGTTACGCACACATGCGTGGCTGGCAAACAAATGAACCGCGCAACGTGGCAAACCACTCCGTGCACATCCATCCTACGCAGCAGGGCTGTCTACTTCATACAGAATCAAATTAAATTAGCTAGCGAAACTACGCAGACGTGATATATTATACACGATAAAACAAAAAATAAATTAATTTATACATATTAAAACATGATAAATCAAAAACTAAATTAATTAGATGATGTTTTTTTTTATATTTGCGGAGTTTCGCTAGCTAATTTAACCCTGTAGATATTTTTTAAATGTTGACCCTGTAGATATTTTATATCGACCTAACATTAAAAATGACCCTGCTCCAAGTTATGATTACTTCAACAGCTTCTCAACTAGCACCTCTACAGTAACGGAAGGGTCTGCAATACTTTTCCCAATCACCCCTCTTAGGAGGAACTCATTAGAGGCAAATTCCTTGTTGTTCCTCGACTGACTTGTTCTGCTATTGTTTATTCAGTGGTCTTATCTCAAGCTTGGGTAATTAACGGAAGTGCGTGGCTGGCCGTGGTGAACAGTTTTTCTTGAGGCGTAAGCAAAATTTTTAGGTGTTGTGCGTTCTAAGGGTTTTACGAGATTTCTTTCACGTTGAATAAGTGAATATTTATACAAGGTGTCCGGTAAAGAATGTACAACCTTGAAATAGCATATACACCTTAGGGCTGTTTAAAAAAAAATACCCAAAAATATATATCCCAAATAGTGCTTAAGGTACTATTTTTCTGAAAAAAAAAAAAATACTGTGTAGTTTCTAGTCACACTATTTACTGCCTCCTGTGAGCATAGACAACGTACAATATTATAACAACAAAATGAAATAACTGATTGAAAAGTTACAATTTTTTTTTCTAAAAAATTTTATGTAGGTACTTCCTGGGGTATATATAATTTTTTGCATTTTTTTTTTTTTTGAAACGGTCATAATGTCTTTTATAATTATGCTATTTCAAGGATATCCATTCTTTACCGGACATCCTGTAATGGAAAATATTGTGAAGGCATCTTTTAAAGACAATAACAAATAGATACACTTTTAATAGTAGGTACAGTCAGCATCTAAAAGAGGCAATTGAGAGCAATTGTATTTATACATTGACTAGACTACAATTCCATAATATTGTACCAATTTAAAGCCACAAAACTTATAACACATTGGGTACATATGGAACACAAATTGTTGACAATCATATGGATTTTTGTCGTTTTGAGGCTGAATCTATAATAATTGGTTTTAATTTGTAACTTACTAATTATGAATCTTAAAAACATAGGATGTTGAAATAATATGCATCTCAAACGTTTGGCTTAACGAGAGGTATTAGATATTAGAAAGTGTTATGTGTATGCACGAGTGCTATGTAGGCAAGCAGCCTGCGCCTCCTCCTCGCGCCAGTTGGCAAATTAAAACGTCCGGGCGACTATAGTCGGCCAAAAATTTTTAGCGTTGAGCGTTAGGGCGACTATGGCAGCCTCACTGACTTGTACACTTTAAACGAGTTTTTATCTGTGAAACTTTTCAAACAGCTTCATGAGTGTGACACTAGATGACTCTATATTAAATAACGGGTCTAAGGGTCGATAAAACAGAAAGTCGGGTGACAGCAAGCATTGAAAGAAAAAATTGTTTACAAACCAGTGCCAGTGCCACTGTATCGAAGTGTCTGTGAGAACCACTTTTAAAATGTAAGTAACTATTTATTTATTAACCAATGTATTAGTGTTATATATTTCAAAAAATCCTGAAAGTTTATTCTTTCAGGTTATCTACCAATTTTAAGCATTCACAGTCTAATAAGATGTTTTTACATATGTTAAAGTCGACAGACCAAAACTTAGCCCTAGTGTGCCGGTTTTTCGTCGAGTTTTTGTATGATATTATACATATTTTAGTAAAATACTTCTTGTAATTAGAAAAACAGGTTATTATTCATATTTAAGTAGACTTTAGGGAAAATAATATGACGAAAATAATTAGGATTTCACGTTTTTATATTTTCTTTTCCATGGCCGCCCAATATCAGATTGCTGCAGGAATGCGTTGTTTGTTTTGGTTTAATGTGCTACACTGTTTATTTTAAGTAATGATATATAGGTGTCAAAAAAAGCTTATTTAATCTAGTTTAATAAATAGTAAAAAATATTGAAAAAAATTACAAAATGTTTCGTTAAAACTTGTTAAAAGAAATATTTTACTTAAATTTAACCCGTATTGTTAAATTCAATTTTTTTTTTATGAATTTCAGATTAATTGTTGTACTTTAATTAGTAGATATTTTGATTCCTTGATAACTCAGCTTTATATTGGTATTTTTTACATTGCTATAGCTGCAATAGTTTGCTAGAAAATACACTTTAAATCAGTAATGGCATGAGGCGCTCGACGCGGTTCAATACTGATCGCGCGCGCGAACGGACAAGGTGTTGACAGGTGTCACACTCGAACGCTTGAGTGGGATATTAATAATAATTAAATTACAATCATTAATAATTTGACAGGCCAGATGGCGTGGTTGGTTAAGATACCACCTATCACGCCGTAGGTCGTGGGTTCGATTCCCATCCAGGACAAACATTTATGTTTATGAACATGTCTGTTTGTCCTTGTGTGTTTTTGAATAACTTTTTTACTAAATAAAAAAATATTTTTTTTAATAATGTGGAAATCTTTCTTAGGACCTTTAGATTTTTTTCTGTTAAGTGGAAAATATCATAACCGTCAAGTGGCTGCCGCCAGAGTTGATACACATTTGGGCCCATTTTCCATGACTTTCCGCAATATTTCCGATGATAACTGGTCGCATTCCTGTCGAATATTCTCCTAATGCCATTATTATGTAGTCACATAACTTTTGTTAGTAGAATTATGTATCTGAATTATTGTGTTTTATCATTAACTTGTTTTATGTTTGTTTTATTTTATGTTGTATACCTACAATTCAATTCGATTTTGTTAAAGTTAAATAACTTTGCTCAAATTTTAAATTTTACTTTTAGTTTATAAGCAGTTTCTGTCCAATGTCTTTTTTTTTCTTTAAATGTTATGTACACCTATAATTTGTGTATACATTAGCAGTAATACCTCTCCTAAATACGCTAAACTAATATTGAATGTATATGCTGTTGGTGTTCTTTAATAAATAAATAATGCCTGCGATTGTCTGAGGCCTGTTGGTTGCAGGAATTGGATGAGCGGGGCTTGGCTAACCCTGGGGTTCCCGGACCTTTGGAAGGCGTACGAGTAACTTGAACTATGGAAGAATTATATCCCCTGCCTGACCAATGTTATATATTATACACGGATAAAATAGCAGGGGATGACTTGCACACTCAATGATGGGCTCCCGGAAACGGCCGCTAGCACATAGTGACGTAGCGACAAGGGGGCAACACTTCCTGAGGTGCTTGAGGAATGGAGAGGTATCCACAACCGCAAGGGACGTGGAAGTGTACTTATTAAATCTTACATTTGTATTTTCATCTGTTTTGTAGTTAAAGCTGTGCATTTGGAGTTGGTTACAGATCTGACGACAGAGTCTTACATAGCAGCAATTAACAGGTTCATTTCTCGCAGAGGTAAACCAAATAATATTTATTCAGACAACGGGAAGAATCCGGTAGGTGCTGCGCGTGTGGTCACCAACTTTATCAGGAATCACAGTGAGTCAATTTACAGTTGCGGTGCAGAACAAGGTGTAAATTTCCACTTCATTCCTCCATATTCACCCCACTTCGGGGGCCTATGGGAAAGCACTGTTAAATCAGTGAAACATCATCTCAAAAGAGTACTTGGGATGGCAAACCTCACATATGAGGAAATGTACACATTGCTAGTCCAAATAGAAGGCATTCTCAATTCAAGGGCTCTCACACCTCTTTCATCCGATCCATCTGATCTCTCAGCTCTCACTCCCTTTCATTTTCTCATTGGTCGTACTCTAACTGTTCTACCTCATCCACAGATGTCCGACTGCGACTCGGCACGGCTGCCGCGTCATCAACGAGTCGAACTTCTACGACAACATTTTTGGAGACGCTTTAATAAGGAATATATTTCCCAGTTGCACCAAAGGACGCGCTGGCAGCGCTCACAAGGCGCGCTCACAGAGGGCTCATTGGTCATCGTGAAGGACGAGGCGCTACCGGTGGCTCAGTGGCCGTTGGGACGTATCGTGAAGCTGTATCCGGGACATGACGGACAAGCTCGAGTAGCGGACATCAAAATAAAGACCGGGACAATCAGACGGGCCTTTCATAAAATATGCCCATTGTTGGATGGACCATCGGACTGATCACGAAGCATACTTTATACATCATCATCATCAGCTGGGCTGGCCTTTCCATGGTGGCCCGGGAATATGTTAACGCACACGTTAACACCTCCAAGACACACATGCGTCATCAAGCAGAGGGGAGCGGGCGGCGTGGTAGCAGCAGCGGCTCGACGACGGCTCGCGCGCCCTCGACAGGACACTCCTTTTAACACCGCGACCACGATCGCATCGATTTCAATAATTAAATTTTGACCTGTAAAATACCTAATATTATAACCTAGAAATACAGTCCGCTTTTTATTCCACCTGGGCCTAACTATGGTCCTTCGAGCCGGCTATCAGGACAATCCCGGAAGTACGGTCATGATCCCTACCAGCACCTGGAATACTTCCTTTCTCCGAGCACGTTTGCTCTTGCGAATCTCCACTCAAGCCGCCCAAAGGTAAGAAAGAGGTGGAAGCTCTGTTCCTCGTCAGTGTTCACTCCAGCCGGCCAATAAAGGCAAGCCAGAGATGAGGACAAGATTTCTCCCGGCAGATATGATCCGTGGGGTCGGTACTGCCCAACAGCTGGCCACATGCTGCCTTGCGGGTTTCTGTACCTCTCTTGGTCTGGCTCCTCATCCTAGACCCGTACCGGCAAAGTAAACTCTACCGGCACAGACTAAAAGATCGGAGCGCGCAAGCCCCACCACGACGTAAACGTAGAGATACAGCGGTGGCGTAATATTATATAATTATTATATTAATATTATTACGCATAATCAGCCTATGACGTTCCCACTGCTAGGACACAGGCCTACTACACGACAGGGATTGAGCCGTTATCAGCCACGCGGGCCCAGTGTGCGCTGCTAGCAAAATAAGTTCTAGTCTACTAAGGAACTGACTATGGATAAGGCCTCCTTACAGCCATAGATTCAAAGATTACATACATTTCAAACCACTTGAGCACAGACGTCTTGAATGCTGGCAGACAGTCAAGGATCAAATTCAATATCCTGTGGAGTATTCAGTGCCAACAAGTGATGCTTCAACTTGACAACTAGTAGCAATCTGATTCTCCGGTACCTAGTCAGGTTTAAAAGGAGTTTTGTTTACTAACCAGCTTTTGCCCGCGGCTTCGCCCGCGTGGATGTCGGTAAATACCGTGATTAAAGTACCCTATGTGTTAATCCAGGTTATAAACTATCTGTGTGCGAAATTTCATGCAAATCCGTTCAGCCGTTTTTGTACCAATCCGGAAAATACATCCAGACAAACGGAAAAAATTCTAAAAACTATATTTTTGGCATTAGTCTTGTTCCCCTCGTAATACTTTTTTTTTACAAGCTTTTATTTAACTTGTCTTGTTAGTTAGTATGTATTAATCAAATCTTGCAAGCTGAATTAAAACCACTTCCTCTTATCCTACAAAGTTAAAATTTTATATGTTGATTCGGTTTCAAACACAATGCATTTTTATGATAAGCGTGACCTGATTTTACACCCATGATTGGCTCCAGACAAAGGAACTCCTCAACGGTCAACAGTGTACTGTTGACCGTTTGAAGCCAATCCTGAGTGCAAAGGCCAGGAGGAAAATTTTAGACCAGAGTTTACGGGTTCTGTTCGAGTTCATAGTTCGGCATATGATGCTTTTCGCTCCTATTGGGGCGATGACGTCTTAGGCCTAATTGTGGCTGAAACGAACCTGTATGCCACTAAAATTATATCTGCTGCTTTCCAGTCTGAATGGTACCCCACTAACATTCATGAAATTTTGTGCCTTTTTTCGTTCTGGATGATGTTGGGGATCGTCAGAATGCCAACTGTTGTCAGTTGTTTTTCTGTCGATCCTCTTCTGAAAACGGAAGTTTTCAGACGTATCTTCACACGGAGAAGGTATGAAATGTTAACCAGAGCATTACATTTTGTAGATTCCGACCCCGCAGTAAATAATTATCCAAATCCTTCCAACATTAGCGACGCTAGCAGCTCTGATCAACTATACCGTCTGAGACCAATTATTAATTTTTTAAATTCTAGTTTTCAGGCAAATTATATTTTGCATAAAGATATTTGTATAGATGAGAGTTTGACCCTATGGAAAGGGAGATTGTCATTCAGACAGTATATTCAGAACAAAGCTGCTAAGTTTGGTATCAAGACTTTTGAGCTTTGCGAGAGTAGCACTGGCTACTTGTGGTCATTTATTGTTTACGCTGGTAAACAATCCACAACAGACTTGGAGCAGTCGCCCGGTGTACTTAAAAGTACAGCTGTTGTGAAGAAGCTCATTAGTCCCCTACTGAACAAAGGATATAGATTATTTATGGATAATTGGTACAACTCGCCTCTGTTAGCTAGATTTCTGAAGCTCAATGGTACCGACTGCGTTGGTACTTTGAGATCTTCTCGTAGAGACGTTCCCATTCTGATAAATAAGGCTCCGCTTAAAAGGGGGGAATTCATTGCGAGACATTCCGGCGATGTCTCTATATTATCGTGGCAAGACAAGAAACGAGTAACTATGATTTCTACTTGTCATGGTTCAGCTACTGCCTTGCCTACAGTCTCGTCGCGTCCACCATTTCGTCCAGCACCATTTAAACCGCAGGTGGTGCTGGATTATAATAAATTCATGGGGGGGGTGGATATGAAGGACCAAATGCTCGAGCCTTATTTAATAGAACGGAAACGTTGTGCCAAATGGTACATGAAACTCTTTAAACGCTTATTAAATGTTTCTATTCTTAACGCTTGCGTTCTTCTAGAATCATCAGCACAAAAACGCCAGGATCATTTAGCTTTTCGCCTTAGTCTCGTAGATTCCATTCTCACGAATCATCTATCACATTGTCCACAGAGTCGTAGGTTTACTGTTTCCAGCAGTAGGTCTACGCACCAACAGCCGCAAAGAACAGTTCCGTTTACACATTGGCCCGTTCTGCTTGAACGATCAAGTTACACAGCAGCACGCAACCGGAATTTCCGGAAGCGTTGTATTGTTTGCCTTCGGGCGGGCAAGAAGGCACAAACAACGCCGTACTGCTGTGAAATCTGCCAAGTGCCACTGTGTATAACGGATTGTTTTAAATCATACCATACGTCACAGTAAGGCTTTTCTGCTTTCTTTTCTTTTTCAATTCTTCCCAAATATTCACAAATAACTATTGTGATAGGTATTTTATGCAAAACAGTGCAAGGTTTGTGTGTAGAGAGTGCCTGTATGTTATGGTAGGTATTTTATGAATACAGAGTGCAAGGTTTGTGTGCGGAGAATATTTGTGGATTTAATATCGTTTTTGTGTATTTAATTAATTATAGATAGTTTCACTTTTAAAATTGCTGGCTGATTACGTATTTCTATTGCTAACAATACTCGATTGAAAATAATAAAATTGTTACTTTCATGATAGTTTTGCGCTTAAGGATGACGGATTTGATAATTTCAGTTACTAACAGAGTATTATTAAAATAAAATCCAACTAAGAGTAATCTTCTTCAGTTCATCTACATGATTTTATTCACAGTTACATAATCAGCCTTCTGACTATATAATTTGCGTGTTTTGTGTACATGTAAAAAACTAGTTGTGGAACTATTTCGATTTTATAAATAATTTATAATTGTGATTTTAAATATTAGACTGTCATAGTTTTAAAATTTGTTTGATGAGTGGAAGCATGATGTTTGTTGTATTAAATTTCGGGTTTTGTGTATGAAAAGCTTATTTTTATTGTTTTAAATATTAAACTGTATTAGCTTTAAAATTGTCTATAATTGTGTGAATTTATAATTTATATGTATGTTTGTTACTCTTAGCAACTAGTTGTAAATAAAATGTTTCACAAGTTTGTATTTTTAATTTTCTGCAATCACGCGAGCGAAGCCACTGGCAGCAACTAGTTGTAAATAAAATAAAATGTTTCATGAGTTTGTATTTTTATTCACTAATACCAAAATCCCGTACAGATAGAACAACTATCGATAAAGTTAACAAAAAGTGAAGGACCATCTCTAGTTGTTTTTATGCTTAGTCGGGTCGAATTTCAAGTGGTGTTATTGTAAACATCTCTAGCTCTTTCGTCGAATTGTTTATATAATTAGATAACACAGGCCCTTGTGTTATGGATTTTGTTTATGTTTTCATATATTTCTTGAAATTTACTCGACAATCTGGTTTCTAAAATTTGAACTCGTAGAGCAAATATTCTGTATCGGTGATCACTTGGTTTTGATGCCTGGTAGAAAAGAAATTTATCTCTTAGTAAAAGCACGTTTACAGAATGATAAAATGTCGTTTTATAATGCAGTTATAATTTTTTTAGTAAAAAGTAATATTTTCGCCGCCATTTTGTTTATGGCGCTCACTGACGACACTACTTTTTGACATTTCACTTCCAAGATTGAAAGGTTAAATAAAACTTAACATATAACTTTCATATTTTCTTAAAAGCTTCGAGGCGTGAACGTCTGTCTTATACTTAAAGATAAGCCTCAAGCTTTTAAGAAAATGTTCTATGTTTTTTTAAACTTTTATTTAGTACTTATTAGTTCACTAAAAACTAGTTTTTAAAAAGATTTTTCCAATATATTCAGTGTACAGTTTTGAGTTACTTACTATTTGAGCACTTTTATATTACACACAGATTATTATATATTTATTAACACTCATTTACAGTGGGAACGTCATTTATTAAAACTTTATTCTACACCAAGTAAAGCAAGAAGGACAAACTAATTTAAAAGACGAGTCCTGCGAGCTAATATTCAAAAAACTTGGTATATTACCGCTACCATCTCTTTATATACAGCCTTGATACGACATAGAGGCTTTCCTGTGACCTGCCTATAGTAGGTACCATTTTCAAGCTCTGTACCAAAAATCAATTAAATAGGAGCAGTAGTTTAGTCGCAAATAATGTTTAAAGTTTTTGTCCCGTTTGAACACGATGTATCTTTCCTAACAGCTGATTATGTCTTTAAGCATAGGTCAAGCACCTTAAAACGATAAATCGATGCGTTGTTGCCGCTCTGACGCAAGTCACAAGTACAACCAATGTTCGCTAAAAGGCGAATCGCACTTTCATGACGAGAGTGACAATCATAGCAAGACATCCCGCGCGTAAAAGAAATTAAAATAGGTCAGTGTGTTGCTATTGCATCCTAGATCCCTGCCATCGGTGGGCATCTAAAAAATATTTTGTTCAGTGCGCCGGATGCTATCCTTTCGGAACGTATGTTCTGTTTAACTCGCGCGCTTTATTGTGACTGGACACGCAACTGGGGATTATTATTATTTAGTGTTCGTGATTTTTTTGTGATTGACTGTTTTTTATTGTGATTTGACACGTAATTAAACTTTGGTTGTGTGTGTGTGTGTAATTAAAGTGTTCAACAATGCCTCGTGTAACTTACACGGCATCAGAATACACTGAATACATTCTCCGTCGCGTCGGTATAATTTGTGCATTAATGGGATTGGAGGACACATCGAGAATGTAAAAATTTAGTGTTTTTATTGTGAATGATGTTGTGTGCGTGAAGTACGCGCACCCTTACCTACTTACCTAACATAAAAGCCAGCGCGAGTGGAGGCCTAAAGGCCGCCATATACGGACTGCTCGAGCAGTTAGCCATTGATCAAGATACACGGACCGCTCTTGCAGTCATAGGCAACAGCTTGAAGCTGCCATTGATAACTGCTGGCGCAGTTGATACCAACTGCTCGTCATTCAAATCAGTAGCAACATGGAGAATTCCAATTAAGTTCTTGCGATTTATTTGCACTGATTAGCGCGTCACAATCTACGTCGTCCATTTTGCTCAAGAGACAAGCGTGCGGACGGGAAGCGCGCGCGATGTGGAATGAAGAGTGCGGGCGGAGGTAACTGCGCGAGAGCATGCGACAGCTCAAGCAGTCATTGTATGCCTGGCAACGTTGCCGCTTTGTTACCTAGGTAGTTAAATTTATTTATAAAGGGTGGTTGCGTTTTACTCTGATTTGTAAGCTATTTAGTTTGTTTGAAAAAAAAATTCTTTATTTTGGTCCTTTTTATTTTTGTACCGTAACGAATTAATACTAAACACATATAGTATTCGTAGACTAATTGAATGACTTTCTGTCAAAACAACTCTGTATATATATGAAATTAATATGCGTGTTTGTATGGAAATATAATTGTAAAAGTGTCTGAGGTAAGCTCTCGCAGAGACCAAAATAGATTAGTTTTTATGACACTCCCAGATTATCCAAATACATCTAAAGTTGTCTAACTATGTATGTAAGAATGTATAATAAGATACCCAGAGAACTTAAAAACTTAAATAATAGACTATTTAAGAATAAGTAGTTGGAATGGCTGAAAGCTCACAACTTCTACTCCCTTAAAACATTCTTTGAAAATAAATTATGACTCGATTTAAGCTATGACTTCATTGACTTATACAGGGTTATTGGTAAAACACCAACAACCTCTTAAGAGGTCATTGTACTCATCATTATGAACAACTTTTACAATGGGACCAAACCTGAAATCGCAAAAAAAATCAGCTGTTCAGTACATTTTGACGAATTACGCGAAGATAAATGTACTAAACAGCTGATTTTTTTTCGCGATTTCAGGCTTGGTCCCATAGTAAAAGTTGTACATAATGATGAGTACAATGACCCCTTAAGAGGTTGCTGGTGTTTTACCAATAACCCTGTATATTACTTTATCCTTTTGAAATCATTGTACGACTCTGTTTTGTATGGTTCCAATAGCTAAATATGTTTGTACTCCTGTTTAACTGTAAGACCTATAAACACCATGTTTTATGCAAATAAAGAATTTGAATTTTGAAAAACTTACTTTACTGCAATTAAATTGAAACTAATGACATTCATTTGACTTGCATTCACTTTCCTTTCGAACAAAGAAGAAGCAAACGATAGCACAATAACAATTACGGTTATTAGCTCACGGAAGCTCTAGCTGTTTCTTACTAACAGCGTTTATTAAGGAAGGGTAGTTATATGTTCATTGTCTATGCTTTGAGGTCAAGAAAAAATATAAATAAAATTGTAGTGCTGAAGACGTAACACAAAGACAATTTCGTGTAAACAAGATCAATAGGTCAGAAACAGAAATAAAAATAAAATACACAAATGTCGCATTAATGCCATTCTTGTCACTTGTTTATTTATTTATCAATTAACACTTTATGCACAAGTAAAAAAAAAACTGTACAAAAGCGAACTGAGGCATTCAGCACTTATATAATTATTTCATTTGAGATTGAAATAATTAAATATATGCAAATTATAAGAATGTCTGGTACCTATTTAAGATATTCAAAGGGCTATTTTCGTGAATTGACAGACTAAATAATAATCAATCCAATAATAATTATTATTGGATTGATTATGAATTAAAATCTATCGTTTGCCGCTGCCGCGTGTCTTGTGTACCTTAAAAAAATAATAAATGGGTAAAAATGAAAGTAACTATGCTTAATTTTTAACAACTTTATGTAATTACCCATATTAGCAAATAAATGAATTTGAATTTGTATTCTGTATCAAAATATAATTTTGACGCGGTTTGGGTCGGACAACTTGCATTTTTTTTATTTTTTGATTCAAGCCCGTTGGCACTCACTGACATTCTACATTACACTGACATTATATAGCTAATGTTAGAATGTATTTGTATTTGCACCCTAAAAAGTGTTATAAAATTATAATGAGCTCCAATTATGTTGGCTCCGTAATGAATTAATTAGTAAGAAACAATCAAAGCGTTTTCCTATTTTCAGTGCCCCGTGCCTAAATATAATATTACAAAAATATATATTTCCTTTTTGAGCTCTAAAGTGTTCAGATCGGGATAAGGAATATCTACCTGCCAGTTATGATATTGAAAATTTATCTGAATGTGGGAAAAAGACCTAAATGTCTTAACGACAGTACTAATTTGACTTTATCAGTACGTAAAACTGGTGGATGCCAAGCTTCACAGCTTGGCTCATCGCCGCAAGGTTGCCTGCTTGTCGGTCTTCTACAGATTGTACTTCGGTGAGTGTGCTCAAGAACTCCACGACCTCATTCCACCGGCCCCCTTCTACCATCGGACATCTAGATGTACTGCAAGTTACCATCCCTACCTCGCTGCTATTCCACCAATTCGCAGTAAGCGTTTCCAAATGTCATTTATAATGCGCATAGCAAAAGAGTCGAACTCTCTACCTGCGTCTGTGTTTCCGAACGCATACAACCCTAACCTTTTCAAAATGATGAACAGGCTTCTTCTGGGTAAGCTCGCTCCATCTTCGACTTTGTCTCTGTTGCCTCCGACCTAAACTAGAGTCAAGGACAAACCCATCTCATATAAAAAAATCAATTGCATTTTAAATAAATACCTACTTTCCAAGTGACGTCGCCGCAGCAAGTGGCGCCGCCTAGTTTTGTTACTAAGTTACTGGAAACACCGAAGAGGTCGGATATGAGTGACACTGGTTGGTGACAGTCACTGCTGACTGCTGCTAGGAGTGCCAGTAGGCTGGTGGCAGTACTAGTACTGCGCTGTTATTGTATAGAGTTAAGTTTTTGTTTTCTATTTGGTTGTTGCGTGCACTTATGGCATGTGCCGAATAAACATGTTTTCTTACTTTTCTTTCTTTCTTTATTTATTTATTAGCCTGAAACTGCCAAACTGCATTGAGCTAGCTATACGTAGTGTGGCGGCATCTATAGCACCGCATGCGAACTACGCATCACACTGATGTCACGCAAAATCCTGCATCGCGCAATCATAGTTTACCGCGCGACTTGCATATATACCTACAACGTCCCGACATCAATAGTCGAGCAGTAGCCCACCAACACAACACCCATCTGGTCGGAGGATCCTCCCTTTTCTATGGAGGATGAGTGAACTTTACACGCTGTTCCTCATACCTCTATAGTAGTATCTCTATGTAGTCTGTGGCATTGAGCTAGCCTGGTGACTGCCATCTGTTATACTTATTTGTACGAATAGCGCCTTATATCCTGCAATAGGTCAATATACAGGCGTGTAAAGTATTAAAGTTGAAATCTCTCTCTAGTCATGGTCACTTTAACTAAACGTCTAGTTAAAGGTCAATGTATAAAGGCTACCACAGACAGGCGCAACGTGACTGGTGGAACAATTTATATGAAAACTTCATGGAAATGGTTCTACCAGAGTCACGTCGCGCCGTCCCGTCGCGCCTGTCTGTGGGAGCCGTAAGTTCTACAGATCGGTTCTGTCTTACAAAGTTTATTCCTTCTCCCAAGACATATTAGGGTAGTTCACAAAAAAACTTTTCAGACTGCTTCTAAGTGTCGTTGCTTATAATTAGTTTGTACTTAGGAGTTGTTCGAGTTTTATGACGCAGGATTCTTTTTTTGTAAAGAAAAAGAACCGTCTTTGGGCGTAATTGATATTCTTTTGTAATTGTTAGTCCGGAAAATAATTAAGTCTTGTTCAGGGCCTCGAGCGATGCGTCTTGCGGCAAGCGACAAGCAAGCGCGTCACCTGCTTCTTTCCGTCGCTTAGCAACCACGTCGCGGTGACTCGTGGCGATTCTCTTATCAACTTCTATCATTTGTTTTTCCGCATTCGCTGTCGCAAGAGGCGTGTAGATCGTGGCCACAGGGTTCTAACCTTGTGACGGCATCTACAACATGCGAACAAAGTCCTGACATCACACAAATCCTGCATCGCGCAAGTATAGTTTACCGTGTGCCTGGCGTATATTGAACATCCCGAACTCAACCGTCGGGCAGTAAGTAGCCCACCAGACACAACGCCTGTCGGGTCGGAGGAACCTCCCGTTTCTACAGAGAATGAGTGAACTACGAGTATACACCCTGTTCCTCAAATTTTTTAAAATAAATTTTTCGAACATATGAAGCAATGGATTAGCAATTGGTTCAAAATGACTCAGATTGCGATTGATAGTGTGTTACGCAATTAGGGTGCATGTTTCCTCCCGATGTGTTTTTTTATCACCGATATCAGTAATGTCCAAGATAAACTCAGAAAGCACATCGAAAAAGATACACATTGGTACTTGCCTGGATTTCAACCTACAACCTCGTGCATAGAGAGGCGAGGACTTAACCACTGGGCAACCACGACTCCTACTATTTGATAGATAAAAAAGTAGGTAAGTGAAAAAAAAAACATTTTTTTTTCAAGCACTGGAGCTAGACCACCACCTCTTATTTTAATCTCATTTGAGTGTGGGAAAGGGATGGAGCTAGACGTCCTGTATAGCTCCATCTCTTTCTCACACTAAAGCAGCACTAAAATGATACTGCTTTAAGAGGTGATGGTTGGCCCCATCAAATTCGACGATTAACGCTCTTTTCTTCTCTGTATAAGATGAAGCATTTACCTCGTAGAGTGAGCACAGTCGGCGCATTCGATGCAATAGTATCTATTTGTTGAACAACAAAGACGACCCGAAACATAGTCAGCCTATAATGTTCCCTGCTGAGACGCAGACCTCACTTCTGTGGGAGGCATAGTCTTATCACGCGGGCCCAGTTAGTTCATGTTATAGTTTTTGGTTCTAGGACATGCCGGTTTCCTCACAATGTTTTCCTTCACCGTGTTGAGAGCAGTTGTGTTTAAATAATTTACACAAAGTAAAGCGTTCGTCTGGGTTCGAACCTACGACCTAGTCCATAGTTAAACGAAAAGGATCCAACCCTCATTTGGTGTAATGTGGGTTGGATCCTTTTCGTTTAACTATGGACAATTCGTATATCGCGGCCGTTATCATTGGGCCACCACTGTTAGACCCAGAGCAATTACCATAATTTCGCCGCCCGGCTGTATCTACCCGACTAAGTCTTGTAGCCGCCTTACTGGCCAGTACCTAATCATTGTTTATTTAACCTGCGGCGTCTTGACTAATAAATGAGTAACTAGTAATGAGACAATTAATTATTATTACATTACCCTTGAGGGCACACGGGCAGCAATACATTAAGAGGCCAAAAATTAAAAGGCCGGAAAGAAGAAATACTAGGTTCTTACGGAAAATAACAGTTACAGTGTTCTTTTGTATCCAATCCCTAATGTGCAATCGACCGTTAGTATTTACTCGTAAAACCTAAAGTATTCATGGTTAGCCTTGCTTTGCTAGTTTTGAATAATTTACAGCATTCTTGGTTGTAGGCAATTAATTCCTTTTTTTCACTTCTCTAGTAAAAATAAGTCTTCTTCATTCATATTATATTTTAACAAACACTGGTCACGACGACAGAACGAAGCCGCGTTCGGCTGCAATCAGGCATGATCACGCAGGTCCCCGCGGCCCTGTGCCCGTGCCGCTCCCCGCACCGCGCTGACGCGATGGCTAGGGAGGGAGCGAGACAAAGCACTGAATATGTAGATGTGTAGCAATAACTTTAGGTACGCACGGTGATGCCTGCAGATTCATTTTTTATGTTTATCTATAATTTGTTTTTATTTATATATGTTTGGTTTAAGCTTTGTAAGAACAATTGCGTTAGGTATAATATTCTAAGTACTATTTGTTTTATTTAATTTATTTATTTACTAATTCATGTACAGATCATTTAACCTGACTTGGTTTCCGTACCTACGTCTTTTTCGGGTGACCACTGAAAAACAGCGCTGTGCTGTGGGCCCCCCATAGCATAGCATTATGCTGAGTGGAAGCCTTCTTGTCACAGTCATGGCGTGCCAGCAGCTGCTGACTTTTCTTTTGTGCTCGTGATTTTTGTATTTTTCTTTTAAAACTCGAGTTAATTATATTTTTTATGCACGTGTTTGTGACAAATAAACATATTTTTCTTTCTTTCTTTTTCTTTCAAAAAATTACCTCAACAAATTATCCCAACAAATTCGAAATAACGAAAATAAATTATTTTAAAATCCAAAACGTAAGTCACTAAAATTGCACGAACGTGTAGCCGAATGACACGCGACAGTCCAATAGACGACGAGCATCGATTGACGAACCAATCGCGTGCAATTCGGCGCCCCGCAGCTTCTTCATTCCGCTAAACAGACCCAAAAATTAACTACTGCACAGGTCAGTCTGTGCTCACGACTCATGCCGGTTACTGTAATATCTACGACGATCTACGATTTTGATGGCCGGTTGTGTCGAATCATGCCGAACCAGTGCGTAACACCCCTAACAGAAAATTATTCCATTTTAGTATGTATACATATCTAGAAGCTAGAGATAAATTCTATTCTATCGTGCCTTTTTATACCCGAGAATCGTTCTGTAAGCTTGGTTAGTTTAACTGCCGTTGTGAGCGCTAACTTTAACGACTTGTAGACGATGCTAATTTCCGTTGTTGATTTTTATAACGTGCTATTTGTGCCTGGAAATGCTTTGAGGTCATCTTTTCATCATGTTTTGTTGTGGCTTGCCAGTACTAGGGATTTTCTTAGAAACTTTGCTTTTATAGACCGATAGTTTATTAGGCTATTAGAATTTTAGGCCTATTTCTGTCTTACCTGCATTTAGTTAAATATTTGAAAAGTTAATACTCAAGCAGTTCCTAAGACATTTTAATTTAAATGGCCTCCTGCATGATGAACAATATGGCTTTAGGTACTAAAGGTCGTTCGACTTCAGATGCGGGTGTTGCTCTGCTGAAACATATATTTAACGTATGGGAGAACTCGCAAAATGCTATTGGAATTTTCTGTGACCTTTCCAAAGCCTTTGATTGCGTGCACCATGACACGCTTTTGCGTAAACTCATACGGTGTACAAATCGAAGCTCTTAAAGTAATAAATTCATATATACATAATAGGTTTCAATGTATAGATGTAAATGGTGTGAAATCTTCCGGGCTACCAGTTCAGTTAGGTGTACCTCAAGGTTCAATACTGGGTCCATTCTTGTTTTTAGTGTATATCAATGACTTACCATTCTATTGACTGGCCTGTTGGTCTAGTGGTTAGTGGCCCTGACTGCTATGCCGGAGGTCGTGGGTTCGATTCCCACCCAGGACAAATGTTTGTGTGATGAGCATGATCATTTGTTCTGTGTCTGGGTGTAATTTATCTATATATGTATGTATTTAGAAATATATAAGTATGTTTATCAGTTGTCTAGTACTCATAACACAAGCTCTGCTTAGCTTGAGGCTAGACGGCGTTGTGTGATAGTTGTGGAATATTATTATTATTATTATTATTATTATTTAAAGGGTATCTGTGACATAGTACTGTTTGCAGATGACACCTCTCTTATTTTTAAAGTAGACAGGAATAGACAAGATTTCGACGACGTAAACAGTGCACTCTCAATGGTTACAGATTGGTTTACGACAAATAACTTAGTTCTCAATGCTAAGAAAACGAAATGTATAAAGTTTGCCTTACCGAATGTTAGAAATCTAGGACCCAACATCGTTTTAGCTAAAGAGATGCTTAAAACTGTAGACTCGGCAGTTTTTCTAGGTATAACAGTAGATGCCAAACTTCAGTGGGGCCCACATATATCAAGCCTAGCGGGAAGGCTCAGTTCAGCCGCCTACGCCGTCAGGAAAGTAAGACAATACACTGACGTTGATATAGCTTGGTTAGTCTATTTTAGTTATTTTCATAGTGTTATGTCATACGGTATTCTGCTCTGGGGCAAAGCCGCTGACATTTAAAATATATTTGTTCTTCAGAAACGAGCTGCTCGAGCAATTTACCAGCTCGGTGCCAGAGTTTCTTTGAGAGATTTTTTTTAAACAGATTGGTATTCTCACGGTGGCATCACAATTCATCTTCGCCAACATTTTATATTGTAGTGACCTACACAATCATACAAGATAAGATCATTCGTCCGGCCGCCGCCACGGCACGCAGCGCACTGACTCACTGAGCAACCGCCAGGGCGCGCGGCGCGCGCCGCGCCACCTCTCCCAACGGATGCGACACCTCTGCGGCCTGTGCGCCTGCGCTGACGATCGTATCGTGTAGCGACAACATCCCTGCGTCGAAGACCATCAGGCACTGACTGTTGGAAGCCGTGGCACCGTATCTACATGACGCGCCGCGCATACGCCGCGCGCGGTTCCTACGTCATCTTCGGCGGGCTCCTGACCCGATCGCCCATTAGTCTACCGCTTCCTAGGTATCATACGTCAGTACCACCACCACATTGTCTTCTACCCGACGTTAATATAAGGCGATGTTTCATAGCAATAAAGACATTCCATTTTGATTCGTACTCATACTCTTCCGTCTTTTATTTACCTACGAGAGACCTCCAAATTGGTGACCCCGACGTGATACAACAAAGTTATGGACAACGCAAGTCAGGAGCCGCGAACCACGCTGTCTGAAGAAGATATAGAGATGATTTCCGTCAAGTCTCGGATACCTCCATTCTGGCGAGACAAGCCCAGATTATGGTTCGCGCAATTTGAAACCATGGTGTCGAACCAGAAGCTCAGCGAAGAAGCGAAGTTTGGACTTGCTGTGGCGCAACTAGACAAGGTGGACGTTGAACAAATTAGCGACATCATATTATCGTCGGCAAGAACGGGTAGATTTGAAGCACTAAAGACCCGCCTTTTATCCGTCTACGAGGAGTCAGAGAATAAGCAATTACAGAAATTGCTCAACGAGGTTGAACTAGGCGACCAGCGTCCTTCCCAGCTGCTGCGGCGTATGCGTGATCTAGCCCGTGACAAGATGCCCGATGAAACCCTCCGAATGTTGTGGATGAGCCACCTACCCTCTTCGACGAGAGCTGTATTGGCGGTCAGCGAAGCATCAAAATTAGACTCGCTAGCGGCGATGGCCGACAAGATGAGTGAGCAGACGAAAGAGGCCAATTCCGTGTGTTCCTGCAGTCATGCTAGCACCACGTCACAACCGTCGACGTCATCGCCTAACGATCGAATTTTTAATATGATCGAGGCACTTACGAAAGAGGTCGCAGCATTGAAAATGGACAGATCGCGTAACTACTACCGTGGACCGCAGCGAGGCAGATACCGTTCAAGATCTCGATCCAAGTCCGCGAATCGTGACTCATCAATTTGCTATTTCCATCGCAAGTTCGGCAAGGAAGCGTTTCGCTGTCAAAGGCCCTGTAACTTTGCAAGTAAGATGAATGCGAACCAGGAAAACTAGTCCCGACTTTGGCTACGACGGGAGCCGAAGTCAACGACGTAACCCGACACCGTCTGTTCATAAAAGAGCTGGTAACTGGTCTGCATTTTCTCATCGATACCGGCGCGAACGTGTCAGTATTACCCGTCAAGAGGGTACGCAGAGAAAAAACGACGCCGACCGAATATCTCTACGCCGCCAACGGCTCACGAATACCCTCCTATGGGGAACGTACTATGACCTTGAATATCGGCCTACGTCGACCGTTTATGTGCAATTTCGTCGTCGCCGAAGTGACCAGACCGATATTGGGGGCCGATTTCTTACATAAGCACCAACTGACGGTAGATATACACGGACGAAGGTTAATGGACAAAAAAACAGGCCTATCCGTTGTCGGCTGCGTAACGTCTACTTCAGACTACAGCATCAACACCGTGGATGACCAGCAGCCATACCACGATCTGCTCGCAAAGTACCCAGACATCACCCGACCGAACTTGAAGCTCTGTCACAGCGAAGTGGAACATCACATACAGACTACCGGCCCGCCATTATATGCGAAATCACGCCCTCTGCCACCGCACAAGTACAAGGCAGCCAAGGCAGAATTTGACGTGATGATTGAGCAAGGTATTTGTCGGCCGTCAAAGAGTCCTTGGGCCAGTCCAATTCACCTTGTCCTAAAGAAGGACGGCAAATACAGAGTTTGTGGAGATTATAAACGACTCAATACAGTGACCGTGCCAGACCGTTACCCCATTCCGCGACTGCATGATTTTACCTACAACTTGCTGGGAAAGAAATACTTCTCCATAATCGACATGAAAAAGGCCTATTATCAGGTGAGAACCCGCGAAGAGGATATTCAGAAGACTGCTGTTATCACACCATTCGGGTTATTCGAATTTCCGAGGATGTGCTTTGGTTTGCGCAACGCTGGGCAAACTTTTCAACGACACATAGACAATGTTCTACGAGGACTCCCTGTTTTCCCATTTGTCGACGACATTTTATTGGCTTCTGAAACAAAAGAACAGCACAGAAGAGAACTAGAGGAGGTATTCAGGAGGCTTAACGACCATGGGCTACAACTAAACGTAGCTAAGTGTACATTTGGCCAACAAACACTCAACTTTTTGGGCTACACTATAACCACCAAAGGAATTAAGCCAACTGACGAGAAGGTCGAAGCCATAAAATCATACCCTCGCCCAGAAACAGTCCAACAATTACGTCGATTCCTGGGAATGATAAACTTTTATCGTGAGAATATCCCACATGCCGCCGAGTATCAGAAAGAGCTCAATGTTTACCTGAAAGATTCGAAGAAAAAAGACAAGACAAAAATTAGTTGGAGTGAGAAAGCAATTCAAGCGTTTGAAAGATGCAAACACGACATCACCAACGCCGTATTGTTGTCATACCCATCGTCAACACTACCTTTCGTGCTCATGACCGACGCATCTGACACCTGCGCGGGGGCGGTACTACAGCAAAAAAGTCAAGGCCGTTGGAGACCGCTAGGGTTTTTTTCCAAGAAGTTCGACGACGCCCAAAGGAAATACAGCACGTATGACAGGGAGCTTACTTCTATATACATGGCAGTACGTCACTTTCGCCGGATGATAGAAGGCCGTGACGTCACCATATTGACGGACCACAAACCCCTCACCACTGCACTGCTAGCAAACTACAAAGATGAAACTCCGAGGCGCACAAGATATTTAGAATATATCAGCCAGTTTGTCACCGATATCAAACACGTATCGGGCAAGGATAACTGTGCCGCCGACGTCATGTCTCGAGTGGACACAATCTCATGTCCAACACCGATAAATTATGACGAGTTAGCAAAGTCTCAAAAACAAGATGAAGAACTCAAGCAACTCATGAAAAGCGACAGGTTGAAATTCAAGCGAATAGCATTGCCCGGTTCAACTACCCAAGTCACATGTGAGATGTCAACAAAATTTCCTCGCCCGTACCTACCGCCACAATACAGGAAGCAAGCTTATCAAGCGATACACGACCTCAATCACCCCGGCGTAAGAGCGACGAGAAGATTAACTACCACACGTTATTTCTGGTTGACCATTAAGAAAGATGTCACAGACTGGGCAAGGGCTTGCGACCAATGCCAGCGAGTGAAAGTTCATCGCCACACCAAGGCGCCAGTATCCAGTTTCATGCAAGTAGACCGCTTAAGTCATCTGCACATTGACTTAGTCGGTCCTTTACCAACGTCAAACAACTGTCGTTATATACTTACGATGATCGACAGAGCAACGAAGTGGCCGGAAGCTCAACCAATCGAGGACATAACGGCAGAAAAAGTCGCAAATACGTTGTATGAAACATGGATTGCAAGATTCGGTTGCCCTGCGACCATAACAACAGACCAAGGCAGACAGTTTGAATCCGAACTATTCCATAAGTTGATGCATCGCATGGGAATCCAGCACGTACGAACCACGGCGTACCATCCCCAAGCAAATGGATTAGTGGAACGTTACCATCGCACACTAAAGACCTCACTCACCGCACGATTAAATACAACGAACTGGACGTACGAGTTGCCCACTGTATTACTTGGTCTTCGCGCCGCATACAAGACAGACATCGGCGCCAGTACCGCGGAATTATTATTTGGGAGAACACTACGCCTGCCTGGTAAATTCTACGGTGAACCTATCACAACATGCAACACGTCATCGCACTTCATGAATCACCTTAGCGAAGCATTAAAAAAGGCACAGGTGCAGCGCGAAGCCAACAAAAACACAGCTGTTTTCATTCACGGCGACCTATATAAATCAACATATGTTTATGTTCGCAACGACGCTGTGCGCAAACCGTTAACACCTACCTATAACGGTCCGTATCGCGTAGTCAATCGCACAGATAAGTACTTCACCGTACAGTTGGAGAACAGAAGATCTAATATATCCGTTGATCGGCTGAAGCCCGCATTCCAGTGCAACGAGGAGCAAGCAGATGCGGCACCTGTCACCTCCAGCTACGTCACTAAATCCGGCAGGACATCAAAACCTCCTGTACGCTTCGCTGAGGGGGGAATAATGTAGTGACCTACACAATCATACAAGATAAGATCATTCGTCCGGCCGCCGCCACGGCACGCAGCGCACTGACTCACTGAGCGACCGCCAGGGCACGCGGCGCGCGCCGCGCCACCTCTCCCAACGGATGCGACAACTCTGCGGCCTGTGCGCCTGCGCTGACGATCGTATCGTGTAGCGACAACATCCCTGCGTCGAAGACCATCAGGCACTGACTGTTGGAAGCCGTGGCACCGTATCTACATGACGCGCCGCGCATGCGCCGCGCGCGGTTCCTACGTCATCTTCGGCGGGCTCCTGACCCGATCGCCCATTGGTCTACCGCTTCCTAGGTATCATACGTCAGTACCACCACCACATTGTCTTCTACCCGACGTTAATATAAGGCGATGTTTCATAGCAATAAAGACATTCCATTTTGATTCGTACTCATACTCTTCCGTCTTTTATTTACCTACGAGAGACCTCCAAAATATATTAGACAAAATATACATTTATACACTAAAAACAGTGATATTCACAATGTTAACACCAGAAATAAGGACAAATTTCGTGCTCCATTTCACCGGCTTCATAAGGTTCATAACTCATTTGTTGGGCTTGGTATATCTTTTTATAACAAGCTACCCTCTTCTTTGCTAGATTTGCCTTTTAATGCGTTCAAAGCTAAAGTAACCTTTGTTCAAAGGCATACTATTCTTTCTCCAGAATTAGCATACCTACTGTACGCATACGGTTATATGAGTTCATATAATTATTTATTTTCTTTGACTGTCAAGGTCAATTTATTTTTATTTTATTTTTATTTATTATTGACATAATCTACTCATTTCAATGTTTATTTTTTTTTATGAGTGGTATTGCAATATGTGGTTAGCTAGTGACCTCGGCAATTGATTGTTTTTCTTGCCTGAGCAACCGGCAGCAAGTTCGTCATGCTCCCTTAGATGTCACTGCTTGCGGTAGCGTCGGGGGTCGGGTTGTCTCCTTCCCTCAAATATGGCGAGGGGGGTAGTGGCTGATCTTTGCGTTATGTTCGTGAACGGGTGCTGCTTGTGGTGACAGGTCGTCTTGCTGACCTTGGTTTTTTTTTTAGTAACTTAACTCGTTGTTTATTTTTACTTCGATGGTCCTAGTTTATCATCTGTGACTTCGAGTTACGACTACATGTACGGCTATATGTAAATGGGCACGCCCTTTATTACTGGAGGCTTTTATTTAGGTATAAAGTTCTGCTTACGTTTTTAGTTTTGTATTTTGTTTCTGCTTGAGTATAGTTTTCGATTTTTTTTTTGGTATATTAGCGTGTGCTAGCTTATTTATAGCAAATAATTAAATTTAATGTTTTGTGTTGCGTAATGTACCTAAATTATTATGCGCAGTGTTATATAGATTTTTTTTTTTTAACTGAACAGACAGCTGTGCTGCTGGGGAGTTTGTTGCGCCACTTCTTCTCCCCAGCTAAAGCACTAGGAAGGGTGAAGGGCGGGCGTTTTGGGGGACTGTCTTATGTAATTTTGACGTTCAAAAAGTGCTGATTCTCAGCCTAGTTTGAATTAATGACGTTTGATTTTGATTTTGATTTTGAGTATTTTTGTTAAAAACATAAAATACATAACTTTAAAGAACAATAAAGATAGATAGATAGGCAATGTAGCCATCTATCTACCTTAATTTTTCTTTATTTATGTTTTCTTTTTTTATCTTTCAACAGAAAATCTCGAAAAGAACAAGATTTTCTGACTTTTGCCCCGACTTCACCACAACATAAATTATTATTTGGCATTTATTAAAAAAACTTCCTAACCTGAAATTTTTATAAAGATTTTCTTACAATAATTTTGAGTGTACCTACCTACTTTTACGAAAGATAAAGTCAAGGAAGGTATACCTCAACCAACTCAGCCTATCGCAGCCCATTGCTGGACATAGGCCTCTTATACAGCCCTTATGCAACTCTTATGCAGCTCTTATAGGCCAGACTGCGCCACAACACCGTGTCCTCCGCCTTCAGCATCCAGCCTGTCCCAGCCACCTTCTTAAGGTCGTCGGTCTATCTAGCTGGGGGGCGTCCCGCACTACGCTTGCCGTTACGCGGTCTTCACTCCAGAACTCGTCTGCTCCTGCGGCCATCAGTCCTTCGATAAACATGGCCAGTCCACTGCCACTTCAGTTTCCTTACTGTGCAAGCTATGTCGGAAACTCCGGTTATCTAATAAGACATAACCCTAACTTAATAAGAAAAACAGTAGAGAACAAACTGTTAGCTTCGCCACCTGAGCTTACAAAGTAAATAATAAAGTTACGCCACTGACGCGTCTGCTAGCGACCACGGCGAGGTAACCGCAGCCTTAGGCTGCTTGTACATGCTAAGAAAAGTCACCGGGGTTACGCAAAAATTCGTGTCTTTTATATACAGGAACTGTATACACTGTGCTGAATAAGAAAAAAGTCTTGTCTGCGCTAGACACGAACGCTCTGTGTTGCTGCGGTGTATTTTTTTTTGCTTAGTAGGTAAGGCGAAAGCTCCAGGTAGCCCGCGAAGTTCAAATTTTCTTAGGTTTTTTTTTGTAATTTGCAAGTTAGTATTAGGTTGTATGTTGATAAAAGTATGATTCATGACCCTAACATATGTATATATATGTATTTACAAAATTATAATCATTAAAATCATCAATACAACTCTCGCAAGTTCACATAATCCTAATGAATAACTATTTCGTGAAATCTTGACATTTAGGATTATAATAACTTAAGGAGTTGTATTACTGATTATAATTTTGTAAATACATATGTTACGGTCGCGAATCATACTTTAATCAACATACAGCCTAATATTGACTTGCAAATTGCAAAAACGTAAGTAAATTTGAACTTCGCGTGCTACCTGGAGCTTCCCCCTTAACATGATTATTTTCTTTACTCACAAATAATCGAAAACTAATAACAGACTTGACTAGTGTAGCCAACCATACCGTATGCACGACTGCCCGAAAACAATCTTATCGTGTACACCTTCATATTTGTCTTGTATTGTCTGCAGCAGACATGACAAGTTTCGTGCGAAGTCCGACAAAGTTCTCGTCGTGTACATGATGAATTGGTCCTGCGTGCAGCAACACGGTGAATTTTCTAAGCGTGTACGAGCGGCCTTATCCTACTATACAAACTTTCAGAACATGAATAAGTACGAAAGTAGGAGCTTATCTTGTAATCTGTATGCAAAATTTCTTGTTAACTTAAAACCAATTTGGTTGAATATTGTCAGACATGATTTAACCTGTAATATTGCTTGATGAGGTGTAGTCGAACTGGAGGGACTTGTGGCTAGGTACATAATAACAGCAGTACGGGTCGATCTTTAACCCATATGTGCTCACCGCCCCATTTTTAAAACGGCAAGTTATTTATTACCTGTGTCGACCATAAACTGAGATTTGATTTTTGAACGGTACTGTTCGCTTTTTTTACATTGCATCTTCATAAAAAAAAATAAACGTCAAAGTTTTGGCGCCATTCTACCCGACATTTTGAAAAGTAAAACGTGCAATTGTGGTGTACACGATGGCGGGGAGTAAAAAGTAAGTTTATTATTATTTTTTTTATAAATAAAACCGTGTAAAGCAGTTTTTTATAGGTATTAGTTTATATTTAGTTAGTTTTGTGATAAAATTCGATTCTTTCTGTTGAGATTTAGTTTTTTAGAGGCATCATTTATAGCGCCCCATTATTGGGGCATTGAGCGCGTACTTGCATGTTGATTTCAAACTTCATAGTTATATGTGTTATAACTTATTTACATTGTTTATAGCATCTGCCAGTTATATTAGTACTTTACATGTTACATTTATATTGATTATGTTGTTTTAGGTTGAGTTTGGCAGAAATTATCGACATATTGGAGACGGAAGATGACATTGTTGAGGGCACTATCTACACATGCCCGCCCAGCAACCATATGTTGAGTGACTGTGATAGTGATGAGGAAGATGCGCTTGTAGGTGACCTCAATCACCTGACAGGTAATCAACTACGAGCCCAGGCGCAGCTTGAATGTGTACGCAAATCGGGTCCACTATTACAATCAGAAGTTTTAGGGCTAGACTCAAGTGATGATGACAACACACCCCTTTCGGAGATCGCATCCACTTCTGCGCCAAAAAGAAAAAAGAAGATTGTAGAAAAAAGAAAGTGGAAAAAAAATGATTTACCCGAATATCAAAGAAGAGAATGGCATCGTCCTGACTTTATAGATACTAATAGGTCACCTACTGATTTTTTTGAATTATTTTACGATGATGAAGTTGTGAATTTGTTAGTAGAAAATTCAAGAAGGTATGCTGTTTTCGAAGGAAAACCATTTGATGTTACCAAAGAAGAAATTCGCCTCGTCTTAGCAATATTTTTACTTAGTGGATATAATGTTCAAGCTAGGAACCGCATGTATTGGGACACCGGAATCGATACTTATCACCCTGGCGTAGCTAATGCAATGTCTAGATCTCGATTTGAACAAATCCTTCGATTTATGCATGTTTCTGATAACGCAGCTTTAGATGTCCAGGACAAGTTCACAAAAGTGAGACCTTTATGGGATAAACTAAACGAAAAATGGATGAAGTATTGGCCACAGTATAACGAAGTTAGCATCGACGAATCAATGATTCCGTACTATGGTCATCATAGTACAAAACAGCACATTCATGGAAAACCCATACGTTTCGGATTCAAATGCTGGTGCATGGCTACACGCCTAGGATATCTTATACAAGCCATACCTTATCAAGGGGCCAGTACAGGCAACACTAATCCCGATCTAGGTGTTGGAGGATCTGTCGTTACGAACTTAGTCGACAAATTGCCTACAGGTTTCCCAGTTCATGTTTACATAGACAATTTTTTTACATCTTTTAGATTGCTCACCACTTTGAAGGATTTTGGTCATCAAGGGACAGGAACAATACGGGCCAATAGGATCGAAAATGCTCCGCTGGAATCAATCGCCAACATAAAGAAAAAACAGCGTGGGAGCTACGATCAAATCGTTGATGAAACATCAGGCGTATCTCTAGTACGATACAACGACAATAACGTCGTTACCGTAGCTTCGACCTGTGAAGGTGCTTCTCCAGTTGGATCCGCACAGAGATGGTCCAGTGCTGAAAAAAAGAAAATCTCGATTCAACAGCCCTTTTGTGTTCAAATGTATAATAAATATATGGGCGGAGTAGATCGTCTAGATCAAAACATAGGCTGCTACCGTATTAGCATAAATAAGAAAAAATGGTATTGGCAACTTCTCATGTGGCCCTTGAACGCTTCCATGAATAATGCTTATTGCGTACAGGTTGTCATCAGCTGGACAAGAGAAGGGGTATCTTGATTTCCTAGCCTTTATCAGATCTGTGGTTACAACTTATCTAGGAAGATATGCGTCGGTTCGCTCTTTAGGCCGTCCTATGAAGCCGTCTAGGAAAAGGAGGGTGCCAGATGATGTACGTCTAGATGGGGCTGATCATATAATTATTTCCAGTGCAACTCAGATACGTTGTGCCCAATGCCACAAAAATACTACGAAGAAATGCCGAAAATGTGATGTCGGCTGTCATACTAATTGTTTTGAAATTTTCCACTCCTAAATAAATGATAAATACTAACAGAATAAACACTAATATATAATAAATGTTCTTTTGATATAATTAAAATTTCTTTACAACTTCTATAACCGTTATTTTATTAATATTAACCCTCTAAATCAATCGAAATTTTAAAAAATATGAAAGTGTAATGGGCGTGATCTGCCGTGCTCAGCGCCCCAAAATTGGAGCGGTCAAAATTTCCAAAATGGTATTTTTTTTTAATTATTAAATTTTCTGAAAACCTCATTTTTATGCTTATTGGACTTAGAATAAAACAAAAAAAATAACAGTTTTTACGAAAAAAAAAGTTGAGCGCATACGGGTTAAGGTTAAGCAACGCTTGCCGAGATCGGTCCGTAGATGGGTGGCCATCCATTACACATCAAGACCTTCCCATGCCTCGGAAAGCACGTTAAGCCGTTGGTCCCGGCTGTCATTTGTACATCTTTGACATTCGTCAGTCAGAAGTACGAAAGTCTGTTAACCACACTTACCAAGGGGTATCATGTAACCCAGTAACTGGGTTGAGGAGGTCAGATAGACAGTCGCTCCATGTAAAGTACTGGTATTCAGCTGCATCCAGGTAGACTGGAAGCCGGAATTCCCGTTGGAAAAACCCATAAACACTGCCCGATCCAGGAATCGAACCCAAGACCTCACGCTCAGCAGTAGCGTTTGCGACCACTAGACCAACGAGGCGGTATAAAACTCAGACTAAATAAAAAACCCAGACATAGCGCTGCGAAAAATACAGTGAAGCATGCGCAAAACTACACCCTGTTCTGTGCATACCCTCACACACACACACACACATGTAAACCAAACTAAAATTAAACTACACCTCATTACGTGTACCTACACATGTTTACGAAACCCGAAATGTGCGGCCTCAGTGTACGAACCGATTGAAAAAGCGTCCAGCGGGGTGTTCAGCATTGCGTGCAAGTTGACCGAGCGCCGCTCGGCCGTCACTCAGGACACTCGCGAGTGTTTGCATGTGTTTAACACGAACGTCGCACGCCCCGCCCCGCCGGATGCTTGAATCGAGCGTGCACTCAGGCCGTACACTCACTGTTGACAGCGCTGTCTCGGTTTTTTTTTAGTCTGAGGTATAACACTGAGGTATTAACGGAGGATCTCTTGGATGACGCAGCATGGAGAGGGAGCGCAGGGCGTTGGCGGTTCATTGCAATATATAGCCCGCAGGTTTGCACGCTGTACGAGTGATGTAAAGATCACTTTGTTTAAGGCTTACTGCCAATCTTTTTACACCTGTAGCCTGTGGGTAAAATATACACAGCAGACCTACAACGCCTTGCGCGTCCAATACAACAATGCCTTCAGTGTAATGTTGGGTTTATCTCGCTACTATAGTGCGTCTGTATGTTTGCGCGATCGCGAACAGACGATTTCTACGCTATCTTGCGCAAGAGAGTCGCCTCAGTTATGAGCAGAGTGAGGAAGGGCCCCAATATTATCTTGAAGACATTGAGTAGTAAAGTCGACAGTCCCTTTCTTGGGCATTGGGTACATACGCATTTGTGTACGCGGTGTCCGTTTGTAGGGACGCGGTCGGGGTGAAGTTGTGGTTGGTTGATGAAGTTCTGACCTACATTGCTTTGAATTTTATTCATTGATCATGGTTTTTCCCAATCGGCAATGTTTAATATAATGTACATATATTATATTTATGATTACTAACATAGTTTTGTAAGTACCTACATTGTAACTAACCAAAATATGGATGTACCTAATCCGAATTCCTTTTCACTCCTATTTAGAATTGAATTTATTGAATAAAATAAAAACACATAAAAAATATTTACGCCAAAAGAGTAACCATTAACCACATCACATCAGACACTGTCACATGGCAACACTACCTTAGCTGTTTAAAAACTGAACATTACTTCCAAAATACAATAAACTCCCACGTTTTCAACATCAATCTACTTACTGACCCCTAGAACCAGGTAAAACTAGTTATATAACACTACTGGTATAACCAAGCAATATTACTTGGAGTCACGAATGAAATAGCCAGTTTATTTAAAGAGCGGTACCCAACACAATGGTTTCCAATCTCACACACTGGATGAAGGCAATAGGTTTCTTTCAGTTACGGTTAGGGTGTAAAGAATGGGTCACAAAGGGGGTGAAGGAGGGAAATGGGCGGGGTATTGTTAATGGTCGATTTTTATAGTAAATGTTTGTTGCTCGTTTTATGGTTTTGGTGTGGTTATCTCGGTTGATGGTTGACGGTAAAGGGTTGGTAATGTTTCAATAGCGGAAGAGTTATGTCTTGAACAGCTATATTCACTTGTTCTTCATTCAGCTCATGAATTTTAGTTAACGCTGGTCTAGTCTCCCTATTTAATTATAGTACTCAAAGAGTATGATAATTAAATAGGGAACCTATACTGTTTGTGCTGTAGCATGGTGCGGGTGACATTAGACGAACTGCCGGCCTATTCTGTACAAATCTCACCGTGAAAACTTAGGTGAAGTGAGCTTGAAGAGAGGTCATTCCACCTGACGCTAGGCATTGACACTATTGACAGCTCACTTCACGCTCACCTCACCTGTTTTCACGGTGAGATTTGTACAGAATAGCACTGCTGTTCCTTTTCACCCTAAACGTTACCGCGATTTAAAATCAAGATTGAATATTTTAGCTGCTATTAAATCAAATCAAAATTCATTTATTCAAACTAGGCTGAGTATTTGACAACCGTCTCCGACAAATATAATATATGTACATTCAAAATCAAAAGTCATTTATTCAAACTAGGCTGAGAATCAGCACTTTTCGAACGTCAAAATTACATAAGACAGTCCCCCAAAACGCCCGCCCTTCACCACTTCCAAGTGCTTTAGCCGAGGAGAAGAAGTGGCGCAACGAACTCCCCAGCAGCACAGCTGTCTGTTCAGTTAAAAAAAAATTATATATATATATTTATAATATATATTATTCTATACAACACACACATTAATTATATTTACCCTGCCAAAATTTTATTGTCTACAAATAAAATCAAGTTGAAAGAAAAATGAAGCAAAGTGTTACACGTGTAACGTAACGCCATAGACATCTTTAGTAATGGGATGATGTATTGCTATGATGGGTAGTCGATATTTTTTATATAGGAAAAGAAGTTTACTGTATGTATTTTTAAATTTTTGTTGTTAGACATAGCACTCGTACTGACGCAAAATGGCCGCCGTCGAACCGAACATGGCAAAAAGGTTACGACGATTTTTTTTTTTTTACAGATATCGGTTGTGCTTTGAATGTGATTTTTTTAATGCTTTGTATTAAAATCATATTTTAAAATAAGTTACAATATATCAAAGACATTTTGAAAATTATAATAAATAGAACGAGAGTTTTGCTTAAGAATCGTTTTTTTTTTTAAATTCAAGATGAGTTTGCTCTTGACTCTCACTTTGAAGAGATGAGGGTTGTATGCGCTCGGAAAAAACAGACGCCAGTAGTGAGTTCCACTGTTTTGCTGTGCGCATTATAAAAGACATTTTAGAAACGCTTTAGTTATCAATAAAATTTAATTGCATAATGTCCTATTGACTAGGTCCATTCAACCTAGACATACGATACTGACATCTGTCACCCGCACCATGCTACAGAAGAACCACTTGCATTTTTAATATTCTTTTCCCTTTGTACCATGATGACAACATAAATCAAAAGGCGTTCTGAAGTATAGTCTGATTTCATAAGTTGTTCTGTTTCTTCGTCTATTATGTGAATAAATGATGATTTATGGTGTCGTCATTCTTTTATGACCGTCTTCATTATGTCAAGAAATAAACTTCCATAACTCATGGGTCCCTAAAGCCGCGATCCCACGGCCCACTTTCTCACAAGCCAGACCGCGCCAGGCCAGGCCGACACGCCGTGGCAATAGTCGGCCTGCTATAGCCGGTCGTTGCTCATCTGATCGAATGTATGGGATAATCCGTGGGAATGCTCGGCATCGGCCGCGACAGGCCACGACAGGCCTCGACGGGCCGTGGGAATGCGGCATACCGAATAAACTAGTAACTACCACTTTGTCTGACGTATTCATCATCCTCTGCTTAGCCTTTTCCCAACGATGTTGGGGTCAGCTTCCAGTCGTAACCGGATGCAGCTAAATATCAGACCTCCACAACCCAATTAATGGGTAAGACTGGTTGTCAGAATTTCGGGCTTCTGACGATCCGTAACAACTATCAAAGATTCACAAATGACATCCGGGACCAACGGCTTAACGTGCTTTCCGAGGCACGGAGGGGTCTTGGTATGTAAAGATGGTCACCCATTCTCGGACCAACCGCGGCAAGCGTAGCTTAACTTGATCGATCGACCCATGCGGCTATTATTACATAGCCACAAGCCCCTCTACCTTGTCTGATGTATTGTTCAATACTATTACTAAATACGTTTATGAATTTTTCTGAATAAGTGATTATTGTGTATACTAATACACAATAATCACTTATTCAGAAAAATTCATAGGGAAAATCTATGAGGAAAATCCACTCCAGCAACAAAGTTGTGTATTGTTTGAGCATTGTCCTCAGCCAATTTCTGGCTAAACCCATTGCTACCATTGTAACCACTGCAAATAAATGAAAACCGCAACTACATTCAAGAATAGAATTCGAAACCTTAGAATTGAGAATACCCGTAATTTCTACGAGGTATTAGACCTCTTTAATAATAAATAGTTGTCTGTCATCTTGAGTACACGGCACCGCAACCATATCGCCACCCTGGGATCTTGACGCCAAAGTCCTAGCGTAGCGCCGGGATGCGCTGGAGCGGGGCGAGCACCTGATGCCTCGTCATGTCGAGGTATACAGGGCTGAGCTCCGCCAGACCCTAGTGGTGGAGTGGGAGCAGCGACTTGCGCAACCCAGCGCAGGGTACGCCACCATAGCGGCGGTAAGACCCGTTGTGAGAGAGTGGCTGGAGAGACGGCATGGCACCTTTACTTTCCGGCTGACGCAGGTACTGGCCGGACATGGGTGCTTCGGAAAGTACCTGTGCCGCATAGGCCGGGAACTGACACCCGGTTGCCACCATTGCAGCTGCCTCGACGACACTACGCAGCATACCCATGAAGAATGCCCTACTTGGACAGTGCGGCACCGTGACCTCGTAGCGGTAGTTGGTGTTGCGGATACTCTCTCGCTTCCGGACATAGTTCAGTCCATGGTCGGAAGTGAGAACGCGTGGGACGCCGTCGCCTCCTTCTGCGAGGAAGTGATGGTTGCGAAGGAGGCGGCGGAAAGGGAGAGGGAGGATACAACCTCCCTTCAAATCCGTAGTAGACGCACTGGGCGCTGGAGGGCAAGGAATGATCTCCGGCTGCCTAAGGGTGTGGCCTGCAGGCAACAGACTTGGGAGTTGGTTGCCTGAATAGTGAAAGTCTCGAGAGTGTTCCGCACGCGCCTCTCTCTGGAGGAATTACGGCCGTTTAAGACCTCTGAGGGTGACGGGGTCCGCATGAATCCATGCGGGCTAACACCTAGTTGGGGGAGCGTGACGAAATGCTCAAGCACTCCAGCACCCCTGCTAAAGCTAGCAGTAGAACACCATGTGGTTTTAGTCAGTAAGAGTCTGACGGAACCTTCACCCGCCCCAGGGTGGAGAACATCCATGAGGATTTCCACACGATAAAAAAAAAGCACGGTCAGTGCTCAGCATTACCTGACCCTTCTTACAAAGAAGAAGAGGGGTAGAGGGATCGGGTTATGCAGGTCACTGACAGTACCTGGTTGACCGAGCTCTGCTCGGGTGAAAATAGAGAAAACTAATTTTCCTAGGTATAAGACCTAGCTAAATCGATTTTTCACCCCCGTAAACCCCTATATTGCAACTTTCATAGCCGTTTTCGAGAACGTGATTACAAATATATACAGGGTGTAAGTGTAAACAGTGTCAAACTTTTAAGGGGTTAACACTGTACTCATCATTAGGAACAACTTTTACTATGGGATCAAACCAACCTGAAATCGCGAAAAATAATCTGCTGGTCAGTGCATACGTTTGCATAATTCGTCAAAATGTAGGGAACAGCTGATTTTTTCGCGATATCTGCGGTGAGTGCTAAAGCGTGCCCGTGTTGCCGCCACAAGCGGCAGAGGAGAACATAACTGCACTATCTCCCCGTGGTAGTGTATGCAGTATGCATGAGCATTTCTCCACGGAAAAAAAGAGCCTTGGTCTCATAGTAAAAGTTGTTAATAATGATGAGTACAATAACCCCTTAAAAGATTGACACTGTTTACACTTACACCCTGTATACAAATATTGCTCATTTAATAGTATAGGACATAGATTAGCTGTGAGCGCATAGCCTTATAACGATTGTCTTTGACAGTCACTTGTAACTGTTTCAGGGTCTAACTTTCCAGTCCCAAGACTTTGCAGGATTCTAAACAATTGTGATAAAGGAATTAATATTTCTTGAACTTCACTT
Source organism: Dicycla oo (assembly GCA_948252095.1). Lineage (NCBI taxonomy): Eukaryota > Metazoa > Arthropoda > Insecta > Lepidoptera > Noctuidae > Dicycla > Dicycla oo. The sequence goes on from OX411713.1 coordinate 3,658,671, forward strand.
CAAAAATTCAAGCGTCAAGTCCACGAAAACTAATAATATGATTAAAATTTGTAACGCACGATTTCCCAACTATTGTCAACTATTCGTATTAAAATTGTGTAAAAATATATGTGTCATTTCTAGTAAGTATTTAATTAACGTAATTGTTTTTGCTTAATATTGTGCACTTGGCTTGAATGTTGGCTTGTGTTAATTGTTTGTGGAGTGTAACGATTGTAGATAAACCAATAAATCAACTGGTAAATAATTATACTAATGAATGTAGTCGGGTAATACTTTCCAAAGAAGTCGTACTGTGACAGCGGGCCGTTCTATCGGACCCCAGTTATTGGCTGCGTGAAAGAGATGGAGAAAATATATTTCTGACTGGTTTGCTCTTATTACTGGATCATATAAATGTCCTTGGCTCATTATTATTATTTAGACTTTGTCGCAACCAATTTAAACCTTCGCACTTCCGGACGCCGTCGCGTATGTCTTCGCTCTCGCTTTAAAGACTATGCACTAGAGGCATAGGAGAGAGATAGCGATAACGCAACCGCGACGCTCACGCGCCTCTGACGCTGAGTTAGTTGACGCATAGCCACGCCCGAACTTGCACACGGACACGTCACGAACCGCCGCGCGCGCCCGAGCTCTAGCCGACACGCGTTTTCTTATAACGGTTTTGTTTTAGTTTTAATTAGTTCCCGTGACAATAATTTACATTATTAGTTTACTTTTTACCTATTTACCGTAATTATACGACTGTTAAGTTACACAAGTGTTTGATTTCCCAATCCACTTCAATCCAGTATGGACTCAGTTACGAAAACTTGTAATTGCTAACTTCTGTATACGGCCGGGATGGATCAGGCCGGATCTCCGAGCCAGTGACGTGACGTCAAAGAATAATTGAATAGTCCAAGATCCCATAGCCGCCAGACCTTACTTATTTTATTATTCGAGACACAATTTATTTGACACAATTAAAACGCCGCTGTTAGTATGAGCGCGAGTGTGATAATTAGATGGTTTGTGTCTGGAGGATGTTTGGCCGCTACGATTGGTCTGGCTGCTTATAAATAGTGTTGAAAAAGGTAAAATTAAGACTCGTGGCTATGTAATAACAGCCGCACGGGTCGATCCATTGCTACGCTTGACGGGGTTGGTCTGTGTATGGGTGACCATCTTTTCATACCGAGACTCCTCCGTGCCTCGGAAAGTAAGTTAAGCCGTTGGTCCCGGCTGTCATTCGAGGATCTTTGACAGTCGTTACGGGTCGTCAGAAGCCTGAAAGTCTGACAACCAGTCTTACCAAGGTGTATCGTATTGCCCAGTAACTGGGTCGTGGAGGTCAGATAGGCTCCATGTAAAATACTGGTATTCAACTGCATTTGGTTAGACTGGAAGCCGACCCCAACATAGTTGGGAAATGGCTAGGCAGATTGAGAAGACTCAGGCTATAAGTAACATAAAGCGTCTGGTGGAAAAAGCCGCCGACGACGGGAAGTGTCTGGCAGTACTGACTATATTATTAATAACTAACAATATTCTGTACAACACACATAAAAATCAGCAGTTATAATTTTATAATTTGAGTATTTTTTCAATAGCGGTAACCTTTTAACTTTAATAACGTCAAAGGGCCTGTCACTCAACCTCTCAGTTAATCTTGCCAACAGGGTAATCTTTTCACCCTGACAGTTGACACCTAACCGCAGCACACGAGAAGTGAAGGATACTGATAGGAGTAACACTTGAGTTGGAATCCACTACTATTCAGGTGCTAATGATATCATTTCTCACTGCGCGAGTCTTACTCGTCGTTCTGATTGATCTTTTATTTTCAGAATCTTATCTGCAAACTGTCGTCCCTTAAGACTTTCATTAACTGGAATTCCAACTTATTGTGTTTGTAAGACAGTTTAGAACTCAGGGGACATCTGGAGGGCTCAGACCCTCAGGTGTGTAACAGAACTTTTTTATTGTTTGCATCAGCCTTTACTACTGACAATTTCATACCAGGTATATAAGGACGGTGGCTGCGTTATTTCTAGTCAAGTCTTGTTAAAGAAAATCGCGTTATCCAGAAACTGGTTTGTGGAGATCCGATAGGTTGTCTGGAAGCCGACCCCAACCTACGAAAATACTAAGCAGATGATGCTGGGATAAAGGTAACATTACAAATTATTTTAAACCTCAATTGCATAGAATAATTACACAAACAACAAATAGTAATCGTCTCACTTGGACAGATAATGGACAATGACAATAGACATTGACTGTTTTTTTTTTTCGTTCAAAAATGTTGCCTTTTTATTGATGTTTTGTGTGAGTCTTATGCTGGGACCCATGGACTCAAATATAATGTAACAAAGAGCGAACTCATGGTATTTAAAGCAGGTAGTAAATGCTATAGCAGAATCCCACCAGTTATGGTGTGCGGCAGACCTCTAAAAAAAGTTGCTAATTTTAAATATCTGGATCATTGGGTCTCAGAAGACTTGAACGATAACATTAATATAGAACGGGAGCGCAGGCCGATCTTGGGGCGGTGAAATTAAGGGTTAAATGAACGGGAAGCATCATTTATTCTGCTAAACACAATATTCTAATTTTCCTCTGACAAACGTCCTGCAAACGTTCCGTCTGTCCTGGATCAGTGGATCGATACCTACTCTTGAAGAGGAAAACACGACAAAATATTACAACGAGGCGGTTGAAATTATGTAAGAAACGAAAAGCGTCTGATTGACTGACAGATTTCTAAGACATACCTACCCGCCTACCACGAGTATTCCGTTTTCCCAATTTCAGCACGGTTTACCAAACTTACAAAAGAATCTTGAAGCCATTGAATTCAAGCTTTAAGGTTAATCGCGTCAATCGTTCACTCGATTACGTTTCTTTTGTTGTCAAAACCAACGGAAATCATTAAACTTCACTTATCAGGGTACCTACTTCAAACTTAGCTAATTTAATTCCCGTAAAATTCGGGAGATATTTGTTCTATTTCGTTTATTGGATCCGCAATGCGAAATTAGTTGGACAAGGAATCTTACTCTCACTGGTTTTCAGGATGATTGGCTATGAATTTACGAATTACTTATTAAAGTGTTATAGCTATTAAAGCCAGTCTTGCCAAGGCGTATCGTGTTAGACCCCGTTCCCAGTTTGTCGTGACGATAGCTAATTGTGTAGTTTTTTTTATTTTTATAATATGTTGTCTATGACTGTTGTCTATGACTTTTTCTCCTATTAAAATATCCCAATGCAGTATTGAGCACGAATTTGGCATCGTAGGGATAATACACAACGTACATTTTGACTCTGAGTATGGTTTTTACTTTGAATATTTGTTTTAGTATCTTTTGCTATCCTATTTTTAGTATAAATCCTTCCTGCATCTTATACATAAGGTAGGTAAGTATTTTGTGAGCACTGACTTTGTGAAACTTATAGGCATATCTGGATCATTGTTTAACAACGTTAGTTTTATATATTTTCATAGAGCTACAAAAGTTTTATCTATTTAGCTGCTTATACGTTCACCTTATTGTTAGATGTGGGAGAGATAGTTGTTCGTTTAGCTATAATATCAGTGGCTCTGCAGAACAAGGGCTTACATAGCCGTAAACAGGTATTTCTGTATCAAAATGTTATACAGGGTTATTGGTAAAACACCAACAACCTCTTAAGGGATCATTGTACTCATCATTATGAACAACTTTTACTATGGGACCAAGCTTGAAATCACGAAAAAAAATCAGCTGTTCAGTACATTTATGTTCGCATAATTCGTCAAAATGTACTGAACTAAAGGTGTTTTACCAATAACCCTGTATAAATTTGCCTTCACAAATATGACGATGACTTTGTATTTTATAGTACAGTGGTTGGTTGTAATTATTGATGAAGGTAACCTTAGCAGCAAGAATTTAAATCGCCATTTATAAGTTCCTGCTTCAACATTTTACCTTTTGCTGTTGTTAGTAAATTCTTGTACACTGATACATACTCTTCTTCGTTGCTATAGTCTGTGTTGTGGTATCGAGTTTAACGTTCCCACTGCTGGGATACAGGCCAGGCCAGGCTGTGAGAGGAAGTGGGTGCAGTGTGGGTTGTGGATGTCACGTGTCGTCCATTTTTTGAGTGTTAATTTTGCTGGCTTATAATAATACTAGCTGCACCCCGCGGTTTCACCGGCATAAGTCTCGATCCCGTGAGGATATCCGGACAAAAAGTATTATATGTCCTAACCCGGGTCATGGTCTACCTATGTACCAAATTTCATCCATATCCGTTCAGGTGTTTTAGCTTGAAAGCGTAACAAACCTAGCTTAGGACATCAATCATTTTTATTCCGGTCGTACGTTCCCGTGGGATAATTACCGACCTCCTCGCGGGTGAAGCCCCAGGCTAGTTGTTAGTCTAACAATAGGTAAAAAATTTTCAATAAAAAAACTCTGCTTAGGACTAGACTTAATAAAAGCTGCTTGGGTTAAAAATAGCATGTTTGAATTCCAACTTGACAAAAACCATGATTGGATTTGACGAGGTGAAATTAGGAATGGCCGATAAACGGCGGTGGCATCTCTTTTCAGTTTGAGTGAAAAGCACGTTGTACACAGCACAGTTTTTTTTTACGATACGGACCGCTAGCCGCACCATAGAATAAAAAAAATCGTGTGAGATTGTATATGACACGGCAAATCACCGGATAACGCATACAGTGACGGCGCCGTGCCGTAGTGCCGCCGTGTCTGTTAAGGAGGAAGTGTCAGGGTAGCCCGCTTAATTCAAATTTTCTTACGTTTTTTGCAATTAACAAGTCGGTATTATATTGTACGTTGATCAAGTTATAATTTGCGATCGTAACAAGTATCTATTTACATAATTAGAATCAATAAAGTGATCAAGACAACTCTTTAAGATCAGGTAATCCCAAAAAATTACTATTTCATGAAATCTTGACATTTTAGGATTATACTAACCTAAGGAGTTGTATTACTGATTCTATTGTATATAATTCTGTAAAAACATATTTGTTACGGCCGCAAATCATACTTTATTTAACATATAACTTAATATTGACTTGCAAATTGCAAAAAAACGTAAGAAAATTTGAATTTCGCGGTCTACCCTGACGGTTCCTCCTTAACAAGCTTACATAGTGATTCATACAACACTGACGACCATGCCTATAGACGGCGAATGAACCGTAGTTTTACACGGCAAGGTTTCCTTACCGTAAGTACGGCGTATAAACAGGGCCGTAGAAAAAACGTGTTAGTCAACAAGCTTCCATTAGTCATGCATACAACCACGACCATGCCTATACACAGCGAACCAACGGTAGTTTTTCACAGCAAAAAGTACAACGGGCCTTACACTGTTTGTCTACCGCCACCGTCAACGGAACGACAACGAAAAACGAGATTATTCGAACCAAACGTGACGTCACGTTGGCGGACGTGCAGTAGACACGCGGCCATAGTATAATATAATGCTATTGCTACTTCGTCGCCGTCATCTCGTTCTCGTTGACATCCCGTTGTCGTGGCGGTGGAAAAACGCCCTTACACCCCGTAGCCGGTCATTGGGACGGAAATTCTGATATCCGTTTCTTAATTTTAGATTGTGTACGTAGAGCTTGCGTTGCTTTTACATCCCATCTTCAGAGCTCTTAACGAAAGAGCAAATGTATCTTGTGGAGCGTTGCGTTTTATACATTGTATTAGATGAGAGCGTTTAAAGACAAACACGTTATTATATAGAGCTTCACTAAGGTTATTTAATCATGTCCCTATAAAGGGTGATTGGTAATTAGTGACCAATACTTAAACATCTGATTGTACTCATGATATCAAACAACTTTTATTATAGGACCAAACCTGAAATCCCAAAAAAAGAAATCAGCTGTCCCATATATTCATGTTCGCATAATTCGTAAAAATGTAGGGAGCAGCTGATTTTTTTTTTTGCTATTTCAGTTTCGGTCCCATAGTAAAAGTTATTTGTTATCATGAGTACAATTTATCAGTCACCCTATATAAAAAAAAAATCTGCCTAGCCTTTTCCCAACTATGTCGGGGTCGGCTTCCAGTCTAACCGGATGCAGCTGAATACGAGTATTTTACATGGAGCGACTGCCTATCTGATCTCCACAACCCAGTTATTGGGTAATACGATACCCCTTGGTAAGATTGGTTGTCAGACTTTCGGGCTTCTAACGACCCGTAACGTCTGCCAAAGATCTACGAATGACAGTTGGGACCAACGGCTTAACATGCTTTCCGAGGCACGGAGGATTCTCGGTATGTGCAGATGGTCACCCATCTACGGACCAACCCCGGCAAGCGTAGCTTAACCTGATGGATCGACCCTTGCGGCTGTTATTATTTAGCCACGAGCTTCTCACCACCAGTCACCCTATATAATGTGTATTAAAAAAAAAAAAACATTTTCAATAAAACTTACGCCTTTTGTAATAGCTCCCGGAGTTTGTAACACAATATATAATATATAGCGGACATGACAGTCACTGGTATGAAACTGTGGCGAACGAAGCCGTGCAAGTGTTCTTTGCACCATAAGCGGAGCGACTAGTGGTGACCTTATCGAAACCGTTCATCACTTGTGATGTGTCGCCAGCCATAGCTTTATGTGTATTTTGTGTAGACTGTATAATACCTACAACACTATAATCACATAAACACTTAACTTCTAAAACACATATCGCGCCTACATTTAATTAAATCTGTGGGTGGCAAGTGCGGACAATCATGCCGTGCATGTCGAAAATAATGGTTTATTTTGTTGTAGCAAAACTCGGGAGTAACAATAACAATGAAATAATACACCAGAAACTTTTGGCCTCATTAAAATGTTTGAAAGTTGTACAAAACTACGGAGGCGTTATTATTTGGTGGCAACACTGGGAACTGGGAATATTTGTGTACTGGCTTAAAGCTTTTGTAAGACTGGCTCTTGAACTAACATGGAAATGTGTTCCATAATGTAACTTTATTTGTATGTCTTTTTATGTTCTCTGTTTAAAGTTGTCAGTAACGGAGGAGGTCGTGGCTAAGTATTATTACTTAGCCACGACCTCAGTGTTATAAGGTCTTCCCTCTGCGAAATTCTATTGTGGAATCAAGTCACGACGTTGAATACTACTCTCAAGAATACTTTATAATTCGTAGAAAGACCTTCTTTACATTCGAACATAATTAGAAAATGTATTATTATTATTTTTAGAGGAGCGTGTGTCTAAGTAATAACAGCCGCACGGGTCGATCCATCAGGTTAAGCTACGCTTGCCGGGGTTGGTCTGTGGATGGGTGACCATCTTTTCATACCGAGACTCCTCCGTGCCTCGGAAAGCACGTTCAATCAATCAATCAATCAATCAATCATTTGACAGGCCAGTTGGCGTGGTTGGTTAAGATACCGCCTATCATGCCGCAGGTCGTGGGTTCGATTCCCATCCAGGACAAACATTTGTGTGCATGAACATGTCTGTTTGTTCTGAGTCTGGGTGTAATTATCTATTTAAGTATGTATTTACAAAAAAAAAAGTAGTGTATGTAGTATATCAGTTATCTGGTTTCCATAGTACAAGCTCTGCTTAGTTGACCGTGTGTGAAATGTGATCGGGTGACCGTGTGTGAAATGTCCCAGGATAGGTATTATTATTAATCAATCATTTATTGCATTCCACAATGTATATGCTTAGGTGGTAGGTAACATTTGTTGTAACAATTATGGACCCTGTTGGGCACAGCAATAGAAAATTTAGCGGAAGAGGACTTATTCATACATGCAAACCAACGAATAACAAGTTATTAAGTATAATTTATGGTAACATTTTATTAATTATTAATTTAATCTAAGATTTTTGTCAATTTATATTATTAAGTCAGTTCTATACCTATAGATTTGTCAGTCAAATATTCATTTATGCTATAATAACAATATTTTTTAATTTATTTGTAAAAACAGAAATATTTTCCTCGTTTCTAGTACGTCAGGTAGTTTATTATACATTTTTATCGACATAACCAGTGGACTAGAAGAGTGCATTATTAAACGGGATGTCGGTAGGTTTAATCGTGTTTTGTGTCGGAGTGTGTATTTTGCTTGTATGTCTTGTTTGTTGTTTGTTAAGCCGTTGGTCCCGGCTGTCATTTGTGGATCTTTGACAGTCGTTACGGGTCGTCAGAAGCCCGAAAGTGTAACAACCAGTCTTACCAATTGTTATCGTATTACCCAGTAAGTGGGTTGTGGAGGTCAGATAGGCAGTCGCTCCATGTAAAATACTGGTATTCAGCTGCACCCGGTTAGACTGGAAGTCGAGCCCAACATAGTGGGGAAAAGGCTAGGCAGATTGATTGTTTTAAGTTGTCGGTAACATTATTTGTAGGGTAATCAGCATATTATTGTCACACTGCAGGACAAAGACCTATACACATACAGAGAAGGTACGAGCATTGCCGTAGATATATTAAAAAAAAAAAAACCGGCCAAGTGCGTGTCGGACTACGCACAACAAAGAGTTTCGTAGTCGGGACGAATTTATCACAAGAACAAACTTAACATTGTAGTTGAAAAACATGTTCTCCCATACATTCCAACTGCAAATGTAAGTTTTCACGCAAAATATTGAGAGATTTAGCATGTTATTTTAAGACCATAGGCTTCTTATAAGTTTTCCTGTAATCTATATATATAGAACTATTTTCTGTATTTTTTCTAAAGGAACGGTCAATTTTCGTGTATTAACTAATCACATATCATGTTAAACTTATTGGTACATACATGTAAAAAAGGTGTATAAAATTATATAATACGAACAATATTTACTTTAGAATTAGTAATAACTTCTCTGTACCTATCTTCATAGGACATAGTTTGAAGAGCTTCCATAAGGATTTTCTTGCCGTTACTATGATTTAAGGAGTAGATGTTTACTTCATTTAGCCTGTTATAGAGTAGCGGTTCGAGGTACATATAAAATTTGGCTGTGAAAGCATGTTTTGTACTTTTTTGAGAGCAAACTATATCTTGCTGTCTCCTTTTAGTAAATTCAGTGCTGTAAGTAGGTTTAAGTAATGAACGTGGAACGTTAAAAAAATACAGATCTCATGCTATACACGACCTTCGGGTACATTGAAAATGCACTTAGGCAGGCTTTTCATTTGGTACGATGCCTAATCTAATAGATCTAGACCTAATAGATTTAGTATCGTCTTTGAAGTAATAGAGCTCAAATGCACGAAGTAAAAAATTCCGTAAGGTAAAAACTACGCCATGCAATTTTGAACTTTAATGAAATTTTCTTACGACTATTTTTGAAATTAAATCATTTATTGTTTAACATAACAACAACGAAGCGATGCAAAATAGCTATGAATACAGAAATAATAATTTTAGTCTCAAATATAAAATTCTAATTAGTAATTTGAAGTATTTTCAAAGTAACGCAAAACAAAATTAATTAAAAAAAATATTTAATTAACATCATTATAAAATAAAACTAAAATACGTATTTATAAATAAATACAAATACATTTCACGATCAAACTCATAACAACTCAGCGACGCGACGCGTATCTAAGGAGCGCGCTCCCTGAAATTACGCCGCACAAATGGCACCCTCCTGCCTAGACTATTAGTGGTACAGAGGTCTGGTTTTATTAAAACGGGCTATGTTTTCCCGAGGATGTTTTTTCATTTTTTCGATATCGCATTTAGTTTTTGAGATATAGTAGATTTTATGACAAAAGTCTTGATCGAATTTTTCACATTTTTGCGATTTTCAAGAAAAGTTTTTAACTTTTTTTTTTTTCATCCTATTGTAGCCCTTGTTGATACGCATCTTTTGAGAACTCAAAACTGTTCCTGTAGCCCTAAAACTCACGACACCAAGGCGATGCCACACTGAGCGAAAATGGGGGCTATACTGAAGCGATCGAAAAACATTTTCGATGTTAATAAAAATTAAAGTTTACTCGAGTGAATCATTTATAGTGAAGCGTTTGATATCGACTTAAGACGCGAAAGAGACATGACAGAAGAAATTCTTACTACTATTGTTGCAATAATTCTCCAAATAACATAAAATTTCATCCAGTCTTGGTTTCGTTACAGACGGGAAGCGTACACAGTAAAAGATTAAATTCTCAGATGTTTTCCTGAATGGGTGACTTGTACACTCTACAACGTACAGCTGTGTGTAGGGTTACCATACGACCGGATTTCTCCGGACATGTCCGGCTTTTTGCCCCCCGTCTGGACTTTGTCCGGCCTTGTCACATATCTACCTATAGAGTTTAGGAAAAAATATAAAGAGTTCAATGAGTACTGAATTTGTTTTGAAGTGAAAACTTCTCTGAATTTAACAGTTAAGTTTTCACTTCATTTGGCAGTCTCCATGGCTGCCATTTTTTTTATTAAGAAGTAAAATGTCCGGACTTTTGTTGTTATTAAAAAAAAAATGTCCGGACTTTTAAGATTTTTTTTTTATAAAGAAGTAATATTTCCGGACATTTTTGACTTGATAGTCTAGTGCTCGCAAGTGCTACTGCTGAACATGAGGTGCTGGGTTCGTTTCCCGGGTCAGGCAAAGTGTTATTGGGTTTTCATATAGAATTTCTCAGTAGCAGCCTGGAGTCTGGATTTGTGCCCGGTTGATGGCAATAGGCTCAACGCTATTATATGTGACTTACATAATTATAACGAAATGTGGGTAGGCATACTATTGGTACAAATCTGCCTAGCCTAACCCTTCTGGGAAAACAGGGATCATGTTATGTTTTTTGCAAATGTCCGGCTTTTTGTCAGGACTTTTTATCGAAGTGGTAACCCTAGCTGTGTTGTCATTATCTTATTTCTTTTTCCGAAGCACTGGTATCACGCTTTTCATGTATGTCTGCAGTTCGCATTTTATACACGTGCTGCGGTGCATGATGATGTCCATCCTCACGTATGGTTCACAAACATGGTCTTTGACAATTCAGCAGAGGTCCGCGTTCGGGGTTTGCCAGAGAGATATGGAACGGAGTACTCTGGGTATCAAACTTGTGGACTGTGGTTAAGAATACAACAATCCGTTCCATCACTAAAATAACTGATGTCACTCGGAAAGCTGCCACGCTTAAATGGAAATGGGCAGGACACATCTGCCGCATGTCAGACGATCAATGGGCTAAACTTACAACCCAGTCCCGCTTAACGAGATGGTGGGATGAGCTGGACTCCCTTAATAAAGATTGGTCCTTGACAGCTCTGGAACGACAAATGCACTGAAATGACTGACGGTCAGCAAAGGTTTTGAAGTGAAATAAAACTGGTTAATAGAATGCTGTCTGTTTGTGGTAGATGTATCAAACTTTATTCACTATCAAACGTGATTTTTGACCGTGGTGGTTTTTATTAATATATACAGGGTGACTCAGAAGACCTCTTTTGATCCAGCGGCCCCATATTCTGTTGTGCATTATTAATCATTAGATGAAGTTCCCAACAATGTTCATTAAAGTTTTTGAATGCTTTCGACATGTCAAGGTTTCTTCATATTTTTGATGGAGTCAACCCTAAATTTGGTTGACCTCTATTCTCTCTTCTTTGATATAGGGATGGATGCGTCAGATAAGACACTTAACACATAATAGTAAAAAGCCTATAATTTTCTTGCATCAGAGAGGCAAGTTGATTTTTTTTTTCAAGATTGAATTAAGTCTTGAATACCAGTATGATATGCGAAATACCTACGCAGAGTAGAAGTAAACGTAGCTACATACATCTGCATAAAACTGCAGTTTAAACCCAACTACAAGGTTTTTATAAAATACAAATACCTAGTAAAAAGTTTAATAAAAAAAATATTAGCTCCCTATGAGAATTAATTCCATTTGTTTAACAGGTATCTATCCTCAAAAGTAAGATATCGAACGACCTAACTGTTTTCGTTACTCTTTGGTGAAATACATTTTTATAAGAATTAATTGCAGTTTTAATCCTCCGATTGGTAGAAATGCCACCAATATCTTGCAATTTCCTACACTATACTGCACGCCCATTGCTTCCGGCTTTCTTATTGGATATCGGCATCGGTTGAAGAATGCTTCAAATCCGAAAGATTTTTTAAACTGAAATGATTTTGAATGTTATTTAATCATAAAAATAAGATTCAAAATCATTTCAGCTTACAAAAATCTTTTGGCGTGCCGCCGTGCCGCCGCGCGCGGCCTTTGAGCTCGCCGCCACCTCGGAAAGAAAATCACTAAAAGATTCCGTACATGTGTAATAATAACGCGATTCTATTCTAAGACCGGGCAATCTTTTTGGGGTTTTTGGATACTGTATTCGATTATTTTGGAATAAGATTTGTTTCATAATTATGGCAATGTATTTTATTTCTTTATCATTTAAAAAATACAGAAAATAGGTAAACCACTAAGATTTGTAATTAATGCTACAAATACTAGTCAACCTCGATAATACAATTTTAACTGGCCGCTTATCACATCATGGGACAGAAATACCGTAAGCAAAATGTAGGTGCACTGCTATCACTAGGTACAATATTTTATTTTAAAAATAGTACCTATTTATTATCGGAATTCACTTAATATCTTATTGATCCCTAAAATTGTGTACATTTTTATTATTGTAGGCTAGTTAAGTAATTAGGCATTTATTTCGCTAGTTCACTTCATTCTTTCGAGCTGGATGCTCGTCGTCTAGTTTCGCGTTGGATTGCAGTGAATTTTGCGAGGAATCATGACCGAATATGCGAACAATGAATATTATGACATGATAATGTGTGTAGGTGCGACTGACGGTAATCTTGCAGCAGCAAGACAACTGTCTAAGTTCTGTGTACCTTTTGTGTTTGTTGTCCTTATTATGAATAATATGTTCATGTGCTAAAACTATGAGTGTACTTACGTGTACCTACGTGTGTAAAGCTGCGCAGGATTTGAAAAGGAAAATGGTATGGTATGTACAAACTTAATAATTACCGTACTGATCATTTCACTCGCGCGATGAGGCAACAGCTCGTCAGGTCAAAGGACGCGACAATACTTACATACCTACGGCCTGCGGTCATTGATTTATTTGGCTCCGCCTATCTAGGGTTGCTACGACATAGCAAAATTAAAATATTATTTGTATTTTGTAAGAGAAAACAGAAATTATTTAAAGTTGAGATATGACCATGGCGACCTTCCAGAATAACTAATAGTGTATTAAACAATACACTGTTTTTGGTATAACAGGGGTATTTTGAATCACACTATATATATATATATATATATATATATAACCTGCGACATTATTCACACATGGTCATCTGATCACAAAGTAAGCAGAGCTTGTACTATGGAAACCAGATAACTGATATACTACATATACTTTTTTTTTGTAAATACATACTTATATAAATAATTACACCAAGGCTCAGAACAAACAGATATGTTCATGCACACAAATGTTTGTCCTGGATGGGAATCGAACCCACGACCTACGACATGTCAATTAATTGGTCCATAATAAAAGATATACACTATTTTGGGCACAAAATCTGTGCAATGGAATTAAAACTGCAGTGGAATAAAATCTCTTTCATATTTATAAAAAAACTCAACAATAAACAAAATGACTCTTAAATGCATTTATTTCCACCCTTTAATATTAGATAAATCCAATTTATCTCCATCAGTCTAAACAATTGATGCCAAACACCCATATTTAAACGTCAGATTTCAACGAAATAGCACAAATGATTCGGAATTCGTCCATATTGTGTGTATAGAACTTTTGTTGGGACGTGATTTAGGTTGTATGAAATTAAATGTTCATTCAGTGGTACACAATAAATTTAATAATCAAGTTACTAGAACTAAACACGGTACAATAACTGATATTATGCTTATTACGAAATGACGCGATAGGTAACGACTGTGTTGTGTGTTGTCGTGACGTCGACTGTGTTCGAACATAGCAGACAGACGTGGGAAGTCATAAGCACTTAAGCTTATGTGTGCATGAGTGGGTTCCATACACACTACACGTGTTTTGATAACAAATCTAATAAAATAACAGAACGGGATTTGACTGGCGTTAGTATCGCTTTGTTGAACGAGATATTGTTTTTAGGGTTCCGTAGGTACCCAAGGGTACCAGTGCCAAGGACTCCACTTGTAAAATGCTACAAGATACTTTTGGCGCGTGACCAAAATCAGAATCAACGCCGCCATCTTGTTTTCTCAATTTCTGTGGCAATTTCACAAATGTTTACCAAACATAATACAGTCCGGCCGTCGAGAGAATGTGTTCCTGACAGCTGTCAGTTGGACAATTTCTAGTAACTAATAAGGGTCAAATTCGCAAAACACATATTCGTTTGTATGAAACTGAGGTTGACCAGTTGTAATTTTTCCAGAATACGTTATATCTTTTCTCTATTTACCATATTACATGAGACTTAAACATAACTGGCGAAATGTGGGTGTAATATAGGTCCACCTCTGCTTAACCCTTTGGGGATTACATGCGTGATATGGGAAACATTCCTTACATAAAAATTACAGAAATTAAATCATTTAAAAAGAATGTCCATGAACTGTTAGTAAAAAAATGTGAAAGACTTCTATGCCGACAAATCACTGTTAGAATACAATCTGCCTAGGTCATGATGCGTTTTGTGGGTTTTGTTTTTAATATTTAACGGTCTAAAATTTGTAATGTATTGTTATAATATTATTGTTGACATGCATTTAAACTCCCTGTATGTACCTACATGTATTGTACGCTCTAAGGGCAGGACATAGCTGTTCGCAAAGTACTAAATTAACACCAGTTGTATTATGTATACTTTCCTATGATCCACAATAAAGATGAATTGAAAAAATGGGATATTATTAATTGCACATCAAATAAATAATCACCTATCAATTAAATTCCATCATTTATACAAGGTGTTACTTAAATAACGCACAACGTCTTATGGGTCATTGAAAAAAAAATCAGCTTCTCAGTAGATTTATGTTCGCATAATTCGTCAAAATTTGAAAACAGCTGATTTTTTTTCGTGATTTCCGGATTGGTCCCATAACAAAAGTTGTTCCTAATGATGGGTACAATGAGCCCTTAAGAGGTTGTGCGTTATTTAAGTTACACCTTGTATACTTTTTTACATCAAAAATACTGACTGCAAAGCAAATTAACCAGAGCGTACATCCATAATAATCACACTCATAGCAAAATGACATGGTGACTATTATTAACCCTTTTTTTTTTTTTTTTTGTGGGTGGGAAATCATCAAATAACTTCTCCCGCTCTGGGTGGTGCGGAAGGGCGTGTCAGACTTTTACTGACTAAAACCCACCCGTGTTCCTTCAGTTGCCTATGCCAGGGCCACGGTATCTTTTTCAAACAACCCGCGACCCCAGCGGCATCGGCCCTATTGGACCCCATCTTTTGCTGACATCTCTTTGAGGCGCGCGTGGAACACAACGCGCCGTCGACCCGGGCCTGGTCCTCACCGGACGGCGAGCTACCCACTACTCACCGTCCGCAAGCCCGCGCCTACGGTGGCTGGGAATCGGCTATCGATTCCCGCCGCCCAGGGCGTCTCCTGCGGCGACTGAGGGCGTGAGGCTGCCTCTCCCTCACGCGTTCCGCCTCCTCCTTCGCGAGCATTACCGCTTCGCAGAAGGAGGTGACGGCCTCCCATGCACTCTCGCTCCGCACCATGGCCTGGACCAGGCTCGGACGCGAGAGATCGCCGCCGCCGATCGCCTCCGTGAGAACACGGCGGTGCTCTGCCCAAGCCGGGCAGACCTCCACTGTATGTTCCACCGTGTCCTCTGGGCGATCCACACAATGGTGACACCCGGGCGTTTCCTCCCGCCTTATGCGAAACAGGAACCTCCCGAAACAACCGTGTCCGGTGAGGACCCGCGTCAGGCGGAAGGTGAGGACGCCGTGGCGCCTCTCTAACCACTCCTCAAAGAGGGGACTTATCGCCGCAATTGTGGCGTGCCCAGCGCTGGGCTGCGACAGTCGCACTCTCCATGTCGCCATAAGATCCCGCCGGAGCTCTGTCCGCTGTACCGTGATTTCTCGCGGCAGCGGAGTTACGCCCCGGCGTTTCGCCTCCTCGCGCCACTCCCACACGTGCGCGAGGACTTTCGCCTCCAGATCCCACGGCGGCAATCCGGCAAGGAGGCTCGCCGCCTCACCGGAGACCGTGCGGTAACCCCGGACTAGCCGAATGGCCATGACCCTCTGGGACGCGTTCAACCGGCGGACTGGCCGCAGCCTCAGGGAACGCGCCCACACCGGTGCCCCGTAAAGGGCCATGGACCGCACGACCCCCGCGTAAAGCCTCCGGCAGGAGGCGTTTGGACCACCTAGATTGGGCAGGAGCCGCTTCAAGGCAGCCCCAGCCCGCTCCAGTCTGGGAGCCAAACGTCGGAAATGCTCCACGAAGTTCCACCGGCTGTCGAGGACGAGTCCTAGGTACTTCATCGTCGACTCGACTCCAATGCGAACCCCTCCTACCGTTATTTGGGAACCCGACGGTGGCGCATTCCGAGGACCATGAAAACACATGGCCTCGGACTTGTGCAGGGCCACCTCGAGTCCCAACTGCCGGATCCTCGCAACGACTATCGCAACCCCGCGTGTCGCTAATTCAGCCGCCGCCTGGTGCGACCTCCCCTGCGCCAGGACCAGCGTGTCGTCAGCGTAACATACCACGCTGACGCCGCTAGGGAGGTCGGCGCGCAGCACCCAGTCGTACCCGATGTTCCACAAATGCGGCCCCAGGACCGATCCCTGTGGGACACCGCACGACATCTCTCGCCGGTTCCACTCTCCCTGATGACCAGGGTAGATGACGGCCCTATCCGTCAAATAGGCCTCAACCACTCGACAGAGGTAGATCGGCATCCGGTGATACCGGAGTGCCTCCCTGATGCAACTCCAGGGCAGGGTATTGAAGGCGTTGGCGATGTCTAGAGACACCGCCAAGACGACCCCACCCCGGGCCACAGCATCCCCCGTCGTGAGGGCTCGCACGCGCATGATGGCGTCCACCGTAGAGCGCCCCCTGCGGAAACCCAACTGGCTCTCCGCCAAATCCGGCCCCTCCTGCACCAGCCACCCGACGAGGCGGTCTGCAATAACTCTTTCAAAGAGCTTGCCCACCTCGTCGAGCAGCACGATGGGTCGGTAAGCGGACGGAGAGTCCGCAGGGCGCCCCGGCTTCTTAATGAGGACCAGTTTCCCCGTCTTCCAACGAAGTGGGAACTGGCCCCTCTCCAAGCATGCGCTTAGGAGCCCCCCTAGTCGAGGCCCGAGAGCCCCAAAGGCCAGAACCCAGGCTCTTCCAGGTAAGCCGTCGGGTCCTGGGGCGGCATTTTTGGCACTCAGCCTACATACCGCCGCTCTCAACTCTACCTCGGTCACTTCCGGACTACTATTAACCCTGAGTTTAGGTTTGGTTAGGTTATTTTAAACCCTTTATACAGAAATAGGAGCCCCGTGAAGCGGGGCTCCATCGGCATAGGATGCAAGAGCGAGCGAAAGGCACGAAGGGTAAGTTACAGTATAATTTGTTGTTCTCCAATAATGGCAAAAGGTTTAATGTGCGCTAGTCATTATTAGCTATGCATCTTAAAAAAAGCTTTAAGATAAATAGCGGTGCGCCATGAATATAAATTGTTGCTTATTTTGTTATGTTTTTATTTGCGTTTAAATACTACCCATAAAAAAAAATATATTCTTTTCTAAAGTAAACTCCGTTCCCTTGCTCTATTTAATGTTACGGAACCCTCAGTGCGTATGTCACACTTACTTGGCCGGTTTTCAGACAAAAGGGTCATATTTAATAGGCGCAGTCAATTTTATTTTATTCATATGAATGAAAGCCATTTGTTTTAGCTTTTAAAATGTTCGGACTACATTTTTTACATTTTTGTTTGTTTGAAAACGATGAAAACTTGTGTTTATTTTGCGAGAATTTTTAAGCTTGAATGCTGGTAAAATTGACGCAGGTCTCAAAGAAATTAAATGTTTATACAACGAAGTAGTAAATACGATTGAAGCTAGGTTAATGAAGTCAAAATAAAATTACTTAAAGCCCTTATAAGCTTGTCCGGAACGTAACCTTTGATTTTAAAGCAATACTGTTGGTACAAAAATCCTTCTAAAACCTTAAATTATTCAGCAAGTTCCAAAATCCTGTCTTAAAGTAGAAGACATAAAGTTTAAATTGACTTACCATCTAGAAATCTGGACCGTGGTGTGTGGTGAACATCCGTAATTGAAGGAACATGATAGGATGTGGGAGCCCGTGTGGGGTATCCTAATGATTCATTCGAGATCCTCTTTACATCTTCCCGATCTACCTTTCCTTTTATCTCAGCCCTATTCTGTGTCTCATTATTTTCACGACCAACATCACTTTTAGACTGGTTCTTATAAATTTTAACTGTTTTGGAAAAATCATTGAATATTTTTGTTCTTGTGACATCGTCTACTCGAAGTTTCTCCATAGAATTGTTGTCTAGACCACCATTGTCATTATCGTCTTCTAATTCAAGTTCTATTTGATAGTCATTTTCAATATCAACTGTGTTATTCCCTATTTCTCTTTTTTCTGTTGTGTAATTAGCTTTTCTTCTAAATCTGTCTATTAGTGTTTGGTAGTTTTTGCTACTTACTGTATTAATAAGCTCGTTTTCTTCATTTTTGTTAGGGGTTATTGTATATTCTTCTACTATAGTATAATTATGATTAATTTCGTTTGAGATATTTTTGTGTTTGTTTGTTAGATTTGTGGGAACCATTTGTGTGTTGGCTATTGGCAGTAGTAAGAAGGAGAAGGATAGGATAGTAGTGAGAATGTTTAAGGTAGGATCGTAGAGGGGTGAGTAGAGGGGCGAGGCGGGACGTAGTTGACGCGTCATGCCAGGCGCCCGTCAACGCCGACTATCCTGGGAAAGAAAAACAGAATTATGAATAAGTATATAAGTATTGGAATCAGCGTTAAGCTCGCTACTAATCTAATGTCTGTGTTCCGTATGCCAACAGAGATCTAACTTAAAAATTAGAGTTACATGGCGTACTTGTCCCGCTTATTTCTATTTACTCGCCATTACTACTGATTTAAGGTTTTCATAGGTTCGCCCTCCATTATATGGGACTAAGGGCCGGTTTTTTGATCTGTAGTTAACTCAACCAATGGTTAAATATAGAAACTAATGGTTGAATTTAATTTGTAAGGCTATGAATGAGTTAAGACATTAGTTACTATTTTTTAATATGAATGAGCTATCATGAATACATTCATGTTTAGCCTTTCACATTTAGCCAAAATTCAACCGTTAGTTACTATGTTTAACCATTGTTTGAGTTAACTATAGATCAAAAAACCGCCCTTAAATATAACTGGCGAAATGCGGGTGTAGGTACACCTCTGCCTAACCCTTCGCGGTTTACAGGCGTGAAGTTATGTTGTGTCAAGGTTGCAACTGCGATCTCCTGAACCGAAAGTGACAATCCTACGATATAAAATAGAACGAAAACTTTCAAACTTAGCGAGAAAACTCCCACGCCAAGTGACTCAAAAAATAATTTCATTAAAGCTTGTCTGAATCTATTAACTGAATTTGGAAGTTTTATTACTTTTTAGGGTTCCGTACTTTTAAAGGATAAAACGCAACCCTTATAGGATCACTCGCGTGTCTGTCCGTCTGTCTGTCTGTCCGTCTGTCACAGCCGATTTGCTCCAAATCTAATGGACTGATTAAGTTGAAATTTGGTACACGTATGTATTTCTGTGACCCAAACACGAACGTGTAACATAAATAAATGAATTTTGAATATGGGGTCAATTTTGGGGAGTAAAAAAGGAAATTAAAAAAAAAAAAAATTGCAAACTGTACCGTGTGACATATTAAATGCTATGGCTCAAATATTTGAGTTTGAGAGTCTCAAATATATTTTTTATAATTTTGAAATAAATCATTTTAAAGTCTTTAAAATAACTTAGTTATTCAAGATATACACGAAAATTGACCATTCCCCCTTATCTCCGAAAGTACCGAGCCTAAAATTTTGAAGAAAAAAAATACAGAAAATAGTTCAATATCTATACAGGGTGTCCGGTAATGAATGGATAACCTTGAAATGTCTTATAGTATAACTTATGGCCGTTCAGAAAAAAAATTGAAACAAAATATATCATAAGTAGTACCTAAGTTATGATTTTTTTAAAAGAAAGGTCTAATTTTTTTTACCTTGTTTTACTTTTATGAACACTACGATCAGAAATGAATGGATTCCATCGGTTTGTTGTTATTTTATTATTATACACGAACTATGCTAATAGATAAACAGTCAATAGTATGACTAGCTATTGCACTTTTTTATTAAAAAATTAGCAGATTAATTAATTTTAGAAAAACTTTGCAAAATTTATTTTTTAAACTATGTTTAAACATCTTGGGTATAAAAAAAATGTATGAATACATGAGTGGCCAATAATTTTAAAATAATGTCACTTTCAAGTAGATTTTATAATGGTACAATTCATAAATGTATCTATAATAAATAGTGAATTATTGCGATTAATGTAGAAAAGGAGAAAATTTTACTAAATATCAAAATTTGTAATATGGGAACATTTTTTAAATTTAATTGTACCTGAACTTTGGGGATTAATAAAAAACAACATTTAACATAAACAACACTTTATTATCATTCGTTTATAATAAATGTTCAAACTGCCGGCCTCCCACTCTTATGCAGGCCCTACATCTACGGATAAATGATCTACGGAGCAGTCTTGTGTACCGTCGTTCACTAATTTTTGATGCGGCTGCTCTGACTCGTCTTCTTAATTCTTCTAAAGACCTTATAGGCTTACAGTATACTTCCTCTTTAAGGCAGCCCCAATAAAAAAAATCCAATGGATTTAGGTCCGGTGAACGTGGAGGCCACAAATTGGCCCTAGCCGCCCGATCCATCTATCTGGGTACGTGTTATTTAAAAATGCACGAACAGATACAGCATAATGCGCAGGACAGCCGTCATTTTGCAACCAATATGACTCCCTCAGCTCCTCGGGCACTTCTTCTAATAAATTGGGGAGATCATTTTGAAGAAACTCCAAATAACTTTGCCCTGTTAAATTCCCCGGTAATTCAAATGGCCCGATTATTATTCCACTTAATATTCCAGTCCAATAATTGATTTTAAATTGGTATTGGGATCTATCTTCACGCATAAGATGGGGATTTTCTAATTCCCAACCGTGTAAATTATGAAGATTCATGTATCCATCTCTTTTGAATGTTGACTCGTCGCTCCACAGAATTTTATTAAAAAATTGCGGGTCTTCTTCGATTTTTGCCAGCATTTGTCGGCAAAAACGCAATCTAGCTGCATAATCTCTTGGTTGGAGAGTTTGCACGCGTGTAACGTGGTAAGGGTGGAATTTATTTTTTTTCAAAATATCGTGCACGGTCGATTTTCCGATACCTGTGCGTCGAGCTATTGTTCGTGTAGAGGTAGAAGGATCGTTTTCGACTTCCTCAAGCACGGCTTCTTCTACATCAAGACGAGCGATTCTTCCACTGCTTGTACCACCGACACCACTACCAGGCAATCTTCCTTCGGAGTAACAACCGTGGACACGAATAAATACGCGGTAGTCTGGGTGGCGCGCATTAGGGTATCTCTCCCTATAGAGCGCTGCAGCTGCATTTGCGTTACCTCTGCATTCTCCATAAATGTAATGCATATTTGCTTATTCTTGTGCCGTATACTGACGTGGCATTTTGATACACAAAAACACAAAAGTCCAGTTTAGTCCAAAAACAAACCAAATCGTCGCAAATATCACCAAACAAAACAAGTCCAAATCAGTAAGCAAAACGAATAGTCCAATAAAATAGCCACGTGGTCGTTTTAACACTGATTCAAAGTAAATCACGATAATTGCAAACGGAAACTAAATAAACACATGCGAAGTCGAGCAAGTCGAGAAACGCACTAAAAGTATGAGTGCTTACCTGATGTTTTACATTTATTTCCTCTCTCTCGCACCTAGCCGATTCAGACCCTCTTTGTCTAACATAACACAAAAGAATGACAGCACGGCGTGCGCGCAGGTAGCAAATATGAAGGTCACACGACCCATTTCACGCTTTTAAAGTAACTATTTTAATCATTATGAGTATTTGTAAATTTCTGACAATTTGGTTTCAATACGCAATTTTTATTCACTACAAATTCCTTAAATGTATTTTTGATTAATCTTCAGTGGTCAGAAGCAATTTAATTTAAAAAAAGTTCCTACATTACTTTTGACATTTGGTAAAATTTTCTCCTTTTCTACATTAATGGCAATAATTCACTATTTATTGTAGATACATTTATGAATTGTACCATTATAAAATCTACTTGAAAGTGACATTATTTTAAAATTATTGGCCACTCATGTATTCATACATTTTTTTTATACCCAAGATGTTTAAACATAGTTTAAAAAATAAATTTTGCAAAGTTTTTCTAAAATTAATTAATTTGCTAATTTTTTAATAAAAAAGTGCAATAGCTAGTCATACTATTGACTGTTTATCTATTAGCATAGTTCGTGTATAATAATAAAATAACAACAAACCGATGGAATCCATTCATTTCTGATCGTAGTGTTCATAAAAGTAAAACAAGGTAAAAAAAATTAGACCTTTCTTTTAAAAAAATCATAACTTAGGTACTACTTATGATATATTTTGTTTCAATTTTTTTTCTGAACGGCCATAAGTTATACTATAAGACATTTCAAGGTTATCCATTCATTACCGGACACCCTGTATATTACAGGAAAACTTACAAGAAGACTATGGTCTTAAAACAACATGGTAAATCTCTCAATATTTTGCGTTGGAATGTAGGTATGGGAGAACATGTTTTTCAACTACAATGTTAAGTTTGTTCTTGGGATTCATCCCAACTACGGAACTCTTCATTGTGCGTAGTCCGACACGCACTTGGCCGGTTTTTATTTTTCATACTAGCACTAAAATATTTTCGTAACGTAATTTAGAAAAATGTAGTTTGAAACTTGGCAGTACTCTTTACAACCTAATTTTAAGAAGAGAGAAGTTAAAGAAGATTAATGATAGTTCTGCCCTTCTATAATAATAGTAATTGTTTTGAAATGCTTTGTCGTTTAGACTTTATAAAGTTTAAAAGCTTTTGAAAGTTATTTTCTTTTTATGTCCTTTGAGGGTAAAATAAATAAAAATAAAATTAATTTAATTCAGTTAAAACCCTTATTACACAAAATAAAATAAAATACAATTAAATAAACGAACGAGTAAGTAGAAATTATTAGGGTCACCTAATTAAAATTAAATATTTCTTTTAAAAACAATACAATACAAAGAATTTAAACGCACCCTTATTGCTTAACACACTATCGATCGGAATCTGAATCATTTTGAAGCAAATTTTTAATCCATTGCTTCAAGAATATGTTCGAAAAATTTGCCTTCTCAACACCATAAATATCGCAATGAATATTTTTGAGCTGTCAAAATGAAACAGATTCCGTTTGATACAGTGTTACGCAATTAGGGTGCTGGGTGGACAATCTCTTATAACATTATATTTTAGGATTTCTTTGTATATTTAATTCGCGGCTAAAAATAGTGGTCTTTAAAACTGAATTCCTTTAAAAACAAGGTTCGTTTGCGTTTTCCGAAAATAAATAAAGGAACCTTTGAACGTTGTCGTATTGTAGCAATGGTTCTTTGTAGACAACAAAGAAAAAAACAAACTGAAAACTCTTTTAACGGATCTTTAGAAGGGTCTTATTTGCACTAATTGTAAATTAAGCTCATTCTAAAAAGAATGAGCTAAAAAGGTATATTTAATATTTTAATATAAAAGCCGTTTATTACAAAATAACCCTTGTATACATTACAACATACATACAGGATTACTGCGCACCTCTTTCTTTACATTTCCAGTATATTTCACTACCTACATAAATCCTCCATTTTTCCCTTTTAAAAACTCATCTCTTCCGATCTGAAATCAAGTTTGGTCCATTGTCATCTCAATCACAATTAACCGTCTTCTATTCGTTGCTGACAAAAGTAACAATCATTTGCAAAGCTTTCAGATTGTTAACTGTATAAAATTAAACCTTTTCAACCAACACTGAAGGCTGAAATTTGATTACTAGAGCCCGAACAGAAATTTCCATTGAAAGTTAAGAAACTCCCCCTCGCTTGATTTAAGCTTTTGTGCCGACAGTGAATTCTTGTCTGATTTTTTCAAGAGATTTTGTTGATTTGAAAATAACAATATCGTAAGATAATTTGACCTTTAAGCCTCTCTCTCACAGGTGCATCATATCGGTCGATAATATCGGTTGCATTATTGTGATAATGCGCCCCTATTCCTTGCCACATTGCTGCGTTTTTATTATCCGGTACTAAACCAATGAGGTACTACACTAGTAGTACCTCATTGGTTTAGTACATACCTGAGTTAATAACGTCAGTACTAACTGACGTTACTCA
The DNA here is from genome assembly GCA_948252095.1 of Dicycla oo. Lineage (NCBI taxonomy): Eukaryota > Metazoa > Arthropoda > Insecta > Lepidoptera > Noctuidae > Dicycla > Dicycla oo. Next base: position 3,683,271 of record OX411713.1, read on the forward strand.
GGTATGTGTAAGATCCCCCCCGATGGGTTCCCGCATTGACGAGGCGGGGGGCTTAGTAGCCGTGGCTTGGTCACCCACGGTGAAGCGAAGAGGAACCCGAGGAGGGGCCGCTCATCAGGGCTTTTTCCAGAAAGCCGACGACGTAGCGGCCAACAAGTAGGTTGCGGTGCAGCTTGGGTGACATCGCAACTGCGGTGCGCCACTCTCGCTACCTTCCGCGTCCTTGACGGGGTCACCACCGTCTGATGGAGGAGGAGTGCCGGTATTTTGTTGGCCGCTCTACCTATCCTCTGCGGCCGAAAAGTGGTAGGCGGCCGGGCCTCTGACCTGACCGGTCGCAGAGAGATCATGGGTGCCTAGACACGGGGTCGTCTAGCGCCCTTGTGCTGGTTGGTCCCTGGGGTGGTCACAGCGTGCCATGTGTTCTGGTGCGTCAGTGAGAGGGATACTCCCCAGAGGAGGGTCCGGTGACGGACAGCCGCGGCGGGTTCGCGGTGAATGCTAACGCGTGCCCTAGTTCCCGCCACAAGCCGCAGAGGAGGACACCGTGGAGTTTTAGTGGGTTGGAGTCCCACATAACTGCACTATCTCCCCGTGGTAGTGCAGTATGCGTGAGCATTTCTCCACGAAAAAAAAAAGTATGTGTAAGATCGTATGCTTCCTAATACAAAATGTTCTAAGATCGATGAATTAATTGTAAAGGGTGTAAAATTGAGATTGCAATGGGTTCCATCGCATATTGGGATACAGGGCAATGAAAGGGCTGACATGCTGGCAAAATATGCAGCTAAACATGGGAAAGGAACTAATATAACGCTAGATTACACTGAAGTCTTGCCTAAATTTAAAAAGAAGTGTTACGAAGATTGGAAAGAGTATTTTGATAAGCGATCATTGGAAAAAGGGATCTGGTACAAAACCATGCAGGATCAGCCTTTTCGTGTGCCCTGGTTTATAAATAGTAATTTAGGTAGAAAATTAGTTGTAACAGCTCATAGACTCAGATCTGGACACATTCCATGTAATAAGTTCTTGTTCATGATGAAAAAAACTAATTCGCCTAATTGTGTGGAGTGTGGAGTTGTGGAAGACTTACATCACTTATTGATGCACTGAGCTAGATATGAGTCTAATAGAAATTACCTGATTGGAGTATTGAGGTTGAACCGACTTGAAATAGGCACATTCCATAGGATTCTCTCTGAACTAAATGGTGATGATGCGAAGAGTCTGTTCAGGTTCATGGCCCAAATTTAAACTGTAGCAGTGTGTGTTTAGGGTACGATGGGACTGTCATACGCATTGCGATTATAAAAGTCCCTAATTAAATAAAGAAAAAAAAAATGTTCTAAGAACTCATATTGGAATATCGCAGGATGGAAGAACGCAATCGTCCTACTTCTATTGCGTCGTTACTATCGGAGCAGTGTGTAACTTCGTGGCCTACCTGATACAAAATGCACTGAAAACAGATATCGCAATAACGCATCCGATACCATCGACCGATAATAACGCATCCGATATTATCGACCGATAATAACGCTTCTGTGGGGGAGAGGCTTTACATTTTTCATATTGGGATTCTTTTCAGTGTGTCCAAGTCTATTATAATTTAAGGAATTACAATTTATTGTTAGAACGCTGTAAGAAAAGTGATATAGAGAAGATTTAAGGTGCGATAAATCAGCCTTAACGGATTTTCGGTTTTAGGTTTTTAGACACGATCTCGCGGCTAAAGATGTTAAGATTAAGTTTGGAATAAGTTAACGATGGAATAACGGTATTGCTAAGTAATACAAAATGAAGTGCTGTGGATTATGAAAATATTTTTGAGCAGCTTTTCACATTTTTATTTTAGGGCCGATTTTTTATCTGTAGTTAACTCATCCAATGGTTATACATAGTAACTAATGGTTGATTTTTAGCTAATGTGAAAGGCTTGACATGAACGAGTTAACATTAATGTATTCATGTTAAATAAAACGGTCCGGTTCCGTACCAAAATATATATAAAAAAAAAAAAAACTGTGCTATTTAGAAACATCGTTTTGTTGTTCCTGTACTCTTTACATAAACCTTCATCAAAAGTCGAAAACTATGCGGTCTAAAAAAATATTTGAGAATTTGCAAACAGCGCTCTTTCATATGATACCCCAGATGCCCTAGTAGCCCCACTTCGATGTTTTAGACCCCCTTTCAGTTCCTGTTGCAATATATATATATATAGGTATATATATATTTATTACTTTCTTATTTGCAAAATAGTTGGGCAAACGTCATCTAAAACTATTCAAAATTTCAAGTTGATAGCATTAGTGGTTCTTGAGATATCCAGCTGTGACAGACGGATAGACATACAGACAGACCGACAGACTGAGCTCCTTTTTACCATTTTGGTATGGAATCCTAAAAATAGTAACTAATGACATTTTGGCAAACACATTTAGCTAAAATTCCACCACAAACCATTAGTTACTATGTTTAACCGTTGGTTGAGTTAACTACGGATCAAAAAACCGGCCCTTAGTTGTGCAAGTTACCTGTTGATGCATAAGAGATGCGATAACACGGTTTTTTATAATTAATAGGCTAGACAAAAGGCATTCGCTTCGGAGCAATTCTATTTCTACAATCACTATCGACACATCTCTATGGAAGTGTTGATCTATGATCACGCAACATTTTTTGCCTTTTCTACTAGCGTCATCGCTAATCAAATGTCACTTTTTGTGTTTTGTTCATTTTATTACGTCCGCTCTTCTTAGGGTGGGTTGCACCATCGTATTTTAACCATAACAAACACCGCACCTTCAGTTACCTGTAAGGGCCGGTTTTTATCCGTAGTTAACTCAACCAATGGTTCAACATAGTAACTAATAGTTGAATTTTGGATAAATGTGAAAGACTAAACATGAATGTATTCATGTTAGCTCATTCATATGAAAAAATAGTAACTAATGGCATAACTCATTCATGTTTAGCTTTTCACATTTAGCCTAAATTCAACCATTAGTTACTATGTTTAACCATTGGTTGAGTTAACTACGGATCAAAAACCGGCCCTTAGACAAAAAATCCGTTGCTCCATTTGACAATTTGTTAGCTGACGTCATAACTTTAACTGTAACCTTAACCACCCACGATTTGCTGGTTATTGTTAAAGTTAAATCTGTCACTTCTGTCAGACACGTCCCTACCCTGATAACTTTAACTAAGCTGATGAATACCGGTGCAACACATTTCACAGTACCCGTTAAAGTCAGCGTTACACTTATTGTCAAATTGAACAATCAATCAATCTGCCTAGCATTTTCCCAACTACACAACCCAGTTACTGGGTAATACGATACCCCTTGGTAAGACTGGTTGTCAGACTTTCGGGCTTCTGACGTCCCGTAACGACTGCCAAAGATCCACGAATGACAGCCGGGACCAACGGCTTAACGTGCTTTCCGAGGCACCGAGGAGTCTCGGTATGTAAAGATGGTCACCCATCTACGGACCAACCCCAGCAAGCGTAGCTTAACCTGATGGATCGATCAGTGCGGCTGTTATTACTTAGCCACGAGCTCCGACTTATTGTCAAATTGAACATAAACCTTTTATGGTGCAACCCAGCCTAGATAACGTATAGGTACGGCTAAATGGACTCTCTATGATCCACAATCACAATAAACGATGAAAATACTTTCACATTACGTCTTCCAGGCAAACCATTGTTGATCACAGTATACTTGTACGATTGGCAGGTAGGTGGATGATACAAATATTTTTTTTTTTCATTTGTTCGCCTTATCTGGGGTGGTTTAGGAAAAAAGTAAATTAGGAAAAACCCAAAGAAACAGCCTAAAAATCGAAATTAAAATTTTAACAGGACAACGTCTGACGGGTCAGCTAGAGCTAGATAAAATGAGAGATACTTAACTCTAAACATCAATTTTATTTCCCATCCCACAAATCGGGCTCGTGGCTAAGTAATATCAGCCGCATGGGTCGATCAATCAGGTTAGGTCAGATAGGTTTGCCGCTTCGGGGCATGGCTGCTTCGGGAAGTACCTGTGTCGCATAGGCAGGGAGCCGGACGCTCAGTGCCATCACTGCGTCCACTGTCGGGAGCACACGGCGTGGCACACACTGGCGGAGTGTGTCGCATGGGAGGAGCCGCGCCGTGCCCTCGTATCAGTAGTCGGAGCCGACTTGTCGCTACCGGCCGTCGCTCGTTCTATGGCCGGGGGCGCCGAGTCGTGGGATGCGGTGATCTCCTTCTGTGAAACGGTGATTTCGCAGAAGGAGGCTGCGGAGAGGGAGATTGAAACCACTCTCCCGATCCGCAGCAGGCGAACTAGCCGTCGGCGGAGGGCGGACAACGCCCTCTTCCAGCCCCCGTAAATAGGTTCGGAGGGACGCCGGACTCGGGGACGTCCGCCGCCCCTCATCCAGCAGGACCCGAGGCGGCGGCGCGTAGTGTTCCACGCGCGCCCCTAATGGACGTCGCGGGGGGAGTTTCACACCTCACTCCCCCCGCGGGCCTGAGGTGGCCCGCAAAGGCGGGCTGGCACTAGCCGGGGATCGTGGAAGGCGCACAAGTTCCCATGATCCCCGGTACAAGTGTGGGAAGGGAACACCGGGGTGGTTTTTAGTCAGTAAGAGTCAGACAGACACCCCGGAACAAAAAAAAAAAAAAAGATAGGTTTGCCGCGGTCGGACCGTGGATGGGTGACCATCTGTACATACCGAGACCCATCCGTGCCTCGGAAACCACGTTAAGCCGTTGGTCCCGCCTGTCTGTCTTGGATGTCGTTGCGGACAATCGTTGCGGGTCATCAGAAGCCCGAAAGTCTGACAACCAGTCTTACCAAGGGATATCCTTTTACCCAGTAAGTGGGTTGCGGAGGTTAGATAGGCAGTCGCTCCATGTAATATTCAGCTGCATCCAGTTAGACTGGAAGCCGACCCCAACATAGATGAGAAAAGGCTAAGCAGACTGATTGACCCCTTAAACTCTAATCAGAATTTAAGTGACTCATTAAATCCACGACCAACTTCAGCAATTTTAGTTCTATCTTTCCTCAATCGTCCTGCATGATTTAATATCATAAACATGTCGGCTGATCGATTTGGATCAGTTAATTTCCTGAAGCAGGGAGCGATGCCACAAGTTTTCGTGTTTGGACGTTAGACCGCATATTCTGTTTACAATGTATTTTAGATTGAGGGGCAATCAGTTGGTAATAATTTGAGAATGAGATGAGGTTTGAAGTTGGTGGTTAACTTATCAACAAATGAGACACTATACTGGCACCGATTCCCTTGTTCACAAACTAAACTTAATTTAAGTTCAGTGCATCTTTTTCTTTCTATTTCATTAAGAAAAGGACAGATGATAAATATTAGTTTAGTCCTGTCAAATTAAGATACTCCATAGGCAAGTTTAGACGTGATTAAAAAATTGCCTACTAAATAATACGACAATTTACGTCAGGTGCTGACTAATTTGACAAGACTAAACTAATACTTATCGTCTGTCCTTTTCTTAATGAAATAGAAAGAAAAAGATGGACTGAACTTTTTAGTTTAGTTTCTGAACAAGGGAATCGGCGCCACTGTGTATTGTTGCGAGACTCTACGGGAGCCTTGCGTCGCTTTAAATGATAAATGATTTATTTCCGTAAAATAGGTTATAAAAATCACTTTTAAACCAATGATGTTATAAGTATTATTCTGTAGTTTCTGCCTACCGCCATGGGAAGAAGGCGTGAGCTTATGTATGTATAATAATAATAATAATCCCCACCGCTGTATCTCTACGTTGACGTCGTGGTGGGGCTTGCGCGCTTCAAACTTTAGGTCTGTGCCGGTAGAGTTTACTTTGCCGGAACGGGTCTAGGATGAGGAGCCAGACCAAGAGAGATACAGAAACCCGCAGGGCAGCATGTGGCGAGCTGTTGGGCAGTAGCGACCCCACGGACCCCCTATCTCCCGAGACAAATCTTGTCCTCATCTCTAGCTTGCCTTTATTGGCCGGCTGGAGTGAACACTGACGAGGAACAGAGCTCCCACCTCTTTCTTGCCTTTATTGGCCGGATTGAGTGGAGATTCGCAAGAGCAAACGTGCTCGGAGGAAGGAAGTATTCCAGTAAGGTGCTGGTAGGGATCTTGACCGTACTTCCGGGATTGTCCTGATAGCCGTGGAATACCTCTCCACTCCTCAAGCATCTCAGGAAGTGTTGCCCCCTTGTCGCTATGTGCTAGCGGCCGTTTCCGGGGGCCCATTATTGAGTGTGCAAGTCACCCCCTGCCATTTTATCCGTGTATAATATATAACATTGGTCAGGCAGGGGACATAGTTCTTCCATAGTTCAAGTTACCCGATCCACTTTAGCTACCCAGACCCATAGCCCAATATATTTTGTTTCCACACACAACAATAGTCCTGCACAAACCGGGGGTTGTCCTTGGGTGCACTTGCATAGTGCATACAGGGATAATCGTCGGTTGGTGTCTCCTTATCATTTAAAATTATTTAAGGGGCCTCTGCGAGTTGGCTTCGGCTCCTTGTACGCCTTCCAAAGGTCCGGGACCCCAGGGTCCCGAGAAATGTAAAAAAAAAAATAATAATAATAATAAATTAATAATAAAATTATAGACCGATCACTTGTCTACCGACGGTCTATAAAGTTCTTACATCCATTTTGAGAGCTAAAATTAACAAACATATAGACAATAACTCCATCATGTCTGCCTCTCAAAATGGATGTAGGAATGGATCCCGCGGTACTAAGGAGCTGCTCCTCATAGATATGGCCATTAACCAACAGGTTCGTCGTTCCCGAAAGGATCTGTCGACATGCTGGATAGATTACAAGAAGGCCTATGACTCGGTGCCACATACATGGCTCATGAAGGTGCTAGAGTTGTATAAAGTAGATGCAACTCTGCGGACCTTCCTGATGTCGTGTATGGGGCAGTGGAGGACAGTCCTTCGCTATCCAGGATGTCTACATATCCAGAGGAACAGCGAGCCGATAAGGATAGAGCGAGGTATATTTCAAGGCGATAGTTTGAGTCCACTTTGGTTCTGCTTAGCCTTGAATCCTCTAAGCACACTGTTGGAGGATTCAGGTCTAGGCTATCGATTGAGAAGAGGTGGTCAGGTTATATCTCACCTTCTTTACATGGATGACTTGAAGCTTTTTGCCCCCAGCAATTTTCAACTGATGGAGCTATTGAAGGTAACCAAAACTTTCAGTAGTGCCATCAGGATGGAATTTGGTGTGGACAAATGTGCGGTCATGCATGTAAAGCGGGGGAGGATTTTGGAATCCGTAGAAACCCAACTCTCGGATTCCATACACCTAAGACCCCTCTCCTCACTCGAAACTTACAAGTATTTGGGTATGTCGGAAGCGTTAGGCATCAACGCTGCTGACACGAAGCAATCGCTGAAGGAGCGCTTCTTTAACCGCCTGAACAAAGTATTTAATAGTCTTCTATCAGGCGGAAACAAGGTGCGCGCCTTCAACGGTTGGGTCATGCCGGTTTTGATGTACTCTTTCGGTATACTCAAATGGACTCAAACAGAACTTGACGCCTTGGATAGAAGGGTCCGCACACTGCTGACTGCAAATCGGATGCATCACCCACGGTCATCGGTGATGAGACTGTATATTTCGCGGAAGTGTGGTGGTCGAGGCTTCTTAAATGCTAAGACCCTGCACAACCGTGAGGTATGCAGTCTCAGGGAATACTTCCTAGAAGCCGACGTGGGGATGCACCGAGATGTGGTCTCAGTGGACAAGGGCCTCACCCCGCTCTCCTTAGCTAACGAGAACTGGCGCAAACCTATAATATTAGATACTAATGACCGCAGGGAGGTATGGCAGAGCAAAGAGCTTCATGGGCGCTTTTACCGGGTCCTACATGGGCCTGATGTAGACCTCTTGGCGTCCGTATCCTGGTTGCGATTCGGTGATCTCTTTGGTGAAACCGAAGGTTTTATCTTTGCGATTATGGACGAAGTTATAATGACGAACAACTACCGGAAATATATTGTGAAGGACGGCACGGTTGACATCTGTCGGGCATGCCACCGTCCGGGGGAATCTATCCGTCACATTATTTCTGGCTGTTCTCGTCTGGCTAAAGGAGACTACTTGCATAGACACAACCTTGTAGCCAGGATTATCCATCAGCAACTTGCTCTGCAATACAATCTTGTGGAATCGGAAGTACCGTACTATAGGTATGTGCCCGACCCAGTTCTCGAAAATGGCAATATCACGTTGTATTGGGATCGATCTATCATCACTGATAGGACTATTGTTGCCAATAAGCCAGATATAGTGGTGATAGATCGAAAAGAGCGTCGCACAATGATTGTTGATATAGCGGTTCCGCATGACGAGAACCTCGTGAAAGCTGAAAAAGATAAACAGATTAAGTATCTTGATTTGGCTCGCGAGGTTGTCGACATGTGGGATGTGGATACAGCTATCATTGTGCCGATAGTTGTGACAGCCAATGGCATAATATCGAAGAGTCTCGACCAACACCTGAGGAGGCTCTCGTTAGGCAGCTGGATCAAGGGCTTGATCCAGAAAGCGGTACTTCTGGACACGGCACGTATTGTCAGGAGGTTCCTCTCTCAGGAGCCCTGACCACCGGTAGCTTGGACCCTGTTCCCGATACCGGTGGGCTACTATTTTTTATATTTTTAAATGTTTTTATTTATTTTAAGTTTTTATAAAAATATTTAAAAATGTAAATTATATGTATATAATAAAAAATAAAGGAAATAATAATAATAATAATAATAATCTGTGGCCCGACTGTCAAGCTGACGGTCGAAAAAAATTTTTCTCCGTGTAATTTCTACTGGATTTTTAAACTTTAATGCAATAATGTGGTGTTTTGCGTTCCTACACCAATTCACCCAACCCAAAAATTGGCATAAAAACCAAACCAGGATGCAAGAATAAAACTACACCTACTACTACACTACTGAACTATGACACGGAGAATAGAAGACCAAGCACAATGCTGACGAGAAGTCGGGCACGACGAAACACACGCCGAACATCTTCGGGTTCGTCGCTCAGCTCCGCCTCGCAGTTGCCGGAACCTGCTCCAGACTTACCGGAACCAGATCCAGACGTGAGTCCTGTGATACTGGCCGCTGCAGTTGCGTCGAGCTCGAGCGACGAATACTTCTCGCCGCCGACAACACCACCACCAATTCGTCGGCCGAGAAGAGGCCGGCCACCGAACGGCATGGGATCTAGGGGCCAACCGGCCCCGAGCCGGGTCCCAAAATACATAAAAAACTGCCAAATCGGAGGTGACATTTGTCATGTCACCTCCGATAAAACAATACAAACCCAAATGAAAATAAAAAAATGTTGACGAGAGCAGCTGCAAGACGAGCACGCCTACCACCTCCGGACTCTTCGCTCGGCTCCGCCTCGCTGCCGCCGGTACCCAGCCCCACCGTGAGCGCTGTGACGACACCGGCCGCGGTAGTTGCGTCGAGCTCGAGCGACGAGTATTTTTCCCCGCCGACGTCGCCAATACCTGTACGTCGGCAGGGGAGAGGCCGGCCACCGAGAAGCTTGGGACTTAGGGGCCATCCAGCCCCGAGCCGGGTCCCCGCTGCCGGTGGTTGTGTGCAGCGCATGAAATGGACTCAACAAATGAATGAGAACGTCATGCGCGCATATTACGGGGCTACAGAGGGGGGAACTAACCTCACTGCGTACCGCGATAGGATGCTGTCTCTGTTCCAGGCGCTTCAACCAGCCATCAACGTCTCGGCCCAACGACTTTCGGATCAGGTGCGGGTTATCCAACGGAATCACAGATTGGACGACGCCGCGCTTGATAGGCTGCGCTCAGAGGTACTGAGCAATCGTATCGTCCCTGTCCCGTCACAGACCGCGGTGCAACCTCTAGTCAGTGACATAACCCAACCGCGGTCTTATGTTAATTATGAGGAGGGGGGCGATGAGATTGTTACGGTAAGTAGCCAGTGTAACGAACGATTGAGGAGCGCGCTGGAGGATGCGATTCGGGAGTTTAGAACTGCCCCCGTCCAACTTAGACCACATTTACCTCGCTTGCCTATGCACAGAACGAATAGGGCGATGGTGTGTGCCTTGGATTCGCTGCTTGGTTTTTATTTTGAAAGCAGCGAAGATCTCGTAGATACGCACTCGATCTTGTATTGCGCGGCTATTGCGGCGTGTCGTGTAGCCAATGTCAAATTTCCAAATTGTGACATAGCTACACGACCAAAACCCGCTGTTCCAGCCTGGCAGTGCAGGATCGAGCGGCGTATCGAGGGGACCAGGGTGCTCATCGGCAAACTATACTGCTTCAGGGAGGGCAATACTCGCCCTAGAGTGATGCGCTTTGTGAGGCGGGCGTTCTCGGGGACTGGAATCAGCCCTCAAGAATATATGTCCCGTGTCACAGAGCGCATTGACTTCCTGAAGCAGAAGGTCTGTGCATGGGCAAGCCGTATCCGTAGGTATAAGCGACGGGTTGAGCGGTATACCCAGAATCGCATATTCCAGCGTGATCAAAGGTGGGTGTATAGAGCATGGGAGCGACCTGAGCAAAATGTGGCAGACGTATGCCGCCCGGATGATGATGCCACTAGCATATTCTGGCGTAACATCTGGTCGGTGTCCGTTTGCCATACTGAGGCTGAATGGATGCGGGATGTTGAGCGCGTATGTGACGCCATACCGGAGATGGAAGAAGTAATAATTACTTCCTCCGATGTAGCCAGTGCAGCCCGTCCGATACCGAACTGGAAATCTCCGGGACCGGACGGACTGCACAATTTTTGGCTTAAATGGCTGCAAAGTTCACACGCGTGCTTAGCATCGCAATTCCAGTCGGCCTTAGAGTCTGGGTCACTGCCACAGCTCTTTACAACAGGAGTTACTCACCTGCTCCATAAGTCAGGTGATGCCACGGAACCCAAAAATTATAGGCCGATCACTTGTTTGCCGACGGTCTATAAACTCCTTACATCCATTTTGAGAGAGAAAATTAATTCTCATTTAGAAAAGAATTCTATTATGTCTGTCTCTCAAAATGGATGTAGGAATGGGTCCCGCGGCACCAAGGAGCTACTCCTCATTGACATGGCCATAAGCCAACAGGTCCGTCGATCCCGAAAGGATTTGTCGACATGTTGGATAGACTATAAGAAGGCCTTTGATTCGGTGCCGCATACATGGCTCTTGAGGGTGTTAGAGTTGTACAAAATTGATACAACTCTGAGCACCTTCCTAACGACGTGTATGGGGCAGTGGAGGACGGTTCTTCGCTATCCAGGATGCCGACAAATTCAGGGGAGCAACGAACCTATTAGGATTAAGCGGGGAATATTCCAGGGCGACAGTCTGAGTCCACTGTGGTTTTGTTTAGCCTTGAACCCTCTTAGCACTCTGCTGGAGGGTACAGGGCTGGGCTGTCCTTTGCGGAGAGGGGGTCAGGTAATATCCCACCTGCTTTATATGGATGATTTGAAACTGTTTGCCACCAACAAATTGCAACTGCTGGAGTCACTAAAAGTAACTAAAACTTTTAGTGATTCCATCAGGATGGAATTTGGTGTAGATAAATGTGCAGTCATGCATGTAAAGCGGGGCGGGATTGTGGAATCTGAGGGACTACAACTCTCAGATTCTATAAACCTGAGATCACTCTCCGCAACTGATACCTACAAATACCTGGGTATGTCAGAGGGGTTAGGCATTAACGGACCTGACATGAAACAATCGTTGCAGGAGCGCTTCTTCGGTCGCCTGAAAAAGGTACTTAATAGTTCTTTGTCAGGCGGCAACAAGGTGCGCGCCTTTAACGGTTGGGTCATGCCGGTCCTGATGTACTCCTTTGGCATACTAAAGTGGACCCAGACGGAACTAGACGCCCTGGATAGGAGAGTCCGGTCACTGTTGACCGCAAACCGGATGCATCACCCACGTTCGTCTGTCATGAGGCTGTACATTCCGCGGAAGTGCGGGGGTCGAGGTTTTTTAAATGCTAAGACCCTCCACAACCGCGAGGTGTGCAGTCTCAGAGAATATTTTCTCAAGGCTGACGTGGGTATGCACCGAGATGTGGTTGCAGTGGACAAGGGACTCACCCCGTTGTCCTTGGCTAAAGAGAACTGGCGCAAACCTGTGGTGCTTAGTACCAATGACCGCAAGGAAGTATGGCAAAGCAAGGAGCTTCACGGACGCTTTTTCCGGGCCCTTCATGGGCCCGACGTAGATTTTTTAGCGTCCGTGGCCTGGCTACGCTTCGGTAACCTCTTTGGGGAAACCGAAGGTTCAGTCTGTGCAATTATGGATGAAGTTATGCTAACGAATAACTACCGGAAGTATATAATGAAAGACGGGACGATCGACATATGTCGGGCATGCCATTGTTCCGGTGAGTCTATCAGACATATTACTTCTGGGTGTTCTCGTTTAGCTAACGGCGAGTATTTGCACAGGCATAATCAAGTAGCCAGGATTATCCATCAGCAACTTGCTCTGAAATACGGCCTTGTGGACTCTGAGGTACCGTATTACAGGTATGTGCCCGACCCAGTTCTCGAGAATGACCATGTCACGTTATACTGGGATCGATCTATTATCACTGACAGGACTATTGTAGCCAATAAGCCTGATATAGTGGTAATAGATCGATCAGTGCGCCGCACAATGATAATCGATGTCACTATCCCGCATGACGAGAACCTCGTGAAGGCTGAGAAGGAGAAACAATTGAAGTATCTCGACTTAGCCCACGAGGTTGTCGCTATGTGGAATTTGGACTCGGCAATCATTGTGCCGATAGTCGTTACGGTCAATGGCCTTATCGCTAAGAGCCTCGACCAACATCTCAAGAGGCTCTCGTTGGGTGGCTGGGTGAAGGGCCTGATTCATAAGGCAGTCCTCCTTGATACGGCGCGTATTGTGAGGAGGTTCCTGTCTCTGGGGCCCTAACCACCGGTAGCTTGGACCCTGCACCCGCTACCGGCGGATCACTATTTTTTATATTTTTAAATGTTTTTTTTTTAATGTTTTTATAAAAATATTTCAAAATGTAATAAAATAAGTTTAAAAAATAAATAAAGGAGATAATAATAATATCCTGGGACATTTTCACACACGGTCATCTGGTCCCAAACTAAGCAGAGCTTGTACTATGGAAACCAGATAACTGATATACTACATATTATACTACTTTTTTTTTGTAAATACATACTTATATAGATAATTACAGCCAGACTCAGGACAAACAGACATGTTCATACACACAAATGTTTGTCCTGGATGGGAATCGAACCCACGACCTGCGGCGTGATAGGTGGTATCTTAACCAACCACGCCAACTGGCCCGTCATGTATGTATATTATAAGAAAAAAAAAAGTAGATAGATTACCTACCCAACATTAGATCTTAAAAAACGGAACAATGTCAAATTATTAGACGACACGTGGAAATAGAACGGCATGTCCTATGCAAAAAGAGACAAAATGAAGAAAACTTGGTTAATTAGCACTTTTTAAAGTTCCGTAGCTCAAAAATGGACCGATTAAGTTGAGATTTGGTACACATATGAATTTTTGTGACCCAAACAGGGTTGTGTAACATAAACAAATTTTAAATATGGGGTCGCTTTTGGGGGGAAAATAAAAAAGAAAAAGGAAAGTTTTGCAAACTGTACCCGTGTGACAAAAAAATGAAACGGCGTACTGTGAGGGTCTTAATTCATTCCTTTACTAATTTTCTTTTTTAATTTTAAAATAAACTGTTGTAAAGTTATTTAAGAAAATAGACGAAAATTTACCGTTCCCCAATTCTCTTTAAAACAACTGCGCCTAAAATTTTGAAAAAGAAAAAATACAGAAAATAGTTCTAAAACAAGTTGAGGTCAGTGTTTCCTATCTGACCACTCTGAGAAGAAACACCGAAACGAACTCAAAGATTACATATTGCAGGGCAGGAGACACTTTGCAGTTTCATTTTGCAAAATTTTGCAATATTTTCTGGCTTTGCCTATTGAAAATTCCCAGTAAGTATGAATTTATAAATTATCATGTTATTGCAAAAACTTTGTTGAAAAGTTGCTCAAATAACCATGTTTTGTGACCGGATTCGATTAAGTTGTTTTCGATAGAAAGGTTTGCTAAAATAATCCACGAGTCACCTTTTATAATGCAGTCTGTCCTAATCTGGAATAACAGTTTTCACAAACTTTTTTTCTACATTAACTCACTGAGAAGCTCTTCATAGATGCTTCACATATTCTAGGCTCAAAAAACCACCACCATTACATTGTAATTTAAAAAAAACTTGGTTACAAAAAAAAAAAACATAACTGTTTAAAAAAAAACTACAAAGTGAAAAATACTTTATTTTCAGAAGTCGGTGTCTTTGGTCATGTATGTTTATACCACCGACTCCACGAAAATTCAAGTATTGTATTTGCTATTTAAAAATCAGTGACAGCAACGTAAAATAACATCGCCAACGTCAACTTACATAAAGTGGATTAAATACGCTATGTACCCATGTATTTATGTAGTATGCTACCTCAAAAACTACCAAAATGTTACTAGAATTTATATGAGACTACCACCACTCTGCGAGCATTCTCTACTTAATGAAAAAGAATAACTTAAATCAGTCCCGTAATCACGGCGAAATCGCTGAAGATAAATACAATTTAAATTCAGTCAAATTGAGAATTAAAAATACAAATTGAGAATTAAAAATAACTGTCTAAGTATCATTTTGATTGCATAAAAGACACAACAAAAAATCAGCAATTCATTCATACCAGGATAAAATTTTAACAATAATTAACAGCAAAAGACTCACAATACACGAACTGAATGGAAGAATGAATGACGGATTAATTATTTTTATCAATCATTCCTTTGTCATTCAATCCGTTCATTAACAGATCCAATCAATGTGTTTGGCGGTGTGCGATCGTGGAGAGGAAAGGAAGACGTGTTCTAAGTTTTTGATAGACGTTCGAAAATTGGGGCTCGTGGCTAAGTAACAGCTGAATGGGTCGATTGATTAATGTTAAGCTTTACGCTTACAGAGGTCGGTCCAAGGATTCCGAAGTACTGAGGGGTCTCAGTATGAAATGGATAGTCACCCGACCAGCTATTTCATATTGAGACCCCTCCGTGCCTCGGAAAGTACGTTAAGCGTTAAGAGGATTGTGAAGCTGTAAATTTTCATACAAAAAGCGATAACGTTTTTCCCCCCGTAAACATAGCCTAATTTTCATAATTTTTGGAAATGTTGTAGGTATAATAAAAAACTAGGTCCGTAAGTTTTTATTATAAAGAAATATTGGGTGCAATAGTTATTAGCATCTAAATATCTTATATTTTTGGCTTAAAAACTTCCTCGAGCGTTTTTATTTTTGAAAGAAAGCTAAACCAAAATTATTCAAAAATAAAAATATACAGACCTGGATTATGGTGTTCTGAAACTAATGAGACCAAAATTGTCTCATTTCATAAAGGTTTATGAGGGTGAAAACGTTATCGCCCGGAACAATATTTCAAAAAGGAAATGTAGGTGATTGCATTTCACAATCCTCTTAATTCGTAGTTCTTTGGCAATCGTTGTGAGTAGTCAGAAGCCTGAAAGTCTGATAACAAGTCTTACCAAGGGATATCGTACTACCCAGTAACTGGGTTGTAGAGGTCAAATAGGCAGTCGCTCCATGTAATTAAGCTACATTTTTTTTTAAATTTGAGATGGGTTTTCTCTTGACTCTAGCGTCCGGCTAGACTGAAAGCTGACCTCACCATAGTTGGAAGAAAGCTTCGCAGATTGGTTGAGTGGTATGGAAGTATGGATTCTCAATAAGAAAATAAGTGATCCGCCTAGCAACAACACCTACAAAATTCAGGAGAAAGAAAATTCGTTGTGAGTAGTTAGAAGCCCGAAAGTCTGATAACCGGTCTTACCCTAAGGGTTTCGTGTTACTCAGAAACTGGGCTGTGAAGGTCAAATATGCAGTCGCTCTATGTAACATACTGGACGATATACAGTGTTATTATTAGAACTTAAAACGGGATATTTACCATGTATATTAATTGTTTCGTGTTTCCGATATTTTGGCACTGTTGCAAGTCCCATGATCACGGATAAACTGAAGTTATTGCGGGTGGATGTTTACGAGCAGACAAAACGGTCTACCCTCTTTCTTGTTCGTTTAGTGCGATTGACACCGGTAGACCATTGTCACTTGTTACACTCACAACTATAGATGCTGGCGGGAAAAATTCCGAATTATTCCCGTCGAATACTTCGGAAGTATTCCGAAATATTCCGAAACTTTGGGAATATTTCAACGTTTATTCCCATTGAATTATTCGGGCGAAATATTCGGCGGAAACGTTCGATTGCGGGGTACGAATCTTTCTCGCGGGGGGAAAACTTCTCCGGGGAGCATCTTCCCGCTTACCGTACCCCGCACCGCCATCGCCTGCACGCACGACTCGTGGCAGCGCCCGGCGCAGAGAGGGGCAGCGGCGGCGGCGATCGACGATCAATGCAAAATACGATTTTTCAGCAAAAAAAAAAAAAATAAAAATCTTAATTAAATTCATTTTGAATAATTTTGATTTAAAGAAACTTTCCCAGAAGTATTCCGGAATTATTCAGAATTTTTCAGAAGTTTTGCAACTATACTCACAACTCGATTCTGTTCTCGACACACAAAACTCACTGTATCCGCTCGCGAACTTTTTTCGGTACTCTTGCGGTCTTTACACAATTGGACCACTGGATTCCAGGCTCTCGACAGTTGAATCCCATCCCCATACAGTGTAACGGCTAACGCTTGCTGGTAGTCTGCGCCATTAACAATTAGAATATTGTAAAGAGATAATTGGAACCAGCAGTTTCATGTTATTACATATTATATAATGAAACGGGTAGAAGTAACACGGCTCGGTCGGTAAAGTCACTGATACTGTTCTGAGCACGGTCACACTTGGATAGGTGGAAGGAGGATATCGTCCTTGGCAGATGTAGGGACCTGTCAGTTCAGGCTTCGCAAGACGCCTTCGTAGAACTGCCGTTAGCGTGCGTTGGTAGCAGGCCGTAGGACGCTGGGGCAGCTGGTAGGTCGAAGAAGTGTGCAGTGTGTACGAGGTCCTGCCCTCAACCTGGACCTAGAACCTCTGGTTTGAGGTACAAAGAATTCTGAGGGGCAGGAAATAACTCCTGCTAGAGAGGCAATCAGCGATACCAATGGACGAGTGTTCATTAGACAATTAATGTTGTTCCATGACCTTAGTTAATCACTCGACTATTAACCGCCGAGGAGTGTACAACGCTAGAATAGCTGCTTCTGGTTAGACTGAAAGCTTAGCCTAACATAGTCTTTTGTAGAAAAGCTATGCAGATGATGAAATAATAATATTTTTTCTGGCCTGAGATCCTACTTGGGTCTTTGATATTGGTCTTTTGTAACATTGATGAGGACGTAGGTGGTATTTTCTAAGTAATTTTAAGCCTAAATTTACACGTTGTAGTTAATTCAGTAAGTATATGATTCAAAACCCACGAGTGTTAAAATTTTTAGGTTAATAAAATAAATCGCTGTTCCATAAATTTTGGCTGTGTAGGCTTTTGTATGAAACAGCAGATTTAAACGACGAAAATTTTCTACGTTTGTGGGTACCTACTAAGTTCATGATAACAATTTGCGTGACGATGTCCGACAGCCAGTAGATTACAAGTAACACCTACGAGAGTAGTTTGTTAACCTATTTTAAGCCTTACGACGGAATATCTCACCGTACCTTTCCCCAGATAAGGCATCATGAAATGAAGCAAACATTATCTTGAAAGTGTTGCTCTTTGACATACATATCGCAAACATGTAGCTGTCAATTCGTGACAAATAAATTACGTACAGAAGCTAATATGCGCACGAAAAAATACGTCTGTATGTCATTCTGTCTCTCTGGGCACTAGGATTGCACCTAAGGCCAGTTTACATCGAATAGGTAATAGAAATAAACAATGAAGGCATAGCCCGTTTATGCAAAGTACTTTGCTCTGGCTTCTATTTTTATAGTTGAATTTTTCAACCCGTTGTGGGTTGAAAAATTTAACATAGATTAAAAACAACAACAACAACGACGACAACGTTGGAAAATTCAACAGGTACATTGTACCAGTTGGATTTTCTGTTTCACTGTTTTTTTTAAATATATTTGAGCCGATAACTCACACTCAACACAAACCTAATCTTATGTGTCATAGACTAATTTATTTCATTACAAGGTTATAAATATTTAAGTTAAAAATATAATAACTTAACAAAAACTATTAGAAAACTAAAATATGGCGTCGAAAAATTCCTCCGCATCGCTGTCGACTGGTAATGTAGCCAGGAGACTGGCGGCATTGCCACGTTGTATGGTTATGCTTAGCCTCTGGCTAAGGTAAAAGCTAGTCCTTGGGTCACGGGAAGTGTCAATCAGCCGTTTGGAGATTTTGTTGAACAAACCATGAGCACTCGGACCCCACGGCCCGAGGGTTTCAACCCCAAACGGCTGAAAAATCAATCTTATGTTAAATTTGTATTTACCACTTGTGAACCCTACACGCATACTTCAGCGAAACTTTTTTTGAAACCAACGTATACACAGACAGACAGAGTCGTCAAATAAAATATTTACATGTCGGATTTAATCGTCTCGTTTCGCACCTCGTTAATTATTCGGGGGAATGGGGGAATTGAAGGAATTTCATGTTGTGATGTGTGCTTATCCTTACGATTGGATATTAAATTCTCCCTGGTAAATTATTCGATTTAGAACGAGATTCGATTAATGTGATTATTTTGGAATTTCGTGTCGATGTCGATGATTATTTTATGATCTGTTTTGGTGAGCCAGAGATTCAGTTTAATTTGGTATTTTTGTTGTAACAATTTATTCTTTTTGTCTTCGTTTTACGTGACTTTCACTGAGTATTTGATGTTAATGTCATGGCTATGAGAAAATTAAATTATTAATTTACCGTTTTTATAAAATATTTTTGTCTACGTCTATTGTGTTGTACAGTACAACTATTTTCTTAATGTCCCTCGGCAATTATCGCATTTCCAAATACAAACTAATGCTAATTTCCATGTCCGTCAATTATTAGATTTATCATATAAAATAATTTGAATTAAGAACTAAGTACTTTATTATTTTGTTTTGATTTGAGTTTTCTATAAATCTCGGTACCCTGGGGTCCAGGACCTTTGGAAGGCATACGAGGGACAGAAGCCAACTAACTCGCAGAGGCCCCTTAGATAATATTAAATGATGAGGAGGCACCAACCGACGATTATCTCTATCTGCACTATGCAAATGCACCCAAGGACAACCCCCGGTTGGTGCAGGACTATTGTTGTACGTGGAAACAAAACATATTGGGCTATGGATTTGGGTGGCTAAAGTGGATTGGGTAACTTGAACTATGGAAGAACTATGTCCCCTGCCTGACCAATGTTATACACACATACATGTTATACATATACACAAACTTCCTTCCTCCGAGCACATTTGCTCTTGCGAATTTCCACTCAAGCCGGCCAATAAAGGCAAGAAAGAGGTGGGAGCTCATTCCTCGTCAGTGTTTACTCCAGCCGGCCAATTAAGGCAAGCCAGAGATGAGGACAAGATTTCTCCCGGGAGATAGAGTCCGTGGGGTCGCTACTGCCCAACAGCTTGCCACATGCTGCCCTGCGGGTTTCTGTATCTCTCTTGGTCTGGTTCCTCATTCTAAACCCGTTCCGGCAAAGTAAGTTCTACCGGTATAGACCTAAAGTTCAGAGCGCGCAAGCCCCACCACGACGTCAACGTGTAGAGATACAGCGGTATATATATTGTAGATCTATGTTTAAAGAATACTAGCAGTGCCCTGGGTCGGGTAGTGCTTCGGGTCGGCTTTGATGTTCAAGAAATACTTCCGAATCAAACAAATGTGTAGCACCCCTTACTTATATCCTACACAAAAATCAACTTAGCAGATAAATAATATGAAGGGGAGTACACAAAGCACACTCAAGCGGAATACGGTTCGCTTGTTTCAATACGATGTGTCTATCGCCTAAAAGATGAATGAAAGGAGTTCTTTGGTCGTATAAATGTTTGCTGAAGCGATAAAGCGGAAAATTCACGCTAAAGCTGATATATGATTAGGTTGGTGGTGATTTGAGTAATATGAATAGTAAATTTTGGTGTAAAGGGTAAACTTTGATGTGAAAAGTGTGTTCATTGAGGAAAAACTTAGAATTGATTTTGATTGGTTTTGAATGAATTGATTTAGTATGGTTATTATGGACACGCTTGACTTCTAATAGTAGTTTATGACACTGTTGCATTATTAGGGGTATTAAAGGCGAGGTTTTAATTACGTAGTTTCACACAATTGTTTTAATACCTAGTTATGTACAGTTTCATACACTACTTTATCTACACTCATGCAATAGGTTACCTATGTAAACAAACACAATAATGGCTCCGAAGCCATAATAACGTGGATTATGTTACCATGATTACAGAGCTATCATCGGTCAACCTTGCATGCGCTCTAGCGCGGTCCCCATATACAATGATAAAAATCGAATTGAAAACTCATTGGTCGGTCAGAAGTGTACTTTAATAGAAAAAAGTTATTTTATAGCATTATGTTATTAGGATTTTTTATCGTAATAAAACCTTTTAATTTTGTTTAAGTTGTACAAGCATAAAGTCTATCATTATGGTACTATTTTTGAATTAATAATCAGAACTTTACGATATGAGTGTAGATAACCATGTTTATCTACGGGATTCTAATTATAAACTTCAAAACTATTTTTTATTGACATACTTTATAAAAACTTACACTAAATTTTGTCATTTGAAAAGGAAATCGTTTTTGAATTTCGGTCATAAGATGAAAAATCTTTTGTCAAGTCGTATTTCTATATAATCCTGCTACGGGTTAGAGGCCAAATCAGTAAAATTTCTGCCATACTTCTAAGTGGAATCGTTACAATAGAACGTTATTATGGAGAGCTTCTTTCCGTCATTTGAGACAAGAAGAAATGTTTACAGGCGTGGGAATATTGGAAGCTGGTTCTCGGCAACGTGCTGTGGCAATTGCTCTGGCCACTATGCAGACTGTTATGGTCGACTGTTACCACATTACTAGCAGAATGGCAGAGCGACATGGAGGACGAGTTTGCATTAACACACACAGACACGAGCGTTACATACAAACTTCTGCTCGCGGTGATGTTGGTTACGAGGCTTCATAGCTCTTCAGGGTATGATAATTAGAGATCAAACCATAAGAAATCACTTGCATGAAGTCATCTCCGTTTTCGAAGGCCACTACGTGTACCACCTATTGAGCTGCGCAATCGCAGAAGCCGTTTACAATGGGCTCGTGAATACAGAAATTGGTCAGAAGAAGAGAGGCGTTTTATGTGTTTTTCTGACGAATCTCGCTTTGGTATGAGGTCAGATACTTGACGTACATAAGAGAAGCTCGTGGCTAAGTAATAACAGCCGCAAGGGTCGATCCATCAGGTTAAGCTACGCTTGCCGGGGTTGGTTTGTAGATGGGTGTCTATCCTTGGAAAGCACGTTAAGCCGTTGGTCCCGGCTGTCATTCGTGGATCTTTGACAGTCGTTACGGGTCGTCGGAAGCCCGAAAGCCTGACAACCAGTCTTACCAAGGGGTATCGTATTACCCAGTAACTGGGTTGTGGAGGTCAGATAGGCAGTTGCTCCATGTAAAATACTGGTATTCAGCTGCATCCGGTTAGACTGGAAGCCAACTTAGTTGGGAAAAGGCTAGGCGGATTGATTGGTATTGGAGGACTCCTGAAAGCCAAGAAAGTTTAAAATCATGCCAGACTCTACCAAATATGGATGCCGTACACACCAGAAAATCGTTTTCGCCTGTTACAACAAACGTGGGCGGCCATTCCGTAACGGGATTTGGACGAAATCATATTGAGAATGCCGAATCGCTGCTATTATGTTATTACAGACTACTAATTGTCTATTTTACCCAATAAAAACCTTCAAAAACTTTTTAAAACTTTTTATTACATTTTGTTGTCAGGATTAACTATGGTGAAAAATCCAGCATAAGCAAAATTGCGAAAAGTCTTTATTAAAGCAAAAGCAGAGTATTCGTCGATCTAAACATACGAAAACATTTTATGTAATCAGTCTAAACAGACATTTTTATTTAATTTCTATAGGGCAATAAAATATTTTTGAAATATACCTTGATCCCTAGACACTTTGGATGTGTTATATTCAGGGACAATCGTTGCTCACCTACGACAAATTCGAGGTTCTAATTCAACATTCCGGGTTTAATCGAAAGTCGATCGAAACAGAGTAATATCATAGAGTCAAAACCACATCTTACACTGCTAAAAGATTTTTTTGACGCCTGAATAACAGAGAAATTGTATTTGAAAAACTTTCACCCGCGTAAGTCTCGGACCTGTAAGAATATAGGGATAAAAATTATTCTATGTGTTAATACAGATTATAAACTATCTGTATACCAAGTTTCATCAAAATCCGTTCAGAAGTTTTTGCGTGAAAGAGTAACAAACACTCAAGCATCCTCACAAACTTTCGCATTAATAATATTAGTAGGATTATAGAGTAAGTTTGTTTTGATACTGTATGGAAGATCCGTGTTGAACTTACGGCACAGGGAATCCTAGTGTGAGGAACAGTGTACCTATTCGTGTTTATGATGCAATTTTTGAACAATAAACTTTTTATTTTAAGATAAGATGGCGGGCGGCGGCATTAATTCCGATTGTGGCCAAGCGGCAAAAGATTCTATATACCTACCTAAATATAATATATATATTCGGTATATAGAATCAGTTGGCGCTCAGGCCCATTCTGCAATTTAAATATATATATATTATTTTGTATCTTTAATTTTAATCTTGTCTATAATTTTATCTTTTTCCTGACACTAATAATTAAGTTATATGTCATTTTTGACATAAATGGTGTAAATTTTGACATTAATCTTGTAATTTTGATATCAATTTTGTAAATTTAATGTAAAATTTTTAATTTTGACATACATGTAGTTTGACACTATTCTAGTATTTGATTGACATTATAGTTTTTGACTTATTTTGATTTTTTGACACTATAACAAAACTAATCTCTAATTTATAATATTTCTAAATTATATTTAAAAAAATGCATAGTCTTGGTAAGTTTTCGATTTTCTTATTGTTAATTCTTAGCAATGTTATGGAAATATTTGTACGCCGATTAAGTATCGGCTAAACATGATTGGTCTCAAACGATATAATGTCTTGCATGCTCTTGTATGTATACAATGTTTAAACAAATAAAGAAATATTATCTTATCTTTAAATTGCTGAATGTGCCTGCTCTTGACCTCAGCCACGCCTGATGGAAAGCGATCGATGAGGTCTATGATGGAATGAGCAAGCCCAGAAGATGCCTGTTCACTCTTGCTTTGAAGACAGATGGGTTTTAATGTACCGTTGTACTAGTAATGACAATGTCTTTCTTGCATGCGATTGTGCAAGATATTGGCATGTCTATTCCAACGCTGCGGTAGTCGCTGATATCCAGCGCTGGGGCTCTGTCTCGCATAGGGTGGCAGCATTATTTTATTTTATTTGTTAGGGCGATGGCCGTTTTGCGTGGATGTGACGCATATTTTCCCCCAACTTGTTCTTTTTGTGTTTGTGTTCTTTCTTTGCGTCTTGTTTATCTCAAATAAATGTATTATCTATCATTCTTTCTCTTTTTTACAGCCACGTGAAATGGAAAATTATGAAGAAAAAAAAACCCGTTACCCAACACATCAGTTGTAATACAATAACAGAAATGTCAATACAATAACAGAAATGTCCTGGGGTGGAATACTAACAAGGAGAGGAGTGTTCTAGGTGGGAGTGATAAGTAATTTTATTCTTAGATTCTCGATCTACCAGTGGAAATTGTAATGTGTTTGCGATCTGTTAATATAACATATTTAAACATTGTTGATCGTTAATGTGTTTCCTAATTTTAATTTATTTTTATTTTATTATTGTTTCCAAATTTTATTTTATGAATTAATTTTATACTTTTTGCTGTGCCCTACTGGGTCCGTAATTGTGCCTTAACTTTAAGCCATTGTAACAACACCTTTTTAAACATAGAATGCAATTATAGTTATGAATATGAATTTATGATTTGTGGAAAACTGAAAAGTTATACTTTTTAGAATAAGCGTATCCCGATGCATTGTTTGAGGCTATGAGAAATTGCATAATCAGCCATATTCAGCATGTTCCCACTGCTGGGACTGGACTTCTCACTGTGTGGAACTGAGCCGTAATCTACCACGTAGGCTCAGTGCGGATTGATGGATGTCATATGTCTTTGAAATTTTGATTATAGGACTGGATGTTTTCCTTCACCGTTTTTAAGAGCTGAGATAATAATATCACGTATCATGCCTCGAAGGGGTAGGCCAGGGTGTATTATCAATTTATCATGTTAGAAGATAGATGTTATGGAAGGGTCAAGCCTATTGCCATTTATGCCCAGTTCACGTCCTCGCGAGATGCGACTTGCGTCACGACACACACGCGCGCCTGTCTCCGTCCGTCGGTCTGGAAGTCACGTCGCGGTCACTCGTGGGACGCTCTAAACAACTTCATTCATTTGTTTTCTTCGCAGTCACTGTCACCAAACGCGTGTCGCTTGAGCGTGAAGCTCATTGCTACATGGTTACAAGACAATTAGATCTAGAATTCATGGTCTGCTATTGAGAATTATAATGATACCACCGTATCGCTACGTTGACGTCGTGGTGGGGCTTCTGAACTCTAGGTCTGTGCCGGTAGAGTTTACTTTGATGAAATAGGTTTAGGGTGAGGAGCCAGACCAACAGAGATGTGACCTGAGCAACAGAGATACGTGAACCCGCAGGGCAGCATGTGGCGAGCTGTTGGGCAGTAGCGACCCCACGGATCCTATCTCCCGGGGGAGTCTTATTCTTCACACACTGAGTGAACACTGACGAAGTACAGAGCTCCAACCTCTTTCTTGCCTTTATTGACCGGCTTGAGTGGAGATTGGTGCTTGGAGGAAGGAAGTATTCCAGTAAGGTGCTGGTAGGGATTTTGACCGTACTTCCGGGATTGTCTTGATAGCCGTGGGATACCTCTCCACTCCTCAAGCACCTCCGGAACTAACTATGTGTTAGCAACCGTTTACGGGGGCCCATTATTGAGTGTGCAAGTCACCCTCTGCCATTTTATCCGTGTATTTAACATTGCTCAGGCAGGGGACATAGTTCTTTCATAGTTCAAGTTACCCAATCCACTTTAGCCACCCAAACCCAATATGTTTTGTTTTCACGTACTACAGTAGTCCTGCACCAACCGGGGTTTGTCCTTGGGTGCATAGTGCATATAGGGTTAATCGTCGGTTGGTGCCTCCTCATCATTTAAAATGGTTTAAGGGGCCTCTGCGAGTTGGCTTCGGCCCCTCGTACGCCTTCCAAAGGTCCAGGACCCCAGGGTCCCGAGATATGTCTAAAAAAATATTTATTTATCCAAAAACAAACACTTTGAAATACAGTTTGATTTGATTTAAAAATATATTTATACTTTATGTTGCAAGCTAGGGTGTACCTGTATTTTAAGAGGTAGTTTACGGTCAAAATTACCTTTAACATACAAAATCCATAAAACAAGGCCGCAAGGTTGCCTGCTTGTCGGTCTTCTACAGATTGTACTTCGGTGAGTGTGCTCAAGAACATCTAGACGCACTGCCAGTTACCATCCCTACCTGGTTGATATTCCACCAATCCGTACTAAGTGTTTCCAAATGTCTTTTATAATGCGCACAGCAAAAGAGTGGAACTCACTACCTGCGTCTGTGTTTCTGAGCGTATACAACCTTGAGCTTCACAATGGATTTCTTTTGGGTAAGCTCACTCCATTGTCGACTTTGTCTCTATCACCTCTGACCTAGACTAGAGTCGAGAGCAATCCCATCTCAAAAAAAAAAGACACTACCCGATGCTCCGTTTTTGTTTCCCCCGAAAGTTATAATAATATCGTTTTATTACATTTTCGATTCCCCCCGTTTAAAAACTAAGTACAGTTAAGCGAGAAAGTACTACCACCGAAATATAATTTTCATTTAGAATTATTCTTTAACGTGTTCTATATTTTTAAAGGTAAAACTTTTAGTAGGTATATTTGAGTAAGTAAATAGTTATTTTTTATAAAAAAAATTATTTATAAAAAATTATTTGTATTAAAGAAATCAATATATAACTTTTAGGGGAGAACCAAAAAAGGGAGGGGAATCTAGTAACCCGCACACGCGGCCATTTGAACAAAGAGAATAGTTTAATAATAATAATATCAGCATTTCATTGTCCCCCTGCACGGCAAAGGCCTATTCTCATACAGAGCACGGGCCAGGGCCAGTGCCTGCTCAAACTGCGTGCGTGCTCAAACTGCGGTGATCAACATCACCGCAGTTTGAGATTATGAACGCATTAAGATTTCTATTGGTACAGATGATGGTAATTCTGAATCCTCTCTAAACGAAAGAGGAAAAGCAATTTATTTGATTTATTATTACATCTGTCGTTTTGATGGGCCGTACATTTTATTAGGTATATTCGATCTGTCCAGAGTTGCCATACCAATCACATTTTCTTTATTCGACAACAATGTTCTCTTCACGTTTTGTGACCTTCTTTTTATTTTCAGCTTTTACGCGCCGCCTTTCAACAAAACTTAGTAAAACCAAAAGAAACGATACTGTATTCTATGCTAAGCTTTTTCTACACTACTTATTGCTGAGGTACTTAAAAAATGTAGATAGAAAAAAAAATACAATTCTTTTTCACATTACTTTAAGATACTTTAAGAAAAATGAGTTTTTTTTTGTGAAACTTTAAATAATTTGACCCTGCAAATTCTAAACATCGAGGTAATTGCGTAAAACACTATCAATCGGAATCGGTTTCATTTTGACAGATCAACAACATTCATTGCGTTATTTATGTTGTCGAGCAGACCAGTTTTTCAAACATATGAAACAATGGATTAGCAATTTGCTTCAAAATAATTCAAATACCGATTGATAATAATATATATTAGGTTGGGGAAAAAGTCTTTTCGCATTATAGTATGTATGAACTTGTAATAAAATCTCTTTGGCTATACTATTTGTATCTGGCTGGTTTTGGTATCATTGAAAGTTTAAATTTTAAAGAACATAATTCCAAATTCAAATTAGGAAAATGTGTGATTTTCATTTGTTTTTCGTACCGTCAAGATGAGTGAATCTAATGAAGAAATTCAATACATTTTAAAATTTTACTACAAAAAAGGTAAAAATGCAACGCAAGCCGCGAAAAAAATTTGCGATGTTTATGGACCTAGTGTAGTGTCTGTGAGAGTAGCACAAATTTGGTTTAAGCGTTTTCAATCCGAAAATTTTGATGTCAAAGATGCACGTCGCTCTGGTCGCCCTATTACGGATAAAATGGATGCCATTTTTTAAAAAGCGGAGCAAGATCGGCATATCAGTAGTTACGACGTAGCTGAAGAACTGAAAATTGACCACAAAACAGTTTTGGCGCATTTGAAAAAAACTGGGTACACAAAAAAGCTCGACATTTGGGTACCTCGCGAGCTCACTGAAAGAAACCTAATGAACCGAGTACTCATTTGTGATTCTTTATTACGACGTAATGAAACCGAACCATTTTTGAAGAAGCTGATAACTGGTGATGAAAAGTGGATCACGTATGACAAGAACGTGCGAAAAAGGTCGTGGTCAAAGGCCGGTCAGGCTTCACAGACTGTGGCGAAACCCGGGTTAACTCGCAACAAGGTGATGCTGTGTGTGTGGTGGGATTGGAAGGGCATTATTCATTATGAGCTGTTACCACCAGGCAGGACCATCGATTCTGAACTCTACTGCGAACAACTGATGAGATTAAAGCAAGAAGTTGAGAGAAAGCGGCCGGAATTAATCAACAGAAGGGGTGTGGTTTTTCATCATGATAACGCTAGACCTCGCACATCTTTAGCCACTCAGCAAAAATTAAGAGAGTTTGGCTGGGAGGTGTTAATGCATCCGCCGTATAGTCCTGACCTTGCACCTTCAGATTTCCACCTGTTTCGGTCTCTTCAGAATTCTTTAGGCAGTGTCAGGTTAACATCACGAGAGGACTGCGAAAACCACTTGTCGCGGTATTTTGACCAGAAGTCCCAACATTTCTATAGCAATGGGATCATGTCCCTACCTACAAGATGGCAAAAAGTTATCGAACAAAATGGTACCTACATACTTTAGTTAAATGTAAATAAACTATATTAAAAAATGTTTTGAATTTTCTTAAAAAATGCGAAGAAACTTTTTCCCCAACCTATTATTATTACGCAATTAGGGTGCTGGAACTCTAACATTTTTACATAAAGGCTAAGATGATGATTTTCTGCATACCTTTTTCAGGGATAGATACAGCGTCAACTGAATTCACTTGTACATAATCCTAATTGCAGTAACACCATCGGCACACGGGTTCTCACACGGATCCTTCAAAATTATGATGTGTGTGAAGGATATTCTTTTTTTTTAATTCATTTCAAAATCTGTGTAAGCAAAAAAAAAATAAACATAATATTTGCTTAACAAACATAATGTCTGCTAAACCGCATAGCAGTTTGTCGTCTAACAATGTATTACAAATTTGGACATTTAAAAAATAAAATATTGTGCTAAAACTGAATGAAGTACTTAATTATGCTAAGTAAACTACAAAGCAATACAGGCACCTACTATATTATTTTATAGTTCACTCAGCATTACCTACAATCGAGATCAGAAATCGTACAATTGAAAAACGTACGTAAGGCTTGTTACAAATATAGAACTACAGAACTATGGACACAATGAGAGATAATGTTTTTGTAGAACTTTTTTAAGTTGGTCTTAGGCTTGACATGCGTTATCAGTTCCGGGGGCAGCTCATTGTGTTCTTTAGACCTTTAACCAATCTATTTAACTTATATACACTACATTTATTTTAGACATAGCTTAATATTTTCTTACTGATATTAATATGTAACTTTGTAATGTTGTAACTTCTATATAATTTAAAATTTATATATGTAAACGTTCTTAAAATTATTCTTATAAAAAAAAAAAATTCTTATTCACCAACGTAGGCACTACGAACCTTCTTGTGCATAATCCATTGCTTCATGTTAGAAAAAATTCACTGCTCAACAACGTTAATAATACAATGAATCTTGTTGAACTGTCAAAATGGAAGCCATTGCTACTGTACCTAAATGTGTTACGCGATTACCCTGTGGAATTATTAGAATAAAAGTTAAAGTTATTAAGTTATAAAGCTTAAAGTTATTTTTCAAACAACACATAACTATATTAACTAACGATTATACAATGGGTTTAATTCAATTTCCAAGATATTGGTGCCGATTCTCTTGTTCAATAAATAAACTAAAATTAGAGAATCCCTATCTTTTACTAACAGGCATCGCGAGAAAAGAACGGCTATAGATATGAACTAAGACATGTCAAACTAGTTTACGCCTTGTGCTTCACTGTGTTTTTACGTGTCGTCTAAATTTGTATGGAAATATTAGTTCAACTAAATTTGACAGCTCTAAATCCGTCCGTCTCTTTTTTGTTTTATTGGAGAGAAAAAGTTAGCAATAGCCTAAATTAAGTTACTTTGTGCACAAGAGAATCGGCATCAATATTTACATAATTTAAAAGCTAACAGTCTTAAATAATAATTCATCATTTCCTATACTTATAGAGTCTTACGGACCTCTGTGAGTTGGTTTCGGCCCTTCATATGCCCACCCAAGGTCCGGGACCCTGTAGTCCTGAGATATGCAAAAAGCTTAAAAATAGTAATAAACAAACACATAGGTACATATTTTTTTACATTATTAGAAACTAACTCGAGAACCCATATAACGTGAGCCTTAATTATAATAATTATTATTATTAAAGCCCTATAGCTCCATTTACACGGTGCAAGTTTCTGGAACGTTCAACAGCAATAATCGCATGCCATAAAGCACGTTACATTTTTTTGCAATTCAAGAACTAGATGCAAGTGTTTACACGTGTGCGATTTCCATAAAATGGCGTGCAATTATAATTGAATGCAAGTTTTACAATTCAATAAAATTGCATGCCAAGGCAATTAAATTGCAAGGTGATTATTGCACGCAAGTTTTGTCTCGTCTAAACACAGAGTACAATGTACAATATGTACAGTCCTTGTACAATTGATTCAAGTATTACCGGTATTTGCGCTGCCAAATATTTCATTCAATTTTATTAAACGTCTTGTTTCCTTCGCTCATGTTCGAATGATAGAAAATTTTCATGCCAAAATTGAATGCGATTTTATTGTACATGCGATTTTATGTACCATACCAGTTTCGAATGGCAACTAACTTGCCCGTATCGTGCAACAACATTGTACGTGTTGTTTAGACGTTGCCAGTTAATTGCCCTTCAATTTCATGGTATGCCACAGGCAATAAACTTGTACTGTGTAAATGGAGGTGAAATGTCAAAATAAAGGACAACACTGTTCGGACAAGAATATTAATGTTAGCGACCCTTGTAACTTTTAGGAGAACATGTAACTTGAGATATTTCCAAAAAAAAGTATGATGATGTATTAGGGGTTTGTTGAAAACAATGTTTTGTGAGGTAAACCTCTATTATTGAAAAATATTAGGACTAAAGTTTTGGTGGGTAGTTTACAACACGTGTAAGGGTTTACAATTTAAAAATAAAATCACGCGTTGTTTCCCCGTAAGGTTAAGCAGAGGAGTACGAAAACCAGTACAGCCACATTTCGCCAGCTGAGCCTATTGCTATCAACCGCGCACTAATCCAGACTCCAGGCTGCTATTGAGAAAATAAAAACCAATAATACTTTGCCCGACCTGGGAATCGAACCCAGGACCTCATGCTCAGCAGTAGCGCTTGCGACCACTAGACCAATGGGATAGTCAGTCTGTTTATCAATTTATACAGCTACTATCTAGCTAGTCTACTATTATAAAATATATATACAACTTTAACTTTGGGACCAAACCTGAAATCTCGAAAAAAAATCTGCTGCTTACATTTTGACAAGTTATGCCAACATAAATGTAGGGAACAGCTGATTATTTTTCGCGATTTCAGGTTTGGTGCCGTAGTAAAAGTTGTTTGGTATCATGAGTACAATAATGTGTTTAAGTATCGGTCACTAATTACCGGTCACCCTCTATAATAATATATACACTTTACAGGGTTATTGGTAAAACACCAGCAACCTCTTAAGGGGTTATTGTACTCATCATTATGAACAACTTTTACTATGGGACCAAATCTGAAATCGCAAAAAAATCTGCTGTTCAGTACATTTTGACGAATTATGCGAACATAAATGTACTGAACAGCTGATTTTTTTTTTCGTGATTTCAGGTTTGGTCCCATAGTAAAAGTTGTTCATAATGATGACCCCTTAAGAAATTGCTGGTGTTTTACCAATATCCCTGTATACAGACATATATTCTAAGTGATGGTGAAAGCCGCATCTAAATCCGTTGCGGAGTATAGAAGAACAACGCGGTTACACAGACACACACGAAAAGCTACTTCATGTATCAGACAGGTGTGCTGTATAAAATTATGAACTTACACGTGTTTTAACTGTCAAAACTGTATTCAGAATAAAGCTCAATAATAAGAAAGGTGTCGCCATATTTGAGGGCGTTGTACAAAACTTCAATATCCACTCGACCCAAATAAATGGGACGGCTGATTATTTTCTCGATTACGATGTTGGTCCCATGGAGAAAGTGTTGCAGTTTGATGATCTGTACCACTCCCTTAATATGACCACACATTTTTATACATTTATGTACAAAATAGATTAATAATGAGCTTTATTATGACTACAGTTTTGACAGATAAAACACGTGTACCTTCATCAATTTATACAGGATGAGGTGGGTTGCCTGGTTTATGTCGTTATTAAGGATCAAAGTCTTCATTTGTCCTTCACAAAATTCACAAAAGTTTTTCTTACTAAATACTCAAAAAAAGAAACCGCTCCTAAAAATTCCTTCGCTTAGGTTTTCGCCGAGGTACCAGGATCGCATACATTTTTAAGAAGTCAGGGGTCGAGCACTCGTTTCTTAAAACGTCACTAAACGAGATTGGGGAACGGGACTTGTCTCGCGACGTGTAGCTAATGAAGAAAAGGAAAATGTTTAAGAAATGATACAAGATAAAAATACGGAGAAAAAAATAAAAATAAGGCCATGAAACAGGCCAGAAGGCTGGCATGTTTTTGGGTCAAATAATCAGCATTGCCATACAATGTTGAAAGCGATGGGGACGAATTTTTTGCTGACCTATGATTATACCCCCCTCTTTTAGATATATTTATTTATTTATTTAAGATATACCATTTATTCGTAAATAATATATAAATATGAGTAGGTATACAGTATAAATTATAGTTTGTAAGCAATAATGACGCATTTGCCATAGCTAATAGCGTACAAAGTAAAATGAATTGATTTATAGTCTCGTTTTCAGACGATGTAATAATAAAGGCTTGTAATGCATTTGTAATTGGATAAATTATAATTGGATGGAGAGTTAAACTATAACTATAATCATGACATTATCGACATATGAAATTAAGCAAAAAAAATTGTAGGCGCAGTTCGAGTCCGCGACGTTTGTTTTCATGAAAACAGATTGACAATTTTACTACGGTTTCCGATACTGCCGTAGCCATGGTATTTGCTCGAGACTTAGTAAGCTCATTGCATTCCATATAAAGTAAGATTTCACCAATTATGATTTACGGCCGATATTAGACCACATCTTAAACTGTTTTCCTATTTGCAACAGAATTTCTTACGGTTTCTGACACTGCCGTAGCTATTGTATTTGCTCGGCACTATATTTTTCAGACTCATTGCATTCCTTTTGATACAATTTTTCTTCGATTGAGTTTTTTTTTTCATTTCTGAACAAACTTACGGGCGATATAAGACGACATTTGACATTATTTTGTTATTGTCAACTTCATATTAATTTTAACATTATTTTGGCCAATAATTCTATTGTTTCTCTTAGGTCCTGGTAGCGCTTTGTCAATTCTTGACAAAACACCAGAATAACTGATCTAGCTAAACACGTGTTTGCGCTATAAGAATTGATGTTTCGACACATTGTGAAAAGTAGAGGGCGACCCTCTACTTTTCACAATGTGTCGAAATAATAATGTGTCGGAATAAGAACAATGTGTCGCTATAAGAATTGATGTTTCGACACATTGTGAAAAGTAGAGGGCGACCCTCTACTTTTCACAATGTGTCGAAACATCAATTCTTATAGCGCAAACACGTGTTTAGCTAGATCAGTTATTCTGGTGTTTTGCGCATGCGCGTGCAGTCGTGCACTCGCAGTGTGACGTCATACGCAAATTATATCTGGCCTTAAAATTGTTATAAGTATGACCTATCTTTTGAATGCTAACCGTTATCCCAGCATTAAAAGTCTCGTAGTTATTAGCAGTTGAAATTTTACTTTTGTGTGTCAGAAATATTTAACTTACCATCAGTACACCGAGCGAAAAGACGTTTTCACGTCAAAAACCTCTTAATTTCAATATACTCAAGAGCGACATAAAACATTGACCGGTTGTCAGACCAGACTTTTAGCGAAAGTCCTTTGTGTCAAACTAAACTGCTTTTTAGGTCCAGAAAAAGAGCAGCAACGCTAAGCTTCTTACAATTTCAATATTCAGTTAAAGGACATTCTGTAACATCTTTTTAATTTAAAAGTAGAAGACGTTTTTACTTTGCAAATGGTGTTTTTGCTCACGTTCCTTACACGAGTTCTGGAATGTTCACTCTTCGCTTCAGAAACGGAAATTAGTTGGCTGTTCATCTCCTTTCACGTTTAGCGTTAATACATACATTCACTTCGTTTTATCTCATTTCTAGAAAGATGGTGGCAGGAAATGGTACAGTAAAATTGTATTTAAAAAAAATTAAATGTCTCTGCATAAAATTACAATGGTTTGAATAGTTTAGCGCTCGAACGAAACTTTTGTGTGATTGTTTTGTGAAATGTCACTTGAAATGTGTTCCGATTTTGGCCACGCTCCAAAATCAGTGTGTAGCGCTATTGTCACTGATTCTATATTTAAAAATCATCGTCGTTATTTTGCTGAGGTCCTAATTTAATATAAATTAAATAAATCCTTCTTAAATAATAAAATTAATCTATCTTATATAAATATAAAAATGAATCGCCGAAATGTATGTACGCGCATAACTTCCGAACGACTACACCAAATTGGATAATTCTTTTTTTGTTGTATTTGTAATTGTCAGGACAAGGTTTGTATGAAAGAAAATGTTTGAAAAGTGGCCGGGAAAATTGGAAAATTCGGGAAAACTGAAAGTGCATTTTGTATGGGAATTGTGTATGAATTATTGAAATTTTGACAGGACAACGTTTGTTAGTTCAGCTAGTTTAAAATATTTTTTATAAATTCACGTTAACTTGTGAACTTTTTTTTAACATATCTTTCTGTCAATGAGGGTTTATCTAAAATGACGTTCACTATACTGTTTGCGGTGTAACATCGTGCGGGTGACATTACAAGAACCGTTCGTTAGGTGACGTCGAACGTTACCGCGATTTAAAATCATTACTGAATATTTTAGTTGCACCCTAAATATTATAATATCACAATCGTAAAATGCGGAATCAGAAATAGCTGTAGTAAATATCTTTTATTTCATATACAATGAATGCTTACTAACAATATATAACACAACTAGCTATTTACACCAGGTACAACATTAAATGACTAACTAATAAGGTTTAGGCGCCGCATCGCTGTCATCTGTGAAAATAAATGATAAATGATTTTTATTTCTGTAAGTAGGTTTATCCAAACACTTTTACACGTCAATCATGTTTTTTTTTTTAACTAGATGAGGTCGGCGTTTCCTATCTCCATTTAGCGCAAATAAACGTATTTTCTTTCTTTCTTTCTTTTCTTTATCTGACTACTCTGAGAAGAAAGGCCGAAACAAACTCAGAGGTCAAAGTCTCTTATAAAGTCCAGACATAATCTTGGTCACTTCATGTGAAGACCATGTAGATTGGTGTCTGAAATGGTCTTTTGAGGAAAGAACCACACATATCGAGAGGACCTGTCCAGTCAGTGCACGCATTTGTCAGTAATCGCGCAGCTCAACTCAGAACTTAAGGAGCTCAACGATTCGACGAACAATACCAAAGAAAGGACATTGAGGTAGGCCGCATAAATTACTCAAACTGCCAGACCATGATTAAAAATAACTGAGAGAAAAAATAAAACAAACAAAAAAAGCAATGACCTACATAGTCTTCACATTCACAATAAATTAAAATAATATAATACTAAAAAAAATACTTTAGTAAACCCTCCCTCACCTGTCTCCCGCATCAACAGACATAGAGCATAGACTGAGACTCCTCACAAAACTGACCATTTTCTAGTAAGAGACAAAGCGAATATGCGGTCAATACCTGTCTCTTTAATAATAATAATAATGTTTATTTGCCAACAATAATACATAGATAAAAGAAAAGAAAAGAAAAACCAAAAACATAACTGAGGAGCTTAACTCTAGAGAACATAAATCTATGTGCAGACAATGTAAACCCTGCCTCTTACACTAGGAAGACCTGTATTGTAAGAGACAGTGATTCGGCCATTAATATGTTTTTTTTTTTTTTATTTTAAGTGGATTGTGAAGCTGCAAATTTTCATACAAAAAGAGATAACGTTTTTCTCCCCGTAAACATAATCTAATTTTCATAATTTTTGGAAATGTTGTAGGTATAATGAAAAACTAGGTCCGTACGTTTTTATTATAAGGAAATATTGTATACAATATAAGTTATTAGCATCTAAATATCTATATTTTTGACATAAAAACATCCTCGAGCATTTTTATTTTTTTAAATTAAATTAAATTGAATTACTAAAAACGAAAAACGTGCAGACCTATATTAAAGTATACTGAATGTAATGAGATCAAAGTTGTCTCATTTCGTAAAGGTTTAGGGGAGTAAAAACGTTATCGCACTAAACAATATTTATGTAAATAATTGTATGAACTGTAGGTAATTGCCTTCAAAAATCGCGCCGCGTATCGGCACTACACAATCCTCTTAAGATTTAAGCGACAAATGATGCGTGGCGAATGCATCAGGGGCCAAGTCTACTATTTTAGGAAGAAAGAAAGAATATGAGTGTTTATATGTGTGTGTGTGTGTGTGTTGAGGTGTGTGTATGTATCCATGTGTGTGGATGTGTGTGCATGATTTACACGATGTAAGTTAGTAAAGAATATTATTAATATTAGTTTCTTTTATGCAAGCCTGTAGGTAATAACAAAGGCGTAGGCAGTGTTCCAAATTTAATTAATAGGAAAAACATTGAAAATAGCAGGGACTAAAAGAAGTAGTTATTTCTTTAAGTTAGTTTTTCTTCTTTCTAGACTTTACTGGCTTAGGGTCGAGTCTGAAAAATTTCTTTGCATCATTTTTTTTTCTGAGCAAGAGAAATTGTGACAATTAAAATTAATAGTAAGTAATGAAAACTGTTTTTTTTATAATATTAATAATAAAAAACGTATTTTGTCTCTTTTAAGGTGAAGTAAGTCTTGATAGCTTTATTGATTATTAATAATCATCATCATCTCATAACTTTTCCCCAACTGTGTTGAAGTCGGATTCCATAATAAATAAATATACGAGTATACCGATTTTTCAAAGATTATAAGTACTGATATTTTACGAGCATGAAAGAATATACATTAAAGTCAAAACATAATTGGACCAATCAAAAATCTAGAAACAGATAACTACTGGCCGCAAATGGGGATTGTCTAAAAATTTTAACCATTACATTTTATTTTAGTTTTTGAAAGTTTAGAGCATTTTGAGAAACTAATTTGAATATTTTGATGATTAGCTCAATAGTTATTAAAAAAAATATATTTTATATTTTTAAGCTGGGTGACGTCATCAGGGTGCACAAAAGATTGTGGCGTTGCCTCACTAGTACATAATTAAAAATTTAAATCTGTCAATACAACGTCATCCATCTCATATTTGGGCTGAATGGTCTATAGATCGATGCCTGCCTTTTAATACAAGCGAAAGAAATAAAAAAAAAAAACGTCTCATATTTGTCAAAGTGTCATAAGACGTCATACATAATCGAATCTAACCTAACTTTACAAACACAAACTTATTTTTCAAGAAACAGTAGCAAATTTTAAACGGAAAGTGGTTTTTGAAGATGTAAATCTTCGCAACAATACTTTGTAATATTCCACGCCTACATCACGACACCACTTTTCTCGCAAGTCTTCTCTAATACGAACAAAAATTTTATTTGGACTATTATTAGGTACTATTATTGCTGCAAGCTGGAACAAAGCACTTCCTGTATTCCATAACTCTTCAAATATATTAAATATGGTCGAGTGTTGAGATAATACGAGATTATGAGGCAAGTCGCAAGAATAATAATATTGTAAAAATTTTATACTGAAAATAATGTTTATATTTTTTGACAATGACACTTGACAGATTGTAGACAATTTGTTATTTACTTTTTTATTTTCTGAGGCAACGATACAAAAGTGTACGGCTAAGGCTAACGCAATTTGAAGGGCAAACAAGTTCAATCGTATTTTATCGAAAATATTAATAAAATATGAATATTTTTAATGATTAATTAGTCCGAAATGCTGCAATTATTCGCTTTGTCTCTTTTTATTTTTCGGTCTGTATTCACTGCACAATTGAATACGGAACACTGTCCTTACTCTATGTCTATGCCCGCACCATGCTACATCACAAACAGTTGTGGCAGCACTGAGACGTCAGGTCCTGGCACCTGTCAAAAGTGTCAAAGCGCCTATATTTTGTTTAGTCGTGACTGGGTCCGTGGTTGTAAGCATGTCGTGACTAAATGATGAAAAAATGAATGAAACGAATGACAAACGTCATCATATTTACTTTGTATTCATTGTCGGAATTGAAAACCTCTTGTCTAAGTGGCGCCAAATGGTGGCGAAAACCCTAATTGTTGTACGTGGCTTCTAAGTACAGAAAGAGTTATAAGCGAATATGAACATTAACTTAATGCAAATAAGTTTTATATTCGAATAAAACGCTAACTTTACTTACTTAGCTTGAGTAAGTATCAGTGTCCAGTTATTTTCTTGTCATTGTTATAGGTACAGATCTTTCTCACCAGTTTACATTTTAGATAGCTGGGCATTATGTGAGCGATGCGTAATTGATTTATTTGAAATACATGCTTTGAGTTTTAGTAACATTTATTTATTTTAATATTTATGACCAGACGCCAGCACATAAAGCTACTACAGTCTGTCAAATTTCGTTAATAGATTTTCAACGTTATCGCTAAAGCATTAGGTTCAAGGTTGATTGGGAAGATTTGGTAGCTTGATGTGCTGGCGTCTATACACACAGCAAAATAGATACGTCGTATTACAAAGTACAAAGGTTATTTCTAAAGACATTGTTGTCTGATTTCAACAGAATTAAACATGTTTAAAATGTAGGTACTGTTAGCATCGGAGATCCCTCCGATGCTAACAGTACCGGAATAATTAAAATGCCTGTGTAGTTTATCGCGTAATTGTTGGAATATTTATAATCACAGGCCAGTTGGCGTG
Organism: Dicycla oo; assembly: GCA_948252095.1. Classification (NCBI taxonomy): domain Eukaryota; kingdom Metazoa; phylum Arthropoda; class Insecta; order Lepidoptera; family Noctuidae; genus Dicycla; species Dicycla oo. The sequence continues at coordinate 3,722,206 of OX411713.1, forward strand.
GTTGGTTAAGATACCACCTATCACGCCGCAGGTCGTGGGTTCGATTCCCATCCAGGACAAACGTTTATGTGCATGAACATGTCTGTTTGTCCTGAGTCTGGGTGTAATTATCTATATAAGTATGTATTTACAAAAAAAAAGTAGTGTATGTAGTATATCAGTTATCTGGTTTCCATAGTACAAGCTCTGCTTAGTTTGGGATCAGATGACCGTGTGTGAAAATGTCCCAGGATATTATTATTATTAATCACATATACAATTATATAGTGTGGCTAGTAATTAGTGATCGATGATGAAAAAAAAAACACATGATTGTACTCATGATAAAAAACAACTTTTATTACGGGACCAAACCTGAAATCGCGAAAAAAAATGTTATTCCTTACATTTTGTCGAGCGAATATAAATGTATGGGACAGCTGAGTTTTTTTCGCGAATTCGAATTTGGTCCCATAATAAAAGTTGTTTGTTATCATGAGTACAATCATGTGTTTTAGTATCGGTCACTAATTACCAGTCATCCTATATATTTTATGCACTATGTCAACTGTTCCGCTAACTCTCTATTTCCTTTCTTTAACTTTCATATTTATGCCATCAACTTATAACCGACGCGCGAAGGTTGCATGTTAAAACCATGTCAGGTTAAAGCTTTTACAGTACCTACCTAATGGTACACCTCCACATTAATTAAATAACCTTTGACCTTGAAACCGCCTACAAAATGCGGTATGGCATTGTGACCTTGATTTTCAGGTTACAATTTCTGCTTATTTTACGGTTACGGGTTGCTTTCAAAGGACGTGACTGCGAGATAAAACACAAAAAAGGTCCTAAATCGGCACTTTAAAGTCTACGGTAAAATCAAGGTTCGTGTTAAAAATCTTGCCAATTCCGAAAAGTATGTTAATACAGATTTACATACGAAAGGTAATGGACTCGCGCTCGTATATTATTTAAATTTTAAATATGGAATTCCTCGTGACATATTGCGCTAACACTGATTTCGAACGCAATTATGTTTAGGGTTACCACTGAAAATAAAGTGGCATTACGAAAAATGTTTTTGGTAGCGCTGTCTCGAATTTGATAGAATAAAAACGTTAAAATATTTGGCATCTTTAGAGGTCTTTCTACTGTATTTTATGATTAAAATAATCGTATTAATACATTGGAAATGGGATTTAGTTAGCTTGTTCAACTTAGAGCTTTTCTGGCACATCGCCAGGATGCACTGTTCTCAAGTGCGTAGGACTACACATAATGAAGGGTTCCGTAGTTGGCATGGATAGACCCAAAAACAAACTTAACATTGTAATTGAAAAACATGTTCTCCCATACATTCCAACTGGAAATGTAAGTTTGTATGCTCAATATTGGGAGATTTACCATGTTGTTATAAAACTATAGAATTCTTGTAGGTTTTCCTGTGAGCTATAAATATTAGCAATTTATAAGTATGAACTATTTTCTGATTTTTTTTTTCAAAATTTTTCGCTCAGTAGTTTCAGAGATAATGGTTAATTTTCATCTATTTTCTTAAATATTTTTAAAACTATTTATCCTATACGCAATCAATTACGCGACTATAAGCAATTTTTTGTTTTTTTTTTTTTTTATATGGTACGATTTTGATGAAAGTTGCAATGTAGGGGTTTACTGGGGCGTAATATCGATCTAGCTAGGTGTCATACCTTACCAAACCCTTACCAAAAAAATAAATCGAAAAATTCGATTACAAATAAATTTGTTTTCCGTTTGACTTTTAAAATTATAAAAAAAAAAAACTTAGAACCCTCTTAGTAAGCTCTTTTATGTGATATGTCATACCGTACGTAGGTGCAAAACTTTTTTTTTAATTTTGTTGTTTGTCTTGTTTGTCTATCCATATTCAAAATCATTTACCTATTTACGCAACACTTCCGTGTTTGGGTCACATAAATTAACAGTTGTGTACCCTAAATTTCCACTTAATCGGTTCATTTGATTCGGACAGACAGACAGACGGACAGAAACACGAGTGATCCTATAAACCTTAAAGGATCAATTACCCTTATAATACCACCCAAAAATAAACAAAAAGGAAAGCGTCTGATATCTGCTTTAGATCCGAAACTCAAATAATATCACCGATTGTTTTAATCCTCAAGTTCAAAGGCTCTCCATCGTTTTGATGCCCAAATGGGAGTTCGAACGAGTTTTAATAAGTGCCTTCATTATGTAAAATGACAATTAGCAACTGATTGCTGGCGTTGAGTTGATTCTCTGCAATGAGGAGAATGTTTTTTCTGATGAGATCATTACTTTTTGAGGTCGGCTTAAGTGAATTGTCTGATTTAGACAATTGTGGCGAGACTAAAGGATTTTGTTACCAATGACTAAATTACGATTTTACTGAGTAAATTATGCTTGGTATTATCCTTGCTGAATTTGCTAAGTGGAAATTCTGCTGTTTGTTAACAATTATACTTTGTTTGAAAATTGTTAGTCAGCGTAGAGTTGGTTTTTCACTGTATTATATTTATTTTTTACTGGAAAATAAGAGCCAGGTTTTCCGTAAGTTCAATAAACTTCTTTTAGTAAAAAAGGTCAAAAGCACACTTTTATGTCACAGACGCCATCAATATTTTTTTGTACATTTTTGCATGATAGAAAATCATTGAACCTTTCTAAAAGGCCCCTTTTTACCCTAAAGCCCAAAACAATGGCTTCCTAATTGCCACTCCTAAAACTTCGTTACCTTCAATCCCAACGTCTTACGCGAAAGCAATCTAAAATAATCGTGCAATTACTTTGCGACCGTCACTCGTTCCAGCTACATGATCAAGCAGTCATTACAAGGGTGTTTGCAGTAATTGTAAATCGGGAAATATAAGTAAATTACAATAGGGATGATGCCTGGGTAAAAAAAAAGAAATTCTAGTTAGTCCGTCAGTCCGATAATAAAAAAAATATTAGACACGTATTATTTGCTTTATCATATTAATAAAAAATGACTTAGATAACTCGCATTAAAGTTCGGGAGTGGGGGCTTGCTACGTCACTTCTACGTATAAAATCTACGAAGACGTGACGTCATGCTACATTTTAACTCGATGTATCGCCGTAATCTTATGATTACGTAGAAAAAGAAAAAATACGTGTCCAATATATTTTAATAATCTACATGACGGACAAAAAACATTTTTTAGTCATTCCTATTATGTGCTCGTTTAGTATTCACATTTTTATTATATTATACAGGGTGGGGCGTCAATTTGATATGACAATAAATAAAATTAAACTTTGTAATTCTAACTAATGACATTGTCAGCCTACAAACAAAAATGCTATCCAGGGTTTTGCCAATAAACCCATAGTCGGCCTATCATCAGTCTATTTAAATTATTTGAAAAAAAGGAAAAACCCATTTTTTTTTCGACGTTTCTGTTTCGGTATTTCATGGTTTAAAAATACCTTATGTTCCTATGCACTAGTGTTGCCAATATTTTTATTTATTGTCATATTTTCATCCCTACATGGTATAACACCAAGTTTTTTTATTAGCCCCTAAACTGTTCGAATAACCCCATTGGTTCATGTCAAATGTGCTCGAATGTCAACCGAACCCCTTAAGTTCACAACAACTGTAAGCCCGCGGTCGCCATGGGTGTTGGTTTTTTTTAGTTTATACTTATAATAAAGCTGAAGAGTTTGTTTATTGTTTGTTTGTTTGAACTCGCTAATCTCTCAAACTTCTACTATATGATACACGTTTAGGATATACAAGGTGTAAGCGTAAACAGTGGCAACCTTTTAAGGGCTCATTATACTCATCATTATGAACAACTTTTACTATGGAACCAAACCTGAAATCACGAAAAAAGAAATCAGCTGTTCAGTACATTTTTAGGAAAAGCACTTTTTTGCGATTTCAGCTTTGGCGCCATAGTAAAAGTTGTTCATAATGATGAGTACACTGACCCTTTAAAAGATTTCGTGTATGAATAGATAGACCTTATATACATATTATATAAAGATTTTTCTTACGTACACATAGTGTACCCGAGATAGTTTTAAGGTTCGATGCCTGAGATGAACAAATGCTACTTATTCATTTTTATTTGATTTTATGCACTTTCATAATACGCTATTACCGGACACTTGACTTTGGGCCTAGAGTCAAACTCATACACATACCACAGATTAATACAGATGGAACACTCCGCAGTTTAGGTAAGAAGCTACAAGTACGCGGCGGGCCTATCTCACTGGGCCAATTCAGTAAAGTAGAGGATCAGTAGACGAACGACCTTCACCCGTCTCTTTAATGGATGAAAATTATTTTAAATCAAAGTAGGTATGTCAAAAAATATATCGCGTGTGGGTTGGCGAAAAAATTCCTGGCCAGACTATGATATTAATTAAAATTCAAAATGGACGTTTTTTTTACAATCTACAATGCACGCTTTCGTTTACCGAAAGTATGAATACCAAATCAAATCAAATCAAATCAAACTTTATTTGTGAACATAGGTACATAATAGGTCTTAAAATATACATTGTAGCACGATCTCTAAGCTCTACCAATGCAATTGGTATACAAATAATTTGTTATATAATTTTAATAATCAAAAGAATTTAATAAGATAACATAAATAATTTCAAAAGTCCAAGTCAGTTCATAAAATATTATAATGTCAATGATGTCAAAAAAAAAAATTATATGATATCTAGTTAAATAATTACATATTATATTATAGTCATGTAAAAATACACAAAAAAGAATGCACATAAATACACACATACTTTTAATATTAGGTTATTATTGTGTTGCCGTGCCCTCACCGGGTTTCATGTTGGAACTTACTTTATTGTAACAACTAAATCTACACATGAATGCAATAAAGAGTTTTGAGTTTGAGTTTGAGTTACTCAAAGAAATTACAGGCACTTTTGAATTGTCAAGGAGTCGGTCTGTCAGAAAGATAAAGCTGGTTGCCAATTCCAAAGCGTAGTGGGTACCTATGGAGTAGAACGGGCAAGAAACTCCACGGACACTCTTTCAAATCAAAATATGGTTGTAAAGGAAAATGTCTGGAGTGTTCACAAATCACCAACTGTAGTGATTAAGGGTAGTTCCTTTTTGTGTGAGAAGAAGCAGTGGGACATTTTAAAAACAGAGGCCTGTGTAATAAAACAGGAGGAGTTTGGCAATTTTACAAACAGAGGCCTGTGTAATAAAACAGGAGGAGTTTGGCAATTTTACAAACAGAGGCCTGTGTAATAAAACAGGAGGCATTTGGCAATTTTACAAACAGAGGCCTGTGTAATAAAACAAGAGGAGTTTGGCAATTTTACAAACAGAGGCCTGTGTAATAAAACAGGAGGCGTTTGGCAATTTTACAAACAGAGGCCTGTGTAATAAAACAGGAGGAGTTTGGCAATTTTACAAACAGAGGCCTGTGTAATAAAACAGGAGGAGTTTGGCAATTTTACAAACAGAGGCCTGTGTAATAAAACAGGAGGAGTTTGGCAATTTTACAAACAGAGGCCTGTGTAATAAAACAGGAGGAGTTTGGCAATTTTACAAACAGAGGCCTGTGTAATAAAACAGGAGGAGTTTGGCAATTTTACAAACAGAGGCCTGTGTAATAAAACAGGAGGAGTTTGGCAATTTTACAAACAGAGGCCTGTGTAATAAAACAGGAGGAGTTTGGCAATTTTACAAACAGAGTCCTGTGTAATAAAACAGGAGGAGTTTGGCAATTTTACAAACAGAGTCCTGTGAAATAAAACAGGAGGAGTTTGACGATTTTACAAACAGAGGCCTGTGTAATAAAACAGGAGGAGTTTAGCAATTCGTCTGTATATTTAAATATTTTTTTTATTTGAGATGGGTTTGCTTTTGACTATAGTGTAAGTCAGAGGTGACAAAGATAAAGTCTACGATGGAGTGAGTTTACCCAGAAGAAGCCTGTTCACTCTAACTATGAAGATATTCGGGTTGTATGCGTTCGGGAACACAGACGCAGGTAGTGAGTGATGTTTGGAAGCGCTTAGTGCGAATTGGTGGAATGGCAACTAGGTATGGATGGTAACTTGCAGTGTGTCTAGATGTTCATCGATATTTTCGTCAATTGTAGACCGATTTTGAAAATTCTTTCTCTATTTTTATATTTTACTAACTTTGCTTGTAAGTTTTTGAATTAGCTTTAATAATTTGTATTTTTTCGACTTAGTGTACGTATGTTGACAATGTCATCATGACTTCCTGTCACTGTTATTTACACAGCAAGTAGTGGTATACGAATTTGTGTGGGGGTACCACAACTAAAATGTAAAAACCGGTCAAAAGCGATTCGGACTCACGCACCGAGTACGGAACTGTACTCGTACTATCAATCGATGCTCTAGAAGACAAACGTGCTAAGTGCAAAATTTTGAATTTATTACTTTTAAATAGCAAACGGTAGAGCATGCTCGTTTAGTACATTTTGCATTTAAATGTTAAAAATTCTAAATTTTGCAATTAGCACGATAGTCTTCAAGACCATCGATATATGTAAAAAAAGTGTGCTATTTAGAGACACTATTTTATTTTTCCTGTAATCTTTACATAAACTTCTATCACACATAATAATTTCAGATATTTCTCTATGTAAACTTCGGAGATAAGGAACGATTATATACGATAATGAACGGCATTTTTTTTACATTTTTCATCAAAAATCGAAAATTATGAGGACTAAAATGTTTGATAATGTGCAAACAGCGCTCTTTCATTTGATAATATCCTGGGACATTTTCACACACGGTAATATGATCCTAGAAACCCCACGTCGAATTTTTAAGACATACACGAACCGTCTATTACTTCATCACGCCGGGGGGGGGGGGGGGGGGGGGGGTTCCTCTTACTTAGCTTCACACATGCTAAGTCAGAGAATTCTTCACTCACGGGTTTCCTCACGATGTTTTCCTTCACCGGTTTTTTTTTGTTTTGTCCTGTCCCTGTTCCAAAAAAATAAAAAATAAATATTTCTTTCTTATTTGCAAAATAGTTAGGCAAACGTCATCTAAAACAATTCCAAAATTCAAGTTGATAGCATATTACAGTTGGATATCTCAAGTTCTTGAGATATCCAACTGTAACAGACGGACAGACAGACAGACTGAGTCGCACCATAAGGGTTCCTTTTTAACATTTTGGTACGGAACTCCAAAAACAAAAACTTTTTTACAAAAACAACAACCAACTTCCAAAAAAAAAAACAAACACTACAAAGTGAAAAATAACTTTAATTTCGGAAGTCTGTAGCAAAACCGAAATTACAAAACCAAAGACCGATCGACTTCAGAAATTCAAGTTATTTTTCAATTGTAGTGTGTTTTTGGAAGTCGGTTGTTCTTTTGTAAGACAATTTTGAATTGTCAATCAGAAAGATGAAGCAAGTTGTCAATTACAAAGCGTAGTATGTACCTATCTATAGAGACGAACGGGCAAGAAACTCCACGGACACTCTTTTAAATCAAAATATGGTTACAAAATAAAATGGTAAAGGAAAATGTCTGGAGTGCTCACAAAATATCATCAATCGTAGTGATTAATTCAGGAGGCCATTTCTTAGCAGTAGAACATTTTAATAAAACTGATATACGACAGGTGACAGGCGACAATCCGACAATTTTACAAGTTACTTTTATACATTTTCTGCTTCATAAAACGACACCCGTCGAGAAAAAGTGTAATTCGTAGGTGGTGTGGTTGTGGGTTTAGTGTAATCGTGTGATTTTTTTATTTTGTTTTTTATTAGAATTAACTTACCTATCTTTTATTATTTTATTTCATTAGGAACTTTGCTACTATTTTTACATAATTTAAAAGCTAACATTCTTAAAATAATAATATAATAATAATATGTACAAATATATAAAAAGAACATGAAATAATCTTAAGTCTTCAAAAAAGCCTGCATTGCTATCAACAGGAAAAATGCCAATAAGGCTGGCAGCATTGCCACGTTGTATGGCAATGCTTATTCTTTGGCCAAAAAATAGGCCAGCCCTCTGGTCACGTGTCAACCAACCGCTTGGCGATGTCTCGAAAAACTAAGAGGGCATTCGAACCCCATGGCCCTAGCTTTAACCCCAAACGGCTCGAACATCAAAATCAATCTGCCTAGCCTTTTCCCAACTATGTTGGGGTCGGCTTCCAGTCTAACCGGATGCAGCTGAATACCAGTATTTTACATGGAGCGACTGCCTATGTGACCTCCACAACCCAGTTACTGGGTAATACGATACCCCTTGGTAAGACTGGTTGTCAGACTTTCGGGCTTCTGACGACCCGTAACGACAGTCAAAGATCCACGAATGACAGCCGGGACCAACGGCTTAACGTGCTTTCCGAGGCACGGAGGAGTCTCAGTATGAAAAGATGGTCACCCATCCACAGACCAACCGCGGCAAGCGTAGCTTAACCTGATGGATCGACCCGTGCGGCTGTTATTACTTAGCCACGAGCTGCTCGAACATATAAGTGCCAATAATATTGGAGTATAGGCGCCGCTTGAGGTTTTCTGTACCCCGGCACAGCCCGCCATGCTAGAAAGATGGGATAGCGCAAGGGTGACACACACGTTGCATCCCACACCAAAGGCCTACCTTTTTATATGCACGTGTCTGTGACAAATAATTATTGTTCTCTTTTTCTTCTGTATTTTTTGATACAATATATAGCACAGTGGTTAAATAGAGTTATTATCCTACAGGTATCCTGATTTTATTATTCTACAGATTGGTCTTACGAACAAAATTCACAAGGATTTCGAGATTTTTGTGCCGTCTACTGTCACTTCAGCTTATCCCCCAATGAGATAGCAATAAAGTATAAGTACGTACGTACCGGTTTAATTTACTTAACCATCCCTGTAGGGATTCGGGACAATTTGAGCGGCAATTACATAGGTTCCCAAATGTGGGAGTGATCCCCAAGCCTATATATGGTAATGCGCATATAATAATATTTGAGCGCGTAATTGTAATGTACGGGAAAGTCAATTTATACTCACCTGGAGTGATGTGGTGGGGCCCATTTACCCATGTACATGTACTTTGATAGGGGGCGCTATTGGTAAAGATTTTGTGAAAAATTGTTTTGTGAAAATCCAAATGCGTGTTGGATCACGCACCATGAAGGGTTCCGTAGTTGGGGTGAATTGATCATAAGAACAAACTTAACATTGTAGTTGCAAAACATGTTCACCCATAAATTTCAACTGCAAATGTGAGTTTGTACGCAAAATATTGAGTGATTTACGGTGTCATTTTAATACCATAGACTTCTTATAAATTTTCCTGTAATCTATAGGTATAGAACTATTTTTGTATTTTTTTTTTCAACATTTTTGGCTCAGTCATTTCGGAGATAAGGGGAATGGTCAATTTTCGCCTATTTTCTAAAATTACTTTAAAACAATTTATTTTAAAGTTATATGCAAAATATATTTGAGACCCTCACAATAAGCTCTCTCATTTGATGATATGTCACACGGTACAGTTTGCAAAACTTTTCTTTTTAAATTTTCATGTTTGCCCCCAAAATTGACTCCTATATTAAAAATCAATTTATTTACGTTACACGTCCGTGTTTGGGTCACAGAAATTCATAAGTGTACCAAATTTCAACCTAATCGGTTTATTAGATTCGGAGCAAATCGGCTGCGACAAACGAACAGACAGACAGACAGATAGACAGAACACGAGTGATCCTATAAGGTTTCCGTTTTTTTGCTTTTGAGGTACGGAACCCTAAAAATAAGATGGTGGCGTTAGTACCGACTTTGGCCACGCGCCAGAAGCACCTTGTAGCTATACGTTTTATCGCGATTTCAGGTTTGGTCCAATAGTAAAAGTTGTTGATGAGTACAGTTACCGCTTAAGAGGTTGTGCGTTATTTAAGTTACACCTTGTATACTAAATTGTAGTAGTATTAATGAATAAATTGGAAAAAACAACTTTTTTCTTATACCTGGCAAAATTTTATTCTAAGTTATTAAAGCGACCTTTTGCGAAAGAGACATTCTGCGAAAGAGGCAATGTGAGAAAGCGACCTTTTGAGAAAGAGTCATTTTGCGAAAGCGACATTATGAGAAAGAGACATTTTACGACCAGTTTACCATTTTGCGAAAGAGACGTTTTGCGACTAAGCCGCACTAAGTATTTAAGTTTATTTAAGTTATGAGTAAGTACCAGTTCTAGAGTAAAAGCGATTATTTCTCTCAGTTGTTGATAGCTACATAAGTTCAGTATATTTAAATACGTTAGTTATGTTATTTTATAATGCTAAATTATGACGCGCATCGTTGGCCTAAAGTAGGTTACAGCGTAAGCAGAAACATGTCCGGCGATGAGACCGTACAAAACTCATAGGATCACTTCGTTGTCCATCTGTTTGTCATTCTCAAGAATGCGTAGAGGCATCAAGTTGAAATTAAAATCAAATACGTAGGCCTACGGTCCCTTGGAGCTCTAAAAAAATCAAGCTCATTAGTCAGTGCAATAAAAAAATATGGCCATTTATGCGAGATATTTTGATACTCGCAAGTAAATCAAAACATCTATGCTACTTACCGTTGGCCTAGAATCATCAAAGGTAAGAAACAAGGTACCACAGCACATGTAAAAGAAAAAGTCCGAAAATCGTTAATTTGTAGTTTTACCACATAAAATAATATCTCTATGAGATCTAGCTAGATCGATTTTTCGTCCCTGTTAATCCCTATAATGCCAATTTCAACAAAATCGTTTGAGCCGTTTTCAAGAACGTGATTACAAATATATAAACAGGGTGTCCGGTAAATAATGGATAACATTGAAATAGCATATAATATACCTTATGGCCGTTCTAAAAAAAAATACAAAAAATTATACCTATTCCAGGAACTACCAAAGATTTTTTAGGAAAAAATTACAACTTTTTCTTTTTCACCACGACCACAGATGAATGAATTCCATCGGTTATTTATTGTTATAATATTGTACGTAAAAAAGCGTATCTTAAGTACTACTTGGGATATATATATTTTTTGTATTTATTTTTAGAACCTTGTATTTGTATTTATTTCAAGGTTATCCATTCTTTACCGGACACCCTGTATATACAAATATTGCTCATTTAATCGTATAGGATTTGTTATTTGTTTAACACTTTCGCGGGCGCTTGACGTGTGTAAACGTCATAACAATAAAACTTATATTGAATGTCGTTTAGCATCCGCGAACCGTAATTGTATAAAACTAAAAGTCCTCCAAAATCAAAATCAAAAGTCGTTTATTAAAACTAGGCTGAGAATCAGCACTTTTTGAACGTCAAAATTACATAAGACAGTCCCCCAAAACGCACGCCCTTCACCACTTCCTAGTGCTTTAGCTGGGGAGAAGAAGTGGCGCAACCAACTCCCCAGCAGCACAGCTGTCTGTTCAGTTAAAAAAAAAAAAAAATGATTCTATATAACACTGCGCATAATAATTTAGGTACATTACGCAATACAAAACATTAAATTAAATTATTTGCTATAAGTAAGCTAGCACACGCCAATATACCAAAAAAAAAAAAAAAAAACCGAAAACTATACTCAAGCAGAAACAAAATACAAAACTAAAAACGTAAGCAGAACTTTATACCCAAATAAAAGCCTCCAGTAATAAAGGGCGTGCCCACTTACATATAGCCGTACATGTAGTCGTAACTCAAAGTCACAGATGATAAACTAGGACCATCGAAGTAAAATCAACAACGAGTTAAGTTACTAATAACAAAACTGACTCCAGACTTATGTCTAATTAAATTTTGGCAAACTAAGTAGCATTCACAGGGGATACGTACTCTGTGTACGTATAATATATTTAAGTATAGGTATAAAAACAATGTAAGTCAGATTAAAAGTGTAAATCCGCTGCAAAAGTGCCTTCCATCCAGTATAAATTAAATTGTGTCTCGACGTTTTACATTTTAACGAAGTGGGCTACGTTTTATTGTGTTACTTCTACTACAGATGCTTTTACAGGAAAGATATTTAAATTTGTAATTTTTCGTTACTTTTCATGTTTTCAAGATGCTTGTATTATCTTAAATGAAATTACTTACATAACAAATTGTAAAGAAGTAAGTAAAAGTACCTAGGTACTTATATTCAAAATTGTATAAATCTTTATTCTGTTTAAAAATAATGTTTTCTTTATAAAAAAAACCGGCCAAGTGCGTGTCGGACCACACATGAGATTTACCATGTTATTTTAAGACCATAGACTTCTTTTCTGTTTTTTTTTTTCAAAATTTTCGGTTTAGTAGTTTCGGAGATAAGGTTATTTTAAAGGTAAATTTTCATCTTTTTTCTTAAATAATTTTAAAACAATTTATTTTAAAATTATTTAAAATGATCTATTTGAAACCCTCACAGTAAGCCCTTTCACACGGTTCACATAACACACGGTTCGGGTTCGCAAAACTTTTTTTTATTTTCTTATTTGCCCCCAAAAGTGACCCCCATATACACCTCTGTGTTTGGGTCACAGAAATCCATATGTATTCTCCGTGTTTGGGTCACATAATTTCAACATAATCGGTCCATTCGATTCGGAGCAAATTGGCTGTGACAAACGGACAGACAGACAGACACATGAGTGATCTTAGAAGGTTTCCATTGTTTCCTTCTGAGATACGGAACCCTAAAAACCTTGCTGAAGCTGGCGTGCCCAGAGCGCTGTGTGAAATCTAAATCTATACATAGTATTACATAATTTAAAAAAAAAAAAAATTAAAAAAAAGCATAGGGAAAATATTTTTTTTTTATTTCTTAAGTCTCGCTCGGAAGTATTTCAAGATCCACAAATAAAACTACTGTTGGAAACAAAAACGGTCTCCCTAGGTTGTTCCCTGGCGACTGGTGGACTATATTCTTCATTACCCAACTTAGCGATCAGGCCTAGAATCCGAGAATAGTGTTGTATTTGATCTGTTGTATTTGCTTAGCTTTGTCAATAACCTATAAACTGTCGGTGTTGGTCAAGTGAAACTGTGCATTTTTATCACTTTGCCGACAGAGTACTTAAAGTAAACTAAAATAAAAGTAGTACCAAAATCTATAGGCGTCGTAATGGCCTCGCCTCTCAGGCAAGAGATTGTGAATTCAAATCTGGGCCAGCGGGGCAAGTACCAATGTAACTTTTGAATTCATAATTAAAGTTTATCTTGGACATAACTGACATCGGTTACGGAATGCATTGAGAGGAAACTTTGACTTATAGTCAAGATAAGTTTGAAATAAGAATAACAAGAGATAAGAAGAGACATTTGCCCTGCAAATAATAGGTTGGTACACAAGAAAAACAAAAAATATCGTTTGCACTCAAAACAAATCAGTAAACGGTGATCACAACATATCTGTAATGGATATTAGTTGTTCGAAACAAAAAGGACTGCGTCCAAGGCGCGGCTCTGTAACTCTGTAACTGAGTCCCAGCAACATAGTCCCAATGGACAATTGGTGCAAGTTAAAAGATCTGTGGTCCTAATTGTTCCTTGATCATCTATGGGTGAAACTTATTGTACTTTTCGCAAAATATTTAACTAAGATTCTATCGTTGCGGTTTAAAAGATAATGTAGAGACGAAAAATTAAAATAGTATGCTTAAATGGTTTAGTCGTGTTGAAGGGATGAATGAAAGGCGATTAACAACTAACAAGAGGTATCAATCATAAAATGACAATTATCTTTAACAGTTTTTAAATCAGAGCTACACATCTTTACAGTTTTCATAATTTTGAGCAGGTTTTTGTTTTAAATAAAATGGTCGTTTCTGCAAAAAATATGGTTAACATTTGCATGTTGGCTGCAAATGACCTCTATTACATCCCCTTAATGGATTGTCGACATAATTATTTCCAAGTTTTTCTTTTTATATATCATAACTCTAGAGTATTAATGAGACCATTTTGAACAACTTTTACTATAAGACCAAACCCGAAATCGTGAAAAAACATCTGCAGTTCCCTACATTTTGACGAGTTTTGCGAACATAAGTGTATGGGACAGCTGATTCTTTTTTCGCGATATCAGGTTTGGTCCCATAGTAAAAGTTGTTCAAAACGATGGTCTCATTAATACCCTAGACTTATGGTATGTAAAAAAAAACACGTTGTATAGTTGTATTTTCAAATCAAAAATTCACTTCCTTCGTTCGTTTAGCTGGCGCGTTCATGCATCATGTTCTTGATCATTTCTGAAGTGCTACCTCTATCACCATGGTTTATAGGATATCTTCGGAAAAGCTGAAATTTAATCAAATATTATGCTTGTGTTATCATTTGACGTCATGCTGAGCTGAGGTCCTTTTGACGTTATAAGATTTGTTTTCTGTTTTTATGTTTTTTTTTTTTTTTTCTAATTTGCTGTAATGCCAATAAACGCATTTTCTTTTTTCTAAATGTGACTGATCCGATCGACAGTTGAGGGGATAAGGGACTGACAGAATCAGTGCATAATGGTAGGAATATAAATAGATCCGATTGTCGAAATTATTTTTTTTTTTTTGTTGTCATACCGCAACCCCGCTGACGTCTGTAACTCAATCCACGCACGTCGAATTCCCTGAACGATATAACTTTTATTGCGTTCTGTCCACTAGGATTACGGGGGCAAAGACGCGATTACGAGTCTAGTATGACGACGATTAGGAGTCGTCAAGAACATTTTCGCTGCATCCGGTTAGACCCCAACATAGTTGGGAAAAGGCTAGGCAGATTGATTGATGTATCTTTGTATGTAAGATTCATTTAAACCTTGACATATCATAACGGCTGGATGGAATACATGATGTGTCTGTCGCAACCAATATTGTAATTAGCCGTTTAGGTAGCCGTCCAGCCTTCTAACTAAACGGCGGCCTGAATAATATTCAATTATAGGTTAGGTTAGGTTACCAACCACGCGTGAGCTGCATTGTTCGAAGTAGGTAATTTCGTAGTAGGTAGTTTTGACAGGCCAGATGGCGTGGTTGGTTAAGATACCACCTGTCATGCCGCAGGTCGTGGGTTCGATTCCCATCCAGGATAAACATTTGTGTGCATGAACATGTCTGTTTGTCCTGAGTCTGGGTGTAATTATCTATATAAGTATGTATTTACAAAAAAAAAGTAGTGTATGTAGTTTATCAGTTATCTGGTTTCCATAGTACAAGCTCTGCTTAGTTTGGGATCAGATGACCGTGTGTGAACAATGTCCTAAGATATTATTATTAAATTAAGCCAGGGCGAACCAAATGGGTTAGGTTAGGTTAGAACTATGACCAAGCGCGTGCGAGCCTAGCGAGCGAAGCGAGGGGTGGCGCAGTAGCGGCCAGCGAGCACTACTTCCAAAAGCAGTTAGCTACTACATGTCTATCTACTCGTATTCGTTTAGGTTGCACGATGGTAATAGGTTTTGTTTTTTATAAAATCAGTATGGTGGATTTTAGATGTTAATATTATGAAAAGTCTTGATTTTTGTTTTGCAGATGTTTACAAATATTACCTCCCATGTATAAGTATACCTAACGTTCCTATCCTATGCTAAAAATACCCTATGTCATAATTTCCCGTGGGTCACATAAGGCGAATAAGGGATTATGTGAAACGGGTAGCTTAATTTTATGGTGGTACGTATTTTTCAATTGTGCACATAACGAACAAAGTAACTGTAGATATGGCAGTCGTAAATTGTGTATTTTGTATGGTTTTGTAGGTATGAATGGGAGGGGTAACCATTTCGAAATTTGAAAAGTCCTGATAAAAGCCGGGCATTTTCAAAAAAAATCCAGTCATTATACTTTTTAATCATTCTTTTTTCAGTACTAATTTAACGTTTTCTACTTTCAAAAAAGGGGGGAAACGTCAGGGTAGCCCGTAAAATTCAAAATTTCTTACATTTTTTGCAATTAGCTTGTGTGTTGATTAAAGTATGATTCGCGACCATATCATCTATTTATTGGGTAACGGTGATACATTAGGATTACATTACTTCATAAAAAATAAATTTTAAAAATAATATCCTAACCAACTAAAACTATTAAAAAAAACTAAAATATGGCGTCAAAAAATTCATCCGCATCGCTGTCGTCTGGTAATGTACCCAAGAGATTGGCTGCATTGCCACGTTGTATGGCAATGTTTAGCCTCTGGCCAAGGTAAAAGCCTGCCCTTGGGTCACGGGAAGTGTCAACCAGCCGTTTGGAGATTTCCTTGAACAAACCATGACCGAGGGCCCGAGGGTTTCAACCCCAAACGGCTCGAAAATATACCTATAGTTACCGATAAGGTTATTATACTTCCGCCGCTTGAGGTTTTCCGCAGCCGCAGCAGCAGCGCCAGGATAGCACGCTGTGCCAGGAAGATGAGATGGCGCAAGAGTATCGACACACGTTGCGTCCCACACTAAAGGCCTACCCACCTTCCATGGAAATAAAGACATGCCGTCTGGTCTCTTGCCATCGTCGCGTGCCAAGCCATTTTGTTCTAATACAGCTGGAACGCCGACGGTGACAAGGGCACGTCGGATGATGTCATTAATGTTCGTGTGCTGCGCTAAGCGACCCGCACTCCGGCTGCAAGGCAGGCCGTGGTGTCCGAGGCTGTTGACAACTTCACCACAGTGACAGCGATAAGGAGAACAACAGGGAGCTCCTAGTCGCAGGGAAGCGGTGGCGAGGCGGAAAGTAGTGTCGTCGAACAAAGTGCCTATGTTCGACGATGGTAGTGCATGCAGCCACAAACCCGATTCCCACTTACCCACAGCCAGCAGGCGCGCACGCTCTACAGCAGTAGCAGACGTGTCAAGTAAATTGTTCGTCCCACCGTCTCTGAGAAGATGGATTGTCGGGTAGGTCTGAAATCGGACAAGCGAGTCTCCAGGCATCCATAGCCTCGGTAAAACAAGGCACATCATTTATTGGATTGGTAAGAAAGACTTGTGACACTTTAGTGCTCAACTAAATATTATTTATTGGAAAGCAGTTCGAGATCATTCGACGAGAAGCTTCCATTTCAAAGGGTATATAAAGCGCCTGTTCGTTTCGTTCGATCAGGCAGTGATAGAAAAGATGGATTAGAGTGCACTTCGAGCGATTGCCTTCTACGAATTTGTACAGGGACGTTCTGCAAGATCTGCTGCTACTAATATATGCAGTGTGTTTAACAGGGTTCATCATTCGACAATAGCACTTTGGTTTGAACGTTTCCGTTCTGGTGATGTAACCTTCGAAGACAAACCTAGGTCCGGCCGGCCAACAGACGTTAACGACGAAGAACTGCGATCTCTTCTACGAATGAAACCCAATGTATCGTCACGACAGTTAGCAGATGAACTCGGCTGTAGTCATCCCACCATCCTTGAACACTTTAAGAAATATGGATACAGAAAAGTCTTATCATCTTGGATACCCCACGAACTCAGTAAGTCCAACAAGGCCACGCGAGTTTCTATTTGCCTTTCAATAATGATTCATCCACACAGAAAGGATTCTCTCAGCGAAATAATATAGTTACTGGAGATGAAAGCTGGGTATTGTAGGTTAACCACGGAACCACCATACACGGAAGCGCCAGTGGCTACTTCAAGATGAGAAACCAAAACCAACTCCCAAACCAACCCATACTGAGAAAAAAGTTTTATTCTGTTGTTGGTGAGATTCTGAGGGCACGCTGTTTTACGAGCTTCTTCCGCCTAACATCACAATAAACGGAGAGACCTACTCGTCACAACTACGACATCTGTCTGCAATTATTAAACAAAAACGGTGAAAACGTTTACATGTTCGTCTTCTTCATGATAACGCTCGGCCACACGTAGCTAAATTAGTTAAACAAACTATTTCAGAGCTAGGTTGGGAAGTCTTACCCCATCCACCATACTCACCATACTTAGCTCCATCTGATTACCATTTAAATAAATATAAATAAATAAAATATTTTATTCTAAAATTGAAAAAAAAACACTCAACAATTTTTTTTTCAACTTCACGGATTAAAAAGTATGCATACTCGTATATCGGCAGCGGCGGCGAAATTACAACCCGAATCTTATTGCGTGAAAATATGGAAAAAACGAATTTTCCCAGATATGAGACCTAGCTGGATCGATTTTTCGCCCCCGTAAACCCCTATATTGCAACTTTCATCGAAATGTTTGGAGCCGTTTTCGAAAACGTGATTACAAATATATATACATAGGTATATAGGTTTTTAATATTCGTGTCGGTCCCGGAGAAAGAATAGGACCACCCCATCACATCCCGTGGGTGTCGCAAAAGGCGACTATTTGACTAAGGGAGCTCCAGACCCAGTGCATACCATATAGAACCTTGGGTCACCCGAGTGATGGCGGGTAAACCATCAACAATCGCATTCCCAAGGAGGGTTGGTGTCAGGCAGGCGGCCGACTGTAAATTTTGCCAAAACTATTAGCAATATGATGAATAAATATTAGGTTGGGGAAAAAGTCTTTTCGCATTATAGTATGTATGAACTTGTAATAAAATCTCTTTGGCTATACTATTTGTATCTGGCTGGTTTTGGTATCATTGAAAGTTTAAATTTTAAAGAACATAATTCCAAATTCAAATTAGGAAAATCTGTGATTTTCATTTGTTTTTCGTACCGTCAAGATTAGTGAATCTAATGAAGAAATTCGATACATTTTAAAATTTTACTACGAAAAAGGTAAAAATGCAACGCAAGCCGCGAAAAAAAATTGCGATGTTTATGGACCTAGTGTAGTGTCTGTGAGAGTAGCACAAATTTGGTTTAAGTGTTTTCAATCCGGAAATTTTGATGTCAAAGATGTACGTCGCTCTGGTCGCCCTATTACGGATTAAATGGATGCCATTTTTGAAAAAGTGGAGCAAGATCGGCATATCAGTAGTTACGACGTAGCTAAAGAACTGGAAATTGACCACAAAACAGTTTTGGCGCATTTGAAAAAAACTGGGTACACAAAAAAGCTCGACATTTGGGTACCTCACGAGCTCACTGAAAGAAACCTAATGAACCGTGTACTCATTTGTGATTCTTTATTACGACGTAATGAAACCGAACCATTTTTGAAGAAGCTGATAACTGGTGATGAAAAGTGGATCACGTATGACAAGAACGTGCGAAAAAGGTGGTGGTCAAAGGCCGGTCAGGCTTCACAGATTGTGGCGAAACCCGGGTTAACTCGCAACAAGGTGATGCTGTGTGTGTGGTGGGATTGGAAGCGCATTCATTATGAGCTGTTACCACCAGGCAGGACCATCGATTCTGAACTCTACTGCCAACAACTGATGAGATTAAAGCAAGAAGTTGAGAGAAAGCGGCCGGAATTAATCAACAGAAGGGGTGTGGTTTTTCATCATTATAACGCTAGACCTCACACATCTTAAGCCACTCAGCAAAAATTAAGAGAGTTTGGCTGGGAGGTGTTAATGCATCCGCCGTATAGTCCTGACCTTGCACCTTCAGATTTCCTCCTGTTTCGGTCTCTTCAGAATTCTTTAGGCAGTGTCAACATCACGAGAGGACTGCCAAAACCACTTGTCGCGGTATTTTGACCAGAAGTCCCAAAATTTCTATAGCAATGGGATCATGTCCCTACCTACAAGATGGCAAAAAGTTATCGAACAAAATGGTACCTACATACTTTAGTTAAATGTAAATAAACTATATTAAAAAATGTTTTGAATTTTCTTAAAAAATGCGAAGAAACTTTTTCCCCAACCTATTATAATGATGCACGATAGGGCTAGGGCGTACCCCACAGGCGACGCGCAGGGGCAGCACCCGGCTCCTGTGGGAAGAGGACTAGGGTTGTTGCACCACCGCGGGCGGGGGCAACGTAAGAAGCGAGCTCGGGAAGTGAGATTGAGGTATGCAAGTTGGAATGTTGGGACGATGACTGGGAGAGCCAGAGAGTTAGCGGATGTATTAAAAATAAGGCGAATAAATGTGGCGTATTTGCAAGAAACAAAATGTAAAGGAACGAAAACGAGAGAAATCGGCGAAGGATACAAGTTTTTCTACTGTGGGCCTGACGGGAAAAGAAATGGCGTGGGAATAGCGTTAGACAGTAATTTGAAAGAAGGCGTGATGAAGGTAAAAAGGATTAATGATAGATTAATCGTTGTAAAAGTTATGATAGAACATGTAGTGCTGAATGTAATTAGTGTGTATGCACCGCAGGTAGGATGCGATGAAAGGGTGAAAGAGAAGTTTTGGGAGGACTTTGACACAGTTTTGATGAATATTCCGGTGCATGAAGAATTGATAGTTGGAGGTGATTTTAATGGACATGTGGGAAGAATGCGAGGAGTTTATGAAAGAGTGCATGGAGCATGGGGATTTGGTAACTTCAATAACGAGGGAGAGACATTGCTACAATCTGCTACCGCATTTGACCTGGCAGTAGCCAACACTTGGTTCCAAAAGAACGATGGACACCTAATTACGTACAAAAGTGGCAATCACAAGACGCAAATTGATTACTTTCTAGTACGACGCAAATACTTAAAGCATATCAAAGATTGCAAAGTGATACCGGGAGAAGATCTAGTCTCACAGCACAGACCCCTAATTATGGAAATGGTTGTAGAAAGAAAGCCCAAGAAAAACTAAGAGCGACCCCCTCCCAAAATAAAATGGCATATGCTGGAGAAGAATGACTATGTGAAGAAATTTAATAAGCGAGTAGTGGATAAAATGATAGGTATGGGGGACATGAATGGTCGAAGTGTAAATGAATGTTGGAATGAAATGGCAGGATATATTAGGAGTGCATCGAAAGATATTTTGGGAGAGACGAAAGGAAAGGGTACGATAGATAGGGATACATGGGGGTGGTCGACAGAAATACAGAATGTGTTGCAGGATAAGAAGAGAAAGCTCAAGGAATGGCAGAGTGTTGAAGATGAGAATGTTAGTTTGAAAGCAGAAAAAAGAGGGAGTATGATGCTCTAAAGAAAAAAGCCAAGAAAGCTGTGGCCATAGCAAGAGCAAAAGCCCTGGACAAGCTTCATAACACAATGGATAATCCTGCACGCCAAAAACATCTTTACCGGCTTGTTAGAGCTAGAGATAGAAATACGAGAGATATTTGTAACATAAAGTGTATAAAGGATGAAACTGGAATAGTTCTTTCGGATGATGAGAAAATTAAGGATAGGTGGCAGAGCTATTTTGAAAGACTAATGAATGAGGAGAATGGCTGGAGTAGTGTGCTTGGGAATAAACCAGTAAATGAGGGGTTATGAGAATGATTAGTATGGATGAAGTGAGAATAGTAATAAATGGGATGAAGAATGGTAAAGCAATAGGCCCGGATGAAATACCAGTTGAAGTATGGAAGTTATTACGAGTAGATGGATGGACGTGGTTAGCTTTATTCTTCAATGAGTTGTTGCTAGAAGAAGCTATACTTGACGAATGGTGTAACAGTTCGCTGGTGCCCATCTTTAAAAACAAAGGTGATGTGCTGGAGTGCAACAACTATAGAGGAATAAAGCTTATGTCACATAGTATGAAGGCTTGGGAGAAAGTTATTGAAAGGCGACTGAGAGAAGAGAGTGAAATTTCGAAAAACCAATTCGGTTTTATGCCTGGTCGAGGAACAACAGATGCCATCTTTGCTATCCGCCAGCTGTGCGAGAAATACAGAGGTGCGCATAAAAACTTGCACATGGTATTTGTTGACCTCGAAAAGGCATACGACCGAGTGCCTCGTGAAATTTTGTGGTGGGCGCTGAAGGAGAAAGGTGTGCCAGGGAAGTATGTGCAGTTGATTAGAGCGATGTACAGCCGATGCAGTAGGTACCCAAGTCCGGTCTATAGTGGGCACTACTGGCAGCTTCAATGTGGCTGTCGGCTTGTACCAGGGATCAGCACTCAGTCCTTACCTCTTCGTGCTGATAATGGATGCTCTTACATCTGATATCCAGGAAGCGGCTCCCTGGTGTATGCTGTTCGCTGATGACATTGTGCTGATTGCCGAGAACGGCTTAGAGGTCCAGAGTAGATTGGAGGTGTGGTGGGAAAGACTCGAGACCGTTGGCCTGAGAGTAAGTCGGACCAAAACTGAGTATCTGTTTTGTGATTTTGGCGGCCTCTCCAGTCCTGCCCATATCTCGCCGGAACGCCCTTATCGATCTGTTCCGACTTTCGGTACCTCGGGTCACTTGTCCAAGGAGATGGCGAAGTAGACCGAGACGTAACGCACCGGATCAACTCAGGATGGATGAAATAGCGACAGGTCACAGAAACAACTTGCGACCCACGGATGCCCCTCAAGTTAAAGGGGAAAATTTATAAGTCCGTGGTAAGGCCTGTCGTACTTTATGGGTCGTGATGATCGTTATGCTGGGCCGTGAAGAAGACGGATGAAAAAAAAAGCATGCAGCGGAGATGAGAATGCTGAGATGGATGTGTGGAGTGACGAGAATGGATAAAGTAAGAAATGAGTATATAAGAGGAAGTTTGAAAGTGGCGCCAGTGACAAAAGTTGAAAGGAAATCGTTTGGCTTGGTATGGGCATGTGATGAGAAGAGACGAAACGCATGTGACTCAAAGAGTGATGAATATGTATGTTGATGGATGGAAAGGGCGAGGAAGGCCGAAGAAAAGATGGATGGAATGTGTAAAGAATGATATGAAAGAGAAGGGAGTGAATGATAGTGTGACGGTTGACAGGGGAGAATGGAAGAAGAAAACGTGTTGCGCCTACCCCAAGTAACATGGGATAAGGGCAGGAAGATGATGATATAGGTTTTTAATATTAATAATATAATAAAAGAGCTTATTCATCGATACGACAGAGAAGAAGATGAAGCAATCAACTGATACCTATACTATTTATAAGGACTACACTCAATAAAAAACAAAGTCTGTCACAGGCCTGATATATTAAAATATTAATGAAAGAACTTCAGCTCTTAAACCGTGCTTTAATCTCCGATATTAATCGTTAAATTAAACATTACGCTACGGTTAACGACGTGAACGCTATAAAGCGTTGAGTTAACGGAAATATAAAATTGAGCTCAAATGGCTCGCGGAGCTCAGTAGCTCAGAAAGCTCATGATACTGGTATTATGTAACACTCCACGTTTTGATAACGAAACCTAATGTTCTGTCAAAGTGTTTGTTCAGTTACAAATTCTCTTAACCATTCAAAAATTGGAACACGACGCGAAAATTGTGACTAAACCTAATATTCGCGTACTATTCGCTTGATATTGATTTTAGGGGCACTAAAGATCACTTCCAGCTCAGAACAGTAAACATGAATGAATTCGCGCATGAGTGACCTAATCTAGACGGTGCGCGGTGGAATGTTTTGGAGATCCAACGAACCACGTACGTCTTACGATTGTTAGCACATGTTTCCGAACCACTGGTTCCATTCGACATGTTTCAGTGCGGAAAAATGTGTCATTCTTGATTTAAGATATATGAAAATGTGTTATGTGATTTGATAAAGTATGAAGTAATTGAAGCGTTGTTTATGTTGAATCGAACAATGCTGGCTTTGGTTACTAAAAAGTTGACGTAAATTAGGAATTCTAAATAATGAGATAACATCACGCTATTTTACGGAGAGGTAGGTAGAGGTTTCTGTATAGGTAGTGAGATAGTCGTATGAGAATAGATTTTTTCTGGAAAGAACTTGGTACTAAAGAGATTTAAGCCGGCCATTATTTTTATGAATATTTTAGAAGTTGATGTATAATGAGATAATAGCTATTTATGCTACAAATGCGAAAATCATCTTACGCAAGTTTATAAACAATATACAACGTTTTACTATGCATTTTGCGAGGAAATAAAAATATGTAGTGAAAAAGTTTTTTTTTTTCGCCGGTAAGAGGCTGTTGTTGGCATTTTGGGCTTCTTGAATAACATTTTCCGCAGTTAAATTTATTGATTCGTCACTTGAACTCGAAATTTTTTGTAGATTTACACAGATCGACACCGAACTAAGCAAGAAATTAGTAAAATGGCGGGCTTATTTTAAATACATGCGCGCTCAGCATATCTACTACTGCGCATGTGCAAATAGCTGCCACGTCATATCGCAAAAAGGCACGAGCAAAATATACGTTCAAACAAAAAATTAATTTATTGATTAAAATCTAAATCTAGAGTATAATGCGTTTATTGTACCTTTTATATGAATGATAATCTATACTTGACTATTTTATAAAACTTATCACAAATAATGAAAACTCTTTACGTCGGGCTAACAACGGAGTTATAAAAAAAAATATATATATCTGATAGGTGAAAAGCACCAGTGCGAAAAAGTGGCACTTTCCGCATAATTTGGCTGCTTGGAAGACGCTCTTTTTCATTGTAAACACTATTTTATATTTAGAAGGATAGAATAAAGGGTAGAGAATCAGCTCGGAGAGCTGACAGCCCGCGTTTTGATATAAAATAAGTAGCATCAAATGTAGGAATAATTATTTTACCTATATTATTACTGAATACGCCATTTATTGAGCGTGCTGGTATTGAAAGTGCGCGCAGCGCTTATAGTACGAGAAATACAGAAAGCCAGCCACCTTTTCTCCCAAAAAATAACCACAAAGCAACCATAATTACTTCGTAGCAGATCTTGCATCTACATTAAGGCGATACGTAAATAGCTAACTGAGTGGTAATAAGAAAGTGACAGAGTTAATTACATCCACATTGCGAAAAAAAAGAGAGCGCAACAATGCACTGGAACCAAAATAAAAGCGCCAAACCAAATAAAAATTGTTTAAAAATAAATTAAGCTATCTATCAAAAATGTGTTCAGCCTGAGTTTTAAATTACCTAATACGCACATTTTGAATGCAATTTTGCAATTAAATTACTTAGGATTTTAGAATTACAGAAAAAAATATAAAAAGTAGAGGTATTTTCGGAATTAAATTCTATCGAGAAAATTTAACCCAATCGTGTTTTCCTTCAGTCAGAGTATTGATCAAATAGTCAATAAACATATATCCAAAAATTAAATCCATACATTCTGTAAGAGTGAAATAAATGGTTACGAAAAAGCCCCCAACTTATTTTGGTATAGCTTTAAAAAGATTCATTCATTACGGCCATACTCAAATGCGGCTCTCAATCTAAAGGCAGTATTAGGTCACATTTGCTGGACATGACGGCTATCAAACGACTTTATGTCTTATATTTCGAAGTCAAACGTGGATGGGACCCCGAGACTGTTTCAAACGAAGTTGGGTACCATTGGGACCGATATACACGTAATTGCCAAATCTAGTTTCCGAAAGGTCGGGCGGTTGGACATGAGGTCAAAGTTACAAGACAGAAATAGAAATAGAGAATAGTTTATTGTTCAGGTAAGTAGATTCACAAGTTAACACAAGTTGAGGCGATATTTGTAGCTTTAAATACAGCTGCCCCTAGCCTGCAGCTAAGTAAGTTTTATTTGCCAGTGAGCCCCAAACTTAACAGTTATTCTGTATCTTGGGTCACGGGGTACGAATTCCAGAATTGAGACTAGAACGGACAGAGTCATTGTTTTTGCTGGTGCGTTAAAGTTTTGTGTAAGCGACTGTTCTATTCAAATCCACCGCATTCAAGCACTCAAAATCAAAATTTTGAGTTTGAGTAAAGTCAAGCCAAAGTCATTTATTCAAACTAGGCTGAGAATCAGCACTTTTCGAACGTCAAGATTACATAAGACAGTCCCCAAAACGCCTGCCCTTCACCACTTCCTAGTGTTAGCTGGAAAGAAGACGTGGCGCAACAAAAGAACATTGGATGCTAAAATAAATTGAATGTGTTTATAAAGGCTGATTTACATTGATCCAGTTTTTCAATCCACTGTTTGAATCCAGTAGCACTTGGATCGAAATTTGACCAATTATTGGCTGCTTTGTACTAATCCAGCGTCGGATAGTTGATGCTGGAATTGGTATAATATCGATCCAGTGTCACTGCATGGCAAAAACTCCTCAAAATGGGTTTTCCTTCGTGAGAAAACCAGGATGTCGTAGAATCAAAAATTCGAAGACATGGGACATCTACCGACCCGCACTGGGTCTGCGTGTTGGATTACGACCCACTCCCTCTTACAAAGAGGGCTGTGTCCCAGCAGTAGGAAAATTATAGGCTGATTGATGAAACACTGCATGAATGTAAATTAACCATTACGACGTAGGTACCGCTCATGGTCTCGAATGAAGCGACTTGCAGTTCGACTTCCGTCAAGCGACACGTGCCGCGCGGCACATAGTTCCGTTCGTCGCTCTGCAAGCCGCGTCATGGTGACTCGTGGCATGCTCTATCCAACTTCTTTCATTTGTTAACCGACTTCAAAAAGGAGGAGGTTCTGAATTCGTCTGTATGTTTTTTTTGTATGTATGTTACGCGATTACTCAAAGACGGATGAACCGATTTAGAATTTTTTTTTTTTTGTTTGAAAGGGCACGAGCCCTTTATACTTCCGAAGTGGTTCCATAGTTAGCTTTAATAATGCGTATTTTTCCAACTTAGTTTATGTGGATGATGCTTCCTATCACTGTTATTTACATAGCAGGTAGTGCTATTCAAATTTGTGTGGGGTAGGTACCATAACTAAAAAGTGAAAAATAAAAACATTTTAGCAAAAAATAAAACCGACTTCCAAAACAAAACACTACAAAGTGAATAATGACTTTGATTTCGGAAGTCGGTGGCAAAAAACGAAAATACATAACCAAAGACACCGACTACCGAAATTAAAGTTATTTTTCACTTAGTAGTGTTTTGTTTTGGAAGTCGATATAATTTTTTGCTAAAAAGTTTTTTTCCTCTGCAGTCACTGTCGCAAGACGCGTCTCGCTTGAGCGTGTAGCTCGTGGCCACAGGGTAAGTGTTCTTGAGCACTATGTGCCATGACCATTCGCAATCTTGAACATAACGTTTCGGAGGAGCGGTCGTGAGTCAAACTTTCTTCTGAGTCGAAGGTTGTTTTTATTTATTTATTTTCTTTATGTTCGAAAGGCTTACAGACTAATAACATTATAATAACAATAATATATAACTAAATTGCTAATTACAAGCCTCCACAGTTAAATACACACTCTCAATACTCTCTCATAGCCCAAGTTACATCTTATCAATTCTATGCCATTTAAGTGATCCCTCAATGTTAGTCCGTTCAAATTTTAAGCCAGTTTGGGCAAGGTTCAATTGCATGCAGGTGCCTCTTGCACAAAACATGGCTTTGCTAAGAGCTTCCTTAGTGTGCTTGCATTGGTGCAGAAAAGGTCAAAGTCTTGTTCGCAACTAATTTTGTAAGAACTGCGACTGGCTCTCAGAAAGTATGATAAATGATTTTTATTTCTGTAAGTAGGTTTGTACAAACACTTTTACAAGTCAATCATGTTTTTTTTTTTTAACTAGATGAGGTCGGCGTTTCCTATCTGACTACTCTGAGAAGAAAGGCCGAAACAAACTCAGAGGTCACAGTCTCTTATAAAGTCCAGACATAATCTTGGTCACTTCATGTGAAGACCATGTAGATTGGTGTCTGAAATGGTATTTTGAGGAAAGAACCACACAGATTGACAGCTCAACTCAGAACTTAAGGAGCTCAACGATTCGACGAACAATACTAAAGAAAGGACATTGGGGTAGGCCGCATAAATTACTCAAACTGCCAGACCATGATTAAAAATAACTGAGAGAAAAAATAAAACAAACAAAAAAGCTATGACCTACATAGTCTTCACATTCACAATAAATTAAAATAATATAATACTTTACAAAGTAAATATTCATGTCAACATTCAGTATGCAAAAATAAAAATAAAATAAAATTTGGAGCAGTTCAATCCCAAGCCTTTTTGTCCTCAATATAATCTTTAACGGTATAAAAAACTTTCTGACACAACTTGCGTTTAATGAATGATTTGAATTTATTAAGGCTCAGATCTTGAACGTGGCTTGGAAGTTTATTACAAAAGCGTATACATTGACACCTGAATGAGCCACCTATTTTCTTGAGCCTTGTTGGAGGTACAACAAATTTGTGTTTGTTCCTAGTATTTATATTGTGGATATCACTGTATTTTTATGGGCATATAAAAGATTTTCAAAAATGTACTGAGAAGGCAAAGTCATTATATTAATCTCCTTAAATTTCTCTCTGAGAGATTGTCTCGGACTTAATTTATAAATGCATCGAACAGCTCTTTTTTGCAAAATAAAGATAGTCTGAATGTCGGCTGCATTTCCCCACAACAGAATACCGTACGACATTACACTATGAAAATAGCTAAAGTACACTAAACGGGCTGTCTCTATGTTGGTTAAATTACGAATTTTCCTAACAGCGTATGCTGCGGAGCTTAGCTTTTTTGACAATTTATCTATATGTGGGCCCCACTGAAGCTTAGCATCCGAAGTTAAGCCCAAGAATACTGTGCTATCTTCAGGATTCAATTCTTCGCCCTTTATCAACACGTTAGTTTTCACCTGCCTAACGCGAGATAGCGAAAACTTAATGCATTTGGTTTTTTTTCATTAAGGAGTAAATTATTAACATTGTACCAGTGAACTACTCGAACTACTAGAGGAGCTCGTGGCTAAGTAATAACAGCCACACGGGTTGATCCATCAGGTTAAGCTACGCTTGCCGGGGTTGGTCTGTAGATGGGTGACCATCTTTACATACCGAGACTCCTCCGTGCCTCGGAAAGCACGTTAAGCCGTTGGTCCCGGCTGTCATTCGTGGATCTTTGGTAGTCGTTACGGGTCGTCAGAACCCTGAAAGTCTGACAACCAGTCTTACCAAGGGGTATCATATTACCCAGTAACTGGGTTGTGGAGGTCAGATAGGCAGTCGCTTCATGTAAAATACTGGTATTCAGCTGCATCCGGTTAGACTGGAAGCCGACCCCAACATAGTTGGGAAAAGGCTATGCAGATTGATTGATGAACCAGTGAACTACTTTTGAGATCGCTCTGTTTACATCGTCAGTAACCAGCTGCTGACGTTTAAGTTTAAACAAAAGTGAAGTATCATCCGCAAACAAAACTATATCATGATTATCTTTTATGCATTACGCCTATAATTAGTGTTTGCATAAGGCACATGTAGAAGCGGTCGATGTCGCAGCCCCAACTGATTAGTGCGTATCCCCAATTTTGAAACATGTTCAGGACAGTCAATTGAACCATTTGCTATATTAAACAGGTGGCTTATATCATTAATATTACGTCTACGGTCCAGCGGTAGAAAATGGTACCTTCTGCATCGGTGTGGCCACGATTGCGGCCGTTCGTGCGACAAGTCGTTGTCGCGGCGACCTATCGCACGAGGTCCCTTACTGTATCAAATATAACATTGCTAATATTTGTTTCCTCCCAAGACTTGTATAAAAGGAAATTTAATTAATGTCTATATTATTAATGTTATTACTTATCTTAAAAATATTACTTGCTTATTTATTCATTGTCATTGATTGTGTTATTTTTTGGAGCACAAAATAAAATTAGTCATAACTTTTCTTTTTTTTAATTTTTGTTCTTTTATTTTAGCCTATATGTACTAAGTATAATTGTAAAATTATAAAACTTGAAATATTTAAGTGCTGTGCACACCTGTAGGCGACTAGTTGTTACAGTACCCCAAAAATTTAACGAGTGAATAAGTCGTTGGAGTGCCATAATAAAATAATTAAATAAATAAATTTTGGTTTGTCATAAAGTAGGGAAATTGGCGTAGGTGGCATCAATGTTTAGGATTAAGGGTTGCCCCTTACACCAATATAAATTACGAATATATTATGACTTCCCGGTCCCATTAAATCATATACCTACCTAATGACATATTAATGCATAGTTGCTTGAGCAAAGCGAGAGAGGATAGGAGATCGTGGCTAACTAATAACAGCCGCACCGGTCGATCCGTCAGGTTAAGCTACGCTTGCCGGGGTTGGTCCGTGGATGGGTGACCATCTTTAAATACAATGACTCCTCCGTGTCTCGCGAAAGCGCGTTAAGTCTTTGGTCTCAGCTGTCATTCGTGGATCTTTGACAATCGTTACGGGTCGTCCCGAAAGTCTGACAACCAGTCTTACCAAGGGGTATCGTATTTTCCAATTGGTAAAATACTGGTATTATCTGGTTAGACTGAAAGCCGACCACAACATAGTTGGGAAAACGTTAGGCAGATTGAGTTACGTGAGCAAAGCCGCGGGTATAGTTATGTAGTAGAAATATAAACATTATCTAGAGAAGTCGCTTGTAAAAATATTTTTTTATATCAAACACAGATTCCATTGAGTAGGGTCAGGTGCTACTTACATATTTATGCCTTTTTGTGTAGAAAAATGTAACGCAAACTTGTATATAACATGGCTGAAGGTATTTCATGTAGAAATACTAATTTTAGCGCCAGTGATTTTTATCCGACCGCCTCAGAAAATAGATAATATTTTGTTTTTGTTAGACAATTTTGCTCTTGAAATATTGTACCGATTAGGTACCTACTATGTTTCTGTACACATTAACAAACAAAATAACAATGGTTGTTGTCAAATAAGGAACATTCTTAAAACAAAAACATAAGCAAAACTTTTAAACACAAAAACAAAAGAACAACAAAAAAACACAAAATTTTAAAATGATGTTCCACAGCAAAATAAAAACAAAAGAAAAACTTCTCTTCAAGAAAAAAAAATACCCTCATATAGCTAAATAATCTTTTGGCGCGCGACCAAAATCGGAACTAAAGCCGCCATCTTGTTTTATCAATACATAACATCACAAAAAAATTGTTCAATTCTTTACCAACAGCGCCTCCCTGTCAACGTCATTCAAGTGACAAAAGATCTTTGTTACAGTGTAACTTCTACATCACGTCAAACTGGTAACGTTATACGAATAGCTTAGAAACCTGCCCTGGCGGACTGACTGTTCTTAATAATGCTCCGATTCCGATGTTGATTGCGATTGGGATCCCGATAATGGCCCATAGACCGGATCGGGAGTCCATTGATCGGTTCCCGTTAGGAGGCCCGGAAGTACTCGTAATTAAGATTAGGTTTATACGTAAAGTTCTTGTTGATTTTATCTTTAAGGAAATGATAGAGTTGGGATGTTTTTTTTTTCTATTTTTTTGGATTTTTTATACGTATTATATTTATTTATCGGACATAGTACATTAAGTTTTTAATATTAACAAACAGTTTCACCTAAACTACCGTTGCCGGTGTAGACATCTATACAAATAAATAAAATTGAAGTGCCAAGAGTGCGGGGGGTGGAGGAAGGAGGGTGCGGGGGTTTTACACGCTACCCCCGTACCTCGCTTCCCACACCCCTCTGCACCCCTGCACCGTACGTCCGCGCCGCGACGCCACCTCGACTCTAGCTCGTGTGGGCGACGCAACTTAGTCATTTCTATTTTAAGATTCAGTAATGTCATCAGCAAATAGTGTATTATTAAAGTGCTAACTATTTAGACTCTTGCAAAGGTATATATTATAAATAATGGAGGCCATAAAACGCTTCCCTCAGAAACACCACAACTATTTATTTTGAAGTCTGAACTGTACGTTTTTTTTTCTGTTATTGACAATTTTTGATACTGCTGTCCTTTGCTGGCGACTCGATAAATAAATAATAAATAAATAATAAACTTTTAAGCCAGCCATGCGTCTTGTCTCTTATGCGTATTTCTTCATTTTGCAAAGTAAGCGAGTATGTGGGACACAATCAAATGCTTTGCTCGTGTACAGGTTATCCTAGTTTAAGAGGCAGGGTTAATATAATAAGTACAGATTTTGCAATATATAATATTTTTTAGTAATAATGATATTCTACCTATCAGTTGCAACACATATTATTCCTTGTCTTGTGTTATTAATTATCTGTAATTGTCTGTCATTGTGATGTTTATAATTATATCTAAAAATACTGACAATAGTTAATATTTTGTTATTAAGGGCTTCTGATATCACTTCACAAGCAAGTGAAGTCGAACTTTTCTTTCTAAAACTAAATTGGTTCTCAGTAAGTATGTTGTTTTTATTTAAAAAATTGAGTATTTTTCCGTACATTACCTTTTCAAAAATCTTTGCTATGATAGGTATCAATGTAATTGGTCCTTAATTGGACATATCCGTGCGGTTACCTTTTTGTAGCGGTTTAATTTTAGATTGTTTTAATATAGCAGGAAATGGTCCTGTATCAAATGACAGATCAACAGAAAAATAACAGATTTTCAAGTGCATTTTTTAATCTCTGAGATTAAATTGACAAGTGCAAATGTCAAACTGGTGTTGTATATGTAATGTAAGAATGTATGTTCATTACATTATCGTAAAGGTCATTTTAAATTTTTCACTCGTCAATTTAGTCTCCCGAGTTTAAAAAACAAATTTCATAATAAACTAGCTGTTCGCGCCCGGCGTCGCCCGGGTGAATTTCATATCTCTATCTCCAGCGGTTTAGGCTGTGTGTTACGTCTGTTTTCATATAAAAAATACCATTAAAATTTCCGACTTTTCCGTTGAATTTTCCAAAAACATCTATCACACAAACCTTATCGTGTCAATTACAGACACAACAAAAAAAGAATTAGCAAAATAGGTGCAGCCGTTCTGAAGTGATGCGCGTACAGCAAACGCTCAAAAGTCCATAAGCGTGCTAAGGATTACATTTCTATGAACTGTGCGAGCACGAACCAGTACGTGTGCGTGTATGAGCGATGTCTCACTCAACATTCCGCAGATAACACACGCTAATGGATTGTCGCATGTCATCGTACTACGCGAAATAACATTATATTTCTGTTGCATTTAGAATACTCGTCATAGTGGCGACCTGTTTTCACCATTGCATTGCTAAAATTCGCATAAACATAACATGTGCTGGTAGCTGTTTGGGCTAAGCAATGGTTTCACGATCAATGGAGTCTGAGTTCGAATCTTAATCACAATGTGGGACTGTTTTTTGTTTCTTTATAACCATTATAATATATTTGTACTATTTTAAGCAAAAATTTGTTAGACGTTTATGTTCATTTATTACTTATTTTTATAAGAAGTTAAATAATAGTTATTGTATTATTATTTAACTATTTTTGTGATTTTTAATTTATCTTTTCGGTGTTGGAAGGTTGAAATAAAAAAGTCGTGCTGAATGGTAACAAAAATGTTTATGCGTTTTATTTACTTATTTATAAAATTACTAATTTATTACAAACTTAAGAGAATTGTGACGTTACCTTTCTAACTTTACGAAATGAGTGACCAAGCGATCAAGATAAAGAATATTATATTTCTGTCCCATTACTTCCAATCAAGTAAAAACTTACAAAAAGTCAAGTACTGCGTGAGATTTGAACTCACGGCTCACTGATTCACGCATCTATCTGCACGCGCGCTAGGTCATCTTTAAACATATTATAACTTTGAAATTATGAACTACAATGAGTTGTTGACGACAATAATTAGGCATGTTTATGTTCTTGGAAATATAAGGTCTTAAGTCAAACTAAACGCCAAGCTATTGCTTTGTGAGTTTGCTTATCGACTTTTGGTCGCGACTGTACATACATTCGGCAATTGATTTATATTTACGTATAAAGATTTAGTCCAAGCTGTAACTTTTGAGCCACGTTTTGAATTTCGAATTTTATTCTGACTTAAGTGAAATTCTTATTATTAAATTGAATAATAAGGACCGCTCGCGCCACTCTCTTCAACACACACTTCAAGGCGTGTAATAGTTCTGTTTCTGTCAATGGTTTGAAGATGATAGAGATAGGATGATGATTTAAATTCGTTTGTAATCTGTGGGTGCAAGTGGGCCTAAGTGTGCGTCCCCAGTGAATGCGCGGTGAGTGGCGGGCGCGACGGCGGGGGCGTGCGGTGGCCACAGTGACTGACAGTGACGTGAGACCTGTTGAAGCGCAGACATACTTCAGGTATTACAAACCATGGACGAGGATTTGGTATTTTTACTAGATAGCCCGTGTCAACATTTGACTACATCCTGAGTAAAACATCACCTAAAATCACCAGAGATGGTACAAACTTTCTTTTATTTTGCTCCATAATTTTCTTGTTATTGTGTGATTACTGTGGTGTGGATGTTACGTTTAGATTGAATCGCACTTAACAAAAAAAAAAAAATGTTTGTTGAAGCGTTTACGCCGAGGGACAAGATGGGCCCGTAGTGCGGCCATAATTCGCGGATAGGAACGTTTGAAAACTACGCGCGCTATCCCGCTCAGGCCCGTCGCGCTATACTTCGTGCTCGTCGTCGCAACCGCGCTAGGCTAGCAATATGGATGCACACTTAGACTTGGTTCCAAAGCTAGTTTTTGTATTAAGAACTTTACAATGCTTGGAAAGTTTAAAGTATCGTTTTGGAATAAGATGATTTACGTTTGAGTTACTAGTTTTTAATTTTTTATTTGATATGGTTTTGCTCTTGACTCTAATCTGTGGTTGCTATTCCACCAATTCGCACTAAGCGCTTCCAAATGTCTTTTATAATGCGCACAGCAAAAGTGTGAAACTCACTACCTGCGTCTGTGTTTCCGAACGTATACAACCCTAATCTCTTCAAAGAGAGAGTGCTCATCGCCGCAAGGTTGCCTGCTATAGCAGGCAACCTTGCGGCGATGAGCCAAGCTCTGAAGCTTGACGTCCACCAGTTCTACGTCGCCAAAGATCCTCTTAGCTCTGCGTTTCACCGAGTCAAGCGCGGCTAGTTGGCACTTAGCTGATCATCCCAAAGGTGCCTGCAATACTCCATGCAGGATCGGACTTGCGCCTTGTAAAGGGTTTAAAGCTGTCCAGGCGTAAAGTATCGCTTCACCCTATTTAGGATGCCCAGCTTCTTGGCCGCTGATTAGGCTTTGTGCTCGATGGTGGCGCCGAAGTTGAGACCAGATGTCAACTCCATGCCTAGGAGCTCAAGCCGATCAGTTACAGGAACAGATGTAGGTACACCGAAAAATAGGAATTTGGGCGAAACGACTCCTTTTAGCGGTAAAAAGACACGCCTGTGTTTTTGTGGCGTTAAAAGAGACCAGACTATCATCACCCCACCGGGAGAAGCCTCTCTCAAGGAACGAACTTCGGTCCCGCTGGTTTTTGCGCTGGTCAAGTATCTCTCTGATACTGTACTGTCGTCGGCGTAGCTAACGTAGTAGTAATTTTATTAAAAGTAATTTGAATTAGGTGGTGGTTCTAGAACTCAATCACGCCTGTAAAAATCAATGGATGAGTTCTAAAATAGAACAAGCTCACATACGAGTATAAGATGAATACCTATTCTTACTTAAAAGGTTAGGTAGTCGGGAACCAAAGAGAATGTCGGAACACAAACGCTAGCATAAAGTTTTGTTACTCTTTACCGTGTTTATTTTTTACTAGCAACCCAGCCCTGCTTCACACTGTGTTTACGACTTGACAAAACATCGAGATTTGTTTATTATGTGTAAGTTTAATATCAATGTTTTATACACTTCTATCTTCCGGAATAAATCTGCTAAATAATGGTGGAAATCGCATCAAAATGCGTTGCGAACAACGCGGCACAGGCCGACATGAAAAGCGAGTTTAATTTGATAATAAGTAGTACATACCAGGACACAGCTTAGTACGGCCGCTATTCCAAATGTGTACAGTCAGTACAATGCGGCTACGTTAGAAACAATTCAGCCTGGTGGTACCTATGAGTTACCTAAGACCCTACTAACTGTAAACCTAGCCCCTATAGCAATTACCTATCACCCTAGTTGTTTAATACCGAGCTGGTAATGTTGGACTATTGAACTTATGTGAACACAATTAGGGTCTAAAACAAAAAACGAAAATGAAACGACGATTGTGTCCTGATCTAAGCTGGTATTTTCATGCTAAAATTCACAAGACCCCAACCAAATCGCGATAACCAAACGCTTGCGACTTCTAATTCGACGCCAACGCCATCTAGTTACGTCGTATACAACTTTACAAACATGCAATTTATTTTGTTTATCTGATGAGCGGCCTTTGATCATGCATGATCATTAACACTAGTTACCCTAACGCCCTAGCCTATCATACAAACCACACCAAGCGTAAGTTACGTTGGTTTTACGTGCGGGAAGTCTGTCAGAAGGTGTGTGTACGTCGTGCAATATACACAGAAAATGGTTTTCTCACTGCCGATCCCACAGACTCATAGGACCGATGATGGCTAAAGGTGTCTTGGCCACAGCGAGAGGAGTTACGGGAGATGAATAAAACTCGACTCCAGCTTGATGACTGCTTTATTGCAATAGTTAACTTTATTATATACAAATTTTGTGATCAATACAAATTGATACCTATTTACATGTGTGTTGTGTGTGTATCGAGCCGATGAAGTGAAGATCTCAGCAGGTCACTTCTTAGTGCTGACGGTGTGCCGGTGTTGCCGGCGGAACGAATGTATGTCGATCTTCGACGCTGTATTGATGTTACTGGCTCGTGTAACTACTGTACACGGTTGAACATGTATGCTATAATATATTATCTAGTATACGATAATATATTTTTATTTAAAAATATAATTATTATGTTTCATCGCTAGCTCTATGTACAGTAACATATTGTCCAATAAAGCACTCAGCGTTGTTAAGTGATGGCCTGAAACATAGGTTTGAATAAACCTACATCAGGCAGGTCACTAGTGTATTCGTTAGACCTTTAACCAATCTATTTAAGTTATATACATTAGACTTATTTTTAGCTTAATATTTTCTTACTGATATTAATATGTAACTTTGAAATGTTGTAACTTCTAAGTAATTTATATGTGAAGATATGAATAAAAAACTTTTTAGCAAAAAATAAAACCGACTACCAAAACAAAACACTACAAAGTGAAAAATAACTTTAATTTCGGAAGTCGGTGTCTTGGGTTTTGTATTTTCGGTTTTTGCCACCGACTTCCGAAATTAAAGTTATTTTTCACTTTGTAGTGTTTTGTTTTGGTAGTCGGTTTTATTTTTTGCTAAAAAGTTTTTATTTTTCACTTTTTAGTTGTGGAACCTACCCCACTAATTCGAATACATAATTGAACACAATAATTGTAGATATAGCCATGTAAATAACAGTTTTAATAACTTCCTATAAGTTATTAAAACACCATCACATCATCCACATAAAATAAGTGGGAAATATACACATTATTGAAGCTAACTCAAAAACTCCCCAAGCAAAGTTAATAAAATTTATATGGGACCACCTCGGAAGTATACCCTATCAAACCAAAAAAAGAATTTTCTAAATCGGTCCATCCATCTTTGAGTAATCGCGTAACAAACATACAGAAAAAAAAAAGAAACATACAGACGAACTGAGAACCTCCTCCTTTTGGAAGTCGGTTAGAAACTATTCTTATTCTATTTTTAAACGGGGCGACAGGGAAACTCGACGTATTCATTGAAAGGGGTTATACTAGAGGTCGTAAGCAACAAATTAATTCCAGTTAACTAGGGGGCAAATCTGGATAGTTACCGAGCAGTTCTCGAGCTGAAATTTTCTGACCTGTTACCAAAACCATTATGAAAAGCTATTCCACTCTAAACATTTATTGGTACTAATTGTTTCTGAAAACTGAAAAATGAGTGATCATTATAAAAAAGGTTTGCCATGCCTCAGAAAGCACGTTAAGCCGTTGGTTCCGACTGTCATTCGTGGGTCTTTGACAGTCGTTACGGGTCGTCAGAAGCCCGAAAGTCTGACAACCAGTCTTATCAAGGCGTATCGTATTACCCAGTAACTGGGTTGTGGAGGTCCGATAGGTAGTCGCTCCATGTAAAATACTGGTATTCAGCTGCATCTGGTCAGACTGGAAGCCGACCCCAATTGGGTTGGGAAAAGGCTAAGCAGATTGATTGTTTGCCGAAAAAAAAATCTCAAAAATCTCTTCCCAAATCTTGAAAATCGAAGAACTGACACAGCCATCAAGTTTTGATCAGTTTTGTTTTGTTAATGACCTCTAGTACGAGTATAACGCCTTTCAAGGAATACATCGAGTTTCTCTGTCACAGATATAGCAAAACATGTAATACGCATAGAGCTTTCCTATTATACAATAAATATTATTATACAATGATACAACTCAAACTAAATTATTAGGCTATCGAGAGGCACGTGTTGAATTTCACCTGTTGAACTTTAATTTGAACTCAGTTCTAGACCAATCAGACATTTATCAATTGATATTATATTTCTGAACAAGAATAGGTTCAAAAATCAAGTTATTTCCACTCTAAAGGAACGGCCATAAGTTTTGAAGTTACTTGATTTTGATTCCTTTATTTATGTAGCTTTAAGTTCGTACTTCTTTTTATTTTGTTGTTTTTTGTTTCTCTCTTTTTTTTTCTCTTGTTTTTGCATGCCGATTTTATCTGAATCCATACCTTTAAATTTGTCCCTAGTGTTAAGACGCAGATACTATTAGATTAGATTTCTTCACTTTATTTTATGCTCTCCGAGATACATTTTAATAACAAACCGAGTAATAATTTTAACTTTGTATTATCTTCTAGTTTGCCCTTATTGTTATTATTAACAGTACCTATGCTAATTATTTTATATGGTAATCTGTGGATAACGTCGTGAGTAGTGTATTTGTTAATTCTATTAGTTTAGTACTCCAATCATGTGTAATATTTAATATACTGCTGTTTGTTGTCCCTAATAAATAAAATAAAAAATAAAATAAATAAATATTAACTATTTGAATGTGGTTTCACTAAGCTTGAGGCGTTCAAATTAATATTAATTAGTGTTTTAGTATGGGTCCATGGGACCCTGGTAGTGAAGGTTAAAATATAATACAAATTAAAATAAAAGCTGTATACATTTTTGTGCTTACTCTGTACCCTAGGCCAATGATGCGCGTCATAACTTAGCTTTATAAAATAACATGACTAACGAATTTAAGTATAGTGAACTTTTAACTGTGTAGCAATCAACAACCCATCGACCACTTATTGGAGAGGCTTGCCACGTTATCTGCGTGGTTCATTTGGACCTAGTTATGCAGAAAGCAGCCATATGGCACTTTTTCCAAAAAGGAGTTATAAATACTAATTTCGATATGCAAGATTTTTTGCAAAATAAGCCATTTATCACGAAGATTCGAGCCTTCAAATGCAGCCTTGTCCATGCATCCATTCTGTAACCATCGGCAGAAAAATGCTTATAACTCTGTTTGTACTTTTGACGACATGGGTGCCTTCTGCATAACACGGTCCATTTGTATGCCAGCCATTCAGTTCATTCATGCGTTGCGGGTTGCAGTGAACGATCCCACCTACATGTTCTATGTCTATGGTCTGTACCAAAAGTATTTGATGAGAACGTAAACAAATGGATCAGCAAACGTAGGTACCCCTGGATGCCAATTGTTGAAGATGTTTTTCATTTGGGAATTGAGGTCAATTTAGAGCACCAATTTTATCGTCCATTATTTTTAGGGTACGGAACCCAAAGGGTAAAACGGAACCCTATTACTAAGATTCCGTTGTCCGTCTGTCTGCCCGTCTGTCACCATGAACCGTGATAGTTAGACAGTTGACATTTTCACTGATGATGTATTTCTGTTGCTGCTATAAAACAAATACTAAAAAACAAAATAAAATAAATATTTAAGGGGGCTCCCATAGAACAAACGTGATTTATTTTGCTCGTTTTTATAGATAATAGTACGGAAACATCGAGCGCAAGTCCAACTCGTACTTGGCCGGTTTTTATTCAGTTACAATTTAATAATGTTATTCAAACAATAATTGTTGGAAAAAACTTGTACGATATAAAGTTAATAAATATAATGATAATGCAATACTAATTCCCTTTAGTAAGCTTCTGCCCGCGTCAAACTTTTTGTTTTAACATAAGATATGTCCCGTACCCCCACCGCATCGCATCGCATCGTCCGCCAACGCTTTTACTTCGTTTTTGCTTAGCGTTTTTGATGACTCTTTTTCTTTTTGCTTTTCTTTTAGCTCGGCTTCTAAGGGTTGCACTTAGCTTGATGTTGAATAGTCAATACTCTTCCTCACGAAGTGGGCTATCAAATGAAAAGTATTTATTCAAATCCGACTGGCAGTTCCAGATATTAGCGCATTCAAACAAACCAACAAACAATAAAAGAAACAAACTCTTCAGCATAGATTAGTATAGATAGAAGATTGCATAAGAGTTGCGTAGAATAACCTGAATAGGGTTTGTTTGCAATATCATGAGGTACTTTTGGGACATATTACACGTTCGTAGCTTAGCCGTGTATGGTCTTGGGCACACCACAATTGCGGCGATAAGTCCCTTCTTTGAGGAGTGGTTGGAGAGGCGTCATGGCACCCTTACCTTCCGCCTGACGCAGGTCCTCACCGGACACGGTTGCTTCGGGAGGTTCCTGTTCCGGATAAGGCGGGAGGAAACGCCCGGGTGTTACCACTGTGTGGATCGCCCGGAGGACACGGTGGAGTATACGGTGGAGGTCTGCCCGGCTTGGGCAGAGCACCGCCGCGTCCTCGCGGAGGCGATCGGCGGCGGCGATCTCTCGCGTCCGGCCCTGGTACAGGCCATGGTACGGAGCGAGAGTGCATGGGAAGCCGTCACCTCCTTCTGCGATGCTGTAATGCTCGCGAAGGAGGAGGCTGAACGCGTGAGGGAGAGGCAATCTTTGCGCCCTCACGCCCCTAGTCGCCGCAGGAGACGCCCTGGGCGTCGGGAATCGATAGCCGATTCCCAGCCACCGTAGGCGCGGGCTTGCGGATGGCGAGCAACGGGTAGCTCGCCATCCGGTAAGGACCAGGCCCGTGTCGACGGCGCGTTGTGTTCCACGCGCGCCCCAAAGAGATGTCAGCACTAGCTGAAGGGGTCCGCTAGGGCCGATGCCCGCTAGGGTTGCGGATTGTTTGAAAGAGTTACCGTGGCGCTGGCACAGGCAACTGAAGGAACATGGGTGGGTTTTAGTCAGTAGAAGTCTGACACGCCCTCCCGCTCCACCCAGAGCGGGAGAAGTTATTTGATGATTCCCATCCACAAAAAAAAAAAAAAAGCCGTGCATGGTCTGCTGTGGATCGGCGCTTTGACATCGAACCGGCCGATAATGAGAGTTCCTAATGGCATGCAGCACATGCCTGTGCCAACTATGTAGTAAAAAGTAGGAAAAGCACCGCGAAATTGTGAAAAATGTTTGAATGGTTTTATTTGTTTATTATTTGTGGCTTAAATGTGAATGATTTTGGTTAGTTTTAATCATCATCCCCAACTATGTTGGGGTCGGCTTCCAGTCTAACCGGATGCAGCTAAATACTAGTACTTTAAATAGAGCGACGGCCTATCTGACCTCCACAACCCAGTTACTGGGTAATACGGTACCACTTGCTAAGATTGGTGGTCAGACTGTCGGGCTTCTGACGACCGGTAACGACTGTCAAAGATCCAAGTATGACAGCCGGAACCAACGACTTAACGTGCTTTCTAAGGCACGGGGTCTCGGTATGTAAAGATGGTCACCCATCCACGGACTGACCTCGGCAAGCATAGCTTAACCTGATCGGTCGACCCGTGCGGCTGTTATTACGTAGCCGCAAGCCTTTTCTAGAGTTAGTTTTCATATGAATAGGCAACTTTTTTGAAGCAATTCTAATCAGATATTTTGTATCTATTTCATTTTAGTAAGATTTAAAAAGTTCACCTCAAACCTAATAAGTGCAGCAGCAGATACGCAGCTAGACACAGTTAATTTTTGGCCACACTGAGGTGAATCACGCGTGGGGGTAGGGCGAGTTGCCACATTTTTAGGGTTCCGTACCTCAAAAGGGAAAAACGGAACCCTTAAGGATCACTCGTGTGTCTGTCTGTCTGTCTGTCCGTCCGTATATCACAGCCCATTCACTCCGAATCTAACGAACCGATTTAGTTGAAATTTGGTTCACATACATATGAATTTCTATGACCCGAACACAAACGTGTAACGTAAATAAATGAATTTTAATATGGGGGTCACTTTTATAAATAAGAAAATTAAAAAAAAAAGTTTTGCAAACTATACCGTGTCAAATGAAAGGGATTAACTGTGAGGGTCTCAAAGAGATTTTTTTTTGAATTTTTAAGTAGATAGTTTTAAAGGTGCTTTTTTAACAAAATAGATGAAAATTGACCATTCCCCCCTTATTTCCAATAGGTACTACTTAGACTAAAATTTAAAAAAAAAAACAGAAAATATTGCTATATTCGTAGATTACAGGAAAATTGATAAGAAGTCTGTGGTCTTAAAATACCATGGTAAATCTCTCAATATTGTGCTTAAAAAACTTACATTTGCAGTTGGAACTAAAATTATGTTTGTTCTTGGGATAAATTCGTCCCAACTACGGAATCATTCATTGTGCGTAGTCCGACAGCACTTGGCCGGTTTTTTTTTTAACAATAAAGTCGCGTGACTATTGGCGCCAATTTGAACACCTTCATACAAGTTAGTTGATAAAATCGGTGCCAGCGAATGTTCTCCCACATCCCGCGTGTAATTCGCTTCACTTTGGCCAGAGCTTTGTGATTTTAGAAAGAGGTTTATGGTATCCTATTATTTATAGAAATACTTTTAGCAACGTTAAACTTTTACGTCATGTGTAGCGAGAGAAGGAAACCACAACAATTGGTTACAACACAAAATGTAGGCTTTCTTTAAAATGATAAATGATTTTTATTTCTGTAAGTAGGTTTGTACAAACACTTTTACAAGTCAATCATGTTTTTTTTTTTTTTAACTAAATGAGGTCGGCGTTTCCTATCTGACTACTCTGAGAAGAAAGGCCGAAACAAACTCAGAGGTCACAGTCTCTTATAAAGTCCAGACATAATCTTGGTCACTTCATGTGAAAACCATGTAGATTTGTGTCTGAAATGGTCTTTTGAGGAAAGAACCACACAGATTGAGAGGACCTGTCCAGTCAGTGCACGCATTTGTCAGTAATCGCGCAGCTCAACTCAGAACTTAAGGAGCTCAACGATTCGACGAACAATACCAAAGAAAGGACATTGGGGTAGGCCTCATAGATTACTCAAACTGCCAGACCATGATTAAAAATAACTGAGAGAAAAATAAAACAAACAAAAATGCAATCACCTACATAGTCTTCACATTCACAATAAATTAAAATAATATAATTTTTATTTATTTTACTTTATTTTTGAATACTCTGAAGTTACTTACTCTGGAAGATTTTTATCTAGACGAAAATCAACACATTTCTTTCTGTTTCATCACAGAAAACTCCCCGTGCCTAATATCTCATCTAATATCAGATTCTACCCAAATGCAAAATATAAAGGCACAGAAAATTCGTCACCAAAGAAATTTGAATCTTATCTTAAAGGGATTAAGTCTCTAAATTGATTAGTTTGACAAACGAGCGATGTACCAAAGCGTGGTATACCGATTTTACAGCTCAATAGAGATATCGATTGTATTCTGATCGTCATTAATTTTCACGCTATTTTACTTCGTGGTGGTGACAGAATTCAAGGGTTTTGTGGGATGATGGGTGAAGATCAGTTGGTTACGAGAATATATATGACGTAGCCAACTGGTTTAATTAGCCGTTTAGTTAACCGCCTAGCCTTTGGAAGTAGTGCTCGCTCGCCGCTACCGTGGCGCCACTCGATTCGATCGCTCGGCTCGACCTAACCTAACCTAACCCATTTGGTCGGGGTGCCCTGGCTTAATTACTGCGACCAATACGGCTAGCGCGTGGTTAGTCACAGTTCCAACCTAACCTATAACTGAATATCGTCCAGGCCGCTAGTTCAACGGCACCGTTTAGTTAAAAAGCTAGGCAGTGGTACCATTTAACATCAGGCTAAGATCCTTAGGAGGCGAGCAAAAAGAAAGAAGTCAGAAAGAATGCTAAGCGAAAACGAAGTAATAGCACGGGCAGGGCTATGCAATGGAACATGGTGGGTCGGCGGAACAAGAAATTTCCCGTTTTACCCTTCTGTACGTGATTACTTGTAGACAGATGTGGACTCGATGAGAACTGTACGCCGATTGGGCGCGATCCACTCGTGAACTGCCTTTTTCAAAACTCTTGACCTTCCACCGCGCGACGAGCTGCCACAGACGGACGTGACGTCACGCAGCCTACTCCAAACGCTCGCTGCAGTGACCGATGTTGATAACATAAGTGACGTAATATGAAAGTGATAATCGCGACGTACGCAAAACACGTGCTAAGGGCCCGTTTTTTGATCCGTAGTTAACTCAACCAATGGTTAAACATAGTAACTAATAGTTGAATTTTGGCTAAACATTAATGAATTAACCTAAATGTATTCATGTTAACTCATTCATGATAAAATAGTAACTAATGGCATTTTGACAAACACACCAAGAGAAATCTTTTGTTCCCCCGAACCACCAACACAGCATCGTTTTTGCTTAGCGTTCTTTCCGACATTTTTTTGCTCGGCTCCTAAGGAGGACCCTTCAGACCGTAGTCTAGCCTATAGCATTCTACAAGAATTGGGCTATCAAATGCAATAAGAATTTTTCAAATCTGACTGGCAGTTCCAGAGATTAGCGCGTTCAAACATACAAACAAAAAACAGACTCTTCAGTTTTATTATTAGTAAAGATAAAAATGTTATAGTACAAAGAAGGAAGTTTTATAATATTAAATATTTATCTCTTCCCATGGACCATTCCCATAGACGGAAACTGTTACGACTGACGACAGAACGCCACCTGCTACGATCCTTACATACTCCATTTGCTTAGTTTAAGTTCATACTT
Source organism: Dicycla oo (assembly GCA_948252095.1). NCBI lineage: Eukaryota > Metazoa > Arthropoda > Insecta > Lepidoptera > Noctuidae > Dicycla > Dicycla oo. The sequence continues at coordinate 3,767,051 of OX411713.1, forward strand.
CTGGTCACACACGTACGCCGCTTGTTCGTACTAGGAACCCACCTGACCTTTCTAAAGAACAATAAGGTCACCATAATGCCCTCCTAGGGCGTTCCCTCCCGCGTTTCCACTCACATATACCTTTAGTTACCCGTAGTTTACGAGTATGTAAGTAGATATGTATGTACAATCAACGCTCATAAGTGGACTGTCACCGGAATGATCATTTTGGCCTGTACGCCATATTTGTGCATATCTCTGTGTGTGTGATGTTTTAATGCAGACAATAACGCGCACACAGTATAACTACGAAAGCGCGTTGTTGGTTGGTCAGATGCATGTGTAGTCCTACCTACATAAAGATACCTACAACTACCTACTTAAATACTTGTTTTTTTTAAATAAATTATCAGCCATAGTGCTTATTTAAAAGCAATGCTAAAATTACAAGCAGCGATGGCAGGTTCACATGAGTGGCTGGCTGTTATTGTGTGTGCGTGAAGTGGAGAAGGTTCGAACCTCGGTGCGCGCATTCGACTCTTTTTGTTTTTCCGTTTTCGTGTCAGAGTTCAATTATTTATCGAGTTTCGTTAATCAATGACAATAGGGTACAGAGGGTAAACAAAGTATAATAGGCAATTTAATTTAAAAAAAATCACTATTAGTCATAGGAATATTTATTGAGATATTGATAACAACCTTAAAAACATAAACATATTCCGAACTTTGAAATAAATAAAATACCTAATTTGTTCGTGAATCATTTTTGGCTGCTACTAAAATATGATGTTTTTGGTTTATTGAGGTTATAGCTTAATTTATTCGTTTTCTAAAGGAAAAGAAGATTGAAACTAAACCTCAATCCTACAATCTTACGATCACTAACTTATTACTGTTATGGCCAGTATGCCCTGAATTTCCCTGATAACATTTAATAATATAATATTTTTTTAATAATATTTAGTGTGACCTCCGTCATTATCAATGGCACGATGTATCGGACAATTATCTTGAACCAAACAAAAGTCACCAATTTCATCCACTGGATAAACATTGCGAAGAGTATTTATTTATTTATTTAATACTTTAAGCACACAAAATGTACAGAGGCGGACTTAATGCCATAGGCATTTTCTACCAGTCGACCTTTGGGTGATGCAGAGACAAACAGTGGTAGGTGCAACATTATATCGCTCAAAACCTCGACGTAATTGGAGCTGTTGGCCTGCGTCGGCACATATTCACACTAATTATTCCTGACTCCGTATTATTTATAATAATATTACTGTCAGATCAACGTGTATTGTCTCTGCATCACAAATGAAGTCTTCCTTTTTGACACGACTTGAATGTCTTCTCGTCAGCAAATACAGTAGTATCCCAATCAAAGTCTAAATATTCTCGAGCAAAACGCAAATGTTTCTCCTTATGCCTTTGCGTTAAAAACGGTTTTTCGCTGGTATTCGATGAGGAGGCCTTCAGCATGAACGGCGAACAGTACGCAATGACGTATCAAATTCTTCAATATATGTATGCAATCATTCGTTTCATATTCACCAACCACAAAGCGTCGCTGAGACTGGTTAATAAGTGGCAGCCTACCACTTCTTATACGGCTCTCAAAACTCCCCTCTTCCTCAAATCTCTTCACCCAACGTCTCACAGTATCTGCCTAAAAAAAAAGAAATCTTTATTACACATTTTGAAGCGTCACTAATCAATCTGCCTAGCCTTTTCCCAACTATGTTGGGGTCGGCTTCCAGCCTAACCGGATGCAGCTGAATACCAGTATTTTACATGGAGCGACTGCCTATCTGACCTCCACAACCCAGTTACTGGGTAATACGATACCCCTTGGTAAGACTGATTGTCAGACTTTCGGGCTTCTGACGACCCGTAACGACTGTCAAAGATCCACAAATGACAGCCGGGACCAACGGCTTAACGTGCTTTCCGAGGCACGGAGGAGTCTCGGTATGAAAAGGTGGTCACCCATCCACAGACCAACTTCGGCAAGCGTAGCTTAACCTGATGGATCGACCCGTGCGGCTGTTATTACTTAGCCACAAGCTCCTCATCGAGCTATCCTCATGAAGCGTCACTAATGAGAACAAATAAAATCAAAAACAATAAAATAACTTACACAAAATCCGGTGTCATTGGATATTTCAGATAGATTACACCCATTGTTATGCAAGGCTACAATGCTCGCCCTGGCTTCAATATTTATATTTGCTTGCATTTTCAATAAAAATCTTCAAACTCAACACCTCTAATATCAATAACACAAACGCTCGTAACTAAGTTCACCAACCAACAACGTAATACCCATTATAACTACAGACAGAAAATTTATTTTGTTTTATGTGACTAGTTTAAAATATTCGCTGTCTTTTTCTCATTACCGTAATCAGAAAAAGACTTTATACTGCGCTTTTTCTGTTTGGTTCGTGATGAAAGAGAATATATGTAATATATATACATTTTTTGTGTACGTGTTTGTGAAATGCCTAAATAGAAGAAGGTCTCAAGTGCGACGGGTAACGATGCGATAGTTTTGTAATACTGGCAATGGAGTTCTGACCGCTACTGTACATATAATTATGTTAGAGATAATAATGCACAAGGACATAGTACGAAATCACTTGAATTAAGGCGCTACCCCGACCTAACGACCTTGAGCGTTCGGTCCCGCCGCTCAGTCTCTCTCTGTCCCGCTCCGCGCACGCCCCTTTATCATAATATTCACTTTTTTTTTCGAATTATTTTATTAAAATTATAATAGCGATCTTTTGAAATAAAATAAAACGTGAATTATTTAGATTTTTAAATTATCTTACATTACCTTTAGAAAAAGATACATGCAATCAATAATTTTAGTCACTTTTTTTCAAGGAGATTATAAATGTATTTTTTACAAATAAAAACAAATAAGAACGTGCAATGTGATGTTAGGATATCGAACATTAATAATGTGCTTTTAGATGTAGACTTTTAAATTAATAATGAGTTATAATGATATGAGGTAGCCTCTAAACTAAATAACGCACTATCGCAAGGTTTTGGTCGGGCCTTAACAATTAGGTAGCTATCTTAAACAACTTCGGACTTGTCAATGTCGAAGCTGTCAAAGTCAACGTTGTATCTATCGATAGTGCGACCGTTTATTTTCGAGCTCTGTTGCTCTCGAGACAGCGCCTGCGCCGGTCGTGCACTATGATTGATAGAAAAACAACATGGTGGACACCAACATCGAGCATGTGGACGCTAATCCGTTTGAATAGATCTGCGAAATATTATATTTATCTCTTTCAGGTTTTCGGTGCAGAAATTCAAACCGATTTCACTGTACTTGTAGGAATTTTAACTACAATTGTATTTGTCGAGAATTTTCTCTCTCTTTGCTGCTATTGTGGTCGCGCTCGAATGGTTTCAGCATTTTATTCAGCGTGTTTTCAACAGACGTCGAAACAATACATTTAAAACATAAGCGAATACTGTTTTAAGTTTGTTGTGGTCTTGTAAAACTATTTTAGTGAATCGATGTTTTTACTTCCTGATAGTTATAATAAGGTAGGACATTCAGAATCGACGTAAAACCAATCAATCTGCCTAGCCTTTTCCCAACTATGTTGGAGTCGGCTTCCAGTTTAACCAGATGCAGCTGAATACCAGTATTTTACATGGAGCGACTCCCTATCTGATCTCCACAACCCAGTTACTGGGTAATACGATACCCCTTGGTAAGACTGGTTGTCAGACTTTCGGGCTTTTGACGACCCGTAACGACTGTCAAAGATTCACGAATAACAGCCGGGACCAACGCCTTAACGTGCTTTCCGAGGCACGGAGGAGTCTCGGTATGAAAAGATGGTCACCCATCCACGGACTAACCCTAGCAAGCGTAGCTTAACCTGATGGATCGACCCGTGCGGCTGTTATTACTTAGCCACGAGCTCCTCCATTGTATTTTATTCAATATAAAATATAATTCCTAATTGCTCTACCGTGTATCATTTATTAGTTCAGCTTACCCCCTGTGGAGTTCGAGCCTTCACAGTACAGTATACAAAAGGGTTAGGATCGCAGGTATCAAAAAGATTGTGCCTTTCACCCAATTTTCATTCGATCCTGCTATTAGTTTTATATCTTGTTTCTGAAGACTCAGTTAAAAAAGTGCTACTGATAAGTCGAATGACTGATTTGAGAATTTAATTTAGGCTTTCGAGGACTTCAGAAATTAGGCAAAGGTAAGACACATTCAGGCGAACGTTGACCATGGTTTGAACACTCAGCATACTCACAATTTGAGTAAGAAGTAACTAGTCTTAGTTACCAGCTCGACAACCTATGTTGTATTGTTAATATAATTTTCTCGTCTGAACATAGCCATACAAAAAAAATCTCAAGGCAGTATACAGTTCACAAAAAAAAAACTAAAGTAACGAAGAAAAAATAACCGGCCATGTGCATGTCGGACCACGCACAATGAAGGGTTCCCTAGTTGGGTTGAGTTTATCCCAATAACAAACTTAACATTGTAGTTGAAAAAAATGTTCTCCCATATATTCCAACTGCAAATGTAAGTTTGTACGCACAATATTGAGAGATTTACCATGTTATTTTAAGACCACAGACTTCTTATAAGTTTTCTTGTAATCTATAGGTATAGAACTATTTTCTGTATTTTTCAAAATCTTAGGCTCAGTAGTTTCGGAAATAAGCGGGGGAGGGCATGGTCAATATTCGTCTATTTTCTTAAAAAAACCTTAAAATAATTTATTTTAAAATTATATATTTGAAACCCTCATAGCTCAACCCTCTTTCATTTGATATATCACAAACAGTTTGCAAAACCTTTTGTATTATTTTTTATTTGCCCCCCAAAATTGACTCCCATATTCAAAATTCATTTATTTAATTCACACGTCCGTGTTTGGGTCACAGATACGTGTACCAAAAACTTAATCGATCTTTTAGGCTTGGAGCAAATTGGCTGTGACAGACGGACATACCGACAGACACACACGAGTGATCCTCTACGAATTCCGTTTTTTAATTTTGAGGTACGGAACCCTAAAAACAAACAGACATACAGAACATACAAATAAGTTTAGGTTGGGGAAAAAGTCTTTTCGCATTATAGTATGTATGAACTTGTAATAAAATCTCTTTGGCTATACTATTTGTATCTGGCTGGTATTGGTATCATTGAAAGTTTAAATTTTAAAGAACATAATTCCAAATTCAAATTAGGAAAATGTGTGATTTTCATTTGTTTTTCGTACCGTCAAGATGAGTGAATCTAATGAAGAAATTCGATACATTTTAAAATTTTACTACAAAAAAGGTAAAAATGCAACGCAAGCCGCGAAAAAAATTTGCGATGTTTATGGACCTAGTGTAGTGTCTGTGAGAGTAGCACAAATTTGGTTTAAGCGTTTTCAATCCGGAAATTTTGATGTCAAAGATGCACGTCGCTCTGGTCGCCCTATTACGGATAAAATGGATGCCATTTTTGAAAAAGTGGAGCAAGATCGGCATATCAGTAGTTACGACGTAGCTGAAGAACTGGAAATTGACCACAAAACAGTTTTGACGCATTTGAAAAAAACTGGGTACACTAAAAAGCTCGACATTTGGGTACCTCACGAGCTCACTGAAAGAAACCTAATGAACCGTGTACTCATTTGTGATTTCTTCAAAAATGGTTCGGTTTCATTACGACGTAATGAAACCGAACCATTTTTCAAGAAGCTTCAACTAGTGATGAAAAAACTTTTTAGCAAAAAATAAAACCGACTTCCAAAACAAAACACTACAAAGTGAAAAATAACTTTAATTTCGGTAGTCGGTGTCTTGGGTTTTGTATTATCGTTTCTTGCCACCGACTTCCGAAATTAAAGTTATTTTTCACTTTGTAGTGTTTTGTTTTGGAAGTCGGTTTTATTTTTTGCTAAAAAGTTTTTATTTTTCACTTTTTAGTTGTGGAACCTACCCCACACAAATTCGAATACACAATTTAGCACAATAATTGTAGATATAGCCATGTAAATAACAGTGATAGGAAGTTATTAAAACACCATCACATCATCCACATAAAATAAGTGGGAAATATACGCATTATTGAAGCTAACTCAAAAAGTCCCCAAGCAAAGTTAATAAAATTTATATGGGACCACCTCGGATGTATACCCTATCAAACAAAAAAAGAATTTTCCAAATCGGTCAATCCGTCTTTGAGTAATCGCGTAACAAACATACAAAAAAAAAAGAGAAACATACAGACAAATTGAGAACCTCCTCCTTTTGGAAGTCGGTTAAAAAGTGGATCACGTATGACAAGAGCGTGCGAAAAAGGTCGTGGTCAAAGGCCGGTCAGGCTTTACAGACTGTGGCGAAGCCCGGGTTAACTCGCAACAAGGTGATGCTGTGTGTGTGGTGGGATTGGAAGGGCCTTATTCATTATGAGCTGTTACCACCAGGCAGGACCATCGATTCTGAACTCTACTGCGAACAACTGATGAGATTAAAGCAAGAAGTTGAGAGAAAGCGGCCGGAATTAATCAACAGAAGTAGTGTGGTTTTTCATCATGATAACGCTAGACCTCACACATTTTTAGCCACTCAGCAAAAATTAAGAGAGTTTGGCTGGGAGGTGTTAATGTATCCGCCGTATAGTCCTGACCTTGCACCTTCAGATTTCCACCTGTTTCGGTCTGTTCAGAATTCTTTAGGCAGTGTCAGGTAAACATCACGAGAGGACTGCCAAAACCACTTGTCGCGGTATTTTGACCAGAAGTCCCAAAATTTCTATAGCAATGGGATCATGTCCCTACCTACAAGATGGCAAAAAGTTATCGAACAAAATGGTACCTACATACTTTAGTTAAATGTAAATAAACTATATTAAAAAATGTTTTGAATTTTCTTAAAAAATGCGAAGAAACTTTTTCGCCAACCTATTATTATACTTACCTGTGCATGATTAATCACATCCTAACGATTGCTAGCCCCGTGGCAATTCGCTACGTCCGTAACCGTACGGCAAAGCGCTACGTCCGTAACCGTACGGCAAAGCGCTACGTCCGTAGCCGTGCGGCAAAGCGGTACGTGCGTAGCCGTGCGACAAAGCGCTACGTACGCGTAGCCGTGCGGCAAAGCGCTACGTGCGTAGCCGTGCGGCAAAGTGCTACGTGCGTAATTGCTGCTAAGCACGCAGCCGCCTACGGGTCACCCTGTCGCCACAGATTTATTTTTTTCACTGCAATGTACAGTTCGTCTCTGGCAAGAAGAAAATATAAAGATTTATAAATGGTTTTTAGAGTAACTTATAAGTTAGAAAAAAGTAACTTGATCTATTTTAAAATAATAAATTGAATAAATTTACCATGAAAACTTGAATAATATGTTAAAACTGTTATTCGATTTTATCTTACTATGTTTAAATAATAAAATAGACCGATCTACATAAACACATACACTTAGCCACAATTTACTTATTTTCAAATAATTTTTACAAGGAAATTTCTCTGTTATCACAAAAAATATGTCTTAAGCCTTTTTCAGGAAAACAATTTTTTTGCTTATATTCGTTCTTCGCAAGAAATAGGCAATTTACTTTTCGCTTGTTCCCGTTGTTTCGTTTAGCGTTTCGAAGTGTATTTTTGAATTGAAATATATAGTGTCCTGTTTATGTTTTATAAGGAAAGGTATCAACGTATTGCTGGGAGTCTTTTGTTAGAAATAAGTAATGATTGTAAGAAAAGAAAAGCAATTTAAGGTTACTTTCTTATTTGTAATTTTGTACGATGAAGTAGGACTTTTCATTTAGAATTAATAATTGTGGGTGTTTAGTCATCATTCTTTTTTGTCCAATCTATAACTATCTTCTATATCTACATCAATATAGGGTGACTAGTTATTAGTGACCGATACTTAAACACATGATTGTACTCATGATAACAAACAACTTTTACTATGGGACCAAACCTGAAATCGCGAACAAAAATCAGCAGCTCCCTACATTTTGACGAGTTATGCGAACATGAATGTATGGGACAGTAATTTTTTTTTGTCGTGATTTCAGGTTTAGTCCCATAGTAAAAGTTGTTTGTTATCATGAGTACAATCATGTGTTTAAGTATCGGTCACTAATTACCAGTCACCCTATATATACAATTTACAAATTTAATTCGTGTCTGCCTGTGTGACCGCATTGTGCTTCTAAACTACACGACGGATTTTGATGCTGTTTTCGGAAAATTTTGTTCCGGAAGGATGTTTTTTTTTTATTTACACACAGTAACACACACAGAGAAACGACATAGAACTTTGAGTAAAATAGAAATTTCGTCAGCGAGACCTGCAAAAGGAGAAATGAAAAGAAATGTAGACAATATAGTGTAAGAAATCAAAAAAGAAGAATATGATTATGTGTTTAACACAGTCAATATTACTGGGCCACAAAGAAAGCGGGTCGGTAACAAAAACCTTAATAACTTTCAAAGTATTGGAGCTAGCTTTATGAAACAAAAACTATTATAAAAAAATATAGTGCTTATATCAATGTCATAAAAGTTCAAGATTATAAAGTTTATTTTGAATAAAAGTAAGTTAGGTAAAAATTACTTCGCAAAATGTGCTACTGTATCAAATGCAATTTTTATACATTTTAATATTTTATATTGCCACCACGAGCTGTAAATACTCGTATAGCTGTTATACGGTTCGGAATGCTATCTACCAGATTTCTGAGCCGATACTGAGCAATATTCTACCATTCCTCTATCAGTGCTTCTTTCAGTTCATAAAGCGTGATTGGACGGGAATTTCGCTGGCGTATTCGTCGTCCTAGTTCGACCCAGGCATGCTCGATAGGGTTCAAGTCTGGGCTGCGTGCTGGGCACTCTATGCGTGTGATAGCGATATCTTCAAGGTAGACAAACACTATTAGCTATATGGGGACGGGCGTTATCTTGCATACAGATGGCGTTCTCACCCATGTATACTAAAAATGGGCCAACATACTCATTTAAAATTAATTCACGTATCTTTCTGCAGTTAAAGTGCTATTTTCTATCACCACTAGAATGGTGCGGTTTTTGGAAGAAATTCCAGCCCACACGTGTATGGAGCCTCCGCTGTATGACACTTTCTCTTCAATGCAAGCTTGGTTATAGCTCTCTCCTGGTCTTTTAAAGACTCTTTGACTCCAATCGTGCGTGCTCGACTCGTCGGAAAACATTACTTTGACCAGTCATCCAGAGTCCAATTCATGTGTTCTCTAGCGTAACTCAGTCTCGAATTTCGATTCTGCTTTTCGAATTTTGGACCATTTGCAGGTCTAAATGGCTTCGAGTTTGTTTCAACAAGATGCTGCCTCACTGTACACTCACGTGCTTGGATTGCTCCCTCCAACACGTAGATGGTGGTTTTTGACTTCATCAGCCGTTTGAAATCGATTTCTCAGCTCCCGCACTATCGTGCACTTTGTTTGGCCTGTTCCTAGTCTAAAAATATTGGATCCAGTGTCTTCAAATCGCTGGAGTACTCGTTGAACGATTAATAATGACACTCCAACAGTTCTCGCTGTATAACGCTGACTGCGCCCGTCTTTAAGCATTGTCAAAATTCTGGTACGAGTACACTCTCCAGGAGTTGGTGCATGTTTTTAATTGAATTTAATCAGAATAATGAATTTCTGCACCAAACATTTCATATTTATAAACAAAAACAAAAGTAAAACAAATGTTTTCAAAGTTGTTCAAATTTTTTATTAAAAGTTATCGCAGTTTTTATAACCGACCTGCTTTCTTTGCGGCCCAGTGAAGAATTCTGCGAAGATTTGTTTATTATGTGTAAGGTTAATAAACCTGACACATAATAAAGAAATCTTCGTGTTATGTCAAGCCGTAAACCTGTGCAAAGCAGAGGGGGGTCGCTAGTGAATAATAAAAATACAGGGTTACTCTTTACTTTTTAACAGTTCCAGGTTTAATGAATAGGTTTTACCTAGCAAAAACTAGACCTGATAGTAGTCGTCTTTCCTTAGTGTAAAAATACTTGGTGAATTTTGTGTTTTTCTACTTAAACAATCGAAAATATATGATACTGATACAGTAAGATATAAGGTTTCCCATTGCATGAAACCTTTACATTACCTACATATCGTAGTAAACAACGTGATAGTAACCCAAAGTTTAACACTTTAGTAACCAGTCTAGGCTGGAATCTAGACACGTTCTAGCGTTAATAATTCAAACGTTGTATTCTAGACCTTTAGGTAACCATATGTACTCGTAAGTTATTTTAAACTCGCAGACTGTTTCTGTGTCTGCTAACTATGTTCTCTCATTATAAGTTAGCTATATTGTATCTGTGGCTAGTGTCCCCTGATGTAATTTAAGAATCGTGATATAAATCATCGTCTAAATTATAACAGCCGCACGGGTCTATCGAAGAAGCGACGCTTGCCGAGGTCGGTCTTTGGATGGGTGACCATCCATTACGTCTCGAGGGGGATCTCGAGACGTAATGGATGGCCGTGCCTCGGAAAGCACGTTAAACTGTTGGTCCCAGCTGTCGTTTGTAGATCTTTGATAGTCGTTATGGGTAGTCAGAAGCCCGAAAGTCTGACAACCAGCCAAGGGGTATCGTATTACCCAGTTACTGGGTTGTGAAGCTCATATAGGCAGTCACTCCATGTAAAATACTGGATTAAATAAAAAAAATAATAAAATAATAAAATTCAGCTGGATCCGGTTAGACTGAAGCAGACTCCAACATAGTTGGGAAAAGGGTAGGCAGTGATTATAATATGATATAAATTAAAAGCATTTGTGTTGGTTTTTTAAATAGCTTACCTACATAGGTAAGCTATTTAAAAAACCAACACAAATTGCGTATTGCGTACATACGCAATACCACACCATGCCACCATAGATATTAAGATTACTAATAGATAAGTAACTGATGTTACGACGGGTGCTGACAGACGCTTTCGAATACCAATTTAAAAAATATTTTATTTTTATATGTTATTTCCTACCTATTTTTATATGTTATTAACCTAGTTATGCAGAAAGCAGCAACATGGCACTTTTTCTAAAAATGAGTTATAAACTCAGCCATACTAAATTCGACATACCAGATTTTTTGCAAAAACAACCATGTCGATATCTCTATTTATCACGGAGATATGAGCCGTCAAATGCAGCTTTGTCCATACATCCATAATGCAACCATCGACAGAAAAATGTTTATAACTGTGTACTATTCCCGACCAGAAACTTAAAGCAGACCCTCAGCTTACTTACATTTAGTGTAACATAGCCTGGTTATAAGTACCTACAGCAGAATCCGCTTAAAATGACATCGAAGGGATGTTACAAATACTTTATACTAAGCGGACGTCATACAAAGAAAATAAAAAAAAAACTTCATATTTTGTTAGGTATTTATTATACTAGAGAGTAAAACTACAAATAGTGGTATCTACTAATAAAAAAAGAAAGAGAATCATGAGCTGACTTTGTGTCACCTCAATTTTCTTTTTTACAATAATTAAAAACATATATGTAAGAAAAATTGTAGTATATAAGGTCTATCTATTCATAGGGATCATTGTACACATAATTATGAACAAATCTTACTATGGAACCATACATCAAATCCACAAAAAAATCAGGTAATCCCTATATTTATGTTCGCGTAACTCGTCAAAATGTAAGGATCAGCTGATTTTTTTTTGCGATTTCGGGTTGGTCCCATAGTAGTAGTTGTTCACAATGATGAGTACAATAACCCCATCGTATATGAATAGATATACCATAGATACACTAAATATTTTTTCTTTTTTCTTAGTTTGAAAATAGGTCATAATAAGCGACATGTCACTATAAGCGAAGTCATTATAATTATCTGAACTATGTTATAAAGAATTTTATATGATAACCAAATTGCGCACTGCAATTACGTCATATTAAGCGGTTGGTCAATACAGGCGGAGTCATAATAAACGGATTCCACTGCATTTATTTTCCAAATAAATCCTAAAACAAAAACGCTAAATAGAGTGTGTGCACATATAAAAGCATTTCCTTTCCATTTAACAGTCAGTTAACTAGTACTTAAGGGCAAGCTCTTTGCTACATTGTACAAGGTCAGGCTACTCTGCAAAATAGTACCTATACATACAGTCTCAGCGATACTCTGCCACGACTGTGAATGGGCGGATAACACGCGCGGCTACAGGGACGGATTTACCGGTAATTTGTTATGTACTTAGCTTTTGTGTATTTAATAATAACAATAATTTATTTGACAGAACTTATATTCCAGATAGTTAGTAGTAGATAAATTATACATAAATTTGGCAATCAATAAGAATGCCAAAGTTATTTCTTCTCAGAGTAGTCAGATAAGAAACACCGACCTCATATAGTTTTTAAAAGAATGATTGACGTGTAAAACTGTTTGTACAAACCTACTTAATAATAATCAATTATTATTATTAAATAAAAATAATCAATATCAACACAATTATTTCACGGCATGGTTTGAAGGCAATACTTGTATCTTGGTCCAGTGCCTGAGCATTAGACCTTCCGCCCATTCGGCCACAGTGACCAAGTGGCAGTTGGCGCTGCCCTGCACCCGCCGCATCAGGGAGGTGACACGCGCACGCATGATTGCGTAAAAGTCATCTATTCGTGCCTCTGCATACATCCCTGTAGAGGTGGTCGTTGAATCAATAAACCGTTTTTTTAACAACTTTTCCTTCGTCAACGAAGTAACTGTTAATCATCATTGAAAAAACAGGTTGAAAATATTAGCTTTTAATTTACGTCAACGCACAAGACGCACTTGTTCAATTGTCATTATTTTATTCAGTTCCAAAAAACCTGTTGAAAATATAAACTGTTAATTTACGTCAACGGCTCAACGAATTATTTCACTATAATTTTATTCATTTCTGAGACTCAACTAGTATGCGAAACGAATACTTCCGAACGATACCGATTGAACTCTCAAAACCTGTTAATAATTAACAGCTTTTTTTAAACTGTTAACCATTGATGATTAATAGTTAAATTACATTAACCAAAAAACCGTCAATGACCCATCCCTACATCACTGATCAGTGTCGTGGCAACCCCAATAACGCCCTGTATGCATTGCCCTGGACGCGTAAGGCGCTGTAAGCCCTCTGCTTGTAGTCGACCCATAGACTACAGGTGTAAAAAAATTGCATAACTAACTCACATAATTAGCTAGGCACATTATCGGCTATTCTATAATGATAATCGAGGGTGGGCGCTGATTGATACTTATAATTACAAGATATTAAGTTATCTTAACTTAGGTATTGGCTGCAACTATATAATATCGACTGCCGCAACGAACAGTATCGAACCTACAAATCACGTACTTTACAGTAGAGCAGCTTAAAGTTGTAGTTTGATCTGCAATGATAACTGTCCATAGTTAAACGAAAAGGATCTAACCGCCATTAGACGTAATGTGGGTTGGATCCTTTTCGTTTAACTAATAATGATGTTACCGCCACGCACGAACACGATCGAACTTGTAACATTCGATGAAGTTAGTTTCTCAAAGTGTGAAGTATCGATTGTATTATAAAACTTGTTTAAATATTATTTTTTTCAGAAATGTTTTAAATGCTATATTAATTGCACTATGATTAGTACAATAAACAAAAAAAATAAAAATTTCAGAATCGATAGTATGTATTGCGGCAGTCGATATGTTACTTTATTTACCTTATGGCCTATTTTTATTGTTAACTAGCTGATCCGATAAACGTTGTCCTGTCAAAATTTCAATGTTCCAACTGTTTTTATAGCATAAAAAAATCCCATAGAAAATGCACTTTCAGTTTTCCGAATTTTTTGCTTTTCAAAGATTTTCTTTCATACAAACCTTGTCCTGATAATTACAAATACACCAAAAAAAGAATTATCCAATTTAGTGCAGTCGTTCGGAAGTTATGCGCGTAAATACATTTCGGCGATTCATTTTTATATAATAGGTTGGGGAAAAAGTTTCTTCGCATTTTTTAAGAAAATTCAAAACATTTTTTAATATAGTTTATTTACATTTAACTAAAGTATGTAGGTACCATTTTGTTCGATAACTTTTTGCCATCTTTTAGGTAGGGGCATGATCCCATTGCTATAGAAATTTTGGGACTTCTGGTCAAAATACCGCGACAAGTGGTTTTGGCAGTCCTCTCGTGATGTTAACCTGACACTGCCTAAAGAATTCTGAAGAGACCAAAACAGGTGGAAATCTGAAGGTGCAAGGTCAGGACTATACGGCGGATGCATTAACACCTTCCAGCCAAACTCTCTTAATTTTTGCTGAGTGGCTAAAGATGTGTGAGGTCTAGCGTTATCATGATGAAAAACCACACCCCTTCTGTTGATTAATTCCGGCCGCTTTCTCTCAACTTCTTGCTTTAATCTCATCAGTTGTTCGCAGTAGAGTTCAGAATCGATGGTCCTGCCTGGTGGTAACAGCTCATAATGAATAATGCCCTTCCAATCCCACCACACACACCTTCCAATCGCATCACCTTGTTGCGAGTTAACCCGGGTTTCGCCACAGTCTGTGAAGCCTGACCGGCCTTTGACCACGACTTTTTTCGCACGTTCTTGTCATACGTGATCCACTTTTCATCACCAGTTATCAGCTTCTTCAAAAATGGTTCGGTTTCATTACGTCGTAATAAAGAATCACAAATGAGTACACGGTTCATTAGGTTTTTTTCAGTGAGCTCGTGAGGTACCCAAATGTCGAGCTTTTTTGTGTACCCAGTTTTTTTCAAATGCGCCAAAACTGTTTTGTGGTCAATTTCCAGTTCTTCAGCTACGTCGTAACTACTGATATGCCGATCTTGCTCCACTTTTTCAAAAATGGCATCCATTTTATCCGTAATAGGGCGACCAGAGCGACGTGCATCTTTGACATCAAAATTTCCGGATTGAAAACGCTTAAACCAAATTTGTGCTACTCTCACAGACACTACACTAGGTCCATAAACATCGCAAATTTTTACCTTTTTTGTAGTAAAATTTTAAAATGTATCGAATTTCTTCATTAGATTCACTCATCTTGACGGTACGAAAAACAAATGAAAATCACACATTTTCCTAATTTGAATTTGGAATTATGTTCTTTAAAGTTTAAACTTTCAATGATACCAAAACCAGCCAGATACAAATAGTATAGCCAAAGAGATTTTATTACAAGTTCATACATACTATAGCGAAAGACTTTTTCCCCAACCTAATATATAGATAGACTATGTATGTTTTATATCAAAGGTGCAAATAAACTTTTTTTTTAATAATTAACTGTTGTGAAAAGTGGGCGTACTGTAGGTACGCCTTTGCCTACCCCTTCAGCAAATACAGACGTGATGTTATGTTTCTATGTGGTTGCTTGTTAATCATTTTATGATGTCGTAAAAATAATTCATAATTTTTGGCTGCAGGTACCGTTCTTTTCGGGAAGACCACTGCTTCTTTTCGGTGCTTTAGGAAAGAGGTAGCTAATGCCCGTTTTCCCCACCCCTAAGTAACACTTAAATGAATCCCTAAATAAAAATGCACTGTTTTATTTTCAACCGAGAGTTGAGAATGTAACAGTGCACTTTTATTTATGGTTTCATTTAAGTGTCACTTTGGGTTGGTGAAAACGGGCATCAGTCACTTAAATCTACAGCTATTGATCTATAATGAAAAATCTATGCCTATGCAATGTTACAGCATCATCAACCAACAAGTCAATTACTAAATTGACTGAGTCCTTGAAGCTAGAGAATTCAACCTCACCAGCATGCCATGTAACTAAATTTTTCAGATAAGCGACATGTTTATGTTAACAAATATTCATTATTTGTCCTTTCAATAATCATATGTTGTTTCGGTGCGAGATATTTCGATGTATTTATTTTGTTGCGCATGTTTGACTTCCAAGGAACTGGCTGCAATTATGGTAAGTACTAACATTTATTCACGATGAAATAAAATTCAGAATATGTAGGTACCTTGTTGGCCCAAGCCCAGCCCTGTACGTTTATAGCAGCCTCTGCGCTAATACCCGCGGCGCAGCGTCATATATCACACAAACAGATTCACAGTAAGCCTCGCACGACTAAAACAAAAGGTGGGTATTCACCTGGTATTAGTACAGATATTATGCAGAGCAGAAGATTCGTGGATGTTGTTATGACCCATACAGTAACAGGTATTTAAATTTGTTATAAGCACTGCCCTTGTGCAATTTGTATAAACATTTTCTGACGAGGTTATGTAAAAAAAAATCTGTATCAGCAAGTGTGTTAGTTTATGTTATTGCATTAAAATAAAACCGGTCAAGAGCGAGTCGGACTCGCGCACCGATCATTCCGTACCATCCTACTTCCCACTTCCTATCCTACTTAATACTATAATATTATAAATGCAAAAGTTTGTGAGGATGGATGGATGTTTGTTACCCTTTCACGCAAAAAACTACTGAACGGATATTCATAAAATTTTGTACACATATAGTTATATTGTACCGAGACTTATTAATAGTCTACCCTCAGCAATAAACAAAAGTATTACACATAAAAATATCAAATGTAAACTTAAGCAATATTATTTAAGTATTATTTAGGAATGACTGTAACTATTTAAATACCTACCTAAAGATTTTATTCATTGTATCGACAATAACGCATAATTATAAAATGCAAGATTGTTTAGTTTGATATAGACTCATGATAGCACAAGTTTAAACCTTAGTGGTTTTTGGTTGCTATGTAATAAGTAATCCTGTATTCTTTAGTTTAGATGATAAATAAATAAAATAAAAAATAATAAAAAAAAGTTTATAATCTGGATTGACACATAGGATACTTTTCATCCCGATATTCTTACGGGTTCGAGACTTACGCCGGTGAAACCGCCGGGCGGTTTTTTTTTTTAATTTAATTACCTAATACATTTTGTGAGTCTAGAGTATCGATAGACCGGGTTTTCATCCTCATAACTAATATTATAAATGCGAAAGTGTGTTTGTTTGTTTGTTGATTACGCTTTCACGCTAATACGGATGAACTGACTGGATGAACTTTAGCACTGGTAGACCATGACCTGGAGGAGGTCGTAGGCTACTATTAATTGTGGATCACAGATAAAGTCGCGGGAAACAGCTAGTATTTCTAATAATCGTATTAGCTCCATGTGACAGTTAAGTTTCATTTGATATGATGAAAAATAAGGTAAAAAAGCGGATTTTTAGGAAAAATAAAATAGTAACTTGTTTTTCATCCTAAGTACCCTAGCTTTAATCGTATCAAATTAAACTTTACAGTCAGATGGAGCTTCGACGTACTTATTCAGAATATT
The DNA here is from genome assembly GCA_948252095.1 of Dicycla oo. Classification (NCBI taxonomy): domain Eukaryota; kingdom Metazoa; phylum Arthropoda; class Insecta; order Lepidoptera; family Noctuidae; genus Dicycla; species Dicycla oo. Next base: position 3,784,453 of record OX411713.1, read on the forward strand.
ACTACAGATTATCACACATAACCATTCACAACTAAGCCACACACATGCCAACCGTTCCACAGCGATAGTGCAATAAGAAGCTTTGTGGTCTCAACTAGAATGTAATGCTGGGATAATTATAGCAAGGTTGGAATACTGCGACCAGGATTAAACCGCACTATCACAATGTGTGGTAGCCGTACAGTGATAACGGGGCTTAAACCACAAGGTTTTGTTCATTTGTTTTATTTATTGAGATTCCAAGTGATTTCATATGTGGGTGTCTCTGAGTTGAGAGTCACACACACTGAGATGTGTTATAAAAATTCAAAGAGATGAACGAAGGTGTACCAACACTGCAACGGATAAAAATTCAGAAAGATGAACGAAGGTGTACCAACACTGCAACTGATAAAAATTCAGAAAGATGAACGAAGGTGTACCAACACTGCAACGGATAAAAATTCAAAAAGATGAACGTAGGTGTACCAACACTGCAACGGATAAAAATTCAGAAAGATGAACGAAGGTGTACCAACACTGCAACGGATAAAAATTCAGAAAGATGAACGAATGTGTACCAACACTGCAACGGATAAAAATTCAGAAAGATGAACGTAGGTGTACCAACACTGCAACGGATAAAAATTCAGAAAGATGAACGAAGGTGTACCAACACTGCAACGGATAAAAATTCAGAAAGATGAACGAAGGTGTACCAACACTGCAACGGATAAAAATTCAAAAAGATGAACGTAGGTGTACCAACACTGCAACGGATAAAAATTCAGAAAGATGAACGAAGGTGTACCAACACTGCAACGGATAAAAATTCAGAAAGATGAACGAATGTGTACCAACACTGCAACGGATAAAAAATCAAAAGATAAAGAAGGTGTACCCACACTGCAACGAATAGAAATTCAAAAAGATGAACGAAGGTATACCAACACTGCAACGGATAAAAATTCAGAAAGATGAACGAAGGTGTACCAACACTGTAACGGATAAAAATTCAGAAAGATGAACGAATGTGTACCAACACTGCAACGGATAAAAAATCAAAAGATAAAGAAGGTGTACCCACACTGCAACGAATAGAAATTCAAAAAGATGAACGAAGGTATACCAACACTGCAACGGATAAAAATTCAGAAAGATGAACGAAGGTGTACCAACACTGCAACGGATAAAAATTCAAAAGGATGAACGTAGGTGTACCAACACTGCAACGGATAAAAATTCAAAAAGATGAACGTAGGTGTACCAACACTGCAACGGATAAAAATTCAAAAAGATGAACGTAGGTGTACCAACACTGCAACGGATAAAAATTCAGAAAGATGAACGAAGGTGTACCAACACTGCAACAGATAAAAATTCAGAAAGTTGAACGAAGGTGTACCAACACTGCAACGGATAAAAATTGAGAAAGATGAACGAAGGTGTACCAACACTGCAACGGATAAAAAATCAAAAGATAAAGAAGGTGTACCCACACTGCAACGAATAGAAATTCAAAAAGATGAACAAAGGTATACCTACACTGCAACGGATGAAAATTCAAAAATATGATTGAAGGTGCAACTACAGTGCAACGGATAAAAATTCAAAGAGATTAACGAAGGAATACTCGTACCTATACTGCAACGGATAAAAATTCAAAAAGATAAACGAAGGTGTAACTACACTGCAACGAATAAAAATTCTAGAAGATGAACGAAGGTGTAACTAAATTGCAACTGAAACTCAAAAAGATGAACGAATATGTAACTACACTGCAACGGATAAACATTCAAAAAGAAGAACGATGGTGTAACTGCACTGCAACTGATAAAAATTCACAAAGACGAACGTACCTATGTATACTGCAATGTATAAAAATTCAAAGAGATAAATGAAAGTGTAACTACCTACACTGTAACGGATATTTTGACGCTCGAATGACGTTGATAGGGTGTGCTGTTGATAAAAATTTCTGTACTTATTTTGGAATGTATTGAAAAAGCAAGATGGCGGCGTTACTTTCGATTTTGGACACGCAACAAAAGAACGTAGTAGCTTTGTAGGTAAACGATGACGCACACGCAACGTCGCAAAGCTACTAAGACAACGGTACAGTCGGTAGCCTCTTTAATAGTATTCTTTATTCAAACAACTCGTTGGATTCCTCTTTACCTATACTAGCTTCTGCCCGTGACTTCGTCCTCGTGAAATTTCTTGTTCCCTCGTCCCACCCGCCCGCGCATAGGCTTCGTTTTCGCTTAGCTTTCTTTCTGACTTTTTGCTCAGCTGCTTTTTGTCGTAGCGTGATTTTAAATAACCAATAGCTTTTCTCGAGAAGTGAGCTATCAAAAGCAAAAAGAATTTTTGAAATCCGTCAGGTAGTTTCAGAGATAAGCAGCTTTATTGCTTAGTATGATTTACTCACCCTGCAGAAGAACCAAAGGGTTTACTGAAATTCAAGTGATACCTAACTGACATGGGTTCAGTAGTTTTTCGACCCCGCTTTCGGTCGAGAAAACATCAACATCTTTTTAGCGGTGTAGATATATATATAAAGATCTTATAAGATTACGGATCGTATCACATGACAACAAAGTAGGGATCCTTTTATTATCAAAACCTCATCTTCGTCGAGTACTACCAAGGTTTTGAAATGAGATAATACTTGTACCTTGTCACCGTTATTCGTGATGGGTTGATGTTAGTCCTTGTTATGAATATTATTTCAGCTCAAAGGTAAGTTATAAGTAAGGTAAGTTTGACCACGAATTTGGTTAGCATTTTATGGTCTTATTACGGTTGTACTTATACTAAGAAGCACATAACTGAAACTCCAGTATATTTTTGTAAAGAGTATCTTTAATAATAACTCAGTTTTTTCTTCAATACAGCACACATTGTTGTTCCCGATACCGGTGTACCTATATTGGGGTAATTACGATAATGGGGTAATTCCGAGTGATGATAATTTCTAAAAAACGCAGCGGCATTTTACATATATTGGCAGCATACTGATTAGAGGCCATTTTATTGGCCGCCGTCTTTCGCTGTCGCTGCGTTTGATATCATAAATCACTTACCCCACTATCGTAAGTAGTAAGTAGTTACGAATCTAAATATCCTTTAGAGTTTACTGGGGTAGCCCAATAAACTCTGAAAGATATTTAGATTCAAATATTGAAAAATATATATTAACCTTACTGTAGTGCGTCAGGTATGTTCGCTGATGTGCACACTGACTATAATGCGGGAGAAAGTTGCCTCAGTAATATCCCCAGTGAGGGGAAGCAGCTACAGTATTGAGGGTGTTTGCAGAGAGGCTGGATGGGCCTACAATGAGGAGGTTTACCAAGCTACATGTTGGCAATAGAGCGTGTTAAACCTTCCTGATAGTGATTATCTGTTCCTATCTTTTTAGTGTTCCTGCATGTAACTAATATAGTTTTTATGTATAATATGTAATATATAACACCATATCGCTGCTTTGCATGAATACCAGCACAAACCAAAATTTTGAAATTACTGGTTTATAACACAGCCAAATGCAAATTAGTCCTTATTTCATGGTCAGTAAGACTCACATTCATAACGGCATAACCGACAAAACCGGCCGGCGGTTTTGCCGGTAATAAAATATTTTTATTTTATTTGTTATTTATTAAGGTGTACAAGTGCTGTACCTATGGACGCTTGTACCTGTGGACACAATCGGTTCCGACGAAACTAGTAACCCTAAAATTCTAATTTGAACGCGACCGTAGAGCTTTCTCTATGGTTGATAGTTTTGACGTGTCGCCATGTTTGTTTTTTGTGAGGTTGTCTAAATGCCGGCTATGAAAGTTTTTGGCACCAAAAAGTAAGTTATTTTGCTTAATTTAAATGAGTTTTACCGTCATAATACTTATAATATCGGTTTGATCGTGTTTGCACTATGATCTCTGCTGTTTTTTGTTTAGTTTGTGTTTTTCCCCGTCTATAAGTCTGTTAATTATCCACAAATTTAGATCAGTTATATTTTTTATGTCTGAATTTGTACCTGTGGACAAAAATATGAGTGTACCTATGGACTGTCCACGGGTACAAAAGTGTCATAATGTTTACTTAACTTTTCAGTGCCTCGCAGTAAAACTGGTTTAAAAAGAAAGGTAATGACTGGTAATGTGCCCCGATACACTCACAGCAGCCGTAAAAGAAGCAAAAAGTGGAAATTCATTAAGAAAAGTAGCTGAAAAGTATAAAGTACCAAAGTCAACCATTTTTAAGTATTTAAAGTTACACGTTAACCTATCCAGATAAGTTTGATCAAAACAAACTATATGGAGATTGTGTAATTCAGGCCATCCCAGAACCAGTTCCGCCATTCCATAAATTTGATCAGTTGATACCAGACCCACCTGTATTCCGAACTCCGCTTAAGAGTATAGATCCACAAATAACCCCCGAAACCGTCCGCCCATTCGAAAAAGCTGGTCCTCGAAAAGGTGCTCAACGTGGAAGAAAACCCGGAAGAACCAGGATTTTAACTGACACGCCAGAAAAAGATGAAATTCTAGGTGAAGCATTTAAAAAAGCTGAAAAGAAGAAAATCGCAGTCCAGAAAACGAACAAGAATAAAAAACGCAAAAGCTGCTCTAAAAACAATTATTGCTGCCACAGCTCTTTCACAATCTGGTTCCTCAGAAGTTGCATTAAACATCATCCAACTCCTCTGCTGGCTAATATTTTTTCTGAACCTGGTTCTTCCAACGCACTTTTGAATGAAAACACAGAAATCTGGCGAAAAAAATTTTTTAATAATTCAACAAGAGAAGTTATCGTTCGTTAGATGTTTGAAGTGTAAAACTTATTCCAAAGACAAAAACCAAATGCTCAAATGTAGTTTTTGCAATAATAGCTATCAAAACTTTGAGTCTGATGATGAAGGTGAAGGTTTCGTTTGTGTGGCATGCTTCGTATTAGACAATGATGACGATAGCGATGAATCTACTCAAAACTTGTATGGAGAGTGTCGTAATGCATACAAATAAGTTATTTGTATCTCTTCAAACAAGTTTTACGTTTGTTTGAAGTATTTTAGAAGTCTATAATTGTTTTATTTTTGTTTTTTGTTATCTAATTAATTTGAACCGTCCATAGGTACAACACCGTCCACAGGTACAATTTTACTGTACATAGGTACAATCGTCGGTTAAACCTGTGGACAAATATGTTGTTTTATTGAAAGTTGATTATTTTCGTAAGTAATAAGTGATATTGAGACTAGAATTATAGTTTAAGAAAGGCCGATTATCCTCTAAGACATGTGACATGTTAAAAATAAAAAAAACTTAACTAATGCAGAAATAAAAACCGTTTTATTCTAAATTCTGCAAAGTGTCCACATGTTCCGCACTTGCCCCAAGTGTAAAGTATAATATCGGTAGGTATTTATTAGTAACTTTTTTTTTCCAATTTACAATTAGGATTATCGTTGGAGTTTTGACCTTATTCTCACTAAATGTTTAAGCATTGAAAGGCTGACAATTTTAAACGTTAAATACAGCCACGACGTAAGATAGTTGGTAATGTTTTTTAGTCTTCTAATAATATTCGTTTGCTCACAACACTCATAGTCATAACTTAGGTTTAAAAGGACTGCTATAAATCAAAATGACGGCTGGCTGTGTTATGGTAGATAGGGCAGTTCTTTTTAGGGTTCCGTACCTCAAAAGGAAAAAATGGAACCCTTCTAGGATCACTCGCGTGTCTGTCTGTTTGTCTGTCCGTCTGTCGCAACCATTTTGCTCCGAATCTAAAGGACCGGTTAAGTTGAAATTTGGTACACGTATGAATTCCTGTGACCCAAACACGTACGTGTAACGTTAATAAATGAATTTTGAATATTGGGTTAATTTTGGGGGGTAAATAAGAAAATAACAAAAAAGTTTTGCATACTGTACCGTGTGACATGTCAAATGGTACGCCCTTTCATATGAGTGGGTCTCAAATATATATTTTTTTATAATGTTAAAACAAATTGTAATAAAGTTATTTAAGGAAATTGACGAAAATTGACCATCCTCCCCTTATCTCCGAAACTACTGAGCCTAATATTGTGAAAGAAAATAATACAAAAAACAGTTCTCTACAATGATATTCTAATAAACAGATATGTTATACACTTACAAAACAACAGAAAAAAGTGTTCCGCGCCGAGAGGCAGCACACATACACACTTTTCATTCATTTTACATTTCACTACAAGTAAAAAGGATAAAAAAAGGATAGCTTGATAAAACCAATAAGAAAAAATGTGACAGCTAGATGTTGTCAATTGCGCGTGAATATAAACAAACATTATTCGGGCCACCAATCACCGCACCTTGGCATCATAGACTAACAAATTAACTAGGCAGAAAGTACAAACCGCGTGTACAGAATTTGTAGTCGGGATTTGTGCCTATGCAACGAATAAACACTATTAAAAGGTAGGTAGGTGAAAAATAAAACACGTTTTAAAAAGAAAGAAATATATATTATATTGTAAAAATAATCATACACCTTCGAAAAGATTTAATTTATTTCTTTTCTGTCTCTTAGAGAGCTTTTTTATTTCGGGATTATTTTTATGAGCGGAATGGAGGCGAACTGTTGTGTACTTATCAATTATAGTTTTAATTAAATGTATGCGATGATTAAAAGCAGGTGCTTGGTCTTTGGAATGTTCCAGAATTGAGTTAAATACGTTCGAATTTAAAAAAGTTTTTAAAATATTACATTTTAGTCTCTCAATATCCTGATTATTTACAAAATGGGTACCGTTTTCATTTAAATGAGATTTTATAACCGTTTCAGATTTTAAACATACTGAAAACAAGTCTTCTGATGCATAACATAAACCTCCCATGTCTCTGATTGTGACCAACTTGTGGAACCACAATTTTTGATTGGTATATAATGTATCAACACATATTTCACACTTAATCATTTTCGTTAATTTTCGTGCAATCCAACCAGAAATGTAACCTGTTATTTGTTTAACTGACTCTGAGCAATTTTCACTATTCAACATTTCAGAAAGAATATTTACGTTGTTTTCACAATTTTTGTCACTAGATGTAGGGTTATCTAAAATATTTTCAGTTTCGTCTAAATCTAAAGCACGAAGTCCTGATGATGAGTTAACATTTTCAATACCTGATGATGAGCATGTAAGTATAGGTATATGTTCCATAGGAATGCAATTTCCACTAAAGGCGCTGCGTAATTCTAGGTGGTTGAAAATTTTTTTGTACAATCCTTTAAATTGTACTGTGTTAGGATTATTATTATAACCACCTTGTCATCTGATTACACCAAAATAATTTTCTATGTGGTCTTGAGATAATCGGTAAGTTGCTATGTACTCTAATGCTGGTGTGTGTCCTGATGTTGTAGCTGCAGTTACATAGGTGGTGAAAAGATGTTTTAAACTTTGAATACAAATCAAAAATCCTAAAAAGCCAGTTTTAGATTTGCATTCAAGTATGGATTTTTTGGATATGTTTATTATGATTCTTTGTCTTATTACACGTTTTGTTTTATTGTAAATTCGTAATGATAAAATATATTCCTTGGCCTTCTCTAAAAAACTTAAAATTTGAGCAGAGTTATTCGAATTAATGGGTTTTTTGAAATCATATTTTCCTGATGACCTGGAATTAAAAATGTCAAATAAATCATTGAAGATTGAGATAAACTCTACGGTTGGTTCGGTATTTATAATTTTGGATGATACTATTAATTGATCACAAAGTTCTAAAGCACGGGCTATACTTCTGCTTAATAGCTGTGTGGCTAATTTAACTCTCATTATTTCGTTTCGAAAATGTATATGTCTTTGCGAGAGTTTATTGGCAAAATTTAATCCTTGACTTTTTTGAAGTTGATTTAAAGCAACAATTAAGCTCCATCTTATTTCTTCGTTATTATTTCCAAATATAACTTTTTTTGCTTCGAAGGTATTGCGTACTAATTTGATCATATGGCATGGATCCAAAAATACAGCAACTTCAATGCCGCAATCAGGGTGTAAAAAAGTCGTTTTTAAATTATTTGGCGTTTTTAAATTACAACCTAAAAGTTCAGCCGCAGCCAAGTTACTTGGACAACCATCAAATGTGACTGCCACAACATCAGCACCTCCATCGTAACATTTGCTTATGCAAATATTTATTAAATTTGCCCGCGTTTCTGCCGATAGATTTTTAATAAAAAAGTAACCTACTGGCAACTTCCAGCTTTCGTTAAGAGCAACTAAAATGAAGACGTACACTTGTGTAGCAATGTCATTGCTGGGGCTAAAACCGATACCGAAATCAACAAGACCGTCAGTTTTTTTACCAGTCCAAATTGTTTGATGCCTAAGCGCCATTTCATCTGCTACAAGGGTACATATTATACGTTTACCTGATAAAGCACTTCTCTTTTCCAAAATATCAAAGGCTTGTTGCGTGAACCCCGGCGAACAAGAAGTGTTTTCATACCACTTGGTTAATACACGTGGATGTGGCAAAGCAGTATCAAATACACTTCTTACATATTTGTAAGCGGCAGAAGAATAAAAATTAAGAGTAAGTGCGAATTTTCTGAGTGCGGGGGGATACTTTACGCGATATGACTTCTTTGATTTTTTCTTTAAATGGATTCTATTTATTAAATTTAGGACTTCGGTCTTTAAATTAAGTTGTGAAAACTGTTCTTTTGAAATGTAATCTTTTCTCTTTAAATCTTTCAATATCACGGCTATGGTGGCAACACGTTTCTTCAGTCTTTTATTTTGTTGAACTAGTATTTTGTTTTTTTTCTGTAACAGTTTTTTCTTACATGTTAATTCACGTACGCGTTTTTTAAGTGCCGCTTTTCTTGGTGATTCAAAAATATCTTCCATATCCGGTATGCTGACATTGTCGAGACTTGTCGGGGAGTTTTGAATATTTATATTGATGTGTTCCTGGGAAATAAAACAAAATAAGTTAAATAAATCTCGTCACCATCGTGGTAGGCTTTAAAAAAAGTTAAATACAAACGACGTTATAAGTAAAGGGAAACTAGTGGCGGATTGAGATTGTACTGAAAGCTGAATAATGATTATGGTTTTATTTAAAATATCAGAACAAATGCTAGAGCAAATCGTAGGGTAGACTGCGAAATACTCATTTTTTACACTTTTAATTACCTCTATAACGGGAACAGCGTTCTTTTTGAGAAGTGTTCGACCTTTGTTTGAAGTATATTTATCAGTAGCCTTGAAATGATTGCTACAAATTCTACTGCTTTTTGAAGGCGTCCAACTGGATTCACTTCTTTGTTTACGAACAATTGTGATCCACTCTTGAAGCCGGATCTCAGTGGTTGGAAACCTACGAAGAAAATACGGTAAATAGTCAAACTCGCTGTTGTCACACAGTAAAGTAATATAAACGATTCATTTCTTTGTTTACGAACAATTGCGATCCATTCTTGAAGCCTTATAGTATAATATAATAATATAATATAATATAATATCCTGGCACATTTCACATGGTAGCTTTATTTTAACACTATCTGTGACATATTAAGGTAACGATAAGCTATTAATATTTTCTTTTCCTACATATTATGACATGTTTAATTTATAATTATAATTAATTAATTTAATTATTATATCAAACAAAATTATAAAGAAAAGTTATTAAAAGGGAAACTAGAACTCTGCTGTAAAGATGACTTTACTGCCTAATATTCGCATCTGTACTTTTATTCTATGTCCGGAGTGCAAGCATCCTTGTCGTTCTTACGACAAAAAATGTATTTTCCATCTCTTTCTTTTTTCTAACCTCCAAATATCAGAATATTAGGAAAATAATTGAAATATATTAATAAATCGAAGTATATTGTGTACTTACGTGTGGTATGAGATCCCTTGTGTTTTATTAACTTTGGTATCATAATTGGTACACTTTCTAAATACACAAGATGGCATTTTGGATGGTAATTACGTAGCAGCGCGCAACGTATCACTCGTAGACGTGCGTGACACAGACTAAAGGCAATACGTCCCAATTAGGACGTTTTCTAGTCTTCACGATTTGCGCGCTCATAACATATCTGTTTATTAGAATATCATTGGTTCTCTACCTAAAGATTACAAGAAAACCTATAAGAAGTCTATGATCCTAAAATAATATATACACATATATTGTGCATCTGGGATATTGGGATATTGGGAAAACTTACATTTGGAGTAGGAATGTATGGGAGAACATGTTTTGTACTCCAATGTTAAGTTTGTTCTTGGGATAAATTCATCCCAACTACGGAATCCTTCATTGTGCGTGGTCCGACACGCTTGGACGGTTTTTATGTTAAGTCTGAGCAAAGAAGATAATCAGACTAAATTGGACGGAAAAGTTTTTTTTAGTGAGAACCTTTGCGGCACAGGTGACCTTTTGCTGTCATCTTTTCGTTCAGCACCATTTTTTTGCTGATAAATCGTTTTTGCGACAGCTCATTTTGTCGACACGCGTTCTTTTTTCGTCAAACAACATTTCATTGAATGGTCCTTCTGATTTCAATAAAGTGGTGCAAAATTCGAAAGATTATTTTTAACATCCTACCTTCCTAACTTAATATTATAAATGCGAAAGTAAGTTTGTTTGTTTGTTTTCACGCCTAAACCACTGAGCCGATCATCCTGAAATTTTGCATATACGTTGTCATGTGTACAGACATGGACATAAGGTACCTTTAATCCCGAAAAAGGTACTATTCCCGAGGAAAACAACAATTTAACGTTCTTATGATAATAGATGGCGCCACGTGTCTTTCCAGTCAAGATTGAATTATAATTTAAAACGGCTGAATGGATTTAGATGAAATTTGGCACATGGGTAGACCATTAACTGGAGAAGGACATAAGCTACTATTCATCCTGGATCGCAGACGAAGTCGAGGGCAACGGCTAGTAAGTATATAAAAGGCAATTTTGAGATAACTCCTCATTAATTCAACTGTCGTTTTTATACAACACAATTGTAGAAGGAGCCAATGTTGCATTCAGATGTACAGACGCCAGCAGGTCAAGCTACCCGAAACTGTCAAATTTTCCCAATCGACCTTGAACCTAATTCTTTAGCGATAAAGTTGAAAATCTATTAAAGAAATTTGACAGATTGTAGTAGCTTGATGTGCTGGCGTCTCTACTTCTCACACTAATGTGCATAGTCCCTACATGATCTAACCAAGATCACTATCTTGGACTTAAGAAAAGCTCGTGGCTAAGTAATAAAAGCCGCACGGGTCGATCCATCAGGTTAAGCTTCGCTTGCCGGAGTTGGTCCATGGATGGGTGACCATCTTTACATACCGAGACTCCTCCGTGCCTCGGAAAGCACGTTAAGCCGTTGATCCCGGCTGTCATTCGTGGATAGTCGTTACGGGTCGTCAGAAACCTGAAAGTCTGACAACCAGTCTTGCCAAGAGGAATTACCCAGTAATTGGGTTGTGGAGGTCAGGTAGGCAGTCGCTCCATGTAAAATAATGGTGCTCAGCTGCATCCGGTTAGACTGGAATCCGACCCCAACATATTTGGGAAAAGACTAGGCAGATGGCGTGGTTGGTTAAGATACCACCCATCATGCCGCAGGTCGTGGGTTCGATTCCCATCCAGGCCAAACATTTGTGTGAATGAACATGTCTGTTTGTCCTGAGTCTGGGTGTAATTATCTACATATATAAACATGTATTTACAAAAAAAAAAGTAATTCTACATATGTAGTATATCAGTTATCTGGTTTCCATAGTACAAGCTCTGCTTAGTTTGGGATCAGATGACCGTGTGTGAATAATGTCCCAGGATTTATTATTATTATTTTTGACATTTCTCGAGACCCTGGGGTCCCGGACCTTTGGAAGGCGTACGAGGAGCCGAAGCCAACTCGCAGAGGCCCCTTAGATAATTTTAAATGATGAGGAGGCACCAACCGACGATTATCCCTGTATGCACTATGCAAGTGCACCCAAGGACAACCCCCGGTTGGTACAGGACTATTGTTGTGGGTGGAAACAAAACATATTGGGCTATGTGGCTGGGTGGCTAAAGTGGATTGGGTAACTTGAACTATGGAAGAACTATGTCCCCTGCCTGACCAATGTTATACTTGCACACTCAATAATGAGCCCCCGGAAACGGCCGCTAGCACATAGTGACGTAGCGACAAGGGAGCAGCACTTCCTGAGGTGCTTGAGGAGTGGAGAGGTATTCCACGGCTATCAGGACAATCCCGGAAGTACGGTCAAGATCCCTACCAGCACCTTATTATTATTATTGATTAACCTTAAAAGAGACACCTTTTTGTTGTTTCGGTGTTTCTTCTCAGCGTAGACGGATAGAAATCTTCGACCTGATCTAGTTTTAGAATAAAACATTATTGGCGTGTAAATGTCCCCTACTTACAGAAATAACGACAAATTATTGAATCACAAAATCTGCGTTTTTCACTTCACATAAAATTGCAGATAATAAACATTTACCATCGCTAACGACATTATCCTTAACGCAAATAACAACAACGTGATATAAAAAAGATAAATCCACCTCTTTTGAAGTCCCGCGTTCTCATTTAAATTTAAATTATTCACTTTAAACGTCATTGCTGGTCCGGGATAAGGATCCCGAGACATCTGGCGCCCGCTCTAATCCTGGTAATGTTTATTAAATATCAAAACAATCTTATTATGTACAATTTTAGCAGCAGGCTTTTGTGAACGTATAATTTTGTGTTTGTGGAGGTAAAATTAAATTTTATATTTGGTGTAAAAGTGCCCTTAACAAACTTACTTACATTATTTTATACTAAATTTCGGCGTTGGAAAGCTTGTGTGAGAGTAAAGTTGGTTTGTTAGATTTAATAATACGTATAACATAATATAATATCACGCATTATTATAATATAATACCCCGAAGGGTTAGGCGGACGTGCACTTATACTACATCCATATTTCACCAGTTATGAGGGGCTTGTGGCTAAGTATGAAAAGTCGCACTTGTCGATCGATCAGGCTAAGCTAGCCACGGTTGGTCCGTGGATGGGCGACCATCTTTACATACCAAAACACCTCAATGCTTCAGTAAGCACGTTAAGCCGTTGGTCCTGGCTGTCATTCGTGGATATTTGATAGTTGTTACGGGTCGTCAGAAGACAGAAAGTTTGATAACCAGTCTTACCAAGGGGTATCGTATTACCCAGTAATTTGTTTGTGGTGGTCAGATCCAGAGTTGCTCCATATAAAATGCTGGTGTCCAGCTGCATACAGTTAGACTGATAATTTCGCCAATTATATTTCCCAATTATAAGTCCCGTGCAAATATATCCAGAAGCATATTCCTTTTCTATTTGGTCATCAGCTTAAAATGGACTTTTTTAAATTCTACATTCCCAAAGGATGTTTTATGGGGTAAAAGTGAAACGTTTCATTCAAATAAATTACGTGTACAATAAACTAAGGTGTACATAATTTTAAGACTTTAAAAGAGTCTAGAAAGTTGTTGTTGTTGTAGTTTAGAAGATTGAGTTTGTTTCGGCGTTTCTTCTCAGAGTTGTTGGCTAGGAAAGACTGAACTATAATTTACCTATAACTAAAAAATAAAATAAAATGTAAAAGTGTTATTTTAAACCAATTTACTAAATAAAAATGTTACTTATACAGTACATTCTCACTAATTCAGACGGTTAGTGAAAAATTCAGATTAGTGGAATATGGCAAAATAATGCAAAATGCGTGTACAGTAGATAGCAGGCCCAACGTAGTATTCCTTGGCAAGTATATACGTAAACATGTTTTTGCCTTTTTCTTACCTCTTTAAAATCTCCATCTTCTCACCCAAGGGCATATATTACCTAATACACGTTTAAATTAAATTAGTAAGCGAAACTCTCTAGTTAGAGAATATCTTAATTTGATTAAACAAAAAAATGATTTGAAGATATATTTTTGGGGTCAACGACCGTAGGTATTGTAGTTACTTGAAATATTAGTTTAATAAATCTGTTTTTTTTTAAACAAAAAAAAAACAGATTTTCTCAACTCATTCAAAATCATCATATCATATGTTTTTTGTTTTATTATGTTTGATATCAAAACTTACAGTATCTGTCGAGTTTCGCTAACAAATTTAATTCGACCCTGTAGACCTGCTAAACGAAGAAGTATTTTTTTTTAAGTATATCACAATATTTGCACAACGAAACATTGTAACACATTCACAGTTTTTACGAGCTCTATTTTCTAGATGAATACAATAGTTTTAGTTTTTCAATTGATGCTAGTTCCATGTTACGGGCGAATAGATTCCCTTGGCTCCTGATTTATAAGCAAAGTTTTATTCAACAGCGTGTTTATTCACTGGGTATAGAAGTCATTAATTTTCCAGGATGAATATACCTTTGCTTATTTATAATCTAGCTACCAGTCCGAAGTTCTTGTGAATTGATTGAAGAGTTTGCAATACCTACCAATGACTTATTTTATTTGGATGGATTTCGTGAGAATAGAATGTAAAGGCACACATTTTCGCGAGAAAATTGAGTGAAGCGAAGAAAATTGAGCCTACATTTCTATAATATAAAGTGAAGATACTCGTAGTACGCGTGCGTAGTGCGGCCGTGGACTGTTATAGAGCATTGCCATAAGGCGAGTATTGTCGTGAAATGGTCGTTTTTGAGAGTCTAATTATTTTAGATGAGCCTACAGAAAATTCCAGAAAGAATATATATGAAACTTTGATAAGTATACTTCACTTCACAAATGATATTGTCACGGCTTAGCGACGATAATATTGGTATATCACGTATCTTCCAACTGTGCAATTTTAATTTTAAATTAATAATTATTTTTTTATAAAACGTAACTTTAACAGCGGAGAAATATTCGCTAGCGGGTCCGTGCGACGACTGTAAGGGACTATGGGTCGACGATTATATTCAGTTAATACTCGAGCCCCGTCTCTTCAAACGAAGCGTAGCTAAACCCAACGTTGATGAATTTCATGTTATTTTATGCGTTGAGTCCTTGTGTACATATAGCAACAGACGTGCCAAAGTCCAATATCCTGTCATCTGCATCTACATTTTAATAACAAGGTTTTATCGTGCTACAAAATATGACACATATTCCAATAGGTATATGAATGGACACGAAATAAAATGTTTATTTCGGAATATACAAACATTTTATACTCGTAACAAGTATTATTTTTTGTCATTCTTTTAATTTTTTTTTTACTAAGCTAGGACTGAATATTGTACAATTTTCTTGGTTCGTATATTTAATTGTGTATCTGTACTATATAATACAAAACTGCTTATTGACCCGACGTTTCTTCGCAAGGGTGCAATAGCGACATTTAAAAACGGCGAAATTTCTGTGCTACACACATCAAAAAAGTCTAAGCAACACGCATCATTTACAGAAATTGCATGTTTAATCATTGATACTTTATTGTTTTCTTAACAAAGTAGATTGGTATACTATCTTTTTGTTCTCGGAAACATGCTGGCTGATTTAAAAAATATAAACTTTTCGAATGTGTTTTGTTTTCATTAAAATAAACTAAGCAGGTTTTGCTGTTTAAAGATAGTGAGCAAAACTCTATTTTGCTGCGAGCGTGAGACAAAGTAACTTTTTATATTTCTTTTTAATTACCGTGAAAAGTGCTGGGTCTACTCGCAAAATTCAAAAGATTTGAACTTCACTTTGGTCTGTCACTTTCATTTCGATACGAAAAAAGCGAGATAGATACAAGTCGATTCGAAGTTCAATTTCAAATTTCAAATGTAATTATTATATTTTTTTGTAAATATTTTTTTTTATAATTAAATAAAGAGAATGTTGAAAAAAAAAACGAAGTTAATCATGTTTCTATATAATTATTAAAAGTTTAACAATCTTTCATATTGTAACAGAATACCGCGGGTGCAGTTTCAGAACGCATCTTTAAAAATTATCGGGTTTAAATTTTTTATTGTTTTCTTCTTCTGTTACGCTATAACAGCTACACAGTTCGATACATGTTGGATAATAAATAAATAATAATAATAATAATAATATCCTGGGACATTTTCACACACGGTCATCTGGTCCCAAACTAAGCAGAGCTTGTACTATGGAAACCAGATAACTGATATACTACATATACTACTTTTTTTTTTTGTAAATACATACTTATATAGATAATTACACCCAGACTCAAGACAAACAGACATGTTCATGCACACAAATGTTTGTCCTGGATGGGAATCGAACCCACGACCTGCGGCGTGATAGGTGGTATCTTAACCAACCACGCCAACTGGCCTGTCAATAAATAAATAAATAAAAGTGAGTCCAGTGACGAACTCTGCTATTTAACACCGGAATATTGAAGCAGCATGTAAAAACATGCAGAATTAAGTTTCCTGCCTGAAAAGTATTGCGAAAAATATCTAAAAACGTATGATATTTTTAAGCAGTTGAGACTTACAAAGGGTGCAAACACTTTTTCGGAGACTGTACTTCATTGAATTAATACAAACGAGGGAACCATCCTACAATGTGGAGTATTTCCTCAATGTTGAAACCCAAAATAAAAACAAATGACGTGCACATTGAAACCTATCCAAAACTTTTTTACTTATTAATATGTTCTCACTGCTGAGGTGAAAAGTTGTATTTCTTACACGAGACCAAAGTCATTTGCATCTCGTGTCTTTGAGTCCCTCGCTGCACTCAGGATTCTAACCTAGGATCAAAATCCATGTTTGCTCTCTTGTTGCACAAATAACTATTTCCCGATTTCATGTGCTTTCGTTACTTGATAAATTTGGTATTTATCTAACTTTTATCATTTTGAGATATACAGTTTTTGAAAAAATTGAGTGGTGAGTCATTTTTAATGTCATGGAGCGACGCCATTTGACTGCTGATGAAATGCAGAGAGCTGTAGAAAATGCTACAAGTGGGAAGACATCAGTCCCAGGTATCTCGGTATTGGCAGCGTTACGTTAACATAGGGGATTCTGCTGAGCAGCACCCAGGACGTGGAAGAAGTACACTTGCTCAACATGGCCTACACCTACAACTGACTGCAAGACGTCAGCCGATATTAACCACTCGTGAGATAGGTTTAAAGCTACAATTCTCAAGCGGTGTTGTTGTTAGCCACTAAACCTGTGTTGTCCAACCAAACATGTTAGCCTGCATGAATATGGCCTACGAGCACGACGCCCAATTAGGTGCCCACGCCATGGGAATCGCCCGTCGAAACGAATGGTGTACGGAACACTTGACACGGACTCAGGAGCAATAATGGGATAAAATTTTATTTTGCGATAAGTCCCGGTTTGGATTTAGGCCTGATACGAGAAGGCTAAGAGTGTATCGTCGTCCTGGAAATGCTGAACGGCTGAGATGCGTCCAGGAAGTGCACCATTACAGTGGCTCCACAGTGATGGTATGGGCGGGTATTATGAAGAACAGACGAACTGAGCTCGTTTTTGTAGATAGCAATATGAACGCTGAAAGTTACGTTGAAAATGTCGTTGGGCCTTATGTTCACACATTTGCAAAAAGCTCAGATTGAATGCGCGTTCGCACACAGCTCGGAGGACCAGAGAGTACTTAGCAATGAAAAACATCGGGGTATTGCCGTGGCCTGCACAAGCGCCAGACTTCAATCCCATCGAGCACGTATGAGACATGCTCCAGAGATATGTTCTAGAGAACCTGGATGGAGTGTCGACAACCCAACTCAACTGAAAGATTTGAGAAAATTCCACTGGGAGCGATTGCCGCAGGATCAGATAAACAATCTTATAAATTCAATGAAAAATCGTTGCCGACAAGTTTTAAACAACAGTGGCGGTCACGCTTTGTATTGAATTACCAAATAATAAAAAAAAAATGTCGTTATTTAATTTTGTAAAACATGAAAAGTTTAATTACGTTTTAACTTTATTTTATACTACGTAGGTTACGGTACACATATTGTTAATTATATACACATAAATCTTGCGGATTAAATAATCTAAATGATAGCGAAAATCCGTTTTGCAGTTTAGAAGATTTGGCGGTCATACGACAGGCACGACTAGCTACTTTTTACTATAATACGTTTAGATATAGATATTACGAACAACTACTACTACAAAGATCAGCCAGCCAAAAATAATCCCACAAGTCCAGAACATTTTCTCCGCGACCGTACCAAAGGAATAAAGTACACTCGACCGAACCTTTGATCCGAGCCCTTGTTAGCCACCAAATTGTACTGAAGACGTGGACAAAAGAATTAGAACTACTCTTACTGGGCACATCAAAGAGTTCTTATGTCCTTCTGTGTATTAGGTGCTTAATGTAGGTACTTTACACACAAGAGTAGGTACTCTTGTGTGTACTTGAAAATAAATCGTCGCCGTAAGTCAAAATCTCGTGATTGCAATAATCATATTTTTTGGAGGAAGATACAAAAATTGGAAAATATTTAACTGTTTTGTTTTATCATGCGATCAGTCTCTTAGACTATGAGCAAATGAGATGCTTTCGTTGACATAGGTGGCATACTCCCAGTGGAGTCTTCCCTATCTTTTCGAAGTCATTCATCGCACTGAGTCATCATCATTCTCCTGCCCTTGTCCCAATTTATTTGGGGTCGGCGCTTCTGACGACATTTTCGTAATTTCTTCATACTGGCTGTTCTTGTCGAAAAGTCTACCCGCTTTTTTAATCGGCGGATGGTTTTCTGGGATCGTAAGCCGCCGCACGCTTGCTCGGATGCTTTAGCAGCCGGGATTTATCGTTGTCTCCATATGTACTTATCTCCTCATTGACCATCGGAATATTGAGAATATATAATTAATATTATATTTTATTAATATTGAGATTGAAGTTATTGAGCTACTAATGCCGGATACTTTTTAAATTAATTAACCTCTAAAAACTTTTCGCGCTTTTAATGATGCACACTTTTTAAACTCTTCTTATTCTTTCTTTTTCTTCTTTTTCTCCTCTTTTTATTTTGTTTATTCACCGTTTTAAATAATTGGGCCTTTTTTAAATTTCCTGTTACATCCAAGTTGGTCGGAGTTAGTTTGCTATTTAGTATTTTTAGGACCCCAAAATATGAGTTATTTGAAGTTCACAAAAAGAGGCGCAATCATTTTATTAGTGTTTAATAATATTTTTAGGAGCGCAAAATGGGAATTATTAGAGGTTCGATAAAAATCATACCATAAAAGTTGCCTGAAAAATGCCCGTATTTACATATCCTTAATAAATAGAAGGCATTAGAAGCATCTTAGAGCTGTGCATGTTTGTTCTAAAAACGCATTAGGGTACGGCCTGAGTGCTCGCTCGACTCGAGCGTCCGGCGGGGCGGGGCGTGCGACGTTCGTATTAAACACATGCAAAGCGCCGCTCGGCCGTCACTCAGGACACTCGCGAGTGTGTCCTGAGTGACGGCCGAGCGGCGCTCGGTGAATTTGCACGCAACGCTGAACGCCCCGCTGGACGCTTTTTCATGCGGTTCGTACACTTACGATGTTTTGTACCCAATCTGAACTGTGTAATATTATAGAGGAAAAATACGATTTTTTGTATATTTGTTTGTAATGGATAAACACAAAAAATAATTAACCGATTTAAAATAAACTTTCATCTTAGTAGCTTGGGCTGTATTTTATTAAAAAAAAAATAATAAAGATCCCTACGAAAATTGCAATAATGTAACCCAAGTGTAATGTTGCAAAATTTACATAGTTGACGTCTGTTGGTAAAAAAAAACCAAGCTAATGTCATCGACCGTTATCCTTAGTTTCAATACGGCAGTAGAGATGGCGTTAGGTTCAATTCTTTTAATATTAGTTTTTTACAATTAATATTGTTTGTTGGACTAACATCTATTAGTAAAGCTGATTAAGGAAAGTGATTATTGTGATCGATTTCGGATATCCATTAGTCTCTGCTTGTGTGTCTGTATTGTCTGTGTTAGGGCTTCTAGAACAAGGACTGCCGGATATGATTCGGAGGAAGAAGAAATTTTTTCGCTCGACCACGATGCCTCCGTGAAGATAGTTTTTATGGTACTAATTTCAGAGATTCCGTCCCTGTGTTATCTCAGACGGTTTGCAGTTGGTCCCGATGGAATTATTGTTATTTATAATGGCGAATTAAGCTGTAAGTATTTTACAATATTTTCTGTCCCTGCGCTGAAGCCTTTAGACTTCGTTGCAATTAGTGTGGTTATTTGTTACAGGTGGCTGATTTCACCTGGCCTAAACCTGGAGATACCAGGATAGACGGGAGTCTTTGATGTCCGATCTATGATTGAGCGGAATACAGTTTGTATATGATGCGTGGCCTTCGTGAGCCGCTTCCGCATAAGAGGAAGGCTATACTTATTGGTCCCCGAGTCAGAAAGCTGGTTGAGCTTCAGGTATGACACGCGATCTTGTTTCGTCGAAGACCTAGCCCGTAGGCCGCGTTGCCAACGTAGCAATCCCAGTCTCATATTGGGCTTCCATGCCAAGGGTTTCTGTTCTGCTATATGTTGAGGTCGTGTGAGAAGACTCCGACTCCGGTTCCGGAGTCGGTTTTTGACTTATCGGTGTAAACTCTCACCTCATTCGGGTTCGAGTAGTCACACTGTTCTTCCGTGAGTATTATTTTAATGCTTTTGAAAGTAGTATTGTTTCGGGGCTCTGTCGCAGGCTGATGCCATCATTGGCTGTCTTTTGATCGCATCCTCCTTTATGCGTATGTGCTTAACTCTGGAGTCTTTGCTCAGGATTCCGGTTATATAGAGCCTAAAGGCGGCCAAGGCTGCCTCCTCTCTCAGGATGAGGTGTAGTGGAGACAGTCCAAGCATTGCCTGTAGAGCGGCCGTGGGTGCAGTACTCATACAGCCAGTGAATGCTGCACAGGCGAATCGCTGCAGTTTTTTGAGATCTTTCCGGGTTGTACTCAAGTCTGTCCTGGGCCACCAGACTAGTGAGCCATAAGTGATGATTGGTCTGATAACTGTGGTGGGATAAAAGTCATTATTTGGTTTGCGTTGCGAAAACTATTGATGAGACATCGTGTTTATAGTACTCAACATTACCCACAAAAAGTCCCCGAAGTTATAATAATATATATGTAACTATTACATTTAAGTCAGAATAACCTTTTTTGTTTAAATTAGTCAATCAAAACACGGGTAGACGGGAAAAACGAAGTAATAACGTGAGCGGAAAATGTAGCTGTTATTTTATTATATAGTGGAGTCTTACGAAATCGCGGGCAGAAGACAGTAATAAATAAAATAATAATTGTACTTAAAAAAAGTAAAAACCGACTTCTAAAACCTAAAACGAATAGAATAACTCATAAAAAACCTTAACAGGTTCTGAAGTCGGTGCCAAGCTAAGGTTCATTGAAGAATTGAATACAGTTTTATGTTTCCATTTTTAGGTGAATACAATTACATAAGCCTAAGACGAACGAAAAGAAGAATCATCAAAATCCGCTTAGAAATACTGGAGATATAGTACATTTATGCATATAACTACGTACATTAGTTTAATTACTTAATGTATTATACACTAAAACCTTCCTGAAAGTATGATCACGGTAGAGAAAAATCATCAAAATTGGGTAATGAGTTTTTGAGAAAATCGCGGACATACAAACATACATACATACAGGTACGAATACAGAACCTCCTATTTACGAGGTTTTCACATCACGGCGATGAAATATCATCTAAGATGGCGATCACATTGTTAGGGGAGTACATAGTTAGGGACTGATGTGGTCAATAATTCTTTGAAACGAAGGGAAGAATAAGTAAGAAAGATTTTATTTTAGAGTTTCCCTCAATTAAAAAATTTCAACGTAAAATAAGTATTTTATTATGTTGTGTTTAGTATTAAAACAAACAGTTTTGGTACCAAAAGAAAGTAATTGAATTATAAGTGCTAGAAACATGCAAATAAAATAATTTTAACGAAAAGAAACTAATTGAATAAAAATAATAAAAAATCCCATTTTCCAAGTAACAATCTGCCTTTGTGATAAATTATAAATCGGATTTTTTGATAAAATCAAATCAAGTACGTTTATTTTTAGTTTAGAAAGTAGGTACCTATACCAAAACCAAAAAAAGTCTCTAAAAAAAAGAATTCATTCTGTCACATTATTTATGTTAAAAATTTGTGAAATTCTATTTTAAGAAAAATTACTGTAAAGTATTGGGCAACGACCCAAATAACTACACAAATATTTGACGAAATATTCTATCCTGTTAATAAAAATATAAAGATTTTCTTAACAACGATACTGACATGTCTTTTAAAAGACACTCTCTCTTTTATCTATGTTGTGTCGTAATGTAAATCAAACTTAATGGAACTTATTTTCTTCCAAAAATATTTGCCCCCATTATTTTGCACCAAATACTCTGTATTGTCAGCTGTGATCGGTTTTAGGTGTCTCACGACTAGGGCTGGCAGAATACAGTCGCAGTTATTTAACATCTGACAGCACTCAAGCAGCAACCAAAGTCAAAGTCCCAATTAGGCACATAAAAGGGACTTTTGAATGTAAAACATTATAAAAGAAAATATTATAGAATTGATTCTAGTTACCTCTTAAAATTCCAGTTGCCCTTAAGAAACTCTATAGTTACTCGTTTAAAATGTTTTACAATATTTTGCATATTTTTTTGTACCTACCAGCAACTATAGGGGAATGAGAATAAAGATCACTTCGATTCAAATTCAAATTTATTTATTTGTGACACATAGCTATAATGTTGTGGTACATGACGTTATAAAATAAAAATAAAATATTGTATCACTATGCGCTGCCTTGCAAGGCGTACAAATTTGTTTACACAGTAATAGACTATAAAATTATAAAATATACTGCAAAGTAGTTGCGTTAAATATTTAGCAATAAAATAAACATAAACAGAACCATACAAATTAAGGTAACAATGAATAGCTAGTTAAACTTATTAAATTAACTAAAATATATAAGTAACAAATACATCTGAGAATGAGTCAACGGTTTTTATTTTTCTTCTAAATATTCATTTATGTTGTAGTATGCTTTATCTATTAGGAACTTATGGAGTGATTTTTTGAAGGTATTTAAATCTTTCGAGGCTTTTATAGCTTTAGGTAGTTTGTTGAATATTTTTGGAGCCATTCCTAGAAAACTTTTTGAGAACAGGGCGGTTTGGTGGGTTTTTGACTTAATTACACCTTGATGACGTTTAGTGGATAGGGTTTCAAATTGGTTCAGGTTATTTTTAATGAACATGACAACTTCATAAATGTATAGGGACGGGAGTGTTAATAATTTGAAATTAATAAAAAATGGTTTGCAACTATCTGTTTTTTGGATCATGCATACTGCACGAAGACACTTTTTTTGGGCTTTAAAGGCCAATTCTCTATCCGTAGAATTACCCCAGAATATTACACCGTATCGCAGTGTGGAGGAGACATATGCATGGTATGCGGTAAGAACGGTGCTTTGATTGGCGACCTTGCTTAAATTATGTAAAGCATAGCAATATTTTGTAAGAAATTTTGTGTTGTCAATTTTAGCAATCGTATTACCTTCATATTTAATGTTTGTATTAATAGAGTTTGTTCGCTGATTAAAATTCATGATATGGGTTTTTCCAAAATTAATTTTTAAGTTGTTATCTATTAGCCATTGAATAAATAAGCGTAAACTATTATTTATTTCAATTTCATATCTTTCTAAATTTTTTCCTATAAATATTGTAGTACAGTCATCAGAAAATAGAGTCATGGGGTCTTCTATGGTTTTGGGAATATCATTTATATAACATAGGAATAACAACGGTCCAAGTACACTCCCCTAGGGTACGCCGTAATTTATAGATCTTTGTTTTGATAAGTAGGTTTTTTCTGTTTTAGTTCTATGACATATTTTTACTATTTCAGTGATTTGTTTTCGGTTGACTAGGTACGACTCAATTAGTTCTAGGACATTGCCTCTAATTCCAAGTTTACTTAATTTTATGAGAAGGATTTTGTGATCTACAAAATCGAACGCTTTCGTCATATCCATGAATAACGCAGTAACTGGGATTTTTTTGTTCATATTTGTAATAATTTCATTTATTAATTCATAGATGGCCATATTAATATTTTTATGTTTTCTAAAACCGTACTGTTCTTTAGTTAGAATATTATTTTTTTCTAAGAATGAATAAAGGCTGTTATAAATAACTTTTTCGGTTATATTCGAGAATACTGGGACGAGTGCAATAGGCCTATAGTTTTTCATATTTTGTGGATCATCCTTTTTATGAAGAGGTTTTATAACAGATAGTTTTAAGTCTTCAGGGAATTTACCTTTATCTATACAAAGATTTATTATATATAACTAAGAACTGGTGAAATTTCAGAGACAACGTTTTTGATTGCATGTGTAACAATATCGTCATAGCCTGAACTATTTGTATTTTTTAGATCAATAATAATTTTATGTATATCATGAGGAATAGTGGGTGATAAGAACATTGAACTGGGGTTTGAATCTATTAATGTCGATTTATAATCAGTGTTTTAGTTGTTTATTGCTTGAACTTGATCAATGAAATAGTTATTAAATAATTCGGCGATCTCATTTGGTGTTGTAATACATTTATTTTTGTCTGTAAGAATTTTAGAAGGGTTTTCTTTTGGGTAATTAGATTTAGTTGAGTTTATTACTCTCCAAGTTGCTTTAATCTTGTTGTTAGCATTATTAATGAAGTAACTGTTTTGCGTTTTTTGAGTCAATTTGATAATTAATTTTAGACGTTTAGTGTATGTATTAAATATTTTTTTATTCGTTTTATTTGGTTGGCGTCTTAATTGCCATAGCATTTCACGCTTACGCTTACAACATAATTTTAGACCTTTAGTTATCCATTTCGGAGTTTTGGAGCATAGATTTTTAATTCTCACTATGGGGAAACAAAGATCGTAGAATAATTTAAACAAGCTATTAAATTCACGGAATGCATTATCTGGGTCTGTACAATTGTAAACATTACTGAAACTAAGGCTTTGAAGAGCATTCTTAAATTTAACCAAATTTTTTTTTGACAAAAATCTCGACTGAAAGTATGCCAATGTGTAATGGTACAAGTTTTTTTAACAGGACATCTTATTATTTGAGCTGTATGATTTGATAGTGATGGAAAATTCGAGGTAAAATAAATGTGTAAGGACGTTTTAAGTTTTCACTATAATCAAACTAAACAATTCAAATAAAAAAAAATCTTTATTTGGTGTAGCATATTATAAATAGTCGATTTGCTAAAAAGTAATTATCTGTGGGAGTTGTCAAATAGTCTACGACATTACCACTTTCACCTCTCTATAGAACTTTCTAGAAGCAATTGTCTGTAAATAGAACGGATTGGAGAGATCCGGCCCTTTTCTACAATAGTCGCAGAAGCATATATAGTTCCCCGAAATTGGGTAAGTACTCATAGTGTCCTTAGGCGAATCTATATTACTATAACTGTGTTTTATCTTGTGTTCATTCTACATGATTATTCTTATCTTGTAAACCACTGTGATGCCACTGTTTCCTCTCCTTTGACCCTTTCTTTGTCTTGGGGCTACGGACCTCGTCTGGTTTGGAAACTACGCACATCACAGAGGCTTACCGAATCTTCCTCGTCGCTCAAGGACACGCCCTTGCGTTATTTCCAGGGATCATAGCTTGGGGATCATAGCTGGAGTTCAGCTACAGACCTATCGCACTACACCTCAAACACTCCGGTCTACCCCGGGAATAAATCTGCACTCGCTTGACAGCACCGGCGGCCGCTGAGCACTACATCGGCGGCTACGGCTGACGGCTACTCTACAGGCCTGACGACTCCGGCAGTCTACACCTCAGACGCTCCGGCCTACCCCGGCAACTACGGCTGCCAGCCGAACTAAGGCTGACCACGCCGAGCCACCGCAGCGCCAGCCAGACGATCCACCCAGGGCAGTATCATATCCTATTAACAATCCTCCAGAAAGAACCTTAAGATTTGTGAACCCACGTATTAAAAAAACCCTATATAAGTGACTACTAGTCTCATTTGCTCTACCCACGAATCCGCTACGCCACATTGGACAACAAATATCCATAATGTTAGTAATACCATATAGTAGTGTTAGTAATTATTATAATTATTATTATTATAGTTTGAAGCATGTTGCACAGAAGATGACCAGCAATAATAGTGTTTTATTTCAGGCAAAATACCCATATACAAAAAATATTATAAAAGTAAACAATAAAATTAAACTTAGAGGTATGTATAGGTACCCATAGTCTTCAAAAACATAGTCTTTTTGACATTTTTTGTTCTCGCTTTGGTGAACAAAAATCCAGTGCACAAATATGGGGCTTGCTAGGTTGCATGAGATAACCCTCAATATGCTGTTACTGGAGCGTCTCAAACTTTGCCAAAAAGACGCAACCCTCGACCTCATGATGGCGTAAAAATCGGGGACTCTCGCTTCGGCAGTAGGAATAGAAACCATATATGGGAATAGAAAATATCTCTCACTGTTTTCACAATGCTGTTGCTACTGGACCGGAATCTAGTTACTAATGACGAGATTTTTTTTTTGTCGTCGTTTGATTCTGTGCATTTCTGACGCACTACAGAAACGGGGCAGTCTCAAGAGCATGTTGAAAATATTATTACATGGGACGCGCAAGACATAAAGTGACCTTTTGGTGTAGCTGATCCATATACCCCTCCTGTAAGATAAGACAAGCAATGCATACGATACGTAATATGTAAAGTAAGCAGATCCCTACGGCTACGCAACCATCTTCCGTTTCACCATTCGTATCTCAAGCAACTCGTAAGCTTCGAAATCGAAATTTTTTACACTTGTAGGTATGTGGTTTTTTAAGGCAATTTCGCTGTTAGTCAATATTGTTAGAAATCTGTTGCCAGGCAACCCGTTAGAACTTCTGGCATAGTGGCTGCCGAAATGTTTTTTGTGCTATGTAACTGCTTAATGTTTATGCATCACAAATAGGTGTTGCCTAGTCTTAGCAAAATATTGTAATATTCGGAGAAGTATTTCTGACCCTT
The DNA here is from genome assembly GCA_948252095.1 of Dicycla oo. NCBI lineage: Eukaryota > Metazoa > Arthropoda > Insecta > Lepidoptera > Noctuidae > Dicycla > Dicycla oo. Next base: position 3,811,592 of record OX411713.1, read on the forward strand.
ATCAAAAGTTTTGAACATAATATTATTATGTTTGAAGTTCTGTATTCTATGTAATAAATTGTTGTGGGCTCTTACGTATCTATGTTATTATTATGATCAATGTCTTCCATAATATTAGTTACTATAATATGCAAGCACTTCACAAAGCTACTTTATGAATATTGATCAATAATAAATCCCTTAATAGCACCATACAAGACTTGTGCATTCTTATTCATATTATGTTGATTAGATTTAAAATGTTTTTTTGCAAGAAATATAAGGTAAAGGCCTTTTTTGTTTTTGCTTAGCCTATACTGTCCCACAGCTGGGAAAATGCCTTCCCAAGTCCTCCAGGAACCCTTTTCGCGCGTCATCTCGAACCAGACCTCACGGTACGCGTCGAGGTCATCTCGCCACCTCTTTCTGGGCCAGCCTCGGCGGCGCCATCCATCTTTAGGTACTCATTGTGTGGAGACCTTTGCCCAGCAGTCATCGTGCATGTGGCTGCGTGACGCGCCCAATCCCGTTTGAGCGTGGTAGCCTTCTTGCCTACGTCCATTGTACCCATTTTGAAACGAAGCGTGGTGTTCCGAATTCTGTTCTGCCTTTTTACGCCTAGGATGCTGCGTTCCATTGCTCTTTAGCAGACTCTAAGGTGGAACTTTTGTAACTCGGTGAGCGATCAGGTCTGAGCACCATAGGTTAGGACGGGCAGGATACACATGTCAATGAGTTTGCGCTTCAGGGAGATTGGCAGATCACCCGTCATTAGCCTCTTCATGGACCAGTAGCTTTTCCAGGCGTTTTCGATTCGGCGCTCAATTCCCCTTTCTCGTATGTTTTCGAAAGAAACTAACTGGCCCAAGTAGATGTACTCATCGACATAGTGTATTTTCTGCCCATCTACCTCGACTCTATACTCAGTGCTGTTGGTCATTAGTTGGATTTTAGACCGATTAATTGCAAGTCCCACCCTGAAGCGAGCCGTGCTCAACACTTGGAGCGTGGTCTGGAGTTCTAGAGCCGTAGGGGCAAAAAGGACTACATCGTCGGCAAATCGGAGATTTGTCAGCCTCTTCTTGTCGACGTCAATGCCTTTGGTCTTCCATGAGGCTGCCAGTGACTTAAATATCTCTTCAAGTGTACTCGTAAATAATTTGCAAGAGAGTGAATCCCACTGTTTTAACACCTATTTGGATTATGAATGACGGTCCAGCAGTATTTAGTCACGTTTACTGACAGTATGTCGAAGGACGGGCCACTTATTTTTAGGAGTATTAGCAGTACGTCGTCTGACGATAGTTTTTCATATAAGTATTATGAAGAGCAGTATCCACTGTCATATTGTGAGCGATTTCATATTTCTTACTGTCGTAACATGAGCGTTTGGTGGGTAGTTTCATATTGCTATCTCAGTCGCTCACACACACACGTAAGTCGTTCATGCACGAGTACTACGACGACCGGCGTGAGCGCGCGCCTTGTTTCTCGAATAACCAGTGCGGCCGGTGCCATTTTGTGAACAACCACGTGTTTACATCGCTCAAACCGTAAGTAAAATTTGAAAAACAGATATTTTGTGCGTTTGTTTGTTTTTGTTAAAGCACCGTGGTTATGGTGCATTTACACGATTTTGGGATGTTCGAATTTACTAAGCTATGTATGTAAGCAATGTAATATTATTATATTTTATCATTGTCGAACCTGGCGCCACTAGTTCATCAGAAGAAATATTTTCATTCAGACCTCGTCGACTCACGTCTGGAGGCCCTGTCACTTCATCGGATTCAAGTAAGTCTGATAAGTAAGTATTAGTTATCAAATAGAAGTTCGGATTTTGAGTAGGACAATAGTCCTACCGAACATGCTGAACCAATTTCAGAATCAATAGAGAGAAATTTGTGGCGTCCACCAATACGCACTACTTAGGCCCGCAGTGTGGATTATGGCCTACTCTCTCGCACTGAATCGAGCCCTGTGGTCCAGGAATGGGGAAAATTATTTATTGACCCTCTAAGAGGGCCGTTTATTTTCGTGGCCTTACAGTGTCCGGTCAACAGCACGTCATTAGTGTAAACAATCTTATTTACTTATTCTATATAATTTCGTTTATTAATATTAAACGGTAGCAAGTTTGACGTTAGTTAGCAAACGGAAGTTCGTAACATTAATTTACTACGAATAAAGTATATCAATTGGCTAACGTCGTATTTAAAAGATCGAAGTTGCGTGCGGCATTCGTGTTCCAAACGTCGAGCCGTACAGACTATAGTTGCAAAACTTCTGAAAAATTCTGAATCTTTCCGGAATACTTCTGGGAAAGTTTCTTTAAATCAGAATTATTCAAAATGAATTTAATTAAGATTTTTATTTTTTTTTTTGATGAAAAATCTTATTTTGCATCGATCGTGGATCGCCACCGCCCGCCGCTGCCCCTGTGCGCCGGCCGCTGCCGCCGCGCTGCGCACGTCCACAGAACATACAATACTCTAGGGAGTGCGCACGCCCGACTGCCACGAGTCGTGCGTGCAGGCGATGGCGGTGCGGGGTGCGGTAAGAGGGGAGATGCTCCCCGGAGAAGTTTTCCCCCCCGCGAGAAAGATTCGTACCCCGCAATCGAATGTTTCCGCCGAATATTTCGCCCGAATAATTCAATGGGAATAAACGTTGAAATATTCCCAAAGTTTCGGAATATTTCGGAATACTTCCGAAGTATTCGACGGGAATGATTCGGAAATTTTCCCGCCAGCATCTATAGTACAGACGTTCATACTCGTAATAAATGTAAAACTGTGCTGATTACATTATTATGTGCTATGTATGATTGAGTTAAACGATTAAACGAAGAAATATAAAATACCTAACGTATTATTAGTAGTTTGGTACGAATGAAATGTTACTAGTTTTATATTAGTAACATTTTTACAGCGAAAATCGCCCTTTCTGCTACAACAAAGGTATCTATGTCAAATTGTTACCCTATAGGAAAATTCTAGTCGGTTTCCTCATGATCTTTTTCTTTACCATTTTAAGTGAGTATAATAATTATGTTCCAATAATTCTAACTGTGGCAGCCCTATTGGCGTCACAATGGTGTCATCACTCGTCTGTCGAGTACCGTATTGTGTATTTTTTACTAAGCTAAGAACATTTTTTAAACATTTTGTTTTATCTTCATTTTGCAAACTGTCGAAAAAGATGTTTTGTGAGAATACATTGTATTTTTTTTTCGCAGTAGGAATGTGAGTTATACTTAAGTATGTTACCGTGTATGTAATATAGAAATTATTTCCCCTAATTTTTTATTTGAAGTAAGTACATTCAACATACATAATGTACATTCAAGTACATTATTTTAAGTAAGTCCAGCGGTAATGAAGAAAAATCGTAAAGCAACGGTGTTTTCTAAATATATTTACTTTTATACTTTGATAGACTGATTCGATGTATCGTGCCAAGCTACTACCGACCTAATTGTTTGTATTATTTGTTTGTTAATTTGATTTAAATAAAGTAATAAGTAAGTAAGCATAAAATGAAAACTATTTACTAAAATATACAGTACGCTCATCGCGTAACACACTATCAATCGCAAGCGGTTTCATTTTGACAGTTCAACATTATTCATTACGATATTTACGGTGTTGAGAAGACAAATTGTTCGTACATATGAAGCAATGGGTCAGCGATTTGCTTCAAAATGATTCAGAATCCGATCTATAGCCGCTAAATGCACATGGGATGAAAGTCATCCCACTTTTTTTATTAAGTAGTGGTTGGTTAGTGGGAGTAATAAAAGTAAAGTCATCCCACGCAAATCTGTTGGTGGTTTGAACCTTGTTCCACCACTATTAAGGAGTCCTTTCTAATTCCATACATTTAGTTTGATGCACTATCTATTTCCGAGGAATTTGAGGTACGCCAACCTTCTATGCGACTAGTCAATCGTCTATGGAAAGATTATTTTTAGTCTGTAGTTGTAAATCTTTTTGTAAACAAAAGATTTTTGTTCAAACTGGAATAATATAATAATAATAATAATAATAATATCCCGGGACATTGTTCACACACGGTTATCTGATCCCAAACTAAGCAGAGCTTGTACTATGGAAACCAGGTAACTGATATACTACATATACTACATTTTTTTTTTGTAAATACATACTTATATAGATAATTACACCCAGACTCAGGACAAACAGACATGTTCATGCACACAAATGTTTGTCCTGGATGGGAATCGAACCCACGACCAGCGACATGATAGGCGGTATCTTAACCAACCACGCCAACTGGCCTGTCGGAATGCTTGTAATTAATGAAAATTGTATTAAGGTAAGTGGTTTTATTTATGTTTCGTGCTAAGAATAAACACACCATGCATTTCAAACCAGAAAACATATAGGTCATCGCTTGTTTTTTTTTTACTAGAGTCATTTCTTTGAAAGTGTAACTAAAAATTGTTTTGTTATTTTTAAAAACCAATTTTGAAAATGAAAACAAGTCATACTTTCAAACGAAACGTACATTACAAAAGCCCTACTCACTAGCATTCTAAGAAACATTCAACGGTCACAAAATTCCAAGAAGCTACGATGCAAATCGGTTTTGTTTACAAGATTACCGCGGGGCCTATTTAATTATGGGCTGATTATGTAATGTTGGGTATAATATACAGGGTTTTAGGTAAAACACCAAAAACCTCTTAAGGGGTCATTATACTAATCATTATGAACAACTTTTACTATGGGACCAAACCTGAAATCGCGAAAAAAAATCTGCTGTTTCATACATTTTGACGAGTTTTGCGAACATAAATGTAGGGAACCGCTGATTTATTTTTCGCGATTTTGGGTTTGGTCCCGTACTAAAAGTTGTTCATAATGATTAGTAAAATGACCCCTTAAGAGGTTGTTGGTGTTTTACCAATAGCCCTGTATCGTTTATCGTACTGCAATCATTAATTTTGAAAAGATAACAGTAGTTTACAAAATTTTAATTTTTGTCTGTTGTCGCGGACTTTTTTTTTTGGTTTTTGTTTACTCGTGACGTATTATTTTCGAATATATCCTCAGAAATTTGTGTGCAACTCAAGTGAGTTTATTGTTCATTTTCATCATTTAATTGTTTTCGTTTGTTAATAATGTGCCTGTTTCCTTTTGTTAACTAAAAAACTAAAGCTGATCGATAAATTTCTTTTATATATTTCAACTCAGCATGTCATGTATAGCCAACAACAGTTAGAATTTTCCCGGCAACAGATACAATGTAAACTAGTGTAATCTACAGTCAAATCTATGAGGTTGCCGGTCTGGTTGGTCTGAACTATCAACCGAAAGTGCTATCCTAAGTGCCAAGCGTACATACACTGACCGTAACGTGTGTGTACGCCTGCTTCCTTGATCTCTCCAGGGCTTTCGATCTCGTTTCTTATGACGTGCTTTGGAGTATACAGAGGAGTAAAAAAGTGGTATACCGGAGGAACTGCTCAGTGTACTGCAGTTTTGATGTCGTAGCAAGAAAAACTGTGTTAAGCTCCTTAAGTCCTGAGTTGAGCTTCACGATTATTGACAAAATGCTTGCACTTACTGGACAGGTCCACTCTTTGTGTGGTTCTTTCCTCAAAATACCATTTCAGACATAGATCTACATGGTCCTCACATGATCTGACCAAGATTACGTCTGGACTAAGAAACTGACCTCTGAGTTTATTTCGCCATTTCTTCTCAGGGGTAGTCAGATTGGCAATGTTGACTCCATCTTTTTTTTTAAATATGACATATACAAGTGATTTCGATATCCTATTTACAGAATAAATGATTTCATTTCATATCATTTCATTTTAAATGGTCTAATGCACTTTCGGAATCATATGGGTTGGAGTGTGGGGTGAGGCATGGGTTTTGTCGTCTCCCTGGCTTTTCAATCTATATGTTAATGACCTCATTGCTGAGCTCAGCAGCATGCGTGTTGGACGCAGGGTAAATAGTGTTATTTGCAATAACATCAGTTATGCGGATGACATGGTGCTGCTGGGCCCGTCGCCGCGGGCGATCGTCGAGTTGCTAAATGTATGTGAGACCTAGACGCTGCTGCACACGGCCTGGTATATATTATAATGCAAACATATGTGAATGCATGGCCTTTGGGGTCGCTGGTAAGGGCCGGGAAGTACACTCGTCACTCGAATTTACCATAAATGATACGGGCTCAGATATGTTGGACATTTTCTTACCGACAACCTCAGTGACCATGGTGACATTAAGAGCGAGTGTAGGGCTCTGGCGGTCAGGGGTAATATGCCAGCATATCGCCAGAGCCATACGCGAAAATTTGCTCGGTGTATTGACCAAGTAAAGATTGTCAGAGTTTTTACACCGGTAATCTTTGTGTCAACTACTCGAAAAGATCACTGGATGTTCTACGCGTCCAAAACTACAATGTTTTTAGGATGCTGTTGTGACTGGGATGTTCACGCATCCATCGCGTGAACATGTGGACTGACGTCACCGGCAAGCTGAGGCGCGCCGCGGTGGCGGTATCAAGCCTCGGCCCGACGACCACTCGTTTCCACGGACTCCACCGCGACGGACGATTTTCCCTCCGAATTAAATCATTTTACTGTTTGTCCGGGAAAGTTATTAATGTAATAAGGACGGTATTAAACCATTGCCTATATATTTCATACAGTCCACTCTTTTTATTGCTCCCCGCGCTAACAGGGATGACCTCCTTATTACAGTGCCTCAGAAATGTTTGCAATAACCCATGCCGATGGATTTCATGCCATCATTCGCAAAAATCCGGCCTCACTCCTGAGCAGAATAAGAGGCAGTCACAATAGCATCCTGAATGCTGGGGCGCTTTCCTCCGCACTAATAAGGCAATTTGTGAGAGGACTTATATACTAGGTCCTTACCTATAAAATTGCCGTTTTACGTAGAAAAAATCATACATTTTTTTTTTTTAAATATTGTCGATGCACTTTTGCCTTTTCAATGAAAGTTCGTTGATGCCTCTGTTATAGAAATCCTGGGGACGGGAATCAATGAATTCATTAAAGGCGGTTTTCACCACCCCGTTGGTTTTGAAATTGTTCACCGGGGCTCATTGTTGAGATCAAAATTTCCAGAACGGAAGCGATCAAACCTAAAACGCACCGTGCGTTCACTTGCGGTATCTTGTCCATACACGTCGTTAATGTTGCGTGCGGTCTGTGATGGAACTCGTAAGTATTCGAATCCATGGTTACAGAAACATCCATATCAAAGAAAAAACGAACGGCGGGAAAACCAATGAATCACTGATTTTTTTTTTTAAAGTCATGGTTACAAAATTAATTTGAATTTAGAATTCTAAATACCCTATATATTGATCTTCACACTAGCCGGTAACAAAAATCGGAAATTTCATAGGTAAGGACCTAATAAACACTAGTTTCCATTTCTCTTCGTGTCTAATTTGTGGATCTTTTTAGTTCTCCGAAATAAAAAAATATATTTATTAATTTTTATGCTGTTAATGTGGTGCATTAAAAACTTCACAAAATATTTGTAAAGCTTTGTTACAATTATCTTACATAAAAAAAAATATAATACTATTAAAAATAACGCTAATTAATTTAACTGGAAGCTTTGAGCTATTGAGAGCCAAATAACGAACGTCAAACAAAAAATATATTTATTCATTTTACAAACTTCTCAACGGCATTTAACCTGATATGAAACGACAAAAATCAACACTTGGAAATCTTTTAACAAAACATTGGAAATTTGAACGCTATAATCAGACCTTTTTCAGTTCCCTATAATTATTTTACTCACAATTTATTCCATCCTGGCCTTTACCCAACTATGTTGGAGTCGGCTTCCAGTCTAACTAGATACAGATGAATACCAGTACACTGCCACACATAGTACATGGAGCGACTGCTTATCCGACTTCCACAACCCAGTTACTGGGTAATACGATACTACTTGGTTGTCTCTAATTATTTTACTCACAATTTATTCCATCCTGGCCTTTACCCAACTATGTTGGAGTCGGCTTCCAGTCTAACTAGATACAGATGAATACCAGTACACTGCCACACATAGTACATGGAGCGACTGCTTATCCGACTTCCACAACCCAGTTACTGGGTAATACGATACTACTTGGTTGTCTCTAATTATTTTACTCACAATTTATTCCATCCTGGCCTTTACCCAACTATGTTGGAGTCGGCTTCCAGTCTAACTAGATACAGATGAATACCAGTACACTGCCACACATAGTACATGGAGCGACTGCTTATCCGACTTCCACAACCCAGTTACTGGGTAATACGATACTACTTGGTTGTCTCTAATTATTTTACTCACAATTTATTCCATCCTGGCCTTTTCCCAACTAGCTGGAGTTGGCTTCTAGTTTAACCGGATACAGATGAATACCATGAGTATTTTACATGGAGCAACTGCCTATCTGACCTCAAAATTACGATACGGTATTACGATAGACTGGTTGTCAGACTTTCGGGCTTCTTTCTACTCTCAATTTATTATAATAAGATATAGAAGTGACGCAGGACAGCGGCAATACAATAAAACTTTTAAAATTCAGCTGCACGGAATTTCGAATAAAATATTTAGTTCGTAAACTTTTGTGAAATTTCAGTTTTTATCTTTTAAAGTTTAATGACGTCCATAGAAAAATCAGTTTTGAGTTTTTTTTAGTATAATTTGAATAAAGATAGCGCGTTGTGTTTTCAAGTATGTATATTTTACCTTATTCAATTGAGTTGTGTGGAAATCGGTTGTCATGGTGAATGAATGAGGAGAATGCCGTCAGGAAAGTGTTGAGTATGAATGTGGAGGGCTATACGAGTAAGGGAAGACCAAAGAAACGATGGATAGACTGTGTGAAAGATGATACAAAAAAAAAAGTAGTATATGTAGTATATCAGTTGATATACTACATATAATACTTTTTTTTTGTAAATTCATACTTATACCCACACTCAGAATAAACAGACATGTTCATGCACACAAATGTTTGTCTTGGATGGGAATCGAACCCACGACCTGCGGCATGATAGGTGGTATCTTAACCAACCACGCTAACGGGCCTGCATGAATAGAGCAACAAAAGAAATCGTATATAAAATAATGCCAGCATATTATTACCACACTGCCAGGCAAAAGGCCTCTTCTCATATAGAGAAAATGCAAATGTATGGTTCTTGCATGTAATAACTTAACTTTATTTAATTATTTAATATGTAATGTTCAACACAATGTAATATTGTTTAATGAATAAATGAAATGAATGAGAGAAGGCACGAGCATTGATCGCCACGCTTGCTCAAGAAGGGTTGGGGATTTCAGAGTTATATGTATAATACTACAAGTCCAGATTTCCTCACGATGTTTTTCCTTCACTGATATCAGTAAAGTCAACTTTTATGTTTAATTTAATCAAAAAAAGTATGTCATCTTTAAAACTGGCGCCTATCAATGGAGCTTGAGTAGTGCTGAACAACCTGCTTGCTTGACAAAAACCCATGTCTCCGCTTGTATAGAGTACCCCCTTCAGACCTTCACCCCAACTCGATGTTAGCAGCCTCTTACTCTGCCCAAGTGTACTTGAGCCCTGGCCTATTTTATTAGACGATACACCTCCCAATCGATTTACGACCTTAATTCGTGAAGTTAGAGTTTGTATCGCAGTGGGTCGTGACTTCGTGAGTGAGTTTGTTAAGCAAGCCTGAATGTAAGGAAGTGAAAAATGTTGAGCACCTCTGTTTAATTACAGTCAAAATTAAGGCGTTTAGGTTTTATGGTAGTTTAATTTGATGGTAGATATTACTGTATGTTCTTCACTTTAGTTTTTTTAGGCCTTTTTTATACAGGTTAAAAAACGGGCAAGTAACAAATTCTATACCTACTTGAGTGAACATCATTCAGAACATTTTAAATCAACCATTATTGAACATCAGCCGTCATATTAGAAAACGAGTTCTAATTTTATTTCAAACTAAAATCTTCGAGCCAATTATTTTATTTTGAACTTTATTACGACTGTCGTAAAGTTCTTAATACAAATTCACATTTCAACATAAACTCACGCCTTTCTCGCGGCAGAAACTATAGAAAGCCACCTGCTGCGCACCTAAAATACCTTCTCCTTTTGCTTTGCTTACTTTAAACTTAAACTCGAGTCTAAATTCAGTTTTTTATTTTATTTATTTTAATACGTTCACCAACAATTTGATTACACCAACACAAACAATACATCTCCAGAAGTAAAACAACTGTGCATCAGTTACTTAAAGGTAAACACCACATGCATAAAACAATGATTGGAACAACCAGTAACAAAGGTGAAACTTTTCACCTTTGTTACTGGTTATTCGAATCATTGTTTCAGATTTAAATTAAATTAAAATTTATTAAACAATTTTTTTTTTTTTTGTTATTTAACATACGTTCCTCGGAATAAAGTTGAGGAGTTCATGGCTATGTAATAACAGCCGCACGGGTCGATCCATCAGGATAAGCTAAGCTTGCCTGGGTTGGCCCGTGGATGGGTGACCGAGATTGCTCTTTGCCTCAGAAAGCTCACTAAGCCGTTGGTCCCAGCTGTTATTCGTGGATCTTCGACAGTTGTTACCGGTCGTCAGAAGTCCGAAAGTCCAGTCCAGTCAAGTACCAGTCTCCAGGACAAGTCTAAGAGGTATCGTATTACCTAGAAACTGGGTTTTGAAGGTCAGATAGGCAGTCGCTTCCAGTTAGACTGGAAGTCGACCCTAAAATAGTTTGGAAAAGGCTACGCAGATAGATTTTCCTCAGAATAAATGAATATCGCTTCATCCTAAATAGGGTGAAGCGATACTTTACGCCTGGACAGCTTTTAACCCTTTACAAAGCGCAAGTCCGATCCTGCATGGAGTATTGCAGTCACCTTTGGGATGGATCAGCTAAGTACCAACTAGCCGCGCTTGACTCGGTGGAACGCAGAGCTAAGAGGCTCATTGGCGACGTAAAACTGGTGGATGCCAAGCTTCATTGCTTGGCTCATCGCCGCAAGGTTGCCTGCTTGTCGGTCTTCTACAGATTGTACTTCGGAGAGTGTGCCCGAGAACTCCACGACCTCATTCCACCGGCCCCCTTCTACCACCGGACATCTAGACGCACTGCCAGTTACCATCCCTACCTGGTTGCTATTCCACCAATTCGCACTAAGCGCTTCCAAATGTCTTTTATAATGCGCACAGCAAAAGAGTGGAACTCACTGCCTGCGTCTGTGTTTCCGAACGTATACAACCCTAATCTCTTCAAAGTGAGAGTGAACAGGCTTCTTCTGGGTAGGCTCACTCCATCGTCGACTTTGTCTCTGTCACCTCTGACCTAGACTAGAGTCAAGAGCAAACCCATCACAAATAAAAAAAAAAAAAAAATAAAGTTCGAAATTCAAAAATTGCCATATGGTTTGAACGGTTTCTAAAGACAAACCTTGTTTTGTAATAAGACCGCATATGTTAAAAGCAGGCACTAAGCGTATTTAGTCAAGAAAAAAAATAATTATGAAAGAAAAACAAAGATATTTTCAGGAGTAGGTAGCAGATCCTGTATTACGTGTAACAACAATACCATATATATTTAGGAGACGATTTCTTGTAATCATTGATTCCCATTATAACTCGATATATGAAAAATAATGAGAAAACAAATACATACAAAAACCTTATCATAATATATCAAGAAAAATAATATCATCATCCAAGAAAACATATTGTCTTAGTAACAGCACATTTTCGCCCAGCATTTCATGATACGTATGTTTCACACAAAAAATTCAGGAGCGAATTATTTTTACGACGACACAACTCGGTACCCGGTAGGATTGTCTCGTAAAACACGATGCAAGGAGATGTAATAATATAGCGTTAATATCTTGCAGACGTGGATAGAGAGGTAAATTAATAGAGTTAAGTAAAAAAAAAAAACCGGCCAAGTACGCGTACCTCAAAATGAAGGGTTCCGTAGTGGGGATGAATTTATCCCAAGAACAAACTTGACATTTTAGTTGAAAAACACGTTCTCCCATACATTCCAACTACAAATGTAAGTTTGTACACACAATATTGAGAGATTTACCATGTTATTTTAAGACCATTTCCTGTAATCTACTGTATTTACTGTATTTTTCAAAATTTTAGGCTCAGTAGTTTCGGAGATACGGGGGGATTGACAATTTTCGTCTATTTTTGTAAATAACTTTAAAACAGTTTATTTTAAAATTATTTAAAAAAAATTGATATTCTGACAGTAAGAATTAAAAAAAGTATGTGTCTGTGTGTGTGAGCTCCAACCCATGACGGGAGTTTACTCCTTAAGTTCATGTACAATACATTAAATCCTCCAAGTCTTTGATTATAATGGTTAGATGGACCGCTATAATGAAAACTGGCCAAAAATAAACGAAACAAGTATACACGTGCATGATTTCAAAGTGACAGGCGCGCAAGGTAGGTTGCGCAGAAAAACGTAACGCTTTTAAGTTAACGCTTGTATTACTTTCACTCCTCATAATATTTCCATACCGGGGGCGTTATGTGAAAATCAATTCTTAAGGAGTAAACTCAAAAAAAAAGTAACATTAAAATAATAAAACCGGAATGTCCCGTACGAGGCCAAAAGGCTTCTATCTCAGCATGATCAGATATTATGATGATGTGATGTAGGGTGGAGTTTTATTCACCTGCATCCGTCAAGGGGGTGATTCTTCCCGTCATAATAAACCACTTTAAATAGTCTTGTCTATTGTTGTAAGTATATTTTTCTTTTTTTTCCATTAATCTGTTATGACTGTCTTAGCGATAGTTGTTTAGTATAAAGGGTAGAATCATTTCCTAAACAGATTATCATCTGCCTAGCCTTATCCCAACTATGTTAGGATCGGCTTTCAGTCTAACCGGATTCAGCTAAATACCAGTATTTTACATGGAGCGACTGTCTATCTGACCTCCACAACCCAGTGACTGTGTAATACGATAACCCCTGGTAAGACTGCTTCTCAGACTTTCGGGCTTCTGACAACCCGTAACGACCGTCAAAGATGCATGAATAACAGTCGGGACGTACTTTCCAGGCACCTCATAAACGGTTACAGGTGACTAAACTGCCACCCTATGTTTATTGCTTACCACAATATGAGCTTAGGTGGCAGGATTATTGTGGACATTGTCAGGTACAACAAAGAGGGTTTTATTTACTAGCTAGCTTCATTTAACTGTAGTTTCTTGAAATTATTAAGAGAAGGGCTCGTGGCTACATAATAACAGCCGCATACGTCGATCGAGATTAAGCCACGCTTGTCGCGGTCAGTTCGTAGATGAGTGACCCTCCATTACATGTCGACAAGTGAGAGAAGCCCCTCCGTGTCTCGAAAAGCTCGTTAAGCCATTGGTCCCTGCTGTCATTCATAGATTTTTGAAAGTCGTTACGGGTAGTCAGAAGTTCAAAAATCTGAGAATCAGTTAACCCATAGCACATTGATTCGAAAACGAAACAAGAAGTAGTACTTTCATAAAAGCATCGTAAATCGTTTGTTAGCGCAGTAAAATGTAAAAACAAAACGCCATCTATCGCAAGGCTATGTAAGTAGGTACTATTGTATGTTTAGAATGAGTAAATAATAATTTATAAATAAAATATTTATAAATCATAATTTATAATAAATAAAGTAGTTCTGGGCATATATGGGTTAAGACTAGTTGTCAGACCCAGTTACTGGGTTGCGGAGATCAGATAGGCAATCGCACCATGTAAAAGACTGGTATTCGGTTGCTTCCGATTGGACTGGAAGCCGACTCCAACAAAGTTGGGGAAAGGGTAAGCTATACCTAGAATGACTTGAAATTATTAAGAGTTGAGAATACTTTTTTTATTTAGTTCTGTCGTCATCAGATATTGATACTCATCACGCCTGTTATGTTTCGCCAGCTTATTTAATTTGACCTTGTATATTTTACATACCGTGTTATTTTTAAAAGAACCCGTTTGAAAAAAATGTCGTCGTGTCAGAAAGGCAAATTGTACTCATAGGTGTACTATATTTGTCAATGTATACCCCTAGAAACTTTGCCTCATTAACTATGTCAATTTTAACTTTATTAAGTGAGATCGTCATGCTGTCTTTATTACGAGCTGTTGTACTAAATAACATTATTTTAGTTTTTTCAGTGTTAATTATGAGCTTGTTACTTACAAACCAAGAATTAAAAACTGTTAACACTGCATTAATCTTTGCGGAAAGCTCCTGAATGTCCTTCGCTTTAACTATTGCGTTGGTGTCATCTGCAAAAACTGTGTTAGTTGTGTGTTGGGAATTTTTTTATTAATGTAATTAATTAAATCTTTTGTGAATAATATAAACAAAATAGGCCCCAAAATCGATCCTTGGGGTACCCCCGCTACTACAGGATTATTGGTAAAACACCAACAACCTCTTAAGGGGTCATTGTACTCATCATTATGAACAACTTTTGATATGGGACCAAACCTGAAATCGCGAAAAAAAATCAGCTGTTCAGTACATTTGTGTTCGCGTAATTCGTCGAAATGTACTAAACAGCTGATTTTTTTTGGGATTTCTGGTTTGGTCGCATAGTAAAAGTTGTTCATAATGATGAGTACAATGACCCCTTAAGAGGTTGTTGGTGTTTTACCAATAACCCTGTATATCTTGCATAGAAGATTTATTACACTTGCGATTATCATTAGCTTGCACATATCCACACACATTTTGCAACCATAAACAAAAATAACTGCAACCTAACATAAATCAACCTTATTGCATCGATAATAAAGATCACTGTGATTTTGCATCATTAGAAAAATCACACCTAGTTCTATACCACCAAATTTTACGCATTTTTTTAAACCCTTCTTATTTCACAGTATTCCAAGCGATGCGTAACCATTAGCATTTTTAGACCAAATAATAAGTAAAAATAAAATATTCCGACTGCTAATGGATGTCATCCCACGCACTTCGGTCGAGCTTTATTAAACTTTAAACTTTTTTATTTATCTCTGCGTTAACGAAGTGTGTTACAGGATTATAAAAACTTGTAGCATAGGCATAAAGCCTATAATGTTCCCACTAAGGATTAAGGAGGACACAAGCCTCCTCTCTGTGAGAGGGAATAAATAAATAAAACCAGTGCTTCTCTGTAATATACTAACCTTCAAGAACCTTACAGGTTCTTCCTTACTTCCTTCTGACCTTACAACATATGGTGATGAGCAGTTGACATTAGGATATTGTAACTTAGATAAATTACAAACTGACCCACTAAAAAGTGAAAAACCTTTTTACAAGAAACGAAAAAAGAAATCGGTGGCAAAAAACTAAAATACAGATCCAAAGACCCCGACTTTCGAAATTAAAGTTATTTTTCACTTTGTAGTGTTTATTTTGGAAGTCGTTCGTTTTTTCTTTTTTTTTTAAGTTTTTCGACACCATTAAGTCAAACCCCGCGGCCATTATTTTCAAAACAGCCGTCACTGCAGCCGCTATGTGGCGGCCACCGCTCTTCTAGAAAACCATAGCTTTAGATACGTTCAATACGCGTTCTGTTTTTGACCTTCTACAATATTGACTACTCTGTTTTTGCTTGGGTGGCGCAAAAAGCAGTATTATAATACAAATATCATTTTCATCAAAGCCAAGGCTTGAAAGAGTCAGGTCCATTTTCATAAACAGTTTTCCCAAATAAAATGTCAAGGAGGACCAAGGCCGTATACGAGTATGCGAGATGTCACTTATTCTTTTATTTCCATCATCCGTGGCCTGACGTCGCGGAATACAACTGAGTTAGAAAGCTTTTATTATGCTCTTAGAATGAAGTTATCATATATGCGCCACTACTCGTATCATACAAAAGAAACTGTTACCTGTGTAAAATTTCCGAGATAATATATTTTTTCGCACTTTTGTGTCAGTAACCTTAATACATACTTTACTGTCATATCTACCTACCTATTAAAAAAAAACTTTTTACAAAAAAAAAAGTAACATTTCACTTTGTAGTGTTGTTTTTGTAAAGTTTTTTTATTTTTTTTTTTATTTACATTTTAGTGGTTAGAACCTACCCCACATAAATTCGTATACTGCTATTTTCAATGTAAACAATATTGACAGGAAGTTTTATAACATCGTAACATTTGGGGCCCGTTTTTTGATCTGTAGTTAACTAATCCAATGGTTAAACAGTAACTAATGGTGGAATTTAATATAAAAGGCGTTTAGCCTTTTATATTAAATTCCAGGCTAAACATGAATATATTCATGTTAGCTCATTCAAATTAAAATAAAGAAAACCGGCCAAGTGCGTGTCGGACTACGCACAATGAAGGGTTCCGTAATTGGGATGAATCCCAATAACAGACTTAACATTGCAGTTGAAAAATATGTTCTCCCATACATTCCAACTGCAAATGTAAGTTTGTATGCACAATATTGCGAGATTTACCATGTTGTTTTAAGACCATAGACTTCTTATAAGTTTTGCTGTAAATGTAAATAAAGTTGAGTTAACTATGGATCAAAAAACCGGCCCTTAGTCCAACCCCATATAATTATACTGATCCATGTAACTGGAGAAAGCTCGACGCCAGTCTTATAGGATTTCCTAGTTCAGGGGTCGAGACTTTGGGATAATGTATGCTGAAGTTTAGAAATAAATTACTATTACTATCATTTCATCAACGTAGTATATGTGCACAAAGTGGAATAGAACTTGACATTGTATAAAAAATTACATATTTTTATTTCAAACTATTTTTTTTTAATGGGGATATTAATTGTACTTTAATTTATATATAATATTTCTACACGGGCAACGATAGTATATGTGAAACTGTTTTTTAAATTATATAATAGATTGGGGAAAAAGTCTCTTCGCATTTTTTAAGAAAATTCAAAACATTTTTTAATATAGTTTATTTACATTTAACTAAAGTATGTAGGTACCATTTTGTTCGATAACTTTTTGCCATCTTGTAGGTAGGGACATGATCCCATTGCTATAGAAATTTTGGGACTTCTGGGTACCGCGACAAGTGGTTTTGGCAGTCCTCTCGTGATGTTAACCTGACACTGCCTAAAGAATTCTGAAGAGACCGAAACAGGTGGAAATCTGAAGGTGCAAGGTCAGGACTATACGGCGGATGCATTAACACCTCCCAGCCAAACTCTCTTAATTTTTGCTGAGTGGCTAAAGATGTGTGAGGTCTAGCGTTATCATGATGAAAAACCACACCCCTTCTGTTGATTAATTCCGGCCGCTTTCTCTCAACTTCTTGCTTTAATCTCATCAGTTGTTCGCAGTAGAGTTCAGAATCGATGGTCCTGCCTGGTGGTAACAGCTCATAATGAATAATGCCCTTCCAATCCCACCACACACACAGCATCACCTTGTTGCGAGTTAACCCAGGTTTCGCCACAGTCTGTGGAGCCTGACCGGCCTTTGACCACAACCTTTTTCGCACGTTCTTGTCATACGTGATCTACTTTTCATCACCAGTTATCAGCTTCTTCAAAAATGGTTCGGTTTCATTACGTCGTAATAAAGAATCACAAATGAGTACACGGTTCATTAGGTTTCTTTCAGTGAGCTCGTGAGGTACCCAAATGTCGAGCTTTTTTGTGTACCCAGTTTTTTTCAAATGCGCCAAAACTGTGTTGTGGTCAATTTCCAGTTCTTCAGCTACGTCGTAACTACTGATACTGATATGCCGATCTTGCTCCACTTCATCAAAAATGGCATCCATTTTATCCGTAATAGCGCGACCACAGCGACGTGCATCTTTGACATCAAAATTTCCGGATTGAAAACGCTTAAACCAAATTTGTGCTACTCTCACAGACACTACACTAGGTCCATAAACATCGCAAATTTTTTCGCGGCTTGCGTTGCATTTTTACCTTTTTTGTAGTAAAATTTTAAAATGTATCGAATTTCTTCATTAGATTCACTCATCTTGACGGTACGAAAAACAAATGAAAATCACACATTTTCCTAATTTGAATTATGTTCTTTAAAATTTAAACTTTTAATGATACCAAAACCAGCCAGATACAAATAGTATAGCCAAAGAGATTTTATTACAAGTTCATACATACTATAATGCGAAAAGACTTTTTCCCCAACCTAATATGTATTAGTACCTTACTGTGTAAACTACATTATTCATCATCTGCTTAGCCTTTTCCCAACTATGTTGGGGTCGGCTTCCAGTCTTACCGGATGCAGCTACAGCGACGTCTATATGATCTCCACAACCCAGTTACTGGGTTGTGGAGATCATATTGTCAGACTTTCGGGCTTCTCGGTATGTCACCCTTCCACGGACCAACCCCGGCAAGCATAGCTTTACCTGATCGATCGACCCGTGCGGCTGTTAGTACTTAGCCACGAGCCCCATATTTTTATGCTTAGAAATATATTTTTTTATATTATTAATAAAATACGTATTATTGAAGCTTACTCAAAGTTAATTATATTTATATGGGACCACCGCGTGAGCTTCCTCGACCAAATGAAAATGAATCACGTAAATCAGCCTAGTAATCATGGAAACATCGATGAAAATACGTAAAAAAAGATACATACAGAAGAACCTCCAAGTCGGTCAAAAAGAGGCTCGTGGCTAAATTATAACAGCCACACAGGTCAAACTTCAGGGTTAAGCAACGCTTGCTGAAATCGGTATGTGGGTGGATGACCATCCAATACATACCGAGACCCCTCCGTGCCTCGGAAAGTACATTAAATCGTTGCCGCGTTGGTACCGGCTGTCATTTGTACTCGTAGAGCTTTGACAATCGTTACGGGTAGTCATAAAGCTGAAAGTCAGACATCCAGTCTTACCAAGGTATATCGTATTACCCAGTAACTGGGCTGTGGAGGTCAGATAGGCAATCGCTCCATGCAAAAATTCGGGTATTCAGCTGCATCCGGTTAGACTAGAAGCTGAGCCCAACATAGTTGGGAAAAGGCTAGGCTAGGCTAGGCTAAGGCAGTCTTCTTAAACGATCGTCCAGTTCTCTTAATAATATTTCACAACTTTCATATTCTGAAGAAAATACTACATGAAGTGTCTATTCAAAAAAAAAAAATATAGATTTAGGAACTATCTAGGTACACTTATTCAGCTTACTTCAGCTCAATTCAGGTTTTGTCCATAGAAAAAAAAACAGTTTTGTATGAAACGACGCGGAAAGCTGAACACATCCATTCGGTTTTCCAAGCTGAACAGATGCGTACACAACTCCATACAAAACTGTTTTTGTTTTTCTGCGGACAAAAGCTAAATTGAGCAGAATAAGTGTAGTTAGTCCCTTATTTGTCACAGAAACACGCACATGGTACAAAAAAGATAAGGTAAATCGAATAAAAAAACAATGATCATCATTGTCAGCCATATTCCATCCACAGCATATCCAATATTCCATATTCAATATTGTAGCCAGGTTCACAGCTAAGTAAGGCCATGCTTTTCTGGTCTGTTTGAGCCTCATCCAGGACTTGCAATGTGGTATCTATCATATAGTTTGGATGTTTTCTCAATCACGCAAAAACGGCTGAACGGATCTGGTTGAAATTTGGCATATAAATAGTTTATAACCTAGATTAACACATATGATACTTTTATCCCAGTAGTACGTTCCCGTGGGACAATTACAGACACCCACGCGGGTGAAGCCGCGGGCGAAAGCTAGCAGGAACATAAAAAGTAGGCTTTAGTTCTGGGCAACACCTAATGTATCTGTTACGGGTAATGCTAGATGATTGAGTAAACCTAGGTTTACCCAAGCATTTTGGGTAAAGTCCGAATAATAACAAAATAATACAGGTCTAATAATAATAAAAATAATACAGATCGACTCAGGTAATGCTAGAATGATTAAATTTAGGTGTAGGTAGGTTAGGTTAGGATAGAATTGTGACCACACAACGCACGAGATTATTCGGACTTTGAAATGCAAATGAAATGCTTGGGTAAACCTAGGTTTACTCAATCTTCTAGCATTACCCGTAACATATCTAAGATATAAGAAATGATCTCCATTATTACAAAACTAACGTCATCTTGGTTTCCTTGACCTTCACTCATCTTGTGTGCCTTTCGGGCACCAGAGTAGAAGTGCTAAGTTGCCGTAGGTGTAGGGAATTCAAATGACAAGTACAAGTTTGTTGTGATACCTACACTTTATATTGTTGCTCTTTGTATTATTCCACGAACACGTTTACAGTTCGGACACAAGTAATGCATCACGCGGTTTTTCCCCCAACGGTCAGACAGAGGTGCACCCACATTTCGCCAGTTATGTTTTAAGTCCCACGTAAACCCAAACTCCGGGTTTGCCCGATCCGGGAATCAAACCCAGGACCTCGTGCTCAACAGTAGCGCTTGTGACCACTAGGCCAACAAGGCAGTAGAAAAGTAAAAAATCCTACATTTTGTAGGATTGAGAGCAATTTAAAAAGCTCCGTTTTTCTGTATATTCCTAAAAGCAGTGTTTTGGGAAACATAATGGGAAGCAAAATGTCTTTTATTGCATCCATGAAAATAAACTTACTTTACTTTGGAGAATTCGCGAGTATTTAGGCAATTTCGTGGAATGGAATGGATTATTCGGTTTACTTCCATGTTCTATATATTACGTGTATGTATACTTAGAGTGTAGCTTAGGGTTAAGTGTAGGACACAAAGTCGGTGAGGGTTAATTTTAAATACTATGAATGTAATATTGCTACATTTCTAAATATGGGGTGAAACAAGAATCATTGACATCTTTCCAAGAGAACTCGCGACACGAATAAATAAATAAGTAATAATATGAAGAACTTTTAGACAGTGTCTTAAATAAATAGGACACGGAAATGAACTTGTTCAAAAAACTCAGACTTGTGTAATAACGTAACGTGAATATTGTGGACGACATAAAAACGAGCGCATGTTCGCGCTAGAAACCGACAACCAACTGGATCAGCACAAGTGCCAACGCTAGCGTTATATGTAATGCTCGTAGTGCGTCCTCACGTAGAATTTCTGTTACATTACACATTACATGTGTCTGTACACGCCTTTAGTACCAGCGCACTGCGGTGCGGTGTAATGTGGTGTGTTATTTCTGCCATAAGGTATAAAAAAAAAACGCAGTCACGAGGCCATGCTGTGGCGGTGAAAGAAAATCACGTTTTCCATTCGAGTCTCACTCAGCTAAAGTAAAAAGTCGCCGTCGTAATAGACTATCAGACAAGATTAACCTGCATATATTATTTTATTGTCGCACAATAAAGAGCACCCAAACAAGGTTGGGTGTACTCCATAACGGCAACAACTGAGCTGGTCGGTGCGTCTTTTTTTTTTCACTGCAGTGTGTGGCACTAGATATTATCTCTATATCAATCTGCCTAACGTTTTCCCAACTATGTTAGGGTCAGCTTCCAGTCTAATTGGATGCAGCTGAATATCAGTATTTGACATGGAGCGACTGCCTATCAGACCTCCATAACCCAGTTATTAGGTAACACGATATCCCTTGGTAAGACTGGTTGTGAGACTATCCGTATACTACCCGTAACGATTGTCAAAGAGACGGGGCCAACGCCTTAACGTGATTTCCCAAGCATGGAGCTTAAGGGTCTCGATGTAATGGATGGCCACCCATCCACAAACATTCGATCGACCCTTGCGGCTATTATTATTCAGCTACGAGCCCCTGCTACTTGATATATATCTATGCGATACAAAGGTATGAGCGGTGAACTCACCGCAGATTTGCAGCGTACTTTTAAGTCGTTCTATACTTTAAAGATTATGCGTTAAAACCTCCTGCGTGCATTTGTACTCCTCATAGTACGTAAGAGATTTAAAAATCTGTGGACTTTATTTTAATTGCCAGCACAAAAATATTTTACAAGCGATAGCTAGTGGCTTCTTGGCTTACGACAATAAAATTAAAACGTCAAATTTCATCTGTCATTCTTTTTAAAATGACGTCGGAAGGTGAACCCACGAGCGGGCGTGTGCGCAAAGATAAGTTAATCTATATTCATCAGTAGATTTTTAGCGTGATTTTATCTGTTTTTGAGTAGAACAACGTAATGAGAGTTCTAACTAATGACTTAGCGTATTATTTTCACAAAAAATTATATATTTGTCCTGTAACCTTGATATTTTTTTCTATGTCCTTTACAGAGTACTGAAGTATGCAATCAATATTATTCACAACTGTCTTCCAGAGTACTATGTAAAGTACGTTGACGTTTTCGTCAAGTTTTATAGTTTTTTTAGTGTTAAGAAACTACGCCATCATCGATGCTTCAAGTTCGATTATTCCGGAGATGATTCAGGTAAAGATCCGGTGTATGTTCCACCGAAATTCAACCTAATAGCTTTTGATCACCGTAAAAGCGTGTCCAGTAGCTCGGATGAAGATCAGAGTGACTTGGTTACCCCTGTGGCTTATCCAGTAATGTCAGACGACTCAGACTTCACACCTTCAACTTCGTCGTACCAACCACGAGAGAGAGGACGTGCACGAACAATATTGCGTGAGCAGGGTCGTGGTCGTAGCCGTGGTACAGGTGACATCTCACGATCACTATCCACTCGACAGATAACTATCAGAAATCTACAAAATAATGCTGGCATTCAAGACACTTGGACGCACGATACACTAGATTCAGAAATCAATAGTTTAGTGCAACCTGTTACATCCAGAAAAATACTGAGGAGTGGGAGTTGAACCAATTTTATAACCAATACGTAGATGATGATATTCTAAGTCAGATAATGAACTCAACGACAATGAAGAAGAATGTGACGAAGACGATGAAGGTGAAGTAGAATACGAAGAACATAAACCAAAACATAAAAAGCGCAAAGCTCTTATCAAACCAGTTCCTTCCAAAGAAAACCGTACCAAAAGTGCTGTGCGTTTACCAGAATATCGTACAAAACAATGGCTCTGCAGATAGAATGTTTGTGACAAAAAACCGCCGTAGTTAGTAAAAAAAGTTCATGAAGACTGTTAAATATAGGTTTTATGAAACTTTGATTTTTGAATAACTGATTATCTCCAATCAATCGGCCTAGCCTTTTCCCAACTATGTTAGGGTCAGCTTCCAGTCTAACCGGATGCAGCTGAATACCAGTATTTTACATGGAGCGACTGCCTATCTGACCTCCACAACCCAGTTACTGGGTAATACGATACCCCTTGGTAAGACTGGTTGTCAGACTTTCGGGCTTCTGACGATCCGTAACAACTGTCAAAGATCCTCGAATGACAGCCGGGACCAACAGCTTAACGTGCTTTCCGAGGCACGGAGGAGTCTCGGCATGAAAAGATGGTCACCCATCCACAGACCAACCCCGGCAAGCGTAGCTTAACCTGATGGACCGACCCGTGCGGCTGTTATTATTTAGCCACGAGCTCCTCAGATATATAACTGATTATCTCTAATGTCGGATACTATCGAATTACTGTAAGTTTGTACGCGTTTTGGAAAATATATTAAGAAGAAAAGTTTAATTTCTGTTGATTTTGAAGAATTTAATAAAAAGTAATTAATACATACCTGAAATCGATTATTTGTTATCTCCTATCTCCTCATTATGCCATAAATCTAAGAAAGAAATATGTTAGGTCCTTTATAAATCACATGTTAGTTAATTCCCTTGTACTTTGTGTAGGACATAGTGAAAAATCAGTTTTCCCGGTTCATGATTTTTTAAAATATTTTTCCATACTCAACAATAGTCTTAACAGTGCAATACGAAAGTTTCAGAAAGAAACTCCAAAAAAAGCATTAATGGTACTCAGGAGGTTAAAAAACGCACGGTAGTGCGTGCTAGGCCGTAAAGTGCCCTCTGTTGGCGCGACGCCGCACTGTGGAAAATAATGGTCTGTTTCTGATTAAAAATCAATAACTTCTTTATTTCTGAATATTATGTTCTAAAATTTTGCACAAATATAGAATAGTGTATATGGCTTCAAATAGAATGTAATTTATTATGATTAAATTTAAAATAATAAATTAAAAAATAAAACAAATTCAAAATTATAAAAAATCTCCAATGTTTATTTCTTAACAATGAATACTATTATTTTAATGTTTACAAAAACCAAATATCATATATATATATATGATATTTTAATAATCATATATATAGTACATCAAAATAAAAATCAAATAAAATAAAACAAGCATTTTTTTAAAGATTAAAATCGAACACAGATTAATTAATTAATTGTACTGTTTACTAAATGTTATGTTATTTATACTTGATGAACTTCGGGATCTAAAATTAATTCGTTCACTTTCAAAAGATCTAAGGTGTCTTCATCAAGTTCCTTCACGTTTTTAGTATACGGTTTTCTAATGCTGGTAATGTAAGGATCTGAAGTATAAAGAAGAGTATGAAATACGTCTTCGTTTGTAGCGGATCTTGAGCATTTTCTAGCATGATGAAGACGAAATTTTTTATAATCCTTATTGCGAGATTCTTGTGCATCTTCCGAAAGTTGACCAATAGGAAGTACTGCAAAATGCTTTATGACACTTTCTCCATGAATCAAAATTTTGTGAACTGAAGATGGCATGTAATACCATTCATAATTGCTCACATAGATCCTAGCAGTCTCCATAGCATAACTGCCAAATTTTTCAGCATTTATCATTACACCCGATGAAAGAGCTTGCAGAATTATGTAAAGTCGTTTAATCAAATTTATATCCACTCCTGTAATTTCAGCAGAGCAGCTTGCATTGTGAAAAAATCTTCTGGCAGTATTACCGTCATTAGAATTACCACTTACTTGTCTTGGTTTGTCGATGATCAATCCTAGCTCTTCACGGAAACGCCTTTGTACCAGGGTTTTCTTCTCTTGCTTTAGTCGTTTCTTTTCTTCACTTGTGGCTGACCATGTTTGGAAAGACAGATTATAGGAAATATGTAAAATCATTTCCATACAACGAATCCAGGCGTGCAAAGTAGACAGTCCGTATTGATAAGAATCTTCATTTTCAGGCCTAGCTGTCACTTTTGTCAAATCGTTCATTTGGCGTGGACTAGCTCCACATATTGTACATGTGGAACCCGAAGGCGTATCTGTTAATACCTGAGCTACTTTACCATCTATCATTGTAAGGAAGAGATCATGCTTCACTTGCACTCCCTCACCTTCTTTGTTAATTAATGATGGACTCAAGGAATTTATTTGACCCTTTATTTCATCCACAACGGCTTTAGTTTTCTCGGGAGTTTCTTTACAAAATTCTATTAATATAGGCCGGCAAAAACGAACAGATGAAGGTACCGGATTTTGCCAGACAACATCACCTGTTAGCTCATAATTAACTTAATAGGCACCAAAGAAGTGATAAATAAATTCGAATCAGAAATAAGTTCAGACTCTTCTGGCAGTTTCTGTTTGTACTGGTTTTGACCGGATGAGCCATCACAGCCCCATTTACTATACAGAAGTAAGTTATTCAATCCATTCCTATAGACTGAATCTATTGTCAATATTCTAGCTGCAGTGTGATCTAATAAATCTTGAAGTCTTACTATTTTTGCACTTGTGTCTGTAATTTCTATGGCTGAAGACGGTGGATAGCAAGTAGTTTTAACTTCTTGCACTTTGTAATATGGCGGAAGCACAAAACATTTTCGTTCGTTCGTTAAATTTCTCAAGTACAAATATTGTGCTTTCGTTAAATCCAAGTCAATAAATACGCTCAATGCTTCTTCATCCGTTAACATTTTGGTCTGCCTTGCGTCTTCTATGAGACTCGAAAATAAGGTCTTATTTTCACTGTCAGCAAACCTTAATGTTTCCACAAGTTTAGCTTCTGTTCCTTCTCCTATCGAACGTAACCCTTGAAGATATGCATTATAGACGTGTTCAAATCCATATTCATTAAGTAACATTGTATTTTTTCTTCTTTTACTGGATTCTGACAAGTCTGGATAAGATACGCACGGTCTTCCACGTTTCCCAGAAGAAGTAGATGGTGTGGAGATGGTTGTAACGTCTTCAGAGTCCGGTAAAGTTATTGAATATTCTGATTCCAACCAATTACTGTTCTTCTTTAAAAATGTATCCTTGTTCCGTGAAGCTTCGTTCCAGCGTTTATTAAAAGCGGGAATAATATGTCTTTGAAAATCACTGAGGATGAAACATAAGTTGTCTTCAGACACATGATATTTTTCTTGCATAACTGTTGATAATGCTTCCAACGATTTTCCTCCTTCGATATACGAAAGTATTATTTCACGTTTAGAACACTTGAAAGTAGACATTTTGAAGAGTCAACAAATGTAATTACACTTCTGTTAATTCACCACTATTTTGTTATTTACAATGGAATGAAACCACTGTTTATATACTATTTGAAATATGAGGGCATTTTGTTGATTAATATTTTCACACGCAACATGAGTGCAAAAAAGATAAATGCCCTAATATCAATGATAAATTACAAAACTTACCGCAAACTATTGATGTAAACAGCAACATTTCAAACCGCAATAGATAGCGAGCGGTTTTCCGTTTTCTGACTCTTATCACATTTTTATTAATTACTCCGAAACCCGCAAATATCCGCAGCTGTTATTATTTGATTATGTTTATGGATAGTTAGGCTACAAATCAACATTAAATGTAAAGCAGGGGTAAACGTGGGTAACTGTCAAAAGTCTCGTTGAACTTTAAAAAAACTTTTTTTCCACCATATTTTATTTTGCAATTATTTTAAGGTGAACCTTAACATAACATTAAATACATATTAGCTGTTTCATATTCTTCAAAAGACGAGGTTTCCAGAAATATATAATACATTATACCTTTTCCTGTAACGTATAACAATAAAATCAATTTAAAAGTGATGAAGTGAACGGGCCTGACATGGACGTCCGTCAAAACTATAAAGTTTGTGGTGTTGTAAAAAAATCATTTCATTTAATATTTATAATTTTTTGATATTATAGTCTAGTTTGGTCCTTAAACTATTGAGTAAAATAAAAAAAGCATGCCAGTAGCGACATTGACAAAAACCATTTTTAATCAGCAGTTGTTCTACGATTTTCCACGACGAGGCAATCGCGTAGTTGCGCGACTATCATTTATATTACACGACACGACACGAGGTTTCTATGGGATCAACCCAGAAATGGTAAAAAAACCGGCCCTGTTTCATATGTTTTTATGATTTACTACCGTAACATTACATTTTCGATGCCGCACGAAATTAAAAAAAAAATTAAGTACGGCTAAGCGTGAAAGTGCAACCACCGAAATATTATTGTTAAATTTACACCTGTTGATTGTTGGTTTATATAATTTGGACCAAATTTTTAAAGTGTTTTATATTTTTAAGGGAAAGCGCCAGAGTAGCCCGCGATATTCAAAATTTCTTACGTTTTATGCAGTGTGCAGGTCCGTATCAGGTTGTATGTTGATTAAAGTATGATTCGCGACCGTAACAAATATGTATTTGCAGAATTGTAATAATTAAAGTCATCAATACAACTTTTTAAGACCAGGTAATCCTATTGAATGACTATTTCAAGAAATCTTAACATTTGAGGATTATACTAACTTAAGGAATTGTATTACTGATTCTAATGAATATAATTCTGTAAATATATACTTGTTACGGTCGCGAATCATATTTTGATCAACATACAACCTAATACTGACTTGCAAATTGCAAAAAAACGTAAGAAAATTTGAATATCACGGGCTACATAAAACTTTTAGTAGGTATATTTAAGTAAATAGTTATTTTTTATATTTAAGTAAATAGTTATTTTTTATTAGAAAAGTTTTTTTTTAATATTAATATTTGAAGAATCACGACCTTATCTCAGAAATGAAACGAGGATTGTTACAATATAGACGGATTTATTCGAGCACGACTAGTCGCTACAATTGCGTAAAGTAGAATGTGTCATATTCAAAATGTCAGAAATACCTCCTCCATAGTGCTGTCAAAGCTAGTATTTTATAACAATACTTAATAATAATAATTAACATTACATATTCAAGAAATTTGTGATTTTTGTAATTGTGTAGAAACTAATATTGTAAAATTAACGAAAGCTGGGATTTGATTTGTGATAACGTAGAATAATTTGATCTGTAATAAACATACTTAAGTATTAATAATCACTAAGTACTGTTTTCTTTGACTGTACCACCTCTATTTCGTCTGATTAAACGGGATTATAAAGTATATAACTTTTTAGGGGATACAAAAACGGAGGGAATCAGCAGTAACCTGTTTTTATTGGGTAGTTAGGAAGTTTTGTTTAAAACGGTATTTTTTAAGATTTCAAAATTTATATATTGTTTTTTTAATTGAAAAAATGGTTTACATTAACCTCCGGGAATGTTCACAGCAGTCATTGTAGAGAGTGTGCTGCAGTAACAATAACTTTTAAATAAAAATAAAAAATCCGAACATAAATTTTAAAATGGTACTATTATTTCTGGGGTATTAGGTTCGTTATAACTTCGCTATCAAAAAGGTCAGACTTGATTAAAATGTATAAAATTTTATGTTTTTTTTTTTGTCGGACAAAAGAACTCCCAACATGTTCATAGATTTGCTGAATTTATATTTTAATAAAATATACCTATTGGCTCGGTAAAATTGTCGGACAAAGTTTTATTGAATTTTTCCATCAGAATTATTCAGTAGCGAGCTCGTGGCTATGTAATAACAGCCGCTCGGGTCGATCCATCAGGTTAAGCTACGCTTGCCGGGGTTGGTCTGTGGATGGGTGACCATCTTTTCATACCGAGACTCCTCCGTGCCTGGGAAAGCACGGTAAGCCGTTGGTCCCGGCTGTCATCTGAGGATCTTTGACAGTCGTTACGGGTCGTCAGAAGCCCGAAAGTCTGACAATCAGTCTTACCAAGGGGTATCGTATTACCCAGTAACTGGGTTGTGGAGGTCAGATAGGCAGTCGCTCCATGTAAAATACTGGTATTCAGCTGCATCCGGTTAGACTGGAAGCCGACCCCAACATAGTTGGGAAACAGGCTAGGCAGATGATGATGAATCAGAACTAATCAGACTGCCTTGTTGCTCTAGTGATTCAAACGCTACTGCTGAGCATGAGGTCCTGGGGTCGATTACCAGGTTGGGCAGTGTTATTGGATTTTCTTATCTGGAATTTCTCAGTAGTAGCCTTTTTTGTTTTGGATGGGAAATCATCAAATAACCGAGTCTGGATTTGTGTCCGGTTGATAGCAATGCGCTCGCGCTCTATTACATGGGATGTAAACATAACTGGCGAAATGCGGGTGTACTACAAGTACACCTCTGTCTTACCCTTTGAGGAATATAAGCGTGTTGTTTATGTTATGTTATATTATACCTATTGTCTTTTTGCCTGTTTACTGTAGCTAGGTGTAATAGCGACGAGAAGAACCTACTTCTCGTTTTTGGCCCCAGAAATCTTACCTTACTATTTACCTAACCTAACCTTATTAGATGTCCGTGTTTTTGCCATTCACAGTCGGAATTAAAGATTACTAGGAGATTTTGCCCAAAGTAAAGTCTGGGAACTTATTTGTTGGTTGGGATGAATTTATCCCAAGAACAAACTTAAAATTGTAGTTGAAAAACATGTTCTCCCATAAATTCCAACTACAAATTTCCATAGTTAAACGAAAAGGATCTAACCCACATTACACCTCATGTGGGTTGGATCTTTTTTGTTTAACTATGGAGAAAAGTAAGTTTGTACTCACAATATTGAGAGATTTACTATGTTTTTTTTAGACCATCGACTTTCTATAGGTTCTCCTGTAGTCTATAGGTATTAAACTATTTTCTGTATTTTTTTTTTCAAAATTTTAGTCTCAGTACTTTCGGAGATAAGGGGGGAATGGTCAATTTTCGCCTATTTTCTTAAATAACTTTAAAATGGTTTATTTTAAAATTATAAAAAATATATATTTGAGACTCACACAGTAAGCCCTTTCATTTGACATGTCACACGGTACAGTGTGCAAATCTTTTTAATTTTCTTATTGGCCCCAAAGTTGACCCCATATTTAAAATTTATATATTTACGTTACACGTCCGTATTAGGGTCACAGAAATACATACGTGTACCAAATTTCAACTTCATCGGTCTATTAGATTCGGAGCAAATTGGCTGTGACAGACGGACAGACAGACACACGAGTGATCCTATAAGGGTTCCGTTTTTTCCTTTTGAGTTACGGAACCCTAAAAGAATTTTGAAAAAATCTTATGCTATTATCCCGCTTGATGAGACTGGCAGCACAGACCAGGGAAACATGCCACAAATGAGATGAGGAAGACACTCAGCGGTAGTTGGAACAGGGCGTCAAAGATTATGATGATGGGGGATTGAAGCATCCCCCACCTCTTTGGAAGCCACTGCAAAAACACACAATAATGGTCGTCAATGCTCGTTGTTACTCTGAATGAGAAACTTTTATCAAACAGTTGGACTACTTATACAATCACAAAAGCCCAAACGAACGAAAAGAAGGATCATCAAAATCCGCATAGAAATGCCGGAGATACAGTTTTTATGCGTATAACTTCGTACATAAGAACAATTACCTAATGTATTATATATTGAAACCTTCCTGAAAAGATGTAGATTACGTTAGTGAAAGAATCAGCAAAGAGAGAAGGTAAGAAACTATCAAAATATCAAAAGCATTATTTAAGAAAACGTGAACCGCAATGGAGCTAAAAATTGAGAAATGATATCATAAATACAACTTCTGATACGAAGGTAATCTTTACTGGATACAATATAATAACTTACAAAAGATAATCGAGGGTCTTTTTCTTTACTCATGAAAGATATTTTCATTGTATAAGATGCTGAATAAAAGGTAGGCACTATAAATAAAAGATTTAATACATATTTAGCGAAGATAAATCAAAGACATTCGGTCATAGTTATAATTATAACTCGCTTAACTGAGCTCACAAGATTGATGTGATTCTATAAACCACCGGCGAAGTGACAAGGAATTCTAACTGCCAAAGTTAACAGTTTACACAACGAGGAAAATACGTTTAGTTTATTTACAACTTGAATTGATTAATCGAAGTCCTAATAACTTCTAACTGTCGAAGTCAACACGTGTTGACTTCGACAGTTAGAAGAGACACGTCGTGTACGTGTCCCATGCAAGTTAGAAGGGCCATATACTCAGTAGTTAGTTTGAAGTTATTTCTACATTTTAATTGAAGCAAGTAAATACGCTTAGGAGACTTCACTAAAATATGCGAAAAGCCTTTAAATTCAAGACGATAATTAGGTAAGTGATTTTCTTGAAAAATGTCAGTTAGGTATTGGCACTTCACCGTCGATACCGGGTGTAAGGGTCATTAAAGAAACAGCTGTAGCTGTTTCATACATTTTGGCCCTGTAGGTATTGCACTTATGTATGAAACAGTAGATTTTGTTTAGGCGAAAAATGCCTACGCTGGGGGTCTAATCTGGTGTTAAATTGTTGTAACATAAATATTATTTAGACGACAGAAAAGTCAATTATAGTGTTCCATCTGATATTCATTCTCCTACCAATTCTGGCGAATGATTCATTCATTCATTCAAAGATGTACAAAACAAATGACCGCTCATGTATTACTATTTATAGCAACTTACAATAAAAGTCAAGGCGCTGTAACGTTGCACGTTATTTCTATCAATTAATTTCTAACAAAAATAACTCGTTTACTCAAATAACAGGCAACACTACAATTATAATGGATCTTGAGGGAATAATAGTGGCAACACTCCAGCTACGTTCTGATTGGCTGTGTTTCCCTTCCACAAAATATTGCTAGAACCATCCAACCTCGGGTTATATAAACCCCGGGAGCTCATTTGAAGAGAAACGCAGCTGAAGAAACCATTATTTTAAAGCCTTCACGACAGTTATTTGTTATTCAAGTACCAATTAATTTTAACTTCTAAGTAATAAATAATACCTAAGTGTTGTGAAAAACCCCGGACGGGTGAGTGTCGCAGATATCTATTTCTTCGCCGCATATATGTTTCAACTTTCTATATAACTTTGCAACCTAAATAGTAACGTTTAATTACAATCCTATGTAAATTAGAATTGTTCTATCAGTGTTCTTACGCGTACCACGGTTAACTTAGATCTACCTACAACTCACTTTTCTAAGCGTTCATAATATAACCGTTATCCGTACTGGTACCTATTAATTCTTTGTTATAAATAACTTCTTAAGCGGCCTACAACCTTGTTATCTTATTTTTATTAACAGTGGAGGATATCCAGATCTGTTCGTAGCGTAGGATTAAAAGTGAAAAGAAAGTCTATAATTTTTCTTCACCTACCTACACATTTGGATGTCATTCTTTAACTTACTTTATTCATGTGTTCTATTGTAACGCGCCACCTAGGCTGCCACATCTCGATAACCAATGGAGGCCAGCTCACTGCTGTCCACCGTAGACCTTCCGACTACTGTTGTCGGGATGTGTCAGTCGGTCGCATGTGTCCGGACAACACCTCAACGGACAAACCTACTATTTACAGGGTTCCTTGCTTCCTTCCTTCTTACCTTCCTATACTACGAACAACAACAACACCGGTGCCTGCATCACCCGCGCAGACGCGTCTACGTGCGCTGCGGGGAACTCGAGGCCCGGAGGCGGTTACTAATACTGCCACCGCCGTTGCCGCAGGGGAGTGGCTGGACGACCCTGCCGCAGCGCTACGGGACCCTGGACCACCGATATCCAGTTCCCGCTACCTACGTCTGGAGGCTCTGCAGGACAGTAGTGTTCTATAGACGGTTCTAACTTACACGTACGCTCGATATCTTACCCACGCCCGGCTCAACCGGCTTTGTACCTAGTCAGTCTATCTTAATTAAATCTAATCTTTGTAACGTAATTCTTCTTTTATTTTCTTCCACCTACCACTACACAAAACCTAACGTTCAAAACGTTAGGTACAGCGCAGATTATCTTCGCACATCTTGAAAAAAAAAAAACTCCCATCATTATCCAAAACTATCTAACCCACTGCTTACCATATTAAAGAATAAGTTGTAATCCAAAAATGTAAGTAGATAATCCATTATTTTCACAAAGTGCTTTCTAAATCCTTCGCTGAAAAGATTACATAAGGATAATCAGAAAATTTTCAATATATTAAGTTCTATTTTTAGAAAGATGGCAGCGTGAAGAAAACATGGGGTAGCTTCACACCTTTGATAGAAATATGAAGTGAAGTGAAGATTGAAAAAGAAGTCAGTGGTTTTTTTATGTAAAAAAGTTATTTTTTTTTTTGTTTCTTATTATATCGGGTGTAAAAAGACACTTTCCGAAGCGGAAAGCCGCATATTCTACCCATTATTTGGATCACTTTTTCCCACTAGACCATACCTGCGAATCCACTGTTTCTGGAGATATTGTAGGTGAAAGCCGCAATTTTTTTTTAAATTAAAACGCACACTACCACGAGTACCTACGCGTACTCGTACGCGGGGCCGTTTGCCTGAGTTCGCGTTACATTGCGCGAAATAAAAAATAGCTGTTTTTTTTACTGTTTTTGGTACCTTAAAATAAAAGTCGTTTCATAGCAATAATCTTTGCGCAAAGCTACTTACAGTATGCATAGCTGACCGCTTTGTGATGTGTCTGTATACGTAAATACGTATACCTTTGTTAAGGCTATTCTGTAGCTAGGCTGAGCGTTTTTTTTTTTTGTATCGTATACGGGCGAACAAGGTTTTAGTTTGAGGAACTTCCGCTATTATACAGGTTTACTGGTAACTCAACGTATTCCTTGCAGGACGTCATAGTAGGGTTAAAATGCTGTTTGTTGTCCTTGTCCCTAAATAAATAAATAAATAAAATGCAACAAATTAAAGCCACCAAATGTTCTACCGAAATTACGAAAAATAAAATATTTAATTCATTCAGTCATTTTTGCCAGTTTTAGGCTTTTTGGAACTTTTAATTATTAACAAAGATCTGCTACGGCATTAGCTATGATAATAACTTAATTTCCACTTAGTGGCGCCGTAAATAATTTTAAATTAGATTTTTCATAAAAAAAAACAAAAATCTAAGTAACTCAAAAATTACTGAATTTCGGTAGAACATTTGGTAGCTTATTTGTTGCAGTTCAACTCTGCTATGACGTCCTGCAAGGAATACGTCGAGTAACCAGTAACCTTTTTAAGGTTAAGCTGGGGTCAAAAGAAAGAGTTTTGTGTTTCTTTAGAACACTTTTAATTATTTGGAAACAGCTCGGTGTTGACTTAAAGGAGAAAAGACTCCTTTCTTGTCCAATAAATAAAACATACATATAACTACATAATATATAAAGCTGTTACCTATCTAGTTTTTGAATCTACTGATAGAATGAATAGGTATCTTTGGCATT
This sequence comes from Dicycla oo, assembly GCA_948252095.1. Classification (NCBI taxonomy): domain Eukaryota; kingdom Metazoa; phylum Arthropoda; class Insecta; order Lepidoptera; family Noctuidae; genus Dicycla; species Dicycla oo. Next base: position 3,846,080 of record OX411713.1, read on the forward strand.
TAATTTAATTTTCTAAGCTGTAAACGATGTTTTATTTATTGAACAAGAAAGGAGTCTTTTCTCCTTTAAGTCAACAATGAGTTGTTTCCAAACGAACCTTTTATGACACCATAATTCTGTCACTAAAATAACAGGGCTCACGCGCTTTTTGTTCTGTATATAAAATTATTGGTTTTCAAGTCATGATAATAAGGCACGGCAAGGTATTAAAATACATTTCGCTTCTAAGTGAACACAGTGTTAAATAGCTGGAAAACAAGACATACGTGATACGCTATAAACAATCAGTGAAAACTTTGACATTTATCATTTGTTGTGTTGGGAGTTCTCGCTGTGTTGCAATATTTGGCATTCATATGCAACACGTTATTATCGGCTGTTATCGTTTGATATTGATAATATTATCATGTCGTATTTCCGATAAACTAAATCATTCGTGGGAGCTTTACTTGGTTGAGAAGTGGCGCGTGAACCTAACGAACTAAATAGTAAATAAATAAAAATACGTTTCAGTGAGTGTGATAAAATCTGTTCAATTCCCGCAAAAACTTTTTGTTTCAAAATGGGAATATTTTGTCAAATTAACTTGAACAAACCACCAGATGGTGCTTTCTATTGTGGTGAAGTCGTCTCTGGAATGATCAAATATGCGCTTGATGAACAAATGGAAATAGAAAAGATAACAGTATCCTTAAAAGGAATGGGTCATTTAAGACTAACAGAGAGAACCGATAAAAAAAACAGAAGACATACCTATAGCAGTAGCGAAGTCTATGTTGATACTGATGAGGTCATTGAAGAAGGAAAACATAAAGTATTTCCAGGGTCTTACGAGTTGAAATTCGATTTCAAATTACCACAGAACTTACCTCCGTCATTTGAGTACAACAAAGTCATCCCAAAATACGGCGTCGATTGTAAGATAAAATATTATGTGCGCATAAAATTTGATAGACCGGGCTGGTTCACTTTCGCCAAACATTTTCGAAAGGAAATTACTGTAGCGTCTACCATAACGCCAAAACTATCAGTAGAACCGGTCATGTTTGGAGAAAGAAGTAACTTACTACAGTTCTTTTCCAGCAAAACTAGTACCGTTATCATGAAAGCAAATATTCTTAACTCTGTCATTACAAATGGAGGTAAAATAGAAATCAAATCAGAAATTCAGAATGACACTCATGTAAATATAAAAAGTGTTGAAGTTAAACTGATAGAAATGTATACGTTCAAAGCAACAGGACACTCTGACGTGAAAGCTTACGAAGACATACCGAATTGTGATACTAAAACAGGGTCTATCAAAAGTGGCGCTACCCTAAATATGCCAATGGATATCATCGTTCCTTCAGATATAGTTTCTTTAGAAAACTCAAAGATAGTGTCGAGAGATTATTTAGTTAGAATAACGGCTAAACTGCCGATGCCTCATAGAAATGTTATGTTAGAGATACCTGTGCAGATAGGAGATAATGTGCAACGAGACGAGATTTGTGATCCTCCGCCAACGTATTGGGAAGCAATGGGAGAAGCAAAGAAAGGTGATGAAGATGCAACTGATGACGAGGCTGGTGGGGATGAAAACGGGGAAAATTCTTGATTGTTTCTAACAGTAATATCGCATTAATATTGTAAAATTAAGAAATGGTTTTTATTTTTAAATAAACAATTGATCTTTTGGATTGTTAGTTTGTTCCAATGGATTTGTATACCTACTTTTTAAAACAAAGAGTTAGGAATTTGAATTGTTAACTATAATAATTGCATATATTCTAGGTAATAATAGTGTTCAAAATATGAAAGATAGTTAAAATTTGGATTAATAATAAAAATGCTCCATAAATGTGAAATATAAATTAATGTGTGTTTAGCTGTTGCTATTGTAGATATGTTGTATTTTATTCTTGCTTGATTTTGCCAAGTACTGAATTTGCCCACTGGTCTTTTTTATATATATTTGTTTTTTTAACAGCGTGTAAAATTATGTGTGTGTGTGTTAATTAATTATAACATTTATTGTTTCAGTAGTATTGTTTCATTAAAGAAAAAAAATACCTATATAGTATTCAAAATTAAGAAGGGGGGTTGTGTGTTTTGTCACGTTCTACTCACGTTTTGTCACTTTACTCACTTTTCTCAAACTATTACTATATAATACTGTAGCTTCCTAGTGAAAGAATTTTCAAAATTGGATCAATAGTTTCGAAGATTACCCCCTACATACGCAATCATAAATGTTACCTCTTTATAGTATTATAATAATATTATAGTATAGATTAGTATAGAGTGCCTATTCGACCGAGCTCTGTTTGGGTGAAAATAGAGAAAACGAATTTTCCCAGATATGAGACCTAGCTAGATCGATTTTTTGACCCCGTAAACTCCTATATTGCAACTGTCATCGAAATCGTTACAGCCGTTTTCGAGAACGTGATTACAAATATACAAATATTGCTCATTTAAGTACCTTTAGGATAAGATTGCCTATATTACACTTCCAAACCTTAAAATTTCGTCATTAGTCGCTATTGACCACGAAGAAAGGGTATTATCAAGATTATTGCGACTTAAGATAAAAAAGGGAGTGACGTGCAAAATTTTACTAAGGAATACAAAACATGACTACAAAGCTGGAGACTAGTGGAAGAGGCAGTGAAATATGTTGTAGACAAAACAATGGAGTTCACTTGTGTTACTCTCTCTTTAAAAGGTAAAGGAATATGCTTTTGGGTACCCATCACTACCAAGACTAAATACAGTGAGTCCGAAAACTATGTTGATCAGAGCATGAATTTAGTTGATGCTAAAGAAAATGAATCAGTGACTTTTTCAGCAGGAACTTATAAAAACGATTCTGTTTGTTACTGCCAGATGAAATTCCATTCCATTCCAGTTCTATATTCAATTGAGGTTTATAGAATCGAACTCAGTGAGCGTACCAAAGAAGTTTTACTCAGACATTCAAGTTCAAAGTGGCGTAACACCACGAATTGAAGATAAATTTGTCGCACGCGATATTCAAAAACGTAGTTGGATAACATGTTCTCCTATACATTCCAACTGCAAATGTAAGTTTGTACGCACAGTATTGACATATTTACCGTGTTATTTTAAGACCATAGACTTGTTATAAGTTTTCCTGTAATCTATAGGCATAGAACAATTTTCTGTACTTTTTTCAAAATTTTAGGCTTAGTAGTTTCAGAGATAAGGGTCCCCCCTTATCTCCGAAACTTCTAAGCCTGGTCAGTTTTCGGCTATTTTCTTAAATAACTTTAAAACAGTTTATTTTAAAATTACAAACAAATATATATTTGAGATGCTGACAGTAAGCCCTTTCATATGATATGTCACACGGTACAGTTTGCTTAACTTTATAGTTTTATTTTCTTATTTGCCCCCAAAAATTGACCCTCTTATTCAAAATTCATTACTTTACATTACACGTCCGTATTTAGGTCATAGAAATACATAAGTGAACCAAATTTCAACTTATTTGGACCATTAGATTCGGAGCAAATTGGCTGTGACAGACGGACAGACAGACACATAAGTGCGGAACTCTGAAAATAGTTAATGTTGTCAAAAAGACCTTAACTTTATTATCAGGAATTGAAAAGCCATTTTTGTGTACACGGGAAGATATAACAGTTATGTTGGATAATTATAAGTAACTACGCAAAAGTTCTTCTTGTTGCTTCAAAAACCGAGCTAATTGAGTTTGAGACTTATAAGTCTAACGGGAATCAAGTGAAGCAAAATCAAAGACACTGCAAAGTAAAAAGATTGAAAACTGAGCATTCACAAATCCATAATTTTTCTACAACACCGCGTTTGTTCATAATAAATTTTAATATGCGAATAAAAGAATATGGAGTTAAAGTTATTCTTAAGTTTCCGTTCCCACTAAAATAACTTTGTCTAGAGATTCCAATGGTCATCGCATAGAAGGTTAATGACTTTGTAGAAGAAAAGTTATATTTTCAAGACCCTTCATGTTGGCAAGCCATGAATGAGAATAATGTAATGGAGGAATAGATAAAGAGAAAAATGATAAAGGGAGATGAAGAGCACTTTGTGGGGGACTTTGTGTTGTGGGTTGATGATTAAAATATAACATTTGATTAGGTACCGATTAATTCCGCGTATCCGACTATCTTAATTTATGGCAAAATGTTGACAGCTGATTTTAAAATTAAATGTAGAGTCATGGTGCAATTTTATATTTAAGTCACGATTACGATTCACTTTGAGATTGTAACTGTATGGCTGGACGGGTTTTAGCAATAAATAGACTTATTTGTAAGTACTACCTACTACTTTCTTTTAGTTCTCACTTTTTTATTCATATATCCCACGCGTATGTCGGAGATGTCTTCACGCCACGCATCCGTGCGTAGCGTGTTCCTTAATGATATCACCTCAACCACTGTCACATACACTCATCTCACCGACGGTAGGTGAACGAATTCAACTTACTTTTGTTGGTTTCCGCAACTTTAATTAAAAATACTAGTAAAAAGTGATTTTGAACGTAATTTATTCTGTATAAATCAATTTTCATATCTCAGTGATCAAACTGTGTAAAAACTATAACGAAACACTTATTTTATAACTCCTAAAACAAGTTTTCTAAATCACAAACGGAGACTCATTTTTGCACGAATAAACGAAACAAGTTATCTTTGGACTCGTTAAGCTGGCCACAAAATAATATGTCCGTTTTGACATGAGGGTGTCCCTCTTTGTCTCGCTATGTTTGTCTCTCTTTGGCATATGAAACGATATGGGCTGTCAAAACGGACCTATTATTTTGTGGCAAGTTTAGTTAAATACACCTATCGGCAGGCGCACAGTGCGGTACATCACACTTAGCTTTTTAGCATCATTAGTAACTGTGTAGTTGGTCCCGAGGTCGAAGCACTTTGGATAAGTAAGCGCATGGACAGAGTAGGTTCGAACCTAAGTTACGACATACACTTTAAGCATTTTTAATATTTTATCTAATTTTAAAGTTTCCTTTTTTATTATTATTTTGTGGATTTTGTATTCATTTGGTTAAATATGCCTAAAGTCGTACGCACTCCACCGAATCTAAGTACCCCACCATCTGCTGGCAAATCGGAATTAGATATGGTAAGAAACCTCGTTGTCCCGTGACCAAGACTCGGAGAAAATTATTTCTTCAAGGGTCAGATATCAGCGCCCAACTGACTCATCCCAGGAACTACAACTTAACTTCACCTAGGGTTCACGGTGAGATTAAATTATACATAATATATAATAGACCGGCAGGTAAAATAACAGCTCACTTCAAGCTTACTTCACCTAAGGTTCACGGTTAGATTAAATTACAGAATAGACCGGCAAGTAGAATGACAGCTCACTTCAAGCTTACTTCATCTAAGATTCACAGTGAGATTAAATTACAGAATAGACCGGCGGGTAGAATGACAGCTCACTTCAAGCTTACTTCACAGTGAGATTTGTACAGAGTTTTGCACTTACCTACGCTAGAGATGAACTATAACTACAGCGCACCTTGATCGCTTTGTCATGAAATTACGTGTAGTAAAATTTTTAATCGGGTTGGGTGGTTTATAAGAAAAAACGAGAAAGAAAAAATGGTATTCATGCAAATAAATTCTAATAATCCTAAATCAGGAGGTTTTTTTTTTTAAATAATAATAATAATAATGCATGTAAGGCGGGGCGGGATTGTGGAATCTGAGGGACTACAACTATCAGATTCTAAAAACCTGAGATCACTCTCCGCAACTGATACCTACAAATACCTGGGTATGTCAGAGGGGTTTGGCATTAACGGGGCTGACATGAAACAATCGTTGCAGGAGCGCTTCTTGCGGGTCATGCCGGTCCTGATGTACTCCTTTGGCATACTAAAGTGGACCCAGATGGAACTAGACGCCCTGGATAGGAGAGTCCGGTCACTGCTGACTGCAAACCGGATGCATCACCCACGTTCGTCGATCATGAGGCTGTACATTCCGCGGAAGTGCGGGGGTTGAGGTTTTTTAAATGCTAAGACCCTCCACAACCGCGAGGTGTGCAGTCTCAGAGAATATTTTCTCAAGGCTGACGTGGGTATGCACCGAGATGTGGTTGCAGTGGACAAGGGACTCACCCCGTTGTCCTTGGCTAAAGAGAACTGGCGCAAGCCTGTGGTGCTTAGTACCAACGACCGCAAGGAAGTATGGCAAAGCAAGGAGCTTCACGGACGCTTTTTCCGGGCCCTTCATGGGCCCGACGACGTAGATTTCTTAGCGTCCGTGGCCTGGCTACGCTTCGGTGACCTCTTTGGGGAAACCGAAGGCTCAGTCTGTGCGATTATGGAGGAAGTTATGCTAACGAATAATTACCGGAAGTATATAATGAAAGACGGGACGATCGACATATGTCGGGCATGCCATTGCCCCGGTGAGTCTATCAGACATATTACTTCTGGGTCTTCTGTTTAGCTAACGGCGAGTATTTGCATAGGCATAAACAAGTGGCCAGGATTATCCATCAGCAACTTGCTCTGAAATACGGCCTTGTGGACTCTGAGGTACCGTATTACAGGTATGTGCCCGACCCAGTTCTCGAGAATGACCATGTCACGTTATACTGGGATCGATCTATTATCACTGACAGGACTATTGTAGCCAATAAGCCTGATATAGTGGTAATAGATCGATCAGTGCGCGGCACAATGATAATCGATGTCACTATCCCGCATGACGAGAACCTCGTGAAGGCTGAGAAGGAGAAACAATTGAAGTATCTCGACTTAGCCCACGAGGTTGTCGCTATGTGGAATGTGGACTCGGCAATCATTGTGCCGATAGTCGTTACGGTCAATGGCCTTATCGCTAAGAGCCTCGACCAACACCTCAAGAGGCTCTCGTTGGGTGGCTGGGTGAAGGGCCTGATTCAGAAGGCAGTCCTCCTTGATACGGCGTGTATTGTGAGGAGGTTCCTGTCTCTGGGGTCCTAACCACCGGTAGCTTGGACCCTGTTCCCCATGCCGGTGGATTTCTATTTTTTATATTTTTAAATGTTTTTTTTTTAATTCTAATATTTAAAAATATAACTAATATGTAAAAAAAATTAATAAAGGAGATAATAATAATATCCTAGGACATTTCACACACGGTCATCTGATCCCAAACTAAGCAGAGCTTGTATTATGGAAACCAGATAACTGATATACTACATACACTACTTTTTTTTTTATAGTAAATACATACTTATATAGATAATTACACCCAGACTCAAGACAAACAGACATGTTCATGCACACAAATGTTTGTCCTGCATGGGAATCAAACCCATGACTTGCGACATGATAGGCGGTATCTTAACCAACCACGCCAGCTGGCCTGTCAAATAAATAGTAGTCAAATCCATTTTATGCACTATTGAGAAAAGAGAACTGTTGTATGCCGTCATGATGTACGCTGTTGTGACGCATTGGATGGTAAGTATAGATTACTATGGAGTTCAGGATTATGAAGAAATAACAGAAATAAAGTTAATGCTTGTATTAACAGAGAAAACAGTGATTCAAAAATGGATTTGACTTGATTTGCCTCCAAGGTGTGGATTTGACTAATTTTGTTAGAAATTTGACCACTTCTGAAAATTACCTCCTGGAATTACAATGTTTAATTAATACTTATGTACAAAATTGCAACAAAAATGCAAAATATTGTAACACCGTGTTATTGATAAGTGCCTACTAGTCTGCGGTAATCGAGATAGGTTGGGCAATAGAAGTCGAACATCGTACAAGAAATTTGGATGAAATATTATCAGGGCCAGCCGCTTTAGAGGTATGTAACGTTCACTACAATGCTACATATATATCGGATAGGCTCGAAGATTCATTAAAAAGAGCGGGTCAAGAAATTCCATCACTAGGACTAGTATCTAGAAATTTAGAATGAAAGTACGTAGAAAACGCTTCGCATACTGTTTCTCCAGTACGCAGCGCTTCGCCATTATAGTTTAAAGTGTTCGGAACTGCATGTGTGATGTGTCGTTTTTTAACGAAGGTCCAAAAATATTTAGGGTTTTCTTTAATAGATTTTTCAGTTAAATTCAAGTAGTTTTCATAACATTGCGATTCGAATACCTTTACCCTTTCACGAAGAAGCTTAAATGTTGACTCATCAGCTATATTGCCGTACGTCTTAAATCTTTTAAAATATTTGTATTTTTCTTTAATTCTTTTAATTAATGCCGAATTGTACCAAGTTGGATATGTTTTGCTACGATGTAATTTTTGTGGATTGTATTTTGTGTGTAAATTGAGAATAACTTGATTGAAATAATTGAATGATTCATCAATTGATCGTGTCGCAAACTCGGATTCCCAGTCAGTCATGGAAATTACTTTGTTGATAGATTCATAGTCACCCTTGTCGAACAGATATTGCGTCCGCGGCGCGAACTCTAATAGAGGAGCTTCAACGATATCCATATTAATTAATAGAGCTGGATGGTAGGCGTCGATGGGAACCAGTGGACTTGGACATTCTAACACATTAACTAATTGGTTTGAAAGTACCAAATCTAAAATGTTACCATACCTATTAAGAGGATTGTGAAGTGCCGATACGCAGCGCGAGTCTTAGAGGCAATTACCTACATTTCATACAATTACTTACATAAATACAATTTTGGTCTCATTACATTTAGTACACCTTAATCTAGGTCTGTACGTTACGTACGATGCGGAGGAATGAGGAAAATGTCGTCAGGAAAGTGTTGAGTATGAACGTGGAGGGCTATACGAGTAAGGGAAGACCAAAGAAACGATGGATGGACTGTGTGAAAGATAATATGGCCAGAAAGGAAGTGACTACCGAGATGACGACTAATAGAGAAGTATGGAAGAAAAAGATATGTTGCGCCGACCCCAAATAAATTGGGACAAGGGCAGGAATGTAATGAAGTAATGAATCTAGGTCTGTACGTATTTCTCTTTTAATAATTAAATTTAATTTAATAAAAATAAAAAAATAAACTCTCGAGTAAGTTTTTATGTCAAAAATATAGATATTTAGATGCTAATAACTTATATCGTGTGCAATATTTCTTTATAATAAAAACGTACGGACCTAGTTTTTCATTATACCTACAACATTTACAAAAATATGAAAATTAGACTATGTTTATGGGAATAAAAACGTTATTGCTTTTTGTATGAAAATTTACAGCTTCACAATCCTCTTAAGGACACCGTTGTATTGACCTAGGAAATCTAGGGAACATAATTCGTCACCAAGTAAAACTTCGTCAGGACTATTCCAATTCATTGGAATGAACGATAGATTGTCAGATAGGACCCAGTTAATACCACTCATGCTAAAATCGCCAATGATGAAAAAGGTATCAGAAGCGTTACTCATAACTATTTGGTTTAATTTTGTGAGGTAATTGCGTAGTTGTAAAGAAAAAGACAGGCCTAAGTTTTGCTGACATAAATAAATAACACAATTATGTAAGGTGATATATTATTATCCTCTGCTGTAGAATTGAAAGTAGGTTGGCATACAACTGAAAGTTCCCTACGTGCAGCAATAAGCACACCTCCACCACGAGATTGTCCGGTCAAAACCAAAAGTTAAGTTGATAAGGTAGTGGCTCAACAATCCCGGTTCGTGACTATACATTCAATTCTGGGACATGTTGTATTAGCTATAGAAGGATCTTTTGGTAAACATTTGTGCAATTGTTTTGTGAAAATGTATTGAATAAACAAGATGGCGGCGTTAGTTCCAATTTTGGCCGCGCGCCAAAAGATCCTTGTACAGCATGAACGAATAGTCAAAACTAAACCTGTCTTATTGCATCGCATTCTAATACATAAAAGAGTGATGCGGCCCGCATGTAATGTGCACACACGACAGCCACAAAACGCCGCCTCCAAGTTGCGGGCTTCGGTATTTGTAAGTTTGATATGAACTCGCCGCACACAGATAGCGCCGGGTGGTCGCTACACGCCACTAAAGGCCGCTTCTCGCTTCTTGTGGCTGCCACCAACCACTAAAATAAACGCTAGCTAGGGTTACAAAAGTAGCGGCTACCGACCATAAGTGTCTATCGCGCTCTTCCACTACTTAGCAGCCGCTTCAAGCTACAGGTGGTGGCATTTTGTGGCTATAGCGTGTGGCCCGTGTGCAGCAAGCCTGATATTTTTTTTTTTTGCGCTTCTGCGCAGCCTCGCCTACCCCATGTGGTTATTGATGTTTTATATCAATCAACTCAGTTTTTCGCAGTCCATTGTTAGACATAGATCTCTCCCAGGCTGCGCCACAATACCCTGTCTTCCTCCACATGTTTTCTAAAGCATGTAATAAATACTTATAATAAGTACTGATAACAACAATTCAAACTTAACGTTTCCTGCAATTTATAAGAAAGTAATCTTATCATTGATTAAAAGATACTTCAGAATTATCTATGACACGAGTAACGTCGCAATAACATAGACAGAACGATACTAGACATAATAAAATATAATATTGTGATCTTTATCTAGAAAAAGTTACCATATCGAGGGATCACGGGCTATTTGTATTAAGCGACATCCTGGCCGATATTGAGTTATTATCATATCTACCTACATTAAAAAGTGAAAAACGTAAAAAACGGAGATATACACTATTGATTATTAACCGTCGATAGGCCACTTTTTCGTAAAATATATTGATACTTTTTTACAATGTTCATTTTTCCGAATAATGAAACTTTGAAATGCTCTCCTGTAAAGTCCCAAACATGTCGCTTAATACAAATAGCCCGTGAACCCTCGATATGTTATGTTGCGTTGCAATTTAATTTCCAATCACGTAAACAAACACGTGTTTGTGGGAAAATACTTTAATACCACCCACACATAAACGTTAGTTTTCGGTATCACTTCAATTTTTTTATGACTGTTTACGACATAATTATTTGTAAAGCTTCCGGCGTGCTAGATAGATGGCGTTGGCGTCAAATTAGAAGTCGCTATGGTTTCGTTACCGCGTTTAGTAAATAAGCAAACAGTTTTTTTTAATTAAAAAAGCTATCAAGTAAGATCAGTACACAGTGGTTTCATTTACAATTCTCGCTAGTGTACCTTCCAGGTCAACCTTCCCCAAAAACCAGCAGGTATTTAACATTGGTCCTACCGAGCCGGGTCGTTTGGACAGGGTTTTTTGATAAAGTGGAACCACCGTTGGCCCACTTTTCCGTCCTGTGTACTTGCAGTGGATCGCTGCAGCAAGGTACACGGTCCTCCGCATTAGCGGCGACAGCTTTACCCAGCATTGGCGGTGAGCTGAGTCAGCATTGGCGGATTAGTACAAAGAAGTGGCCACAGAGGGCGCCACTCTCAGATCAACACTTCACTGGATGACAGCAAGGTGACGCAGGCGCAGCCATCACGAGACGTCACAGTTGACGTCACGGGCAGTTCAGATAGCGGCCACAGAGGGCGCCACTTGCAGGTTGAAAACGGTGTTTGTGTGAAGTGCAGTCTTGTGAGTACATTTTATTTATTTATCATGTCCACGAATTGGACAAACAGGTCGAGTCAAACGCTTTGAACTCTATTCCAACGAGAAGTTAAACTTGAAGATATAGTGAAGAAGTTTCGACTTAGAAAAATATTTCGTAATCTTGGACTTGTAAAATTTTTACAATATTTTTAAACTTAGAATTTGTGTGCATGTTAGAATAAGGACTTAGAATATTTTATAGAAAACGAGGGAACGGGGAACCTATACCCGATTTCCACCAGATTTGTGTGTTTACGAAACACTTGTAAAATTTTAAGTAGTGATTTGGAATTAGTATTTAGTCGGCTGTTAAGAATTTATAACTTTACTGCTTAAGTTTGCAGCACTCAGAAATTTTGCATATTTATTTTATCTCTTTTGAGAAAGTTTTCATTCATTTGAATACTTACATTGATTTTTCAACTGTTGTACACATTTGTTGTGTTTATAAAAGTTTGATCAAGTTAAAATCAATTTAAACGCATTTTATTTACATATTAAGTACAATAATCAATTATAAAAATGGATGGATTAATTAACGTTTTAAAAGATCAACAGAATATAATCACAAAGGGATTGACAAATTTTAAAAAATGTGGTAAAGATAGATTAACTTTAGAATACATAGAAACAAAGCAAGAATTATTGGAAAGGGATTGGGCATTGTTTAAAGAAAATAACACTAAATTATATGAACGTTATAAAGTAGAAGATATAGTACAGAAAGTGGTTGATATCTATGATGCGACAGAGGATACTTATGTTATTTATAAGAGTTTAATGAAAACAGCTCTTAATAAAATTCGGTTAGCTAAGGATTCTGTACATCAAACCGATAATGCTTCAACTAGTACAAATAAATCAAGTAGTTCTTTTGTAAAGTTGCCTAAAATATCCATTCCAACATTCTCAGGAAAATATGATGAATGGACAACATTCCATGATCTTTTTACATCATTAATACACAAAAATGATACTTTAGATAATGTGCAAAAGTTCCATTATTTAAAAGGTCACCTTTCTGGCGAAGCAGAGCAATTAATACGTCATACTCCTATAACTGATGCCAACTATATTCAATGCTGGACTCAGTTACAGACGCGTTATAGTAATAAAAAATACTTAACAAATTGTATTCTTAGGAGGTTGTTCGGTCAAAAACGTTTACAGATGGAATCAGCTACAGCTTTAAAGGAGTTGCTTGATACCACGTGCGATTGTCTTAATGCGTTGAGGAATTTGGAGATTAACGTTAGTACATGGGACGTCATTATCATACACATTGTTACCTTTAAATTAGACAACGAAACGCGTAAACAATGGGAGCTTAGTATTTGCAACAATGACTTACCAACTTTCAACCAATTTAAGACTTTTATAGAAAATCGGTTTCGTGCGTTAGAGTGTTTAGAGCCTAAAAAGGCACCAGTTCATCAGGGCAACAAAAATAGTAAAGGTTCAGGTGATCATACTCCAAAGGCAATGTTGGCTACGAGTTCATCAAAACAATGTGAATTCTGCTCAGAAGGACACAAACTTTGTTTCTGCAAGAAATTCTCAAAGCAGACAGTTGAACTTAGACGTGATTTTGTAGCAAAACATAAAATTTGCTTCAACTGTTTAGGCGGCAATCACATTGTTTCTGAATGTAGAAAACCTACCACATGTAAGGTTTGTCAAAAGCGCCATCATTCGCTGTTGCATTTAGGTCAGGAGTCTGACAAAGGGGACCAACCTTCGACATCAGCGGCTATCGACAGTGTTAGTTCACCTAATACTAATCCGATAGTTTCGTGCCTGTCGACAGGTAATATCCCTAAGCCCAGACAGGTTTTATTAGCCACAGCGCTAATAAAAGCCGAGTCACGCTCTGGTGAATTTCAGACTGTCCGAGCTTTGCTTGATCAGGGTTCGCAGGCATGTTTTGTAACAGAGGCCGTAGTTCAGCTACTCAACCTGAAAAAAATCCCTATTCAAGGAACTATTTCAGGCCTTGGTGGTAATAGTTCAACCATGGCAACGTACATGGTACATTTGGATATCCAATCTCGGGTTGATTCAAATTTTAATCTTAAAGTTAATGCTTACGTAATAAAGAAAATTACATCCTACTTACCTGAGTGTAGAGTCGACACTACCTTAGAATGGTTAAAAGTTAACAAGCTGCAGCTTGCAGATCCAGAGTTCAACATTCCCAATAAAATAGATGTTTTACTGGGCACTGATGTTTACAGTTGCATTATTGAGGCAGGCATGGTTAAGAGTCCGTCAGGCACTCTGATTGCTCAGAGCACTACCTTAGGGTGGATCCTGTCCGGTGCAATTAGTAGGGACATACCTAAAAGTTCACCTAAATTTAATGTGTTGCATGCACAAGTTAATGAAGACGAAATATTAAGAAAATTTTGGGAAATTGAAGAGCAAAATAGTTCAAAGAAAATACTAACACCTGAAGAAAAGAAGTGTGAAGAGTTTTATACTAAAACTACAGTAAGGGATAGCAGTGGAAGGTACGTAGTGAGATTACCTTTCCGCGATGAAAATCCTTCTTGTAAAGGTGGAAGCTCTCGTGCTATCGCTGAAAAAAGACTAAAGTCATTAGAAAAAAGGCTAGAAAGAAATACAGATCTAAAGGAAAAGTACAAGCAGGTATTAGATGAATATTTACAACTAGGACACATGAGGCAGGTAGACAAGAATGATAAGAATAAGGAAGTGGCGGTGTACTTACCTCACCATGCTGTAATTCAGGAAGACAAAATTACCTCGAAGGTACGTGTTGTCTTCAACGCGTCTGAGAAGAACAACAATGGAATCTCACTCAATGACACGTTGATGGTGGGACCTACATTGCAGTCTGATTTAAGACACACAGTGTTAAGATGGAGACTTCATCCCATAGCACTGGTAGCGGACATCATCAAAATGTACCGCCAGGTCAGGATTTCTGAAGAAGACGCAATGTTTCAGCGCATATTATGGCGAGACAGTCCTGAAACCGAAATCAAGGATTACGAGCTGGTGACGGTTACCTTTGGTACGGCATCGGCACCATGCCAAGCTGTTAGAACCTTAAATCAAGTCGCCTACGATGAAGGTAAAAATTACAATCTTGCTGCCGATATGGTGCTGAAATGCTTCTACATGGATGACTTGATGACCGGTTGTAATAACGTAGAAGCAGGCCTGGAACTCTACAGGCAAATGACAGCGTTATTAGGAAAAGGTGGATTCACGCTCCAAAAATGCAACAGTAACAACGAAGAAATAGTAGACAGGATACAGGAAATTGAAAGGAACACCTTGAAAGGACAAATAGATCGAATAAGGACAAAGGACAACATGAACAAGGACAACACAAATAAGCACAAAATCATACGGGACATAAAACAAGCAATAGAGTACAACAAACCAAAAAAACCAGAACACAAAGAAAAGGAAGTAGAAATAAAATTAGATAGTACCATCAAAATTCTAGGACTTACCTGGAACCGCACCGCAGACACCTTTCAGTACACGGTGAATCTCCCGCCGCCGTCGACCGCACCTGTGACTAAAAGATCCATTATTTCTGTGATAGCACGACTTTTTGATCCACTAGGCTGGTTGGCCCCTAGTGTAGTTTTAGCGAAAGTATTTATCCAGAAATTGTGGCTGGCAGGTGTTGGTTGGGATGAGGAGCTAACCAACGACTTAGTAAATGAATGGAGATCATATCGTGAGGAATTGTTACTACTCACCAAAGTTCGGATTCCGCGTTGGCTTGGCACCAAGTCGAACGACTATCTGGAACTTCACGGTTTTAGTGACGCCTCCAAAACAGCGTACTCAGCTGCGATTTACTTGCGGAATGTAGACTCAGATGGCAATGTTCAAGTGTCGTTGCTGGTTGCTAAGACCAGAGTTGCACCAGTAAAGCAGATAAGTATTCCGCGGTTAGAGCTGTGCGGACAACGAAAGGTCGTGGCCACCGTTCATACAAAGGCTATATATGCCTGTTTGTATGCATGGTCACTCGTGCACTCCATTTAGAAGTTGTGAGTGATATGAGCACTCAGGGCTTTTTGGCTGCGTTTAGACGTTTTGTCTCGAGACGAGGTCATTGTGCCAAACTGTGGAGTGACAATGGCACCACGTTTGTAGGTGCCTCCAGGGAGCTGCAGCAGCTGACAGCTATCCAATCATCCATAGCAGAACACCTAGAAGCGAATGGTACGGAGTGGCACTTCATTCCTCCTCATAGTCCCAACTTTGGCGGACTTTGGGAGGCAGGAGTGAAGTCCACAAAGTTTCATTTGAAACGAGTGATCGGTGAAGCGACTCTCACATTTGAAGATTTGACGACACTCCTGAGTCAAGTAGAAGCGTGTTTGAACTCGCGACCTATGAGTACAATTAAGGTTGATGATCCTGGTGAACCTTTACCATTAACTCCTGGACATTTTCTAATTGGAGAGCCCTTAGTGAGTGTACCAGATATCAAGTACGAAGATTCGAATATTAATTATTTATCACGCTGGCAATTCATCCAACGAATGCTTCAGTCGTTTTGGAGACGTTGGTCTCACGAATACCTCGTTACTTTGACGAATCGTTACAAATGGTCTTCCCAAGTTGCTGAGCCAAACATTGGAGACATTGTGTTAGTCAAAGAAGACGACTTACCACCAAGTCGTTGGTTGATGGGTAGGATAGTACAAAAACATCCTGGGGATGATAACATCACCCGTGTCGTCACGTTACGCACCAAATTCTCAACAATCAAAAGGCCAACATCCAAAATATGTATTTTACCCGTAGTCGAATAAGAAAGTTATATTGTATTTATTGTTTACATTTTAACTAACCATGTTTTTTTTACAACTAATTTACACCTGTTATTTTGCAACTAGTTTACTTTTGTGAACTTAAGATCAACTGTGAAAAATCAAAAATAATACACATATTTTAAGTTTTCTTTACACTGTTTACAATTTTATATATCTTTGTTTAAAGTACGCAAGTAAGTCATGTTTAGCTCTAAGTTATTGTTACCTATAATTATATATAAGGATATGAACCATAGCTTGTCGATTTTAGTTCAAACTGTTTTTTTCATGTAGCACAATTGTTTAGTTCAACTTTATTTCGTAATGTGCCACTTTAATTCAGTTTAGAAGGACATTCCTTCAGTAACGTCCTTGGTGGGCGGTATGTTTACGACATAATTATTTGTAAAGCTTCCGGCGTGCTCGATAGATGGCGTTGGCGTTAAATTAGAAGTCGCTATGGTTTCGTTACCGCGTTTAGTACATAAGCAAACAGTTTTTTTAATTAAAAGAGCTATCAAGTAAGATCAGTACACAGTGGTTTCATTTACAATTCTCGCTAGTGTACCTTCCAGGTCAACCTTCCCCAAAAACCAGCAGGTATTTAACAATGACTTTTTCAATAATATCAGTTATTCCGAATCAACTTATTTTCACTTGCATTAGGTTTTTTTTTTTTTATTATTTGAGATGGGTTTTCTCTTGACTATACAGGGTTATTGGTAAAACGCCAACAACCTCTTAAGGGATCATTGTACTCATCATTATGAACAACTTTTACTACGGGACCAAACCTAAAATCGCAAAAAAAATCAGCTGTTCAGTACATTTATGTTAGCATAATTCGTCAGACATGCAAAAAAAATTCTTTAAAAAATTTAAATAATTCGATTTTTGCATGTCTCCGATACGATAATCGTCTGTCGACGCCATTTTGCGAAATCCGCGCATCTGTTTCACTTAATTTATCTGACCTTGGCTGACCTCATTAGCGGCACGCGTGATTAAAATGACGAATATCTCTAAAGTTTTGTATGGGAGCTGTACATAAAAGTTATGTCGTTGAAATAGTTATGAAATAAGCTAACTTATTAAACATGCATTAGTACAGTTTTGTCTTGTAATGTATCATTAATAATAAGTTGAAATCAAAGTGAGCGAACTTTTCCCAGTTTGTTGTTAAAAACTTGTTCTAAATAAATGAAATTAATATTTCAAAGAGTTTTTATTTTATTTACATAAAGATAAACTCTTTTACATAAATCAATAAGAAAACACAAACCTCCCCATACATTTTTTTCACCCCACAAGCTTTACAATAACACGCCTTAGTTTGGCGACCCGCGCTCCGGGCAAACAATAGGTTAAGTTCATACTTCAACGAATGTTACATGTTTAGCATGAGACTTTCATGCCTTCCTTGTCTTTTTTTCCTACACTTTGTAGTAGTTAGAGCGGGTAAAATTCAGTTCGCAGACTATAAATCACTTATTAAATACGGTCAGAACATGGTCAGACTATGGAACCGACCGTCGGATCATAAACAGTTCTGATTTTTTGATACGGCCCGATCGTCGGATCATCGACGGCTGAAGGGTAAAAAAAGAAATGAAAATTAAAAGTACTTTAATTTTCATTTCTTTTTTTTGTGTCTTATTTGCTGTGTGACGACTTGACGAGGGATTCCTTACAATGTCTGAATTATACACATTAAAGGTAACATAATTATCCTTACTACCTACATCTCTTCAGTTGGCATACGTCATGTTCTATTTGAACAACACTAGTAATTGGCGGGCAGTGCTTAAGTTCAGTAGTTAGCTCGTTTTAATTTAAGTTTTATCATTATGGGTGTGGATTGTCAAATACTTATCCCAAGGCCAAAAAACGGTGTTTTCAGACCCGGACAAGCTGTGGTAGGAACTGTGAAATATTTCATAGACAAACCAACAATGTTTAAGTCTATAGACATCTCTTTTCTGGGTAAAGGAACGTGTCATTGGTCAGAAACGGGTCCAGACAAGTCATCATTCGAATATGATAACAAAGAAGAGTATGTAAAAGTGAACAGGAATGTATTCATAGCCACAGCTGACCAAAATGTACTTCTATCAGGAATTTTTCAATACCCTTTCGAATTCCAACTCCCAGACGATATACCATCATCAATAAAAAGTAACACAGGTGGTAAAATAGTATACAAAGTTGTCGTTATATTTACAAAGGCAAAAGGCTTTAAAACTATAAACGAGTTTCATAAAGAAGTACCTGTTTACGGCTATGTACGCCCATGTTCTCCAGAGCCTCTGATATTTGGTTTAAAGGAAAATCTTTTCTCGCTTACATCCAACAACAAGTTTGACGTAAAAGCAGAAATTAATAAAACATTTTTGACTCCTGGGGAAACAATTAGACTGAAGCTTATGATTAACAATGACACAGATTTCCCCATAACTATTAAAACAGAGCTTTTTGAATATTTTACTTATGTGTCAGATTGTAAAAGAACACATGTTGTGAGCAAGTCAGTCGAAACTACAAAAACGAATTCTATATGTACAGTAGAAAAGAGTATATCAATAATAACCTGCATTGTTCCAACGTTGCCGAGTATGTACTCGATACAGCATTCGAAAATTATGATAGGAGAATTTAAAGTGAGAGTGACAGTTAAACTTCCGTTTCCTCATACCGATGCTGAAGTGCAAGTACCAGTGGTTATTGGAGAGAGAAGAGATCATCTCGGAGCTGCAGTCGTGGGACATGATGACCAGAATCCTTCGTCTTCAAAAACTCCAGAAATAGATGATAGAAATTTGATCGATCTATAGGTAATTTGAGGAGTTCCCAAAAATATAAAGTTCCCGATATAACGGAAAGATGGAGTTACAAAGATATCTTTAAAAAAATACTTTTTTTAACACGATGACAATAAAAATGTAAAATACGGTACGGTTTATTGTAATTGACATTAATATCGATGGAAGTGGATTGCTTTTCGGAATTTTCCAAAGCTATCGTTGTGTAGTGCACTTGATTATGAAAGCGTACTTAAAACGCAAGGCTGGGTAAAGATTGACTGAATGCGTAATATAATAAGTTTTTTTTTACTTTTTGTTACATTCTGTTTATAGCAATTTTTCATTTTGTTAACCTTTACCTTAACTTTTTGTACTTTTTTGCCATTGTATATATACCTTTTGTTATTTTTATAGTTAATGAGGTTATACAACCGCTGTCATCATAGTCTAACAATATCAAAATTGTTCTTGCTGTAATGCATTATTAATCTTACCATGTATTATTGACAATCCTTTAATAAACGAATAAATAAAATTGTTTTTTATTTGAAAGATTTAAACAATATATTTGTCAGCACACTTGCTTGAAATGGTTTTTATTCCACCGCTTTCATGTTCACAATGCAGTGTATATTATAACACGCGTACTTTTTACTTTGCATTACTACCTAGTGCAGGAAAGTATGCTTCGGATACCTCAAAACCAGACAAGGCAGGAAGACTCTTTGCTCACAAGTCTTCATGCGTTTTTATGCCAAAAAAATGAGTCAATTTATCAACTGCGCCAATGAAAAAACGCCAAGATACTACGTTAGTTAGTGTTCTATAACCTAAAATATCCACTGTATTATTGATAAAAAATAAACGCTCAAGTGCCTGTCGACCACGCACAATGAAGGGTGCCGTAGTTAGGATGAATTTATCCCAAGAACAAACTTAATATTGTAATTGAAAAAACATGTTCTCCCATACACGTAAGTACGCACAATATTGTGAGATTTACCATGTTATTTTAAGACCATAGATTTCGTATGCCCTCAGCTGTCGATCGACCGGGAGTCGGCGATAACAATAGAAATTTAATTGTTATCAATAAAACTTCAGTTGATATCTAGGTTTTCCTGTAATCTATAAGTATAGAATTTTATAAAAAAAAAAATATATGCCTAATAATTTCGGAGATAAGAGAGGGAATGGTCAATTTTCTTAAATAACTTTAAACGCGTCACTCCAAGTGTGAACTGCGTTTTATACACACTTGCTATCCAAAAGGAATTCCACTTAGCGATGACCGTAACCTACTCAGCCACAGCCACAGATGATTACAGACCTTAAATCTATAGCACAAAATTCACGTTTCGTTGCTACAAATCATGTCCGATAGAGCTTTAATTTGTCATTCTAATATCAACTTACTACTCATGACTTTAAAGTAAATTTTCGGCTATAAGCGATATGAATGTTTTGTATATAATCATGTTTTATTTAATCACGCTAGTATTTCGCGAGCAATGCTCTTGAGTAGTCGTTTGCACATTTTAACCTCTGTTTTACTACCGAAATGGGTGTGATGTGTCAAATATTACTCCAAAAAGCAAAAGAAGGTGTATACAGACCCGGACAACCTGTGGTGGGAACAGTGAATTATTCCATCGACAAACCAACGAAGTTTGGAAGTATCGATATCCATTTTGTTGGCAAAGGAACGTGCGAATGGACAGAAACGGATTCAGATGACAACAGACATTACTATGAAAATGCAGAAGAGTATGTAAAGCAGTACAGAAATTTGTTCATAACGAAAGATGACCAAAATGATCTATCAGGAACTTTCGAATATCCATTCGAATTCTTACTGCCAGATGATATACCGACATCAATCAAAAATCTCACCTGTACTATAGAGTACAAAGTTATTGTCACATTTGTAAACGAAAACTTACATGAAACTGAATACAAGTTTGAGGAAGAAGTACCTGTATATGGCTTTGTAAATTCGTGTTCCCCAGAGCCTCTTATATTTGGCTTACATAAAGATCTCTTCTCTCTCACATCTAACAACAACATTAATGTAAAGGTAGAAATAGATAAAACATTTGTGACTCCAGGAGAGAACTTCACACTGAGGCTCACAATTAACAATGACTCGGACGTTCCAATAACTATTAAAACAGAGCTTATAAAAATTTTTACTTACGTAGCAGATAACAGTTCAAAAAAGTTTGACAGAGAGTTCGTGTTAACAACAAAGAGATATTCACCAATTCTAAAGGAGAAGAGTGCATCGAATATAACATGTATTGTCCCCACGTTACCGAGTTTGTACTCGATACAACATTCAAAGATTTTGATAGGAGAATACAAAGTGAGAGTGACAGCCAAAGTTCCATTTCCTCACATCAATGCTGCAGTCGAGGTACCTGTGGTTATTGGAGAGAGAAGAGGTCATTTTGGAGTCGTAGCTGTGGGTATTAATGATAGGTGTCCTTCGTATTCAGAACTGGTCAAAGAAGGTGATAGAAATATGGACAGCGAGACTGTTGAGGACTGAGAATAATAAAGAAAAATGAGATAGCAAATGGAATTAATATTGATGAAAGTAGAAAGTGGACTGTTTTTATTTTTAATTATTCAAATCTGTTATTGTGCAGTGCACTTACAAACGTAGGCTAAGTTGAGATAAGAGTGTTATATGCGTAGTAATAATGAAGATTGTCCTGGTTACGGTTGGTCATTAAAAAATGTTAAAAACACTTGTTTTATTGCTAAAATCTTATACTAGCTGGTTCTGTATTAATACATAATATATATATACACAGCGAAAGGTTCTTCGTTCCAACCGGGTGGGTATCCTACGACACCTTCCGAACCTTTTTTTTTACTTTGAACTTTAGTCTTTGTACCTAATGCTTTTTTCTGTCTGTCTCTACTTTCTGGTTTCCCTGGGATCTCTTAAAATCACTTGTCCTTTTTTCCTGTATCTTAAGAAATTATCAACATGGATAATGATTCAGAATAGTAGTTTATGTAACTGTTGCATAATGAGGGGTATTATACAGAGTGGAAAAAATCAATGGGCCCTGAAGGGAAACCACTTTAAATCCTTAAGATAGATTATTTTACTAAAAGGAAACTTTCCTTTATTTTAAAAGTTAAACAAAACTGTATTCACAGATTTCTCGAAAAACTTACCTAAAACGGGAATCGAACTAGGTAAAAATTCAAAAAATAAACACTCGTTATTTTATTCAACTAATCGATAAGATTACTGTTCAGGATAAAATCTAATAAACTATGGTTGTAACTTTGATTCTTATTAAAAATAAATGAATGTTTCCTTTAAGTAAAATAATTTATCTCAAGCATTTAAAGTGTTTTCCATACAGGGCCCATTAATTTTTGCCACCCTGTACACACATCAAAAAAGTCTAAGCAACATGAACGCTTTTCAACTTTTGAACGATTTTTTACTCTTGTAATATATTTATATTTCTATTATAAGTAATAACTAAGCATTTTTTGATGCATGAGTGACTAAAGCAAACAAATCCTTCATTCAATTGTTCATTTGATCACAATAATTAACAATATGTGTACCGTAACATATGTAGTATAAAATTCTGTTAAGACGAAATTAAACTTTCATGTTTTACAAAATTAAATAATGACATTTTTTATTATTATTTGGTAATTCAATACAAAGTGTGACCGCCACTGTTGTTTAAAACTTGTCGGCAACGATTTTTCATTTAATTTATAAGATTGTTTATTTGATCCTGTGGCAATCGCTCCCAATGGAATTGTACGAGCATCGCCATATGAAATGTATTGTTTTAGTTTGCTTATTAGCCGATAACTCGTTTACATTCATTGAATAAGCTATCGCGCCCACCACTAGTAACCTACTTTATGTATATATATTTTAATACTTTACCTAATAAATGAGTCGATCAGTATCGGACACAAAACAGTGATTTTATTTCCTGTATACATCCCGTGTGATTCGTACCCATCAACAGTCTACATACTACATCTCCGTGTACGGACAAACTGTCCGTACAGGAATTTTAAGAAGTCCTTTAGTTGTTGGGTTGTTGACACTCCGTCCAGGTTCTCTAGTAAACGTCTCTTGAACAAGTTCCACGCGTGCTCGATGGGATTGAGGTCTGGCGATTGTGCTAGCCACGGCAATACCCAGATGTTTTCCATTGCCAAGTACTGACTGGTCCTCCAAGCTGTGTGCAAACGCGCATTGTCATGCATCAGCGTGAAATCTGAGCCAAGACTTTGTCTAAATGGGTGAACATAAGGCCTGAGTACATCTTCAACATAATCTTAAGCGTTGATATTGCCATCTACAAAAACAAGCTCAGTTCGTTCTTCATAATACCCGCCCATACAATCACTGTGGAGCCACTGTAAGGGTGCACTTCTTGGACGCATCTCAGCCGTCCAGCATTTCCGGGACGACGATACACTTATCAGGCCCTCTTGTATCAGGCCTAAAGCCAAACCGGGACTCATCGCAAAATAAAATTTTATCGCATTGCTCCTATGTCCATGTCAAAAGTTCCCTACATCATTCGTTTCGACGGGCGCGATTCCTATTGCGTATAGGTGGGCACCTAATTGGGTGTCGTGCTCGTAGGTCGTATTCATGCAGCCTATTTTTCACGGTTTGGTGGCTAACAACAACACCGCTTGAGAAATGTAGCTTTAAACCTATCTCACGGGCGGTTAACATCGGCTGCCGTCTTGCAGTCAGTTGTATGTATCAGTCCAGTCGAGCAGTTGTATTACTTCCACGTCCTGGGTGCTGCTCAGCAGGATCCCCTGTATTAACGTAACGCTGCCAATGCCGAGATACCTGGGACTGATTTCTTCCCGCTTGTAGCATTCCTACAGCTCTCTGCATTTTATCAGCAGTCAAATGGCGTCGCTCCATGACATAAAAAAATGACTCATCACTCATTTTTTTTTAAAAACTGTATATCTCAAAATGCTAAAAGTGAGATAAATATCAAATTTATCAAACAACGAAAACACATCGATGCCACTCAAAAAGGGATAAGCGACATTTTTTGCGAAATCGACATGTACATCGATATAGAGGCCGATTCTAACCATATATACAAGTCGATTTCACAAAGAATGTCATAGAAAGGGATAACCTTTTTGACTGTTAGGCATCGACATGAAATTGGGAAAAATAATTAGCTTTTATTTTAATGAAAACAAAACACAATCAAAAAGAACATAATATACAGGCTGATTTAAAAAATACAAACTTTACGTTTGTATTATTTTAAATCGGCCTGTATATGTTTCCAAGAACAAAAAGATTGTATACCAATCTACATGGTTAAGAAAAAAATAAAATATCAACTAATAAAACATGCAGTTTCTGTAAATAATGCGTGTTGCTTAGACTTTTTGATGTGTGCATGATACCTAGGTATGTGCAATTTCATACACTTCTTTATTTACTCATGCAATAGGTAGTTTCCCCTTTAAATAAAAATAAAACCAAAGATAGCAAAAAGTAAACAAACACAATCATGGCTTCGAAACCATAGTAACGTGGATTACGTTACTATGGTTACGGAGCGAGCTATAATCGGTCAACCGCACACGCGCCTTAGCGCGGTCCCCATGTACATACAATGAAAAAATGGGATGTGATCAATTGCACATCAAATAAATAATCACCTATCAATTTATTTCCATCATTTATTGCACAGCAAATTAACCAGAGCGTACATACATAACACTCACACTCATAGCAACATGACATGGCGACTAATATTAACTCCAAGGTTAGGTTTGGTTAGGTTACTTTAAACCCTTTAAACAGAAATTAGAGCCCCGCCAAGCGGGGTTCTGCCGACATATGATGCAAGAGCGAGCGAAGGGCACAAAGAGTAAGTTACAATAATTTGTTTTTCTCAAAGTTTGCGCTAGTCATTTTTAGCTATGCATTCATAAAAAAAACTTTAAGGCAAATAGCGGTGCGCCACGAATATAAATTGTTGCTTTTTCAATTATATTTTGAGATAGAGTATTTTGGATACAAAAAGTAAATTTTTTGATTTACGTTTAAATAATACCCGATAAAAATTGAATTGAAATCTCCTTGGTCTATCCGAAGAGTTCTTTAATAGAAAAAAGTTATTTTATAGCATTATGTTGTTAAGAAAACTGTATCGTAATAAAACTTTTTAAGTTTGTTTGAGTTGTACATGCATAAAGTCTGTCATTATAGTACTATTCTTGAATTGATAATCAGAACTTTACGATATGAGTGTAGATAAAGTAATATTTTTCAAGACACTCATATTCAACAATATAGATTTGGCAATTTGATATCGGATGAGACTGTTGTTCTAAAAACCGAAGACTGAATAATATTGTAAATGGTTACGTTACTCATAAGTAAAAATTAAACAGAGAACGCGACCTTATTTGCACCACGTAGGTTCAAAAGTTCCACACATGCCTTTGGTACTCTTTGGTTGAACCCACAAATAATGGCAGTCGACATCTCGCTCTGTCAGAGTGCTATCTCTTTTTCGCCCGTTCGGAAGTTAACACTCATAACCTTGACATTCGCTCAGCTTTTTATTATTATTATTTTTTCTTACATATCTCGAGACCCTGGGGTCTCGGACCTTTGTAAGGCATACGAGGGGCAGAAGCGAACTCGCAGAGGCCCCTTAGATAATTTTAAATGATGAGGAGGCACCAACCGACGATTATCCCTATATACACTATGCAAGTGCACCCAAGGACAACTCCCGGTTGGTGCAGGACTGTTGTTGTACGTGGAAACAAAACATATTGGGCTATGGGTTTGGGTGACTAAAGTGGATTGGTTAGCTTGAACTATGGAAGAACTATGTCCCCTGCCTGACCAATGTTATATATTATATACGGATAAAATGGCAGGGGGATGACCTGCACACTCAATAATGGGCCCCCGGAAACGGCCGCTAGCACATAGTGACGTAGTGACAAGAGGGCAACACTTCCTGAGGTGCTTGAGGAGTGGAGAGGTATTCCACGGCTATCAGGACAATTCCGGAAGTACGGTCAAGATCCTTACCAGCACCTTACTGGAATACTTCCTTCCTCCGAGCATGTTTGCTCTTGCGAATCTCCACTCAAGCCGGCCAATAAAGGCAAGAAAGAGGTGGGAGCTCTGTTCCTCGTCAGTGTTCACTCCAGCCGGCCAATAAAGGCAAGCCAGAGATGAAGACAAGATTTCTCCCGGGAGATAGGGCCCGTGGGGTCGCTACTCGCCACATGCTGCCCTGCGGGTTTCTGTATCTCTCCTGGTCTGGCTCCTCATCCTAGACCCGTTCCGGAAAAGTAAACTCTACCGGCACAGACCTAAAGTTCGGAGCGCGCAAGCCCCACCACGATGTCAAAGAGATACAGCGGTGAGGTTATTATTATTTGCTTTTAATTTACAATATGTAACAAAAACCCTGTTGTTCCTTTAGGGACGTGTACATTTACCTACAAGCATAACATTGATGAAATTATAATTTAAAAAATTAGGCATTGGCTAGTCGAGATGTCAAACTATTAAAATCGACACATTCAAAAAAATGTTTAGTGTCTGATTTTATAAGTACATCGGGGCGCACGGGCCCCGGGGTGGTACCATGTGCCTAGCTATCCCTTTACCCCGCCACCCGCTGCCCTGCGAATCACGAACTTAGACTCCGGCGGAGCTTACTTTCGAACAGATGTCGCGTCATCTCTTCATAAGGTAAGAAATCAGTTAAACATTACAAATATTAATAATTAAATATTTATTTTAATTGTTTTTTTTAAACAGTTTTTATAAATGACTTGCTTTATAACGTATGTATACCGATTTATAAAACGTAGGTAGAAGGAACAACATAGTGTTTGTTACATATTGTATATGTTGTATCTCGGGAAATTTATTTTTAACCATTTTTTTGCGAACGGGAAGAAAACTGTCAAATTAGTTCCGCGTAGATGGAGCTAAGTGTCTGTTTCTTTCATTCAGCTGCCAATGAAGTTCCTTGTTAAAACTTTGCTGTGAGATGGCGCTAAGTATTTTATCTTGTCGCCGATTGGTTGCTTTTCATTTATTTATTTTATTTATTCATTTATTTATTTATTTTATTTCATTCAAGATCACTTTGACAAGTGACAAACACTCAGCGCTCTCTCGCGGCGAAGCTTCCAGCAAGCAACCCCATTGCTGCATTGTTGTACGATGTATATATCGATATCCGCTAGTTATAATATATTATGATCGCAAAATTCATCTAGCGCCGCCGCCGCTGAAAATACTTTAATATTATCATCTACTTAGTAAAACTCTTAAAATTGTTCATTCACTGACAGACAACGCAAAACCTAAACTGCTGTGGTAGAAGCATGAAATTTTGCGCACGAGTTCCATACATAACGAAAGTGAGCACTAAGAAAGGACATTTGAAAATAGAACCCCAAATGCTCAGACTACCCCAAATAGGGTTAAGTTAGTGGACACCCTTAATAGGGTGAAGCGATACTTTACACCTTTACGCAAGTCCGCAAACTTAACATTGTAGTTGAAAAACATGTTCTTCCATACATTCCAACTCATCATCTGCCTCATCATCATCTGCCTAGCCTTTTCCCAACTATGTTGGGGTCGGCTTCCAGTCTAACCGGATGCAGCTGAATACCAGTATTTTACATGGAGCGACTGCCTATCTGACCTCCACAACCCAGTTACTGGGTAATACGATACCCCTTGGTAAGACTGGTTGTCAGACTTTCGGGCTTCTGACGACCCGTAACGACTGTCAAAGATCTACGAATGACAGCCGGGACCAACGGCTTAACGTGCTTTCCGAGGCACGGAGGAGTCTTGGTATGTAAAGATGGTCACCCATCCACAGACCAACCCCGGCAAGCGTAGCTTAACCTGATGGATCGACCCGTGCGGCTGTTATTACTTAGCCACGAGCTTCCATACATTCCAACTACAAAAATATAAGTTTGTATGCAAAATATTGAGAGATTTACCATGTTGTTTTAAGATCTAGACTTCTTATAGGTTTTCCTATAATCTATAAGTAGACCCTCACAGTACGCTCTTTCATATCGATACCTCCTAAGTATACTGAGTCAACTAACAAATTTAGGTATTTTTATATTTTTATATAAACGGTTTATGATTCTTGTTCTTCTTCCTAGCTTTTATTAATCCCACATATCGTAAGGTATTACAAAAAAAAATACTAATAAAAAACCTCGGTAAATTACATTGGTCCAGTATACGTTGAGGTTTCAAATGTTAACATTGCTAAGTACTTTCCTAGTATAATGAGTCAAGTGATATAATTTCAAGATTTTATTATTAAGTGAGACAGAAAACCCCGAAAACAAACAAAAGTAAAATTATATTAATAAAATGACAATCATATTTCATGTGATTTTGGTGTAAACGATGGATTTTGATGGACAACGTACATGAATATAACTGGTAGTTAAACCATTTCACTATTGATTCCCGCCGGCGTATACCCAGTCATGTACATAAAATGTCATTTAAAAACAAAAATCAGCAAAATCATTTAATACCAAAGGAAGAGCTTACAATTTTTATTAAAAAAACATTTACTTTATTTCGAATTAATTTGATATCATTAAAATATAAACGATTTGCCTTCAAAACACTCTCCTATAAAATAACTATAATGTCAGTTGACTCATTATACTTAGGAGGTATCGATATGATATGTCACATGGTACAGTTTACAAAACTTTTTTTTTTAAATTTTCTTATTTGTCCCCCAAAATTGACCCCCATATTAAAAATTCATTTATTTACATTACACGTCCGTGTTTGGGTCACAGAAATACATACGTGTACCAAATTTCAACTTAATCGGTTAATTAGATTTGGAGCAAATTGGCTGTGACAGACGGACAGACAGACAGACAGACACACGAGTGATCCTATAAGGGTTCCATTTTTTCTTTTGAGGTAAGGAACCGTAAAAAGTTAATGGGTCATTTTTGCCGATGGGAAATCCCATCAGGCCCATAACATAATCAGCCTATAATGTTCCCAATAGCATAACGTGAGGGAAAGGGCCGTAGTCCACCACGCGGGCCCAGCGCGAGTTCGTGCATAACTTCGAATTGTTGGCTCTAGGACATACCGGTTTCCTCACGATGTTTTACTTCACTCTTTTGAGAGCAGTGATGATGAAATAATGTATACAAAGTAAAGCGCCAACTTGGGCTCAGGCACATGGCTTGATATAAACATAAATAAGTTCAACTTTCCGTTATCTTTTGTACAAAAGAGTACACGAGTACGAGAGACACGAGAGCGAAGCCTGCGGGGACAGCTAGTCATAAACACAACTCTCGAAAATACATAAGAGGGATATTTCCCTTTCACAAAAACATGACGATTATTTTGTCTAAAATATATTTAGAGGTGTGTCAACGGTAAACCCACTTTTCACCTAATATAATCACATTAAGCAGGTCTAGTGGTAGCAAGCACTACTGCTGAGCGTGAGGCCCTGGGTTTGATTCCAGGGTCGGGCAGTTTTATTAGGTTTTTCTCCTGGAATTTCACAGTACCAAACTGGAACCAGCCAGTCTATTCTGTAAAAATCTCACCGTGAAAACGTAGGTGAAGTGAGCTTGTAGAGAGCTGTCATTCCACCCAATGCTAGAGATTGATACTATTGACAGTTCACTCCACGCTCACCTCACCTAAGATTTCACGGTGAGATTTGTACAGAATAGCACTGCTGGATTTGCGTCCGGTTGATGGCAATAGGCTCGCCCCCTTTTACATGGGACTTAAACTAGCGGAATGTGGGTGTGCTATACGTACAACTCTGCCTAACCTTTCGGGGATTACAGGCGTGATGTTACGTTTAAATAGTACATGTCCAGATTCCGGGTAAGGGTGTTTGTCCACCGCCACCGTCACCGGGACGTCACCGAGATGACGGCACCGAAGTTTCGATAGGTACATACATTTACTAAGGCCTCGTGTCCGCCGCACGTCTGTCACCCGAGCGCTGAAGTTTGGACTAGTTCGACGCGACCGCGCAACCACTAGAACTTGTCCCAAAACTGTGAAGGGCAGATGTGCCGGCAATCTTGTATTCTTGTCTACACACTGCTGTCGCACCACGCCATCCGCCTGGTTTTTGTTTTGTCTATCATAAAATAATGAACCACCGAGTTTAGTTGCGGTGGATACACGATCGCCTTCACCGGAACGTCAAGTTGTTTCTCGGTTCGAATAATCTCGTTTCTCAGTGACCGCGGCGGTGGACAAACGCCCTTACTACTGAAATATTTTTTTACGGTAACACTTTATGCATAAAGTTACCTAGGGACCGAATCAAACCCCGGCCATCGCACTCAGCAGTACCAAGTATCTACTTAACAGTCTCGGAATAAATTCACAAGACCCATAGTTTTCTACGTCATCTTAATTCATCATCATCATCATTGGCATCTCCGCTCCACCCACTGAGTGTACTCAGCAAGTCAGCAGTGGATGGTGGAACAAGGCTTTCTGTTTGTGCCTTCCTAATTACATTTACCTTAATTTCAAACAGGACTGATTTGTGGGTTAACCCTATAGAGTTAACGGTGAGTGGAGTCCAATTTATGTGCTGCCTGGTACTCTAGATCCTTGTGAGTTATCTATGCTTCACATGTTTTAATATGTTGGGTTTCGTTTCTAAATTTAATAAACTGAAATTTAGAATTTAGCTGATTTAATAAGGTGGCAGACTAATAATTGAGAATAGTTAATAAATACCTGTAACAACCAAGTCAATGAATAATTAAAATAGGTAGTACCTACTCATACGCTTCAACTTAAAATATCTTCAGAATATTATATTTAATTACTTAGTACAATTATGCCCGTTTTATTTAATTTTATTTTGGTCCACGGAATGTACACCGATCGCAGAGAAAACTTGGAGGGAATTGACTTGAAGGCCACAACCAAAACAAAACGTTACAAAGTACTTTATTATAATTTAATTTAATAACTTTATTTCAGACACACAATCCTTAAAATTGCAACATAGAAAGCATTAGTATTTGGTACAGAAAATAGTTCTATACATATAGATTACAGGAAAACTTGTAAGAAATACACAACGTCTTAAAATACACAGAAACCCGCAGAGCAGCATGTGGCTAGCTGTTGGGCAGTAGCGACCCCAAGGACCATTTTATCCGTGTATAATATATTAAATTGGTCAGGCAGGGAACATAGTTCTTCCGTAGTTCAAGTTACTCAATCCGCTTTAGCCACACAGACTTATAGCCCAATACCTATGTTTTGTTTCCACGTACAACCATAGTCCTGCACCAACCGGGGGTTGTCCTTGGGTGCACTTGCATAGCGCATACATGTATAATCCTTGGTTCTCCTTATCATTTAAAATGAATTAAAGGGCCTTTGCGAGTTGGCTTCGGCTCCTCGTGTGCCTTCTAAAGGTCCGGGACTCCAGGATCCCGAGAAATGTCAAAATAATAATACACAATATTGTGCGTACAAACTTACATTTGCAGTTGGAATGTACGGGAGAACATAATTTTCAACTACAACGTTAAGTTTGTTCTTGGGATAAATTCATCCCAACTACGAAACCCTTCATTGTGCGTGGTCTAACGCGCACTTGGCCAGTTGTTTAAAAGTTTGGTTGGTTCCTTCTAGAATGGTAACCATTCCATGGTAAATGGTAAACATTTTTTTATCTTTTGGTTTTCAAAGATTTCAGGTCATTCATATTTTTTTCAATGTTCCAATAAAGATACAGTAATTTTGACTAAACCATCTCATGCGAAATGTTTCAAGATATCAGATGCGAACTTTTTATTTTTTATTTTTAGACACCGCGTTTTAGCTTACGACGACGGCATTCATGTGTAAATTATATCTACACCATACTAAACACAGTACAAATGTAGAATATAGATGACAATCTACAATCTGCATTATTGACTCCAAAGGTCGCATGGAAAACGGAAATGTTGTAAAAAAAAATTGGCAGTCATGGGGACTGCCAATAGAAGTGAACACTAAAACGGAAATCTATGCATAGAATATCGCGGTGTCGAGGTATCGCAATGACGCGGTGACGCGAACCCGTAAAATTTGCCCCTATCAAAATTTCGATAAACGCGCCAAAGAACAAAAAAAAATCTGTTATTTATCTGGTAAGTGTATAATTGAGTAAAAACCGGTCAATCGCTGAGAACGAGCGTCGATTAATATGGACGATCGTTAATAATGAATTCTATACAAACGACCGACGTCATATAAAAAAAATATTCATTTACTAGTTTCCGCCCGCGGCTTCGCCCGCGTCGTATGTCAATATAAAGTAGCCTATGTCCTTTTCCATATCATGACCTACCCATGTGCCAATTTCATCCGAATCCGTTGAGCCGTTTTATATAGCCAGATAGTTAGGAGGATGAAAAACCGGTTTATCGACACTCACAACATATATTAGGTTTAAAAAAAAAAACTCTTAACACTACTAAAGTTTCAATAATAATAATAGGTTGGGGAAAAAGTTTCTTCGCATTTTTTAAGAAAATTCAAAACATTTTTTAATATAGTTTATTTACATTTAACTAAAGTATGTAGGTACCATTTTGTTCGATAACTTTTTGCCATCTTATAGGTAGGGACATGATCCCATTGCTATAGAAATTTTGGGACTTCTGATCAAAATACCGCGACAAGTGGTTTTGGCAGTCTCCTCTTGATGTTAACCTGACACTGCCTAAATAATTCTGAAGAGACCGAAACAGGTGGAAATCTGAAGGTGCAAGGTCAGGACTATACGGCGGATGCATTAACACCTCCCAGCCAAACTCTCTTAATTTTTGCTGAGTGGCTAAAGCTGTGTGAGGTCTAGCGTTATCATGATGAAAAACCACACCTCTTCTGTTGATTAATTCCGGCCGCTTTCTCTCAACTTCTTGCTTTAATCTCATCAGTTGTTCGCAGTAGAGTTCAGAATCGATGGTCCTGCCTGGTGGTAACAGCTCATAATGAATAATGCCCTTCCAATCCCACCACGCACACAGCATCACCTTGTTGCGAGTTAACCCGGGTTTCGCCACAGTCTGAGAAGCCTGACCGGCCTTTGACCACGACCTTTTTCGCACGTTCTTGTCATACGTGATCCACTTTTCATCACCAGTTACCTATCAGCTTCTTCAAAACTGGTTCGGTTTCATTACGTCGTAATAAAGAATCACAAATGAGTACACGGTTCATTAGGTTTCTTTCAGTGAGCTCGTGAGGTACCCAAATGTCGAGCTTTTTTGTGTACCCAGTTTTTTTCAAATACGCCAAAACTGTTTTGTGGTCAATTTCCAGTTCTTCATCTTGCTCCACTTTTTCAAAAATGGCAACCATTTTATCCGTAATAGGGCGACCAGAGCGACGTGCACCTTTGACATCAAAATTTCCGGATTGAAAACGCTTAAACCAAATTTGTGCTACTCTCACAGACACTACACTAGGTCCATAAACATCGCAAAATTTTTCGCGGCTTGCGTTGCATTTTTACCTTTTTTGTAGTAAAATTTTAAAATGTATCGAATTTCTTCATTAGATTCACTCATCTTGACGGTACGAAAAACAAATGAAAATCACACATTTTCCTAATTTGAATTTGGAATTATGTTCTTTAAAATTTAAACTTTCAATGATACCAAAACCAGGCAGATACAAATACGAGTAGTATAGCCATAGAGATTGTATTACAAGTTCATACATACTATAATGCGAAAAGACTTTTTCCCCAACCTAATATAATTCAATTATGATTCGAAAGACACGTGGCGCCATCTATTATAATTAAGAACGTTATGGTTGTTTTCCTCGGGAACGGCACTTTTTTTCGGGATGAAAGGTACCCTATGTCCGTTTCTGTACACCTGAGAACGTATATACAAAATTTCAGGATGATCAGTTCAGTGGTTGAGGCGTGAAAATGTAACAAACAAACAAACAATGTTACTTTCGCATTTATAAATAGGAATAGGAATAGTGTTAGATGGGCTGAGGCTCAATCGGATGTGTATGAGCTGGAGTGTGGGGTGAGACAGGGGGGGTTAAGTTCACCCCGCCTCTACAACTTATACATAAACCGGCTAATCGGTGAACTCAGCAGCACCAGAGTTGGATGTCATATTGACGGCGTTTGTATGAATAATATTAGTTATGCCGATGATATGGTGCTGCTGAGCCCATCGATTGGCGCTCTGAGGACGCTTGTGGCGATTTGTGAGTCCTATGCAGTGATCCATGGGCTCAAATATAATGTCACGAAGAGCGAACTTATGATGTTTAAGGCGCGGGACATAAACTATTTAGATGTCCCCAGTGTCTCGCTCTGTGGCGCTCCTTTAGCATGGGTGACTAAGTTTAAGTACTTGGGTGACTGGGTCACTGAGGATCTTAGAGATAACATAGATTTAGAGAGGGAGCGCAGGTCGCTGGCCGTTCGATGTAACATGCTGGTTCGAAGATTTGCACGTTGTACAAATCGAGTAAAGGTAACTCTTTTTAAAGCTTTCTGCCAGTCTTTTTACACGTGCAGTCTTTGGACCAGTTTTACGCAGAGAGCGTACAGCGACTTGCGTGTCCAATACAATAATGCATTCAGGATACTGTTGGGGCTGTCGTGGCGTTGTAGTGCGTCCGGTATGTTTGCGGAGGCGCACACAGATTGTTTTTACGCCATAATAAGAAAAAGGACCGCATCCATGGCCGGCCGGCTGCGCACCGCCACTAATAGTCTCCTGAGTGTGTTCCGAGATCGGTGGGACTCCCCTCTGCTGCGTCACTGGGTACGGATCCACACCAGTTGAGGATGATACCTTTATTATTTGAATTACTAACACTAGTCTTTAAGTAATTTTGTTACGAGTATACTAACACTATGGACTCATGTCTGAATTAAATAATTTGAATTTGAATTTGAATACGTACATATATATTCATATTCATTTATTTCCAAAGGTACACTCACAGAACAGATGAAAGAAGGTTAGAAGGGCCTTGTGGGCGGGGCACGCGCGCCGCGGTTATGAGCAAATGCTCAATATCAACCGAAGTTTACTTTACCGGCCAGCAATCACGCTCTTGTTTTGACAGCGTACGTAAGCTCCGCAAAAATATTAAATTATGCCGTCTTGCGCTATTATAACGTGTCGGAAAAGAAGCCAGGTGTGTAGTGTAGCACGAGGAGGAATTTCTTTCCACCGGTAAGTCCAAAAACCTTAAAATACAAGTGATATTTGTAATTATTACAATAGTATTATGTAGTTTGTAGACAAAAACGATACAATCGCAAACTGATGCAAAATTATACATTGCTTGCAATACATGGGTACCATCTTGTACTACGTAAGCAATCGCGCAATGTATTGCGTTCACTGCGATGTCACGTGCGTCGAGCCAAAGCTTGAATTCAGTGAAATCCATGCGTATCGATAGTGTTGTACCAAGTTGTAAACAATGTCGATATTAAAAGTAAGTATGCGTACAAATGATTATTATCAGTAATCGCTGATGTATAAAAAAGGGAAGATTCGGTACGCGTGTATTATAATTAAAATAGCTTTGTTTATTATCATCAATTATTGTTTATTGTAGGTTATCAATTTAGTTTCTGAGTGGGTTT
The DNA here is from genome assembly GCA_948252095.1 of Dicycla oo. Taxonomy (NCBI): domain Eukaryota; kingdom Metazoa; phylum Arthropoda; class Insecta; order Lepidoptera; family Noctuidae; genus Dicycla; species Dicycla oo. The sequence goes on from OX411713.1 coordinate 3,881,980, forward strand.
TTTTGTCTCAATTTTTTTTAGATGTTAGTTATAATGAAAACATGCATTTTAAATTTTATTTTTAGATTTGCAACAGATCCAGATACAAGAAAACTGTTATTGTTATATATATAAAACTGTGATTGAAGCAACTAGTAGAATTGAATGGATACCTACTAAATTTGTTCTCAAAATTTTGCAGAAAATGATTACACAACAAAAAAAGTCGGGGAAAAGATACTTAAAATCAGGCCCTACTCCGCACAAAAATATCGTTTTGCGCCTTTCAGTAAGTAGTATATAATTTATATTTTATAAAACTTTATTGGTGGTTTTGCGTAGCGTACCTAATTATTACATTAAAATGTTGTCACTTAGATAATCTTTTGTGGATATTATTATATAAAGCCGTGTATATTGGGTTTATACAGCCGTAAAGCTGAAAATCCATGTTTGAAATCTATACAGGAGAAGTTTTTATTCACTGCGCAAATTTTCACAGGGTGTTCTACTCATGAATATGAACAACGTTATCTATGGCACCAACTCTGAAATCCAAAAAAAAAAATCAACTGTTTCATACATTTTGGTTGAGTAGGTATTGAACCTTGGTATGGAACAACAGATTTTTTCTTTCGTGATTTCATAGTTGGTCCCATAGTAAAAGTTGTTCATATTCATGTGTAGAATTTGATATATCGCACAGTACAGTTTGCAAATATATATTTTTTATTTTCTTATTTGCCCCCCAAAATTGACCCCCATATTCAAAATTCATTAATTAAATGATAAATGATTTCTGTAAGTAGGTTTGTATAAACACTTTTACAAGTCAATCATGTTTTTTTTTTAACTAGATGAGGTCAGCGTTTCCTATCTGACTACTCTGAGAAGAAAGGCCGAAACAAACTCAGAGGTCACAGTCTCTTATAAAGTCCAGACATAATCTTAGTCACTTCATGTGAAGACCATATAGATTGGTGTCTGAAATGGTCTTTTGAGAAAAGAACCACACAGATTGAGAGGACCTGTCCAGTCTGTGCACGCATTTGTCAGTAATCGCGCAGCTCAACTAAGAACTTAGGAGCTCAACGATTCGACGAACAATACCAAAGAAAGGACATTTGGGTAGGCCGTATAAATTACTCAGGCTGCCAGACCATGATTAAAAATAATTGACAGAAACAATAAAACAAACAAAAAAGCAATTTACATTACACGTCCGTGTTTGGGTCACAGAAATACATACGTGTAACAAATTTCAACTAAATCGGTCCATTAGATTCGGAGCAAATTGGCTGTGATAGACGGACAGACAGGCAGACAGACACATGAGTGATCTTATAAGGGTTCCGTTTTGTCCTTTTGAGGTACGGAACCCTAAAAATGAAAGAAAATTTGAATTTTGCGGCTACATTTGATATTCCCCTTAATTTGACATTATTATTTATATGTATTTAGGAAGTCCACACTATTCGTATCCCGTCCCTTCCGAAATTAAAGCGAAAAATTGTAAAACTTAAAGTAACAAAATTACAATAATTTTATCGATACAAATATCGATAAAATTATCGACCTTTTGGTCGCCGTAACATGTATGAGAAATAAATTGCTTTTGCACGTGTGTGAGTGTACGTCAAGCGCAGTGTTTGCGTTAGTGTGACTACCAATAGCAAAATCGCGATTTAAGTGCGTGTGGCTTATTTGTGTGCGTAATGCACGTACGTATTGGTCTCTTGCTTGTAGTGGAGTTAAAGAGTGGGAGATAACCGGCGACACGCGTTCTAATACAAATCAGGAACTATTTCCTTTCTAATCTCTTTTATCTGTTCTGTGGGTACACTAACAGTTTCTCTGTTTATTATAATTACAGGTTAACCAGTATTCTCAGAAATAGGTTATAAAACATAATAATAATAAAATTAAAAGAAGAATTTAGAAAACATGGTAAACTACTTGTTAAGTAACTACTTAAACTTAAGATTAATAACATCAGGGAAAATAAAATTACAAGACGAACAATATTGCAATAATTATATTACTCTTTTTTTTTTGACATATCTCGGGACCCTGGGGTCCCGGACCTTTGGATGGCGTACGAGGGCCGAAGCCAACTCGCAGAGGCCCCTTAGAGAATTTTAAATGATGAAGAGTCACCATTACTCTCATTATTTTTAATGTGAGGACTGTGGGTTTCTTTTTCTTTCTCAGTTAGTATTAATGATGGTCTGGCAGTTTGAGTACTTTCGAGTCGGCTGCCTTAACTTCTGAGTTTTTTTTTGTTATCTGACTTTTAATAGCGATTCCTATTTATGGAATAAACAATTTTATTTTATTTAAGTCGAAGTCCATCAATTGTAATTTGGCTGCCATGCGTGTTGTTGTTGTTGCATATTGGTCTTATTACGAATATCAACTTTATGCTATTGTTAATTTAATTAATTTCAGAATGACAAGGAAATACTATTAAAATAACAATAAGATCCGTCACATCTATGTATCACCGCCGTAGCTCTACGTTGACTTTGGTCGTGGTGGAGCTTGCGCATCCCTACGAACTCACGTATGTGCCAGTAGAGTTTACCGAAACAGGTCTAAGGTGAGGAGCCAAACCAAGAGAGATACACAAACCCGCAGGGCAGCATGTGGCGAGCTGTTGGGCAGTGCATCCTAGTGCATGAGAGGCGAGGTCATCACGACATTACAATTTAAAAAAAAAATAATAAAAAAGCGTTTGACGTTGTAGCGCAAACTGAACTTTGTGTGGCTATTAAAATTATTTTTCCAAAAGCACCTTTTTGTTTACATGTTTAGAAAGTAAATTACTAACGAAGGATATATTAGGCATGAACGGTCGGTGTCATTGGCCTTTATTGTATGCCATTTTTGTAAGCTGAGTCATCGTCTAAATGTAAACTAAATTATCTTTTATGTACAAAAAATACGTTTTATGTCGTTCGTATGAGAAAATTTATTTTTGCCATCTCTTCTCTTATTTTATATGATTTACTTATAAGATTGAAGGTATTCACGGGATAACAACTTTTAAAAGCCTCTTAGGATAATACGAAATTTGTTCGACAATAAGCAATTGAAAGTGGGAAAGCTTTATGGTAAGTGCCTAACGTTATACCAGTTATTATACAACAAAACAATAGATGACACACGTAGTCAAATATTTTGAAATTATTTATTGTTAAATTATTTAGTTAAGCTTACGTGGGAATGGTGAGTTATGTACCTATATGTAATACGATCAATAAAAATCTACAAAATAATTCCTCCTAGATTGATAAAGCTTACAACTAAATTATCTGAAGCTTTAAAATTAAAAACACCATGCTGTTTTCTGTCTAAGAATATTACAAACAATAAAAAATAATAAATCAACAGAACACACAACAAAATAATCAAGTAAACGAAAACTTAAAATGGATTGACGATAAGATAATTCATTTGAATAAGAGAGATTTAGATTTTTCTTCAAGCATGGTCTCCCAAGAAGACGGTGGCTCTTCCATGAGCGCATTTGACTCAACGGCTTCTGTACTGCCGTTAACTCTTTCTCCTACAAACACAGGAACTTCAACAGATGAATTTATGTGTGGCAGTGGTACTTTCAAAGTCACTTTTAACTTGTACTCTCTAGTTATTATCTTCGAGTGTCTTACCGTGCACAATTCCGGTACCACTGGTATTTTAATAAACAAACATGAAACACTGTTATCAGGCATATTTCTTGGCGACCCCACTGCACAAGAATAAATCACTTCTCTTACAGTTTTTGGATCATCAGACATATGCTTTTTCACAACAAAATCATCTTTATATTTTGTTTTGCTTATTAATTCAGTTTTTACTGAGAAGCTTACATTACTGTTGTTAATCACAACGAATGAAATTTGTCTTTCCCCAGAAGGATTCAAATATCCTTTGTCAAGTTCTGCTTTTAAATTGATCTCATGTTTGTGAGAAGAAAATAATTTGTTAAGAGTTTTGTCCAGAGTAAAACTTAATGGTTTATCCATTACTGTTGAATCAATACTTGGATATATTGTTATTTTTGCCTTGAACTTCTTATGCCAACTGAAAATCCTGGGCTTTTTAAATTTCAAGATTAAATAATATGTTATTTCCCCAATATCTGTCTTCACTGATGGCGGTATATTTTCTGGGATTAACATTTCGAATGCGTGCTCATATGATCCAGCGCTCAATGTTGTGTTTTCATCAGTACTTTTGTTTAGCAAGTAAATTTTCTTTACTACTTTTGTTTCGTGGCCTTCAAATACGAACCGATTGCCTTTTTTCCTTCGTTGACGAGCTTTTCGTCCGTGGTGGGCACGATAGCTGCGTTCACTTTCGTACCACTGACAATAACTTTTCTCAACGAGTGACAGGCTTATCTTCTTATAAACTGTGTCTTTATCCAGTTGAAACTTTACTAGTCCTTTAATAGGTTCTCCAGTTATGTGCTTACTTTTTTCCGGAGTTTGTATAAATATATCACTGGTTATTCCCATAATTAATTTTTACGTCGTTCTTATAGAACGATTCGTTTCGTACTAAATTATCATTAGATACGTGGAGGCAGTATGGGGATAGTACTATCAATGGTGTTGATAAAAGATAATTTTATACGGAAATTATCAATTAGATATTAGTCGTAGGTGCAGCCCAAGCGGAAGGCTTAGTAGCAAGTGTTTTCGCATCAAATAAATAAAAAAGATCTTACGTATCACCGTTACTTTGCTGTAGAGAACTTAAATTGGCGCGCCCGCATATCGTAAATTAATATTTTGTAAACTTAAATTGTACATATACTAATAAAAAAATCGCCTTACGAATAATATACTTGGGTAATGTCTGAGGTCAGAAATTTAGTTGAATTTTAATTATAATCAACCCGTGAAAACAGGAAATATTCTCACATTGCATTTCTATGCATACAAAGAAATGTCAAAGAACGTCATTGACAAAGTGACATTCCTGGTACAAAATATTTCAGCGGCCAGGGTCAAATGAGTTCTTATTTGTTTGCAGCGAGGCAAGAACGAAACTTTAAGCTTTTCACAGCTGTGCAAAGCACGGTCGCGTACGGACGTATTTGCGCTGCTCGATAGGAATATTATATTCATGTGTATTGCGCGGCTTTAGCCGCTGCTCGGTTTACGTCGCTTTGAGTTCACAACCACTCATAGCCAACGAAGTCTTGGCATATATCAACCATGCCATCGACTACATAGACGAATTCAGCATATGTAACGGAACAGATAGCCGGGGCTATCTGCTACTTACAAATTTAAAAAACAGAAATAATTAATAAAAAGGTTAAGGTAGATGGTCAGCAGCGGGGTCTTGAGAGGAACAGGAACGGCTACTCCACACGTCCAAACGGGACGAACAGGTGGGTTCGAACAGGACGTTCACAGCTCGGGACGCGTGCAGCAGGAACGCAGTAGCAGTGTCGTTGGTATGGTGACAAGACTGCAGCACTATTCGTCACGGAGGTCAAACTGTCGGCAGCGTCCCTGTCCAAAGGCAAGAAATATGTAGGTGTGTAGGGTAGGCAGAGGTGCATGTGTGTATAGCACCTCACGACGACGGCGGCTTACGTCACGTCACTAACAGGGCGGCAGAGGCCTGTCCGTAAGAGCGGACACGGTTGAGACCTGCGGCGTCCTTCGCTACGCCGTAAGAGCGTTCTCGGGAGACACGCCGCCAGAGAGTCCCTCCGCATCGGAGACCTCTCGATTTATCTTCAGAACATTTATTTTCGGAACACTCCAAAATAAAATAACTGTTGTAGATTTTAAGATATATGTTCGCTCTTCAAAGCTCAAAGTAAGATTCCGCTCAACAGATGAAAATATGGCTAACATTTTTTAAACTCCTATTGTTTCTTAATTATTTATATACATTAACCCACGGCCAGTTACATTTATCATGACAACTCGGTCTTAAACACATAGTTACAATTATGGCCTTAAATACATAGTTACAATTATAGTTACAACCTAGCCTTATAAAAAGTTGACACATGACATTAGTTGATAAATAACAACAAGAGTTTTGACAATATAAAAATATTCAGAAAATCAAACAAAAATGAAGTTAATAATAGCAGACAATTATAGATTATAGTGGTGAATTAGTAAATGTGTAAAATGTAAGTATGAGCTCCAATTTGTAAATGTAAATAAAATAAAACATGTGGTTTAAGAAGCGAAATACCACACATCTTGCAGATCTGCAAGTTCAGCTTCAAGGTGGCCAGAAGTGTGTGCAGGACATCATCATGTCGATGAAGAGCGTCGACCCGGACGATGTGCCCGCTTTTGTGGCGAAGGAGCTACATAAGTTGCCCCCAGTCACGTTTGACCACGTCGACGTCACCAGGTTGCTGAAAGATATTACAACTCTCAAGGTGAGCCTGGCCGATGTATAGTCCAAGTTGGAGGTGTCTCATAAGACCATTGGTGAACTACGTGCCGAAGTAGATTTGCTGCACAACGCTGTCAAAGTAAATAGGTCGCCTGATGCCTCCAATGCGAACACATGTCGCGGAGTGGGAAACGCTAGCATCGGCAGTTTTGAGTCGCCGAGGTCCACTGCGTCACCCGCTGCTGATTTTGCACGCGTTGCAACATGCGCCGCCGCTGTTGCTGACTCGATGCGGGTCGAGGTAGTGACTCGTGTAGGTTCGTTGACCCCTAAACGTGCCTACGCTACTATCGTCGCCACACAGAAACTTGTGTCGCAGGCTAAGAAGAGGATAAGAAAAGCTGCTGCGAACATGCCGACAGGGGTTCGAAACAGCAAGGCCCAGCTACGGGTACGAGTGACAAGGATGGCTTCGTAAAGGGGAAGAAGTCTCCAAGTTGGAACAATTACGGGATCGTGCTGGCAGGACTCAATATGCTGCGTCCGGCAACACCTACGACGGAGCTCTATGTGTCCCGGCTACATCACACCACAAAGGTTGAGGAGATTGTGGAGTATGTTCGAGCGAAGACCAGCTGGACCTTAAGGGTCGAGAAGTTGGTGTCGCGCCACAACACGAATTTCAAGCCGTTCGTGGTGGTAGTTCCAACTCCATTTTTATCCAAAATCAAAATCAAAAGTCATTTATTCAAACTCGGCTGAGAATCAGCACTTTTTGAACGTCAAAATTACATAAGAGAGTCCCCAAAACGCCCGCCCTTCACCACTTCATACTGCTTTAGCTGAGGAGAAGAAACGGCGCAACAAAACTTCAAATGTGTAGTGTTTATTGATAGAGCAATTTCTGTCTAAGCTATTGCAAAACAAAAAAAAAATCTAGGTATGCCATAGGCTCCGTTCATTTATTATACCCTATTTTTTTCAAGACGGTAAAAAAATTATCCAGTATATACAGGGTTATTGGTAAAACACCAGCAACCTCTTAAGAGGTCATTGTACTCATCATTATGAACAACTTTTACTATGGGACCAAATCTGAAATCGAAAAAAAAATCAGCTGTTCAGTACATTTTGACGAATTATGCGAACCTAAATGTACGGAACAGCTGATTTTTTTTCGCGATTCCAGGTTTGGTCCCATTGTAAAAGTTGATCATAATGATGAGTACAGTGACCCCTTAAAAGGTTGTTGGTGTTTTATAAACAACCCTGTATATACACACATCAAAAAAGTCTAAGCAACATGAACGGCTTTGAACTTCTGAACGATTTTTACCATTGTAATATATTTATATTTCTTTTATAAATAATAACTAAGCATTTTTTTGATTCATGAGTGACTAAAGCAACAAAATCCTTCATTCAATTGTTCATATAATCACAATAATTAACAATATGTGTACCGTAAGATACGTAGTATAAAATAAAGTTAATTAAACTTTTCATGTTTTACAAAATTATATAACGTCACTTTTTTTTAAATTATTGGGTAATTAAATACAAAGTGTGACCGACTCAGTTGTTTAAAACTTGTTGCTCCTATGTCCATGTCAAGTGTTCCCTACCCATGGCGTATATGTGAGCACCTAATTGGGCGTTGTGCTTGTAGGCCGTATTCATGCAGCCTATTTCTCACAGTTTGGTGGCTAACAACAACATCGCTTGAGAATTGTAGCTCCCGGGCGGTTAGCATCGGCTGCCGTCTTGAAGTCACTTGTATGTATCAGTCTTGTCGAGCAGTTGTACTGCTTCCACGTCCTGGGTGCTGCTCGAAATACCTGGGACAGATTTCTTCTCGCTTGTAGTACAGCTCTCTGCATTTCATCACCAGTCAAATGGCATCGCTCCATGACATAAAAAAACTGTATATCTGTATGTTACCACAAAAGTTTTTCAAAAACTGTATATCTCCAAATAATAAAAGTGAGATAAATACCAAATTTATCAAGCAACGGACACATATGAAATCGGGAAAAAATAATTAGCTTTTATTTTAATGAAAGCAAAACAATCGAAATGTTTATATTTTTAAAATCAGCCAGAATATGTTTCCGAGAACAAAAAGATTGTATGCCAATCCACTTTGTTAAGAAAAAAATTAGTAATAGTATCAATGAGGAGCCACACTCAAAGCTGTGTCTAGATGTCGCTATAGTCGACTGTACCTTGTTTACCTTTCTTGACAGCAGCGTGACTGCTATTTATGAGATTTTAAAGTGTAATTCGACTATAATATGTACGCGTTTATGACTGCGCCTCAACTAGAAGTTGAGCTCCGTAAAAGGAACGCTGCAACTGCCGACAAAAAGGCAGATTTGATTGCAAGGAAAACACTTCAAATATTTAAGGTTATGATTGTTTGTGAGCCTTTTTTTATAAGCCACGGACTAACATTCCTATTTTTTTTTTATAGATTACATTCGTATAATTGAAACCAAAACTTTGGTGCTGACTGCGACATCCAAGACGAAACCGCATACCTATGTCCACCTTCTGATACATTCAAAGACATAAATGCAGATACTCCTTTACCAATGATTAACAGACAGGCAAAGCAGGAATATTTTGAAAACTAAGTACCTATATTGATTGATTAAATCTTTAGGAGAATTATTTACTACATATGTTAGTTAATATAGTTTATTTTATGACACTTTTATTTTGATGACAATAATTTTATTTTATTAGATAATAATCTTGATTCTTTTGTTTTATAGATATAGGACCCAGCTTAAAGGACGGCTTCTTTACTAATCTAAGCTTCTTCTGTGAAATGCGCAGCAGATAATTGTGCAGTACTACTTGCCTTAAAGTTTTTAATACGTAACGCCAATTCCCATTGTTGTCTGCCCATACTTTCTTTAGGAAACATATACAGGGTGTCCCGAAACTCAACGATAACCTGGTACCGGGCGAGAGGCCAAGGTATACCAGTTATGAAAAAAATAAGAAAAAAAATCCATCTCACTTAGTCAAGCGATAATAGACATTTTTCGAAAAAGTTGAAAATGTGACACTCTTGGTCGCATTTTTAAGTACAGTGATCAAAATTTTCACAATTTTACAGTGATTTTTTTAATAATCTAATCTCAAATAACAGTGCTATTAATCGCAACCACAAATCAAAGTAATAAACATTGTTAACTAAGTAAAATAAATTAAGTTTTGACGAGTTATGGTTTACAAAATTATTGTCAGTTAACTTTGACACTCCATGTTCGAAAAAAAATGTACCACACTACCCTTGGCAAGTTATTTGAAAAGATGGCTCACTTAGTCTAGATTTTAAAATAGTACAACACTTGCCACTTTTCTTGCCAATGAAAGTACTACTTCGTATTTTTGCGAAGGGATTCCTCATTTAAAAAAAGTTACCTCGTACTCTTTTGTTTAAAAGGGTCGGCATCTCCATTGTTTGTAATCAACAAAAGTGAGAAAATGAGATAGATAATAGTTGTACTGTCTGTCAGAGCGAGACAGGTTGTCATTCGACTTTTAGGATGAGTGAGACGACTTTGGCTTGTGTTACCCAGGACTTGATACTCCATCCATACTTGACGACTCTGGCTTTGTTTTCTGGACTTTGTGCTGTGCAAACTGTGTGTGAACAACATGCCGTATTTGTACACACCGCAAGAATATGCAAATATGCATCTTATCTATGGTGTGTGCCGTTGTAATGCCTCTGCCGCAGCTAGATTGTACTGTGAGAGGTACCCGAATGTGGAGCTGTACCGAGATTATCGTGTCTTCCAAAATGTGCATGCATCATACTCGGAAGGACGATTGCGCAGTGCTCGTACGTCTGGTGGGAGACCTCGAGGAGACTACGACGACGTAGTTTTAAATGAAGTTGAAAATGACCCCAACACTTCAGTACGTGCCATTGAGATTGCAACGGAAGTACCTAAGAGTATCGCTCGTCGAATTTTAATACGATAAGAATTACATCCGTATCATGTGCAACGTGTGCAGAGTTTGTTACCACGAGATCACGCCCCCAGAATTGCTTTCTGCAGAACCATGTTGGCAAAAATTCGTGAAGATCCGGATTTTCTAAATAAAATTTTATGAACTGACGAATCGACGTTCAAAAGAGATGGTTATTTAAACTTACACAACCTACATGGTTGGCACATGGAAAACCCGTATTTGATGCGTTAGGACCGATCCCAATACCAATTTAAAGTCAACATGTGGACAGGAATTTTAAAAGGTCAAATAATTGGACCATTTGAGCTGACTGAAAATTTAAATGGCGTCGCCTACTTGCATTTTCTCCAAAATGATTTGCCGACATTGTTAGAAGATGTATCACTCAACATCTACAGAGAAATGTGGTATCAACAAGATGGCTGCCCAGCTCATTATGCCCGGCCTGTACGAGAATATTTAAACGAAGAATATCCCGACCGATGGATCGGACGCCATGGATCAATTTTATGGCCCCCTCATTCCCCAGACCTGAATCCAGTAGATTTTTTTTACTGGGGATGCATAAAAGAAAAAGTCTACTCAAAACCAGTACAAAATCTATTAGAATTGCGCCAAAAAATTGATGCAGCATCAGAAGAAATAAATGCGAGTACATTTGCACGACTGGTGAAGAGGTCATTTCTGAGGCGATGCAGAGTTTGTATTCGTGCAGGAGGGAAACAATTTGAGCATCTACTTTAGTTTTAAGAGGATATTAAAGTGTTACGAAAATTTATTGTTTTATTTTGATTAAGTTTTCCACGAGGCCGCTTCGCAAAAAATACAAAATAGCACATTTATTGGCAAGAAATCTAGCAAGTTTTGTACCATTTTAAAATCTAGACTAAGTGGGCCATCTTTTGAAATAACTTGCCAAGGGTATTGTGGTACAATTTTTTTTCAACATGGAGTGTCAAAGTTAGCTAACAATAATTTTGTAAACCATAATTCGTCAAAACTTAATTTATTTTACTTAGTTAACAATGTTTATTACTTTTATTTGTGGTTGCGATTAATAGCACTGTTATTTGGGACTACATTATTAAAAAAATCACTGTAAAATTTTGAAAATTGTGATCACAGTACTTAAAAATGCGACAAAGGGTGTCAAATTTTCAACTTTTTCGAAAAGTGTCTATTATCGCTTGACTAAGTGACATGGATTTTTTTCTTAATTTTTTCATAACTGGTACACCTTGGCCTCTCGCCCGGTACCAGGTTATCGTTGAGTTTCGGGACACCCTGTATACTCCTCTGTTTTTACAAGTTAACGCACTACATTGAGGCATTTTGGATAAAATTACGGAAAATCGGAAAGCTAAACTTAGTAGATTGTAAAAATCCATACGATTTGACAGCTAATATATCAAAACAAGGTACAGTCGATTGTGCGCCATCTATCGTGATAAAAAGTTAGTTTTCCTCTCCATTAATAAAAGATGCAGTTTCTGTAAATGATGCGTATTGCTCAGACGTTTTTAATGTGTGTGTATACAGGGTTACAGGTTAAGTCGACCTAGATCCTTTAAGAGGATGCACTTTTCATCATTCCCGACTGATTTGGCTATGAAACTCCGTACCCTAAACTTAACCGTTTTCAAGATATTCGACTTTGAAGATTTTTTTTTTAATTTGTTGATTTTTTGTCTATTGGCCTATTTTTATGGGGTGCTTTGCATCTAATTTATTTATGTTTGCAATTTATGCGTAGCAGATAAGTTGCTTTAATATTCTCAACACTAAAATTGCAGGTAACTGAACCAGCTGGGTCGTAGTAGACGATTGATAGTTATAAAATGAAATAAATTCGTCAAAATTATTTTAGTCTTTCAGAATTATTTAAATCAATGTCTATCACAGTAATGCTGCAGATCTGTTTAAAATATTCTACATTTCATTAGCTATCCAACAAGGTATTACAAGCTAGGGTATTATCAGAATTCTTAGAAAAAAACTTTGACAAAAGGCTCCCAGGTAAAAACAACAATAGTATAATATTACTGTGCTTGCATTACTTGACTTGGCTTGGATTTCTAGACTGTTTCTTTCGATTCGTGACTGTGCTTGCAAACTGGACTCTGATTTGCACTTCTGATTTGGAACCGTTGAAGATGGCGACCTTCACGAACGAGGAATATGCTGATATTTTGATTTGTTATGGGTACTGCAATTGTGTATCCCCCCGAGCTTGTAATGAATACATATCACGTTATCCAGGCCGCCGAGTATCGGATGTTAGTGTCTTTGACGGAGTTTACCGACGACTTAGAGTAACTGGCTCTGTTTCAAAGCGACGAACAGACCTGGGTAGACCACGTGTCAATGATGATGATGAAGAGCAAGACAATGAAATAGTTCAACGGTTTAGATTGGATCCAACTTCTTCAACTAATATTGTTGCCCGAGAACTTGGACTCTCGCAGTGGAAAGTGTGGGTTACGGTGAATACTGCCGGACTCTATCCCTATCATTACACGCCAGTACAAGTTATCGAAGAGAGATCCTGCAAGGTTGGATCAATCGTCTACTACGACCCAGCTGGTTCAGTTAACTGCAATTTTAGTGTTGAGAATATTAAAGCAACTTATCTACTACGCAAAAATTGCAAACATAAATAAATTAGATGCAAAGCACCCCAGAAAAATAGGCCAATAGACAAAAAATCGACAAATTAAAAAAAAAATCTTCAAAGTCGAATATCTTGAAAACGGGTAAGTTTGGGGTATGGTGTTTCATACTCAAATCAGTCAGGAATTATGGAAACTACAACCTCTTAAAGGATCTAGGTCGACTTAACCTGTAGCCCTGTATATATAGCTTTAGAGTATGTGTGAAAACGAGGAAAAGAAAACAAAACATGTTTTAACACCATAATAGAGGTTTGAAGGATGTTTAACTTTTATGAATAAGTAAGACTAATTTTGCTAAAGATAAATTTTGTTCCCGTTAAGTCTCCCTTTCCTGATTTCTCAGGAATTTGTTCAATAAAATAGCTTTTCATTGCGATTATTATTGTAAATACTCTTCAAAATGTCGTACCAACGACTTTAAAATCTTATCGAATCGACAAAATTTTAAGTGGGTCCTCACAACAGCTTACCGAAAACCTCGAATTACAAAATGATGTTGAAAAGGCTCGTTTAATAATAATTTTTTTTACCCAATTATTGGGTAAGACTGGTTGTCAGACTTTCGGGCTTTTGACGACCCGTAACGACTGTCAAAGATCCACGAATAACAGCTGGGACTAACAACTTAACGTGATCCCGAGGCACGGAGAGGTCTTGGTATGTAAAGAAGATCACCCGTGCGTACCAACCGCGGCAAGCGTAGCTTAACCTGATCGATCAGCCCGTGCGGCTGTTATTACTTATTACTGTTATTACTTAGCCAGAAGCCCCCTTAATATAGCCAAAAAACACAGTTCAATAGATACAGTGGAATACGTTTATTATGACTCCGCCTGTATTGACCAACGGCTTAATATGACGTAATTGCAGTGCGCAGTTTGGTTTTCATACAAAATTCTTTATAACATAGTTCGGATATAATTACTTCACTTGTTTGTATTTTTAAGAAATACATTTTATTATTACAAACTATATTCTATTTTTTTAATGTTTGTATCGTGTCAGCTCATGTTTCTTTTTTAAATTAATAGATACATACAGTTTGTAGTTTTTCTCTCTCTTCAAAACTAAATACCTAAGGTCCACTAGCACGTTTAGTCGGGTTAAATTTATAAATGTAGAGTATGCAAACTCGGAGTTAAATAATTAACATTTACAATAATTCTTATTATGCGTTGCGCCACTAAAGAGTAACACCGGGTTAGTTAATATGGCATTAGTGATTTTTGAGTTGGCAACATTGCTGTTTAATAGACAAAACACAAAAGAGAATTGCAATTTGCAATTTTTGTGTCACGGTATAGCTTGTTAATTAAAGTGATTGTAGGAGGAAGGCACCGGTGTCTGTCATAGTAAATACTAGCACAGACATCGTCGTTTACTCCATCTTTAAAATATCTACTCAAAACTTTGTACCATTGTGTTTTTGATTAGGATAGATGAATTGTACCCACATTTGTTAATATTTTTTTTTAAATTTATTATTTAATGTTTTTGCCCTGATAAGTAATCCGATCAAAAATTAATGAACGGAAAATCTTTTACACATTACGATACGTAATACCGCGAAATACTGTCTTGTTTTTGAATTTTATAATATGACATTTCATTTTAAGCGTTTTGTACTAAATCTCCATAGAATATTGTTTCCATGGTATGTGGTTTCCATGGAGATTTAATTTATTGATTTTATAATTTGTATTTTATTCTAGACGAGTTCATGAATATATTTCCTGCTGATATAGTACCAAATTTTCACTTACGTCGAACAATATAAAATACAAAATAAGTTATCAGGTACCTCATAACGTCAATCTTTTTTGACAGGCCAGTTGGCGTGGTTGGTCAAGATACCACCTGCCATGCCGCTGGTCGTGGGTTCGATTCCCATCCAGGACAAACATTTGTGTGCATGAACATGTCTGTTTGTCCTGAGTCTGGGTGTAACTATCTATATAAGTATGTATTTACAAAAAAAAAAGTAGTGTATGTAGTATATCAGTTATCTGGTTTCCATAGTACAAGCTCTGCTTAGTTTGGGATCAGATGACCGTGTGTGAACAATGTCCTAAGATATTATTATTATTATTAATTTATTTTGACATTACTTACACTAACCCAGACTTTACTCTCCTACATCGGTGGGTTAAATATTTAGAAGTTTATCTCTAGGTTTACCTCTAACTCTTGGTGGCACAAGATCAATATAGCTCCGAGTTATTTAGAACCCATGAGCGCGCAAGTGGCCCTAACAAAAACAGGAAGCTGTTTATTTTCAAGACTATGCGTAGTATGAAGCGATATGACGTGTTTGTCACTTCCCTTCAATGTCATTATAAGCAGAGTTTACTGTACAAGTATTAGTTAATATACATTGTAGGATCTTAATTAAGCTTATTGTTAATTCAAACATTTAATCATCATCACTTTGGCACATACAGCTAACAATCAGGCTTACAATAACATATTTCGTTTTAAATAATATATTTCAATACTTTTAGAGACAAATAAAAATTTCATATTATAAATACATGAAATAATAATTAATAAAAACCAGCGAATTATCAGGAACCTTCAGAGTCTCTTGACAGTCTACTCTATAGTATTTATGAGTTACTAGATTTTGCCCGCGGCTTCGCTCACGTGGGGCTCCGAAATTATACCACGCGAACGTACTACCGGGATAAAAAGTTTTCTATGTCATAACCCACGTCATGGTCTACGCATCAACAAAATTTCATCCAAATACGTTCGGACGTTTTAGCGTAAAAGCGTAATAAACGAACAATTGAACTCACTTTCGCATTGATAATATAAATAAAATAATATAATAGTTAGGTTTATTATTATCTGTCATAATTTTAACAATGGATTACTTTCACCGTTATCCTTATTCAGCCGTAAGACGTCCACAGCTGCACATAGTCCCCCTCGAAGCATCGGCCGGTCCTGTGCTTCTTACATCCAGCGTATTCTCGAGATAGGTAAGTTTACACATCACAATTTAATCATCTTTTATTTTGTCTTCTTGCATAGCCTCCCAATACGAGGGTGGGTCTTCCAGGGGCTCACTGGACTCACCTGCTTCTCCACCATTTACTATATTAAATGTTACAGGACTTTCTCCAACAAACACAGGTATTTCAATAGACGAATTCATATGTGGCAGTGGTAACTTCATAGTTATTCTTAACATATATTCTCTCTCTATTACTCCCGAGTGTCTTACCGTACATATGTCCGGTGCCACTGGTATCATATTGAACATATTTGATATACTATTATCGGGTATTTTCGGGGTCTCTACTGTACTCGAATGAATAACTTTTGTCCTAGATATCGTCTTATAATTGTCAGCTGTGTATTTAGTCTTGCTAATCAATTCTGTTATAACCGAAAAAATAACTTCACTATTATTATTCACAACAAATGATATATTTCTTTTACCACAAGGATTCAAGTATCCCTTGTCAAGTTCAGCTTTCATGTCAATTTCATGTTTCCTCGAAGAAAACAGTTTTAACAGAGTTTTGTATCGTCCAGCAATTACGGGTTCATCTGAAAGTGATGAATCAATTCTAGGATAGATTGTGATTGTTCTTTTGTATGTTTTATTCCAAGTGATACTTCCAGGCTTTTTAAATTTTAATACCAACTTATATCTTATTTCTCCAATACTTGTCTTCACTGTTGGTGGTGTATTTTCTGGTATTAAGATTTTGAACGGGTGTTCATATGTTCCGGCGCTTAGCGTTATATTTTCATCCGTAAGCTTGTTCAGGAAGTTATTTTTTTCTATCACATTCTTTTCGTAGCCACGAAATAGAGTTTTTTTATTCGATAATCGTTCGCTGTGGTTTTGAGATTCACGCCATTGACATTCCCCTTCCTCGACGAGCGACAGAGCGATTTTCTTATACTCTGTGTCTTCGTCCAGATGAAACTTCACTATTCCACTTATAGGTTTTCCAGTCAGATGCTTTCCTTCTCTAGGAATATATATTAATATTTCACTGAACACTCCCATTATCGATTTGTTTTACGTTGTTTTTGTGATATGATTCGTTCCGTACTAGATTATTCGATAAATGGTGGATTTGAATACATCGTAAGAGATAAGTGAATGTGTAAGGTACCTGATAATATAACTTTTTATCAGATTATGTAGCGAATCACGTTTTTTATAAACAAACGTCACCAACAAAGCTAACATGACACACGCTTCAATTACTCACTCTCGTGGGAGTCATCATCATCTTCCTGTCTTTATATAATAATTATAGCTTCTGTTATAAAAAAGTAAATCCGGAGGTAAGCCTCTCGGTCACAGGAGCCCTTGTACCTTGTACCATACAAAAAATTATATGCAACGCCAACATAATGCTACACTAAATTACACCTTTTATAGTAACCATAAGGTGTAATTTAAATAAAGCTCAACCTCTTAAGCTGAAAATAAAAAACCAGCTGTTCCATGTATATTTATGGTCCCATAGTAAAAGTTGTTCATAATGATGAGTAAACAATACATTAACAGATTGTGCGTAATTTAAATTAGCTTGTTTAAGATGGCTGATATGAAGAGCGCGTGGCACTGACTGTTAGCGTACACAATTTCAACCATTGTATACACTAAATCTATGATTTAAACCGACATAATCCGATGACGTCCAAAAACTAAGGCTCTTGTCACGGCCTCGAGCGATGCGTCTTGCGACTTGCGTCAAGCGTCAAGCGTGGAATGCTCTATACATCTTCATACATTTGTTTTCGCTGCACTCGCTATCGCAAGACGCGTGTCACTTGAGCGTGTAGGTCGTGGCCAAGGGATACGGACTTAAAAAAAAAAATCAGGAGGTTATTTTACATACGTTTGGTTCGATCGGCCGAGTTCAGCGGATGAAATCCGATCATAGTGCGGACGATGGCGGATTAGGTGTACGCGAGCCGTTAGGTTAGGTTAGCAATAACATAATTTGGCTCTTAATATTGCTTTTTGTACCTGCAGCTAAACAGTATGCAAAAAGAGTACTATCAACCTAGTCACTACTACGTGGTCAACCTAGTCTGCCAACTTCTCTAATATTATAGAATTAATTATGTGGAGACGCTTCCAATGTTACCATGCAAATAAATTTTAAATCGGAATAAGCACAGGTTTTTACTTTTTGGGTGGATTCAACCATAATTGAGTGCGAGTCTTACGCCTCGGCCAGACGTCGTTGTTCAGAACGATATTTTAATATATAATTTTGGGATCTAATGGCAGTTTCATAAAACACACCAACAGTTTCTCAAGGTATTTAAAAAAAAATATTTGATTGCCCTACTGAAATTAAATAAAAATGTCTATTTAGATTGATTCAATAAAATGTTTTCGTATGTTGGTCGACGAAGTACTCTCTGCTATTGCAATAATAAAGACTTTTCGCGATTTTTGTTAGATTTTTCACTTTAGTTAAAATGTGATAAAAAGATAACAAAAAGTTTTTAAATGATTTTTTTTTTTGCGTAAAATAAACAATTAGTAGCTTGTATTTCTGCCGTTAACGCGTATAACACAATCACAGCGATTCGATATTTTCAACATGAGTTCATCCAAAACACGTTACGGAACGGCCGCCCACGTCCGTTGTAACAGGCGAAAAAGATTTTCTGGTGTGTGTACGGCATCCATATTTGGCAGAGCTCTTCTTTGAAGCATACCTCATGCGTGCTCAATGGGATTCAAGTCTGGCGATTGAGCAAGCCATGGTAGGACTTTGATGTTATCAGCAGCAAGTGTATTTGCAACAACTCGGGCTATGCGTGGACGTGCATTATTATGCATAAGCGGAAATGAAGCACCAAATTGTATCCACAAAAAAATCAATTTGGTTCTTCCACCGAACCAAATGTTATACCAGTTATATATCATGATTGTTCCATCACTGTATGCATGGACTTCCTGCATTATTTTAAACGTTCTCAGCGTCCAGGAATCCTCCAACGCCGTGTATGTCTAGTATCTAGACTTATATCAAAGCGAGATTCGTCAGAAAAACACACAAAACTCCACTCTTCTTCTGCCCAATCTGTGTTCACGAGCTCATTGTAAACGGGCTCTGTGATTGATCGATTTTGTAGATAAAAACATATTTTTACATATTCTGCAAACGTTTTCCATTAATTCACCCTGGTTGAAGAGAAATATTTTTTTTTTTAGTTAGCTTAAATTGAGATTATAAAAATTAAATTCTCCAAGATTTAACTTCTTCTAAATGGATAATGATTTAATATTCTTATTGATATAGTGGTTAATGTTAATGGGGGCGCGCTATCCAATGGATATTTTAAGTTTAATATGAGGAGGACGGTTCCTGAGAATAGGCCTCACTGCCGTCTTCTCTTGCTATAGTTTGCTTTGCTCTCACCTCCAGTGAGTATAGAAAACAGACGATTACAAGCTTTGGCAGCAGCCTCTTAACTTCTCTTCACTGCTCTATGACAATATACTGCGATCACCACACCGCTTATTTTAAGTAACTAGCAAAAACGTGCTTGATCCCTAGATACTTTTGATGTGTGAATAAACAATGTCTTTATCTATTGGTATATTATCTTCATAATAGTAAGTACTTCTTTCTCGATGACGTAATATTATATTTGTCTAGTCAAGAAATAAAATTATCAGCAAATTATTATTGCAAAGTCATGGATAAAACTGATAATAAAAATTGATTATATTTTGTCAAGAGCAAAAGTCGATGACTTTTTTGTTTCGATATTATCTAAGCGCAGTGATGCACCTGCCGAAAGTTAAGCGATGTCATTTCAGGGTAATATTGTTACTGAGCATGGTCCTAAATTCGAATCCCAGGTGGGGGCGAAGTATTTATGTGTTTTTCCATCAAGAATTTCTCAGTTTAGCCCGGAGACTGGAAATATGCCCAGTTGATGGAAATAGGTTATTAGCCCCTCTTTACATACGAGTAGTACTTTAATATAACTAGACGAAATATGGGTGTAGGTACATATATTGTATAGGTAAACTTTAGCAAATAATATATTAAAGTATTATAATTATCTTCTTATCATCTTCACTATTAAGTGCTTTGGTGTTACAGGAACTAAATAATATACAGATTTGTAACCATTAAAAAATATTTAGTAGGTTTATAAATGATAAACGTAATTTCAAAGACATTTTTTTTTATATAAATGAACACATGTATTAATGCTGATATCTTAAATTACACAATAAACACTGCTTAATAATCTTTGGGTTCTGAAAATCGGTCTGTTAATACCATGGTGGCTTTTCCATACTTAAGAGTACACTCACTTGCTACTAACTCATCACTATTGTTGTTGAATATATTTATAACAAACGCAGATACTTCACCAAATGCACATTTATGGTAAAGATACCCTGTTCTTCTCGTTCCGCATCCAGTGAGCGCCTGCCACTTCCTTTTGGTCGTCGGTATATTAAGCCAGGGGAAGCGCTCACTCAAGGTTTGTCTAATTCAATCGCTATCACTCCTTCAGCCGATAAGACCAGCCTACTATAATTTCTACTTCTCACCCCATGTTGAATCTTTTTCCTTGTCTCCAGTTCCTTCCCCAATATGTTCTGCATAAATCGTCGATTAAGTTTTTATTTTACTTACAGTCTTAAGAGAAATAATAACATCAATATTGTTAGCCACAACAAATGATACTTTAATCTCTCTTGATGGTGTAAAACATCCTTTTCCTAGTTCTGCTTTTACATTAACTTCATGTTTCTTCGAATAAAAGAGTTGCGTCAGAGTTTTTTCCACCGCGGACATGAATGGGTCAACTGGAAACGGCGAAACGTCTGTGGGATAGATCTTTATGATTGTTTTGAACTTTGTGTTGAGACAAAATATGCCAGTAGGCTTTTTGAATTTGATTTATATGTGATATCTCTTTATATCTTCGGCGTTTGTATCTCCTGACAGTGTTAAATTGTTTGGTTCGATTGATCCGGTACTTGATGTTACATTGTTAACTGGGTTCTTGTTCAGTATTTTAACGTTCATTAACACATATGTCTTGTGGTCTTCAGCTTGTGACGATTACCCACCTTTGTTCGCTCGCGACCTTGGTGACCTTTGTTGACCCGATAGTTGTGCACATATTCATACCCCGTACCGGATTTTTTCTGTACAAGTATAATATTTGCCTCTTTATACACAGTTTCTTCTTCCAGATGATACTTTATTATTCCAGTTAAGGGCTCTCCAGTTATATGCGTTCTTCCTTTAGGAATATGTACTAATATATCAGTGGCTACCGCCATTATTGATTCGAGCTTTTTTCGCGTCGATCACTTATTATTATTGGTTTTATACTAAATATTATCAGCATGATAGGTGGTAGTAGCATACTGATAATGTTTTGTATAAAACTATGCGGTTGTGGTTGCTGGAAGATAAGTTTAGAAGTGACGTAAGTGATCTAAGCTGAAAGTGAAATTAATGGTATTAAGAGAATACTAGTTTTTACCCACGGTTTTAATTTGAAATGGAAAGCTTTTCTTGCCGAAGACGATGTTTTGATTAATACTAATGAACATCTTTCGTTATTGATTGGTTTTAAGAGTATTTTACCAAGTTTCAAGTCGATACACAAAGAAAATACGATTTCCAGTAAAAAAAATCATTTCTTAATGGTTCATTACAGCTTTTAGATAACGTCAAAGTACACAAAGTTTCTCTCATTTTTGATTCAAGACTAATATATTTTAAATGTTAATAATGTTGTAATTTTTTTTCCAGTTTAGGCTGTGCGCTATCAGCCACGCGGTCATGAAATTAGACTAGTCGTGAAACTTTTTTTTAATAAAACAAAAACAAATGAATATCGTCATGTCATCTGCCTGCCTTTTCCCAACTATGTTGGTGTCGGCTTCCAGTCTAACCGGATGCAGCTGAATACCAGTATTTACATCGCGCGACTGCCTATCTGACCTCCACAACCCAGTTAGTGTGTAATACGATAGACCTTGGTAAGACTGGTGGTCAGACTTTCGGGATTCTAACGACCCAGACAAATGAACATCGTCATCCAGCCGAAAGACGTTCATCGTAGGTCATACGTGTTCCCCAGGCATCGCCACAACGACTGGTTCTGTGCGACTTGCATACCCGCGACTATCACTAGGTCACAGATCTACCTCTAATATATAATTTTATTTTATTAAAACAATAATTAATTAATTTTGTTCATATTTATTTTATTGTTTTGTAAAAGTACTGGACTACGTTGGGGGCTACCCACGATGCGCCTTCCGGTACGCATTCGCCACTCCAGAACCTTTCGACTCCATCGACCACATTTATAAAGAAACATAAATGCATACAGAACTAATTTTTATTAATCATAATGTCTGTATACATTATTTTCGTGCATCTTTGATAATGGTTGCCAAAATCACGTTGTTTACAACATAAATACCGGATATTACCAGTAATGCCTGATAATATTGGCAGTTACTAAAGATAAATACCGGAATATTAAAATAAGTACCTGATAATATTGATAGAACTCCTTGTGTATTTTGTATTGTTGACTTTTTTATCACCTACCTTACCTACCTTACCTTTTGAAGTTTGGTTAACAGCTTTAGAGACACGTTCATCGAAAACAAAACTACAAAACTTTTTTATAGTCGTTTCGATGATTCCAATAATTTAAATGAGCTTCGACCAGAACTCGGCCCCTCAAAGTACAGATAGAATTGCATAAAGAGCAGGACAGGCAGGATAGGGTAGATAGGATACTTTATCGTGGTTTCACAGTTACACTTGCTCATTGGAGTACCCCCATATGACTAAGTTGTGCGTAGAGAGGTCGTGGCTTGGCTTCGTGAGCTACGGCAGTTGATGGCCTACTGCTGGGAGGCCTTCTGCAGGCTCAATATTTTTAGCTGGAGGGTGATGTTTGAGGAGCCACAGTTTTATTCGTGCCACACTAGATCTGCCGTCATTTAGTGGGTTGGTAGGTTTGTGAAAACTATTGCAGCTCTCCAGTCTGCCTCTAGGCTTCGTTACATAGTACAGTGAGTGTCGTTTCTCTGTCTTTTGCTCCAGCTTTTCATTAGCACAGGCCACTTCTGTTTGAACCTCCAGAGGGGTTAATCCTGCAAGTAGATTCGATGCAGCTATCGGTGTTGGTTTTAGGCTACA
Organism: Dicycla oo; assembly: GCA_948252095.1. Taxonomy (NCBI): domain Eukaryota; kingdom Metazoa; phylum Arthropoda; class Insecta; order Lepidoptera; family Noctuidae; genus Dicycla; species Dicycla oo. Next base: position 3,905,204 of record OX411713.1, read on the forward strand.
TCATATTTTTGAGCATGGGTAGATTGATGCTACACTGGGCTTGCAAATTCACCAGCTGAGAAGCAGAGAGCCATGCCAGATGACCACACACATGCGCATAGGCACCTCAGGCAGCGGATGTTAACTGACAGTCGTCATAAGTTATTGCGGATGCTGTAACATTTTAAAAGTTTATTTGTTTTTCCTTATAGAGTGGCAGAAACAACATGTATACCAGATATTGTGACAATAGTGATTTATTTGCTACCATCCAATCATCCAATGAGGATTTACATTCTCTATCTCCAATAGGGTTTATTTTATAAATATTCACAGAAATTTGTATTTAGTCTGTCACAGGAGAAACTTCGACCACTGTCACTGTAACTGATACCACAATGATGTAATGTTACTGAAGTTTTGGACATAAATTACTATTACAATTTTACTCAATTTGAACTAAATTGGAGGTATCTACAACCTTTCAAACAAAAAAGAATTATCGTCCAAATCGGTGCATTAATGTCAGAGTTATGCGGGAACATAGTTTAAAATATAAACGAATTGATAACGCCCTTTTTTTGAAGTCGGTTAAAATTAAATCTGATAGATAATTACAAGTTCTACTATCACGTGCATTACAATAACGCCTTCAGGGCGCTGTTGGGGCTTCCACCGTACTGTAGTGCGTCAGGGATGTTCGCGGATGCGCACACTGACGATTATTTCGCGGTCATGCGCAAAAAAGTGGCATCAGTGATACGCAGATTGAGGGGAAGCAGCAATAGCATTCTGAGGGTATTTGCAGAAAGGATAGGAGGGCCTACAATGGATAGATTTATCAAGCTGCATGTTAGACATGGGACTTGATAAATCTTCCTCTAATCTTGGCTGTATTTTTGTTGTGTATTTGTATTTTTATTTTGTATTTTTATTTTTATTTTTGTGTTCATGGTTGCCTAAATGTTACATACTAACATAGTTTTTAAGATTTTTAAGATTGTGCTAATTACTAACACGCTATGGGCCGTCGACGCCTGAAAATAAACGATTTTTATTTTTATTTTTTTAATTTTATTATTACACATTTACCTATGTTTTATCAACACCAATAATTACTGTATAAAATCCGCCATTATTTTATTTTATAAGAACGACGCGTAAAAGAATCAATAATGGGAAAGTCCAGTTAAATATTAATACAAACTCCTAGATAAAGAAACCATCTATCTGTAGAACCAATTAAAGATTTAGTGAAGTTTCATCTGGACTACACACTGTACAAGAATATCATTCTGTCGCTCGTCGAGAAAGGAACGCAACGAGTAACGCTGTATATGTGATCGTGGTAGAGAAGTTATACTTCCTAAACAATAATATTCCAGTCGTTTGGGCACTTTTTCCATTGACAGCGATGCGGACGAATGTTTTGATGCCCGATGAACTCTTCCCGTTTTTATCTTTTTTGATGTTTATACTAATTTGAAGGATTTTATAATTTTCGGTTTGCTTTTAAGATTGTGTTATAGTCATACTTAAATCAGTTACAATTATGTTTTTAATTAAGATATACATTTGTGTGGCTAAAATGTTCTGTCTGAATCAAATTGAAACAACCCTTATATTGCTCACGATAAACTGCAGACCTCAAATTGATAATAATATGTTAATGTATAATATGTTCATTATGTCTTTAAAGCAATTTGAAGATGTATTGAAAAAGAAAATACTAAAACTCCATCCACTTTTGCCCCTGAATACAAAACATGTTATAATACTTTTTTATCAGATTATGTTATCCATAACTTTGCAATTACAGATAATTACAAAAATAAATTATACGTGACCAGGAGGGAAAGTAATTTTATACCTTACTTAAGACAACATACTAAAAGATAAATTTATTAATGATATCACTTTTAGGGTTCCGTACCCGAAGGGTGCCAAACGGAACGCTATTGTTAAGCTTTCGCTGTCCGTCCACCCGTCCGTCTGTCTGTCCGCGGGCTGTTGCTCATGAACCGTAATAGTTTTTTTTTAATAAAAGGAACAGCAAACAGTTACATTATAAGAGCTTACAACTAGTTTAACAATAAACATTAGTAATAATATAACCCACAACGCTGTCCATAGGTAGACATAAGAGTTTAAAAGGAAAACAAGTGTAATCGCTAGGAGCTAAGGAGTTTTACGTGCGGTAGTTAGTTGTGTCGTGGTTGCTTTAATAGTCAAGGATTACATTATAATATTAAGATATGAGCTTAGTAAGTTAGATGTTTTTCAGATAGGGTACACACAGGGGTTTTATTTAATAAAGTGGAGTAATAGGTAGACAGTTGGAATTTTCACGGATTGTGTATTTCTGTTGTTGCTATAACAACAAGTAATAAAATCAAATAAACTTAAAATTAAAGGGAAACAATTACAATATTTAACACTACATATAAAAAATAAACTTAAGTTTAAAATGCATGGCACGGAACTGCCATGTGAGAGTCTGACTCACATTTGGCCGATTTTTGATGTGTTTCATACTTTCTCTCGCTTTCCTGCAATTTGTGGGAGTGATTTCGTGAAAAGGGACGGAAGTGTCAAAATCAAAAGGGTGCTAGAGTTGGTCGTCAGATGGTACAGTCGAGTTCACTAATACTGCGCTCTTCACGGCGAATTTCCTTATTAATTAGACAGGCAGTGAGTGGCTGACAACCCTTAAAGACGGAGATTTAATATTTACTACAAATGCGAATTACACGTTGACATAATGTATTAGTTTTTTTCTTCTTAATATTTTATTCAAATAGGTAGGTATATTTGTCATGCATATTGAGCCTTGTCGGAAACGAGATGGTCATTACGTGTTTGATTAGGCGACCACGATGATATGATAATAGGTACAGTCGAGTTCACTAATATATTGGCAGTGACAATGTTAAAAAATATTATAAGCGTTAAAATGATCATATAGTTCTATACAAACTTAGATATCAATAAAATGTTATCATATAAACTGTTCATAAGTATGTTGCGGTAGTGCAGCCAAAAATATCTGACTACTCTTCGGAACATAAATATCAAAATACTCTAATTTCAATATATTTGGTGCAACCTATGATTAGTAAATATCCATGTGCTTTGAATATTCAACTAAATGGCCTTTATCATTAAATTTATTTTTGCTTGCCGGAGCAGAAGTACGATGCAAGGTTGCCGTTCGTAATAGGACTGTATCAATCTGACAACGTTACGTAGTAGATGTATTATTTGATTAATTAAGTTTGAGGAAATCTTAGGGTCAACGCAAACTACGTACTTATACTTACTTTTCAGTCGGTTTTAAAAATAAAAATAACATTTTAAGCACATTAGTCTACATTCGTATTTAATTTTAATTTTATTATTCTTAAATTGTTATTTTGTTCTTCTGAAAACCTAACATTTAAAAAAAAAAAAAATACAATAGCATATAGTTCTGTAAAGAGATTGTTCAATGAATTCAAGACAACAATTCGAGACATATCAATTTGTCAAGATATTTTTCATAGTAAAATTGCATAGATATTTGTGAACCTAACTTTGCGCTAAATAATATGAACAAGGGATTGCGCACAATTATTATAGTATTTGTCTGTAGCAATATTATTGAAATAATGTAGTCACATATTTATGATGCCACAGATTGTTTACAATTTATTGTAAGGCAAAGATGTTTAGAGTTTTATGTAACTTACCATTGCCTATATATTTTTGATTCATGAAAATGCTCAGATATTAAAGAACTCGACTGTACCAACCCATAATGTTACACGTCATATGCGACTACTGTAAGGCTTGCTCGTTTTTTTTTTTTTTTTTTTAATTTATGAAGTCGGGTTATGACTTGTTACTAGAGTGACCAGTAAATTATGTGAGTTCGCTTGTGTGGTCTGTGAGGTTGTGTCATACTTGAGCGTAACGCTCGATTTACAGTACAGTCGCAATGCCTAAAGAATCTAGCGGTAAATCTCGAAAACGTGGATATTCATCCGATTCAGGTACCTGTCGAACAACAGCTTCAAACGATAATTTCTCGTTTGACAGCGTTGGAAGATACGCGGGGTTCTAATTTAGGTCAAGCGGGTGCAAACGTCAGTGCGCACGCCCTCCTGGCGCCGCCTGAGCCGCCGGTGCGCTCGCTCTCGCCGCCGCCGCGTGCATCCGACTTAGCGAGTGTGGTACTGGCCATGCGGATGCGCATGTTCAAACTCGCATGGACGGCGCGTTGGCGGGCACGATGAGCGTGGCTGCGTCGCTGCCACCGAGCACAGCACCATCAGCTGCGGAAATCATCATGAGCGAGGTGGCGGATAAACTTGCGACCGCAATCAATGCTGTAAACCCGGTGAGATCCAACCATATTTATATTTCTAGTTTTCACCCTTCTTTAAATGATTTTAATGTGTGGTGTGAGGAAGTGGATCATATGTGCAGTATCAATCAGTGGGATGATTGCGAGTGTTTGGCGCCTATAGGCCATTGCCTAAAAGGCGATGCACGTGTGCCTTAGCGAATGTTCGACGAATGAACGCACGTGGTCTAATTTTAAACGTAATTTTAAATCTTTGTGCCCGCGTAGAATAGATGGTGCGAACATTTTATTCGAAATTATGAAGACAGATTCCAATCGTTGTCTTACATATGCTGAGTATGCTAGGCGTTCGTTGCTGCGATTGCGCGTTATTAACGGGTTAAGTGAAGAATTAATTAGTGCAATAATTATTCGCGGCATAACCGACCCGCAGATTCGCGCGGCTGCTACGAACGCTAACTTGTTGTCATGTGATTTAGTTGGATTATTGTCGATTTATATTAAACCGGCCCAGAATATCCCCGTCCGTAACAAACATACTCGTAATAAGCCTCAAAGTCATTCGCAAAAAGAGAACATTTTAGTTCTAGAACAAAATGTTTGTATGAAATTAAATAATACGGTTGATAGAAACGAGCCCTCAGGGTCGGAACCGTCTGCTTCCAATCGGGTTACGAGTAGCCCCCTTTTTTTTTTTTTTGTGGATGGGAAATCATCAAATAACTTCTCCCGCTCTGGGTGGAGCGGAAGGGCGTGTCAGACTTTTACTGACTAAAACCCACCCGTGTTCCTTCAGTTGCCTATGCCAGGGCCACGGTATCTTACGAGTAGCCCCTAGCCGTGTAGTTTTTGCAAAAAGATGGGGCATAAGTTAGAGGTTTGTTTTGCAAAGCAGCGCAGCGAATCACGAGACAAATCGAATGTTAATTTCTGTCATGAGATTCAAGATGATTATCAACAGAACGATATAGCGTCTGCAGTGATTCAAGGCCCGTTCACCTAGTAATGTGAAGGAGGTAAGGCAGTTTCTTGGTCTAGCTGGCTATTTCCGGCGATATATTCTTGGATACTCTCTCAAAACGGCTTGCGTTACCGATTTACTTCGCAAGGGTGTGCAATTTCGGTGGACTGACGAGCACGAACGGGTTCGTAAAGATATTATTGAGCGGTTAACCAACGAACCTGTGCTGGCTATTTATGACCCCTCGTTAGCCACAGAAGTTCACACTGATGCGTCGTCGCGAGGTTATGGTGCTGTTTTACTGCAAACCGATGCTGAAGGTCGCAAACGACCTGTTGCTTACTTCAGTAAAGTCACTCAGGAAGCGGAGCCACGCTATCACTCATACGCGTTAGAAACGTTGGCTAGGTAGGCGTAGGCGTTGCAACATTTTAGGAATTATCTAATTGGTAATAAGTTTAAAGTTGTAATAGATTGCAACGCCTTGAAAGTGACGCAACGCAAAAAGGATCTGCTGCCTAGGGTAACTAGGTGGTGGATGTATCTCCAAGATTATGATTTTGTAACTGGATCAGAAACTTAGGTTGTGAGATTCATTTTATAACTGCAGAGATGTATCAAAGTAATGGGCAGGTTGAGAGGTACTGTCGGACCGTCATGAACATGATTCGAGTGGAAACAAACTTTCGGCAGGAAAACTGGTCTAATATTCTGTAGAAGTTACAGCTCAACCTGAATATTACCTTATAGAAATCTACCCAATGTTCACCTTTAAATTTATTAATTGGCAGCGATGGTGCAACGCCTGTCATAGGATCCGTGGTTCGCGACATCGCATATGAAGCAGTCAACCGAGAATCTCTGCGTGAACTTGCGCGGCAACGCGCTAGTGGGCTGCTTGAAGAGAACCGAGAGCAACAGGACGCTCGCGTGAACGAGCGCCGCAGAGTGCCCCAGCCCTTCCGCACCGGTGATCGGGTTTTTGTGAGGAAGACAAGCCAGTCTACCGGCAAGTTAGACTCCGGGATGCGAGGCCCCTACGCCGTTACGAAAATACTGTCGATATGAGCTTCGACTAGTCAGTGGGTCATATGGTAAGAGCACCAAAGCTGCGGCTCAACACATGATATTGTGGCAAGGAGAGTGGACCCCCGATGTGTCCGCGGCATTCTTTGAATGTGAGTACGAGTATGCGGTTTGGCTATGAATGGTGCGCATCCTGAGGGCTCTGCGCGTATTAATTTATAACCCTCTGATAGTCTAGTTGTATTACTGCTTATTGCTGCGGTGTTGTTTTGGCATCCTGAGCGCTCTGTACTTGATGAGATCTGATACCCTGAGGGCTCTGTCAGTTATACATCCCGAGGGCTCTGTATGGTAACTAGTAACATGAGGGCTCTGCTAGTGTTTATTTGTATGTATGTTATACATCTTAGGCCCCGTTTAACATAAAAATAAACCATCTTTCGGTGTCATCTCACGTAAGATGAGTGTAAGTTTTTACGTTTTTTTCATTATGTCCTAACGCAAACAATGTTGCCTATAGGTGCCGCCGACGAGGTGGAAGGCGACTTCTTGGATTCCGAAGAAAGCGCGCGGAGGGAAACATACAAGAAGTACAAGCAGAGGTCCACACTCAAACATCGCGACCACGTCGGGAGCTGCCTGAAGATGCTGCTTCAGGAACTTCCGAATTAGCTGAAGAATAGGCCCCAGGGGGCGTGTCTTCAGTTATGACGTCAGATTGGCGTGATGATGGTACGAGACGGAGAGGGGTGCGCGAACGGGGACACCAGCAGCAATTGGCGCCTGCCTCTGCCCTTTTTGCCTGCGACCATTGGATCGGACGGACGTTCACTAGCATTGTTCAGTTACGGTTAAATTAATTTAAGTACTTAGAATATTTGATATTTTGTAATCATTTTAATAAATGTTTTTTGTTGAAGTGATCTTTTTTTTTTAAGCAATAAAGTCTAAAACGCTAATTATATAATAATCACGAAGTCTTTATTTCATAAGAAATCATTTTATAATAATAATATAATAATAATAATATTCCACAACTATCACACAACGCCGTCTAGCCTCAAGCTAAGCAGAGCTTGTGTTATGAGTACTAGACAACTAATAAACATACTTATATATTTCTAAATACATACATATATAGATAAATTACACCCAGACACAGAACAAATGATCATGCTCATCACACAAACATTTGTCCTGGGTGGGAATCGAACCCACAACCTCCGGCATAGCAGTCAGGGCCACTAACCACTAGACCAACAGGCCAGTCATTGATTATTTTAGAAGTTGATATCTACGAGAGATTATTCGCAGTAAACTTAAGACTGTGTTTTAATTTTTTTGCTACAATATTTTACACTTAGGCTATTAATTTAGCCATTAATTTAATTTGTTTGATTGGGTATGAAAAAAAATCATCTTACCTCCACAAGAAATAAAGACTTCGGCTTCGACGATGAAACAGCCCTACCTCACAAACGATAAACTCCAAACTCGATCCCGCAATCACTGTCCATTCCAAGATTGCCTAGAATGGTTTGTTTTGTATTGTTAAACTTATTATGTATTTTTTGAAGGACTTCTTGATTATTATATAATAATTATGTTGTTTGTATTTTATTTTTAAACCGATGGGGATTATCAATGGGGATTTATGGAATAACCTACATTTAGTAAAAAGTTGTTATTTTGACATTACAAACAGCCACTTCAATTTGATTTAGGTATACGTTAGATTAGTTAACCAAACTAAAATCTGACCAACATTACTACCAATTGTTCCTGTGTTGTTTTAGGTTCACAATTAGGTTTAAAATTACCTTGTGCAAGTTTGTTTAGATTTGAATTTACACTTTGTACGTGAGACGCATACGGGAAGGTAAATTGTTGGGTGATACTTGATCAACTTTTGCAGCTCTCTTAAGCCCTAGTATTATCACTGTGAGCTTTATTTAGCAAGTGCTAGTGAACTATCGAAAAATATAGTAAATTAGGGATATTTATGTAGCCTTTTACATCTATGTATATATTATGCTTTGTAACTTTTTTTAATTTTTTCATATTTTTCATTTCTGTTATTGTTTGGTTTTTTTTTATGTTTTTACTTCTTTAAAATTGTATTTTGTAGCTCACACATTTTTTGTCTATTCTTATGTTGACATTAATATCTAAGCCGAATAAAATGGGAGAGGGCGCTGACTCCTGACATACAGGTACACCTAGTTCAGGAGTCAGAGGCTTCAAACAAGTTTCTGTAACATAATTATGTCAATAAAGAATTATTATTATTAACTTCTAGTTTTTTTTTTTTTTTCTAAGCTTCGGTTGCGAAACACACTTACAGTAAGAATGGCTTACATTTTGACAGTTCAACAACATTCATTGCGTTATTTACGTTGTTGAGCAGACAAATTTTTCGAACATATTATTATGAAGCAATGGATTAATCATATGCTTCAAAATCATTCAGATTGTGATTGACAGTGTGTTACGCAATTAGGGTGCACTCTTTAGACAGCCTATGAATAATTTAACCGTAATGATTATGTATGATGTACCTATATATTACGATCGACTTACGAAAACCTTAACCGTGCTAGAACCTCTATACGATAATAATGGCGACGGCGACGTCAAAAGTATGACGTATGCCACCCTTACCTAACCTACCTTACCGTAAAATGGGGTTACTTTGATCAAAGTAGACCCATAGAGTGTTTACTTTGATAACGACATTCGACTTATGAAAAACTTCATTTTCTTCGGAGTGTGAACGCATCCAAAGGTATTTTATTTTTTGGTTGGCACCACCGATAGTTTCAATATGGCGTTGTAGAATGCCCGTGTTTTAAGTAAACTATAGATTTTTGGAGGCATCAAATTTTTTCTTAACATAAAAATGCCCAGTACCAACAAAAGCTTTTTATATTATAGAAAGCACGGGCATACACCGACTATCTACAAACGCCATATTAAAAAGAAAACTTTGTTTGGCACCATCAGTGGTGCCAACCAAAAAATTAAATCCTTTTGGATGCGTTCACACACCAAATAAAATTACGTTTTTCATAAATCGAAAGTTCAAACCCGTAGTATCAAAGTACCCCATTTTACCGCAATTAATTAATCGCTTTCGCTGGGGGGCACTGTTGCACTAGATAACAAAAAGGTTAAAGTTCCAGATATTTTTTTATTGTAAATAATTTTATTATTTTATAAGAAACCGTACTATAGCATTATGTAATGAAACCAGTAAATATAATAGTTATATTAAATAAATCAATGACGTAAACAGAAAATCTTGCAGTTTAGGCCTCTTCTGTGATCGATGATCGGTTTATATATATTTTTTAAAGTAAATTTATTATTATAAAATTTACTTAAAAAAATATAAACCGATTTCAAAAACCTAAAACGAATAAAACAACTTAAAAAAAAAAATAACAGCATCTGAAGTCGGTGCCAAGCTATTAGTGCATTGAAGAACTGAAGACACCGACTACAGAAGGTTGTTCTAATCATTTTAGAGCTGAATACTACAAGAATGAAGGATTTTTTACTGGTCAGAGTCTACGAATAATTATTCGTAGGGTCAGAGTATAATCCTAACGTAAAAACACAATAATTTTTAATGCTGTTTACTTCTAAAGTATACTGTAAAGTAGTTCAAAATCGAAAAAAAAATACTTAAAGGCATGTTGGTAACCTTTTGGAATTATTTTAACCTACTTTTATATTAACAAGGATGAAATTAAGCTGAAAAATAAAGAAAATTTTTAAAAATGTTGCCGCGTGCCTTTCACAGTTTGCTTTACCTTGTGTCAAAGTGGCGCCATCTGCCTTCCCAGCTTTGCATAATATTCGCTATTGACAAGTAACGAGTTTTATATGTCAAAGTCTAAAAGTGATCAAAGTTTTGGTAAGGTGTACAGTCTAACTATTTTCTTAACACACTCAGCGCCATGTGTATCATTTTAGATACACAACCCTCTAGTTAGTTTCGACTTTGTGTATCGCTCATGCAAACGCTTTCCATACATTAGACCATTTTAAAATTAGTTCGGAACGTTTTTTTTCTAAAATGAATGGGACAGTCACCAGGTGCTTGGCGCTGAGGGTCAAGGTGATTGTTTTGTTTTGATTTGAACATCAATTAAGTTCTGAATTCAAATTATTATTATCGATAAAACTAATAATTGATGGACGTGGAAATTAGCATTCGTTTGTATTCAGAAATGCGATGATTGCCGAGAGACACTAAGTAAATAGTTGTACTGTACGTTGTCGTGTGTTAAACCACTTTCATCGCCGCATTTTTATAAGCCTTTGTCTGAATTAATATTCAGACAAAGGCTTATAAAAACGCGGCGATGAAAGAAATCGTAGTGACAGCTGTCATGAAAATGATGACAGAGGTAAAGATTTAAATCGCTAGATTCGTCCTGCCGCGTCAAAAGATAGTCCCTTTTCTGTTTCGCCTTAACACCTCTGACACGCAATGACGCAGTGACTTCACTTGATTATCATGGAAACACTGTTTAATAATGTGTGAGCTCACTCTTCTTATTATGGACACTTATCTTGTGGTTATAAGGTAGGGCAAATCTAGCGATTTAAATCTTTGGGTGGCGGACTTTGACTAAATGTCAAATATTGGTGAAAATGACAGATTTTCATAAAGGGCGCTTTTTTTGAAACCAAAGTTTTACCTACTAACATTTTTCATAGTAGTACAGACGCCAGCAGGTCAACCTACCCGAAACTGTCAGATTTTCCCAATCAACCTTGAACCTAATGTTTTGGCAATAAAGTCGAAAATCTATTAAAGAAATCTGACAGATTGTAGTAGCTTGATGTGCTGGCGTCTGTACATTATGACGAATTATGCGAACATAAATGTACTGAACAGCTGATTTTTTCGCGATTTCAGGTTTGGTCCCATAGTAAATGTTGTTCATAATGATGAGTACAATGACCCCTTAAGAGGTTGTGCGTTATTTAAGTTACACCTTGTATATACACTAACTGTATCAACCTATTATTACTAGTTTCCAGTCCGATTAGGCAGCAATATAGTTAAATTAATAAGCCAATATATGGCGCTAACTGAGTTCCGACACAGCCTGTCCCGTTTTCATTACCTCGTGTAAATGGATGTTAATTATTCCACGATACGAGGATATTGTGTGAACATGAATAGTTATAAGAGTAGAGGAAGACCAAAGAAACGATAATGGACTGTGTCAAAGATGATAACTACGGCTAGAAAGGGAGTGACTACTGAGATGACGATTAATTGAGAATGCCGGCTGTTCACGTTGGCTATCATTATGGCGAATATTGTGGCAAATCTTTGCCATTGTGATGGCATCCATACGTTGGAAGGTCGTTCAGTTTGCTTCGGTTCAGGCCAATGTGTGGATGAATTTCACTATGGGAGCTCGTAGCAAACTAAACGCGTGCCCAACGTGTGAACGCGGTGGTCATAACTCTGCCAAATCCCTTTAATATTTTGTTAAAAACCGACACTACACGGATCTTTATTATTTAAGATAGGTTTGCTCTTGACTCTAGTCAAGGTCGGAGGCGACAGAGACGGAGTCCACGATGGAGTGAGCTTACTCAGAAGAATCTCGTTCCAACTTGTGGGCTATGATTCCAATACAAACCAAGGTAAGCACATACCTGCTCTACATGATAGCCATAGGTATTGGTCACAACATTCGCCACACTGTTGGCCAAGCTGAAGAGCCAGCTGAAGAAAAAGACGTGTTGCGCCGACCCCAAATAATTTGGGATAAGAGCAGGAGAATGGTTTTGATAAGAAATAGTTCTAATGTGGATGAAAATGTGTGTGTGTGTGTGAATGGTTCCATATTCAAATTCAAATTCAATTCATTTATTTGTCCGAACATGGTACATTACATGGTCTTAAATTAATAAATGGTCTTATCACATTCTGCCACGTGGGGCGCGCAAATATCAGGTAGGTACACAAATTAAATTTTACAAATACAAAAATCAAGATATTTAGTTAATATTGATACTATTGAATAAATAATTACGAATTAATATTACATTATGAGGCATGTCAGTTAAATATTAGGTATCTAGGTTAATGTCAGAGTATTATTCAATGTCAAACTATTAACTATATCAAAGAGAGATTTCAGAATATAAAAGATTACAATTAAATTAGGATGGCAAAGTCTTATCGTTCAAAAAGTCGTTTACGGTATAATAACATTTTGTACACAGCAACTCTTTAAGTTCCTTTTTAAACCCATTTAAATTTAACTGTTTGATTTGCTTTGGGATTTTGTTAAAAACTTGCGGGGCTATACAGAATATGCTCTTCCACATTAATGCTGATTTAGCTCTACGTCCGCGTAACATATCATTCCGCCTGTTACGTTTAACTGTATCTGATAAGTTGGGAAAAAGGTGTGAATTCAGCTTAACAAATAAGGCAGTTTCATATATATACAAAGACGGCAGTTTAACACTGCCGTCTTTGTATTTTGTATTTTTTGAAAAATGGTTCACAACTGTCCGTTATTTGAAGTCTGAACATGGCTCTGATGGAACGCTTTTGCGCTTTAAAAGCGATTTCTCTATTTGTAGAGTTACCCCAGAATATAATACCATATCTTAGTATAGATGCTACAAGACCATGATAGGCTGTAAGTAGTGCATCTGTGTTAACTGTTGGGGCAAGTTTATACAGGGCATATGATGAACTACTAACTTTCTTACATAGCGCTTCAATGTGATCCTTCCAATTGAGCTGCCTGTCAATTATCAAACCTAGAAATTTTGCACTATCTACATCGCGAATTTTGTTATTCTGGTATTGGACCTCTATTTTCGAACTAGGCTTTTTATGGCCAAAGTGCATTATTTGTGTTTTGTCAAGATTAATTCTTAGATTATTATTATCAAGCCAAGAGATTGTTGAAGTTATGGCGTTATTAACGTCAGTTTCATATGATTCAGGTTTGTCACATGCTATTGTTATAGTAACAGTTGTTTGTTATCATGAGTACAATCGTGTGTTTAAGTATCGGTCACTAATTCCCAGTCACCCTATATACATCTATACATAATAACATAGTAAAATTGTAATAAATAAATGAATAAATCATTGATTTCAGATCACAAGATCCATATGTTGTTAGTAAAAGTCTTAACCTAATGTTAGTAAAATACCACACTCTATATAGAAAATTGAAACGACTGATTACATGTGCAGCCGTAACTAGTGAGCCAGCATGGGGCTGTGCCACCTTTCACACAATACACTCAGAATGCTGTAGAAGCTAGCACATATTCTACCGAGTATAGACGCGCACATTTTCCGCATAACGACATGAAAACCATCAACCCTGGTCTCGGTGAACATCGCGGAAGCGCTACAAAAGCGTGGTAGACCCAACAACATCCTGAATACACTGGACGCGCAAGACGTTGTAGGCCCTCAGCGTATACCTGACCCACAGACTGCACGTCTAAAAACCCTGGCAGTATGCTCTGAAAAGGCAAATGAAGTCAAAACTTTACATTTAATATTTTTGAAAGAAGTACGAGTAATTGCTATAAAGTGTGGGAACGAGCCTGATGCCGAAAAGTAGTTTTTAGAATTTTGGTGTACATATGTTCCGGATTGGCGCAAAAATGGCTGTACGGATGTGGATGAAATTTGGCAGACAGATAGTTTATAACCTGGATTAAAATATAGGGTACTGCTAATTCCGGTAGTAACTACTCATACTCGTACGTTCCTGTGGGATATTTTCTGACTACCACCCGGCCGAAGCCGCGAGAAAAAGGTAGTTTTGAAAAGTGATTCCAAAGTCTGCAAAGTACAAATATACGTATCATACTGACATTGACATGCAAAGTTTTCATAACAAAAAAAAAAAACCGGTCAAGTGCGTGTCGGACCACGCACAATGAAGGGTTCCATAGTTGGAATGAATTTATCACAAGAACAAACTTATCATTGCAGTTGAAAAAAATGTTCTACAATAAATTCCACCTGCAAATCTAAGTGTGTACACATAATATTGAGAGATTTACCATGTTATTTTAAGACTGTAATTTATAGGTATAGAATTATTTTCTGTATTTTTTTCAAAATTTTAGGTTTAGTTGTTTCGGAGATAAGAGGGGAACGGTAAATTTTCTTAAATAACGTTAAAACAATTTATTTTAAAAGCAATTTCATTTTTTATGTCACAGGTACAGTTTGCAAAACTTTTTTTTTCTTATTTAGGGGGCAAAAAATGACCCCCGTATTCAAAATTCAATTATTTACGTTACACATCCGTGTTTGGGTCACAGAAATTCATATATGTACCTTTAAACTCAATCGGTCCATTAGATTCGTAGCAAATTGGCTGTGACAGACGGACAGACAGACAGACAGACAGACACACGAGTGATCCATAAGGGTTCCCTTATTCCTTTTGAGGTACGGAACCCTAAAAAAAAACTAAAGCATCCACTTTATAAAAAATCAGTCACTTGAACAAAATACAGAAAAAAAAATGTAACAGTTTTAATTCACAACATCTCAAGCCTTAGTGTACAGCCTGAGCGCACGCTCGACTCGACCGTTTGGCGGGGCGGGGCGTGCGACGTTCGTGCGCTTGCACGCAACGTTAAACGCCCCGCTCAACGCTTTATCACTCGGGCCGTACACATATAGATTGTGATTGAAGTGTATTGTAATTTATGTACATATTTGTGTATTAATGAGTAATAAATTATATTTTACAGTGGCGGCCTGCGAGTGACATAGAATGTGAGCGTGTCATTTCAAGTAACGTGTATTGTTCTAGTTTATTAGGAGCTTGAATCTAACACGAAGAGAATATGTAATTAACTCGCCTAGTGTTTGTTGTAATACTTACAGCTCAAGCACACCGGGACGGAATTGCAGAGGATTCAAATCTTTACCAATGGACATTCAAACTTATCTATAGTAGGAATACGGCATAAATGCCAATGTTTGCAAATTGATTCTGTGGCATCGAATGGGATTTCTTAACATGGAATTGGAGATCGCGCTAAGGTATCCCGCGGTGGGTTGCCGCAGCGCACTGCGGTATACAACGGCACGCCGCACGCCGAAGGACACCGTGATTATCAACCCAAAATCTTCTTCTTCCCCTATTATTAACATGTGTATCTTTTTCCTCTGCAATAATAGATATTAAAACCAAATCCGAATCGACCATTTTAAAACTAGGCCGCCGGGATGCTACTACAGTATCTAAGCGGCTAATGTGAGCTGACTAGTAGCAAAATCCTCTGCCATTCCATCCTGGTGTGCGTAGATATTTACTGGTTTGGACATCTATTTGGTAAATAATGAACTATTGCATCATATGGCCTAAAGTTTTCACATAACATCACGCCAGGGGCCGTATTATATTTTTCCAGTGCTAGAGAGATACGGAGCTATATATGACCTATAGCACCATATCTTTTTCGCAAAGGAATCATGATGGCGTTAATAGTTCATAATACGGACCCTGTACTCCCACATTTCGTCAGTTAATTTTAGGTCCTGTAGCGACATCTACAACGCCTCATGCAAACTACTCATCAAATATCTGACGTCACACAAATCCTGCATCGCGCAAGCAGCGTTTTTTGACTAGTATATATAAGATGTAACTGAAATAACGCACAATCTCTTAAGGGGTCATTGTAGTCATCGTTATGAAAAACTTTTACTAAGGGATCAAACCTGAAATCGCAAAAAAAAATCAGCTATTCCCTATATTTATGTTCGCATAACTCGTCAAAATGTAGGGAACAGCTGATTTATTTTTCGCGTTTTCAGGTTTGGTCCCATAGTAGAAGTTGTTCATAATGATGAGTACAATGACTCATTAAGAGGTCGTGCGTCATTTAAGTTACACCTTGTCGGGCAGTTCAAGTTCGGGCACATTCAAGTCAATGAAAGACGTACACAGTAAATGGTAGCTAGCTTTATAGTACTCACACATGTGCTACGCAATTAAATAAAACATTGTACGAGGAACCCGTCAAACGCTTATTAACCTCTCAAATGTCTTATGTTACACAGTTCGACATAAGAAAAAATGCTCCAAGTGTCTTAAGTCGGACAGTTACACTTAAGGGCTTTGTGGGAAAGTTACTGACTAGTAGCACCGGTTCTATCATGCCCTAATAGTATTCGTCGAAGGCAGTATATGTCTAATGAACGACGTGCCGATTAGTGAGTCGGGTACTGATTACTATCAAATTAGCGTAGTACGTCTTGCAATATTCGCTTGCACACTATACAGAGTGTACCAGGTGTGGTCTTTAAAGGTGTGGTACAGACCATCAAACTGAACAACTTTGTCCAAGGGACTAACATTGTAATCGCGAAAAAATTGTCAACTGTCCCATACAAAAGTTCAATACTCTCTCTCACACATACTCACAGACAGTGCACATTGTGCTCTAAATATTCCTGTAACTTTATCCTTTTATTTCACTGTTTTAATTTTTGACAATATTTCATTGTTTTGATTACTCGCACCTTCTTTAATTTAGTAACACTTTTTCATGTGCTTCTACGGTAACAATCCATCAGTATTAATGTAATGCGCATTTTCGCTATTTGGTTATATCACCCATGGACTCCACGAGACAGGCTCGACCTAGTGTGGAGGCCATAAGCAAAATGCTTCCTTTGCGTCTTCTGTTTTTGAATGTAAATCTAGCTATTAAGGTAGACTACAATAAGGAAATGTAAAGCACTGCTTTTGGGAAATAAATAAATAAAATAAAATAAATACTTACTTGACCCAAATGTATGGAACGGCTGATTATATTTTCGCGGTTTCGATGTTGGTCCCATAGAGAAAGTTGTTCAGTTTGATGGCCTGTATCACACTCTTAAATTTGACCACACCTTTCTTATACGAGTACACTCTGTATGAATAACGATTCGCGTTCTTTTTAACCGGCTTCCAAAAAGAGGTTCTCGATTCGTCTGTATGTTTTTTTTTTTGTATGTTTGTTACGCGATTACTCAAAGACGGATGGACCGATTTAGAAATTTATTTTTTTGTTTGATAGGGTATACTTCCGAGGTGGTCTCATATAAATTTTATTAACTTTGCTTTGGGAGTTTTTGAGTTAGCTTTAATAATGCGTATATTTCCCACTTATTTTATGTGGATGATGTGATGGTGTTTTAATAACTTCCTATCACTATTATTTACATGGCTATATCTACAATGATTGTGCTCAATTATGTATTCGAATTTGTGTGGGGTAGGTTCCACAACTAAAAAGTGAAAAATAAAAACTTCTTAGCAAAAAATAAAACCGACTTCCAAAACAAAACACTACAAAGTGAAAAATTACTTTAATTTCGGAAGTCGGTGGCAAAAAACGAAAATACAAAACCCCGAAATTAAAGTTATTTTTCACTTTGTAGTGTTTTGTTTTGGAAGTCGGTTTTATAGTAATAGATAATTTTTCCGTCAATTTCAGAGAAATTAAATACCCAATTTCGTGGCCTACCTTTGTGCATTCACCACCCACAAAAAAGCCCCCGTGTTGTGGTGAAAGCCCGCGAATTCCAACTCCAAACAGAACACATAATATCACCCTGGTATCCCCGAAGGGTTGGGCAGAAGAGTATAGTATAGTACTCCCACATTTCAGCGGTTATGTTAAAGTCCCATGTAATAGGGGACGAGCCTATAAAAACCAATAACTCATACTAAATTCAACTCTTCTTTGCAAAAAACGTAAGAAATTTTATATTTTGCAAGCTACATCATTACCCTAAGTTATGCTGAATTTGGACAATTTCTCAACTTCAAATCCTCAATTCAGAAATTGGATGAAAATATTATACTTATTTATTTATCTTGAAAATAAGATGTTCGTATGTTCATCTTGAGACAAGGTTATACTAAATAGCAGTTTTATTAAATGAGCTGTTTTGATTGATCGAGAGCTTTGTTATGATTGATTGAGCATTTTCGAAACTCCTGGATATTTTTCTTTCTTCATCAGGTTTTACTATGTGATTCAATCGTCTTGCTTTACTTCTAATCTATCTATATCTATACTTAGTATAAACTTCGTACGGGTTGACTGATCGCTACCAAACTTCACAGGATCCTGTGAAGTTTGGTAATCTGAAGATTGCCTGAAAATTTTATTAAAATCGATCGTTTTGGAGTCCCCAGGAAACATAAATAGTAGTACTAGTGCGTAAAAGGCCAACCGACCATTTTTGGGAAAATTAAAACTTTTTAATGTATAACACTATTTTTTCTACTGCTATACATTATTTTCCCAAAAAGAAAAAAATGGTCAGTTGGTTATTCAAGCGTGGCGATGAATAGATTAAAATCGCTTTTCCTGTCTGTCTATATGGCCGAGTTGTTTTTCTAAACTACAAAACAGATCTTGATAGGGTTTTCACGATCCGTAAGAGAATTTATTTCAGAAGGCTTATGGTATTATACATTAAGTTATAATAAATACATTATTAAAATGATTAGCGGTAGTGCATCGGAGGAAGCTCTATACTCACAAGTAGCTATAATAATATCACACTACTTAGATACATACTTGATATTATTTTTATCTGACACAAACTTATTTATATTTTAGTAGGTATGCATACGTTACAGTATAAAACTGGTTTACAATCGTCACCTCACACTTCAGGTCCAGTTCAAAACCGGCGTCAGGGGTTTAGTTGTCTGGCATTTTTGCTGAATTGGGCATTTTTTTGGCGCAGCCGTAAGGCACACATTCATACATCGCATTTTATACATTTTATTTGGTTTTAGCGTTCCGTACCTCAAATGGAAAAAAAACAGAACCCTTATAGGATAGGTGTTTCTGTCTGTCCGTCTGTCACAGCTAATTTTCTCCGAATCTAATGGACCGATTAAGTTGAAATTTAGTAAACGTATGAATTTTTGTGACCCAAAGACAGACGTGTAACGTAAATAAATGAATTTTGAATTTAGAGGCCAATTTTGGGGGGGGGGGGGGGCTCGCAAATAAGAAAAAAAAAGTTTTGCAAACTGTACCATGGACATATCAAATGAAAGGGCTTATAGTGAGGGTCTCAATTAAATTGTTTGTAAAATTAAAAAAAATAGAAACGAAAATTGACAATTGCCTCCTTATCTCCGGAACTACTAAGCCTAAAATTTTGAAAAAAATATATAAGAAAAATACAGGGAATAGTTATATACATATCTATTACAGGATAACCTATAAGAATTTTGTAGTCTTAAAATAACATGGTCTCTCAATATTGTGCGTACAAACTCACAATTGCACTTGGAATCTATCGGAGAACATGTTTTTCAACTACAATGTTATGTTTGTTCGTAAATTCATCCCAACTACGGAACCCCTCATTGTGTGTGGTCCGACACTCACTTGGCCGTTTTTCTTATTATTATTTCAATCTGCTGTGTATTATTTTTGTGTGCCTTTTAGTCTGTGCTAAATAAATGTATTTTCTTTCTTTCTTTTCTTTTTATAAACCTATTACCAATCTACGACGCAATAACCATTTAAATCACCATTACACCGGGTCATCGATCTAGATAATCGTCTTAAGCTCCAACACCAGGCTACAAGCTAGACTCAATTTACTGCACGTAAAGCAATTTTATGGCTTCGATACAATAATTGGTTTATCGCCTCTCCCATTAAACTGAATAATTAATACAGGCTTTGTAGTCCTCCCGGAATATAGATAGAAGTTCTAGATACATTAAAGATGTATTAAGTTAAAATGATTGTAATTAATATTCATAAAAAAAAAACAATCTGCCTAGTCTTTTTCCAACTATGTTGGGGTCGACTTCCAGTTTAACCGCATGCAGCTTTACATGGAGCGATATATGACCTCCATAACCCAGATACTGGGTAACACGAAAGACTCACTTGTCGTTACGTCACTACGTCGACCCTTTCCGAGGGCCCATTATTGAGTGTGTCAGAAAGTCACCCCCTGCCTTCCCGGTGGGTTCCCGCATTGTCAAGGCGAGGGGAGCTCAGTTGCCATGGCTTGGTCACCCACGGTGAAGCGAAGAGGAACCCGAGGAGGGGCCGTTCATCAGGGCTTTTTCCCGATGTAGCGGCCGACAAGTAGGTTGCGGTGCCGCTTGGGAGACATCGCAACTGAGGCGGGCTGCGATGTCGTATGGGAGGCATCGCGGCTGTGGCTTGGAGGCCGCAGCGGGAAAGGAGTACCGGTGTTGCGGTGCGCCGCTCTCGCTACCTTCCGTGGCCTTGACGGGGTCGCCAGCTTCTGATGGAGGATGCGGTGGAGCCGCAGGGGAGGAGAAGTCTTGATATTTTGTTGACCGCCCTCCCTAACCTCTGCCGCCGAAAAGTGGTAGGCGGCCGGGCCACTGACCTGACCGGTTTTATATATTACCCTTGGTACCCCTGGTAGCAGGGGTAATATATAAAATAGGGTAATAAATAATACAAATTAAAATAAAAGCTGTGTACGGTCTCATCGCCGGTCATTTTTGTGCTTAATCTCTATCCTACTTTAGGTCAACGATGCGTGTCATAATTTTGAGTTATAAAATAAGATGACTAACGAATTTAGTTAACTTTTAACTGTGTAGCAATCAACAACCCACCATCCACTGATTGGAGAGCCTGCCACGTTATCTGCGTGGTTCATTTGTATGCCAGTCATTCAGTTCATTCATGCGTTGCGGGTTGCAGTGGCCGATCCCACCTATACCAAAAGTATTTGATGAGAACGTAACCAAATGGATAGCAAACGTAGGTACCCCTTTTTGTGTGGAGAAATGCTCATGCATACTGCACTACCACGGGGAGATAGTGCAATTATGTGGGACTACAACCCACTAAAACTCCACGGTGTCCTTCTCTGCCGCTTGTGGCGAGAACACAGGCACGCGGTAGCACTCACCGCGAACCCGCCTCGGCTTTCCGTAACCGGACCCTGCTATGGGGAGTGCCCCCCATCAAACCCCACGCAAAAAAATCAAGTCACCCTCTACCATTTTATCCGTGTATAATTATATAACATTGGTCAGGCAGGGAACATAGTTTTTCCTTAGTTCAAGTTACCGAATCTACTTTAGCCACCGAAACCCATAGCCCAATATATTTTGTTTCCACGTTCTGCAATAATCCTGCATCAACCGAGGGTTGTCCTTGGGTGCACTAGTATAGTGCGTATAGTGATAATCTTCGGTTGGTGCCTCCTCATCATTTGAAATTGTCTAAGGGGCCTCTGCGAGTTGGCTTCAGCCCCTCGTACGCCTTCTAAAGGTCCGGGATACCAGAGTCCCGAGATATGAAAAAAAAATTGGGACATTATTCACACACGGTCATCTGATCCCAAACTAAGCAGAGCTTGTACTATGGAAGCCAGATAACTGACATACTACTTAAACTACCCACGACCTGCGGCATGTTAGGTGGTATATTAAGCTACCACGCCTTCTGGCCTGTTAAAATTCAAATAAGAAATGGGCGGGGAAGTGTACCTTCAATGATCCTAAACCCCAAAATAATTGAAATAAAAATGCAAGCTAAGAACCAACTACGACAAAAACGCCAACTAAACATGACATCACACACAAATAAATAAAAATCCGTAGTCACACGTAATCTGTTCGATTCGCCTTAATTGGAGATAGTTAATTAGAGCTTTTTTAATTGGTATCTAAGCAAGCAACCAACAAAAAAGATACAAAAAACCAGCCAAGAAATCAAACTTCTTGCACTATGTAGCGTTGTATGTTTGCGGGTGCACTATCCATTTGCATAAAATTTAGAAGCCATTTTTTGCGCATAATTAATTATAGCATAAAAAAGAACCTAACCAAACCGAACTTCGGTGTGCCCCTGACGTCGACCGTCTAGGGTTAGGCTTTTCGGGTCAGGTAAATTAGCCTACAAGATAATAATGTCAACATAAATAAATTGGATGGCAAAAACAATTATGGCAAAGTATTATTATGCCAAAAATTAAATATACTAAAATAGTTATGCCAAAGAAGATTAGGAAAAAAAACATTATGAGAAAATAAGGGGTGTTATGTTTGCGTGCTATAACTTAACACTGACGAGAAAATGTCAAAGGTTTAACTTATAATGGTTTTGGTTTATTGGCAAAACATGGATGTTCAATTCACTATTCATATCTACTACTATTATTTTTTGTTTTACTAATGAACACACGCGCTTACATCCCTCTTTTGTTGATTGTACCGTAAATTGAACATCTTCCATTAGTAATTTTATAAGTACCGTAGGTACCTGTGCTAAATAAGGGCCATCGGTTATCAAACACCATCAGAGAAAAATACACATTCAATTGTTTTAAGGTTGGATCTCACGCAAAAGGACCAATAGTATTGCTATATCAGAAGCCCCGAGTAACTCACTGAGGCCGGCTGACGTCACATTTTTTTTAAAATGACGATGCTAAAACGTAAACTATACAGAAAATTGTTTATTTTACAAGATTTTTTGTTATATGATTAATGGTAAACTGTTAACCATTTTGTCTGAAAATGTTATTTATGTTGAATTATCTAGGAAAACAAATTAATCTTATAATTGCTTAGTTTCTTTTAATTTTGCCTCGGACCTTAATAGACTATCTGAGTTTAATAAGGTACTTAGTATGGGTTTTCAAAGTTATTTTTGCGCACATAATTTTTCTATAGACGATTGACTAGTCGATTGACTAGTGGTTGTCGTACCTCAAATTCCTCGGAAATAGATGGTGCATCAAACTAAATGTCTGGAATTAGAAAGGTTACTCTTTAATAGTGGTGGAACCAGGTTCTAACCAAAAGCCGATTTGCGTGAGATGACTTTACTCCCACGAACCACTACTTAAATAAAAAATGGGATGAATTTCATCCCTTGTCGCAGTAACGGATATAGGCATTTTTTTAAGATCTTACGAGTAAATAAATAATGTTCGATAATATTCCTGATTTTTATTTCAACTTCACCTATTTTTTTTTTTCAATATTTATGTTTTAATTACGCTCTTATTTACCGCAGTTACCTTACACGTTCTAAATATCTCATTCCCTTGAGGATTACACAAGAACACAAGACAGACATTAGTAGGTTGCTCAGCCTAAACCAGCATCCTAATTGGACCTAGTTATGCAGAAAGCATCCATATGGCACTTTTCCAAAAAATGAGTTATAAAGACAGTCATACTAATTTCGAATACTTGACCAAAACAGTTAGGCGCATGACAGGAATTTGGTTTCGGCACCCGCACCCCGCACCTATCCCCGCGCTTCCCGTAGTGACGGGCAGTCGTATACTCGCTTTCGGCAGTGACGATAATACGTATAATATCAATCACCGTTCCGGTGTTCCCTCCCTAGTTCCAATAACTTCATAGCTGTTATGCGCCTAATTGTTTTGGTCACGTTGTACAAGATTTTTTGCAAAAACAACCATGTCGATATCTCTATTTATCACGGAGATATGAGCTGTCAAATGCAGCCTTGTCCATACATCCATCGACAGAAAAAAAACGCGGTCCAATTGTGCAGCACTTTTTCAATCACAATGCGATGGATTTTAAAAGAATTTGCTAACCCATTGTTTCATATGTTTTATAAATGAGAATTTTCTGAAATGACGTCCACTAGGTGGCAGCACTGAGACGTCAGGTCCGGGCACTTCGCTGTCCGGTAAGGACCTGCCGTTCTATTCTGTACAAATCTCACCCTGAAAACTTAGGTGAACAGAGCTTGAAGTGAGCTGTCATTCCAGCTGATGCTAAGGATTGACAATATTTACAACTCACTCCATGCTCACCTCACCTAAGTTTTCACGGTTAGATTTGTGTAGAATGGCACTGCAGGCTCGGGTCGACGGCGCGTTGTGTTCCACGCGCGCCTCAAAGAGACGTCAGCACTAACTAATGGGGTCCGCTAGGGCCACTGAATGCCAGGGTCGCGGGTTGTTTGAAAGAGTTACCGTGGCCCTGGCACAGGCAACTGAAGGATCACGTATGGGTTTTAGTCAGTAAAAGTCTGACACGCCCTCCCGCTCCGCCCAGAGCGGGAGAAATTATTTGATGATTTCCCACCAAAAAAAAAAAAACTGTCAAAAGGGACAGAGCGCTTATATTTTCTTTAGTTGTGACTAATTATAATAAAATGATGATCGTCATCATTTTATTATAATTATATTATATTCACTGTCGAAATCGAAGACCTCTTGTCAAAGTGGCGCCAACTGCTGGCGTCAATTTTCACGAAAACCGTTCGTTGCGAGCAGACTCACTCGTCTCAAGCATCAATGACGCAATGAATGTTATTGACGTGTCAAAATGAAAGGCATTACTTATTGGTAAGCGTGTTACGCAACTACCCCGCTTAATGGTAATATTAGAATGAAGAAACTGGCATTATAACTGAAAGAGGCGAAAGCAATATAGAGCTGTCAAACTTATTTGTATATAAAAACTTCGAATGTTTTAGCGGCGTAAAAGGAAAACTGTCATTCATGACTTTCTGTCAATGACTGATTAGATAGTCTTCCTTAATTGCCGCTGAAGACATTCAGAAGTGCTCAAATTGAAATAAATTCTAGACGTCACAAGTAATAACGTCAACAGTACAGTCATGTCAAAAAAAATAAAACCGACTTTTAAATCAAAACACTACAAAGTGGAAAATATGTTAAATTTCGGTAGACGGTGTCATTGGTTTTGTGTTTTCATTTTTTACCACCAACTCCAAATTAAAGTTATTTTTCACTTTGTAGTGTTTTGTTTTGGAAGTCGGTTTTATTTTGTTGATAAAAAGTTTTTATTTTTCACTTTTTAGTTGTGGTATCTACCTCACAAAAATTCGAATAGCAATACCTGCTATGTAAATAACAGTGATAGGAAGTTATTAAAACATCATCCGCATAAACTAAGTGAGAAAAATACGCATTATTGAATCTAACTCAAAAACTACCTAAGAAAAGTTAATAAAATTTATATGGGACCACCCTTGGGATATCTCTCTTCCAACAAAAAAAGAATAATCAAAATCTGTTCATAAACAACGAAGTTATCCGCGAATACACATAAAAAATATATATGTATACGGTCGAATTGAGAAACCACCTCCTTTTTTAAAGTCGGTTAAAAAAGAGGGTTAACCACGGCTGGTAATCACGGAACAAAAAATCCTAGCGTTGACGTATTTTGTCTATGGTTGAATTCTTCAAAATGACAACCGCCTCTCGTCCCTTTCTTTGTCGCTTGTGTAATAGACGCCATATTTTTTTTTGTTGTAAGTGTAACGTAGCTATTGCTGTCTCTGCATCCCGCCGACTCACGATTACAGCCTATGTAGTTAACCTCGGAATGCGGGAGATAACAAGCTATAAACTGGTAAACCTTTAATTTCGCATTCTAAAAGATGTCTCAAAAGTCTCATAAGATCACGTATCCGCGTCTTAAGATATTCAAGGTCAAAGGTCACAAAAATCAATGATAATCGAAAAAAAATTGTAGAACATAAAACTGTCTACAAATTTAGTCCTAAACTGTTATATTTATTATACGCTCCACTGGTTTTTAAATAGAGCGCCATACATGGCATAATGCAAGGTCAACCGTGAGTCCTGGTAAATAATACATCGTATAAAGTTAATTAATCACTAAAAATCCATAATTATTAATAATTTGCATTATTAATTAATTATATCACTATTAATATTTTTTAGCACGTTAAGCAGGATGTCATTTAACAGTCGTTATGGGCAGTCAGAAGCCCGAAAGACTGACAACTAGTCTCATCAAAGGGTATCGTGTTAGCCGGTAACTGAGTTGTGGAGGTCAGATAGGCAGTCGCTCCATGTAAAATACTGGTATTCAGCTGCATCCGATTAGACTGGAAGTTGGATAGTTGGGAAAAGACTAAGCAGATTGTTAGATTTAGCCGCTCAGTATTAGTAAAAATGGGCATATTGTTACCATACCGTTCTCAATAAAATCAGCAAAAACATGGACAATTTTTACCCGAGAAAGGCAAAGGATTGATGCATTTGAGATGTGTGAATATTGAGAAAACCGTGAACTGCCAAACGCACTAATGCATCGATCTTAACCCAGCTTGGAATAAAAACCCGCTTGTCGGCCTTAAGCCAACAACGCATTTTCTCCTATTTCGGCTACATAGTACGCAGAGGCGATGAAAGTTTGGAAAAACTGATTGTGGTTGGAAACACCGAAGGCAAACGATCGCGCGGTCGTTCACCAACACGATGGACCGATCAAGAGAAGGAATCATCGTCCGCTAAATTCTGCACGGTGGTAATCCGCTCCAGATGCAACTACGAAGCTGACCACGATCCTCAGATATGAGGGACCGACTACAGAGAGAGAGAGAGAGAGAGAGAGATCAATAAAATATTTTGGATTGTAAGTAATGAAACGTTGGTGTAAATACCGAACTGTTTGCGGCACGATACTTGACCCTACGTACAATGTAAAACTGAATATGCTCCATAACTTACATGTATACTCTGCACTCGAAAACGAGTGTCATCGATGATAGTAACGTTGTAACAATCTATCTATCTATAATCACACATTATATATATCAATGTAGGCTCGAATTGTACAAAAGGAATTCTTATATAACGGCTATAAAGGTATATAATAAATTACCAGACGCCTTCAAAGATTTACCTTTCAATGTGTTCAAAAAAAAGTTGACACAGTGGTTAAAGGAAAATTGTTTTTATGATTTAAAGGACTTTATGTCATATCGTGAAGAAGGTAATAATTAATTTAATGTTTAATATCTAGGACTAATATAAGTGAATCGTGACATTAGATTATTGAGTATTGACATTGTTTTATATTCATAATTTGACATTTAATATTATCTATTCTTTATTTGACTTAAATGAATGTATGTTTCTGAATCTGAATATTTAAATTGAATTTATATTAGTTCCATTTTTGAGCTGTATGTGTTAATATGACATATCTGCACACCATATGTAATGGTAGAATGTAATTGGGCCACGATACTCTTAATTTCTTCATTATACCTACATTCTAGCAAATAAGTTAATTTGAATTTGAATTTATAAACGCAAAAGTTTGTGAGTGTGTGTGTTTATATGTTTGTTACTCTCACGCAAAAACTACTGAACGCATTTTAATGAAATTTGGCACACCGATAGTTTATAACTTGGATTAACACATAGGATACTTTTGTCCCTATATTCTTACGGGTTCGAGACTTATCGGGTGAAACCGCAAGGAGCTACTAGTTTTGTATAATTATATGAAAAAGATATATGACTGTTAAACGCATAACTTCAGAGCGGCTGGTCGGATTTCGAAAACTTTTGTTTTAAAGTGTTCGTAATAGTCCGAATCAGGATTATATAAAAGTAAAAATTTTAAAACTTCCAACATTCGGGGAAACTGAAAGTGAATTTTCTATGGGAAAGTATGAATTATTGAAATTTGCCCTACGTACTACGTCTATCGGGTCAGCTATTAGGAAATATATTTAATAGTGAACACTAGACATGTGACATTGCTATAATAATATATTACAAACACATTATTGCAATTTTACAATATTTTAATACATGTAGTTATGGAACAAATGAAGTTAAGAGGAAACAAAATAATTCAATAAATACTAATTCAATAATATTTATTTTTATTATTTTATCACACAAAATAATTTTACATACATACAAAAACTCACGACTTCTTCCCATGGGGGTCGGCAGAAACTACAGAATGCCATTGTACCTGCTACGATCCTTACATACTCCTTTTGCTTCGAAATAATTCTGTCAATATGAAATCGCTTAATTAAAATAATTTTTGTATTAATCGATTAATACTATTTACTACGATGGCACATCGTACGGAATTTATTGGTTTTTATTATCAGATCAGCTGTTTAAAACAACGTGCAACGATATTGTTTTGACATCATAACCACACAGTCATGCACAGTTTCAACTGAACCGGATTACGAGATGTGACTGAATACTTGATCACAAGATTCGTCTATTAGTTATTGAGTTAGATAGGTGTGAATCGAATAAAATAGTACTGAAAGCGATTTTCGTAGAAATGATATATTGAAATTATTAGATTGTAGGTACATTATATTTCCAAGTATATATTATTAGGTAGGTATATATATATATTATCATTTTTTTTTACACTTGACTGGGTATTATGTACATTTGAAGGTAATATTAAACGAAAAGTTCACATAAAACTTAATCATTCAAAGTACGCCAAACCTTTAATAATTATATATGTACCTTTCAAAAAAACTGAATCAATTTGCTTGAACCAAATTAATATTTAATATTTCCCTTACAATACCTAACTCATTATCTGCTTATCCGTTTATATTCATACAAGCGTGACGTATATTATATCCACACAGTTGAAGCTCCACAGCAATGAGAACAGCGCATCTTCATTAAGATCCGTTGTTAATCTACTGTCTTTTTCAACTATAATGTAACTTTCAAAAAAACTGAATCAATTTGCTTGAACCAAATTAATATTTAATATTTCCCTTACAATACCTACCTCATTATCTGCTTATCCGTTTATATTCATACAAGCGTGACGTATATTATATCCACACAGTTGAAGCTCCACAGCGCATCTTCATTAAGATCCGTTGTTAATCTACTGTCTTTTTCGACTATAATTAAGAATCCCTTGGCCTCTCTGTTGAGAATTACATATGCATTTCTAATCTCAATTTGGCTGTTAATAATATTTATTGACATTTAAAAGGTTATACTTTTAAGTAAGCGTCTCATGTGTTAAAAACAGACAGGTTAATTTTTTAATCAGAAATCGATTTCTATAACTTATTGGTCGTTATCCGTTTATCCTACGAATATTCTCCTAACTTCTGTTTCTGCATTTAAACCTTGGAAGTGTTAAATAGTAAATTATTAACCAAGGGTATAAAGCAAAGTTGTTACGGGCGCTACATTAAAATAGTGACTACCGAGATGACGACTAATAGAAAATTACCTATGGAAGAAAAATACATGTTGCGCCGACCCCAAGGAAATTGGATTAAAGGCAGGAGAATGATTAAGCGTATATTTACCAAGGGGGTGAAGTAATTATGTTACTGGCCGTTCTACCATCGGACATCTAGACGCACTGCCAGCTACCATCCCTACCTAGTTGCTATTCCACCAATTCGCACTAAGCGTTTCCAAATGTCTTTTATAATGCGCACAGCAAAAGAGTGGACCTCACTACCTGCGTCTGTGTTTCCGAGCGCATATAACCCTAATCTCTTCAAAGTGAGAGTCAACAGGCTTCTTCTGGGTAAGCTCACTCCTTCGTCGACTCTGTCTCTGTCGCCTCCGATCTAGACTAGAGCAAAGAGCAAGCCCATCTTAAATTAAAAAAGACATGGAATCCTGAGCGTAACAAGGGATTTTCTAAATACTAGATTCCTGAGTGTAGCGAGGGATTTAAGCTCGCCCAAAGCGAATACAACTTTATCCCCGAAGAGAATACTTTCACTACTACTGCTACTTCCCTGTACAACTAATTTAAGATTTTTCTCCTACATTATTCTGTTACATCCTTATATTTTAATATTCTTTTATTATATCTCTATGTTCGAATGAATTATAGATGTGTATAGGTGTCAAACAAAGTTTATTTCTAAGCGTCGTCTACAACAGGGGAAGAGCGCTGATGTCTAAAATACAGCTATATTTTATACCTATCTAGTTCAGACACAGATGTTCAATAACTGATCATAGAATAAAGTGTATTATAATGGTATCACCATATTATTTAAATGTCTGTATACTTTTTAAAAATAAATTATTCTTATTCTATTTTTAACTTTTGTGATGATAAAAATAAATTAGAATGTCGAGTAGTTTTTTTTTTTTTGGTAATACTTCGCATTGGAATTTTTAGTTGAGGTTCTAAATTCGAATCGCATTATTGACATTGTTATGGTCCAGCAACCCTAAGGCTGTATTGACTTTACTATAGGTTAAGTTTGCATGGCATCTTCTTAGAGTAGTCAGATAGGAAACGCCGACCTCATCTAGTTTAAAAAAAAAAAAAAAACATGATTGACTTGTAAAAGTGTTTGTACAAACCTACTTACAGAAATAAAAATCATTTATCATATATTATAATTTGAAATTATCCAGGTGGTGTGGCAAGAAAATTTAAGTGTTTTTATTGAAATAAGTAACGTAGGCTTTATATCTACAGACCTTAGACTTAGACTCTTTTCTAAAGACCATTATTATTTTATAAGGAGACGATTATTTTTGTTTGTCAAGTGAGTTCCCAGACTAGTTCAAAAAGTAGATGATTCTCGTTACAGACTTTTTCTCAATGTTGTATCGTACATAAGTCGCTTAAGGTCAACTCCAGTTTAATTAAAAGATTTCACTACGAAGCTATTATGACTAAATAGTCATAATAACTTCGTAGTGAAATCTTTTAATTAACTCCTTTTATAAGTAAATGCTTATAAAAGGCGTCAGGATTAATATTTTTAAAACATTTTAATAATAAAGTTTTTTTTCACAGAGACATTACGACGAAGTGGTAGGAATAAAGTTGGTACAATATTCGTGCTTATAATTAATTTTTTGAATACACTCGCAGTTTAAAGATTAAGAAGATTGAAGGGGTATATTTCAGCATTTTAATTTCATGGTGAACTTCACAACATTTTTAAAACAAAAGTTGTGCTTTCGGTAATAATCTAACGGTAAAAATATACATAAATACATAGTAATTGCCAGCATCTTAAAACGTGTTTGTAGAATTTAAGACGATTTAAAAAAACGATGTCCCTTAAAAAAGAAACATTTAACATAATTTCGTGTATATTTTATATTTTGACACAATTCTTTAAATTACAATTAATATAAATTACTTACCATTCCTCTCACAGTAAAAGCAGCTCACACAGTTGGAGTCATTTTAAAAACACTTCGAATTCACATTTTATTCAAATAAACTGCTTAAAGTTATCAGTTTTTAGTTAAACATATTAGAAGTTTATTATCAGGTATTAAGTAAAACAGAATCACTCAAAACCAAATTTTAAAGTAATTACTGTTTTCATTTAAAAAAATCACATAACCTTATTAAAAATATTTATATATTGATAATAGTTATCATAACATAAACTCACATACACGTAATTTACAATCTGAAAATTCCACCAAGACTCGAAAGTTTTCGCGTAGCCCGTAGCGCGTAGGCGGGCGTAGCGATCGTCCGCTACGAGGTCTACGAAGCGACTGAGGTGAACGATAGCCGGTAGTTCCTCCCGAATGTATTCGGGATAAAGTCTCTAATAAATGAATAAACCGTATGATCTCAACAGGGAATGTGGGAATAAGTTACGAGTGTAATTAAATGTGACTTTATAGGTAATGCTGATTTGATGAATCACTCCTTAGTGTAGTAACAAACCTGCCAAAAATACACAAAAGTTCGGCGCGTTTACGTCTGCATTGCTTTTAAAATGATCTAACACATCAGAGAGACAATTTCCGTATCTTTGTTTTTTTTTTTTGCATTCTAATCTCAGTATCATAAATACCTCTAATTTACCTATATTTTTGAGATGAGATTGCGAGTACATTTTGAATGTGTTTAAATATGGAATCGGTCTTCATGCGATATTAAGTCTCGTAGTTTGTGGAAGGTGTGTCGGTACGCTTACGGTTGATGTTAAAATCTAAATAAAAAAGCATACATTAAAATAAGGTAAGGAAGATTTTTTTATTGTGGTGTGATGATAATTTTTTGGTCACTCAAAAGTTTTTTTATGAATTTCCTTCAGGAATTTCTCAGAAGCAAAATCTAGATATAATTATATGGCATAATGGCTGTAGCTTACTTCTATTAGTAGTATTTTATTATTTAATCTAAATAATATTAGGTCTTTGCCTATGAACTTGCCGATTTACAGAGAAAAAAAAACAAACAATTACGTTAAAAGAAATATTGTGAATGCACTTTTGTCATTTTAATTAAAGTTCGTTGATGCCTCTGCCAGGGATGATCCCTGGGAAAAAAAATTAAATCATGTCGAGATCAAAATTTCCAGAACGAAAGCGATCAAACCAAAAACGCACCGTGCGTTTCTTGCGGTACCTTGTCCATACACATCGTTAATATTGCATGCTGTGTTGCGTTGGTGCCACGACGGAACTCGTATTCGAAAATAGCGCGCAATTTTGATTTTTCTATGGTTACATAAACATCGATATCAAAGAAAAAGCGAACGGCGGGAAAACAAATGAACAACTTATTTTTTTTTTAAATGTCATGCTATATTATAAAATTAATTTCAATTCGGAATTCAAAATATAATGAAAGAATTGACCTTCACACTAGCCGGTATGAAAAATCGGCAACTTCATAGATAAAGACCTATTATTATCACATTTTAATTTAATTTAATGTGTATTCATATAAATTTATTCTGGATTATATTCGAACGCAATGTGAATTGTTGCTGAATAATTGACGAAATACGGGTTTCCTTGGTACTACACAACATGTATAAGAAAAGTGTGGTCATATTTATAGGTAATAACTTTATACATGGGTCAAACATCGTAACGGTCAAAAAATTATCAACTGTCCCATACGAATCTTCAATACCTACTCGACCCAATGTATGGGACGGTTGATTATTTTTTCCGCAAATACGATAGGTTCCATGGAGAAACGTGTTCAGTTTGATGGTATGTACTGAACCTTTATAACTACACAATACACTTATGGCTGTTTTTTGTTTTTTGGTGGGAAATTATCAAATATTTTCTGTCAGACTTCTACTGACTAAAACCCACCCGTGTTCCTTCACGTGCCTGTGCCAGGGCCACGGTAACTCTTTCAAACAACTCACAACTCTGGCAGCATACACCTATGGCTGCCTCTTCAATGAATCCCTATAGGCGCACTCTTATGTAACAAGTTTATTGGTTTTAATTTCGAATAAAAGTATCTGGTTTAGAGGTTTTGCAGTAAATAAAATAGTTTGTTCTCTATTTGTAGTCGTAATACAAGATTTCTACTAACTTGTACGATCATAGAATTGTAAAATAATCTTTTCACTACAAAAATCAATGTTAATCCTAAAATATTAAAGCCAATCTTTCCCATAAAAATAGTCCGTTATTATTACCTTTTGAGCTCATTAATAACTCAGATAGAAACTCGGATACTTTTGTTATTAATTATTAAAATGTTTTCGATTATTTTAATGAACTGTGTGGATATTGGTTCCATTGCAAAATGGATTTTTTAAAACTTTGTTTTTGACGTAAATATTTAAATGGGTTTCGGGTACAATTAAATGGGTCTAGAAGTTGTAATGATGTAGAATTTGTTGGGAACCTACTATGTTTGTTGAAAATATTAGTCCGCTAGCGATATACTTCTAATCAGACTTTACCGTGTATACTCTTGTAAAGCCAGGAAAAATAATTCTTCAAGTCAAAGTCAAAGTCAGAGTAGAAATCAAAGTCAGAGTCAAAGTCAGAGTCAAAGTCAGAGTCAAAGTCAGAGTCAAAGTCAGAGTCAAAGTCAGAGTCAAAGTCAGAGTCAAAGTCAGAGTCAAAGTCAGAGTCAAAGTCAGAGTCAAAGTCAGAGTCAAAGTCAACGTCAGAGTTAAAGTCAAAGTCAAAGTCAGAGTCAAAGTTAAAGTCAGAGTCAGAGTCAAAGTCAAATCATGTATTTCAAATAGGCGCATAAAAAGGCACTTTAAATGTCAAAATCTGCGAAAAATAAAAATAGAATTGATTCTAGTCGCAAATGCAAGCAAATTGACTACCAACTTCAATTGTCCGTGTATTCAAAGCACAACTGTAATTCTTTGACGGTTGTATGCAACGGCAATTTGACATTTGGTGTCCACTTGCTTGACAATCAATTTACCTGACTTTACAAGCAAGCTCGTGCATGGAGTGAAACTAAGGTGCTGTCCACGATGGGACACTTGACGTCTAAAAGGAGTCGTTTCGCTCAAACTCCTACTGTTCGGGTTACATCTGTTCCTGTAACTGATCGGCTTGAGCTCCTAGGCATGGAGTTGACATCTGGTCTCAACTTTGGCGCCACCATCGAGTACAAAGCCCAAACTGCGGCCAAGAACATCACAGGAAGACGCTATTGAAAACTTCTTCTTCTTAGCAAGTCAATGGTAAAAATAACATAAAATAAAGGTAAAATCAAAAGACAGATCTTTTGCAGATAATCTGAACAGACTAGGAGACCTAATCAGCTTCACCCAGAGGTCACCTAGAGGTGACCCGAGGGTTTCTCGTCGACGTCTGTGCATTCAAAACGGTTACCTCAGCCTTTATGCTTGATCTGAATAGAGGACAGAGTCCGTTATGCCTATTGTGTGGAAATATTAAGCAAGCTTATAGTACACCCTGTAACGCAAAGAGGGTTAAAAAAGATAGTACGTCTTGCAATTATAAATTAAAACCAGTCAAGTCCGAGTTGGACACGCGCACGAAGGGTCCCGTACCATTATCTAAAACGGTAAAAATATCACGTTTGTTGTATGGGAACCCCTTAAATATTAATTTTATTCTGTTTTTTAGTATTTGTTGTTATAGCGGCAACAGAAATACATCATATGTAAAAATTTCAACTATCTAACTATCACGGTTCATGAGATACAGCCTGGTGACAGACGGGCAGACGCCTTTGGGTACGGAACCCTAAAAAACCAGCCAAGTGCGTGTCCACCACAAGTGCGTGTCAAGTGTGTGTGGGACCACGCATAATGAAGGGTTCCGTAGTTTATCCCAAGAACAAACTTAACATTGTAGTTGAAAAACATGTTCTCCCATACATTCCAACTGCAAATGTAACTTTGTACGCACGATATTGAGAGATTTACCATATACTTCAAGTTTTCCTGTAATCTATAGGTATAGAAATATTTTCAGTATTTTTTTCAAAATTTTAATGGTCAATTTTCGTCTATTTTCTTAAAATAACTTTAAAACAATTTATTTTAAAATTATGAAAAAATATATTTGAAACTCTCACAGTAAGCCCTTTCATTTGATATGTCACACGGTACAGTTTGCTAAACTTTTTTTTCTTGTTTGCCCGCCAAAATTGACACATATTCAAAATTAATTTATTTACGTTACACGTCCACTTAAATTTCAACTTAATCGATCCATTAGATTCGGAGCAAATTGGCTGTGACAGACGGACTGACAGACAGACACACGAGTGATCCTAAAAGGGTTCCGTTTTTTTTTCCTTTAGAGGTACGGAACCTTAAAAACGTCTGTTCAATAAAAACAAGCACTATTTGGTAAACAAAATGGCATGTTTGCTAAATCTCACCATAACTAGTACCATTAACATTGGATTTGGTACCTACTGATAGGTGTATCTAGATCATTCTAATCAGTCAATTTAATTATGTTAATAACTAATAATAATTATTTATTCTTCAAAAAGTACAAAAACGTTACAAGAAACAATTTTTCATCTGTTTTAGTGAGGTGAATGTACAGAGTCATTTTAATTTAAGACAAACGACTCCCGGTAGCCGGTGGTCAGCCGTTTTATAATATTTTAGATGTTGTATATCACCGCCTTATTTTTTGCTATAATTTTACACATAACAATTTTACATCATTAATTAGCGTCTTTACATAATAATGTGTATGTTTCGTGTTAAATTATTATTTAAAAATTCTAAGACTAAGTTTTATTTTAATAAGTTTCTCAGACTCATCATAAGTTACCAACTTTAACCAATTAGTTAATTTATCTTTAAAATTGTGCTTATTTAGTTTGTACATTACTACTTAAACCAATTATTATAACTAGCAAGTTAGTCTATCCCAAGCGAGGCACTGCTACTTAGGGGTCCTGGCTTCGATCCCGGATCGAGCACGGTGTAATTTGTTTATTTATTGTTGTACTACCTTTTGTCCGCGGCTTCACTCGCGTTAATTTAGAATTTGACAATCATTTCACACTACTAAACAGACGAAACTTTAGTAGTCTTAGTAACTTAAAATTATATCTTAATTTGTCTAAAAAAATGACCAGTTGTATATCAGCATGAATTCATTTTAACTGAGATTTTAAATAATATAATTCAATCATGATTCGAAAGACACGTGGCGCCCTCTATCATCATAAGAACGGTATTGTTGTTTTCCTCGGGAACAGTACTTTTTTTCGGGATGAATGGTTCCCTATGTCCGTTTCTGCACACCTGACATCGTATACGCAAAATTTCAGGATGATCGGTTCAGTGGTTTAAGCGTGAAAAGGTAACAAACAAATAAACAAACTTACTTTCGCATTTATAATATTATTTAGGATTCAACTATATCTTTAACTGAGTTCAAGTGGGAATTTATCTTTAGCAAGCCCGGTTAGTGACAATAGGCTTGCGCTTAGTAAATTGAACTTAACATTACTTGCGTGGAAGCAAATGTCTCCTCTGCCTTTTAGGGAATAACTACGTTAGGATGGATTTATTTGTCCAGCGTTATACAGGGTTATTGGTAAAACACCAACAACCTCTTAAGGGGTCATGGTACTCATCATTATGAACAACTTTTACTATGGGACCAAACCTGAAATCGCGAAAAAAAATCAGCTGTTCAGTACATTTATGTTCGCATAATTCGTAAAAATGTACTGAACAGCTGATTTTTTTTTTTGCTCTTTGTACTGTACTATTGTACTCATCATTAAGAACAACTTTTACTATGGGACAACATAGTAAAAGTTGTTGTTTACAATGACCCCTTAAGAGGTTGTTGGTGTTTTACCAATAACCCTGTATATGAAAGAGAAGGGAGTGAATGATAATTTGTTATGAAAGAGAAGGAGAAGTGAACGATAGCATGAGAGTTGACAGACGAGAATGAATGAAGAAAACGTGTTGCGCCTACTCTAAGTAACATTGGACCAGGGGGGCAATTGCGTAACACACTATCAATCGAAATCGGTTTCATTTATTCTGTTATTTACGCTGTTGAACAGACAAATTTTTCGAACATATGAAGCAATGGATTAGCCAAAAGGATTCGATTGAAGAGTAAATTCCGCTACTCGACCATATATGGCAGTATTCTCAGTGGTCGAAATTATAAGTCTAATTGCGTTAGCCATAAGGTTGACATTCGCGTCATAGGTCGATATCTATTGCTACTCGACCAAGGCCACACCAGTGCAGTAACACATTGAATTTTGAATTACTTTATCGATATCGATAGATACCCGATTTCTTGTTTAATTCGAAAAAATAAGTCAAAATGATATGAATTCTGATTGATAAGCAATTAGGGTGCAAGCTAGGAAGATGACGATGATTACGCTATTATATTTTACAAGCGTAAACCTTAAAAACTAATAAAGAAAATAAATTCACTCCTTTTGAAACTGTTGCGTAGCAGCTGCTTTTGGTTAAATTATTCAGATAAGTCAATTAAATGTAAATCTAGCCGTTTCTAAGAAAAGGGTTCAATGGAGAAGAAAGTTCTTAAAGTTGAATTTTTCTTTGTCATTTTGAAGAATCGAATCTACTATATAAAAGTGATTCCGAATTCAATATAGTCTACAAATGAAATCGAGCCCAGAATTTTTAATGATGTAGTCAACGCGTCTCTTTGAGAAAAAAAAAACTTAAATACCTTAGTTGGGTAGGCCTTTGGTGTGGGATGCATCATGTGTCGACCCCCCCGCGCCATCCCATCTTTCTGGCACCGCGGGCTGTGCTGGGTCAGTTGCTGCAGGAGCAGAAAACCTCAAACGGCGCATATATAGTGTGAGTCTTTATAATGTAAAAAAAAAAAATATATAAAAATCAAAAAAACTAAATTAAACTTTTTATAGCATTTTTTTTAATTCTTGTTCGCTGCTGTGACCTCTGTGTAAATAAAACGGTATAACTTTTAAACTAAACGATCTATTACGATGAAACAAACTCAGTTATGATCGAAAATAACAGGGCGTCCTCACAAAATAAAAGTTAAATAAAAACTGTCCTCAATTGAGAATTAAGGTGTTTTTTGACAAAAATCTGGTATTTTTTCATAAGTTTTTACAATTATTGTAAAATTTCTCAATAAAACCTTTATTACTTACATTTTTTATTACTTTAAATTATTCGACATCGTATTAGCTTTCTAAAAGTCAAAATACCACGTTTATGTCTCAATCACAACATTTCCTATCAGCTGTTAAAGAAAGGCAATGCACACTGCTACGCACAAAAATACTTCAGCAGGCAGACAATAAAAAATTTTTTTTTTTCGATTTTTTAAAATATTTTTTTCATCGATTAAATTAAGCATAGATTCCCTTAATTTGATATGTGTACATTATAAAGACTCACACTGTATAACAACCATATAATGTTCTGGAAGAAATTATCTATATAAGTACGTATTTACAAAAAAAAGTAGTCATCATTCTCCTATCCTTGTCCCAATTTATTTGGGGTCGGCGCAACATGTCTTTTTCTTCCATACTTCTCTATTAGTCGTCATCTCGGTAGTCACTCCTTTTGTGGCCATATCATCTTTCACACGGTCCATCCATCGTTTCCTTGGTCTTCCCTTACCCGTATAGCCAGCCACCCACATTCATACTCTCAAAACTTTCCTGACGACATTTTCCTCCTTCCTCCGCATCACATGCCTATACCATGACAAACGATTTCCACACAACTTTTCAGTCACCGGTGTCACTTTCAGACTTCCTCTTACATACTCATTTCCTATTCTATCCACATACAAAAAAAAAAAGTAGTGTATGTAGTATATCAGTTATCTGGTAGTACAAGCTCTGCTTAGTTTGGTATCAGATGACCTTGTGTGAATAATGTCCCAGGGTTTATATTATTATATTATATTGGGAGCTATATGTTTGAGCCGTTTGGTGTTGAAACTCTAGGGCCTTGGGGTCCGAGTGTTCATAGAGCGTTACGGGACATCGCCAAGCGGTTGGTCGACTCTTCACGGGCCAGCCTTTTGGGCACTTTTCTCATTGAGAGCGATGCGGACGAATTTTTTGATGCCCACTGAACTGCTCCTTTTGCTGCTTTTTTTATTTTACTTTTGCTGGGTACCGCTTAATGGCAAACGACATCGCGGCAGGCCCAGACGAAGATAGCGAGATGAGCTGAACTCCTTTAATAAATATTGGTCCTTGGCAGCTCTGGATTGAAAGAGGTAGAAAGAGAGTAGGGAGGCCTTTGCCAAGCAGTATAAAGGCTAATGATATGAAATATCCTTTCACATAATGTAATATATAGAGTGACTGGTAATTAGTGACCGATACTTAAACACGTGATTGTACTCATGAAATGAAACAACTTTTACTATGGGACCAAACCTGAATTCGAAAAAAAATAAATCAGCTGACCGATACATCCAAAGATCCGTCCATACATCCAGTTCGTAAAATGTAGGGCGCAGCTGATCTTTTTTTTCGAGATTTCAGGTTTGAATGTTTGTTATCATGAGGACAATCATGTGTTTAAGTATCGGTCACTAACTACCAGTCACCCTATATATGTAATAACCATGCTTAAGGCTGTGTTCACCAAAATTCAGTCTGCCCGGTTTGGTTCATGTCAAATTTTCTTCTAAATTTGATATAAAACAACTGTTTAAATACCTAACCGGTGGTTAGAATGTCGGTGAACACAGGCCCTAGCAGAAGAACAGCTGATCACCATTCACCGTCTTATTACAAAACGATAGAACTCATGACACAAAACATCACGCATGTATTATTGCAACTAGTTATTACAGAGAAATGTACACTTCTTAAAAAAAAAGACAACATGGATTCGGGTTTGACGTCTTCTTGACTTCGCGACGATGCGTCACCAAAAAGTGTTAATAGTTTAGTGTTTTTGTTTATAATTTAGACTTAGAAACAATAGTGTTTTATAGTTAGAAAGTGAAAGTGTTTCTTAAAGAAAACGTAAGTACAACCCTTATAAACTTCATTTGAGTGGGCTACGTAGCCGTGATTTATAGTTTGTTGGTGCGTCCAGGTACCCTAGATAAAGACCTAGCCCTGGACGTACTATCAGTCGTCTATTCTTACTGAAAAGCCCACTTAATTGGGTTTATAAGGGTCGTAAATGTTAGTTTGTTGTTTTTTGTTAATTTGTTTTATCAATCTTGGGTTTCAGGGCGTGTCCCATCCTGAAAAACAAGATTGGGATTTTGTAAATATCATATTGTGTTGGGTCATTGGACCAGCTTGAGATACCTGTTTAGTTTACTGAAATAGCTTCATGGGTTTTCCAATAAATCAACGTGGAAAATAATATTTAGTTAAAATAATTATGTTTTGCGTGTTTACACTGTAAAATATTTTCAGTGGAAAATGTTACAGAAACCACAGGTATCTCAATCGCCGGGTATTTTAATGACAATTCTAATAGTATTTCACACGTTATGATTATTTTGATATTTAGGCTATTTATAAGCAGTTTTGTAACACTTGAATAATAAAAATATAGTTAAAAATAAAGTTCAAATCAGGAGACGATTTGCGGTCCTCGTTACGGTAAAGTATCGAGGGACTTAAGCGCGCGAGAAAATACATAGCTTCGTAGGATCAGCCCGTGGTCGACCACACAGTGTCTCTTTAATTAGTGTATTGTGGGGTAGATTTTTTCCGCGCGGACCGCCTTTTTATTTGTTTTTCTCTGTGTTTACACAAGTTTCAGCCGGCACTTGTGTAAGCACAGAGGGAGCCACCGTGCTGCTCGGTGAGCTAGCTCACCGTCGCGGTCGCGGAGGCCACGCACCTGAAGATGCCGAAACCCGGCACGCGCGGCTCGTTGGGCCGCGATGCCGGGTCCCCGGAGGCCCAGCCGGCGTTGGACCGGGCGATGTCGCTGCCGAATATCGGCGACGCGTCGACCGTTCCACCGACAGCTGGGACATCGCAGCAAAGAAGAGGAGGAGAGGAAGGACGAAGAGGGGGGAGAGCGGGCGCTGCAGTAGCTGCCGACCCGCTGGCGACGTCGACGCAAGTGCGCGTTTCGCCGACGCCGCCGTCGAGCCGACAGCGGGAGGTGCCCGTGCGCCCCGCTAGCTTCCGCCCGGTACCCATACAGGCCCCGGGGCCTGTCGCGACGACCAGCCGCGCACCACCACCCACGCGCGCGACCGCACCCGCCCGCACCTCTGCACCCGCGACGTCCACCGCGCGTACCGCAGTGCAGTCCGCCGCGCGCGCCGCCGCGCCGCCTACCTCGCGCGCCGCCGCGCCACCCACCATGCGCGCCACCGCACCGCCAGCCGCGCGCACCGCTGCGCCGCCCGCGAGTGCTCCCGCCCCAGCTACGCGCCCCCGCGCATCCGCCGTGCGCTCCGCTGCGCCACCGCCGCGCTTCGCGACTCCGCCCGCGCCAGCCGCACCCGGTCCCCGCTTCTCGCTGGCGGGCCCGGCATCTGCGTCGCAGGCGCCAGCGTCGCCGGCGCCCCCCCGCACCTCCGCCTACGACTCGCCCGCCATGCTGTCGGTATGCTCATCGCGTGCGGGATCGAGCATGTCGCTCGCATCGGCGGGCTCGGTCGGGTCCGGTCGCGACGACGTGTCCTCGGACACGACAGCGCGAGCCGATGCCCGACCCACCGTGGGAGGAGTTGTCACCCCGCCGGGATTCGGCTTTGAGTTTTTACTCGCCGAACCCAAACCCCGGCGGAAGCATCGCAGGAGGAGTTCCGGCGAATCAAACATGGAGGCGAAGCGGCTGGACCTGGGCGAACTAGCGTCGCCCACCTTCGCCGACGCAGTGCGCTCGCCCCCACCGACACCAACACCGGATGTGGAATTCACAGGGGTAAGTGATATTATTTTACCCCCCGCCCCCTTTGCGTCTTCTATACCTACGGGTACCGCCCCCGGCGCTACGACGACGACGACGACGGCGGCGACGACGACGACGACGACGACAACAAAGAAGCCGGGGAAGAAGCCACGCTACCCACCGCTGGTAGTGGAGAGGCTCCCCAACTGGGCCGCTCATTTCAGGGCCATCAGCGCCAAGCTGGGCCGGCCTCCTAATGCTCGTCCGTACGGGACGGGGGTACGTTTCACCCCCGACTCGGAAGACGAATACAGGCTGGTCCAGCGCTACCTGACCGGCCTTGAGAAAGACAGCGGCGTGTCATGGTTCGCCTACTCACTGCCAGCGGAGAAAAATATGAAGATCGCCATAAGGGGGCTACCGGCGGATACAGACCCCCAGGAGATCGAGGAGGAACTCCGGGCGTTGGGGTACCAGCCGGAGTATGTGCGCCACATCAAAGGCGCACAAGGACGACCCGGCTGTGTCTTCCACGCCATCCTAAAAAAGACCCCCGACGTCCGGGCCATCTTTGACACCACCGTGTTCATGTACATGCGTGGTGTCAAGATCGAGGCCTGGAGAGGTAAACGTGGGCCCGCACAGTGCCACAGGTGCCAGCGGTTCAGGCACAGCTCGCACCAGTGCCACCGTCCGCTCGCTTGTGTACGATGCGGAGGCGAGCACGCGGCACGAGACTGCCCGCGCCCGCGGGACGAGCCGGCCACCTGCGTCAACTGCGGTGGCCCGCACCCCGCGTGCAACATCAAGTGCCCCGTGTTCCAGGCGGAGATCCGGAACAAGCGAGCGGGGACTGCCGCCATTACAGTAACCACACGCCGGCCACAAGAGGCCACCGAAAGGCACACAGCAGAGAGGCCTGA
This sequence comes from Dicycla oo, assembly GCA_948252095.1. Lineage (NCBI taxonomy): Eukaryota > Metazoa > Arthropoda > Insecta > Lepidoptera > Noctuidae > Dicycla > Dicycla oo. The sequence continues at coordinate 3,948,348 of OX411713.1, forward strand.
AGAGGCCCAAGGAGCGACCCTAATGGCGGCAGCCAACGGGCCCACCGATAGGACCAAGGCCACCTCCTCAAGGCGGAGGAAGAAGGGAAGAGGGGGAAAAGGTAAGGGCAAGAAGCCCAAGCCCCCTGCGACCCGGGAAGAGATCCCAGAGGCCGGCCCTGCCTCAGATGGGGCGCAGGTCGTAACCAAACAAAGAAAGCAAGAGGAACCTACCACTAGCGCCGGCATAGCGCAGCGGAGATCAGAGGAACCACCCAAAACCGCCGCCGGCGCTACCGACACTGGCGCCGGCTTACCGCGGCGGCAACGGGTGGAACCACAAAAGTTCCTCAACCAAAAGAGTGGTGGCGCTGCCGGCGCACATAAAAAAGAATTTACGGCCTGCGCCATACAACTATTAATGGACCTTATTAAGGCCATCAGGCAGGGCCAAGACGTAGAGACTGTCATCCTTGACGGTCTGGCCACGTTACTAACCCTGTACCATGGCTAGACCGTTAAGGGTGTTACACTGGAATGCCCGCGGCCTAAGGGATAAGGTCGCCCCCCTCCGCCATCTCCTGAGGGAACAAAATATCGACGTGGCGCTAATAAGCGAGACGCTCCTGGGGCCCGAGGACAGGGTAAGGTTCCCGGGATACCTCGCTTATAGGAAGGACGAACGGTCGGCACTAAACAGCAGATACCGTGGCCTGGCGGTACTTGTGAGGCGAAGAGTCGTCCACCAGGAACTCCTCTTGCCGTCGCTCAGCACATTTTACGCGCTGGGTGTTCAGCTGCACGTGGCCGGCGAGGACATCAACATCTACGCATGCTACAAGCCGCCCGCGGCCCGCTTGGACCATACCGAGCTGCGGGCCCTGTTGCATGCGTCACAGCACGCCACCCTCCTCGCCGGGGACCTCAATTGTAAGCACCCAGCGTGGAACTCGTCGCTCGTGAATACCGAGGGGAGACGGCTCTTTGCGGACGCGGAAGCCTTCGGCTATACGGTGTCCGGCCCAGAGACGCCGACTCACTACCCGGACGTTGCCAACCACCTACCGGATGTGCTGGACATCGTAGTCCACCGAGGGCTACACTGTCAGGCCACACAGCAAGTGATAGACGACGAGCTACAGTCAGACCACCAGCCCGTGCTCGTCGTCTTATCGGGTATGCCGACCCGACTGAAGCCCATAGCGCCACGTCGATTAACGGACTGGACTGTGTTTGAAGAGAAATTAGAGACCACCACGCCGACTCGGCCTATTACTACCGCCGCGGACGTGGACCAGACGGCGGAGGATGTCACTGCTTGCATCCAAAGCGCCTTAGAAGCGGCGACGACGACACAGCCGCAGGGGAGAGTGCTGTTGCCGCCCCTGCCGGCGCATATTAGGTCAATGATCGCCGTGAAGAGGCGCCTTCGCAAGCAGTGGCAACAACTGAGATGCCCCACCATCAAAAGGCAGCTAAACCGTCTCGCGGAAAAGGTAAAGGCCGAGCTTCAGGCTCACACCGCCGCGGGCTGGGAGGAACGCATTGACGCCGCGACAGGCAGCTGGCCGTCAGTGCATCGACTTTGCCGCCAGCTGACGAGCACCCCAGCCCCGGTGCGACCGCTGCTAAACAGCGACGGGGCGCTAAAGTATGTAGCGGAGGACCGGGCGGAGGTCTTCGCCGAGCACCTGGAGCGTCAGTTCTGCCCGAACCCGACCAGCGACACCGAGCATGTCGCAGCGGTCGAGAAACACCTTGGGGACTACTTCGCCACGCCGATAGCTCCCGAGGAGGACGCCATCTTTTTCTCGCCTGGGGCAGTCAGACGCGCCATCCTAAGGACGAAGCCGAAGAAGGCCCCCGGTGCCGACGGTATCACCAACACAGTGCTGCGCCACCTGCCGTTCCGTACGGTAGCGGCGCTGGCGCGCCTGTTCACGGGGATACTGCGCACGGGGACCTTTCCTGCTTCGTGGAAGGAGGGGCGCGTCATTATGCTGCCCAAGGCGGGGAAAAACATTCTGAAGCCGGAGAGCTATCGGCCAATCACGCTGCTGCCGACTATCTCCAAGGTGTTCGAAGCACTCCTGCTGCGACATCTCGAGCCACATATTTCGCCACGGCCGGAACAGTTCGGGTTTCGGGCGGAACATAGCACGACGCTTCAGCTGTCGAGGGTACTGCACCACCTCTCGGCGGCCATGAATAAAAAGGAATACGCGGTTGCAGTATTCCTCGACATGGAGAAGGCCTTCGACCGTGTGTGGCACGACGGCCTCATTTACAAGTTAGCCACCTCGGACGCGCCCCGTCGCGTTGTAATGGTGGTCTCTAATTTCCTTTCAAACAGGACTTTCAGGGTGGTGGTCGACGGGGCGCTGTCAAGCGCCCGCCCGGTGCTCGCCGGTGTGCCGCAGGGCAGCTGCGTGTCGCCGGCGTGTTACTCACGTTACACCGATGACATCCCCACCACTCCGGACGCGATGCTCGCGCTGTACGCCGACGACGCCGCGTACATTACCACCTCGCTTAACGCGAAGTACGCGGCGGTCAAGATGCAGCGCGCGCTCGACCTGCTTCCCGAGTGGCTGTCCAAGTGGCGGCTGTCGGTCAACGTGGGTAAGACGCAGGCGATGGTGACCGGGTCCGCGCCTCTCCCACCACCCTTGAAGCTGCAGGGAGCTGACGTCGAGTGGTCGCCCCGGGTCAAGTACCTGGGCGTCACCATCGACCGTCGGCTCACAATGGGGTCACACGTCCGCAATGTTGTCGCACAAGGTAGGGTCGCCCGCAACCTCCTTCGACCAGTGCTCTCGTCCCGCATCCCGGCGCGCGTCAAGTTGGGCGTGTACAAGTTGTACGTGCGCCCAATACTGACGTACGCCGCCCCTGCATGGTTCGCCCTCACGAGCGAGACGAACCGCAAGCTCCTCCGCACGCAGCAACACCTTGCGTTGCGGACCATCATGGACGCTCCTCGCTTCGTGAGGAACGACATCATTCAGAGGGACCTCCGGATTGAGAGCCTGGATGAGTTTGTGCGGCGCCTCGCGAAGGGGATGTTCGCGCGTGCCGACGCATCTGCTTGGCCCCATGTCAAGCAGATAGCGCCCTGGCATACGCGCCCCCCAGACGCGAGGAGGCCCTTGCCCCGCGACCTGGTTGCGGACGACTGACCCCATCACCGGACTGGACTTCCGAGTGAGTCGCTCTCAGTCTACACGCGGCTCACTTGTGACACTGACTCCAAACAAATACATGCATTTGTTGCGTGGCGCGTGCTAGGTTAATATAGGCGTGTCACGTAGCAAACAACAGACATTCACCTCTATACAGGCACCCAACTCACACGCGATGTCGCGGCTCTTTTTATGCGGGCGGGCGACTCGCGTATACACCGGGCGGTGTTACACAGTACAATACCGCCCACACACTCAGAACACGGTCCCTTCTCATCACCCGGGCTCGGCTCGACCTAAAAACGGGGAGGTGAGGGGGGCCATACACCCCTTCTGTAGGAACGTCGAGTCCGTAAATCTGTCGCTGGATGCCATCTGCTGGGCTTCCCCCATGTAGGTGGGGGTCTCACTCGGTAGTGGTTGTCCGCCGATTTACGGTGAAGCAAGCGGCGTTGGGCATCAACGTCGTGGCGTGCCTACAGACACAAATTTCAGACACCTCTTTACATGGCCGTGTATGCCGCACGCCCAACCATCCATTCGCCAGCGGCGATCATAATGAGGGGCCCGTGGTTACGGGCCACCGTATGGCTTTCGCGGTCGGGGGGCAATGCCCCGACGCCGCACGCCGCGCCCCCTTACGGGGGCGTAGCGACATCCCGCAAATAGCTTCGTAGCCATCGGCATGGTACAGCCCGCGGCACCTAAGATGGCAAGAGTCGTTAGATGCGCAGAAGTCAATTTTTAGATCTCTCTGGTCGCGAGCGGGACGCGGGGAACGAGGTAGCATCGTTCCGAGCGCGCGATTGGTTGGTCAGTCGACCCTTGTCTCTCGCGCCGCTTCCACGTTCCAGTCGCTCCCGAGTACACTTGCGTGCACTAAAATTGTAACACTTGTTTTTGTTGAGATTTTGTTACAAGTTCTTGTTATTGATTTGTTTGATTTTTTTAAATTTAGATAGTGACACAAACAAATACCATTTTACGTAGACATGCCAGAAAAATGGTTTGTGATGTGTACTGTTACATAGAAAAAGAAGCGAAAACTGAGAAAGAGACTCCTCGGACAGTGGAAGTGAGGAGAGTAATATTGAGGAAGGGGAGCCAACTTCTTCCACCAGCTCATCTACTGCTAACATTGATTTCATGCCAGGGGTAACACTTTTACAAAACGATAGTGACGACGACGGCATATGATTGTTAACGATATTACAATATTTTGTTTTATTATAAATTTCTTAACCTATAATTACTGTATATACAGGGTTATTGGTATAACACCAACAACCTCTGAAGGAGTCATTGTACTCATCATTATGAACAACTTTTACTATGGGACCAAACCTGAAATCGCGAAAAAAAATCAGCTGTTCAGTACATTTTATTATATATAATATCAATTATCTATATAAGTATGTATTTACAAAAAAAAAGTAGTATATGTAGTATATCAGTTATCTGGTTTCCATAGTACAAGCTCTGCTTAGTTTGGGATCAGATGACCGTGTGTGAAAATGTCCCAGGATATATTATTATTTTATTTTTATTTATTTATTATTATTTTGACGAATTATGCGAACATAAATGTACTGAACAGCTGATTTTTTTTCCCGATTTCAGGTTTGGTCCCATAGTAAAAGTTGTTCATAATGATGAATACAATGATCCCTTAAGAGGTTGTTGGTGTTTTACAAATAACCCTGTATATTTTATTTATTACTCCTAATATACTTCACGAATCCTTCTCCTTTCTTTAACTTTCTTCTAAATAATTATGTTTAAAAATAAATTATGGCAATAACCACAGAATAATGACAAGCAATAAAAGTGACGATTTTTTTGTTGCAATAAGTGTACAATGCGCGAACTTACCCCCACTACGCCAAAACCTTGCCAACTTACGTGCCGCGGGCTGTACCACTTATCACTGAAAACTCCTGAAGACTTATCGAGCAGTTGTTATTATTTCATCAACAAGAAACCCTTTCCCGTCAAGACTTCAACTCATAGCCACCGGCCATCAGTCTGTAGATAGTCCGAACCTACAGGTGCAGGACGTCAGCGCCGTTTGGGCTAGGAGGCCTAGACCCGGTATAGGGATACGCCTGTAATAGGGATACACCCTCCTTTCACCCTATAGTGCCCATCGATCACGCCCGTCCGGCACAACATCAGTTTGTAATTAGAACTTTAACCTTGTCGAAATAGAATTCTAAATTCTAAAACGGCTCAATGGATTAAACAAAAGATAAACCTTATTATTTATGTAAGTTTATCTTTTTTCACTGCCGGATATGAGCCACTCCTATTAATATTGCACGCCATTCAACTCGATTTCGGGCAACTCTCATCCAGCTGCTACCAGTCACCCTGCGAAGGTCGTCACTCCACCTAGCCTGAGGGCGTCCTTACCTTACGTTTGCCGATTCACGGTGTCCGCTTAAGAACTGGTCCACCCTAACGGTCATCGGTTGTTGCGGATAATATGGCCGGCCCATTGCCACTTCAGCTTGTTTATTCTGTGAGGTTTCTCAACAACTTGAGTGGTATGCTGGATCACATCGTTACGGATTCAATCCCCCAGAGAGACTCCAAGCATAGGTAGGTACCACAAATAAAAAGCGAAAAATAAAAACTTTTTATCAAAAAATAAAACCGACTTCCAAAACAAAACACTACAAAGTGAAAAATAACTTTAATTTCGGAAGTCGGTGGCAAAAAAGGATAATACTAAAGCAAAGACACCGACTACCGTTTAAAGTTATTTTTCACTGTGTAGTGTTTTTTGTTTTCGAAGTCGGTTTTATTTTTTGATAAAAAGTTTTTATCGTGTCAATGGTACTCTTCTTCGTTGTTTTTATATTGATTGAACCCAGTAGAAGGCCACGTTGATTGCGGCATCAGTGGCATCCTATAATTAGGTCATCCTAGGTTTAAATTCTTGTCCTGTGTCTATTTAATGAACGAGCACTTAGGACACTCCAGTAAGTGGGGCACGGTCTGATCAGAAGAAAAGTTTATGATAGGCCGATGTTGCTTGATGCACTGTTCTCGTTTTGATTCCTAGTAAAACCGTTAAAGTAAGTTTAAAATATGGAGTAAACAAGAATTATTCAGCATTGCAAAACAAACAAAGTATTTTAAAATATATACGAAAAGTTCACTTGAAAAGCTACATCGCGTAACGTGTAAACATAAGTAAGTAATTTCTTTTTAAGCATTCATGTAGAAAAATTTGCATTTTGATGAAAAATCACATTTCACATGCAGACGTCAGCTTAATAACTTGAATCGTTCGTGCTTGCTGTAACATTTGTCTAAGTGCCGGTTTTTTGATCCGTAGTTAACTCAACCAATGTTTAAACTTAGTAACTTATGGTTGAATTTTGGCTAAATGTGAAAGGCTAATCATGAGTGAGTTAACATGAATGTATTAATGTTAAATAATAAATTTCAAAATTCAACCATTAGTTACTATGTTTAACCATTGGTTGAATTAACTACGGATCAAAAAACCGGCCCTTATACGTTTAAGGAGAAATCTGCAGGTAGCCAGCGAAATTCAAATTTTCTTAAGTTTTTTGCAATTTGCTAGTCAGTATCCTTATACTGTATGTTGATTTGAATATGATTTGTGACCGTAAAAAAATGTTTTTATAGAAATATAATCATTATTCGATTTCGGTTCGGTTCCAGGACAAACATTTGTGTGCATGAACATGTCTGTTTGTCCTGAGTCTGGGTGTAATTATCTATATAAGTATGTATTAACAAAAAAAAAAGTAGTGTATGTAGTTTATCAGTTATCTGGTTTCCATAGTACAAGCTCTGCTTAGTTTAGGATCCGATGACCGTGTGTGAACAATGTCCTAAGATATTATTATTATTCTTCTATAAATCTCGGGACCCTGGGGTCCCGGTCCTTTGGAAGGCATACGAGGGGCCGAAGCCAACTCGCAGAGGCGCCTTAGATAATTTTAAATGATGAGGAGGCACCAACCGACCATTATCCCTATCTGCACTATGCACCCAAGGACAACCCCCGGTTGGTGCAGGACTATTGTTGTACGTGGAAACATAAAATGGGTCTGGGTGGCTAAAGTGGATTGGGTAACTTGAACTATGGAAAAACTATGTCCCCTGCCTGACCAATGTTACATATTATATTATACACGGATAAAATGGCAGGGGGTGACTAGCACACTCAATAATGGGCCCCCGGAAATGGCCGCTAGCACATAGTGACGTAGCGACAAGGGGGCCATACTTCCTGAGGTGCTTGAGGAGTGGAGAGGTATCCCACGGCTATCAGGACAATCCCGGAAGTACGGTCAAGATCCCTACCAGCACCTTACTGGAATACTTCCTTCCTCCGAGCACGTTTGCTCTTGCGAATCTCCACTCAAGCCGGCCGATAAAGGCAAGAAAGAGGTAGGAGCTCTGTTCCTCATCAGTGTTCACTCCAGCCGGCCAATAAAGGCAAGCCAGAGATGAGGACAAGATTTCTCCCGGGAGATAAGGTCCGTGGGGTCACTACTGCCCAACAGCTCGCCACAGAATATACTACGTGTACCTATATTTTTTATGAAAGCCAACCTACTAATGTTCCTTTGAACGACATACTGTCATATTACTGCGGCTGTATTGTGGGGAACAGAACTCTGGGCTGTTGGTGTCATGTCATGACAGTGATCTGGTCTCTGGGTTGGGCGAGACACCAGAATACTTTATCAGCTCTGGCTTCATTTTAGGGTTCAAAAGGAAAAAAAACGGAACCCTTATAGCATCACTCGTGTGTCTGTCTATCTGTCCGTCTGTCACAGCCAATTTGCACCGAATCTAATAGACCGATTAACTTGAAATTTGGTACACGTATGAATTTCTGTGACCTAAACACGGACGGGTAAAGTAAATAAATGAATTTTGAATATGAGGCTCAATTTTGGGGGGCAAATAGGAAAATTAAAAAAAAAAAAGTTTTTCAACAACAACGTGTGATATATTTTTTGTATAATTTTAAAATAAATTGTTTTAAAGTTATTATATAAGTTTTAAGAGATAAGGGGGGCCTTATCTCCGAAACTACTGAGCCTAAAATTTTTTAAATATACAGATAATAGTATTATACCTATAGATTACAGGAAAACCTATATGAAGTCTATGGTCTTAAAATAACATGGTAAATCTCTCAATATTGTGTGTACAAACTCACATTTGCAGTTGGAATGTATGGCAGAACATGTTTTTCAACTACAATGTTAAGTTTGTTCTTGGGATAAATTCATCCCAACTACGAAACCCTTCATTGTGTGTGGTCCGAAGTACTTGACCGGTTTTTAAATTAATGTTCTTGTAAGACTCACAGAATAACGAATAAATAAATCACATTTTTGTTGTTTTATTTCAATACTAGCTTTGGCCAGCGGCTTCGCCCGCGTGGATGTTGGAAATTATCCCACGGGAACCGTACATTTTTCCGGGATAAAAAGTATCCTATGTCTTAATCCAGGTTGTAAACTATCTGTATACCAAATTTCATCCAAAATCCGTTCAGCAGTTTTTGCGTGATTGAGTAACAAACATCCAAACATACAAACTTTCAAATTTATAATATTAGTAGGATCTTTCATATTCTTGGTTACTCAGTGCATGCGTTATTTTTGTTGTTTTATTTCAATATCTTTTATGTCTTTGGTGACTCAGTGCATTCGTTATCTATGTAGTTGGCAGGATTTATCAATCACCACATACTAACGAAACTAAGTTCCCCTGGCGCGTTTATCTGTCAGTCTGTCTGTATGGATGTATCAACTAACAGATTATGATGGGGTTGTCACTAGTAGGTAGATTAGTTCAATAAAAAAAAAAACAATTATCAATATCATCGCAGATACATCCATACCCCTAGGTATAAGTTCATAGCAATGTCATATGTTTGATGTTTTTTATAACTATTGACGTAAGAGTTACGTGATTTTATTTCAGGATTGTAAAGATATGAAAAGATCCTGTAACTTTTTTATACGAAATACTAATATTCAGCTATTCAGCATTACATATTGCTAGGTACCTATGTTTATTCATTGCTGGGGCAGACGTCCATACTTCTATTTAGCCATCTAGGTAGGTACTTGGAATTTCGCGGGCTACCTACCTAAAGCTATAGGTAAAGATTAATGTTATGAGTACTATAAATTGCTATCTCAGGCTGATTTACATGAAGGAAGGAAGAAAGCAACACGGGTGGGTTTTAGTCAGTAGAAGTCTGACACGACCTCCCGCTTATTTGATGATTTCCCATGCAAAAAAAAGGCTGATTTACATGGATCCAGTATTTTAGTACAGCCTTTGAATCTTTACTAATATAATATATATACTACTAATAAAGTTGAAGAGTTTGTTTATTTTTTTGGTTGTTTGAACGCGCTTAACTCGGGAACTAAAAGTCAGACTAAAAGAAGTTCAGTCTAAATAAGACTAAAACAGTTCAGTCGGATTAAAAAGGGAAGTAATTAAATGGTTTACCGTTAAATTGATTTGCAACCAAAAAAAGCCATTAGATCATACGTAATATTTAGATTTTTTTTTTTTTGTGAAGGGTTTGCTCTTGACTCTAGTCTAGGTCAGAGGTGACAGAGACAAAGTCGACGATGGAGTGAGCTTACCCAGAAGAAGCCTGTTCACTCTCACTTTGAAGAGATTAGGGTTGTATATCTTCGGAAACACAGACGCAGGTAGTGAGTTCCACTCTTTTGCTGTGCGCATTATAAAAGACATTTGGAAGCGCTTAGTGCGAATTGGTGGAATAGCAACCAGGTAGGGATGGTAACTGGCAGTGCGTCTAGATGTCCGGTGGTAGAAGGGGGCCGGTGGAATGAGGTCGTGGAGTTCTCGGGCACACTCTCCGAAGTACAATCTGTAGAAGACCGACAAGCAGGCAACCTTGCGGTGATGAGCCAAGCTATGAAGCTTGGCATCCACCAGTTTTACGTCGCTAATGACAATTACACGGCTAGGTCGTGGGAAGGATACTAATGTTCTCTCATTGAGCACCCGCGCACTTGTTCAAATAGTATGGGAGGTACCGTCCTTGGGCTGCACGTTTAGGAGTCCCACTCCTGCCCGCACCAGCCCAGCGGGTCCCAGAAAGGCCTTCTTATATAAGGATAATAAACTCGTCTTAACTTAAAAATACAAATTATTTCCCGCAAGCTGATACACTTGATTGAATTTGAGCAGCTGTGTAATACTCTGAATTCAACAAAAAGAGACATATTTTTTGTCCATTATATTTTACATCACTCTACTTTTTCTAACATTACTTTTTCATCGTCGCCTGTTTCAATAAAATTCAATCTGATATTTCAAGCTTGCAACACATTGCTCTAAATAGCGTTACTTGATTTATGGCAACATTAAGCGGGATGTCAAACTAATCAAATCTAAATCGACACATCAAAAGCTCGTTGAGTTTTTCTTTGGGTCCCGTACAATTGTAAAAACTGTTTTTTTTTTTTTAATTTCGGTGGTATTTCGTGTTTATTTATTTTGTAATGTGAGCTCATGTTGCATGTTGTGATTGGTAAGCCATTTGACAAAATAAATGTAAACAACCACTGACATTGACAATGACATGACAAACCAAAATGAACCGAAAACCAAGGCTATATGATTTTTTTTTTGCGACTGTTAGCGTGTGTCGGAAAGGGAATGACTTTGATATAGAACAACTTATACATAGAAACAGCAATAAAATCAAATACTTTGTACAATTTATAATAGGTAATAATTATGTTAGAAGAATGGCAGGTCTGTGTGAAGCCATCCAACGATGTTGGATGGTTTTTCACTCGCCTACCTACATGTAGCGCGCCATTTTTAATAATCGGAATAAACATAGGTGACAGTTGTAAAATTACAGAAATTTAAATAGTGCACTATTATTGAGACACCCTATATATGATAATTATGTCGATGTCGTTTGAACGTGGAATGAAACAAAAATTAACCTTCACTGGAGGTAGTAAGGGTTCTCCTTCTTTATCTATACCTATTATACGTAAAATCAAGTCGCTTTTCGTGTCTGTCTGTGTGACCGCGTTGTTCTTCTAAACTACGCAACGGATTTTGATGCGAGTTTCACCATCACTTAGAGAATTTATTCCAAAAAGTTGATTTCAACTCACGTATAACAAAGAATTCTCGGAATTCTCGATTTTATTCAAGTTGTAAAAACCGTGCGAAGTTGCCGTTGGGCGAGTGGCTAGTTATTTATAAAGTGAAGATTTTATGAAGCTACATCGAACGAAGAATGTGAGGGATGGCTACTAAAAAACGAGTGAGCCTGAGGGCCGGTCCACACTATGCGGTACGGCGCCGCACCGCAAGGATTTAGTACATAGGTAAGGCGTGGCATCGGAACGCACCGTTTATACCACATGGTGCGTTCCAATGGATATTTGTATGTAGGACGCCGCAGCGGCATTGCTCAGACGCCGCGCCATAGCCGCACTGCACTGTGTGGACCGACCCTTACAGTAGTCGCAAATGATGTGTAACATCTGACATCTGTTTGGCTTGGTATCTGATGGCCAACTCTAGCACTGCGTGCGCTCATTAGTCAAATCAAATAGCGCGCGCTTTCCCGGCTTCCAGTTACACATTTCCGTCCCTATTCACGAACACTTCCGTCCCTTTTCACGAAATCACTCCCACATATGGCAGGAAAGCGAGAGGAAAGATGTTACACATCAAAAACAAAGTTCATTGGTTATGATGACGAACCGGCATGTACACTAGGTTTAAATTGCCTTTTGCTAATATTAGCATAGAAAACTATAAATGTAATTATTTGATTGCGAATATTTCAATATTGCAGTTACCTAACACGTTTTAATATTAACTTTCATGTAACACAATATTTCGAAAAAATTTCCTAATAAGGCACAAAACAATTTTAATCGAAAGTTCTTATTGGATGCCCCGTTGCAAAAGGTTGCTCAAAAATAATATAACAAGTAGTTCTGTTAACAGCAGACATCGTGTAGAGTGGTGCACAGTATGGTCATGTAGTGACTTTATTGCATTAACATTGGTTTCAAAATCTCGTTTTGGAGAATACTGTTAATAATTCTCAAAATTCTCTAGTTTTGCGATGAGAAGGTGCTTCAATCCCTACCTATTCCACTCGTAGAAATCTAAAAGTGAGCAATTTACTGCATTTTGAGGATCTATTCTACTCATCACGCCAAAGGTTCAGATCTTCACCAAATTTTTATGAGACCAACTTAAAGTTACTACCTTTCAATTAAACAGTACATACAGCTACAGGTGCAGAATGTTGAATTTCATGGTCTTCCTTTTATTTAAGATACTATGTTATTTAGAAGAAATAAATGTATACGATTGAGCCTTTCGATCAATACACTAAAATTACAGATTTTTTTTTTCATTTATCGGGTTTGATTTCTGGTTCAGACAGGCGATTATTTAAAATTGTGAGTGAATGCTGTTCGTATTGCTTTTAAAATAAAAATGAAGTCTTCATACAGTAAATTCTTCTATCTACAATATTTAAGGTACTTTCCCTCCACGTGGCAAAGTCGTGGGACGCCCTGTGTACATAATTACATATAAATAATTCTCATTACACACTGGAGACGTCATGTGGTCTCATTTGCGGTAGCAAAGAAGTCGCTTAAGAATTTAAAAAAATCACTTAACTACTGTAAACTTAAATTAATCGTTCTCGCTCTCTTTTCATTGTAAAGGCCTACGTTTCAGCCCGATTGAATTTAACTTAAAGCATATTAACCACATAACAGTAGTGAAAGCTTTTAAGCAAATAAAGATCAAATTGACCGAAGATCTTTGGGGAATGTCCATTAAAGTCTGTACCTCCATAATTGAAACTATAGTGCCTTAAATAGCCTTAATATTTAATATGTGTGTGGATCAAGGACTTTTCCCGGATTTAATTAAATACAGTGAAGTAAAATAGACTGTTGTTTGAAAGATAACGCTTAATAAAATGCTCAATCGTTTTAACATAATTATAATCCTTCACGATCAATGGTATGGTTTCACCAAAGGTTGTTGTATGACCAACGCCGGTGTAACCTTATTAAAACACGTTTTTAACGCGTGGAAATAGGCCCAAGACATCATAGGAATCTTTTTTGACCTCTCCAAGGCATTTGGTTGGATCGATTAAGAAACCTTACTGCTCGGCGACGACCTTGCCGCTACCAGCGGTGGCTTGGCGCGGGGCGGCGAGCGGTGGGAACAAATGTATGAAATCGCGGCGCTCTAAGCTACCGCTAAATTTAAAAAAGCAAAGTGTAAATGGGTGTTCCACAAGGCTCGGTTTTAGGTCTCTTACTTTTTATTGTTTAATCATTTACTTACACTAAAATAAAATAATATAATAATACACTTACTAAAATCAAACACATATGGTGTTATTTTCTGACGGTACTTCCTTAATTTTTAAAGCAGATTTTAAATAACGCCCTACTGCAGGTCCAAAATTGGTTCACTGCTAATAATTTAGTAATAAATAAAAAAAGAATGCATAAGATTTTCTTTACCAAATGTCAAAAGTAGTGACTGTGAGATATAATTGAATCAAGAGAAACTAGAATTCGTCGATAAAACTATTTTTCTGCGGATCACGCTCGACTCAAGGCTACAATGGGTTCCTTATTTAACAACTCTTGCAGGGCGGATAAGTTCAGCTGCAAAATCTGTCAATTCACTGACGTAGATGAGGCAGCCAACTATGTAGTTTATATAGCCATTTAGTTAACAGCCTAGCCTTTGGAAGTAGCGCTCGCCGGACGCTACCGCGGTTTTTGCTCACGCATATTGCACTACTACGGGGACATAGTGCAGTAATGTGGGACCCCAACCCACTAAAACTCCACGGTGTCCTCCTCTGCCGCTTCTACCGCTCCTCTGGCGGGAAAACAGCAACGCGCTAGCACTCATCCACGGCCCACCGCGGCTATCCATCACCGGACTTTCCTCTGGAGAGTATCCCATCACCGGCGCACCAGAATACATTGCACGCCCTGACCACCTCAGGGACCAAACCAGCACATGGGCGCAATACGACCTCGTACCTAGGTACCTTTGGTCACCCTGCGATGAGTGAGGTCAGTGGCCCGGCCGCCTACCACTTTTCGGCCGCACAGGATAGGGAAAGCGGCCAACGCAATACTGAAACTCCTCCTCCCCTGCGGCCCCACCGCGTTCGCTATCAGACGGTGGCGACCCCGTCAAGAGCGCGGAAGGTAGGGAGAGCGGCGCACCGCAATATGGGCACTTCTCTCTCGCCACGGCCTCCAACCCTCAGCTGCGATGCTTCCTATACGACATCGCGGCCCGCCTCAATTGCAAATATCACCCAAGCGGCACTGCAACGTACTTGTTGGTCGCTACGTTGTTGGCTTACCGGCAAAAGCCCTGACAAGCGGCCCCTCCTCGGCTTCCTCTTAGCTTCTTCGTGGGTGACCAAGCCACGGCTACTGAGCCCCCCGCCTCGACAATACGGGAACACACCAGGGCGGCATAGTTTTAATCTGGCCTACCTAGGGTGCCCTGGCTTAGTTACTGCGCGCATTTCAGCTCGCGCGTGGTTGGTCACAGTTCCAACGTAAGCTACATATTATATAATTGAATATCGTTCAGACCGCTAGTTGAAGGGCGCCGTTTTGTTAAAAGATAATTAAGCTTGTTGGCTGCGTCATAGGTAGATACCGCGAGGCTAGTCTATTTTAGTTAAATTTATAGTATCACTTGCTTTTGCCAGCGGTTTCGCCTGCGTGGAGATCTGAAATTAACCCTCCAAACACCCACCAAAAAGTAGCATATGTGCTATTCCAGACTAATCATCCATAATCTATCTCGTCTTACGGTATTTTACTTTGGGGACGCCAAAGTAAAATACCGTAAGGTTGCAGACATCGAGTGTGTTTTATTCTGCAGAACAGAGTCATCAGAGCCATATAATATAATCTCATCTCCGCAGGCGCGATTCTCCAATCACTGTTTAAGGATATTAACATCATGACGGTACCTTGTCAATATATCTATGAAAGCATCATGTACGTAAGAAAAGAATTACATATTTTTTTATTAAAAGAGTGTTCTGCGGAACACTAAGAGGTCCCCCGACTACAATGACAACTTTATTTATCTGTTTAGTGAGGACAGTGACCTTTCGCTTTGCACCTACACATTAGCCTAATACTTAACTTGTTTTTTACTTAGTTCGCTTTTTGGCAAGACGGTCGTGTTTTTTATTTATTTATTTTTATTTACATCGTTCTCATGTATAATCTAGATATATAATAATCAATTGATGTTCGTTTGTCTCGCTTAAACTCGAGAATGGCTAATTTTGATCTTAAAATATTTGTGGAAGTTCAGGAAAAGTTTAAACGGTGAGGAACACAGATAAATAATAAGTAACGGAAAATACTAAAAATGACGATTTAATTTTCCAATACAAAATGTACCTAGCTGTGAAACATTTGATGTCTTTTGTCTCAAAAATATATTTTTGCCTCCTCCTCCGTGTGGGCCGTAAATGCCGTAATCCGTAATTTTATAATATTGTCTTCAAAATTTTGGTTCCTGGACGCGCCGATTTCCTCACGATGTTTTCCTTCACCATTTTAGGAGCAGTGGGGACGAAATAAATTATAACACAAGTATGTATAGAAGGAATTATAAGATTTTTACGGTAACACAAAAAATTAACATTTTTGCTGACGTCACGACATGAGGCGTATTTTTTTTCGTGTTTGATGTAACGCTACGCCCACAGGCGGTTAACTTTACTAAGTCAAAACAGACAAAACGCCTATATCCGTGTAAATTTACGTACATTACTAAGAAGCCACGTGATCCAGTGCCGTATTGCACTCATTTATATTTTTCTAGTGTCATGGCTAAAAAATACCGGAATAAAAACCGTATTACAGGTACCTTGACTTGTTATTTGACGACAGTACGAGTATTTAAGAGGGCCCATCCCGGCCCGTCTATCGTCAACGCGAGCATGGTCGAAAAGCTTGTCGTTTCATCCAGCGCAACGCCCGTAGATTAACAAGCAAGTGAGAACGCGATAACATTGAACGAAAAATAGTGTGCGGAAATTTTATAAAACTTCTTCTAGGAAATACGTGTTTTTTTGCAAGCCTTACAAGTTTGTGAAATAAATGTTTTTCATTTAGAATCTCCATTACACTCGCATCTACCTACGGAGTTGTTGAGGACGATAGTGGTGCATATTGCCAAGAATAGGACTGGCGATGCGACAGATAAGGACAACAAACTTGACGGTGTGCTTGATCGTAGAATGGCTGGACTGCTCAATCCACATGATTCGCAGTTTGGTTTTAGAGCTGGGTTGTCCACGGAAACGGTTGTTCTGGCGGTACGACACCGACAGAAAGACTCCGGTGTATGCTGCTTTTCTGGACTTCTCCAAGGCGTTTGACCTGGTTGACTACAAGATCCTATGGTCAAAGCTGCGGGAGAACGCCGTACTTCCGGAGCTAGTTAACCTCCTCGAGTATTGGAACTTCCACCAGTTAAACCAGGTCAGATGGTCGGGTGCATTATCTGGTGAGTATGGACTGAAGTGTGGTGTGAGGCAGGGAGGTTTGACTTTCCCGGCGCTCTTTAGTCTATACATCAATCAGTTGGTTGAGGAGCTTAGTAGCACTGGTGTCGGATGCTCTATTGATGGTAGGACTATCAATAGTATCGGGTTGGCTAATGAGTAAGTTCGAGAACATTCTGTAGCAGAGGGTATACAAAGAGCGAGTCGCGCTCATGCGCGTTATTGATACTTTGGCTGTTAGTGCGTTAAAGTTCACAAAGAAATGAGTGATATTAAAACCCACGTACGACATTGTTTGTTATATGAGTTTCAATCTGGGCATTCTGCTGCAGAAGCTACACGTAATATATGTCAAAAGATAGCTCACGATGCAGTCTCCGAAGCAACAGCAAAGCGCTGGTTCCAACGGTTCCGCAATACCGATTTTTCCTTAACCGATCAACCAAGGTCTGGGCGACCCGTGGAAATAGATATCGATAAATTAAAACTATCAATCGAAGAAGATCCTCGAAGAACTACTCGCGATTTGGCATCTTTTATTTTTAGCTCGAGTGCTCTCATGGCACCATAGAAAATCATTTACATGGTTTGGGAAAGACTTACAAATATAGTGTTTGGGTACCCCACCAATTAAGTAAAAAATCAGCTGACCTACCGAGCTGAGATTTGTGTAAAACTTTTATCTTTCCGCCGCACATTTAATTGGTTAGATCATCTTGTCACTGGAGATGAAAAGTGGGTTCTCTATGTTAATCACACACGCAAGCACCAGTGGCTGGGATGTAAAGAACAGGGAAAACCAACGTCAAAAGGTGATCTTCATTCTCGCAAGGTAATGCTTTCTGTCTGGTGGGATATACATCTGGGAATTCTTTCCTACTAATACTACGATTACAGTAACAGTGTATTGTGATCAACTCGAAAAACTGAAGCTTGACATCCATCGCAAACGTCCACAACATGACAAAATATTTTTACCAGGCTTATACTATTGGAGCTTAATTGGGAAATAATACCCTACCGTCCATATTCGCCGGACTTAGCACCAACTGATTTCAGCTTGTTCGGATCACTTAGTAATAATTTACGGGAAAAAAGCTTTGACGATGAACCACACTTGAAACAATACATAGATGACTTCTTCAATTCAAAACCAACGAAGTTCTATGCGGACGCCATTCACTCTTTGCCAGATCGATGGCGAATGGTAGTAGAAAACGGCGGTGAATATATTATTAATGATTAACAATTATTCATTTAATAAATAAATACAAATAAAATAGTTGTATGTCGCTCATTACTTATTAGCCAACCCAATATAAGTCCCTCGATTGATGCGCTCAGACAGTTACTTGGAGTGTGTGAACGATAAGCAACGGCTCATGGTCTTCTGTATAATGTCAGGAAAAGTGAGGTCATGGTGTTTCGTGTGGGGTCCAGAAAACTGACGACAGTTCCTCTTGTTCACCTGTATGGGGTGGCACTTAAGAGAGTGTCTCGTTTTAAGTACCTTGGGCACATTTTGACTGAGAACCTTTTTGACGTCGTGGATGTAGAGAGAGAGAGAGAGCGAAGGGCGTTGTCGGTTCTGGCCCGCAGGTTCGCTAGGTGATGCTGGGGCTTCCGCGGTTCTGTAGTGCGTCGGGTACGTTTGCCGAGGCAGGCATAGATAGTTTTGAGGCTATCATGCGCAAAAGAACGACATCCCTAATGCGTAGGATACGTGGAAGCTCAAATAGCATCCTGAAGATTATTGTGGAGAGGCCAGACTGCCCTTTTCTGATGCACTGGTCCCGTAGACATAGCTGTGGGCCGCGTGCTGAGGAAAGATATTTAAATTGATTTTTGGTCATGTTTTTAGTTTATTTTTAATTTAATTTTGACCTGATTTTGTTTTGATTTTGTTTTCATTGATTTAATTTTGATTTAATTGTGATTTGATTTTAATTTAAATTTAATTTTGATTGTGATTTTGATTTTAACTGAATATTTATTTTAAGTGAATTTTGATTTTAATTTTGACTGATTTTTGTTTTTTTTTATTTTAATTTAATTTTGTTTTAATTAATTTGATTTAGATTTAATTTTGATTGGATTTTAATTTTTAATTTAAATTTGATTGAATTTTTACTGCGTTTCTAATTCAGATTTTAATTTTATTTGTAATTCTAATGTTGATTTTGATTTTAACACTAACATAGCTTGTAAGTTCTAGTACTAATACAATATGGATGATTTCCGAAATAAAAATGATTGATTGATTACTATTATTTACATGTGCGAGGTTACTATCTATGTGTTTTCTTTATTTTTATAATTTATGAGTACATTATGAACGGCCAAAGTTCAGGTAAAAATTGTGCAAATAAGCAGATTTTTGGAGGCTTATACTGAATTCGTTTCTCCAAATTTTTATTTTTCGTAGAAACCGTGCGTGTAGATACAGTGCACAAGATACCTATTAGTTTTAAAAAAATCTTAGGAAGATATGTTAAAACGCTATAATCACGTACGAGCGTTTGTATGAAAATTATAACGGGTTGGCCCCTCTTAAGGCGTGGTATTAATTTGTATGAAAATTTTTAGTGTTTTTTCAGAATATCAATTTCATCTCAGTGTCAGTGAAAGTATTAAGAAACAGTGACAACGTTATTGTGAGTTTCAAAATGTGTAACACTACACTTCACCACATATTTTTAGAATGATCAACTCCAATGTTATAGTGTTGTATGAAACAGTCGATGTTAAACTCTCATCGTGAAAACATAAGTGGAGCCGTGAGCTGTCATTATAGGTAGTGCCCCTAGCATCAGCTAGAAAGAAAGTTCACTTCAGGCCTAATTTACCTAGTTTTCACAGTGACATTTTTACAAAAAAGACCGGCTGGTATGGTATTTTTACAAAATACCAATTTTCTTACTTTACTCCAACACGCGACGTAAGTATATAAAATGACGACGATACATTTTATTTACCTGTTGCAATACGAACTTTAGCAGAAGAGGTAAAACACTTCTTTATTATTTAAAGTAGGTACCTATTAGCATTAAAAATTCGGTTTGCATTTTTGAAAATAATTTATTTACGGAAGTGTAAAATTGATTGTGCAAAATGTTGAGAATTCGATTATTGAGAAGTAAAGACAGTTTGGTGCTTAGCAAAAGTGTGAAAATCAAAAATATTCGAGGATATTCCAGTTTGTTTAGGTAAGTGAACACAGTCCTCAACATTAGCGATCATCATCTACCTAGACTTTTTCCAACTATATTGGAGTCGGCTTCCAGTCTATCCGGATGCAACTGAAGACCAGTATTTTCATATTCATATTCATTTATTTGCATACCGTAGTGTTTATAAGATGTTACTTAAGGCTTCAACCTAAAGTACAGTATGGACCATGTTAGGGCACAGCAATATAGGTAGTATTACTTACAATTAAACATTAACATTCAAATATCGAAAAATTAAATTTAAAGAAAATTAAAATAACATTCTTTTATAATTAAGGTTACACCTTATAAATTACGTATTAGTAGTTATAATTGTAGAGATAATATCAATGTTTGTGTTAAGTACTAATAATATTGTTAAATTTAAAATAACTAAAAATAGAAATGAGAGAGAAAAAGATAAAGTTAGAATTAAAATGGTAAAAGTCAGAATAATGTTGTCAGAATAATGAATAATATTGCAATAAAAAAAATATACAACATAATAATGAATTGACACACATTCCAAAGAAGAAAAGAAAAAAAGAAGAATACAATTTATTTTATTTTATTGAGATCATGTATATAGGTTAATTATTTTTTAAGGATATTTGAAATAATCATAGTTTATCGTTGAAATATTCATTTATATTATAGTAGTTTTTGTTTAATAGAAATAGTTTTAGTATATTAATAAAACTATTATATCTTTTTGTGTTCCTAATATCTTCCGGTAGCTTATTATATGATTTTATTGACATTACATAAGCACTCGAGGAATGCATTTTTAGTCGTGATGTTGGGATATTTTGTCTGTTTTTGTGCCTTAGTATAATTTTAGTTTGTATGTCTCCTCGTGTTGTATAGAATTCTGGGTATTTGCGTACAAATTTACAGGTTTCAAAAATATAAAGGCAGGGTAAAGTTAAGATTTTCAGTTCTTGGGAGTGGGGTTTACAACTTTCAGATTCATCTATTTTAACTAAAATCCTGATAAGTTTTTTCTGTAGGGTAAATAATATGGGTGCGTCTGTACTATTACCCCATAAGATGATACCATATTTGAGCCATGCATAGGCATACGCGTAATACGTGACTAACGCAGTTTTTAGGTCTGTTGTTTTTTTGATTTCGCGCAGGGCATGCGATAATTTAGACAGCTTCATTCTTAATTTTTGGGTGTGCGACTTCCAATTAACGTGCGAGTCTATGTCTAAGCCTAACAAAGTAAACTTACTAACTACTTCTAGTTTGGAGTTTTTGAAGCTAAGATTTATGTCTATTGGTGTTTTTGGCGGGGGTGAAATGTCATTATTTTCGTTTTAGTAAAGTTTATTTCTAGATTATGTTCTGTCATCCAGTTTGTTGTAGCGGTAAGTATGGAGTTCAATTTATTATTCAGATTAATGACGAAGTTGTTGAGAAACATGTCGTAGTTGTTGGGGTGATACGTGTCGGATTTTTAATAAGTTGTTTTTATATTCTTGCATTAGATTTAAAAATTGGTTTGTCTTTAAGTTATCTGTTAGAATATTTATATTGAAATCGCCTCCTATAATTATATTTAGTTTAGAATACTTATTGTTTACATGGTTTAGAATTTGTTTTATTTGTTGATAGAATTTTTCTTCCTCTCTTCTATTCCAGTACATAGTTATTATTAATAATTTTTCCTTTGGCAATTCTGTAGCGCATAGTTCTATGACATACTCTATAGACATGTTTGTGATGTCTTTTCTCTCTATGTAGTCTAATTGTTCCTGAAGTAGGATACAGACTCCTCCGCGTGTTCGACTTTTGCGACAGTAAGATGCTGCGACTTTATATCCACCGAATTGAATGTAATCCAGCTTTTCTTGTGAGAGCCAAGTCTCCGAGATGCCTATTGCTTTGTATTCTGAATTTTGATCAATGAAGGCTTCGAGTATATCCTGTGTATTATTTAGACTTTGTATATTCTGGAATAGTATTTTAAATTGTAGGTCGTTGTTCACGAAATGTTTTGTTTTCAGTTTCATCTGCCATTTTTGTATGGCTAGGTTGGTTAGTGATGTTGGTCGATAGAATATCCTTTTCCTGAAATGTTGAATTTATGTGTTGATGTATGCGGTAGTTTTCTTTCAAGTTGATGGGTTTTCCCTCTGTGAATAGGCAGTTGTTTTTTATTATTGCATGATGACCATTTTTTCTGGCCTTTAACAGTTCCTCTCGTATTTGCGCTCTTTCCTTTCTTGCATTTCTGGCACAAAAACTTATAGAATCAAGGCAAGACAACCGCAGCAATAGATACCAATTTATTTCAATAATAAAACCTAACGCTACTACAGAGGAAATATTAAATAGCGCAAAAATGTTCGAGATATCTTCTGAAGACCGTGTTATAATATGTGTTGGCGAACATGACGCTGACCCGTTTAAAATTATTACTGAATCATGTGTATTTTTGAAATGTATAAAATGTCCTAGTTTAGTGTTAAAAGTCTCTAAAACTGATCATTTAAATGAAAACAAAGTAAATGATACTCTGAGACTACTTAGTAAACAGTCGAAAATCTGCACATTTGTAGACTACTCTTATAAACTCAATGTTTTCAATGCTTATGGATTATGTGGCAAGATTAATTCAATTCTAGATCAAATTCACTACGATTCAAAATTTTTACATTTTTATAAAAACGCAGAACACACAAAGCGGTTCATACATCTCAAAAAATATCCACCTGCTCCAATTCATGATCTACTTACACACACCCGCCTAACACAGTTTAAACCTATACTAAAAGATTCTAGTACTCAAACAAATGATATGGTATCTGTTGAGGTGGTCATACTTGATACTTCTATCGAAAACCAAATAAGCATGTCACAAAGAGGTGACCCCTGTGTCGCAGGTACACAAAAGTTTTTTCGAGTCTAACTTCATTAGAGTAGTCCACCAAAACATCGCCGGCTTCCTAAGCAAGATTCATTTGATAGAAATACATATGTCAGAGCTCTCGGATCTTAAAATGAGCCCAGATATTATTTGTTTGTCGGAAACGTTCATAGAACGAGGTAATGAAAACCTTGTAAAAATCTCTGGTTACAGTTTGGCAGCCGTTTACTGGCAGGATAAAGAAACAAAAGCGTGGTGGAGTCGCTATCCTCGTAATAAATGTTTAAAAAATATCATTCTTACATCGGTATTGTATTGACAATATCTTTGAGTGTTGTGGCATTGAGGTCATGAACCAAAATCTATTTATTCTGTGCATATATAGAACTCCAGTTTCTAACATCACCAAGTTTTTCGAAATACTTGAAACAGTGCTTCAATTTATATCACATAAATTTAAGAAAAAAATAGTAATAGCAGGTGACTTGAATATCAACACACTATAATTAAATAATAAATCGAAGGCATTAGTGCCTTCGATTTATTCGAAACAGTTCAAAATTATGATCTAGTGCTCCATATTCAAGAACCAACACGACAAAATTCTTGTATATATCATCTAGTTAGCAACATCAAATCTGCTAAAGGTGAACTTTTACACCTGGGTCTATCTGATCATAATACTGCTCAGTTATTAAGTATACCAGTAAGAAACAAAAAAACAGCATTGACCGAATATTCAACGCATAAGAGAGACTATAATAGAGATCACATTATTAAATTTAAAGAATGTATGTCTAAAATATCGTTTTTAGAAGTATTTCAAGAATCCGACATTAACGTAGCTTACGAAAAGTTGTACGAGTTAATATATATAAAATATAATATTTAATATAATATTTTATAAATTATGTTTCCCTATCAGAAGAATAAAGATGTTAAACAGGGATCGACCCCTAAAATGGATATCCAAAGGTATTAAAACAAGCTGCAAAACCAAAAGATCATTACGAAGCAAATATTACGCTAACAAAACTGTTGAAAATAAAACAAAGTTTTAAAACTACTCTAAACTCCTACGGTGTTGCATACATGGGTCTATTAAAACAACTCACCATCAATTTATCACTAATTCTAAAAACAAATGCAAGGCAGCATGGCAACTGATAAAAAATGAGGCCATCGGTATTAAGAGTAAACAAATCATAGGAAATATAAGTAACAAAGGGACTGTAGTTAATAGCCCGGACAAAATTGCTGAAACATTTAATGACTATTGGATTAATCTAACGAACAATACCTATAACAAGACTCGTGTTAACCTTTAACAATCTGTTAGTGATAGTATTTTCCTTACACCATATGGATATGAAGAGATACACGGAATTATATTATCTTTGAAGGACACAAACTCAGTAGGTTACGATGAGTTAGCAACAAAAATTCTAAAATGTTGTTCAATGGAATTAACACCGGTCTTAACATTTTTAGTTAATCTATCTTTTGAATCTGGATGTTTACCTAGCCTACTTAAACAGTCGATTGTAAAACCTCTCTACAAAAAAGGTAACAAGGAAGATCTAGATAACTACAGACCAATTACTCTGATACCCATTATATCAAAAATCTTTGAAACGGCCATGCATAAACGCCTTACTCAATTCCTCGATAAGCATGCTATCCTAAGGGAAGAACAATACGGTTATCAAAGAGGAAAGTCCACAACATTAGCGTGTTTCAACCTAATTCACACAATCGTGACTAACTTAGATAGGCAAATTCAGACAACAGGCATTTTTTTTGACATGTCGAAAGCTTTCGACTTCGTATCACACCAATTGTTATTAGAAAAAATAGAAAAGTATGGGATACGGGGTCCAGCACTTCAATGGATAGAAAGTTATTTAAGTAACAGAATACAGTGCGTAGAAATCGAAAAAAATTAATAGTAAACTAGAACTGAAATTATACAGATCAAATTATAAGTATAACCGATCTGGTGTGCCCCAAGGGGGTGTGCTAAGTTCCCTATTATTTTACTATATATAAATGACCTTCCTGAAGTGACTAATTACCCCTGTTTTCTGTTCGCTGATGACATATCATTAATAATGACATCGAATAATACTGACATTACTAAATATACAACTGACATAAATAATACAATTGAATCGATAATAACATGGCTTGATGAAAACAATCTACGTGTAAACCTAACAATAATAATAATAATAATAAATAAATACATAAATCTGTGGCCCGACTGTCAAGCTGACGGTCGAAAAAATTTTTTCTCCGTGTAATTTCTACTGGATTTTTAAACTTTAATGCAATAATGTGGTGTTTTGCGTTCCTACACCAATTCACCCAACCCAAAAATTGGCATAAAAACCAAACCAGGATGCAAGAATAAAACTACCACCTACTACTACACTACTGAACTATGACACGGAGAATAGAAGACCAAGCACAATGCTGACGAGAAGTCGGGCACGACGAAACACACGCCCAACATCTTCGGGTTCGTCGCTCAGCTCCGCCTCGCAGTTGCCGGAACCTGCTCCAGACTTACCGGAACCAGATCCAGACGTGAGTCCTGTGATACCGGCCGCTGCAGTTGCGTCGAGCTCGAGCGACGAATACTTCTCGCCGCCGACAACACCACCACCAATTCGTCGGCCGAGAAGAGGCCGGCCACCGAACGGCATGGGATCTAGGGGCCAACCGGCCCCGAGCCGGGTCCCCGCTGCCGGTGGTTGTGTGCAGCGCATGAAATGGACTCAACAAATGAATGAGAACGTCATGCGCGCATATTACGGGGCTACAGAGGGGGGAACTAACCTCACTGCGTACCGCGATAGGATGCTGTCTCTGTTCCAGGCGCTTCAACCAGCCATCAACGTCTCGGCCCAACGACTTTCGGATCAGGTGCGGGTTATCCAACGGAATCACAGATTGGACGACGCCGCGCTTGATAGGCTGCGCTCAGAGGTACTGAGCAATCGTATCGTTCCTGTCCCGTCACAGACCGCGGTGCAACCTCTAGTCAGTGACATAACCCAACCGCGGTCTTATGTTAATGATGAGGAGGGGGGCGAGGAGATTGTTACGGTAAGTAGCCAGTGTAACGAACGATTGAGGAGCGCGCTGGAGGATGCGATTCGGGAGTTTAGAACTGCCCCCGTCCAACTTAGACCACATTTACCTCGCTTGGCTATGCACAGAACGAATAGGGCGATGGTGTGTGCCTTGGATTCGCTGCTTGGTTTTTATTTTGAAAGCAGCGAAGATCTCGTAGATACGCACTCGATCTTGTATTGCGCGGCTATTGCGGCGTGTCGTGTAGCCAATGTCGAATTTCCAAATTGTGACATAGCTACACGACCAAAACCCGCTGTTCCAGCCTGGCAGTGCAGGATCGAGCGGCGTATCGAGGGGACCAGGGTGCTCATCGGCAAACTATACTGCTTCAGGGAGGGCAATACTCGCCCTAGAGTGATGCGCTTTGTGAGGCGGGCGTTCTCGGGGACTGGAATCAGCCCTCAAGAATATATGTCCCGTGTCACAGAGCGCATTGACTTCCTGAAGCAGAAGGTCTGTGCATGGGCAAGCCGTATCCGTAGGTATAAGCGACGGGTTGAGCGGTATACCCAGAATCGCATATTCCAGCGTGATCAAAGGTGGGTGTATAGAGCATGGGAGCGACCTGAGCAAAATGTGGCAGACGTATGCCGCCCGGATGATGATGCCACTAGCATATTCTGGCGTAACATCTGGTCGGTGCCCGTTTGCCATACTGAGGCTGAATGGATGCGGGATGTTGAGCGCGTGTGTGACGCCATACCGGAGATGGAAGAAGTAATAATTACTTCCTCCGATGTAGCCAGTGCAGCCCGTCCGATACCGAACTGGAAATCTCCGGGACCGGACGGACTGCACAATTTTTGGCTTAAATGGCTGCAAAGTTCACACTCGTGCTTAGCATCGCAATTCCAGTCGGCCTTAGAGTCTGGGTCACTGCCACAGCTCTTTACAACAGGAGTTACTCACCTGCTCCATAAGTCAGGTGATGCCACGGAACCCAAAAATTATAAGCCGATCACTTGTTTGCCGACGGTCTATAAACTCCTTACATCCATTTTGAGAGAGAAAATTAATTCTCATTTAGAAAAGAATTCTATTATGTCTGTCTCTCAAAATGGATGTAGGAATGGGTCCCGCGGCACTAAGGAGCTACTCCTCATTGACATGGCCATAAGCCAACAGGTCCGTCGATCCCGAAAGGATTTGTCGACATGTTGGATAGACTATAAGAAGGCCTTTGATTCGGTGCCGCATACATGGCTCTTGAGGGTGTTAGAGTTGTACAAAATTGATACAACTCTGAGCACCTTCCTAACGACGTGTATGGGGCAGTGGAGGACGGTTCTTCGCTATCCAGGATGCCGACAAATTCAGGGGAGCAACGAACCTATTAGGATTAAGCGGGGAATATTCCAGGGCGACAGTCTGAGTCCACTGTGGTTTTGTTTAGCCTTGAACCCTCTTAGCACTCTGCTGGAGGGTACAGGGCTGGGCTGTCCTTTGCGGAGAGGGGGTCAGGTAATATCCCACCAGCTTTATATGGATGATTTGAAACTGTTTGCCACCAACAAATTGCAACTGCTGGAGTCACTAAAAGTAACTAAAACTTTTAGTGATTCCATCAGGATGGAATTTGGTGTAGATAAATGTGCAGTCATGCATGTAAAGCGGGGCGGGATTGTGGAATCTGAGGGACTACAACTCTCAGATTCTATAAACCTGAGATCACTCTCCGCAACTGATACCTACAAATACCTGGGTATGTCTGAGGGGTTAGGCATTAACGGACCTGACATGAAACAATCGTTGCAGGAGCGCTTCTTCGGTCGCCTGAAAAAGGTACTTAATAGTTCTTTGTCAGGCGGCAACAAGGTGCGCGCCTTTAACGGTTGGGTCATGCCGGTCCTGATGTACTCCTTTGGCATACTAAAGTGGACCCAGACGGAACTAGAAGCCCTGGATAGGAGAGTCCGGTCATTGCTGACTGCAAACCGGATGCATCACCCACGTTCGTCTGTCATGAGGCTGTACATCCCGCGGAAGTGTGGGGGTCGAGGTTTTTTAAATGCTAAGACCCTCCACAACCGCGAGGTGTGCAGTCTCAGAGAATATTTTCTCAAGGCTGACGTGGGTATGCACCGAGATGTGGTTGCAGTGGACAAGGGACTCACCCCGTTGTCCTTGGCTAAAGAGAACTGGCGCAAACCTGTGGTGCTTAGTACCAACGACCGCAAGGAAGTATGGCAAAGCAAGGAGCTTCTCGGACGCTTTTTCCGGGCCCTTCATGGGCCCGACGTAGATTTCTTAGCGTCCGTGGCCTGGCTACGCTTCGGTGACCTCTTTGGGGAAACCGAAGGTTCAGTCTGTGCGATTATGGATGAAGTTATGCTAACAAATAACTACCGGAAGTATATAATGAAAGACGGGACGATCGACATATGTCGGGCATGCCATTGTCCCGGTGAGTCTATCAGACATATTACTTCTGGATGTTCTCGTTTAGCTAACGGCGAGTATTTGCACAGGCATAATCAAGTAGCCAGGATTATCCATCAGCAACTTGCTCTGAAATACGGCCTTGTGGACTCTGAGGTACCGTTTTACAGGTATGTGCCCGACCCAGTTCTCGAGAATGACCATGTCACGTTATACTGGGATCGATCTATTATCACTGACAGGACTATTGTAGCCAATAAGCCTGATATAGTGGTAATAGATCGATCAGTGCGCCGCACAATGATAATCGATGTCTCTATCCCGCATGACGAGAACCTCGTGAAGGCTGAGAAGGAGAAACAATTGAAGTATCTCGACTTAGCCCACGAGGTTGTCGCTATGTGGGATGTGGACTCGGCAATCATTGTGCCGATAGTCGTTACGGTCAATGGCCTTATCGCTAAGAGCCTCGACCAACATCTCAAGAGGCTCTCGTTGGGTGGCTGGGTGAAGGGCCTGATTCAGAAGGCAGTACTTCTTGATACGGCGCGTATTGTGAGGAGGTTCCTGTCTCTGGGACCCTAACCACCGGTAGCTTGGACCCTGTTCCCCATGCCGGTGGATTTCTATTTTTTATATTTTTAAATGTTTTTTTTTTTTAATTCTAATATTTAAAAATATAATTTATATGTAAAAAAAATGAATAAAGGAGATAATAATAATAATATCCTGGGACATTTCACACACGGTCATCTGATCCCAAACTAAGCAGAGCTTGTACTATGGAAACCAGATAACTGATATACTACATATACTACTTTTTTTTTGTAAATACATACTTATATAGATAATTACACCCAGACTCAGAACAAACAGACATGTTCATGCACACAAATGTTTGTCCTGGATGGGAATCGAACCAAAAAAAAAAAATAATAATTTTATTCAATTTAGTACATGTCCATATGTACTAAATTGAATAAAATTAGTTTTTTTTTGGTTCGATTCCCATCCAGGACAAATGTGTTTCAAAACACAATGCGTTGTATAAACAGTTTTTTTTGTTGTTGTGATTTCCTTCTATTATTTCAGTGGGAACTCAACAAATGCCAACAATAAGTGCGATACAACTTATCAGCCAATTGCAGACTTTTATTCTGGGAAGTCTGTGTTTATTACTGGAGCTACTGGCTTCTTAGGAAAGGTTTGTTATTAACGACTTCAAAAAAAGGAGTTGTTTTACATTTATTATATAAAATTTTGTAAATGCCGGTGCCATTTGGTTTACAATAATATTGACCAATATATTGACATATAAAGGTACAATTCCGAATGCAGACCGCAAACTGCAGTGACAAAGCCTAACGCTTCCGTAGATAGTGATATTGCCACCTGCTGCTGCGGTCGAGCGGCGACTACAGATGGCATACAAATAGTGCTGTCAGTAGCTGTCACTAACAGAGCGACAAGTTCGCTAAATTGAAGAAGAAAAGTACCACTTCCGTCAAAGTTGTGGCGGCGACGTAGCGTTTGGAATTAAAACCGCTTGCGGTTCTGGTCTACCGCAACGTCGCTGTCGTCTGCGTCGTCGTCTTCGAAAGTGTACCTTAAAAGTGTCTTATGATCACTGTGATGAAATGAAATGCTTTTTTCTATAGGTATCTCTTATAAGAAACTTTTACAAGTCATTTTTTGGTCAATTTTAAAACTAGATGGCGCCGGAATTTCCTTACTGACAATAATATTATAACTTTTTACTTTAAAAAAGACCATGACCCTAGAATTCTTTTATTCATACTCTATACTTCATAGGATCACTGAGAAAGAATGCCGAAATAAACTCTCAGAAATCATGGTATCTTTTAAAGTAAAACATTATTTTATTGAAGAGTCGAACATTGCAATCAATCCACTTACAAAGTCATCTGAATGATGCCGACGTCATGAGGTAATCTTGATGTAATTACCAAATTCAAAATACAATACAATACAAAATAATTTACAATAAATAGTAGACAAGTAGTAGGCATAATTGTTTTTTATCACAGTAAACAAATCTGCATTAACACCTCTCAACAAAATTCCTGAATCGTCTTCTAAGACACACAGGAAAAGTACGGTGGAAACCTATACAGGTTCAAATTAAATGGCATGTATTTAAACGAGGCGATAAATTATTCTGAATTTAGGATAAACAAAATAATTAAAGCCGATAGCAGAGATAAATGGTTGGCAACTGATAAAAAGAAGGAAATGGGTATTCTTAAATTATACAATGAGGTTGTATCTTAAATTAACTGACATGAGTAATAAATATGAACAAAAAAATAAAAAAAGTTTTGAAGATTTTTACGTGTTGCTGATAATGTTGTTACTTGAATTTTGAGTTAGTAATGTCTGTTTTATTGTTTTGAGAACCACTTAAGTCTGTGAAGTTTACAAAAAAAAAAACAGTTTTTTTAAGTGACTACACTATTGGCGCTTAAAAACAACATTATCAAATGAACTTCTTTTTGTTTTGTCATGTTAAGATATTGATACCCATCACGTCTGCTAGCTCCTTTAATTTGACCTTTTAAAATGCCACTAGAATCATCGGCCATTGATGTAAGTGTATTTAAGTGTTATGGTGGTTGTTTTGTATTGTAATGTAATGTTAAT
Organism: Dicycla oo; assembly: GCA_948252095.1. Classification (NCBI taxonomy): domain Eukaryota; kingdom Metazoa; phylum Arthropoda; class Insecta; order Lepidoptera; family Noctuidae; genus Dicycla; species Dicycla oo. The sequence goes on from OX411713.1 coordinate 3,979,407, forward strand.
CTATTGTTAATAATATGTGTAATGTATTGAATTTTTTCTATAAGTCATAGTAGCTTGAATTAATAAATGAATACTAATAATAAGTTCTGCCCAAACAGAAGTGAATCCCACCCGGGCTGCGGGACGATATTCGCTCGCGTCGATTATGTCAACTTGGATAGAGGTGCACAAACGCGTGTCGCGTGGCTTCCTACGGGGCCATTGCGTAACACACTATCAATCGGAATCGGTTTAATTTTGACAGTTCAACAACATTCATTGCACGTTATTTACGTTGTCAAGCAGATAAATTTTACAAACATATGAAGCAATGGATCAGCAATTTGCTTCAAAATGATTCAGATCCTGATTGATCTTGTGTTAGGGTTTAATAGGGTTTAGTAGGGCACAATTAGGGTGCATATAATTGAAACCATTGACGCACGCAGTTTGCCTCACTGTGACGAGGACTTAACTCTTTGATCATTTGAAAAACCTAAATGGTCAATATGAGAAAACATACTGAAAACAACATGAATCAATATTAAATATCATTTTCCAGGTCTACCTTGAGAAACTCCTGTATTCGTGCAACAAATTAGACAAAGTCTACCTCTTGGTGCGACAGAAGAATGGCGAAAATATCAACAAACGAATTGAAAACTTGTTTGCAAATCCAGTTAGTTGAAATTTTTTAAATATGTTTTACGACCTTTAGTCATCTTCAACTTTTGTTACATTGCACAAAGCAGTTGCTTGCTGTCTTTAAAATATATTTTAAAAAACAGGAATCGCGTATGTTTGGCAATAGATCTGCTAGGCTAAAGTTAAGCTGGGCGGGCCATGTGTGTAGGTTGCATCGGGATAGATAGGTCCAGGGTCGTCACGCAGTGGAAGCCAAAGGACGGAAGGTGCCCAGTTAACGAAGGCATGACGACTATGAGAGATTGACAGGAGACCGCAACGTACATAGAACTGTGGACAGCTATGGGGATGGGAGACCTTTGCCCAGCAATGATACAATACAGTTTTCATAAAAAGGACCAGTACCATTATTAAAAACGCAAATATTTTTAACAATGGAATGTTTTTAAATTTTCAGTTATTTTCAAGATTAAAGAAAAGCAATCCTGACTATTTAAAGAAGGTGATACCAGTCACCGGTGACATAGCATTGCCGAACTTAGGACTGAGCCCAAAAGATGAACAGACTTTGATTGAGGGTAACATTGACAACACAATAAAAAAAGAAAATTACTTGTTTACAAATTCACCCTTTTCTGAAAGTTGGCAACGTCGTAAGAAGCTGACTAATATTTTGTTGTGTTGATTATTTTGTCAATATTACTAAATTCATTATATATATATATTAATAACTATTTAATAACAAGTTATTTCCCTGGAGGTCATAATGATATACCCAGTTCAAGAACGTGCGTACGTTATATAAAACGTTATCATAACACCAGTTCATTAATTTTAGGTGTCGGTAGTGTACCACGGCGCAGCAACGGTTAGGTTTGACGAACCGTTACCAGTAGCTATGAACATTAATTTTGAAGGCTCGCAGAGGATTCTTGAGCTCAGTCGGCGTATGAAGAATATAGAGGTAATTCAGATTACCTGTTAGTTTTGGATTTGTTCCTGGGTCAATGAAAAGCTTTTTGAGAAAAAATAACCGCTGTGCTGAACCGCATTTTATACCCGCGCGCTGGGAAAACAGTTAACCGCCCCACCCGATGCCCCGCGGTAATCTTGTAAACAAAAGCGAGTTGCATCATAGCTTCTTGGAATTTTGTGAACGTTGAATGTTTTTTAGAATGCTAGTGAGTAGGGCTTTAGTAATGTAGATTTCGTTTGAATGTACGACTTGTTTTCAGTTTCAAAATAGGTTTTTAAAATAACAAAACAATTTTTAGTTACACTTTCAAAGAAATGACTCTAGTAAAAAAAAAACAAGCAATAACAATTGTTGGATTTGTTCCTGGGTCAATGAAAAGCTTTTTGAGAAAGAATAAAGACCAAAATTGGACCTAGTTATGCAGAAAGCAGCCATGTGGCACTTTTTTTCAAAAAATGTGTTATAAACACAGTCATACTAATTTTGACATACAAGATTTTTTGCAAAAACAACCATCTATTTATCACGGAGATATAAGCCGTCAAATGCAGCCTTGTCAATACATCTATAACGCAACCATCGACGGAAAAATGCTTATAACTCTGTTTGTACTTTTCCCGACATGGCTGCTTTCTGCATAACACGGTCCAATTATCTTCCGAATATATACAGGGTGACAGGGATTTTAGACCTATTCCTTCTAGTACAATTAAGCACCCTATAAAGCCTACGCGAAAATTCAAGGAATTCAAGAATTTTTGAAAATTACCCAGGATTTGTCGATCACTTTTCTCAAAAATCTAAAATTGAATGGCCTTCATGCCATGCTATTCCATTGGGTACCTGATTCTTTAACAAACCTTTCGATGTAAACAAATTTTCTTAAACATGGCACAGTTAAAAGTTTTTTAACCATTTACAAAAACAATCTACATTTATGAACTTTGACACCAATTGTCTCAAAATTTTACAATAGGATCAAGCGTACAAATTACGGCGAAGACATCTTTATTTAATCAGCTAACTAACAAAGTACAGATATTAAAAACATATTTTGAGGTGCTGATGAAGCAGTATTGGCCATTACCCAATGGAATAGCAATGAAGGCTATTCAATTTTAGAGTTTAGAGAAAAGTGATATTTAGTGACGAATTCTGAGTAATTTTCCAAAATACATAAACATTGGGTTTTCTCGAATTCCATGCATTATTCAGGTGCTTAATTGTAGCAAATGGGTCACACTATCACGTCCTAGAAGGAATACGTCGAATTTATATATTCAGAGAAGTGATGGCTAATTGGGAATGGCCCCGACTTCGTGGCGACGGTCGTGGGTTCGAAACCAGGCAGGAATTTCACTTGATGTAACTTAGCCTAAGCGCAAACGGGCCACCGACCAGAGACACTGGTGGCCAGCGATAGCGACTTAACACACGTTTTTATATATTATGTATAGACGCTACAGCAGTGTCCGCGACTCGGCACTTGTGTTCGCTGCGGGCCACACAACACGCCGACACCCACCACTGTCGTGATGCTGTAGGGTAAAATGTGGTAGCTTCCGAACACCGGTGGCTGTCATTCGCTTCTGACACTAATGGCAGTAGCGTGCGACAGGGCTGTGGTCGGTGGCCCGTTTGCGCCGAGCCTTATCTCATCACTACGGCTCTCAAAACGGTGAAGAAAAACATCGTGAAATAAAAATTCTAAGACATGTAAAATCCACTAACCCGCACAGGGACCTCGTGCTGGATTACGGTCCACTACCTCTCACAGAGAGGAGCCCGACAGTGGGAACGTTAAAGACATGTAACATTAACCCGCACAGGGACCTCGTGCTGGGTTACGGTCCACTACCTCTCACAGAGAGGAGCCCGACAGTGGGAACGTTAAAGACATGTAACATTAACCCGCACAGGGACCTCGTGCTGGGTTACGGTCCACTACCTCTCACAGAGAGGAGTCCGACAGTGGGAACGTTAAAGGCTGACTATGTTATATAATATTCCAAAATATAAGTACAGATAAGCAGATGCATGACAGTAAAGGAAGCAAAGGAAGTATGTAAGGATAGAAGCAGGTGACGTTTCTTAGTTTCTGCCTAGCACCATGGGAAAAAGGCGTGATTTTATGTATGTTGAAGCGTCAAGGAGACGGTCAGTTAGTCAGAAAGTTGAATCTATTTGCCATACAGTGCTTTTGGATTTAGTTGCTCATACAGCAAATCCACTCACTTACTCATTTTCAGGCTTTAGTCCACATATCAACAGCTTTCTCGCAATTTCAAAGGAAGGTACTAGTGGAGACGGTCTACCCACCGCCAGCCAAAGTGGAAGATGTCTACAAATTCATCGAAGAGTACGGACACGATACTGAAGAAACAAAGAAGTATATAAGTACGTATTTCATTCCAATAATTATATCGTCGCTTTACTTCACTTGACTTCATCTAATTAAGTCAAAATGTTGGCAGAAGAAAATGTTTTCCGAGTTTTGGCCGACGTAATGTCTTCTAATAAACACGACAAATGTTTTTTTTTTAATCCTCCTAGTTACAACATTAATTGAACCACTTTTATATAGCGTTCAGAACTTTTCACCGCGTCACTGAATAACACACTACCTACATCCCAAACATCACAAGCTGCAGACACATCGCACCTTTTTGAAAACGTTACTACACGACTTTTAGTTAATGACGCCATCTTGTTTAAATCACCAAAATCTACTACACACCTTAAAAAGAAATAAATAATTTAACAAATAATCTCAGAAATATCTCTTACGAGTTCATCACTTTTTTTATTAAGAGTTAAATAATAATGCAAAAATCGTGGAAAAATCGAAATCGTGGAAATGATGGTGTGACATTGTTGAAATGAAAAGAATACGCTCAACCAATCAATATGCCTAGCCTTTTTCCAAATGTTGGAGTCAGCTTCTAGTCTAACCAGATGTAACTAAATACCAGTAATTTACATGGAGCGACTGCCTATCTGACCGCCACAACCCATTTACTGTTTAACACAATACCCCTTGGTAAGACTGATGGTCAGACTTTTGGGCTTCTGAATACCCGTTACGACTGCGCTTACACAAAACTGCTTATATAAAGCTGCGTACTTGACCAGCCTCAACATAATTTATTGGGATTCATATTTTGTTACAGGTGAGCACAACAAACCCAACATTTATACGTTTACTAAGGCATTATCGGAGTACTACATCACGAAGAATCATGGCGATGTGCCGACAGTTATCATTAGGCCGTCTGCAGGTAAATTATGTTTTAACTAGCTTTTGCACGCGACTCGGCCGCGTGGATGTTGGAAAATATTCCACGGTGACGTAACACCGGGATTAAAGTATCCTATGTGTTAATCTAGGTAAACGATCCTTAACACATTGTTTTCATATAGCTCTAGTGGTTTACGCGGAACACGCCCGTATAGCGGGCATGATTTTTTCCGACATCTTCCACAAACATCGTCATATTTCAGCCAATTTACACAAAACTTGAATGAATTATAGAAGTAAACATTCCTCATGAATCATTGGTGTAAACCGCATGAAAATCTGTTCGGCAGTTTTTGAGTTTATCGCGTTCAAGTTGACAGACAGACGTGACGGGGAGATTTTGTTCGTTTATTATGCCGGTCACGCTCCAAATAACTTTTGACAGAGTGGACTGATTTTAATAAAATAAAGACTAAATATTTCCTCGAGATATGAACTATGATTACATTTCCAATCCCTTAAATTTCTTAAATCTCTTTAGAGGTACACAAAAATTTTAATATTATATATGTGAATTTTAAAATTAACCCCAATTTGGGTAAAATAGGGGATGAATTTTCAAAAACGCTGAACCATATAATTCTTTATTTACTACCAAAAGCATAATTTATTGAGCCTTTTTTTTTAGCTGGCCAAGAAATCAAATTTATATATTCTGATAGACCTCAATATCCATGACACTTTTTATGAATAAGATTTTTTTTTTACAAACGAATTTTCAAACTCAATAAAGTCATCAAATACGATTGTAGAACTTAACCCCTAATATAAAAAAAAAAATGTCAAGAATAATGAGGTCTGTCAGAATATATACAACTTTTATATTTCGGCTGGATAAAAAAAGGCTCAAAAATGTATGAATCCAAAATGATGATTTAAACTCAAATAAAACATCAAAATATGATTTAAAAACTTGATCCTCATATATAAAAAAAAAAAATATCAAGTATAATGAGAACTATCAGAACATACAACTTTTATTTGTGGGCCGGCAAAAAAAATAAGGCCCAGAAATGTATAAAACCAAAATGATGTCCTTTGAATTTTCATATACAGGTGTAATTTTTCAAGTGGGCGTGGATGGCCAAATTCTATATTCAAATCAATAATATTTTAATGCTGAATGCAGAACAATTCTCTACGTCGGACCCGGCTATGTATTGAAAACAATAGTCATCAATTTGAATAATTAGTCTGTTAAGGTTTAATAGGTAGGTCAGCCAGGGTTGCGGGTTGTTCTAAAGAGTTACCGTGGCCCTGGCACAGGCAACTGAAGGAACACGGATGGGTTTTAGCCAGTAGAAGTCTGACACGCCCTCCCGCTCTGAGTGGAGCGGGAGGGCGTGTCATAGAGCATACCAGTAGCTATGAACATTAATTTTGAAGGCTCGCAGAGGATTCTTGAGCTCAGTCGGCGTATGAAGAATATAGAGGTAATTCAGATTACCTGTTAGTTTTGGATTTGTTCCTGGGTCAATGAAAAGCTTTTTGAGAAAAAATAACCGCTGTGCTGAACCGCATTTTATACCCGCGCGCTGGGAAAACAGTTAACCGCCCCACCCGATGCCCCGCGGTAATCTTGTAAACAAAAGCGAGTTGCATCATAGCTTCTTGGAATTTTGTGAACGTTGAATGTTTTTTAGAATGCTAGTGCTAGCTTTAGTAATGTAGATTTCGTTTGAATGTACGACTTGTTTTCAGTTTCAAAATAGGTTTTTAAAATAACAAAACAATTTTTAGTTACACTTTCAAAGAAATGACTCTAGTAAAAAAAAAACAAGCAATAACAATTGTTGGATTTGTTCCTGGGTCAATGAAAAGCTTTTTGAGAAAGAATAAAGACCAAAATTGGACCTAGTTATGCAGAAAGCAGCCATGTGGCACTTTTTTTCAAAAAATGTGTTATAAACACAGTCATACTAATTTTGACATACAAGATATTTTGCAAAAACAACCATCTATTTATCACGGAGATATAAGCCGTCAAATGCAGCCTTGTCAATACATCTATAACGCAACCATCGACGGAAAAATGCTTATAACTCTGTTTGTACTTTTCCCGACATGGCTGCTTTCTGCATAACACGGTCCAATTATCTTCCGAATATATACAGGGTGACAGGGATTTTAGACCTATTCCTTCTAGTACAATTAAGCACCCTATAAAGCCTACGCGAAAATTCAAGGAATTCAAGAATTTTTGAAAATTACCCAGGATTTGTCGATCACTTTTCTCAAAAATCTAAAATTGAATGGCCTTCATGCCATGCTATTCCATTGGGTACCTGATTCTTTAACAAACCTTTCGATGTAAACAAATTTTCTTAAACATGGCACAGTTAAAAGTTTTTTAACCATTTACAAAAACAATCTACATTTATGAACTTTGACACCAATTGTCTCAAAATTTTACAATAGGATCAAGCGTACAAATTACGGCGAAGACATCTTTATTTAATCAGCTAACTAACAAAGTGCAGATATTAAAAACATATTTTGAGGTGCTGATGAAGCAGTATTGGCCATTACCCAATGGAATAGCAATGAAGGCTATTCAATTTTAGAGTTTAGAGAAAAGTGATATTTAGTGACGAATTCTGAGTAATTTTCCAAAATACATAAACATTGGGTTTTCTCGAATTCCATGCATTATTCAGGTGCTTAATTGTAGCAAATGGGTCACACTATCACGTCCTAGAAGGAATACGTCGAATTTATATATTCAGAGCAGTGATGGCTAATTGGGAATGGCCCCGACTTCGTGGCGACGGTCGTGGGTTCGAAACCAGGCAGGAATTTCACTTGATGTAACTTAGCCTTGGCGCAAACGGGCCACCGACCAGAGACACTGGTGGCCAGCGATAGCGACTTAACACACGTTTTTATATATTATGTATAGACGCTACAGCAGTGTCCGCGACTCGGCACTTGTGTTCGCTGCGGGCCACACAACACGCCGACACCCACCACTGTCGTGATGCTGTAGGGTAAAATGTGGTAGCTTCCGAACACCGGTGGCTGTCATTCGCTTCTGACACTAATGGCAGTAGCGTGCGACAGGGCTGTGGTCGGTGGCCCGTTTGCGCCGAGCCTTATCTCATCACTACGGCTCTCAAAACCGTGAAGAAAAACATCGTGAAATAAAAATTCTAAGACATGTAAAATCCACTAACCCGCACAGGGACCTCGTGCTGGATTACGGTCCACTACCTCTCACAGAGAGGAGCCCGACAGTGGGAACGTTAAAGACATGTAACATTAACCCGCACAGAGACCTCGTGCTGGGTTACGGTCCACTACCTCTCACAGAGAGGAGCCCGACAGTGGGAACGTTAAAGACATGTAACATTAACCCGCACAGAGACCTCGTGCTGGGTTACGGTCCACTACCTCTCACAGAGAGGAGCCCGACAGTGGGAACGTTAAAGACATGTAACATTAACCCGCACAGGGACCTCGTGCTGGGTTACGGTCCACTACCTCTCACAGAGAGGAGCCCGACAGTGGGAACGTTAAAGACATGTAACATTAACCGGCACAGGGACCTCGTGCTGGATCACGGTCCACTACCTCTCACAGAGAGGAGCCCGACAGTGGGAACGTAAAAGACATGTAACATTAACCCGCACAGGGACCTCGTGCTGGGTTACGGTCCACTACCTCTCACAGAGAGGAGCCCGACAGTGGGAACGTTAAAGACATGTAACATTAACCCGCACAGGGACCTCGTGCTGGATCACGGTCCACTACCTCTCACAGAGAAGAGCCCGACAGTGGGAACGTTAAAGACATGTAACATTAACCCGCACAGGGACCTCGTGCTGGGTTACGGTCCACTACCTCTCACAGAGAGGAGCCCGACAGTGGGAACGTTAAAGACATGTAACATTAACCCGCACAGGGACCTCGTGCTGGGTTACGGTCCACTACCTCTCACAGAGAGGAGCCCGACAGTGGGAACGTTAAAGACATGTAACATTAACCCGCACAGGGACCTCGTGCTGGATCACGGTCCACTACCTCTCACAGAGAGGAGCCCGACAGTGGGAACGTTAAAGACATGTAACATTAACCCGCACAGGGACCTCGTGCTGGGTTACGGTCCACTACCTCTCACAGAGAGGAGCCCGACAGTGGGAACGTTAAAGACATGTAACATTAACCCGCACAGGGACCTCGTGCTGGGTTACGGTCCACTACCTCTCACAGAGAGGAGCCCGACAGTGGGAACGTTAAAGACATGTAACATTAACCCGCACAGGGACCTCGTGCTGGGTTACGGTCCACTACCTCTCACAGAGAGGAGCCCGACAGTGGGAACGTTAAAGACATGTAACATTAACCCGCACAGGGACCTCGTGCTGGGTTACGGTCCACTACCTCTCACAGAGAGGAGCCCGACAGTGGGAACGTTAAAGACATGTAACATTAACCCGCACAGGGACCTCGTGCTGGGTCACGGTCCACTACCTCTCACAGAGAGGAGCCCGACAGTGGGAAAGTTAAAGACATGTAACATTAACCCGCACAGGGACCTCGTGCTGGGTTACGGTCCACTACCTCTCACAGAGAGGAGCCCGACAGTGGGAACGTTAAAGACATGTAACATTAACCCGCACAGGGACCTCGTGCTGGGTTACGGTCCACTACCTCTCACAGAGAGGAGCCCGACAGTGGGAACGTTAAAGACATGTAACATTAACCCGCACAGGGACCTCGTGCTGGGTTACGGTCCACTACCTCTCACAGAGAGGAGCCCGACAGTGGGAACGTTAAAGACATGTAACATTAACCGGCACAGGGACCTCGTGCTGGATCACGGTCCACTACCTCTCACAGAGAGGAGCCCGACAGTGGGAACGTAAAAGACATGTAACATTAACCCGCACAGGGACCTCGTGCTGGGTTACGGTCCACTACCTCTCACAGAGAGGAGCCCGACAGTGGGAACGTTAAAGACATGTAACATTAACCCGCACAGGGACCTCGTGCTGGATCACGGTCCACTACCTCTCACAGAGAAGAGCCCGACAGTGGGAACGTTAAAGACATGTAACATTAACCCGCACAGGGACCTCGTGCTGGGTTACGGTCCACTACCTCTCACAGAGAGGAGCCCGACAGTGGGAACGTTAAAGACATGTAACATTAACCCGCACAGGGACCTCGTGCTGGGTTACGGTCCACTACCTCTCACAGAGAGGAGCCCGACAGTGGGAACGTTAAAGACATGTAACATTAACCCGCACAGGGACCTCGTGCTGGATCACGGTCCACTACCTCTCACAGAGAGGAGCCCGACAGTGGGAACGTTAAAGACATGTAACATTAACCCGCACAGGGACCTCGTGCTGGGTTACGGTCCACTACCTCTCACAGAGAGGAGCCCGACAGTGGGAACGTTAAAGACATGTAACATTAACCCGCACAGGGACCTCGTGCTGGGTTACGGTCCACTACCTCTCACAGAGAGGAGCCCGACAGTGGGAACGTTAAAGACATGTAACATTAACCCGCACAGGGACCTCGTGCTGGGTTACGGTCCACTACCTCTCACAGAGAGGAGCCCGACAGTGGGAACGTTAAAGACATGTAACATTAACCCGCACAGGGACCTCGTGCTGGGTTACGGTCCACTACCTCTCACAGAGAGGAGCCCGACAGTGGGAACGTTAAAGACATGTAACATTAACCCGCACAGGGACCTCGTGCTGGGTCACGGTCCACTACCTCTCACAGAGAGGAGCCCGACAGTGGGAAAGTTAAAGACATGTAACATTAACCCGCACAGGGACCTCGTGCTGGGTTACGGTCCACTACCTCTCACAGAGAGGAGCCCGACAGTGGGAACGTTAAAGACATGTAACATTAACCCGCACAGGGACCTCGTGCTGGGTTACGGTCCACTACCTCTCACAGAGAGGAGCCCGACAGTGGGAACGTTAAAGACATGTAACATTAACCCGCACAGGGACCTCGTGCTGGGTTACGGTCCACTACCTCTCACAGAGAGGAGCCCGACAGTGGGAACGTTAAAGACATGTAACATTAACCCGCACAGGGACCTCGTGCTGGGTTACGGTCCACTACCTCTCACAGAGAGGAGCCCGACAGTGGGAACGTTAAAGACATGTATTATTAACCCGCACAGGGACCTCGTGCTGGGTTACGGTCCACTACCTCTCACAGAGAGGAGCCCGACAGTGGGAACGTTAAAGACATGTAACATTAACCCGCACAGGGACCTCGTGCTGGGTTACGGTCCACTACCTCTCACAGAGAGGAGCCCGACAGTGGGAACGTTAAAGACATGTAACATTAACCCGCACAGGGACCTCGTGCTGGGTCACGGTCCACTACCTCTCACAGAGAGGAGCCCGACAGTGGGAAAGTTAAAGACATGTAACATTAACCCGCACAGGGACCTCGTGCTGGGTTACGGTCCACTACCTCTCACAGAGAGGAGCCCGACAGTGGGAACGTTAAAGACATGTAACATTAACCCGCACAGGGACCTCGTGCTGGGTTACGGTCCACTACCTCTCACAGAGAGGAGCCCGACAGTGGGAACGTTAAAGACATGTAACATTAACCCGCACAGGGACCTCGTGCTGGGTTACGGTCCACTACCTCTCACAGAGAGGAGCCCGACAGTGGGAACGTTAAAGGCTGACTATGTTATATAATATTCCAAAATATAAGTACAGATAAGCAGATGCATGACAGTAAAGGAAGTATGTAAGGATAGAAGCAGGTGACGTTTCTTAGTTTCTGCCTAGCACCATGGGAAAAAGGCGTGATTTTATGTATGTTGAGTGTATCCACTCACTTACTCATTTTCAGGCTTTAGTCCACATATCAACAGTTTTCTCGCAATTTCAAAGGAAGGTACTAGTCGAGACGGTCTACCCACCGCCAGCCAAACTGGAAGATGTCTACAAATTCATCGAAGAGTACGGACACGATATTGAAGAAACAAAGAAGTATATAAGTACGTATTTCATTCCAATAATTATATTGTCGCTTTACTTCACTTGACTTCATCTAATTAAGTCAAAATGTTGGCAGAAGAAAATGTTTTCCGAGTTTTGGCCGACGTAATGTCTTCTAATAAACACGACAAATGTTTTCTTTTAATCCTCCTAGTTACAACATTAATTGAACCACTTTTATATAGCGTTCAGAACTTTTCACCGCGTCACTACCTACATCCTAAACATCACAAGCTGCAGACATATCGCACCTTTTTGAAAACGTTACTACACGAAATTTAGCTAATGACGCCATCTTGTTTAAATCACCAAAATCTACTACACACCTTAAAAAGAAATAAATAATTTAACAAATAATCTCAGAAATATCTCTTACGAGTTCATCACTTTTTTATTAAGAGTTAGATAATAATGCAAAAATCGTAAATTAATTCTCCTGTAATATTTTTTTTTTGTTTAATAACGGTTTCGAAATGAAGGTGTGACATTGTTGAAATGAAAAGAATACGCTCAACCAATCAATCTGCCTAGCCTTTTTCCAAATGTTGGAGTCAGCTTCTAGTCTAACCAGATGTAACTAAATACCAGTAATTTACATGGAGCGACTGCCTATCTGACCGCCACAACCCATTTACTGTTTAACACAATACCCCTTGGTAAGACTGGTGGTCAGACTTTTGGGCTTCTGAATACCCGTTACGACTGCGCTTACACAAAACTGCGAACATAAAGCTGCGTACTTGACCAGCCTCAACATAATTTATTGGGATTCATATTTTGTTACAGGTGAACACAACAAACCCAACATTTATACGTTTACTAAGGCATTATCGGAGTACTACATCACGAAGAATCATGGCGATGTGCCGACAGTTATCATTAGGCCGTCTGCAGGTAAATTATGTTTTAATTAGCTTTTTCACGCGACTTCGCCCGCCTGGAGGTTGGAAAATATCCCACGGTAACGTAATACCAGGATTAAAGTACCCTATGTGTTAATCTAGGTAAACCATGCATTAATTCCTTAACACATTGTTTTCATAGCTCTAGTGGTTTACGCGGAACACGCCCGTATAGTGGGCATGATTTTTTCCGACATCTTCCACAAACATCGGCATATTTCAGCCAATTTACACAAAACTTGAATGAATTATACAAATAAACATTCCTCATGAATCATTGGTGTAAACCGCATGAAAATCTGTTCGGCAGTTTTTGAGTTTATCGCGTTCAGGTTGACAGACAGACGTGACGGGGAGATTTTGTTCGTTTATTATGCCGGTCACGCTCCAAATAACTTTTGACAGAGTGGACTGATTTTAATAAAATAAAGACTAAATATTTCCTCGAGATATGAACTATGATTACATTTCCAATCCCTTAAATTTCTTAAATCTCTTTAGAGGTACACAAAATTTTTAATATTATATATGTGAATTTTAAAATCAACCCCAATTTGGGTAAAATAGGGGATGAATTTTCAAAAACGCTGAACCATATAATTCTTTATTAACTACCAAAAGCATAATTTATTGAGCCTTTTTTTTTAGCTGGCCAAGAAATCAAATTTATATATTCTGATAGACCTCAATATCCATGACACTTTTTATGAATAAGATTTTTTTTACAAACGAATTTTCAAACTCAATAAAATCATCAAAATACGATTGTAGAACTTAACCCCTAGTATAAAAAAAATGTCAAGAATAATGAGGTCTGTCAGAATATATACAACTTTTATATTTCGGCTGGCTAAAAAAAAAGGCTCAAAAATGTATGAATCCAAAATGATGATTTAAACTCAAATAAAACATCAAAATATGATTTAAAAACTTGATCCTCATATAAAAAAAAAAAATTATCAAGAATAATGAGGAGTATCAGAACATACAACTTTTATTTGTGGGCCGGCAAAAAAAATAAGGCCCAGAAATGTATAAAACCAAAATGATGTCCTTTGAATTTTCATATACAGGTTGAATTTTTCAAGTGGGCGTGGATGGCCAAATTCTATATTCAAATCAATAATATTTTAATGCTGAATGCAGAACAATTCTCTACGTCGGACCCGGCTATGTATTGAAAACAATAGTCATCAATTTGAATAATTAGTCTGTTAAGGTTTAATAGGTAGGTCAGCCAGGGTTGCGGGTTGTTGTTGTGTAAAGAGTTACCGTGGCCCTGGCACAGGCAACTGAAGGAACACGGGTGTGTTTTAGTCAGTAGAAGTCTGACACGCCCTCCCACTCCACTCAGAGCGGGAGAAGTTATTTGATGATTTCCCATCCAAAAAAAAAAGGTTTAATAGGTAGGTAACATAAGAAAAATAAAAAAAATATTTTGTTAAAATGAGCACTTTCCTTTAGTTTGCCTTATTAGCGACACTATCGAATGGTGTAATAATACGTGTTTTTTTTTTCAAAATCGCGGAGTTCGATTTCTGGCTAGAAATAATGATTTTTCAAAAATCCAATGATGCAGTTTTAGCTTTCATCAAAATCGAGCCCGAGACTCCTTTAAGTACTTTTCCTCATAGTTTCAGATTCGGCCATCCACGCCTACTTGAAAAATTCACCTGTATACTACTCAAAACAAAATAAGTAGATAAATGCATAAACGACCATGTCTGTTGGTCCTGAGTCTGGGTGTAATTATCTAATATGTATGTAACTACAAAAAAAAAGTAGTATATGTATTATATCAGTTATCTGGTTCCCATAGTACAAGATCTGCTTAGTTTGGGATCAGATGACCGTGTGTGAATGTGTCGTGTGTGATGTCGTGTGGAAGTAATGTATTATTCCTTTTTCTTTCGACATGTCTTGTGAAGGCGTACGAAGGGCCGAAGCCAACTCGCAGAGGCCCCTTAGACTATTTTAAATGATGAGGAGGCACCAACCGACGATTATCCTTATATGCACTATGCAAGTGCTCCCAGGGACAACCCCCGGTTGGTGCAGGACTATTTCAGAACGTGGTAACAAAACATATTGGGCTATGGGTTTGGGTGGCTAAAGTGGATTGGGTAACTAGCGACAACACTACCTGAGTTGCTTGAGGAGTGGAGAAGTATTCCACGGCTATCAGGACAATCCCGGAAGTACGGCCAAGATCCCTACCAGCACCTTACTGGAATACTTTCTTTCTCCGAGCGCGTTTGCTCTTGCGAATCTCCACTCAAGCCGGCCAATCAAGGCAAGAAAAAGGTGGGAGTTCTGTTCCTCGTCAGTGTTCACTCCAGCCGGCCAATAAAGGCAAGCCAGAGGCGATGAACAAGACTTCTCCCGGGAGATAAGGTTCGTCGGGTCGCTACTGCCCAACAGTTCGCCACATGCTGCCCTGCGGATTTATGTATTTCTCTTGGTCTGGCTCCCTTAGACCTGTTGTCGAGGCGGGGGGGGGGGGGGGGGGGGGGCTCAATAGACCTGGCTTGGTCACCCACGGTGAAGCGAAAAGGAACTTTTCAGGGCTTTTCCCAGGAAGTCGATGACGTAGCAGCCACCAGGTAGGTGGCGGTGCCCCTTGGGCGACATCGCAACTGAGGCGGGCCGCGATGGCAGTCGGCGGCGGGAGAGGAGTGTCGGTATTGCGGTGTGCCGCTCTCTATACCTTCCGCGGCCTTGACGGGGTCCGTCTGATGGCGGACGCGGTGGGCCGCCTGGGGAGGAGGAGTGTCGGTATTTCGCTGACCGCTCTCCCTATCCTCTGCGGTCGAAAAGCGATAGGCGGCCGGGCCGCTGGCCTGACTAGTCGCAGGGGGGCCAAGTGTGCCTAGACACGGGGTCGTCTAGCGCCCATGTGCTGGTTTAGTCCATGGGGTGGTCACGGCATGCAATGTTTTCTTGTGTGCCGGTGATGGGGGGTGCTCGCAAAAGGAGGGTCCGGTGACGGACAGCCGCGGCGGATTCGCGGTGAGTGCTAACGCGTGCCCGTGTTCCCGCCACAAGCGGCAGAGTATGAGGACACCGTGGAGTTTTAGTGGGTTAGGGTCCCACATAACTGTACTATTTCCCCGTGGTAGTGCAGTATGCATGAGCATTTCTCCACGGAAAAAAAGGGATACGGCGGTGGGGTTATTATACTTATTATTATAATGGTGTGAAATTGCGAAAAATGGGTATTGCCTATTCACACTGTTATAATATTTGGAACATATCGCATCTCAAGGAGCACTGTCATGTCTTAAAAAGGTATTGTAGATGTCTTCGAGTCAATAACTAAGTTATTGACAATTGTATTCGTTGAACCATATGATACACAATATAATAACTTGAGGGGTCCTCCAACCACCGAGAGAGTTAAGCAAAAGTGGGTACAGGTTTACAGAATAAGTTAAGAAAAACTTCAAACTACTTTACAGATAAACTTCCATTGGTGTATTCTTCCTTTATACTAAAGACAATATTGGTATGTAAGATATCTAGAATAGCAGGTTAAGAATTTCTAAAATTACCGCAGAGAATTAAACGGATAAATTATGGTGGTATAATTTTACAACTTAGTATTCTAAAACAGGCGGAAGGCATTATGCCTTCCGCATGTTTGGTTTTATTATGAGAATGGCTACAGTATTTACGCAATCTTTTACCTATTTATATCGATATAAAACGTTGGTTGGCTCTCAGCTGGAGTATGCTGTTTCAGTATGGACTATGGTAAATATTCCGATATGGTTGAAAAAGTACAAAGAAAATTTCTAAAGGCCATGCATGCATTTTCGTTGCTATCGCTTATGCATCCTATAATGACCTTTTAAAGAAGTATAATCTGCAAAGCTTAAAGTCTAGGTGAATTATGCTGGATACGATGTTCCTGTTTGATCTGTGTAATACTTATGATTGTATCGATCGAGTACCCAGAACAACGATACACCGTGGGGTGCGCGCAAGACCTTTATTTGCAGCAAGTTCTTGTCGTACAAACTCGGGCTTGCGAGCATCCCTACGCTGCCTTACCAATCAATACAACAAGTTCTTTGAAGATATCGACTTCTTTTCTGTCTCTGCTCAAAAATGTTGAAGTCTTATCTACAAAATAATTTCAGGTTGTAATAGTTAGTTTAATACTTACTCATTCTCTCCCTCTCTCTTTCTCTGTTGTTTGCATGAGTGTGTATGTTTACTGTTCACTATAGACTACTTTTCTGTTTTAACAGCTTAGATTAGCGCACTGTTAGATATAACTTTTAATATGTTGTGGATAATGTTGTAGGTTATACATTTATAACTCTTGTATAATAGGTTGGGGAAAATTTTTTCGCATTTTTTAAGAGAATTCAAAACATTTTTTAATATAGTTTATTTACATTTAACTAAAGTATGTAGGTGCCATTTCTATAGAAATTGACACACATGATCCCATTGCTATAGAAATTTTGGGACTTCTGGTCAAAATACCGTGACAAGTGGTTTTGGCAGTCCTCTCGTGATGTTAACCTGACACTGCCTAAAGAATTCTGAAGAGACCGAAACAGGTGGAAATCTGAAGGTGCAAGGTCAGGACTATACGGCGGATGCATTAACACCTCTCAGCCAAACTCTCTTAATTTTTGCTGAGTGGCTAAAGATGTGTGAGGTCTAGCGTTATCATGATGAAAAACCACACCCCTTCTGTTGATTAATTCCTACCGCTTTCTCTCAACTTCTTGCTTTAATCTCATCAGTTGTTCGCAGTAGAGTTCAGAATCGATGGTCCTGCCTGGTGGTAACAGCTCATAATGAATAATGCGCTTCCAATCCCACCACACACACAGCATCACCTTGTTGCGAGTTAACCCGGGTTTCGCCACAGTCTGTGAAGCCTGACCGGCCTTTGACCACGACCTTTTTCGCACGTTCTTGTCATACGTGATCCACTTTTCATCACCAGTTATCAGCTTCTTCAAAAATGGTTCGGTTTCATTACGTCGTAATAAAGAATCACAAATGAGTACACGGTTCATTAGGTTTCTTTCAGTGAGCTCGTGAGGTACCCAAATGTCGAGCTTTTTTGTGTAGGTATCCAGTTTTTTTCAATTACGCCAAAACTGTTTTGTGGTCAATTTTCAGTTCTTCAGCTACGTCGTAACTACTGATATGCCGATCTTGCTCCACTTTTTCAAAAATGGCATCATTTTCATCTGTAATAGAGCGACCAGAGCGACGTGCATCTTTGACATCAAAATTTCCGGATTGAAAACGCTTAAACCAAATTTGTGCTACTCTCACAGTAAATATCGCAAATTATTTTCGCGGCTTGCGTTGCATTTTTACCTTTTTTATAGTAAAATTTTAAAATGTATCGAATTTCTTCATTAGATTCACTCATCTTGACGGTACCAAAAACAAATGAAAATCACACATTTTCCTAATTTGAATTTGAAATTATGTTCTTTAAAATTTAAACTTTCAATGATACCAAAACCAGCCAGATACAAATAGTATAACCAAAGAGATTTTATTACAAGTTCATACATGCGAAAAGACTTTTCCCCAACCTAATATTTATAACTTAGTATAAGATTTTAATGTGTAACTGTTTATTTTCCCGAATAAATAAAATAAAAATAAAACCATGATTTGTTTGGCTGCTTGAGATATTGTTCGTACACCGCAATCTGCTCCTTCTAAAAGAAAAACAATAATATTGCAATAAAATCTTATTCTTTCAGTTACACCAATAAAAGATGAACCTGTAAAAGGCTGGTTGGACAACTGGTTTGGTACCACACACCTACTATTCTACACTGCTAAAGGCTATAATCGCTTTAATCTGGGTAGCAACAGTCACGCCTTCGACTTCATCCCTGTTGATTACGTTTCTAATTTAAGTATTATTGCTGGTGCTAGAGCCAAGTAAGAAAATTTATTATATTTTGTAGATTTAAGCCGTAGCTACGAGCTGCACGCTCAAGCGACACGCGTCTAGCGACAGCGACTGCGGAGAAAACAAATGAATCAAATTGTTTAGCTTTAGAGCATGCCGTGAGTCAACGCGACGTGACTTGCGGAGCGACGCGCGTCGGACGGAAACAGGAGACGCGCGCGCCTGTTGCTTGGCGCAATTCGCGTGCAAATCCCGTCCGTCGAGTCCCTAAACGGGGCATTAGGCTTTAAATATAGGACTTTTGGAAACCAGTTTCTTCAACTTACTTAAATTAAGGACTCCGATTCCAAAAAGTAAAGAGCTAGTTTTTACATCTTTGGCCGGGCCTGCAGTCTCGACATTCAGAGCGATTGCTTTACGACTGAAGTCGGTTGCTAAATCCGAATAGAAGGGACACCATTCGGTCAAAATTGCTTGACAAGCACAAAAAAATCATTTTCAGTTTCCAACTAGTTACGAAGAGAACCGGTTTGACGACTAGTTTTAGTTCTTAGACCTCATTTACGGAGACACGGGGAGTCGCGCGTCGCGTCCCGCTAAATTTCCGCACCACGCCAAATGCAACTCTGAAACAAATGCAAAAAATTATATGTCCATTACTGACAAAAAATATAATTAGGTATGTAATACAACAGGTGTAATTAGTGCGAACGCTCATCGTTTGTCAAACATACCGTATTTTTTTAATTTTATTTGAGATGGGTTTGCTTTTGACTATAGTCTAGGTCAGAGGTGACAGAGACATAGTCTACGATGGAGAGACTTTTACTCTTCCTTCCTTTCCTTCTTTTCTTCCTTTCTTTTCTTTTACTCTTTCTTTTTTTTTGGAAAAATGTGGGTAGGTTCTCCACACTCCTAACCTTTCGTTGTTGTGTCCAATGCACACAGTAACGGCTGGCAAACTGACCATAGTATTTTGTGCTTTTGGCCGTACTCATATTTTTCTGTAAAATAAATGTAATGTTTCTTCAATATTACAGAAACAATTATTATTTTTATTCGGTAACATACTTATTAACGATCACGAGCACTCAACATGTATGCACCTATTTTTATTTTATTTTTCGGTAGCGCCATCTTGAATTTTGATTTTGATCCCATTTTCGATATCAGCAACCTTGAAAACCATATAAATGATACCCATGATGAAAAATTTTAAAGTTTTCATGGTTTCATTCCTACCGGTGTATTACATATCTAATTATATTTTTCCTCAGTAATGGGCATGTAATGGTTTCTATTTGTTACAGGGTTGCTTTGGGTGTGGTGCGGAAAGTGCATATCATATAGAATGCGACTTTTTCAACTTTTCGTTATCAGCAACCTGGAAAACCATGAAAACGACTGAAAAATTGCAAATTTTCGGTAGCCTCATTTTGAATTTAGATTTTGACCCCATTATCGTTGCCATAGCCCTTGAAAACCATGAAAACGCCACAAGTGACGAAAAATTTGCATCTCCATAAATGCTGAGCCCAACATTTTGAAAAAAATACAGCGTATATAGGAAAACTTATAAGAAGTATATGGTCTTGAAATAACATGGTAAACCACTCAATATTGTGCTAACAAACTTACATTTGCAGTTGGAATGTACACATATGAACAAGTTTTTCAACTACAATGTTAAGTTTGATCTTGGGATAAATTCATCCCAGCTAACTTCATTTAACGTGACCCGACACACATTTGGCCGGTTTTTCTTAGTTCTAGTAGGTTAGCTTTCAACATAATTCATAAATTTTTCTTTTAGATCAAGTGAAGTACAAGTCTTTAATAGCACCACTTCTACAGAGAATCCTGTCATTTGGTCGGATGTTCATAAATACTTCAATCAAGAAATGATTTCGCGGGGTACAAGTGAGTGGTTAATTTATTTATGATTATGTTGTCACACAATCAAGATTTTGTCTTAAATAGATCTTTCTTCGCACGAAGAATGAACGTAAAATCTACGGAGATTTTACATATCTACGGAGTCAGGCTTATTCATCTATTGAACAAGGTGGAGACAATATATACGACAATAAATTAAACTGCGTATCTTATGACGTTCCTAGCCTGTACTGCATACGAAAATTAAATATATTAGTTGAATCACTATAGCTAGTCGGCTGATCGGCAAAATCAATAGTTGGCCCATTGCTACTATTTACTTTGTCTGAAAAATCACTTATTTTGATTTTAGGATTTATTTGATAGTTTCAAAATATTTATTTATTTATTTTATTTGACCATTTATGTGCAACAAATAGGAGGAGCTCGTGGCTAAATAATAACAGCCGTAAGGGTCGATCCATCAGGTTAAGCTACGCTTGCCGGGGTTGGTCCGTAGATGGGTGACCATCTGTACATACCGAGACTCCTCCGTACCTCGGAAAGCACGTTAAGCCGTTGGTCCCGGCTGTCATTCGTAGATCTTTGGCAGTTGTTACGGGTCGTCAGAAGCCTGAAAGTCTGACAACCAGTCTTACCAAGGGGTATCGTATTACCCAATAACTGGGTTGTGGAGGTCAGATAGGCAGTCGCTCCATGTAAAATACTGGTATTCAGCTGCATCCGGTTAGACTGGAAGCCGACCCCAACATAGTTGGGAAAAGGCTAGGCAGATGATGATGATGTACAACAAATAAACAGACAAGAACAAAGAACGGAAAATTAAGAAGAAACTTATGCTTATTTCTAAAGAAATCTGTTCCAGCATACCTGCGATAGGACAGAGGATAAAAAGAGACGTAGACACCGTGTGCAAGAATAAAAGAGAAAATAACAATACATAAAATCTAAAAAAAAACATATTATAGATACTTAAATACATACATACTTCCAGAATAAATATCTCTAAAATAACTAATAACTAAGTAAAATAACTAATAAATAAGTAAGTAAGAAATGGAAAGATAGTGTAAGTGTAGTGTCAATACTCTTATTATTATTGCTATTATTTGAATGTATTGTTATCTCCTCTTGTATAATATGTACATGAAAATACTAGTGCCCCGCCCCTCCTTCGTTTGTTTAATATTAATGTATTATACACTTAAGCCTTCCGGAATAAATTCTCCAACTGAATGTGAAAGCCGCATCAAAATCCGTTGCGCAGTTTCGATAAACAGCGCGGTCAGACAACAGCGACCTTAACTTTTAATTTGTATAGATATACTCTGAGATCAGGTACTAAAGAATGGAACTAATTGTAGTCTAATCTATCAATCAAAACAGAATAATAAAATAACATAAAAAAGTGATAACCGATTTCAAAGAATGATAATATTATGTTTGTCTTGTTTTCTGAGACTGTTTAACAGATAAAATATTATTATTTCAGATAAAATGGCATATCCGAGTACATTATTTGTCAAATCAAAAGCAATAGTGAATATTGGCACCTTCTTATTTCAAACGACTCCTGCGCATATGGCTGACTTGTGGCTGAAAATAATGGGTAGAGAACCGAGGTATGTTATTTTGTTCAAATTAAGTTCAAATCAAATACAAATTACCGACGTCACCCAAAAAGCACCCAAGCTCAAGACGTTTGCCGCATGTGAGATTAGCGCGAGCACAAACTTTTTTGCATTAATATACCACTAAAAGTTGTTCGCTTAAATCAACTACGAGATTACTCGTAGTTGGCAGTGGGGCTC
The DNA here is from genome assembly GCA_948252095.1 of Dicycla oo. Lineage (NCBI taxonomy): Eukaryota > Metazoa > Arthropoda > Insecta > Lepidoptera > Noctuidae > Dicycla > Dicycla oo. Next base: position 4,001,808 of record OX411713.1, read on the forward strand.
AGATCTTGTACTACGAGTATACTCCTAGGTTGGCAGTCAACGTGTTAAAACAAGATATTTACCATGTTTTTTTTTTCCATCAGATTTCATCTTCACCAATTTTTTATGAGACCAACTTAAAGTTATTATCATTCAAATACAAAAGAACCATCAAAATATCATAAGGCAAAGATATCCAGTAGCCCCCCTTTTGGAGGAAGAACCCCACAAACTGACAGACGAAAGCAAATTTTACCAGACTTGAAGCGGAGACGCTTTGCTCGCTCGGTGAATTACTTATATAATATAAAGTTCAAATCTCTATTGAAATTACACTCGACGACAGTATCATGCTAATTAAATTTCCAGTATAGACTGACCTCACTCGATGTTTACAGGAAGCTTATACAATTATAGGCTTTCTGTAAAATGAGAGGTCAGCTTATACGGGAAATTTGTAGTTTTATGTGTATTATCACCCAATTTAGCCAATCCAGTATTTTTTTTTTTATTCATAGTTTGTACGATTTTTTTCTTCTAAACTTTTTGAAGGATTCTTGTTAATCAGTCAGGACTGAAAATAAAATGTTAAATGAAGTTGCTCCATTACATTTAAATAATAATCTAAATGTGAAATAACTCTAGCATGCTAACAGAAGAACCTATGAAAGGTATAACGGGTGTAAATATACGCTTAACGATGCCGAGATTCACTTGTTTTTCCCGTCATTATGATATTTTTTTATTGAACCAACCCCGGGAACCTTCTTACTTGGTTACGGAGATATTGAATATAATTATCAAATATTCAACTTATTCTGGAGTTTTTTTACGTAAAACTTTTAAATTTTTAAGTGTCTTAAGAACCCTTCATCATCACCAGGTACGCAAAACTGGTCTCGTCAGTCGTCAGAAAGAGGAATGCCATTGAGGAATTTACGTCCAAGTCCTGTATGATGAGGGCAGAGCGAGCGATGGAGCTGTACTCCTCACTGTCTCCAGAAGATAAGCAGACGTTCCCCTGTGACCCCACCCAGATTGAGTGGTCTGAATATTTCAGAGATTACTGCAAAGGTGTGCAGAGGTATTTGAAGTCTGGGTACACTGTCAAGTCATGATGAAATTTGTGTTGTTTACGTTTAGTAGTAAAGTTTTATTTTGTATTTAGCTTCTTATTCTACCTACATATACGAGGTTATTGGAAACATGTTGCGATCCCTTTAAGGATAATAGATTTTTTTTTTTTCAAAAAATATTGGACATGAAATGTGATTGCTTTTTCTTTCCTAATAAATCTAGTTTATTCAGTCATTTTTCAACGTCTTAGCTAATAAAGCGTAGATGTTTATGAAATAGTACGTCGATAAAGTTCCAAAGTCACTTTATGTAGTAAACTTGCATTTGTTACGAAAGACAAAAAAATACGAAAATTGTTACGATTTTGGAGTCATTATTTAAGTATGGTAGAAGATTTATTTTATTTTATGAATTATCCTTATTGACATGAACAAGAAGTAATAAGAAAAGCAAAATTAAACCACTAGTAACATTCTTTTTTTTTAAACAATTTTCAAATTTGTAGGTCAACAGTTTTTTGAAAAAATAAAATATCTCGAAGGTGGTTTATTTTCGGACCACGTACCAAGTGATTTGATATTACTGTCACCTCTTAAAGGGCATGTGACATATTTTCAGTAACCCTGTCAACAGGGTGTTTGGCGCATGGACCGACAGAATGTTTTGGGGGATTGGGGGGTAATTTGCTAGGTTTCACCAATTTTTAGTTTTTCTTTGAATTACCGAAAATCTCGCCTTTGACTTCGAATTACCCAAAATAACTTATATTATAGTCTGCTATGTATTCTTATTCTATGTAGATTAAAAATTGAATTAAAACATGATTACCGTAATCAGTCTTTTTTTATAACACTCTCCAACCGACTCTTCTAACTAGTATTTTGACTACATGTCAGAATGAATTGTTTTCTATGGTATGTATGTAACATACCGTTACAAAGGGACTAAGTTTAAAATGGCTTTTAGTTTTTTTTTTATTGATGAATTAAGAAGTTGTAATTTTTTTTTCAACATTTTTTATTCTTGGGAACCACATAGGCCATTTTCTACAAATCATTCTATAATCAATCAATGAGGAAGAACACTGTCAATTAGCTCCGTTTAGATGGCGCTTAGTGTTTATCTCAAATAAACAGTCAAACTCCATAGAAATTAAACAATATTTTGTGTTATTGTGACTTTTATCAATATAATGGGTCGTTGTGTAGCCTTTGGATACAAAGAAATAGGCGTTGGCAATTCCCAAGTAATTTACGCATGAAGAGAAAGTGGAAAAGGGCACTGAAATATGTATAAAAAAAAAAACCTTCATTTTAGTGATTTTTCGGGGTTATGTGGGAAACATTTCAAGAAAACAGACTGCGAGACCACTTCTAAGACGACAGGTTGGTACCATACCTATTATTATTAATGATGTCTTTTTATTAATAATAATGAAAAAGCTTACAACCTGTGAAAAAAATGGTTTCCTTTCAAATAACCACACATTTTGTAACAAGTAACTTTACGTCTTGTTTATCATTAGTATCATTAAAAAGAAAAAAAGTAATGAGTTAAGTTTATTTTGTAACTTATAAAACCATAATATTGCCTAGAATACGGCTAAAAGTCGATAACATGTTAACATGTTAAATATAATGTAACTTACGAGAAGTTTGGCTTTCCTTCCTTATATATATCTTATCTATTATCCTGCGATACTCCGCTTTTTTCAACTTCTCCTCCAACTGGGCGATACGCCAGGTAGAATACATAGTGAAGCAACACAAATAGATAAAAAAAAAAACACGCACATACTTAAAAATCTATTCTATTTTTCTCTACGATGCACAGTGGTGCAGGTAGTACGGGCATGCGGAAAATATTATTTTTAAATGAAAAGACGTTGCGTTTCTTCATAATACTTTATTAAAATGATATAATGGATGTACCAGTTTACAAAGAGAAAGATATAACACGTATTTTTTTTTTTATTAACATGAAAATATTCATCAAATTTTTTCACATGAATTTCATATAATTAAATCAGCATTTTTAAATAAATAAATATTAATAAACTAAATATTAAATAGAGAAGACATTGATTTAGAGATGGGTGCTATCCACTAATAAAGCTTTGGCATCATCGTGAAGAGGATAGTATTTTTTATTCGGTACTGCACGTAAACTGTTGATAAGGGGATCTGAGGTAGCTAAGAGCATATTCATAACATCTTCATTACATGATAGACGAGAACATTTTCTTGAATGACCTAACCTATAATTGCGGTAATCTTTATTTCGCGCTTCTTGAGCTTCCTCAGATAACATCCCAATAGGTAAGGCAGCAACACTTATTATTTCTTTGCCATGCAGCAAGATTTTATGCACAGTATTTGGCATATTATACCAGCTGTACATGCTTACGTATAGTTCAGCAGTTTCGTAACAATAACTACCAAACTTATCCGAATCAACTAATGCACTAGAATTAATTGTTTGCAATATTATACCAAACCGATGAATAAGTTCTTTATCGACTCTTGTGACTTCAGCTACAATGTCTGCATTATTGAAAAATCTTCTAGACGTATTTCCATCGTTAGATGTTCCCATTCCTTGCTTTACAAAATCCACTTTTAGACCTAAACGTTGAAACAGCTCACTTTGGATTCTTTTCTTCTCTTCATCTTTTTGTTGTTTGGTAGTTGCGTTCGTTCTCCAACTGGTAAATGACATATTGTACGCAATATGTAATATGCATTCCATAAATTTAATCCGTGCGTGAAGCGGGGATAAACCGACCTTGAGAGCCTCCGTATTCACAGTTTTATTTCGCACTTGGTCAAGGTTATTCATTTCTGATGGCTTTGACTTGCATATAAAACACACTGCACATGATGATGTGTCCGTAACTGTCTGCGCTATTTTGCCATCTATCATTGTGAACACAAGTTTATGGTAGACTTTGTAAGTCTTTTCCTTTAAACTAATAACAATTTCATTTAAGTTTGCTATTTCAGACTCCATTCTAGCAATTTCATTTTTCGTAGATTCTGTAGTTTCTTTTTGAAATTGGAATTGTACCGGGCGACAACACCTTGTAGAAGAAGGAGTTGCATTTGTCCAATACACAACAGATTTATTTTCCTTTTCATACAGACGCAGTGGAACTAATGATGTCAAAAACATATATGAATCTGACACATTTTCGTCGATAAATGACTGTTTGTACTCAGCATGACCTGATGATCCGTCACATCCCCACTTGTGTAAAAACGTTGAATTTACACTAATCTGTGTAAGGTCGTCTTCAGACATTACTTCAAATAATCTTCTGGTTGTGTGATCCAGTAATGACTGCAAACTTACACAAGCGTAGCTTTCCGTTACATCAATATCCGTGGGGTAGCATTGCCTTTTTACTTCAAGTACTTTATGATAATCGGGAAAAATATCACAACCAATACTTTTTGCTGCATTTCTCAGTACTTGATATTGATGTTTCGAAAGTGATGCATCAAGTAATAATGCCAACGCTTTTTCTGGAGTAAACTTGATAGTATCCGATGATTCTTCTTGTACGAGTACCTTAGAGGCAGCTTTCTTAATCATTTCTTCAGGAACGCTTTCACACAATCTTTTAACTTTATATCGCTTTGTTCGATCGCAACATTCATCAAATGATTTTTCTGGTCGTCCTCTATGAGAGCGTTTTGATGGCCCTGGAACATTACTGTCACAATTCACCACATCAGTCTGCACCGAAGATGTCTCAACGGTAAAAATATTTTTCAGCCACTGTTCATTTTTTGCCATAAAAGCATTTTTATTTCTCGCTGCAGTTTGCCACTTTTTTGTAAATACGGGTAGAAAATTACGGCTTAACTTTTCATAAACTTGATTCCAAACACTTTCTGTAAGCTGTGGATACATAAGTTTTAAATTTTCGAGGCATTTATGTATCTCACGATTACTTGATATTATGATTTCCACTAAATCGGCATAGACAATAGTAAAGCTATCCATCACTATAATAACACTGTTATCGTAAGAGAAAATAATTGTAAGTGAAGTTAAAACTACCATTCAATGCTATTTATACTTACACGATATGATAAAATGTTAATTACCCTCATTAGAAACACTTATTAATATAATGCACTTTTTCTTAATTACAGAGCGTCATTAGTTAAGTACCTGGTATTTCCAAGATCGCAGGTTATCGCAGCCAAAACTAATGTATTCTTAATCTATAGGGTCTAATTAATCTCCGAAAGTATATTATTACGTATCGGTCGATAACGGAGATTAGTTATGATCTCATGATTGAAAACAAAAGGTTCCAAATGACCTTCTTCACTAAAAATGTAATAGCAAGTAATTATTCATTATATTATAACATTATGTTTACTATTTTATTAATACACACAATAAACTTATGACTAAACTAAAAATGAAAGTTGATAATTATAGTATTTTGGTTCTATTCATACTTGAAATAACAATATTTTTTGCACGAAATTTGTAAATTCTCGATCACCCTACTTTGGCATCATATAATTAAATACTGTATCTATAATTATTTATCCGTATTAATTTTAGGACTTGTTTCTACTCATTCTAGTATGTGTGTACCAAATTGTAGACATTTTAAACAAGGTTGAAACAAAGGACTTTTTTCCGCCCTTGAACCAATGTGCGATGTCGACAATTCCGCCAATGTCAGATATGCTATGAGAAAACGTGCGAAATAATAATAAAAAAGAAATGAATAAAAAAAATAAAAAGGATTCAGTACTAAATGGTATTTATAATTGATGGTTTATCGAATTTACTGTAAAACTTGTTGACGGGTACATTGTACACTGAAACAAACAGATAATGTTAGTTACATTAATAAATATGTAGGCACATGTATATATATTGCCACAAACCACAAAAAACAATTGGTCAATCAATTTGGTTTCAGAAAAAATAAATCGACCACAACAGCTTGTTTTGCTCTATTAAAATTAATAACGAAAAGCCTTAATGATAAACTACCAATTTCCTCCATTTTTCTAGATATGTCCAAGGCTTTTGATTTCGTGAACCATAGATTGTTAATTTATAAACTAGACCGATATGGCATAAGGGGAAACGTATTGAAATGGCTAGAAAGCTACCTTACACATCGACAGCAATGTGTTGAGATTTCGGGACAAACCGGAAATCAAAGGCTCGCATATAGGTCTCAGTATCGCGAAAATAACTGCGGTGTTCCCCAAGGGACCATAATAGGGCCACTTTTATTCTTGCTATATGTTAATGACCTGTCTAGTGTCACTTCCCACAATTGCATACTATATGCTGACGATACGACCCTCAGTATTATAAATGAAAATGACGACATTGTTGAATACCTAAATGAAATAAACATGGCATTAAATAAAATGATTACATCGCTTGAACACAATAATCTTCATATTAATATTAACAAAACAAAAATGATACAATTCCAGACATATAACATTACGCGTCCACGGCTTAAAATACAATACGGAAATGAGACAGTAGAAGGTCGATTACCTAAAATTCTTGGGGATAAAAATTGACAAAAACTGTAACTGGAAATCTCATATTGATGATTTATGTAAGAAGATAGATAGATTTGTATTCGTTTTATATAGACTAACACGTGTGGCTAGTGTGAATGCGGCACTATGTGCATACCATGGCTATGTGTCATCAATTTTGCGCTATGGTATTATGATATGGGGTAATTCGCTTGACCTTAAAAGAGTGTTTCGAGCTCAGAAAAAATGCATTCGCTCAAATTGTGGAGCGCACCCACTGGACAGTTGTGTTCCACTATTTAAAAACTTAAAATACTGCCACTTCCAGCAATATACATTTTTGAAATTTGTATCTTTGTACACCATAACAGACATGAATTTGACCTGTAAAACGATGTTGTATCCAGACCCAGCCGCAAAGTGCATATGCTTAATGTTCCTAGGACTTAAATTGTTCTCTAATAATATATACTGTATGTCCATTACTGTTTATAACAAATTACCTGATTGCTTCAAAACCCTCAGCCTCAGAACATTTAAATGTAAATTATTTAACTTTCTTTTAAACAAATGTTATTATATATATTATTATATATGTTATTATATATATTACTCGACTGAAGATTTTATGAATGACAAATTTACCTAATTATTTGACATTATTGCCTATAAATCATATTTTATTTCCTTGACTTCATTGCATTTTGACTTATATAATCAATCTCTTTTACAACTATTGTTCAATTTATTCAAATTTTGTAATTATAATTCTTAATTTAAATGTAATGATCCTATATTTTTGTACGCCGGAAACGGCAGATTATTATGATCGCAATACATAATTCATATAACAACTTTGTACAATATTCTGACAAATAAATGCATTCTATTATTATTCTATTCTATTCTATTAACGCGGATAAAAATCATGAAAGCCTCTAAGAGCTTTGGAGAAGAATGTGTTAGTAGGGATGGAAAGTTAGTTGGGACAGGGATCTTTATTTTAGGGAGATGACTGTACAAGTCATGGTTTGGGTTATTATTATAACAGTTAAAAAAGATGTGCTCCAAAGTGCCTTCATCTAACCCACATTCGCAGAGCGATGTATCTCTGATGTTTTTTTTCCACCCGGATTTTATGTAAAAAGACCGAAGAACAGCAATGACCTATACCGAGACGGCACAGAATAGACAAAACTTTCTTGGATTTTTTTTTTTGTAGCAATAAAACCTACGCTTGGGTGTAATGTTAGGCTGTGCTGCGTGATAAAAAGCACCTTTCCGTTTGCCTGAATTTTGCCACTGCACCTGCTATGAGGTATGCAAGCTCTTTTTGGGAAGGCTCAGCAAATCGTAGCCCTGGCATTGGAAGTATTTAAGGTCAACAGCCTGGGACGTAACAGCATCTTTAGCAAGAGTATCAACATATTCGTTTCCTCTTATGCCACAGTGACTTGGAATCCAAACCAAGTGTACGGTTTTGTGATTCTTGGCACAAGAAGAAAGAGACTTTTTGATTAGAAGCAGAATTAGACTATGAAGTTTACTCTTAAAAGGATTCTGCTCCAAAGCTTACAAACAACTAAGGGAGTCTGTAAAAATGACACCAAATCGTATGTTATCAGCCTTTATAAATAGACACGCCTCTAATATGGCCACGCACTCGCCCGTCAGTGCGCGAGAACTTTATTTACTGTTATTGTTTTAAAATGCCAAGGAGAAGATGACCTGACTTAGGTCATCGAAGTCAATCAAATGTGCGACGAGCTACCTCACGTGCAAACCGCACTGACGACCAGCGAGAGACAGATGACAACATTCGTTTTGGTATGCCAGAATTGCGTTCCACAGTGAATAATAATGAAGTAGATGGGCTTAGAATGGAATGAGTTCGGGCACACCAAACAAAACACCTGGAACGAGTAGCATTCCACTACGACCCGGAAATGCTGTGTACCAGTTTGCTGACGACACATGTTTGGTAGCTGCACACAAAGACATATGGGAGGCACAGAGAGTGATGCAGAGTAATTTCGACCTCTTATGTAAGTGGGCTCACGACGCTGGCCTTGTAATTAATGCAAAAAAAACTAAACTACTGCATATACACTCGCCTTACCTGCCGGCGTCTTGTGTGCCTGTTGTCGTTGCCCATGAGCATATGTGTCTTCACCGACCAGTCACAGTGTGTAGTTGCCAGAAATTAGAGTTGGTGACTCAACATATGTATCTTGGTGTGATAATTGATAGTAATTTCCACTGGCGCCCGCACATTGATTATGTATGTAATAAGCTTAGGTCTATATTAGCAAAGTTAGCGATACTTAAGTATAAACTACCTTATAGAACACTCAGAACATTATACTTGGCTCTGGCCGACACCGTCATTGATTACGGCCTAAGTAGCTACGGGCGTACATACAAGACTTACGTCGAGGACATTTACAAATTACAGTTACGCATTTTAAAAACGATTGTACCCACAAGAATAAAACATGAGTTCCAAGATAATAACACGGGTTTATTTAAGCACTGCCAAATTGTAAATGTCTTTGACAAGGTACGGTTACGTGTGATAAGTGAGAATTACCATAATTTAAGTAATATTCGTAAATACGAAAGACTAAAGTCGTTGCAATGTTTGACCTACTTACCAACATTTATCGAACCTAAATCTAATAATGTTTATGGAGCAAGGACGTTGGAATGCATGCTGCCTGCGTATATGAATGACTTACCTATAGAAATCTGCAATGAATTAAATGCGAAGAATTGTTCTAAGGTATTAAAAAGATACTTTCTAGATTGCAGTGCAATGTAGGGAATAATACTCGTATGTAGGTACCTAGTTGTTTATTACCTAAGTTAATAACTAAGTATGTATTGGCACCGAGTTGCCGTGTCTGGCCATACCGCTGTTAAACCCGCGATGGTTTGTGCGGTATGTTTTGAAGGCTTAAAAAATGCAAATTACGAAGGTGACAGCCGGAGGATTAACGATTTTTGGAAATCTATACCGCGCCGCGCACTGCCTCAAATATCCTACCGACTGCGCCAATTACGAAGGTGACAGCCGGAGGACTTAAAAAAAACCGAAATTATTTTAATAAGGTTTTTAATAAGGTAAAAAAAATTACAATAAAGCTTATGCTATTTCTAAGTCTAGATTCGGACGATGCTAGTACCCAAGTGTCCAAAATTAATTATCTTTAATATTAAAATTCTGGCGATTGCTAAACGTGGATGCGGCATCAGCAGATTCGGAAGTAGGTGAGCGTTCAGCGACACGAGGCGTCGATTCGATGATTCAGCAGGTGGCGTGTTGCAGTTTTATGTGGAAACATCCGATTGACGTAAACAGCTAATCATGTCGCTATTCAGCTGATTTGGTGTAGGCAGGGTACGTAACACCTCCCCCCTCAGAACAGCAACTATTTGAGAACTTTTAGCGAAAATGTTGCTGGTGTCTGTTTCCTGGTTGTGGGTGATTTTTCAGGGCTTTCATCTGATATCTGTGGTTTTCTAAGCTTTGTGCAAACATTATACCGACGTATAGTGAGAGTAACGATCAGTACTGTTGCACCGAATAGTACGACGTATAGTGGGATCGTCGTATGGTAGAGTGAATTTTCCAGGTTTGCGTGGTCTATTTGTACTGGATGCTGCAGTAGGATTTTATCTTCGATTTCATGTAGGCTTTGCAGGTGCAGTGAGTTTAGTTTCAGATGTGGGATGGTTTCTTCAACAATGTTCAGGTTCATAGGTATTTCAATTATTTTCAGCGGTTGTCCTTTTATTAGCGTTAGTGTTGATAATAGTGAATCGCTCGGTGCGTAGTAGGCAGCTTTTCGGGATAGTGGCGAGATAACTTCCGTGCAGGGAGATAGATTCATGACGTTCGCATTGTAGCTCTGTCCGGGTTGGTTGTGGAAAGGTAAGTGTGTATCGTCTGTCGTCCAGTTGTTCCATTGCTGCTTTTGTCAGTGTGAGCTTTGTAGGCAGGCATGTTTTTTCCAGAGATTGGTTGTAAATGAGGCCTTGGATGCAATCTAGATGTCTTCTCGTCGGTTGATGGTTGATTCCTTCTTCGCAGAGACGATATGGGCCGAACTTCGGGCATTCAGCCTCTATGTACTTGAAAACTTTCCCATTGGTTGCAATGAAAGGGTAAGGAGGGATATAGGTGTACATTAATTTATTGGGAACTATTGCTAATCTGTATAATTCAAACTTATCAGAGTGGATTATTGGAACTTTAAATATGATAACAATTTTTTTATCTGTGTAATAATATCCAGGTTTTATAACTGTATAGTACTCTCTTAAATCTGCATCCATTAACTGATCCTGTCCGTATATAGATTTTAATCGCTTAATCATATTAGTTAAAGTATCTATGCTTAACATACTATGATGGGTGTTCGATGCACGTATAAAAGCTAAAGTATCTTCAATCCCAATTATCTCTAAAAATAAATATTCCGTATTATCACTAATTATAGTCAGCAACTGAGCAAACTTTGCGAATCTTATAAGATCATTTTTAGCGGCAGTTTTCTCGTCTAAAAGTAATCCTAAAGTACTATTGATTCTCTCTTGATTGCTAACGATTGTCGAGAGTATGTCGCTATATCGAGCCATCCAGACTTTGTTAAGACTGATATGCTCATTGAACTCCGATATTATTTTATCGTTGTTGCTTTCTAAAAGGTTAATTGCATTATTATACATTTGGGCATCCGTATGGTCTAAGTTTCCGGTAATGCTTTTTATAATGGACCCTAATCCGTCTACGAGACCTCTTTTACTACGACCGGGTTCTAGTGTTTTTAACTGAGAACTAATTTGACTTAATTTATTAGCTAAGTGATTGATTTGAAATTCATACAAGAGAGAGGATTGGTTGTCTAGTTTAGTTTGGGAATAGTCGAGTTGAGACATCACAGAATCAAGTCTATGTTCAATGTCAGTTAAGTCTATGTATTGTAGGAAGGTGTGGTAATGCATAATGAGCCTCGTTTGTCCAAGGTTGAAGGGTAAGAGTCCTGATCCCTCGTCCAAGCTTTCAAGTTTTATCTCGAGCGCCAGTATTGGTTGAACTATCATCGCCAGCAGTATCCTGTAACAATTTTGATTTCTTAGGGGTGCGTTTGAGTCAAGACTTGGCTACAGGGCCTTTCTTTTTGGAAGTGTATATATGAATTGGAAGGTCAGCTAAAACAGTGTCATGCGTGTAACGTGGTGCTAATTTTTGTCGGTTGGCTACTGGGTTAGAAATGAATATTTGTTCCTCCGGTTGGTATTCTATTTCGGGATCTCTGTCCTTATTCCTATTTTGTATGATATTTCTACGGTCGGTAAGCGTAAAGTTATTGATAAGGTCGTATACAGTTTTCATCTGGTCTCGGTGTGTCAAGATATATTGTTGCATTAGGTGTTCAGTCATGTTAACGTCAAGGGGGTCTCTTGGGTCAAAATGTCCTCTAATTATGTCATGTGGTCTACACTTGGTAAAGCTGTGAACTGAGCTATTATATGCTAATAAGGCATAAGGCATGAGGTTGCTCACAGGTTCGTCTTTTTGACGTAATCGTAAAATACGTAAGTGTTCTAATAACGTAGAGTGAAATCGTTCTATAATTCCGTTATCATTAGGGGAGTGTGCTAATGTCCTATGGTGGTTAATTTTATGTAATCTTGTGAATTCGGAGAATAACTGGTTTGTGAATTCTGTGCCGTTATCGGTCACTATTGTTAACGGTAAACCATGATGTGTACAATAATTGAGTACTGCTTGAAGTATGCTTATTGCTGTACCATCTCTCAAATGGTATGCTTGTCCGTACTTTGAGAAAACATCTACCACTGTCAAATACTTTTCATTTTGAGCTGTAAAGAGATCCATGTGTATTAATTCGAACGGTTTAGTTGCTGGGGGTACTACATTAAATTGTGGTCTAATCGGGTTCCTATCATATTTCGTTTGTCCACAAATGATACACTCGTTAATGTATTTAGTTATTTCCTCCTTCATTTTAGGCCAATAATATTTCCGGGAAAGGGCAAGATGACACTCGTTTATTCCTCTATGATTAGTTTTTCCTTCGTGATAGTGTTTTATAATTTCTTGCTGTCTTAAATACTCCTTGACATCTTCTAATTCTGTTTTGGCTAAAACTAGGTTAATTGCTGAGCTTTTAAAATTATTCGGGATTATGGGTATAATTGAATACATGCCTAAAGGTGGAGTTATTTTTATAGCGGTTTTAACTTTGGGGTTGACATATTCCTTTATAGCATTTACTACGTCTTGTTCTAAATCTGATTCCGAAACTTGTATAAATGTACGGGTGTGTGTATCAAAAGGTTTAATGGCGGTTGTACGTCGTTTAATATCCCCTACTATAGTAATGCATAACTGTCGGTGGTTCGTTCCTTGAGAGAGGCCATGGTAGAGCGGACAGATTTGACCTTAAGCTTTGTCTCCCAGTGGGGTGATGATAATCTGGTCTCTTTTAACGCCACCAAAACGCAGGCGTGTCTTTTTACCGCTAAAAAGAGTCGTTTCGCCCAAACTCCTACTTTTCGGGGTACATCTGTTCCTGTAACTGATCGACTTGAGCTCCTAGGCATGAAGTTGACATCTGGTCTCAACTTCGGCGCCACCATCGAGTACAAGGCCCAAACTGCGGCCAAGAAACTGGGCATCCTAAATAGGGTGAAGCGATACTTTACGCCTGGACAGCTTTTAACCCTTTACAAAGCGCAAGTCCGATCCTGCATGGAGTATTGCAGTCACCTTTGGGATGGATCAGCTAAGTACCAACTCGCCGCGCTTGACTCGGTGGAACGCAGAGCTAAGAGGCTCATTGGCGACGTAAAACTGGTGGATGCCAAGCTTCATAGCTTGGCTCATCGCCGCAAGGTTGCCTGCTTGTCGGTCTTCTACAGATTGTACTTCGGAGAGTGTGCCCGAGAACTCCACGACCTCATTCCACCGGCCCCCTTCTACCACCGGACATCTAGACGCACTGCCAGTTACCATCCCTACCTGGTTGCTATTCCACCAATTCGCACTAAGCGCTTCCAAATGTCTTTTATAATGCGCACAGCAAAAGAGTGGAACTCACTACCTGCGTCTGTGTTTCCGAACGTATACAACCCTAATCTATTCAAAGTGAGAGTGAACAGGCTTCTTCTGGGTAAGCTCACTCCATCGTCGACTTTGTCTCTGTCACCTCTGACCTAGACTAGAGTCGAGAGCAAACCCATCACAAATAAAAAATAAAAATAAAAATTTGTTCAAAGGTTCGTCAGTAATAGGGACTTCTAGAATAGGGTTTTCAGTGCTGGTATGTGCAGTGGCTGTCGTGGAACCTGCTCTCGAGGGTGGTCGCTCTGAAGGGTTGGCTATCATTGAGTCAGTCTCTTCATTGTTAATTTCCACTCGGGATAAAGCGTCGGCATTCGTGTTATATTTTCCTTTTTTGTAAACTATAGTATAGTCGTATTCACTTAGTTTAAGGCGCCATCTAGTCAGTCTTGAGTTAGGTTCCTTAAGGTTCATTATCCACTGTAGTGGCTTGTGGTCGGTGAGTATTTTGAATTTACGACCAAATAAGTAGGGCCTAAAATATTTTGTAGCCCATACTATGGCCAAAAGCTCCTTTTCGATAGTGCTGTAATTGGTTTCACTATCGTTCAAGGTTCTTGAGGCGTAGCAGATGGGTTTATCTGAGCCAATGGTACCTTGTGAGAGTACGGCGCCAATAGCTACGTTAGATGCGTCAGTCGTTAATATAAACTCTCTAGTGAAGTCAGGGTACTGTAAGATTGGGTCGTTTGTGAGTAAAGTCTTACATTTGTTAAAACAGTCAATATAGTCGGAGTCAAAAGTAATTTTGTTAGTCTTCTTAAGGCATTTTGTCATAGGCTTAGTAATGCGGGCAAAGTCCGGGATGAATTTCCTGTAATAGCCTAATAATCCAAGGAACTGCTTTATTTCTTTCGGGGTTTTTGGTAATGGGTATTTTTGTATAGCTGTTATTTTATCAGGATTAGGTTTAACACCTTCTCCACTAATTACATGACCTAAAAACGCTGTTTCTAACTTTAAAAATTCGGACTTATCCATCTGAATCTTAAAGTTAGATTCCTGTAATCTACTAAATACTTTTTCTAAATTAATCATGTGCTCTTGCAAAGACGTACTAAATATGATGACGTCATAAAGATACACTAGGCAGATGTCATTTTGTAAGCCTCTGAGCACATTATCCATCACTCTTTGGAATGTAGATGGAGAGTTCTTTAAACCCATGGGCATGCGTAAAAACTCAAAGTGCCCATGTTCTACGTAAAAGACTGTCTTCGGAATGTCGTCAGGGTGCATCTCACATTGATAAAATCCAGATGCCAGGTCTAGAGCAGTGAAATACTGGCATTTACCAAGCTTGTCAAGTATGTCATTTATGTTAGGGATCGGGTATTTGTCGTCTATGGTCTTGTCATTTAGTTTACGAAAGTCAACTACGATTCTCCACTTCTGTTTGCCTGATGCGTCTGCCTTCTTAGGAACTACCCAGATAGGTGAGCTCCAAGCTGATTCAGAAGGTCTTATGATACCTTGGTCCAGCATCTTAGTGATTTGATCTCTAACTTCTTGTCGGTGAACAAATGGGTAGCGATAACTTTTCGTATATACGGGAAGTTCGTCGGTCGTTCTGATACGATGTTTAATTTTATTTGTAAAGGTCAAAGGTTCTCCTTCCACATAGAATACGTCAGCAAAACGACTGCATAAAGTCTCTAAATTACTTTTTTCTTCAATATTTAAATGGTCAGTACGCAATTGAGATAAAACCTCTTTAATGCGCCTAGGATCTTGTTTAGTACTAATGCACTCATTATTAAATACCTCTGCTTGTAAAGGTCGCTCAAATGTAACGAGTAAGTCATAATCGGTCGGGTTTTCAATTTCTACAATACCTGTACAGTCAGTAACGCGAGTAATGCATTCATGAATAATACAATTATTATGTGTTTGCTGAGCTATGGAAACGTCACCGTCTGGGTTATAAATAGGAATATTTAATAATTTTGATGAGTTCGCGGGTATGGTTTCCTGATAACTAGACCTTTTACATTGATAGAAACGAATAGGTATGGTTGTAAACTCTGTAATTAGATTATTATTTTTAAGATCAATCTGTGCTCCGTCAAGTAAGTCTAGGCCTATTAGTCCGTCAAAGTAATTATGGAACTTATAAATGAAAAACTTAACATTCGTAGGGTTATTAAATTCAGAAAAGTTCGGAATAGTAATAGAATGGTTGTGCGTACTAGTTACACGAGAATTTGTTACTTCAAAGGGGTCAAAGTTCAAAGGTATGTGCGAAAAGTATTGTTCGACTGCCTCAGGACTAATGAAGGACTGGTTAGCCCCGGTATCTACTAATAACTTAAGTGGTGGATCCGATATCTGAATGTAACGTAATTCCCTTTTAGATTGTATATTTAATTCTATTTTAACCCTGTTTGATCCTTCTCCTTGAGACAATCCGGTTTAACACTAGAGGTAGACGACTGTGGTGCTTCTATGCATTTCGCGTTGTCAGTACTCTTTGATTGTGTGTTGTCTTGTACAAACGGATAATAGTCGGACTCGGTCTGATTGAAGTAATATAAGTCGGGATAGTCATAATAACAGGAATAGTCAGGTTGCTCATAGTAATAGTCGGGGTAATCATAAAAGTTTTCAACGTCTGTCATTTCGTTAAAATTCATTTCGCGTGTCTTGAAGTAATTATTAGGTGGTGGGTTTCCTGATCTACGCCAATCATGTCCTGGTAACCCTATCGGTTTTGGTACGAAGTGACTAACACCGCTCATTGGTTTCGGACCTGTATATTGCGCTGGGGGATTTGCGTTCGGTAATTTAAATACGTTACTCTGGGGGTGGTAGTTTGGCGGGAGTGCACGAAACATTTGCTGGGTTCGACTAAACATGTTAGGGGCACGATGAGGTACCTGATTATGCTGGAAGGGCGGCCTCCATTGCTGCTGCTGCTGCGGCGGCATAGGCATAGGCATAGGCTTATGCCAGCTCGTGCCTGCATTCGGAAAGCTAAAAGGTTTGGGTGTGGTCATAAGGACCGCTGGGGGCATTCTATGGGTTAAATGCGCTTGCTGTGTCAGATTACGTCGCTCAGTACTTTCGTTGCGTTGCTGTAGGTACATGACATTCAATTCCTGTTGTACAAATTCCAGAGCCTTTTCTATAGTTTCGGGTCTCATGCATCGAATGCGGGACCCTAAAGGTTCTTTTAGACCTCTGACATAGGATTGTAACGTCAGTTTTCTATAAAGGTCGCGTTTTGCTTCGATAGTGGTAGCTATATTTTCATGTAAAGTGACATAGGTCATTATAGTGCTAAAAAGGGTCTGGCATTTGTCATAATATTCCTGCGGAGTGCTACTTCCTTGTGTTAGTAAGGACAAGTCGTTGTAAAGGGCGGTCTCGTCCCTCTGATCGGAAAAGTTGTTAATTAAAGCGTCACGAATCCCTTGCCAATTTTCAGGTATACCATTAGAATTTATAGTTGTAGCTGCAGATCCCGTGATTTTATTTAAAATTCCGTTTATCACACAAAGATTAGTTAACTCGCAGCTCGGGTCATTTCTAACGTATTGTATTACGAGCTGATCACATATTTTAATAAAACGAGTTAGAACATTCGGATTGCCATCAAAGTCTGGTACTGCGCGTAAGGCCTTAAATATGGTATCGGGGTTCAATGCCATTTCGTCACTACTAAATAATATATCTAACCCTAAATTATCTGTATCTATAAACCTATTTAAATCTACTTCCCTGGTCCTATTTATCTGTCTGGAAGAGACAGATTTCCTCCTAGTTTCCCTTGGGTGAAAAATCTTGAATTAATAATTATATAGGTAGGGGTTAAAAGGAAGAGTCGGGAGCAACACTCAAAGAAAGTTTCAAGGACTTACATATACATGGTTTTTTTTGGTGTATCGATGGCTGGATACGTCCTCAGCTGCGTCTTCTTAAGTTCGGATATTCGACGAGGTACTTGGAAATACCGACAGCGACTATCGGAGTCAGCAGATTAACGATTTTTGGAAATCTATACCGCGCCGCGCACTGCCTCGAATATCCTACCGACTGCGCCAATTACGAAGGTGACAGCCGGAGGACTTAAAAAAAACCGAAATTATTTTAATAAGGTATTTAATAAGGTAAAAAAAATTACAATAAAGCTTATGCTATTTCTAAGTCTAGATTCGGACGATGCTAGTACCCAAGTGTCCAAAATTAATTATCTTTAATATTACAATTCTGGCGATTGCTAAACGTGGATGCGGCATCAGCAGATTCGGAAGTAGGTGAGCGTTCAGCGACACGAGGCGTCGATTCGATGATTCAGCAGGTGGCGTGTTGCAGTTTTATGTGGAAACATCCGATTGACGTAAACAGCTAATCATGTCGCTATTCAGCTGATTTGGTGTAGGCAGGGTACGTAACATGCATGTACACTGATTTTTATGAATAACAAACAATAAAAAAAAAATAATAGATTAGTGTGCCGACCAATCCGTAACATTTGGGTTTTTTACAAATACGTAAATGTAAGGGATACGAAGTTCATCGGGTCATCTGGTTAATTATAAATTCATCATTAAGAGGCTGTATCTATACAAAATTTTGCCGGCTTCACTGATTTGCGTGATTTTACATTAAAAAAAAAATGGCAATGAAAAAACTTTTAAAACAACCCAAATCTCGAATTATAATACTCGACGCAAAATAATCTTTAATGTTGTGCATTTAAACTTATAGAAATACAGTACCTATTTTAATTATAATAACGTAATATTATACGTTACGAACGTACGTTATAAAATCAGCAAAATCGGCAAAATTTCGTATTTCTTATGGCCTCTTAATTATGTAACTAATATTTTTGTAATAATATAATTAGAAGGGTGTCCATGGAGTTTCTTGTTCTTAGATGTAGCTCCCCGCACCGCGCTGACGTGATAGCGAGGGAGGGAGCGAGACAAAGCACTGGATGTGAGATGTAGCAATATGTTTAGGTAAGCACGGTGATGCCTGCAGATTCATTTTTTTCTGTTATTTAATTCATCTAAAATTTGTTTTTATTTATATATGTTTGGTTGTAGCTTTGTAAGAATAATTGCGTTATAATATTCTAAGTACTGTTTGTTTTATTTTATTTTATTTATCTAGTAGCATTTAACTTGACTTGGTTTCCGTACCTACGTCTTTTTCGGGTGACCACTGAAAATCAGCGCGGTGCTGTGGGCCCCCCATAGCACAGCATTATGCTGAGTGGAAGCCTTCTTGTCACAGTCATGGCGTGCCAGCAGCTGCCGACTTTTGTTTTGTGCTCGTGATTTGTGTGTTTTATTTTTCTTTTTGTAAAACTCGATTTAATTATATTTTTTATGCACGTGTTTCTGTGACAAATAAACTTATTTTTCTTTCTTTCTTTCTTCTAGACCCATGTATGTAAGTATAGACGCCAGCACATCAAGTTACTACAATCTACATTTTCAACTTTATTGCTAAAGCATTAGATTCAAGGTTGATTGAGAAAATTTGACAGTTTTGGGGTAGCTTGATGTGCTGGTTTCTGTACATAAAAATGAAAGTAAAAAATACCGCTAACGTAATAAATGACACATAACATAACTGACACACTTTTGGTAATACGTTGATACTATACAGAGGGTATAACAAAGGTGGTCAACATTAAGGATGTGGTACATGCCATATTCATATTCATTTATTCACATTTAAATAGAGTAAGTACAATTGGTGGTTCCACATGTAACATTATTTGGTCTTATATTCTATTTAGCCTTAGTGTGGCATGTGAAGCTTAATAATGCAAGATGTAGCTTAATTGTAATATAATGTCACAATATCGCTTAATAATAATGTAATGACCAGTGGTCGGAGTAGGTAGAGCTGTTTTTGCTACTTGCGACATGCGGACATAACATGGATATGCCAAATATTTCCCGGAATCCCGGGAATTCTCGAAATTAAAAAACCATTGTTTCAGTAGTTTTTATAGGAGTAGGTAGAGTTTTACTAAATTAATTCTTATTTCAAGAAGCTACCTCTAACAACATTCCAGGATCCCTGTGTGTGTATATAAGTAAGTATATACTGTTTGGGTGCTCACCTACTACCTGCTCATAACTGCCCACTTACCCATATTAACTCACTTAAATCAATCGACAATTTCA
The DNA here is from genome assembly GCA_948252095.1 of Dicycla oo. Taxonomy (NCBI): domain Eukaryota; kingdom Metazoa; phylum Arthropoda; class Insecta; order Lepidoptera; family Noctuidae; genus Dicycla; species Dicycla oo. Next base: position 4,021,703 of record OX411713.1, read on the forward strand.
AAATCCTGGGATTTCAGAGGCAATGTTAACATCAATGTTTGCGGTCATTCACCCCAAACAGCTTTACCTACTCCAACCACTGGTAATGACACATTGTCGCTTAATAATAATGTAATTTCACAAAAAACAAACAATAAAAAGGATGGGTATTTAGTCATAAATTCATAATGAATACATGTCGATGAGATTCATAGTGCCTAATGTTAATTATTTATATAGTCCCTGGCTTAGTCAGTACTACTACCAGTAAAAAGATATTTTGTTCCGCTTACTATTATTCCTGTAACCACCCATTTATTGAGTAAATCGTTTTTTTAAGAAGTAGTTCTTTAAGATTTTTCTTAAATTTTGGTAGAGGCAGATCTTGAATGTCTGTGTGTAACCTATTATAAACTTTAACACACATAGCTGAGCATTTTTTTTCTAACACCGCAGTCTTTGGTGCAATTTCTAGCACTAGCCGCTGACCATGCCTTGATTTACGAGGATGGGTATTATCTCGTGTGTATAAAGATGAATTTAAATTAGAATTTCTGGTTAACTTATTCAAAAAATCAATTAAAAGTACTCGATTTGTAAGTGGCACTCTAAAGTGGTAAGTATTCTGAACCATTTGTTTACATATTCATCAGATATTTTTGGAACAGCCCATACATTGTTGGTAAATAAAAAAAATAGCACTCAACCATACGAACAGGGATTGGTCGTCGTTCATTAATTGTAGTACCACTAAAATGACCTTAGAAAATGTAGCTTTCCAGAGGAAACCTGGTCTGATAGTTAATATTAGTCTGAAATCGCCAACCCGTCTTGAGCAGGCGTGGTTAACAATGCTCGTGCCTTCTCTGTATGAGAAGAGGCCTTTTGTGCACTGGGACAATAATAGACTGGTATCATTATATTAGGAAAACACCATGTATCTGATGCACATCACTCACTGACACTTAATTAACGTCATTATAAAAATATCGTGACGAAAATGTGCTGTGCGTATCTTTACCAAAAACCAGTTTTAATTTCGAAACGATAAAAAATATTAACAGGTTTTTAATAAATATTGCTATTAAGGTTGTTCGGGGTAAACGTTTTAGTTAAAGAAGAATAAATAAAAAATAAAAAAAACACTCACCTTTTTGGACAAATTGGACAAAATTATGCAATTTGTCATAGCATTATTTAATGGATGGTCATCCATGGCCACATTTAAGATGAATGATGATGAATGAATTTAGCTTGTGCCAAAGCTCAGTCGAGCTTGGGCACAAGCTACTCTTCCCAATCGTATGGGAGCCCTCAGCGTCTGCAAAATTTATAGTATTAGTTTACCTGCTTTCATATCTTCGGTCCACGGCACTGAGAAATTAATCAGGAAAGTCCTAGCCTCCATAACGCCTATTGCCATTGCCCTGAATGGTAAAACTATGGATACCTGGTGACTCGCTTGTCCGAATTCAGATATATCCGACAATCCATCTAGGAAGATGTATGGAGACGGTGGGATGAGCCGCTCTGCAGAGTAGTACATAACAATTTACTTGAAACATCTGCTACTACTGCGGAGCGTGCGCGCCTGCTGGCTGTGGGTAAGTGGGAATCGAGTCTGTGGCTCCATGCACTACCATCGTCGAACATAGGCACTTTGTTCGACGACACTACTTTCCGCCTCGCCGCGCGCCGCTTCCCTGCGACTAGGAGCTCCCTGTTGTTCTCCTCATCGCTGTCACTGTGGCGAAGTTGTAAACAGCCTCGAACACCACGGCCTGTCTTGCAGCCGGAGTGCGGGTCGCTTAGTGCGGCACGCAAACATTAATGACATCATTTGACGAGCCCTTGTCACCGTCGGCGTTTCAGCTGTATTAGAACGCAATGGCTTGGCACGCGACGGTAGTAAGAGACCGGACGGCATGTCTTTATTTCCTTGGAAGGTGGGTACACCTTTAGTGTGGGACACAACGTGTGTCGATACCTTTACGCCATCCCATCTTCCTGGCACAGCGTCGACGAAGCAGGGTCTGACTTCAGGAAATGCCTGTTTAACGACTTCAAAAAAAGGAGTTATCAATTCCATACGTATGTATGTAATATTAAGTATTGGAACTGCGAGATATTCACATATGATGATCTATTAGGGCTTCCAAACAAATATACAAAATTTTATAGATGTATGTTTGTATGTATGTATGTTTGTCCACGCATTTCTCCGAAACTATTAATTGGATCGTGACCATACTTTTTTTGTTGGCTTACATTTACTTCAATTTAGGGAACAGTGAAAGTTTCATCAAAATTGGTTTAATAGCTTTCAAGATAATGAACTAATACTTGTAAGTGTGACGGCCTTTTTTTTTTTTTTTTGTGGATGGGAAATCATCAAATAACTTCTCCCGCTCTGGGTGGAGCGGAAGGGCGTGTCAGACTTTTACTGACTAAAACCCACCCGTGTTCCTTCAGTTGCCTATGCCAGGGCCACGGTATCTTTTTCAAACAACCCGCGACCCCAGCGGCATCGGCCCTATTGGACCCCATCTCTTGCTGACATCTCTTTGAGGCGCGCGTGGAACACAACGCGCCGTCGACCCGGGCATGGTCCTCACCGGACGGCGAGCTACCCACTACTCACCGTCCGCAAGCCCGCGCCTACGGTGGCCGGGAATCGGCTATCGATTCCCGCCGCCCAGGGCGTCTCCTTCGGCGACTGAGGGCGTGAGGCTGCCTCTCCCTCACGCGTTCCGCCTCCTCCTTCGCGAGCATTACCGCTTCGCAGAAGGAGGTGACGGCCTCCCATGCACTCTCGCTCCGCACCATGGCCTGGACCAGTCTCGGACGCGAGAGATCGCCGCCGCCGATCGCCTCCGTGAGAACACGGCGGTGCTCTGCCCAAGCCGGGCAGACCTCCACTGTATGCTCCACCGTGTCCTCTGGGCGATCCACACAATGGTGACACCCGGGCGTTTCCTCCCGCCTTATGCGAAACAGGAACCTCCCGAAACAACCGTGTCCGGTGAGGACCTGCGTCAGGCGGAAGGTGAGGATGCCGTGGCGCCTCTCTAACCACTCCTCAAAGATGGGACTTATCGCCGCAATTGTGGCGTGCCCAAAGTGTGACGGCCTGGATTATTGATACATTCTACGGGTGTGGTGTCATCTCAAAACCTTGGTCAAATTCTAGTGCAATGTTTATAATAAAATTATTAACTACTTATTACAATCAAATATTCCAGTTTTTACTAAAAACTAAAAATTATGCAAAAAGTAATTAAATTGACTAATTATGAAAAATGGCAAAAAACTAAAATACAGATCCCAATACACCGACTTCCGAAATTAAAGTTATTTCATAATTTAGAGTTGATTTCTTTTTGAAGTCGACTTAATATTTTTTTTATTATTTTTTTTTTTTTCATTTATCAGCTCTAAATATGTGGGTTGCGCAGGACCACTCGTTGTAGCTTTTGGTGGCCTTAGTCCACCAGTGGAGGACTTTTGTTTAAGGTGATGATGATATTCACATATCAGATAATTAAACACCAGAGCAGCTTGTAACGTTTCCACCGCTGGGATACAGGCCTCCTCTCTGTGAGGAGTGAGCCGTAAATGCCGTAATCCGTAATTTTATAATATTGTCTTAATTTTTTTTCGTACCTGGACGTGCCGATTTCCTCACGATGGTTTCCTTTACCATTTTAGGAGCAGTGGCGATGAAGTAAATTATAACACAAGTGTGTATTGAAGGAATTATAAGATTTTTATGGTCACACGAAAAACTAACATTTTCGTTGACGTCACCGTCAACGAAAATGTTAGATTTTAATTTTTAAATTTTAGGTTTATAACGCATATGGTCGTGAGACCATAGGCGTATTTTTTTTCGTGTTTGATGTGACGCTACGCCCACAGGCGGTTAACTTTACTAAGTCAAAACAGACTAACCGCCTATATCCGTGTGCATTTGCGTACATTACTAAGAAGCCACGTGCTCCAGTGTTGTATTGCACTCATTAAATTTCTTCTAGTGTCAAGGCTAATAAATACCGGAATAAAATTTACCGTATTACAAGTTACCTTGACTTGTTTTACGACGACAGTACGACTGTTTAAGAGGGCCCTTCCCGGCCCGTCTATCGCCAACGCGAGCATGGTCGAAAAGCTTGTTGTTTCATCCAGCGCAACGCCCGTTGACTAACTAGCAAGTGAGAACGCGATAACATTGAACGAAAAATAGTGTGCGGAAATTTTATGAAACTTATTCTAGGAAATACGGGTTTTTTAGCAAGCCTTACAAGTTTGTGAAATAAATGTTTGTCATTTAGAATCTCCATTACATTTACTTTTACAATTTATGAGTACATTATAAACAGCCAAAGTTCAGGTAAAAATTGTGCAAAAAAGCAGATTTTTGGAGGCTTATACTGAATTTGTTTCTCTAAATTTTTATTTTTCGCTTTGATAGAAGACCTAGATACAGTGCACAAAATGTCTATTACTCCAAAAATTTCTTAGAAAGATTTGTTAAAACGCTATAATCACGTACAACCGTTTGTATGAAAATTATGATGGGTTGGCCCCTCTTAACCCTTTACTTGGCAGAGATTTTTATCCTAAAAAAAATATGTTTTTGCTTTTTTCATGTTAATTGGACTATTTGGACGTCAGGAAAAATGACATAAAAAATCTCTGAAATTCAGTTTTCAGGATGTAATATGTGTATTTAAGTTCACACTGCCAGGGTAACAGAATGAAATAGTAAAAAGAACATGACTGTGTCTTTACACATGCACACTGCCCTGTCGTAAGCAAACAAAATAAGTTACATTAAAAGAAACAGGTACCTAAATAAAATCGTTTAATAGAAAAGCTTTTAACTTAACTTATCATTAAAAATATTAAACATGACAACAAGTTTTGAGATCTTTTATGTATGTAAGTAGTTAACACCTCACAAATTCTTTAGGAACTAAGTATAATATAACTTTTACTTATCAAATAATTCAGTCGTAGAGTTTTGAGATCAACAGTTTAACAAAAATTGCGCTTAGCACTATTTAGTGTGGAAATCCAAAAAGCAATTTCGTCCTTCAACTATGCATAGCCGTGCATTACATTTTTGACAGAAATACTTTGTTTGGTTTTTGGTACAGTTCCTACATCTGCCTTTTGTCGTGAAAGTAGGCAGATGTCCCACCAGATCGTAACGAGTAGCGTCATCAGGCCTTTCTGCAACCGGTTTCTTTACCTTCTTTACAGATTTGGAGAGAGAATCAGACGATCAGGAGAACTCCTCTCAAAACAACACAGTTGTCTAAAAAGCACGACGCGAAACTTTTTGGGAGGCATTAGTTTTTGTTTACCACTGTTCTCGCGACGGTATAGCAACCAGGCATTATTTACGCTGATGTCCAGGATCTGCGAAAATAGTGGTAAATACCAACGATGGCCTTTCAAATCCGTTCGGTACAAGGCAACTAACATGTCGGCTAAATCCACACCACCCATATTTGCATTGTAGTGCTTTATTAGATTTGGGCATGTGACCGGTCCCTTCTTCTTTTCTTCTTTCTTGTACCGCATTATATTTTGTACTGGGTGAGCGTCGACGTAAGTACTTGCAGCCAAGACAAATTTATTGTCAAACCACTTCACACACAGCGATGCTGTGTTCGTTAGACACAACTTGTGCAAATGCTCCCCTTCCTTTTTTCTTCAATTCTTTGTCACATGGTAGTTTCTTTTCTGCCCCTCGAAGTCGATTGGACCTGACAGTTCCCAATGAGAATATTCCATATTCATTCCTTAAATGATGCATCAATTCAACCGATGTAAAAAAATTGTCGAAGTATAGTATAAATAAATATAGTATAGTACGGAGCATGGTTTTTGCTTTATAGATTTGGCCAAAGCTATTACCACTTTGGCCCCAAGGTCCATACTTTTTTCTTTTTCAGTGAAAGTGTGGTGTCGGAAAGTGTCATCTCCTCCGTAAATTATGAAATCATGGACTAGACCAGATGGCGAAGCACGAACGAATAACTTGAAACCCCATTTCTTGGGTTTATTCCGTACATATTGTTTTCGACTGCTGGCTCTGGTGCCCTTGTAAGGCACCATCATTTCGTCAATGCTAAAACGTTTCCCTTCAGGAATATTAGATGCGCAGTTACGACGGAGTTTTTCCACCAATGGCCTTATTTTATAATACCTACCTATCACCATCATCTGTCATTGTATGTAGCGGCGAATAGCCTGAAATCTTTTTAGAGTCATCACATCAGCAATTTTACTGTACTTGAAGTCATTGGACCAGTAGTCAGTGTACGCTGGAAATCTCTTATATCGTCTTTGGTCACATTTATTGATGAGCCCTTTTTCTGCACTGAATAAAGGTTGGTATGATGTACTATCAAATCTACAATATCATCCGAAATGAATAGTTTGAAGTAATCAAGCGGCGACTTCTCAAGATCAGTAGATTCAAATAATGTGTCTTCTATTTCTGCTAGTAGTATATTATTGGGCATTCTATACCACTATCGGCAAGTAGCTCGGCGAGTGCGCCTCGCTGCCGACAGTGGTATAGAATGCCCAATAATCGACACTCGACTCGACTCTCCACTAGACCAATAAACTCGAACGAGACAGTTTGTTGCACCGTGTACTTGATTAGGAACGATCTACTCAACCAACGACTAGTAACTTCCATATTATGGTGGGTCAGTATGAACAATCAACTATCAACTCGACTGTAGTGTATACTGTACACGACCAATGAATGCTCAATAATGAACAATCGACTCGATCACTGACCAGTAACGCAAAAGAGGTTGTGGTAAGTTTATAAATGATAACGTTCTAAATACATTCACTCATTTTCAATTGGTTCATTTCCGACAGTAATCATGAAATTTGTAAAACAACCGCAATCGCTGCATGTTAATACAGTCTGCGATGATATTTGTAAGACAAGTTTTCGTCACGGAGAATTATTGCCTAACTCAGTACGGTGTATTATTTGCGGTCCGTCCAATTGTGGAAAAACTAATTTATTAATTGGTCTTCTAATACACGAAAACGGATTAAGATTTGAAAATGTTTATGTTTATTCAAAAACTCTGCACCAACCTAAGTACATTTTTTTAGAAAGTGTTTTGCAACGGGTGCCTGGTGTTTCCCTTCAGAAATATCAGGGAAATGAGGAAGTACTAAGCGTTCAGGACGCAAAACCCAACTCCGTGATTATTTTTGATGATGTTGCTTGTGAAAATCAGAGTAACATGCGTGATTATTTTGCGATGGGAAGAAACAAGTGCATTGATTGTTTCTATCTAAACCAAACGTATAGTAAAATCCCTAAGCAGTTAGTAAGAGACAATGCGAACTTAATCATACTTTTTAAACAAGATGAAATAAATTTACGGCATATTTATGAAGAACATGTCAACACTGATATGTCATGGATTGAATTTCGTGAAATGTGTTCGAAAATATGGAGTGAGCCTTTCAATTATGTAGTAATTAATAAGGATTGCTCCAAAAATAAAGGATGTTACAGAAATAAATTTGACACTTTTGTTGTCTTTGATTAAAAATACTAATATTTAAGACCGGTACCCTCGCGATAATATTATTCTTCAGGCAACGCTTAATCAGTCACGAACTTTTTTTTTGTTATTATGGAGAAATCACTGAAAAGACAAATAGTTGAAGCTGCAGAAGCTGTTAAAAAGAAAGTGCGAAAGATGAGAGATGTTGAGAATAACAATCAGCAAGTGCTGGAATCAGTGTTCAAGCCGGTAACAGAACCACTCAACCAAATTGCTAATGTCAGTAAGCAGGCTTCTCTCCTGCATAATATAGAAAATGAAGAAGCCGATGTTCCGTTTATCGATAAAACTCTGCAAAAAGAAGTTCCTATTAGTTCAGAAAGCAATGATAACAACGACAATGAAGACGAATATGAATCTGATATCGAAAGTGATTCTTCGTATAAATCATTAACTGAAAACAACCAGAGATGTGATATGTCATCCTGGTCAGTGTCCTCAGAAGCACTGAAAGATATTCCGTTTGGTGTCCGAGTAGAGAGCGGCAAATTGATGTTAGGTTCTGCGCGTATAACGATCAGCGACGAGTATATCATCGTGGCTGGACGCAAATACCGAAATACGCCTGGTTTAAAACAATTGCTGCTGAAAAAGAACGTAGATTTAAGCATGGTTACCGAGAGTGATATGAAACATTATAAGTCGATGTTACTTGATACAAATGCACATCGACGAGACTATGAACCTAGTAAACCAATAA